>OX439142.1:50439952-51741453 GCA_949318255.1 Pollenia labialis
ATCGACGTAAATTGTCACCACAGATCCACCCACGGTGTGTTCCAGTATCACCTCCGTCGCCCTCCAGATCGCTAGGATCTCAGCCTGGAAGACACTGCACTCATCGGAAGGTCTGAATGACCATTTCACCTCGGTGTCCGCGATATATACACCGGCACCAGTGCCGGTTTCCATCTGGGATTGTGTTCTGAATATGTGTTAGTAGCAAATTTGAACGATTATAACTCTGAAAATATTGATCAGATTATATGAATAAAATTAATATTGTGAACTTCTGTAACTAAATACCTTTCAAATGGTGAGTTTTTTGGTCAAATCGGTTGGCATATAGAGGATCTAAGTGTTATTAACTGCTTTGCCTTTGCCGATTTAAGTAAAACACAAAATTGTTCAACTTCAGCAATGTCAGCATTCTTTTAATATTTAACGACAATGTAAACCTTACATTTTCTATTAAATTTATATTATCACAAAACTAATTATTCCGAACTTGAGAATAGGGAAACACAAAAATAAAGGACACAAATTAAAATTATCAAGTATACAACACCGGACTAAATTATTATAATTATCTCGCCATAGAAATAATCTATGGATTCTTTGCCGTTCTGTTATCACATAATCAAATTCAATTATAATTAATTAGAATTCAACATTTAATAACCATAACGAATGGTCATTTCAATTTTCCAAAATTCAATATTCATTTAGTTCCTCATTAATCTTCAAGGTTTTACTGGTTTGTCTTTTCGTTTTTATCTGTCTTGCTATCTACTCTTTGTGCTTGGTATCCATACGTATCTGATGAATACAGTTCGTTGTTGTTGTTATTTTTCGTGGATTTTCGGACAAATGTCAGTTTTTGTTAAATCTAAAAATAACCATCAAGAACGCATTAACAACAAAACAATTCGTATTTTTTGTTTTACTTGTTCTTCTATTTCTTCAATGTTTCAGTTGCTGCTCTTGCGTTTAATTCTATGCCACAGTACACATGTCATAAGAAATCCATGTTCATTACATTTCATGGCAACACCTACACTACTCACGAAATGTTTTATTACGATTTTGGGTCTTTTTGTAGTTTTTTTTTTTTTATGGCACAAACACTGACAGCTTAACTCCAACTATACAAATCTTAAGGATTGAGTAAACAAGTGATGAAGATATTGTGCGGTATGTTGAGGATAAAACATGTGCTACAGTGGATTAAAAATAAAAATATTTAGGAAAGAAATTAGTTTTTTCTAAAAGGCTGGTGCGTAATAAAGTTTTACCCCGTTACACAGTGTTCGATGTTTTAAATTAGCACTACAAAGATCAAAACTTTGCGAATTAAAGAAATATAATGCTGAGTTTTAAGTATGTATTTTTAATTTGAAGGAGAAAGGTGGGGCCCTTTGCGGCTAATAGCTCTTATATGCATTGTTGTCTGACCCCAGTTTATGAGCACGATAACCTTTGAACGAAGGATTGAGCTATAAATGTTAAATTCAGTGCACAAGCGTTCGAAAGAAATTGTTGTTGTGGACGTAATAGCTCAAGCTTATAAAATACCCTTTTTATACCCTCCACCACCACTAGTGGTGAATGAGGGTATACTAAGTCTTATTATACATCTAAGACCCCAAAATTTTGCCATGTCCGTCTGTCCGGCTGCCCATCTTTTGAAAACAATCACTTTCGAAAAACTCAAAAGATTTCATCTTAAGCATTTTCGGATCGAAATCCAGCAACATCGGTTAAGTAGGATCAGAGCGATGAATGGTGCCCCGGTAGGCTAGCTGGCAGCGAGCTAGTCTATCAGCGCCGGGGTTGCGGGTTCGATTCCCGCCAGAGACTCTTGTTTCTGTCCTGCAGACAAGCGAAGAGCTTCGCGGGAATAGCTTAGGAAATTAAAATAAAAAAAAAATAAAAAATTGATCATTTTGTTTCAAAAACTTCCATAAATAGTAGAATAATGCACGGAATGATATAAGATTTGATATAAGATTAAAAAGTTGTATACTACTAAAACTCGTGAAAGCGGTCTATAATTATAATTTACCAAAGGTCCCATATGACACCCACTCTTGGAAATAAGTCTAAGACCGTAACAGACATATTTATTGCGGTAAATTTTTTTCCAACTTGGATGCATATGACCCAAAAAATAAATTTTAATGCAATTTTGTGATATACAGTCAATAATTTACTTTAAAAATTGTAGTTAGTGTTATTAAGTTGTTAATTAACCCTCCGTCTTACACATGTTTTTATTTTCACATTCGTAACGCATGAGTCTAGCCAGACCCAACAAACTTCTGAATAAATAAAACCAATTTTTTTTTGCTAAATGTTATATTATACACATTCAATATATGAAATAATATGCATACATATTCATATTATTTTTTTTATAATATACAAATTAACATATTTGGGCCTATCAAAATATTTCTAAAAACGGAAAAAAATATCGTTTTATTTCATAAAATGTATATACATAACATGCTTTGAATATGCAATAATATTTTATTTTTAATAAAAAAAAAATTAAAAAAATGTATTATCATTATGAATTTCCTTAGCTACTAAAACATGTAATTTAAATTTTGGAATGTTGCTGACCAAGGCCCATTGAAAAGGTCTGTGCAAGAAGCCTGATGATCATTGTTTATGTTCTTTTTAGTTGTCAAAAGTTGTTTACATTTTGCTTACATGTGCATGTATACGTTTATGGTATGCCAAACATACATGTTTTTTCCTTTTGCTTTGTATATGTGGTAGTAAACTTTGACAACTAAAAAGAATAGTTTTTTGTTTTTGTACAAGTAAGCAGACCTGATAGATAGGCCTTGTTGCTGACAATCTCAACACTATGAACAAAAAAATTTTTGGAGTATATAAATATTTAGTTTTCAATGTTATAAAGAAACAATTCGTTTGCAAATTTTTAAACATCGTTCCTTTTCAAGCAAAAAAACGAATACAATTTGTTATAGTTATGATTATAAATTTAATATTTGGTGTGCAAAATCTCTTGAGCGCCTGAATTGGGGCCCAACTCCAAAACGCATCTTATTTTTACGCAGCATATACCAACATTAAGTTGCTGCTTATTCCATTTTGGTCAATCATTACCATAGAAATAATCATGGGCAGAGTATTGTGGACAAGTTGACATGTTTGTTCTTCTTCATCGTCCTTAGAAACAAACGATTCATTTGGATTTATGACCAAATTATTTTCAGTACCGGATGAATCGTTCTTATTTGGAACGTTATTTGCATAATCATCATTCTGTTCAGCTGTGAACTGTTGAATTTCATAACCTTCCTCAGTAGCTTTATTATGTTCTAAGTTATTAGCCTCCACTCTTCACATGTAAAAATCAGCTTCAGAACGTGAGTTACTAATTACTGCGCTTATCGGTTTTTTTTTAAATTGAGAACTAGATGGAGCTAATAGTTTGTGTGTTTAATAAAAATAAATAAATAACAGATAATTTTACAACAAAATAATTAAAAACAGCAAGAAAGAAAGTTAAAAATACGGCACCTCTAAACAAAATATATATGGGTCTGGCCAGACCACATGTGTTACGAATGTGATGTGATGGTATGTGATGATTTTTATGGTAAACTAAATTTTAGAAGGGTACCTGAAATTTCAAGTCTCTACCTTTGTTTTAAATATACTAAAATAACATTTAAAATCGAAAAAGGTCTGGCCAGACTCATGAGTAAGACGAAGGGTTAAGTTATAATTTATAATTTTACATATTCTCGGTTATACACTGCAAAATAAGACTCTAGGGCTCATTAGTTAATTATTAGTAAACTAAAATGAAAACTATTGCTAAACTAACGTATCATATTTACAATAATAACAGAATAAACCTTTGTGAATGTCGGTCAATAATATAAAATAGGTGTAAACCGGAGCCAATTTTAATGCTGACTGACGTCCGTTTTTACAAATAGTTTTTTAGTATAATATTTTTTTATCTTCCTCTTATTAATACGCCAATATTATTGGGGAAGAACTTGAATTGAGGTGCTTATAATTTCAAGTGTTGCACTTATGGCTCCAGTTAAGACTTTTCTTTGAAAGCCAAGACAGGACAAATTATTTTGCTTGCAAAGGAAAAGAAAAGCTAAAAAATTGTATATGATTAACGCAAGAGTTCAAATCAGATTTGATAGAAAAATCTGACTTGTAAAAGCACTTGTTTTTTTTAGAATAATTTTAAATATTTTGTAAAAAAAAAAGGTTTAAACACAGGAGAATATTTATTTATTTCCATCAGGCGCGATCCAGCTTGTGTCTTAGGGGGGGGGGGGGGGGGGGGAATTTGTTTTTCTACAAAAAAGTAAAAAATTTGTTTTTAAAAGTTTTTAAAAATTAATATGTGTATATTATATTAAAAAACTCAACAATAAGGTTAAATGAAATATAAGATCAGTTCAATATAATTTATTTTTTTTAAATAAGCAATTTATGATTTCCTCGTGAGGCAAATTTAGATAGTACAGCCTTCCTTCTGTCATTGTTGATCTGAGCCATGTTTTTATTAGACGTCGGGTAGGAAATGATCTCTCTCTCGTAGTATTACTGACGAGTAGGGCAAGTTTTTTATGGCATATGCCATTTTTGCCATTTCTTCAATTATTTTTTTAAAAAGCAATTTTTGGTCCAGCTTGCTAAAGAATACCGTTTTGCAACCTAGAAAAAAAATTTTAAATGAGCTTAGCGAATATGAGGCAGAATCTATTCGAAATGCTAACTGAATAATGCAAAAATCGGACGTAAAAACTACTTTCAATGCATCTGCTCAAGACTCTTGAAGTTACAAACGAAAGGGATTTCTATTAATGAAAGCTTTGGCTTAATTGACAGTGCTAACGAAAATAATGCAAGATGTCAGTAAAAAAGATTTTGTTGAAAATTTTAAAAAACGTTTTAGATCGTAATACGTGTGGTAAATTATTCAATACTCCTGAAAAATCTATATGGCTTGGCATTTCAATTTTAAAAAAGTGTTTTAATCGGTTTTCTCACAATTTTGTTTTAATGAAAGTGAGACGGATGAATTTATTGACAACCTTTCTCCATCTGAACTTTTAGTGTTCAAATATGCTCCAGTTACATCTTGCGATGTTGAAAGACTGTTTTTCTTTTATAGAACTGTTTTATATGATAACAGGAGATTATCAGGGGTGTTCTAGAAATCGAAGACGCAAAACGCAAGAATTTTAAAAGTCGTTTTTTAATAAGATTTCTCTGATAAAAAAATTTTATGACAAATATTATAAAAATATTTCTTTATTAAACAGAATTTTATAGCAAAAATTAGATTAAAAGAGTTCTAAAAACAACTTCCAAATTCTTGCGTTTTGCCCCCCAGTATTTTTTTTTTTTTTTTTTTTGATAATTTGCAGACACATACTATTGTACTTACAATAAAAACTAAATGTTTCTTAAATAACATGTTTATTTTTGCCATTTTTGATACTTTTTCGTGCCATTTTGCAAGCCATTTTTCGTGCCCTGCTGACGAGCATTGAAACGAAAATAATAACTTTAACTTTTTCAAAAATCGCTGTAAATAGTTCTTCGGCTTTATTTATTTTCTCTTCAAGGCACATGAAGATCTATATCGTGCTTTTGTAAAATGATACTAAGCGGCTGTAATACAATTAGTATCACACTTAATATGTTTATTCCGTAAAAGAATTCAAAAGTACTAAGCGAGTTGATCTCTACCTTTCCACTCAGATATTTTTTCCAAAGCTTCTACTATATGATGTACACTTGTTGCAAAGAGTAAAATTGAGTCGTGACGGTCGTTTATTTAACAAATTATACAACTTATTGTATTAATGGCATTTTCTTGCTTTTTAAAATTGAGTTGTTTGATTTATGAGAATAGCAAGGCGTTTGTTTTGCATTTGTCCAGAATTTTATAACAGCTCCATATTCTGCTGACATCAGAGGACACCAATCTGTTGCATTTCCTGCACAATTTTTTAGGTCAATACTAAAATTTGTCAAAGCTTTTAGAACTATTGATGATAGTGCCTTCACATCAATTGACACATCAACGTCATTATCAATATCCTTTTCAATTTCTTCAAATGCGTTTACAACAAAGCCAATAAATGCTTTCCTAACAACTTTTTGTTGTATGTCACAGTGTCCATGGACTTAATGACACTTTTAAAAGTGTCATAATGTCAACAACTTAACTTTCGCTTACTAAAGCTTATCTGCACAGCCGGCCTTCGGCCGGGCGCAAGGATTTTCTCCTCTACGATATAACAATCACTTTCAAAAGTGTCACAGTGTCCGTGGACGTTATGACACTTTTTGGAATGCCATAGTGTCCATGGACACTGGACGTTATGACATGCCACCATTAAAAATTTTATTTTTTTATGTTTAAAAAACTAAATTTTACAATTTATGTATTTTTAAGTGCTTCATGTAGCGTGTTCCAAAAAACCAACCATACATTCGATTGAGAAAAATCTTGTGGTATTAGTTTGCTTTAAAATATTTTTGTTGGGGTCTAAATGGTTGCTTCACACACAATACCTCCCCAATCAACAACAAGAAAATTTGTCAAAATAACTAAATGAGGTTATGGGTTCGTGTATTAAAGTCAACATAACATAGATAGGGGATATAGAGGAGGATATTAAAGACATTAGCAGTAAAATTATATTTTTATAAAAATATAAACGTTAGGGTCGCTCAGTTAATGCCTAGAACTTAAAATCATCAATTTCATATAAAAATAAAAATTTTAGTGCACTGCATACTTTTTCCAATTTAAAGCTTGATACACGTTTAAGGTTAGGAGTTGTTTCGTTACAACTGAGAAACATAGAAAATTGCATAATCTACTACTGATAATTGTTCAAAGTTTTTGGAAGTTGTACCACCCTAATTAATATTGTGTGACAGTTTAGTCCATTTTTTTTTTAAATACAAAAAAAAAGATTGGTCAAACAAAAAATGTCTTGCTTTATGCAGTTTATCATTCGTATTTTCAAGCATATTCATTGTAAGAGTATGAATGTAAATGAATTGTAGAACGAACATGAGTTTCTATTGTACCAGTAACTGTATGAGGCTGTATGTATGTATGTACACACATATAAGTATGAATGAGTATCTGTGTGTTACATTAAAGTTTCAGTAACAAATTTATCATTTAGTATGACCATGACCGTGATGTTGTAAATCATTATGGTGGTGGTTTGATGTTTTTTTGTTTTTTTTTTTGTTTGGTCGCTGCAATGTTGACAGTTAACATGTTTCATTCTATTTGATACTTTTTTAACTGCGAGGAGTAGAAGTCTAGAACGTTTTGTGATGTATTATTTCTCTTTTTTTTCTTGGTATTTTGGAAGGGATCTATTAGCAGAAATAGTCTGTATTTGAAATACATTTTTGCTTTGGTTTTACTTTCTTTAAAAGATATTACTGAATTTTATTAAATTTAAAGTGGTTTAGTATAAACCAAAATTGTAAATTTATTTAAAGAAAATTCCTGATGTGATTCCGCTTAATTATTCGGTGTTTAAAATGCAGCAATTCAATGATAAAGGGTGGCTAAATTTTAAGGGCCGGTGTTGATTTTGAATAAAACACAAGTTATTTAGGAAATTATTGTCATTTCTTTTTATAATGATAATCTTGGTATGGTTCAATTATGTACGGAACAAATGACCGACGCGACCTCGGCATCACACCTCCATCCGATGGTCCAAATTGTCCATGACGCTGAGGCATGATTGAGGTTCTATGCCGTTAATGTGCCGAATTATCTCATCCTTTAGCTCTTGAATTGTTGCTGGCTTATCGAAGTACACCTTTTCTTTCAAATAACCCCTAACAAAGAAGTCCATCGGTGCCAAATCACATAATGTTGGCGTCAATTTGACATGGCCACCACGTGAGATAACACGGCCATTGAACTTGTCGCGCAAAAGAGCCACAAGTAACTGCCTGACCGGCCTTATTTTGGAAAAAAAAACGTCCCGATGATACCAAACAGTGACTCTTTGTGGGTACATTGTTTTTTCGATTGGTTGACGAATCCACTTAGGGGTGAAAATGTGCCTCCTCACTGAAGATAAAGTGCACGATATGCATTTTGATTTGAACGCCCATTTTCATAATAAGTCTTAATAGCTTAAACGCATTGCTCAATTGTTCATCTTTCCATGGTTGAAATTGAATTAGTCTGGTATTAAAAAATGTCAAATAAAATGCACAAAAAAGCTTGACGTTTAGGTGTGGTTCACATTCAACATCGGCCCTTTTAACCATCCTTTATTACTAAACCCAGGGTCGGGTAGTTCATATAATACTTGTATTTGAAAAATGTTTTTAAAATACAAACACGTATTTTGTACTTGTATTTTAAATACATTTCGAAAATGTATTTTGTATTTAAAATATCTGTCGCGCAAGAACTGTGTATTTAAGGAACTTATGCTTCGTTTACAATAGGCAGCAACATTTTCCCTGGTTTTCAAAATACAGCAACAATTTTTTTCACAAACTCACACATTTTGCATTAGGAAATCGCTTGCAAATTTTGCCCACAAAACTATTACTTATTCATTATTATTTTTTAAAAAATGTTTAAATTTTTATTCAAAACTAAATAAAATTATGGAAAACGTCATTTTCCATTTCATACAAATTGCTGCTGAAGTAGAAGTGGATTCAACTTTTTTAAAAAACTTTAGTTACAATTTTGTTTGATAAATTTAAGGAAAATATATGAAATACTTTGCGATGAAAGAAGATAGAAGAAATAACGAAATTGTTACTCCCTTTGTGAACGAAGCTTTAATGTCTTAGAATAGATTTTCACAAAAAATTAAAAAAAAAAAATAAGTTGTCTTACACATTAAGCTCTCTGTCCACTATCTAAATCATTTGTTAAGTGTATATTTTTAGTGGAACTGGTATATTTAAAGACATTCATAGTAATATAACATTCAGGGCAACAATTATTTTCATTGTTATTTGATGAGCCGTATCAAATAAAAATTGCATAATGGTAGCGTTGTTTAAGCTTGAATATATTCATAATGATTTGCGAAAGCATACTGATCATAAATGTCAAAAAATGGACGCAATAACGCCTTTTTAAGGTCCATCGGGCTTAAAAAAATGCATTTTACATTTAAAAATCTAATCTTCATAAAATTAAATACAAGTTTGGCGCTGTGACTGCTACTGCTTTTATATATTCATACATAAATGTTGTTGGCGTCTGGCTGGTGTAAACATATTTTTGTCGTTGGTGTAAACCGGGCGTTCATGTTTCCCAGTATTTTAATCGTGTTCAACCGGACTACACGTGGTGGTGGCATCTGGCAACAATCCATGTTGTATGTGGCCCAGTTGGCTGCTAACGTCACATTGTGCTGTTTCACACACGTTAAGTTTGACTCGTCAAGTCTTGAGTTTTTAGGAGAGAGGGGAAAAGAAATGGCATCCTCTTTACCCTTCTCTCCTAAAAGCTCAAGACTTGACGAGTTAAACTTGACGTGTGTGAACCGACACTAAGAATGATTATGTCTTGCAATATAAAACTTCTGTCAGCCAGACGCCGGCTATTGTAAAATTTGTAAAATTAAAAATTAAATAAAAATTAAGAGCTTAAACAAGCTTAATTGAAATTAGAAAAAAGGAAGAAAAGGTGTTCTTTTTTTATTAATTAAAACGGCAAAAGAGCCACAAGTCAAAGTGCCTGTGAGCCACTAAAAATAAGGGTGTTTGTATATTACCAACGTATGTGTGTGTGTGTGTGTGTGTGTAAACGAGACACGAGCTGCCACAACAAGTTATTGCTTAAGATCCCCGGACAACGCTTGATTGCGCCACAGTCTACCCAGTGCACTCATCCAGAACCAGGTAACATCCATTTGCACCCAAACAAATATATTTTTATTTTACCTTTGCTATGATTTTCAAATCATTATCAAACGTTTGTCGCTTGAGAATTGAATTCAAACCTCCGTGTTTGTTGTGATTTCTCTATTTAAGCGGCAAAATATGTTTATATTTGTTAAGAGTACAAAAGCTAAAAAGTTCTATAGATAAGACCGTACGAACGTAGGAATCGCCTTCTAAAATTGTTCTTTAACTTACAGTCGCATTTAAAAGTGTAATATATCAATTTTTTCTCTCGAGACCAATGCCATTGACCTTAAGTTTCCCGTTTGTATACTTCCTGATGTCAGCTTCTACCACCCTAATGCACCATCCTTATCTCAGAACATTAAAGTTGGTCATAAATCATTTTTTACATATTTTAAGATCCAACCGTAAATGCCAAAGACATAACGAACTATTAAAAGATAACCCAAAATTTTTTTTTTTCAAAACGGCCATCCAAAAATAGTTTATATAAGGGGATTTACAGCCTACTTTTTTGCGCTCTACCATTCATACATACATTATTTATGACAAAAATTAGAGGCAATCGATTTTTTTTTGCTCGGAAAATAATTTTAAGCCAGCCATTTCTATTTACGTTACAAAAATTTAAAAAAATCTTCCATACGTACAATATTTAAAATAAAGTTTGCTTAATTAATTATATTTAAAGTTATAAACAACAGACATAATTTTAAATTCAATTCTGCGGCATTTTGACAAAACATCTTGAATCAAATTTAAAAAGTTGAAAAAAAAATTTATCAAACAAATTTTCAATCAAAAAACATTTTAGTTTACGTTTTTAAAATTAAATAAACGACTTTTTTTATATTATCAAAGTGTTTTTTTTTTTAATTTTGGTTTATTTTGTTATTTGATAAGAATGATTTGTTCACAGGGTTTTTTTTAAAAAATACTTTTTTGCTAATTTATCTCGACTTAAGATGTTGTATCAAAATGCCACAGAATTATAAAAATTAAATGTTCAATAGAGTATCCAATTATTCGACTTTTGGTTTTGGTCGAGTAAGGAATTAATCGATTTTTGATTTTTAAAATTGCTCGATTAATCGAATAAAGGTTTTAAATTGTTCGAATTTCTCGAATAACTCGAAGAATTCAAATAATTTTATCCAATGGGAAAAAGCAAACAACTCTATTTGAACTCATACTTTTATTTGATTAACCCATATCGTCCCAATGTTCGATTTTTCGAACAGTAAATTTTTCGTGTTTTTGAATTTTTTTTACACTTTTTAGGAAAGACAAAGAACAAATTTTTTTAAACAATTAAATATTGTAAGTGGTTCGCTACAAATATAAAAATAATTGTTCTTACCCACTTTGCTACTTCCTTTTATAACAAGGGGAAAGAAAAAATATTAATTTTAGCATGATTTTAAAAACTGAAAATTTTGTAAAAATTATAAAAAAATAAAAAAAGTGAAAATGTAGTTCTATTGAAAAACGATTAAGCTTTCAACAACAGCAAAAAAATTTCCGTGTTTTTCAATTGTGTTTTTGTTATTTGACTTTAAAAAGCAGTGTTCGATTTGTCGAACACTGGGCACTATAAATCACTTTGGGTTTTTTCTTTGAGAGGCTAACTGAATCATCGGATGTTACCATAATATATATTTTTCACGCATTTGAATTAACGGATATAAATTTATTTTGTTTTTGCTGATTAATAAAATGTTTATGCACAATCAGCGTTATGTGAGAAATGTTTTTCGTCCGATTCGAGGAAGTTAGGGTACGCTTAATCGACGTACTGAAACCACAATTGCCAACATCATTCGCAAATTTGAGTCCAGTATGCATGATACTCGACCCTTTAGACAACATCCAGCACGTAGTAAAGTGAATATAGCAGCTGTAGCTAAAAGTGCAGTCACTGGCCCATTTTTCTTCAAAATTAAGGAAAACCAGAACAATACCGTCAATGGTAACCTCGCACCTTGTTGTTTTACATTGCATTGCATTGTGATGGAACTATGTTACGGAAAGGTGGAAAGAGAGAGTAGTGCTTGTGAATATTCGACTTGAACTTATTGAAAGTAAAAGGGTTATTCCACATACGAACAGTCCGGCCAACAAAACGAATTTCTTGTAATGCGTTGTACGATTTACCGGTCAATCGACCACAAAAGGATGGCCTCTTGAGGAAAAACGTGAATTACGAACAAGCGTACGGGTATCGGTGTCGGCCAAGCGTATCATTCATGTTCTGCCTAATAGCACCAACATCGGATACGCTTCGCCCATAATCAAGTGAATACTAATGGCATAGGCTTGTAAAAGAGTAGATAGGGTTGAAAGTTTGACATATGTAGGAGGTCATTTAGAAAAATAATAAATACAGTAAGAGAAAGAACGGAGCCTTGCGGCACCCCTGAATGAATTTTGAACTCGTTTGACGAAAACCTACTATAACAAATCGTGTAGTGCGATCTCTGTGAAAACTCGATATAAAACGAGACAAATTATCACCGACACCAAATGCAATAAGTTTCTTGTCAAAACGTGCACAATGCCAGACTCTGTCAAACGCGTTGGAAATATCTAAAGAAATTACAAACCTTACTTTCGCCAAAATGGTAAATGGACCGGCACCATTTTTTTGATAACAGGGTCAGTAGGTCTCCAGTAGAGCGACCTGAAAATCAAGCGCATGGTCTCTGTGAGCTCTGGTTTCAATAACACGGCGCTACGAGCCATACAGCGCGTGAAACAATGACCTTATTCAGGAATCATTTTGGTGAGCACTTAATATCTCGTTTTGCTATGGTAAATTGGCCCCTAGATCATTCGATATCACACCTTTGGACTATTTTCTCTGGCGATATGCAATGTATTGGGTCTTCAGGAATAACATGCCCAACATTTGCCTGATATCATTTCCAAACAGTAAATGCCATAAATTGTTCTTTTAACCGATAATAAAAATTTTAGGTTCACTTTTAAATTTATGTGCTTTATTTTACATTATAATTCAAACCTACCGATGAATCACCCTTATTATTCACTCCCAGCCCGGTCCTGTGCTGGCCGGATAATCGAGGATCAACTGTATATTTTTTATTTAAATAAATGCCTTCTTCCATTTTACCATATTTAAATAAAATGAATTAGTTTAAGTTCATAAAAAACATAGGTTTTCCATATTTACAATCTATAGGAGCAATAAAACAAAAATGCTAAATAGCGCCCAACGTTCGATTTATCGAACACCATTTTTCTCAGAAACAAAAAATCCAAAAAAAATTTTGACTTCAGATTCGTGTTTTCTAGTCTCAAATTATCTATCAACCACAAAGTTTTTTAAAATTACTCGAAAAAAAAAATCGCTGGGACGATATGGGTTAATAAATATAAAAAGAGAGGTGAAAAGTTCCAGCCATTTATGAAAAACATTTCAAACCAATTTAGTATTTCTTAAAATCGAGTGAAATTTAAATCGATAGAGTTCTGGCAAATATAATGTACTATATATATATGTTCCTTTAACTCCCACTGGAGCATAGGGGGTTAATGGAAAAGTGACGCGAATACAAATAAGTTATCATATTGTACACACATCCAATCCTTTTCAAATGACAACCTCACCCTATGTCCAGAAAGGACTTGGTGACCCCTGTTTTTGACAAACGAAGCCCTGTCGACCGATCTTAGGCGGTATAACCTTAACAACTGCACAGAGGAAATTCTGTTGCCAACCTGAAGTGTCAGCGAACCCTGAATGGCCAAAGTGCGTCTCAGCAAGTAGTAGATCGCGAATACTGGATCCTCTGAAACACTGGCTCCAAACACAGCACGTTTGTGTGCTTAGATAGCAGCCCTATCACCAAACTAGGGAACGAAGGCTAGCAACCTACGTTTCTGAACTTAATTGCTAACGAATCGCTATAATTCAATGTATACTATATAAAATTAGTTTTTTATAAACTTTTAAAACACGATATTTTTTAAATTCTTTTCATTCTAATTACACTCGTATTAATCGGTTTCCGGAACATGGCTGATAACTTATATATTTTTTTGTAATTTCCTTTGTTTAACAACTCTACCTTATAGGTTTGGTTAATTTGTTAAGCGTATTACTATTTCACGACAAAAATGCGAAAGACACTTCGTTTTCAAACAATGACGCTTAGGTTTTTAAGACGGATCTAATGATAACTTAATAGTCAACATCCAGCCGATTAGAAGATAAATTCAGGTAATACCATGTAACCCATAATCTGACAGTACCATGGTTTACACATTTATAACTGCGAATTTGACGTTTATAGTCAGCAATTAATAAACTTCAGCCAAAGTAAAAAAACTGGCAGTTGTAGACAAATTTTCGTGTTTTGTTCGATTTTTTTGGTTTCGACTGCAGTTGTTTAAACCCTGTTAATAATGATTTACATTATTTTTCACACACACCCAAATCTAAAAATCGACTAAAATATGTTTAAAAGTATGAGTAATGAAAATAAATGCAAAAGGTAACAACATTAGTTTTAAGGTTAGAAATCTAAGCAAAATATTTTTACATTAAAAAGGTAGAATTTTCTAAGAAATTTATTTTAATTGAATAAATGGCATACATTTTTCGAGTTTTTCGTTATTCGAAATCGGCTATTTTGATTATTCGATCAAATAATGGCGGAAAAATTACTTGATTAATCGTTGATCGATGGTGGATACTCTAATGTTCACACTAGGTTTCCTATCTGGGAAAATTTTCCCGGGCAAAATTATCAAGAAAAATTTATGGGAATTTTAAGACTGAAAAGTTTGAGAATTTCTCTTCAAAGTATTTGTTTTAAATAAAAGTTTTTTTGGCATACGAAAAGAAACAACGAATATTATAAATAAATCTCTGTTAAGATCACAAACTACCAATAAATGTTAACGTTATAAAAAATGTTAATACGGTTAACTAAAGCCCTCAATAAACTACACAAACGGCTCTACAAATACACACTTTCGCTTTTTTTGTGAATGATTAAATTTATGAATAGGCAGCGAAACAATTTTTAAGTATTCAATATATTTGTATGAAAATTAAAATATTTTTATTTTTCTACAAACTTTCTAAAAAAAAGCTTGTTCAAACTATGCAACACTCTAATAAATAATGCTTGTACTAACGTAAAAATTTGCAATAACCCCAAACTTGACTTTACTCATGTCAAAAATAACTTGTTTATATATTAGGCGACGCTTCGCGATAGGAGCAAATTGATTTACGCATTTTTCAAGATCTAAGGACGATAACAGGAATTTTGAAACAAAATGTGAAAGGAAAGGAGAGCTACAGTTTTTGGACTTTAATGTCTAGTTTATTAAACCTAGACCCCATTGCAAAGCGTATTTCAACATACGAACGGACAGATGGACATCGTTGAATTAAATTTTTTTTCTAAACAATTTTTTAAAAAATTTTTTTTAGCGGAAATGTTTTTTTTTGCTCAAAAGAAGGCGAGTGGTTTATATATAAAAAAAAATAATTTCTTACTCAAGACGAGGGTTATCAAATTTTTAGCAAGTGTAGCACTATTTGGAATTTTTTCCTAAAGGACCAGAACTACCTAAAAGGAATAGACATAAGCTTTCTTTGAGCAAAAAAAAAAAACATTCCCGGTAAAAAATAAATAAAAAATTGTTTTCAAATTAAAAAAAAAATTTAAAAAAATATTAAAAAAATAAAAAAAAATATTTTTAAAAGATTGATCAAATAGCTATCGAAGCTACTTGGGACAAATATTCCTAACACCAATACCCAATAAAAAATGTAATCATTTAGCGAATCACTTATGGTACATTTAAAAAATAACCGCACAATTATGCGTTACGCAATAAGACATACAGAGATGCAGTAAAGTAAGTGAACGAACTCTTAACAAGTTTTATACACGCAAAGAAAAAACATGGTTGTGGTAAACATATTCTAAGAGCAACATATTATGATAAGATTCATGATTGTAGTCACCATATTACGATTGTTATTAAATCATATTATGACCAAATATGTTCGTAATATTACATCATAATATTTTTCCCTTAACCATATTGTTATCCTGTTAATCATAAAACGGTTAGAAGTTATAATATTACTGTCATGGTAATCATAATAAGATAAGAAGTAATCATATTGTTGTGATGGTAACCATAATAAGTTAAGAAGTAATCATATTATTCTCATGAGAAACATAATAAGTTTGGAAGTAATCATATTATTGTCATGACAATCATAATAAGTTTAGAAGTAATCATATTATTGTCATGACAATCATAATAAGTTTAGAAGTAATCATATTATTGTCATGGCAATCATAATAAGTTTAGAAGTAATCATATTATGATGCAAAGTGATATGAACTGTTATACATAAATTTTTTACATCATAATATGATACAACTTTAAACATAATATTTTTATTGGGAAAAAATACTTATGATAAAATAAAAAACATAATATAGTTACTGTAATCTTTTTGTCGTAGGTCGCAATTATTTACAAATTATTTTATGTAGTTTTCATTATTTTTCTCTTAAAATAACACAAAACTTACCAGTAATGGTTAATATTTTGCACCAATATTTCACAAATTTTTCCACCACTTTAAGATTATTAAAATTTTTTAGCAAAGATATTTTAATTTGTGACACTACAACCCTTTTTTAATGTTTTTTCTTTATTTTTTTTTAATTTCTTGTTTATTTTAATGGTTATTTTGTTATTTCTTTTGTAATATTTTTCTTTATTTTTTTTTAATTTCTTGTTTATTTTAATGGTTATTTTTTTATTATTTAGCCACTCACTAACAAATAATTCGATATGTTTATGTAAAACACGACACAACTGATACAAAATTATTTTACAAATGGCGATACCAAAATATTATTAGAGTAACGATATTTTGATTACATCTTAAACTTATTATGATAAATGTATATAAAGTTATCATGTTATGGCTATTAAATATCATGTTATGGCTGTGAGTAATATAATATGTTTTGAAAGTAATCATAATTTAGTTGTTAGAAAAATAATTATTTTTCGGTTAACAATACTCAAATTTATAATTGCGATAAACATTAATATGTTTACAGTAACTATAATATTGCTGATATTTAATAAAAATAACAATTATTTGTGTACAACAACAATATATTGTTACAATAAACACAGTGTGGTTGCCGTAACCATGCCCAACCATATTTTTTCTCTGCGTGTAAAAACAAAAAAATCAATTTCAAGTGCCACGGTATTCCCTTACTAGGAAGCAGGCTTGTAAGGCAGAATACTAAAAAAATAACTGTAAAAAATCATTCAGTGTTTAGAGCAGAACGCTACGTTCACCAGTTTTTATATGCGTTGAATAAAGCGCCTTTTTGTGTCAAAAATGTATTGCTTCAAAGTGAGAACTCAACATATAAAATGCATGCCTTCCGTAAGCAAGATGGTAAGCGAAACTCTTACATATCTCCCTTACAAACCTGCTTCGCTCGAAGCACAATTTTTTATTGGATAGGTTATAAGTTACATGGATGAGAAAGAACTCATGTTCTCTAACTCAAAAACTTTTTGACCGATCTTGTTTAAAATTTGTGTCTAAACTATTATCCAATAGGAATAACCTTGGTGCAAATTTCATTCAAATCGGAAGACATCGATTTAAAAATTGGGTCAGTTGACATGAATTCCCCTATACATATATGTCTACACTCTAAGATCTAAGACCCACATTGAAGAAATTACAAACTGAATGCCAAACTGATTATATATTTACAATCTTTTCACCTGCGGTAAACTCATTACTGGATTTTTTTATTGGTCGTTGTAACAATTTCGATGACTTTTCATAGTCGTTCTCTAATTGTAAATGAACAACATTGGAATCATGTTTAATGTTCGTGTTCTTCAATTGGTGTGTGCTTATATGTTTTAAAGTGAGTGAGTGTTGGTAACAATATGATACATGGTGTATGCTGTTGACATGATGTTGTGACATCAACAACATTAAAACAGACATAACAACCAAACATACACAGAAAAAATTATTGCCGAATTATTTTCAAACAAACGATTGTTTGAAATTTTTTTTAATTTCTACAAATTTTTTTACTGATTCAATTAATATTTTTGTTTGATTTTTATTTAACCAACAAAAATGTTGACAACTTTTCAATAATATAATATACGCGCTATTGGTTTCAATTTTTCATAATTTTGTATGAAATATTTAACGCTCTTTAATGTTGTCGTTTTTTGCATTTTTTATTTGATCGTAAGCAACACTTCTTTATGTGAAATATAAGAACAACAACACAAAACACATACAGTTTATTTTTGGACGCTTTAAAAAAGTACAACAAGAAGAAAGATGATAAAATAGCGCGACGAGGTTATTAGAAAAAAAACAAAAAAAAATAGCAGGTAAAAAAGGTTTCATTATTTTTTAAACAACAGAAACAACAACCACATTATAAGAAACAAAATTAATTTTTGGTTGGTTTCAAAGTTGGAAAAAAAGAATGAAAAACAAAATCCCGTATTCAATTTTTGAAAACTGTTTACTTAAATACATCAAATACAAAAATAAAATGATGACGAAAAACATATCGAGTCGGTCTGCTGCCGTTGTTTGTTACATTTCTTCTTCTTTAGCCAAGGAAAGGATACAGCAACAGTGAGTGATGAAGAAAAACATTGTGTGTATAAACAAGACTTCGTTCAAAAATTATTCCAACAAAACATGTGTCTTAAAGCCAGCCGCCGCTCTGCTTCTGCCTTCATCTTCTCCTTCAGTGATAGCTTGGGTGCGCGTCATTGCTTGTGCAAAAAATTTTTGTTTGATTCAGCAAAATTATTTGTTTGAAATTTATATGAATTACAGTAAACTTTTTGTTTGATTCTGTAAATTATTTGTTTGAAAAAATCAGTGTTTTTTTTAGTAAACAAAATGCAAATAAATTGTTTGAATATGCGAATTTGTTTGTAGGACCGATTTCAGACAAAAAATGTTTTGATTCTACAAATTTTTTGTTTGAATTCGAAAAATAATTTTTTCTGTGTACGGTTTCAACTTACACGGCAAAACAAAAGCAACAATAACCACTATAAATTATAAAACAGTATAAATGCAGAGGTTCTGAAGAGTAAACTAAAAAGTTGGAACTTTAATGTTTTAAAAACAAAAATGCTAGAAATTGCATGTTTCACTCTAAAATTAAAAATAGCCCAATTCCGACCACATTTTGTAGGATGTTTTGCAATGATAACCCAGATAATTGTACCTTTTTGGAAGCGTTGGCTCTAGCCTTTCTACAGATATACAAAAATTCATAATATTTTTGTATGGGAAGTGCCACTCCCACTTGCCCATACCCGCCCACGAGATAGTTGTACTAAATTTGCCAACTTTAAATTATTTGGTTCTCCAAATATAAAGAAATTTAGAATGGATATTAACGACGCCCACTTCCCTAATCCCGTACATTTTTTGAGATGTTGTTTATTAAAAAACGAGATGATTGTACCTATTTTGCAAGCTTTGGCTTTTTCCGTTCTCCAGACATACAGAAAAGGAAGTAAAAAATAACGACAACAGGGGATTTATGTGTAAAATAAGAGGCTGTCGCGGTTTTTTTCTCATAAATCTCATAATTTTTGGAACGATCTGGCTGAATTTCAATTGGAAAATTTAAATCAGCATATTTGACATAAATATATGACAACCAAGTCTCGGAACTTCGGAAAACCCATTTAAACATACGGACGGGCAAACGGTCAACCGGATTTGATCTTCTCATCTTATTCATAGAAAGAAAAACACTCGGCATAAATTAAGTTTAAGTACGAGTCGTACTTAAAAGTTTAAGTACGAATAACTCTAAAACGTACGTAAAACAATTTAGGGTTGTTTAATTTCGCAAATCAATCCCAGAATTTCTTAAAATAATTATAAAATTCTTAAACAAAATAAAAAGAAGATTGAACTTTTCGTTGGTAGCGCCACTCTGACAGCAAAATTACATAGATAGCGTTTTAATCTCATATATCTAATTTATAGTAGTTACCGTCAGGGCAGCCAGGTACTTTTTCTTGTCCACAAAAAATAAAAAATCCCTAAATTAAACAACAATATTTTTTTTCTGACCAAATTTAAATTTTTTTAAAAAAACTATAAGAAAAATTATAATAAGAAATCCCCAAATAAAAATTTTTAGTAAAAAATGTGTTTCTATTATGTTTGTAGCGATAGGTTTCGGCATGTTTTTTAAAATCTGCGATACCAGTGAAAAATTTCAAGCAGAAAAATTTTTGAAAACGAAAGAGCCAATTTATAAGAATGGGGACCTTGTTCAATCGGTTCTAGCCAATCTTTAAATCGACAATAAAAATACATATATCCGCATTTATTTAATACTTCAATGCTTCATAAGTACTTAACAATAGCCTAGCATTATAATTCCCAAACTTTATTATATTGTCTTTCATATTAACTTATTATTGGGGAAGACATATTTGCTTGAAAATGGTCTTTAAAAAAGTCAAACATTGGAAGTGTTGTCAACGGTTTTAGATTCTTTTTGGAATTTTTCTTTTTTAAAACGCTCACTCAAGAATAGTAACATAAGTTTATTAATAAGAACCCTTTACACCGTATGAATTGTTGATAACAGAAAGATAATAGTTTTGCTCCTTCTTTTGATCCCAAAAAAATCCAGGAATTTTTCTTTCAGGTCCCCAAATGACGTTCTTTTACCTTTTTCCTCGCATGAAATCCCCAAGTTTGTGGATAAATCCTCAATTCTGGCAGCACTGCTTACCGTACTATTGACTATATAGATCGAACGGTTATTATTCGCCCAGATTTAAGTTGTGCCCAAGCCGTTTTTCGAATGTCCAAAAAGACATTTAGGCCCTTAAAATTTAAGCATCCTTTACATTTAGAACATCAATAAAAACTATTTTACTTTCTTCGGATATGCATTCAAAGTCTTTTTATAAACAATATTTGTCGTTTAGGAAAGGTTTATAAAACGAATTCGTCATAAAAATATGTTAACTGAACCTTCCAAATACGTAAAATATTTTTTAATGTTAATGTTCAATTAAGACTTAGGAAATTTAGTTTTGATTAAATGATTTTTGTAATCTTTTTAGTTTGAAGCGATGCTTATATGAGAATTTTCTGTCAACGATGCCAATATGTTTTAGGATTTTTTTTGTTTTTTGTGAAAGTTTTTAAAATATTGTTATGTTGTGATGCAGAAGTTCTTATATGCATATATACATATATCTTAACAAACTTAATTATAAAATGAGTACTTTTCAGGATTTAATTTTATTCGTCTTAACTCGGGTATTTTTTTTACTGATTCGAAATGCTTATATGACGAACAAATTTACCATTAACT
Source organism: Pollenia labialis (assembly GCA_949318255.1). Taxonomy (NCBI): domain Eukaryota; kingdom Metazoa; phylum Arthropoda; class Insecta; order Diptera; family Polleniidae; genus Pollenia; species Pollenia labialis. The sequence goes on from OX439142.1 coordinate 50,461,327, forward strand.
TGGGTTATGAAACTTGGACTCGGGAAGGTTTTTGTACTTGAACCGATTTTTTCGAGTTTTTCAGAAAATAAGTTTTAAAAAAAATAAAAATGTTTTTAGCCCATTTTTCTATGAGAAGTGCCACGCCCACTTCTCCGATCCTACCCTAATTTTGTGATTTGATATCCGAAACGTTTCTACCTAATTTATTACCAACATTTTTATTTTTTCGAATTTATTCTATGAGCTAAATTTCAATTATGTATTTTATAAAGCTTTTTTGTAATAGTCCTATTCCTTTATCCAGTGTGACACAAAGAATGCTGACGAAGGCTGTAGCGGGCCAGAAAATGCATTACATTCTGCTGGTGTCTAATAATTGTAAATTTTTCTGTACATACAATATACTTCATTGCTATCCAAAGGACAGCTTAGGTAAAATGTAACAAGAAGATACAATATAATAGTCTGGTAGTGTATAAAGTCATTCCTAAAAATTAAAGGAATAGGACTATTACAAAAAAGCTTTATAAAATACATAACTGAAATTTAGCTCATAGAATAAATTCGAAAAATAAAAATGTTGAATATAATAAGTAACCTATGAAAGGAAATAATTCCCAGTTTCTAATTTATTACCCAAAACAGTTCAAAAAGCTAACCACAATACTGATTATTTGTAAACTTTGCCACTTTTCGTTCTCCAGCTATACAGAAATTTATAATGTATTTGTATAAAAAGTTGTACAATTCCACCTACTTCTCCAATTCCTCGAGTCTTAAAAATTAAGTGGCAGCGCATAGCCGCAGATTTAAAGCTTGGTACTCTGATTGGAAACAACTGGATAATTTTAAATGTAAATGTAAATTTAAAAATATGTCTACTTGTGTACATATTTTTTTTATACCTAAATACAGCATAACAACTTTAAACAAAATACAAAATCGCATATCACAAACATGATTTCACAGTGTGTTGTAGTATTTATTTTACTAAATTCATTACATGGTGACTGCGGTTTTTTTTTCAATGTTGTTAATTTTTACCATTTCTACCCTTCAACTTCAAAACTTCATGCAAAAAATTTAAGTTTTTTCAGACGTATGTAACATTTATGGTAATTTATATATTTAAAATTTTATACCAAACAGATAAGAGTGTTCCATGCGGCTGTGCCGGATCTTTATTACCCTACACCGAGAGTTCGAATATTTTAGGAGTTGACTTTATATTGGGCGATCCACCTAAAATGCACAATGTTAATTGTTAATAAAACAACAAGATTTCAGAGAATTATCTTAGTATTTTCTATTAAGATAGAAGGATCTGTGACAATTATGTGTGCAACAAAATATCGGCCAAATGCTTGCCAAAGCTTCGGTGACATACCTCAATCCAATGGTCCACATTTTCAATGACTCTGAGACATAATTTAGGTTCAATGTCGTTAATGTGCCAAGTTATCTCATCCTTTAGCTCTTGAATTGTTTTTGGATTGTTGATGTACACTTTTTCTTTTAAATATCCCGATAGAAAAAAGTCCAACGTTGTCAAATCATATGATCGTGGCGGCCAATTAACATCGCCACGACGTGAGATAGCACGGCAATTTTCTTGCGCAAAAGAGCCATTGTTTCGTTGGCTGTGTGGCAAGTGGCACCATCCTGTTGGCCGCAAGAAGTCCGCTATCATTTTGCGAAAGAAAACACCATTCACAGTTACTGCTTAGACAATCTCATTTGCTCACTATCGCAAACAACAGCAATGTTTTCCGTACAACGAACTGCGCGTGCATGCACAGTTGTTTTCCCATTTCATACAGAGCCGATTTGCATAAATTTGCGCACAATTCTCCCAATTGTGGAAATATTTGGTCGACTATGCTGACCAAAAAAATCACGAAGTGCACGAAATGCATTTTGATTCGAACGTTCATTTTCGTAAAAGGCTTCAACAATCTTAATGCGCTGCTCAAATTTGTACTTCTCAATGGTTAAATTTGTCAAACACTGAAGCAAAGCCATTTCAAATTAAGTTGGGCAAAAAACTTGGCGTTAAGGTGTGACTTGCAATTAACATTGTGCATTATGGTTGAACCACCTTTAATTACATGCTAATCTTTATTAAACCTGCCCTCATAGCATTATAAGTCGTTGCTTTTTTTAAATTTTTTTTTTTTTTTTATAATTTCCTAAGCTTATCCCGCGAAGCTTTATGCTTGTCTGCAGGAAAGAAACCAGAGTCTCAGGCGGGAATCGAACCCGCAACCCCGGCGCTGAAAGACTAGCTCGCTACCAGCTAGTCTACCGGGGCACTCCTTGTAATTGCCCGGCATTCGGAGATTTAAGACTCGTAATGTTTGGTCGAAGAGCCCTTGGGGACGAAACTTGTCTCTCTTATGTTGATGTTAACATGGTCCACTCCTTTATTGAATCGACCGGATGGCTGAATGCCAATACCACCAGCCAGATAACATAGGACTCATTGGAGATGATGTGACATGGTAACACAACGGGAACTCATTAATGGACCCACGTGAGCTGTGCTTGATCAGGGCTGCCGATGGAACCTAACCTTACCTCACCTCACCTCACTTAACATTAATTATATTAATAAATTGAAAATATTGAAGGAATTAATACCCCGTATTCGTAAACGATTATTAAATTCAACAAACATGTATTAAGGCAAATTTTCATACAAAATATGTTTTTTAAACCTTTATGAATTTTAAAAAATTTTTATAAACACGGGTGTAAATACGGGCGATAGTTTTTAAAGTATGAAAGCTTTATAAATTGCAATTTAACTTAGAATTCGAATTAATATGAAAATTTATATCATAATTTGTTTTAAAACAATATTTGGCGTATTAAAGTAATTTTTAAAAGGGAATTTCATATTGGACCTATCGTAAATTAAGGATCGTTCCACACGAAATTCGGAAGAGTGGTTTCAAGTATTTAAAACAAACCTAAATCAGGCCAAATTTCAATACAGTAATACAATGGAAAATTAAGGGCCGACTATTACAAAATTACATCGTGTTATTTCTAGCCATATAAACATTTTACCACAATATCTATATTTTTTACGGTTCCAATGGTATTAAAATGATTTTCCAGGTTGGGCTAAATATGGGACCAATGGTAAATTATAAACCAATCTTCATAAAATAAAGAATTTGTGCAAATTTGAATGGCAATCTATGCAGTTTGTCCCAAATTAGTGTTAGTTTTTGTAGAAAAATTTAAATTTTTTAGGGATATTGACACACATTTTGTTTCATAACTCTCTTCCTACTTATCCGATTATGCTGGATTTCAATCGTTTCGAAAGAAAGCGTATTATAAAAAGACGGACAGATATACGCACTTATGGCCAATTTTCAGGGTAGATATTAAAACACATTTATGTTTAAAATCGTTTTAAATACAAAATTCTCTTCTTGTACACTTAATTTCAACTTAAGTTTCCATTGTAATATTTTAGCAAGGTGGCCTTAATATCACAACAATACAACAACAACAGGCAAAGCATTAACAGCCAGCTGTTTTTTCAGACCACCTTGTAAATAAATACACTTGTTTATATTTTTTTTGTATTTAGTAGTGCTACCATACTTTTATCTTAATTAAATAAGACTTTTCAAATAAAATTCAAAAAAACAATCTGAATTTAAATACGATTTAAGTTTTTATGAAAATTTACTTAATATAGATTTAATTACAATCCTGAAAATTGGGCATTAGAGTTGATCATGGACCCAGCAAATATAAACATTATTGGACCCATTACAAGGAATAACTAACTTAGTATATTATCTTCACAACTCTTGGTGGAGCGCTTAATAATGTTCACAGTGATGCCAACTCTTGGGACACTTAATGTGTAGACATATGAAAAATGAACTTAGAAGAGCTAAATTGAAAAAAAAGACGGTTTAAGTGTATTTTTAATTCAACAAGTAAGCGCGAAATATTCGGCTGTGCTGAATCTTTGATACCCTCCACCGACAGTAAGAATATTTCAGGAGTGGGCTCTATATAGGATCCATTAATTTTTAAGCCAATCTTTATTAAAACGAATGTCAGTATTGTAATTGATTGCGGTTTCGACCTATTAAATTATTGCCCGACCATCAGAAAGTTTAGCACAAAATTTTATAGCTTGATTTGTAGTCATAAAGAACGAATTTGTGCAAAAGCTCATATCAATCCGTGTATTATGCTACCATTTATGTTAGTTTTTGTAACAAAATTATAAATTTTTTATTATGATTTCAATCCTAAACTACTGAGGTGAAGTAGAAATAAATATATTACAATTATACACTTATATTATTCTATTCTCTCGAGTCGTTGGAAAGGAAGGGTATTGTAAACAGACGGAAAGACGGACATACTTATTTACATGGCTAAATCGTCTTAGAATTACTCAAGGAGCCAGAGCATAAATACTTTATGGGGTCTGAGATAAATAACAAAAAAGTTTCACTCGGAATGACAAACTTAGTTTATCGCCATTCACCAATAGTGGTAATGGGGTTGCAGTACTTTTCGCTTATGGTCCATTCCCTTTAAAGGCCAAAAAGGGATTTAAGCCAAAACTGTGAATACACGCAGATTTTTTAAAATTATTTGTTCTAAGGTCCATTTGGCTTGTTTAAAAGCCACATTTTCTTAGCATGCGTATATAATACTTTATGCAAAAATGTTCGCTTATAGTCCACTCTGTTTATATATTTGTTTAATCATCTGGCAACATGTTTTTATTTACATTTCTGGCAGCTATTACAAATGCCAAATTTTGCAATTTATATTTCATAACATGGTGTCTTCATCTGACCATTTTTTGTCATAATAAACTTCAAGCTTAATAAAAAACAGGGCTGTGGAGTCGTCCAAAAAAAGTACTAACTCCGACTCCAACTCCAAACGCTGAAATTTTTTAAGTGCGACTCTGACTCCGACTTACGACTCCGACTCCTACTATAATCTTGATGCTGAATGTATATGAGACTCAGTGATGGTAACTTTTATTTTTTCATTACCGTACGGTCACTCAGTCCATCGCCTGTCATTTGGAAACAGCCCATAAGAGCAGTATTCATAAACCATTTATTTTAATTTTAAATGTGTTTTAAGAAGATAATTTTTATTTTGGAAATTTTTTTAAGTCGCGTGTTTTTGTGGGTACTACTACGTCTCCGACTCTGGCACAAAAATCTCAACTCCGACTCCACAGCCCTGATACGAAAAAAAAAAAAAAACCCTCACAAAAATATTAGAGTTCTTCATATAGATTTTAACGTTTGGTATAACAAAAAATTGTCAGGTGACGGCCCCATGTTAAGAACCAGATGCTTGATTTCGTCATCCAAAGAATTTAAATAAATCGCATACTTAAGGCTTATGAAGCATTAAAATTATTTGCATATTTGTTTTTATTGTAAGCTTTTAAGCATTTGAATTAATTAATAAAAAAGATTTTTGATTTAACTATTTATTTAAATTAAATCCACATTTCGTTATGTTTTAAATAAAGAGTGATTTTATTGAAGAAAATTATTTGTATATGGTCAAAAATGTGAATTATACTAGGATTCACTTGCTATCCATTAAATTGCTTAAAATAGGCTATAGTCCAAATTCGCTTATAGTCCACAAATGTTGTGCAAAATTATAGTCGTGGACTATAAGCGAAAAGTACTGTATACCAATTTAAATAAAGATACCGGAGCCAAAGGAAAAACTGGCTAAAAGGAATAAATTAAAAAAAAGAACAGGACCGAAAATGCGCGATGTGGGGGCTAACATTTTTTGTCGAGTTGTAGGTACTTAAAAACGGGCTCAATCTAGCCCAAATAAGGCTAAGTTGGTTCAGATTTAATAAATACCAGGTATATAAGTTCAGTCTTACATCTTCTTTATTTAATCTTGATACAATTTCGAAACATAATAAAAGGGTACAAAAGTACACAGAAAGGAAACACTCGGAATAAAATAAGAATTTTGTACTAATTTTAAGTAGGAGTCGTACTCAAAAATTCAGTTACGAATAGCACTAAAACGTACTCAAAACAATCCTAACTGGGATAATTTTCGAAAATTAATCCCGAAATTTCTTAAAAGAGGTACAAAATTCTTAAATCAAGTTACAAAAAGATTAAACTTTTTGTTGATAGTGCCACTCTGAGAGTAAAATTACAATGTAAGCGTTTTAATCTCAAAGTTTGTTGCAGACACTACAACAACACCACTCAAGAAATTGAACAACGATTTGCTTCTTGTGTCTAAAAAGTAAAATTGAGATCTCATTTAGTTTATATTTTCAGTTTATTATTTACATTAAGTCAAGGGCATTTTGAGATTGATTCAATATTTGTTTTACTTAAATCAATCTTATTTTCGGATTATTTAATGTATGAATTCGGGATTAAATATGGATTAATTTTGTATTTCACGATTGGGAATCTGTACTTGAATCAATCTTTCTGTAATTGATTCAAGAAAATCCGTACTCACCGTACTATTAATACCGCTTCGTATGATTTGAGTTCGGATGTATTGATTTTTCCTTTATATACAAAAGTATACATTGTCATTAAAGAGTCACAACGGTAACGATATGTATGTGCAATACTATTTGATATGCTTTAATGATTCTATCTGAATATAAAACTAAGACTCCAATTTTTAGTGTAGGAGATTAAAATTTTTATTTGAATACCCAAACATGTTAAAGATTTTTCTCAACTTTGTTTTACTGTGTTTGATTTAATAACACTTTTTTTTTAAAAAAAACAAAATGTTACATTTTTCTGTAACCCAATAATATTAACATATAAATTGATATTTGTAAATTACGATTTTTAACTTAATGCCTTTTTTTGCTGCAGTTGCTTGTTTCAGTTTTTTATTTTGTTAAGCAGCATAATATTCTGCAAAATATGTTAATGAATTTTTAATACCATGTGTCTGAATATCTTTTACAAAAAACGAACATAAAACGGGCACCACATGGACCAAAAATATAAAAAAATATGCTGAAAAAACAACTCAAATAAACCCCAACGACAAAATCCAGGATCTTGTCAACAAATTTATTAAATTAAAATTTTAATTTTCTCTGTTTTATTTCTGTTTATGGTTTTTATGTTTTCGTTGAATTTATTCCATTTTTTAATCCACTTTATTGATAATGCACTTTTTTAATCAAATTTATTATGAGCATAAATTTAAAATTTTTTATTAAAAAAAGTTTTAAAATTTTTTTTACTAAAATTTAATTTTTTAAATAAAATTTAAATGATAAAGCAGAACATCAACATGCATGATGACAACCGTATCATGAAAATGTTGTTTAATTAAATTAAATAAAATATTTTAAAATTGAATTTAAAACTAAATGTAGGCAATTAAAATCCATACAAAAATATACTCTGACTTCCGTTTCCGTTTATGTTGAATTGAAAAAAAAAAACAAAGAAGAAATTGTTGTTTATAGAAAAAGAGCATAATTTATTTTAACATCATGTAATCCAAAATACCACAACAACAAAAAAATAGTAAAACTTTTTAAGTGATATTTAATAATTAGTTTTAGTTTAAATAAATATTATTTATTTATAGTAATAAAATGAAAAAATATTAGATAGGAAAAAATCAAGAGGTAAATTTAAAAAAATTTAGACTTAAATTTATAAAATATAAAATTAATTGATCATAATATTATATTTTGTAAAATGGCGAGAATCGAAATAGTTCCTTTGAACCATAATTAATAATTGGCTTTGGTACATCTGAGCTTTATTTTAAACTGAAGCTGAGCAATTCTATGTTTGAAACTTGAAAGTTAATCTTTGGTACAACATATGCCAGCCAAAAGATATTTTAAAAAAATCAATCCTTAAATATAAGAAAAATTAAAAAAAAAAAATTAGAACGATAAATTATTTACTAAGTCTTTGTTCACAATTTGAAAGTGTTCTTTAAGAAAGTCTGAGTTTATTGGTGAGATCATCAATAAACTATGACTTTCCGAAGGTTAACTTTCATAGTGTGAACCCAGACAAACCCTAATAAATTTGTGTAGCGTTTGTCTAATGTCAAAGAAAAAAATCTATAAAACTTCTGAAACCAAATTTTGTAAGTTAATTAACAGTTAAGGTGTATAACAATATGTTTAACTGTCAAACTAGTTGTAATGCTAATGAAGCGTATTTGACTTTTATTCAGTATATTTTGGCAAATTGCAATGCAAAGACTTACACCAGAAAAATGATTTCAAATTGTTTATTTGTAGTTTACGATGAGCACTACCTTTTATCAGACCAGCTAATACGACAAACTATGGATCGACTCATCACCAAAGTTTTCTCTTTGGATAATGTTTGTCCAAATCGAGCTCGTATCGTGCGTACAGAAGAAGTCATCGCTGCTGTAGTCGTGAGTGTGACACACAACTCGAATATATCGATCCGAAGACCTTTTCAGAAACTCGGCCTTTGACCGTCCACAACTTTGAAAATTTTGAGGAAATACAGGTTGGCTGATGAATTTTGCATGAATTTTGCTACATTAAGATACTGGAATAACATTTTTGAATTGAATTGAATTAAATTGTTTTAAAAATAGTTTAACATTAAAATTTAATAATCTCTAAGACCAATTACTCAAGCCCTTATGACACTACATTTTTAATGCATTGTTCAAGTTTTGGTGAACAGTGCAACCATAAAGTAATAGAAAAATTTACCAAGTGCGAAAGGTTCAACTGTATTAAGATAAATGGCAAACTGTCAAACATTTTACTTAAGTTATCGATAAAAAATGAAGTTATGTCAAAAAAAATTTAAAATTGTTCAACTTAAAATTTACATTTCAAGCTTGAAATATTAAAAGTGTTGCTGAATCAGCGGTTTATGGGCAAATTCAGCGATTTACCGTTTTTTGCTTTTAGGTTTCTCATAAACAAAAAGTTGGCAACATTTAATAAAATTAACAGAACAGGGATGGGTAAGTTGTTTCAATTGTTCTTTTTTGTTGATACTTTTTAAACAAAGATTTATAATACCTTTTTGTGGTGTTTTTCAAGAACATAAATAAAATTAATTTCAACTTAAAAAATCTTTTAGTACAATTAGGGTAAAACGTAATAATTTTTAAAAGTTGTTGGTACAATTTTAAATATTCTTAACGCCATCCCTGAAACATAACCATAACAAGAGAAAAAAAACTAAAAAAAACTTTGTTTACATTTCTTATAGTTTGCTCTTTCTAGCATTTACTGTTTCTTTCTATAAATTCTATATCAATTCAATAAATAAAAATGTAGTGTCATAAGGGCTTAAGAGATTATTGTATTTAAATGTCAGCCCTTATGTCAGGCAACCTGGAGTACCAACGGAATGTTATGTTTCTTGAAATGAGACTGTTAGGAAATTTTCAACTTTATTCGGCCATAACCGTCTGAGCTTTGTGAGCACTTGCACCATCTTGTTGAAAGCACAGAGAGTTAAAAGGAATTCTCTTTCGGCATGGTTCTGGATAAAAAAATATTCAAGTAAAGGTCAGTGTTGCCAGAACTTTTAGAGGTAAAATCAGCAAAAAACCATAATTTTTCATTAAGAAATCTGAAAAATCTGCATCGAGATTTTAAAATCTTCAAAAAATCTTTACAATTAGAACATTTTTTGCGTAGTTAATTTAGAAAAATATATAACAATTAACTTCAGAATATACCTTTCGCTATGTTTTGGAAATTGAAATCGGTGGAAATATGCAATTAATTTCTTTTTCAAAGTTATTTTCGGGAATACAAAATGTATTATTAATACCATTTCCGTATGAAGTGCTAAATTCCCAATTTTCATATTTGATAAATAAACTGAAATTAATTGTTGAGGGGAAGCTAGCTTTTTTTTTTTGTAATGTAGCTTTTTCGGATTTTAAAAGTAGTTTTGATCCTCGAAGTATGGGGTATAAAAAAGAAAATATTTTTTTATGTTTTAACACAAAAAAGTTTACAAAATTTGTTTAATTTCAATTTCATTCGAAAGCGATTTTCAGATTTTTGTGATTAAAATTCCTTCTTAATCAATTTCGAAACGGATCAACTTTATTTTATTTTTTGTCTCTTTTTTTAAACTTAGTTATTGTGCAACGCAATCTTTGTTTATACTACAAGTGCAAAAATCTCCTTAAGTACCGAAAATGAAAATAATTTTTTAAATTTGGCTAACTATCTTTAATTATATTGCCAGGGTTTCACAAGATTTGTTTTGAGCCTGATTAACAAGACCTCCGTCGACAATGCGTTTCGTATAGAAAGGCGAAGAGATTTTAGATTCTACTCCAGAGTATATTGGTCTCCATCAGTAAGACTCCTTGAATTTTTTCTTTTACTCCACCAGTCACTCATGAGGTTTTTCTTGGTTCTCCACCAGATTTCTAGGTTGTAAACGATTGCATATGGTCAAAGGACGCAGCCCACAATATAAAAGCAACACGACGCTAACATCGAGGCATTACACAGCGCGAAGTCAACGAGAGCTCAGTGGTGAAAGTTATAGAGAAAGTGCTTCTGCATAATTCGCACACAACATTGGCAACTGACAATTTCAATATGCAGTGTGAAAAAATTGATTCGTTTTGCTACGTTTGCGGTCATCAAATCAGGAAAAAAAGGACTACAAGATTTCAAAAGGAAAAGAATCTTTTAACTAGTGAATTCAATAGAGCATATAAGTTGTTTTTCGGCGAAGTAGACCTGAAAGGCGAAAATTACACACCTAATACAGTGTGTCGCCAATGTAATAACAACCTCATGGCATGGTTGAGTGGAGGCAAAAATAATATGAAGTATTGTAAGCCAGTAAACTGGATTAAACGCCCAGGTGATCACGATGCAACCAGTTGCTATGCATGCGTAAATTACACATGTCGTCTAAATCGACATGCTGAGAAGTACAAAATTTATAAAGTAACTGTAACAGCCACCAAGGCCGCCAACTCCAGATCGTAGTACAGAATTTACAGGAATGACTACAGCAAGTGGTGTTACTTATGACGATCCACTTGATACCGATTACGAGCCCCAAGAGGGAAGAGATTGACCACAACTAATAACACAAATGGAAATGGATTTCATTGTAGCCATATTGGGACTATCGCTGCGACTTGCCATATTTTTGACAGCGTTTTTAAAGAAAAGAAAACTCACACATGCTAATGTGAACTGTACGGCGTACCGCAAACGGCAAGCTAAATTTCAGAGCCTCTACACTCTTAAATAAATTCGTTCGCTTACTGCAACGATATAAAAGCTTTGGTGTTAAAAATGGGAATGAATTACATCGCTAGTGAGTGGAGATTATATATTGATGGTTCTGTTTCAAGCTTGAAAGCAGTGTTGTTGCATGTGTCGAACCGAAAACCTGCCATTTCGGTAGACATGGGCATTAACATGAAAGAAAGCTATGAAACATTGAAAGATATACTGAAATAATCAAATACTGCGAAAATAAATGGACGATTTGCTGTGATTTGAAGGTCATCAGATTTATTGAAGATTTTTAAAATCTTGAAGCAGATTTTGCAGATTATTTGATCAAATATTTTGAGTTTTTGTTGAGTTTACCTCTAAAAGTTTGTAATGCTTATATTTTATTACAATTTATGTATATATTCATACTTATATACCCCTGAATATATTTTTTTTGAAAAAAAACAAAGTCGTTAACATGATAAACGCTAGTCAGCTTTTTGTATTTTGTCAATTGATTTTTATTCATCTTTGCTTTATTCAGCATTTTCGATCATGTATGTTTATCTTCTTATAAAACTATACATGATGAAAGAGAAAGGAAATATTCAGGCACTTGTGTTGTTACTTTTCAACCTTTTTGATTTACGTTTAAAAGTTAGATTATTTTTTTTTTATTCCATCTAACAAAAAGAAGACAAATCTAACTCCGAAAATAACCTAATGATATACTAAACAAACCAGCCTAATAAGTCTTTTTTTTAAATTTTTTTTTTCTGAAATATCGCTAATCCTTCCCTTTTAATAACGAACACAATAGTCCGATTTCATATAAAAAAATAACCCTTAACCAATTCGAAAAAAAAAATAAATTAATTAAGTTCCTAATTTACAAATATTAAATCGAGAAAACCAAAACATAATTTTTCAAAACATACATACGTACTAAAAATAATTTTTTAGCCTTACAATTTTTTTTGTTCCTATGCACTTTCCCTAAATATTAAACAAATAAAATATTAGACATTGAAGTCACCCTAGAGGGAAGCGAACTGACACCAAAGTAGTCCAGTGATAGGTCTTTGGTGGTAGGGACCGGTTCCAATTCTAACACTTTATATGAATAAGACCTATCACTTTTACATGGGGTTGTCATTGGAGGGGGTCAATTGACACCATTTGACCAGTCACAGAACTAATCTCAATAAACGTACTTAGTGTCAGTTACTACAATGTAGTATTATTTCAATACAATGTTGTAGTTTTTATCAAAGTTATTTTCGGGAATACAAAATTTATTATTTATACGATTTCCGTATGACGTGCTAAATTCCCAGTTTTTCATATTTGATAAATACACTGAAATTTATTGTTGAGGGAAAGCTAGCTTCTATGCGCATTTCACTGGTTGCTTAGGCCAGCTCATCAGGAAACCTTTTCCAAAGATTTTAGAAAGGCCAAAAATATTATACAAATAAAACCCTAAAGCGAATAAGAATTATAAACACTAAAAGTCTTACTTGTAACAATATCAAAGCCAAAACAAAACACCAACAATAACCAGTGAGTTTATCTTTTCTTACTTTCCCCTACAATTGGTTGGGTTCTTTCCGACTCGAATTGTAGTTGTAGTTTTTCAATAAAACAAGTCCTAGAATTATATTCAAGAACCAAATTTTTAAAAGTACCAACAAATGTGTCACAGCATCGCTGAAGACTGTACTGTAATTCATTACTTTTTCTACCTTTTCGTTCTTCATAAACCAGATAAGGGATTGGTTCTTCTTTCACTGGTCATGAGTCCTTTCTTTTTGTACTTGTTCTATTTTCACAAATCCCAGGACCAGTCTGTTGGACCAATTGACACAAATTTCCCGCAGGGTAGTATTATTTCAATAAAACTAGTCCAAGAATTAAATTTAAGAGCCAAATTTTAGAAATTACCAAAAAATGTGTCACATCACCGCTGAAGACTGTTCTGTAATTCATTACTTTTTCTACCTTTTTGTTCTTTATAAACCAGTAAAGGGATTGGTTCTTTTTTCACTGGTCATGAGGCCTTTCTTTTAGTACTTGTTCTATTTTCACAAATCCCAGGACCAGTCGCTTGGACCAATTGACACAAATTTCCCGCAGGGCATTTATACAAAACTAACATACATAACATACTAAAAATTTATCCATATAAACAAGAATCGTAGTAAATATTATGACTGTAAATCGAACCACAACAAGCAGAAGGCCGGCAGCATCGTTGGAATCGAGACCCAAATGTAAGTCAGTACATATGTATTTATATTTTTTTACTTTTTATAAATCACTAGCTGACTAGGTCCGCGTTGCTGGCCCTAAGCAAACATTAGTGTTGTATTACCAGACGATTTTAATTGTTCTTTAAACAAAATTTACGGCCTTTAAATAAAAATCCATGAAATACCTATCATAGAGTTTTTTTACAGAATAACTTACATGTGGTGTAGATATGGGTTCAATGAAAAAAGAAACACATGTATTTAAGGCAAATTGGAAATTATATTTATTGATTACTTCATCTTAAGGCCAGCGCATAGATAATGTTTTTTTTATTTTTTAATTGGTGTAAAGAGCCGTTTTCTGATTTTAGGTAAATCGAAATAAGCGGGCGGGTCAAAATTTTCTTTCCGTAAAAACCTAAGTTGGACCATGGCGATAATTTTAAAGAAAATCGTCCAAATCGGTCAAGCCGTTTCAAATTTTGCGCTTAATAGAAAAAGTGGGCGTAAAAGTAGGCGTGGTAATTTTTTCGTTCGATGAAAACGTAAAATGGATTAATACGAACAGTTAAAAGAAAAATTAGGGAAATCGATGGAGCCGTTTTCTGATTTTAGGTAAATCGAAAAAAGTGGGCGTAAAAGTGGGCGGGGCAAAGTTTTTTTTCCGTAAAAACCTAAGTTGGACCATGGCGATCATTTTAAAGAAAAAATCGTTCAAATTGGTCAAGCCGTTCTCAAGTTATGGATTTTACCACGCCCCGCCGCCCCCAGACCGAAAATCAAAACTCACAGTGTCACCCGCCTGAATATTCTAAAGATTCCCTGAAAATTTCATCAAAATCGGCCCAGCCGTTTTGGAGTCCATACGTTACATACACACATAAGTTTTTTTTTTGTACCTTATTTTTTTTCATTTGCATTTATATTTATTCATAATTGCTTTTATTAATTTTATTGCATATGGGCATTTCCATTTTGACGTGTCGTAATATTTGTAGCACAAAATGCAAAAAAATTAAATGACGAAGTCAAATTTGTAAAAAGGGTTTTTATATATACAAAGTAATGAAGTAGCTCTACATTCAGAAAAAAAATTACAGTAATCGACGCTTAGGATTTGCAGATATAAGCAAAAATCTGCCCTGGCGTGACGTTAAAAAAACGGAAGTGGGTTTTGATTGCATTACAAAACTGAAAAATACTGCGAATTGAGTAAGAAGCTTTGTACAAAACCTTTTTTAGTAAACTAAAAACTTATATAGATTTATTTTTCAAGCTATCAAATTTAAAAATCTTTGCTCGTTTTAAGGTTAATATAGGCATTTTCAGCTAAAAGTCTACTTTGTAACGCCAGATTGCAAATAAGGTTGTATTTTCGGACCATGTTGTTCAATCGTTATCCCTTTTGGTACTTAATGTAGAGCTTGTTGCGCTTTACACCAAAATATAAAAAAGTAAACGATTCATATAAAATTTTTTGCGAAACAATTTAAAATACTTCTGGCGTTACGTGACAAAAAGTAGACTTTTCCCTGGAAATGCCCATATTCTTATTATTACAGCAAAGAAATTTTAAAGCATGTTGTTGTATATGAAAGCTCACTTCAATCAATTAGTTCTCTGCTTTAAGGTTTCTCTGCTGTAATTAAGTAAATAATATAATAATAATTTTGCGATAAATCTCTTAAATATATTTATCATCGGGATAGTTGAAATTATTATGTAGATTAAGAGCATAAAAATAATGTAAATTATGCGATATGTTTTTTTCTTAATTTCTCTTTGATTAAATGTTTATAAACATTATAAAACGAAAATGATCAGTGTGTAAATTTTCTATTATGTAAAACTTTAAGGACTGAAGTAAGGTAATGTGTGTTAGGGTATTTGCAATAATTCTAGCCAGGAAAAAGCCATGGTTGGGTGGGTTTACAGGCTTAACTTTAACACCTAAGTTATTTAGAAGGAAAACAAAATGTAATAATGAAATAGTAAGAACGTTTGTAAAGTTTTTTTTTTATTATTTTCTTTAAAAATAAAGGGAATTTAAAATCGCACGTAATTTTTTTATTGGAAGTCGAATACCCAGGGGAACAAGATCCCAGCCCATATCTCCCGATCTAGCTAGCTAGACAGTACGTGCGTAACGTTCCTTTTATTGGGTCAAAGGCATGAATAAGAAGTGTTAATAAACCACCTCCATTCTGCCCTCAAGACGGACAACAGAAGTTCTGGCAACACTGCCCGCAACCCGCACTGATATCTAGACTAGCTCTCTACCAGCTAGCCTACTGGGGCACCTTAAGTAAGTTGCACTTTATTTTATAACGATTTGAATTGCTGAATAATTTTTATTGGAATCGCAGTAATAGTTATGAATTTGTTTTAAAAAAATTTTGATTCCTACAAAAAAGATAATTTCAACAGTTTACTGATTGTTATCTGCTAATTGCCTAATTAAGTTTAAGTTGTTATGACAACTAGTAAATCCAATTAACTGAACATCAATTATTTATTAGTAGTTTATTTGTTCTGTTTTTTTTTTCTTTCATCAGCTTTTTTCCGTTGTATTAATTATTATATTTTATTTAATGGTTTAATCTTTTTTGCGTTTTTTCCTTATTATTTGCAATAAAAGTTTTAGTGTGGGGATAAAAAAAATTGCTTATGACTTCAGAATTGGATACAATGAAAAATATAATTTTAATAATAACCAATTAATTTCTTTTATACATTTTTTAGTTTTAAACATTTTTTTTTTTTTCAAAACAAGATAAAAAGTTTTTATTTAAAACTTAACTTAAAATATATACAGCCCAATTATGAATAAAAATTATCTAGGAGTTTTCTCCCTTCTCCCATTTTTCCCATGTAAATTTAATTGTGAAAATGGGAAAAGGGAAAAAAGCTCCCGGGGAATTTGTATTCATAATTGGACTGATATTTCAAGTTTATTATCAATGCGAGGGGCTTAAAGTTTCCCCATTTTTGGCACTTTTTTAGTTCTAAAATGTCAAATAAATTTGCGATAATTTTTATGTATGTATTTCTTGTGTTCAATCGTTTGTTTTATGGTTAAGATAGATTACAAGATTTTTATACATTTTGTTAAAAACTTTAATGCGTTGTGCTATTAATAATCTAAATATAAGCCGCTGAAAATCGAGCATAAGTACTTTACAGCCAGTGATGCCATCAGTGAAATAAAACATTAATCAGCTCTTGGTAAAATATCATTTAAAACCATATAAAATAACGCAATAAATATTAAAAAAGTTACTGCAACTTTTCGACTGCAGCAGAAAGTTCTTCAATAACGAAAAAAACATGCTAAGTTCACAAACTTTAAATAAGTGCCGCTTATAACGTATCTGAACGAAGATGCGTTGTTATACCCCGCACTTACAATGATTCGTATATTGCTGAAATATGCATTCCATACTATTATTGTAAATCGATTAATTGAATTGGGATATGTTTTTTAGAGGCAATAAACTTATTTTTAAATAAAACATAACATATATAATGCAATGACCAATCTATCGGCTTTATAAGCTATGCAATTTTTAGCATTTAATGTTCAAAAATAATATGGCCTTCAAGCCTTTACCTTACGGACATTGCCCTGTCTGTCAAATTTTGCACAACTTTTTCAAGCCTACACAGAAAAAAATAAAAATATATTTCAATTAAAAAATGTGTGATATTAATTAAAAAATTAATTAAATTTGCACCAGTAAACAAATTAATAGTAGAAATTAAATGTTTAATTTAATTGATTAAACTTTAAATTCACTTGATTAAACATTTAATTCACTTGATTAAATTTTTAATTAAAACTGATTTTATTTTTGATTCATGCTTTAATTAGTGAAAAATTTTAAAAAGTTTTTTCTGTGTACCCGGTTTTATTTTGTCAATATCGAATGTTCGAGAATGTTTAATAATTCGTCCAACGTAAGCAAAAATGGCTCAAAAAATAACAAATGGAAATTTTATCAAAAAACCAAATTTTTAGGATTCGCTTTTATTTTCAAAGTTGTTGTGTGAATGAAATGGGTTTTTCATTACTAATTCTGAAAAATAAATTTTAAATATAAATACATACTAATTTGGGTAGGGGTCACATGCGCTTGAACATAAAGTTACGAATCCGAAAGTTTTAGCACGCCAAGCCTGTGTTTGTTATGCCCCTGCAAATATTACGACTAGTCCATATACGAATTTAAAAATCCAAAAGTATTGAAAACATATGTTCTATTTAACATTATGAAGGCTTTGCATTACAACGAAGTATTCTTAAAACTATGTTCATACTCCCAGTGGATAAGTTTTGAAACCACTCCAGAGGATTAGTTTGAATCGATATAAACAGGCCTTCCGGAAAGCAATTAAACACTAGAAATTGCTCTACCGAGTTTTGTGGTAAACGATTCATAATTTACGATATTGGCCAAAATAAAATCCGCTTCTGAAAATAACTTTAATACACATTGATACAGGCAACGAATCATAATACTGTGGCGTCAGCCAGATTGGCTTATAATTTATAGGTCCCATATAAATCCTACTCCTGAACTATTCGAACATTCGGTGGAATGTATTAAAGGTTCGGCCCCATCGAATAAAGCTTTCCTAATTGTTTAAAACACATATTTTATATAGCAAAATATGTATTTCCTTATTGTTCCTAAATATATACTACAATTGCAATTCAATACAATAAAAATTAATTTTTAATAAAAAATTTTGTCTTAATTTAATTAAAAAAATCTTTTATACATTTTGCAAAACTTAACTATAATTAATAATACAATTTTCAAATACTTTAATTAGTTTATACAGAATTGAAAACAAGAAAACAATGACTTTTTTAAAAAAAGCTACCAAGAAATTTAAAAGGATGTGTGTCCTACCTTGTTGTTGTTTTAATTAAAATGAATCATCACAAATGGTGAGTGAGATCTAATAAACAAGACAACGTGGAAATTTATAGCACAATTAAAAAGATGTACTTTCTTAAGAAACAAAGCAGAGAAAAAAGTGTAAAGAAATTAAAACTTTTCGAAAACATTAAGGGTTGGAATGTAGAGTGCCTAGCAAAATAAAGCATTGAACAAAATAATAATCACAACTAACCATCCATTTATTCGACGTAACATGCGGCCAAAGGAATTAAATATTTATTTAAAATTATTTTCGAGGGTTCGAGTTGATCTGGGGAGGGGTTGTTGGGTCGCTTGTATTCGATAGTATTACTTTTCTAAAACTGAAAATTATATTTATAATGCAGAAGTGAGAATGATGTTTTAACGAAATGGGGTGAGGAAATGAAATTAAATATTATAACGGAAGCTGCTGATACGTAATTAACTTTATATACATTGTACTAATTAAAAGACAATTTACAAGAGATAAAATTTCCTTAAAGGAAGGAACCTTAGCGCAACTTCAACAACAGCAGTAGCAGAAGATACAAGAAGGAAAAAGTATAATAATTATGATTCCTAATGAAAGAAAGTACTACGATGCTCGGAAGAGAAAAGCAAGAGTAAGGAAAACTGGTTTGAAATATAAAACGACCTTAAGCAAAATTTAACACCTGCTATGACCCTGTTTATTTAACCTTTTGTGCTTTTTAAATTAAAAGAAATTTTCTATTCAGGCACTGAAATTTATTTTGTTCCATATTTAATAAATATTCTCAGCATGATGAAAGTAGTAACTTTAGATAAATAAACATAAATAAAATATAACTAAATGTTATTAAATCTATTGAAGAAATAAAAAAATTTTAATAATCAAAGAAGTATTTAACAAAGTGTTAACCTAATAAAAAGCGAAAGTCAGCCTGTATTGTAAATGGATAAAAATTAATCTTTGATTACATTACGAGGTTTTCTTAATTAGGTTCTCTGTACTTAAAATGTATAACTTCTTCAACAACTTTGTCAAGGTGCTAAAAAAATGTATACTAAAAAAAGAGGAATAGTCTATAATTTCCGCTGGCATATTAAATATCTCAATTTCGCTGCTTATGTTTGCCTTATATCCGCTCTAGGCGATAAAAATCAAAATAATTTTTAATATAGACGAAACTTAAATCAAGACGAGAGATGCCCAGATTTGACAGTAAACAAGATTTTGTGACCAAAAAATTATTTTATTCAAAACCAGTTAGAGTGCTATATTTGGCTGTGCCGAATCTTTGATACACTCCACCGGCCTATAGTAAATTATGAACCGAGCATCACAGATTTATTAGTGTGAGTAGTGAAGAATTTAATTTTATTTTGATAGCATTATTTATTACGGCTTTAGGCGTACCAAACTGTTTTCCGGGAGAAGGGTTTATTTGAGGCCTATAGTAAATTATGGACCGGTCATCACGAAAATGTACAGTGTAATTTCTAGTACTATGAAACTGTGTCGTGCCAAATTTTGTTATGATAGCATTATTAATTACGGTCTTAGGCGTACTAAACTGTTTTCCGAGAGTAGGGTTTCTATGGGGCCTAGGGTAAATAATGGACGGATCTTCACGAAATTTAACATCGTGATTTCCAGTCGAATAGAACAAATTTTTTTTCAAAATCTTATCTCATTCCGTGCCTTGTTCCACCATTTATGTTAGTTTTTGTAACAAAATTATCATATTTTTTTGTGGTGGTTCCACATTTTGATTCATAGCTCTGGTCCTACTGGACCGATTTTGCTGAATTTCAATCCCAAACTGCCTAGGATAACTACAAGCAATTTGGCACCAAGTTTGTTGATTTCTTTTGAGTTGTTCGAAAGTTTGCGTGGTTTCAACAAACGGACAGACAGACGGACATGGCTAAATCAACTTAGAATCACTCAAGGACCCAGATTATATATACTTTATGGGTTCTCAGATGAATAATAAAAAAGTTTCACAAGGAATGACAAACTTAATATACCCTCTTCACAACTAATCAACAAATTTTAATTCATTGAAAAAATTGATGGTAAATAAAATATTAATTTAAAAAATTGAATTTTTTCAAAAATGTTTAACTCTTAGGAGCTCCGGTGCGCAGGGGCTGAAAATTATATTTTATGGCCAAAAGTCCAATTTTTGTTTGTCGCCGATTTGCAAAATTTTAATTACATTACAAACTAAGGTAGCCAAAAACTTAGGTCAAAATATTGGTAATTGTGGTTGTGCCATGTTGGTAAACACAACTTTTTTCCAATTCAGATTTTTTTTATATTTAATCCGAAATAAATTATCATTGCTCAAAAACTATGCCCTGCTAGCTTTTTTGCTATTGTTATCTTTAAATAAGAAATATGTGCAACTATTGTGTTATTTATATTTGAGATGCTAAGACATATTTTCTAAACTACTATATTTTTGTCAAATTTCAAACTTTAGTAGAATTGCAACACTACAGCCATTACAATTAGATTTAGATGGGCAGCAAAATTGAAGGTAGCTACCAATTAGTGCTAAAAATGAAAGATGGAAAAAGTAGGCCAGGCTTTGACAAACACGGAGCTGCATCATATGCCATGCAACATCAGCCAATTAAACCAAGTCCCGACAAAATCATAAGATAATACTGATTGATGCATATGAATTTGCATTACCACCACTACATGCAAGAATACGACTCATGGAACACATACTAAAAATCAGTTTTGATTTGGATTTCGGATCTTCAGGATCAATAAGATACAACGAAACCAAAAAGGAAATAAGAAGTTAAAAAGGAAACATCTTCAAAATGAATATCGCAAATTTGGGTTGATTATAGATCAGCCAAAACACGGGTCAGGCATTACAAATGATGGCAATACCGCAAGAAAATTCTTTTCAGATTCAGAAACAGCTTCCAATAATGAAGATCTATTTAATATATTATTGGCAACGTCAGATCCGTTCATCTCCAGTATTAGAAATCAATGGAAAGCGGAACATCGGGATTTAGATGAAGAAGGCAAAAAACTACTAAAGAACAGAAATAACACAGAACAGAATATGGAATTAAATGAACAATAATAATAATTTATAGAGAGCACAATACTAGAAAATTTTCACGAAATTCCACAAATGAAGATCTATTTTATATATTAATGGCAACGTCAGATCCGTTCAACTCCAGTATTCGAAATCAATGGAAAGTGGAACATCGGGATTTAGATGAAGAAGGCAAAAAACTACTAAAGAACAGAAATAACACAGAACAGAATATGGAATTAAATGAACAATAATAATAATTTATAGAGAGCACAATACTAGAAAATTTTCACGAAATTCCACAAATGAAGATCTATTTTATATATTAATGGCAACGTCAGATCCGTTCATCTCCAGTATTCGAAATCAATGGAAAGTGGAACATCGGGATTTAGATGAAGAAGGCAAAAAACTACTAAAGAACAGAAATAACACAGAACAGAATATGGAGTTAAATGAACAATAATAATAATTCATTAGATCTAAGACAGACATTGTATAAGTAAATAATAAAAATAAACAGAACCTCACATTGTTATAAAATCATTAAAATATATTGCTGCTTTTATTTTTAAAAGTTTTTTTATCCACATATGTATGAAATGTTTTATTAAATAAGAAATATTCAAAAAATAAATACCTTTATTTTCGTATCAAAATTAAAAAAAAAAATCAGAATTCAGCGGATTTATTTTGCTAATACATATTAACAAATTTTACAGCAAAAAATAATAGATTCTTCTGTAGTAATAGCAAGATTTAAAATAATATTTTTAAAGTTTTTTTAAGTGTAAACAAATTTGAAAGCAAAAAATTGTTAATTTTTCAGTAATAATAGCAAAATATCCAGTTGATTTTACAATTTTTTTTAATGTTAAAATTGTTTTTATAATGTAAGCATTTAATTTTTTTGAGTGTCCCATTATCACAAAAAATGGAAATGATTATTATTTTAATCCAAAAATTACATTTTTAAATAATTAAAAAAAAAAAATAAAAAAAAACATATTTCACGCTAAAGTTAAAAAAAATCTAAATATACACTTTGCCCTTAAATTCCCCAATTTAAAGTGGAGAAAAGTTGAAGAATCTATTTTTCGATTAATTTCAGCCATTTCTATTAGTTTTAACGTAAAGCCAAGTACTTTTTTTAAATTTGTGAAAATGTTGAGCATCATTAATTATTTCACCAGAAAGTTTTAACATGTATCAATGTTACCAATCATGCGAGTTTATATATTTTGACGATTTAAGTCCTGCAAAGTATGCGACATTGTTTTGCGCATGTAAACAAACCCCACATGTAGTTTACTAAAAATATTTTTTTTTAATAAAAATGTAATAAAAAAGAAAGTAAATATGGATAAAAACCTGTTACCGCTTGTGTTATTTGAATTTTTTATTTCTTTTTGCTTAAAATTGCCCGTGCAACAAGTGCAGCTTATTCGCAGTTGTAAAAAATGTTGCCAGAAACATTTCTGAACTTTTTCACAAAATGAACAACATTATTTCATATATATTCCGCAGAAGTTTTTTTCATATGCGTTTTGGCAGCATTTCACGTGAAATGTTGAACAGAGTACCAGGCTTAAGACAAAAAAATATTGCTATTAGAATATGATTCGAGAACTTTTATTTTTTCTCATACATCAGTGACCCACCCTAATGTTTACCATTTGCAAAATATCAACGACGTGTGATCTTGCTCAAATCAAAATACATTCTTTGCAGTCTTTACAGGAATTCTGCTTATTCCACATTCATCGGCCAATGTCAAACGAAAAATTATTATATAAATAATTTGTTTAATATGTAACTGATCACTAGAACTACAATGACTAACGTACATAAGTAAACTTATGTATGTTTGTAATATTTATTGAATTTGTCAATTTTCATACACATTTTGTTTTGAATAAATAATAAAAAAATGGTACGCACCGTCATGGTCTGAAAAGTACATATTGTTGTCTTAATTGGTACAAAATCATAAAAGCCGTTTTCCATCCCTGATCTGACCAAAGCAACCAGTGAAATGCGCACAGGAATAGCGCAATAAACTTATGTTTATCAATAGTATGAAATTGGAATTTCAACATTTAAACGAAACCTTACAAATTTTTAATTGCTACCCTCTTTATGTTTAATCTTTCAAATACTGAATTTTCTGCAACAAACAATTTCTATTAAAATTTAGCATTTCCGCCACTAAAATAACATTCATGCGAACTAAAACATAAATACAAAATATTTACCTTTTCTCATTTTAACAGAGAACTATATTTAACAAATACGAGGATAATTAAAAATAAAATTAAAATCATAAATCTTCGAAAGCAGAAAAGTAATAAACCAAAGCACAAATATTTATTAACTTAAAACGCCAGAATAAAATACCCAAACAAATGGCTGAAGGGCCAAGCATGCTGGGTGGTTGTGTTAGACGCAACACCTTCTTACGGCAAAAACAACAACTACAACAAAATAGAAGCGTGTAGTGCATAAATTATTTTCTCTAGCTTTTTTTTAATTCTCCTATGCCACCATTAAAAAAATTTTAATTTGACGAACAAATGAAAAAACTACCCGCCTTAAAGTATGCAACTTGCAATGAAAATAAAAAAGTGAATAGGAAAAATTGTTTAGAAGAAAGAGGAAAATGAATCTTTATTATTACAAAAAAAAAAGTTATTATGCAGTTGTATTATATTGTTTTTAACACAACTTTATTACCATTTCCATACTACCTTGGCTTAGCATAATTGTTATTTTCATCCATTAATTCTAATTAAAAAGTTATAAAGGATTTTTGTTTTTTTTTCAGGCAACTTCTGTTTAAATGAAGAAAATTAGAAATATGTTAATTTTCTTGTTTTACAAAATATTGTGGGATGTAAATATTTTTTTGATTTATGTTTTTAAGTTTGTAATAAATGTTAAATAAAAACGATTTTTATTTATTAAAACAACTGCACCGTGGCTTTAAATTAAAAAAAAAATTTACGATAAATCAATTGTAAGAACTAAAATGAATACAGTAAACATTGTAAAATACACTTCAGTTTAATGCTGGAAGCATTTAAAAGATCCTGAAAGGCTGCATTTACCATCATGTCTAAGGGGTTTCTTGCATATACAGAGCAGTGACATAAGAGATGTTCAAATTGGTGCCTGTAGTTCATAAACGTTGTGCGTGTCTTTCAATAGATCAACATTAATAAAGAATTAGTAAATATTCGCTAATAGATAAGTACAACTCCCTGGCTTTCTAATTTAAGTGAAATACGTAGGTAGGGTGATACTTAATCTAGCAAGCTTATTATTAAAATATTCCATTGTATCTCCCTGTGCCTTGGGAACATAATAATACTGAGATAAGCAAAATACAAGAGTTATATTCCTCCCCAGAAATTATTATTTTAAGCACAAAGTGGCAGATTGTATGGCCATCGGTATAAATCGGCATATACCACAATATTGGAGAGGGTATTATGCGTTTCTGCCGATGAGTCTAACGATGTCCTGCCGTCCATCTGGCTAGCTGGTAGGCTGGCTATCCAA
Organism: Pollenia labialis; assembly: GCA_949318255.1. Classification (NCBI taxonomy): domain Eukaryota; kingdom Metazoa; phylum Arthropoda; class Insecta; order Diptera; family Polleniidae; genus Pollenia; species Pollenia labialis. Next base: position 50,486,372 of record OX439142.1, read on the forward strand.
TGTAAAATTGTACGCAAACAAAAGCCCGCAATTTTGGAGTTAATGTAATGAAATTTTGTACATAGCTTTTAATCGACAAGGCCCCAATCCTCTAGAAAATGGTGAGAATCGGTCTATAATTGCACATAGCTGCCATAAATGCTTCTTTTCGGAGTCGAGTCTTTGAGCCCAAACTTATTTAATTGCAATCTAAATCATCTTACCAAATTTTATTGATATCGGTTTATATTTGACATACAAATACCACTCCCAAAAATAAGTTTTAATGCCTTATCTCCCTTTTAAATGTTGGAATTGATATACAAATTGGTGACAGTATCTTTTGCGATAAGTATCTACTGTATCGTGATAAAATAGTGTGCTTAAAATCCATCCTTCATGCACTCCAGTTCAAGGCCAGAGATATCATACAATCCGTGGAAGGTGTCGGATCCAATTTCGGCCAGTATACTTAATACCACGGCAGAACAGTGAAAGAGAAGGCGTTCTTTGTCCTCCTCTTTATTTTCGTCATCACAGCTACGTCAGTAGTCATATTCTTCGATTCCCACACACTGCACAGTAGGGTGAACCGCATAAAAGTGGTAATAAATATCAATTTCCTTAACTACTGGTAGGATTGCAAAATGATGTATGAACGAGTCGTAGAGGAGTACGTAGGCTTTAAAAAAGAATACAAAGTAAGAAACATGGCATCAAAAGTGACTACCCCGAAGGTTTTTACAATTTAAAAGCTTGTTACTTGTGCAAATATTGGCAGATTGCAACGAATGAAACTTGGATTTAAGCTAGCAGGAACATTAAGAAATTCCAGTTTATTTTCCTAAGGCGGCACATATACGATATCTTTTCAGACATGTCTGCATTATGCATTCTCTTTTGAACATGCCACCAAACACGTTTTTCATTTCCACAATGTTTTTCTAAGCATGTCTGTTTTCATGTCTACACTCACAATATTATTACAGTAACGGACTGTAGTTTATTTAAGAAATATTCCGTTCAGTCATTTTTAAATAAATAAACATTTAAAATTCCAAGCAAATTTATTTTTAACTGATTCTAACAGTTATTCAAAAAACTAAGTGCATATTAATACGGATTTTCAGTTGCAGTTAATATTGTCCGTCGATTGAGTTAAATTCTTCTTTATGTTAAAGTAAATAAAAATGTAATTTAAAGCAACGAAAAGCTCATTTAATTTTTACTGTCAAAAATTCAACCGCGAATTCCGTAAAAACAAATCAATATTCAGTTATCTTATATAAATTAATTGTCAAAAAATTAACTACATATTCCGTAAAAACAAATAAATATGCAGTTATTTTATAAAATTTTACTGTCAAAAATTCAACACCATATTCAGTAAAAACAATTAAATATTCAGTTATTTTATATAATTTTACTACCAAAAATTAATTTTTACTTATCTATAAAAAATGAATTGCTTGTTTTGTGTAAGCAATACCCATTTTCTATTTGTTAAAATAATTTAGTTAAATACCTACATCAAATTTTAAAAGTAAAATAATTGCGAAGCCATATCGGTCATGCTGCTGGTGTCTTATAATTGAGAGTTCTTCTGTAAACAATGTGGTCAGTACAACAAAAGTAAAACAAACGTGTGTAACTGGGTAAGTAAATAAAAATATTCTCCCTCTCTCGCTTATAAGAAAAACAAGCGGACAGGTGTCTGTCTGGAATTTTTTAGAAATTCGGCTCTTTTGTGGAGTAAACGAAAATTTAATAAAATAACTGAATATTTAATTGTTTTTACTGAATATGGGGTCAATTTGACAGTTAAAAATTTACAGTAAAATTTTAATAAATAACTGAATATTTAATCGTTTTTACTGAATATGGTGTTGAATTTTTGACAGTAAAATTTTACAAAATAACTGAATATTTATTTGATTTTACGGAATATGGTGTTGAATTTTTGACAGTAAAAATTAAATGAACTTTTTGTTAAAAATAAATGAAAAATAGGTAGACCGGTTTTTAATTGAACTTTCATTTATTTTATATTACAATTTCAGTTAATTTTACGTACAGAATATTGTGAGTGTAGTTGTATAATCTTGTTTCTCTACACCCTAAAAACATAAACAAAATAATATTAACAAACATAAATAACAGACAGTCTGAAAAGACATCGTATAAATGCCGCCTTTGTTATCTCTTATAATTTTAAAAATATTTTAGTTTAAATTGTTTACCTTGACTTTGTTTTGTTTTCAGTTTAAATAAAACCTTTTTTAAATTAATCTAAACCGTTTTCAAAATAAACTTTATTCAAAATAATGGAAACTTAGTTCAAATACAGTTAAAAAAATTTAAATTAAATTAAACCATCTTAAGAATTTTGTAGGGAATTTGTTTTTCTGCTTTGTATGACTGATTAAGTGTAAAGCATCTTTTAATAATGATAAGGCATAGAATTTTAACATATAAAATACCTTCTCTATCGAGCAAAGGATAATTAGGTGTTAACAATTTGAATTTTATCTAAGACCTCCCGAAGAAATAGAAGACGAATTTATATTGAAAATAGAAAAAACGCCAGCATTTTATTTTATTTTTTTTTTTTTTTTCGTCATTATTTATTTATTGAATCTTCATATAGTAAATATGAACTCACAATAATTAATCAAATCTTAACCTAATACTTTATTTTATGTCCTGCCAGACAAAAATTTTTTTCATCACGGGTTCTGTTCTCTTATATATGCAGGTGTTTATCGCTCATCTAATTGGACAAGTGCTGCAGTGTCTCTTCTTCTTAAGCGAGTGTGGCCGCTATCATTTAAAATATTTCAAACTAGTGGGTTCGGATGCAATTCGATCCTTTTTAAGTATTTTACTGCATATTTCGTTATCACAGTTTTAACTAATGGAACATTGAGATCCTTGTGAATATTTGAATTTTTAACATACCAAGGGGCGGCTGTGATTATTCGAAGAAGTTTATTTTGGCGCCTTTGAATTTTTTCGATATTAGAAGCAGAGGCAGTGCCCCATAACTGAATACCGTAGCACCAGATAGGCTTTAAGATAGAGTTGTAAAGTTGGAGTTTGCAGTCGAGACTAAGAACAGAGTTTCTTCGCAGCAATTAGAGTCACGTTCCTTCCCCTAACGGTTGGCACAACAACATGAGCTCTTTCACCTACACTAGCAAAACAAAATCCCTACAGATTTTGTAAATAGTTTAATTTAATTTGAAAAATGTTTAATTCTATTTGACAAAAGTTTCGTTAATTTTTAATAAAGTTTGGTTTATTTAAAAAAAGGTTTCGCTAAGTTTGAAATTTGCTACATATTCGGAAATGAAGGTCCAAATTCTAAAAACATCCGCTAATTTTTAATAAATTTAGTAATGACACGCCATAATTGTTCCAATATCTCAACCTGCATTGTCGTGTAGAATATTCAAAGTAGACATTTTTAAATGAATTAGAAAAATGGCTTCATTTTGACAAAAATGGAGTGCGTATATTTTTAATATTCTCAAATATTTTTCGAAATTTTTTACACATTTAATAAGAATTTACAATAAAGAAAGAAATTGGAAAAATCGTAAAGGAAAATGTCTTCAAATGCAATAAAAACTTTAATTGACCTTGGGAGTATTATAATATTTCGCTTAATTAAGAACAAATATTCAGTGCCCCGGTATGCTAGCTGGTAGCGAGCTAGTCTATCAGCGCCGGGGTTGCGGGTTCGATTCCCGCCAGAGACTCTGATTTCTTTCCTGCAGACAAGCATAAAGCTTCGCGGGATTAGCTTGGGAAAATTAAAAATTAATCTCCATTGCAATAGATAACAAATATAACTCATTTTCTCTGCCAGAAAATGTTTACTATTAAATCATTTCGTTACACACAAATCTTTCGCTATTTGAACTTAAATATTTTACAAATAACCCTTTTTATTGCAGACGAAGTTTAATCCTTCACTAATTTACTTATTTTCTTCTTTTGCATTTTTCATATTTTTAATTCCCATCAAGCGGAAATGCGAGCGAAAAAATTAAAAATCTGGACTAATTCCATCATTTGTTTCATTAATCCTCGACATTATTTGTAGCACAAAATAGATGAAGCTTATAATATTTTTAAGTTATTATTATTTTTTCAACATAAATAATATTATTTAAGTAAGTCAATTTAATAAAGAAAGCCAACAATACAAAAAGAATTATTCGGCCCTGTTCTGTAAACCGAATCGTTTTTAAAATCGAGAAATTTCTAAAACCGAATAAATCGCTTTTTGGTGTTCTGCAAATTATTCGTATTGATATGATTCGAAATTAGGGTCGAATTTTTAGTTAATCGTCAAAGTCAGCTGTTGATTAAAAAATTCATAATTTGTAAATAAAAAGAAAGATATAAAAATGCCCGGAGCGTTTGTGTTAAGCTACAATTCCATAAAAAAACGTAAAATACGCCAATTTAACATTTAATTTTGCCGCGTTCAAAAATTGTTTGTGGTTTATTTTGCAAAAACATATGTTCTACAATTCTAGAGTTGCCAGACAAATGATTGTATTTTATTGCTAAATAATGGTGTGTAATAAAAGAACATTGAACCTTCAGATATATTTGGTCTTTATTTTATCGAAAATATTATAAATTTAATTTATTATAATATACAAATACTGAGTTTGTACTAGACAGCTACATATTCACAAACAGTGGTGACTCTACTTTTTCGAAAATAAGAAAAAATGGTGATCGCCATGTTAAAAATAAATTGTGTTTTTGCAAAATACTTGTGATTTACGCAATTATTTTATTTTAGATAAGTTTTTTTGAATTAAAATTTAATTTAGTTATAAAGTGTTTGTCATAAAAATTTAATGTATAATGTTTACTATTATTACAAGAGTATTGTTTATTCAAATGCCTTTTATATTCTCTATAAAAAAGTGTTTTGTTCATTAAACTTTTTTTTGTCACTTTTAAAGCAAAAATATGCAAAAGTTTTAGGTGGTTTTTAAAATATTTTTTTTTTCAAATTCAAATATATTAAAATGCATGTAATTTTAATAGAATATATAAAAAAGACTTCATATTTTATATTGCACTTGTTTTTTTGTTATTTTTGTATTCATTTATTAAAATAATTACACATTCGATTTCCTTTCGACTAGGTTTGTTTACTCGGTTTCAAAACGAGAAAAATTATGTGAATTCGGTTTACAGAACACCAAAAAATGTGAATTCGTTTTAAAACGAGAAATTTTCTCGGATTCGGTTTACAGAACAGGGCCGATTAGCTGTTTTTATTGCCAAATCATTTGTGCGTCGTCGAACAACTGCTGCACTCTCCGAACACATAATTTCGACAGTGCTCCCTTTCTATGAAATATTGGTATTAGTGGCAACAATGTAAAATTTAGTCCCTTACCCCACCCTCAAGCATTTTAATGTGCGTTCTATAAAGCAAGAGTGTCGAAAAATAAGCGAGACAACAACCGGAAATACTTTTCTGCATTTTTTTCTTTAATTAAATTAAAAATGTTCATTCGTTGCGCTTATGAAGCATTTATAAAGCTTATTGTATGATGATGATGATATTTTTTTTAATCAATTGTTTATGGGCAGAGATATAAAAGAGTTAAATGTTAAATGAAAGAGTAACATATTCTAATCAAATATTACCAATATTGAAACATAGTAGTTAATAAAATGTGACTCAGAGTTGTAGAGTCCGAGTTAAAGTTTTGTACCGGAGTCGAAGGCAAAGTACCCACAAAATCTAGCGACTCCAAAATTTTTCAGCATGAAATTTTTTTTATATTTATAGTCAGAAAATAAGGACCAGTTTACTTTACATATGTTAATAATTATATTTAAACTCATTGCGGCACGTGTTGGATTTAAATATCGATTTAAAAGATACTACATTAAAAAAAAGAGACTGAAGTCAAATAAGAACCAGCCTCATATATTTTTAGCAATCAAGAATAGAGTAGGAGTTGGACCTCAAAAATATCAGCGGTTGGAGTTGGAGTCGGACTAAGAACTATTTGACGACTCCACAGCCCTGCTGGCAAAAGTTTTTCTTTTCAGAAACCTGCACTCTTACGGCGTGTACACACATAAAAGGCATGCATTGGTAAATTTTAGATGTAAGGCGGAGTTTATTTATACAGGGTTTTTTATTAGACGTATAGAGATCTATATATCTTTCTATATCTTAGGGATATCTGTAAAACTAATAGAGCGCTTCATCAAGTTTACGGTAAGCATTAACGTCCATACGGTCTATGGCCGTCCACAACTTTGAAAATTTTTAGGAGAGGGTTAAGCCTACATCCATATAGAATCCACCTGGTGCAAGGATTTAAACCAGATGACCATCAATTGCGTTATGTTTTTGGTGAATGGACTCAAAATTCAATGAAATTTGAACCAGATTTTAATCGTAAACTCATTTAGAGCGATGAGGCTCATTTCTGGCTCAACGGGTATGCCAACCAGAAGAATTATAATTGTTGGGCAGAGCGTAGCTCTCATAAGACTCCTGATAATCCACTGTTTTATTTACATGCCGACGGCGTCATCGGCCCATTTGTCTTTAAATTCGGAACAAGTGCCAACATTACCGTAAATGGCGAACGCTACAGGCAAATGATTCATCATTTTTTTTATTCCTCATGACCTTGCAAACCTTTTGGAGAAGAAATTGTTTCAAGAAGATTGATCAACATGCCATACAGTACACGAAACCATTACTAAGCTGAGGCAAACGTTTAGTGTCCGAATTATCTGACAAATGGACTTGTGAACTGACCACCTCGTTTGTGTTATTTGAAACATTTGAACTATATTTTACGAGGGTACGTCAAATCTCTTATCCATGCTGTTAAACCAGCAACAATGGATCATTAAGAAGACGATTTTTAACGCACTACTGACGAAATAAGACCAGGTATGCTCGAAAAAGTAGTGCAAAATTGGACTGAAAAGATGGCGTTCATAACGCGTTGTCGGAGAGACCTTGTGTCAAAATTATTTTTAAACACTTCCCGCCTGTTTTAAGAAAACGAAAGTGAGTGAGTGAGAAATTTAATTGAAAACAAAAACAAATTTTCCTTTCTTATTGTGGTTTTCAATATAATTTCTCACTCATTTACTTGTTTTCGTTTTCTAAAAACAGGCAGTTAATGCCATGAAATTTGGTCTTTCCATTTGTTGTGTTTTATTTTTAAAACTAGTTCAATGCCTCTAAATAAATCACCCATTACTCAAGAAATTCTTACAAAATATTGTATCGTTTTAAATTTCTTTACCCACACCACAATAGTGGAGTGTATCTCTTTCAGAGCCAATCTTACAATGTCCGTCCGTCCGGCTAGATGGCTTTCCAAAGTAAACTTTACGCGCAATGTATCGCCTGCGATTTTGGATATAGCTTGATAAAGTTGTGTTCATATGTTCTAATTGTGGTTATGACCCAGGCATAGAAGACCCGATACAAGCCTATTTCCAGAAACCATCTATAAGCCATCATATTGGTGGCTTTAGATTGAATTTGGTCCAACCTACTTAATTTTTGTGCGTCAATGAATATTCAAGCGCACAGCTCTAATTTTAACATTCCGTTCCATCTTTCCTCTTTTCCAATATTTAGACACAAACAATTCATTATTTTCGTTGTTTTTATAAAACGCAACCGAATTGTTTTATTTTTATGGTGCTGTGATTTTTTGCGAACTTGACTGATTTTGTTGTTCTTGTATAAATTTTGACAGTAAACTAAAAAAGGAATAAAGTTGTTCATCGTTGGTGTTTTTTATTTTCTTTGCGAGGAAATTCTTGATTAAAGTTTGGTTGTCTGTTGGTTTGTTGGTCGGTCGGTTGTTTAGCTAAAGTTTTACTGTTATTTTTTCTAATGAAAAGATATGTACAAAATTTTCTACACACAATTGCAACCCTTAAAAATTTGTTAAATTGTTAGAAACCAAGTGAAAGTGTTTTTATAAATTTTTATGCTGGGTGCTACGGAATACCAACAAATTGTAAATGGAAGGAAAATAAAGAAAATAAAAACGGAGAAAAATGAAAAAGAAGGAAACGGAAATCTAAAGTTAAATGAGTTCATTAACAGGAGAGGGAGGTAGAAATTTTCCAAGAACTTTTGACGCTATTTTTGTGGTCTTATGAACAAGAAAATTAAAATATTTTTCATTTAAATATTAATAAAAGTAATTGCTGTACGTTGGTGTGTTAAACGCATAAAAACGTTTTGTGATTTATTAATATTTTTACTGGTTGCTGTGAGAAATACAAATTAAATGATTTTGAAAATAATGTTATTTTTTCTAGATTTCATAAGATACTAGAAAATTAACAAATTTTTTAATTAATATAAAACCTTTAATAAATTGGAAACTAATCTCACGCTACTTTTAACACCATTTGCATTAGTGTGTTCCAGAAATTTATTTTTTTATTTTCATGGGTTAAGTTCAAGCATAATTTAAAAACTTATAGAGTAAAGTATTTTTAAGATATTTTTTTAGATTTTTTGAAAGAGGTTTCGAATTTGCTCTTTCCGTTTCTGAGTTATAACGGTTTTTAGCTTTCTACAGAGTTTATGATATTATTAACGCTGTTTGCCAATTTATCACTCATACACAACAACCAAAAAAAATAACATCATATACATAATAATATAAAAATAAATTATTCTTGATTCCCAACAATTTGTTTGGGACACCCATGTGCAGAAGACCGTACCTCAAAAAAAAAAATGTTTCCCCGTAAACCCACTAATATAAAGTATTTTTGCAAAGAGGTTACAAAAAAAAAAATTTTTTTGCATTTACAGTCCCATCTTAAAGAAGGATATATTAATGTTTTTTTCTCGAGGAGACCAATGTTTTTCCCTAAGGGGCCATTGTATCTCGTTCTAGTATTTATCCAGCAGATCTTTGTTCGTACCACCCTTAAGTCAGAAAACTAAAGCTCACAAGAAACTATTCAACTTTTCCAAGGAAAGCAATTCGATAATGCCAGCAGAGACATTTTTAAATTAAGTTATACAAAATTATACCGTTGTTCCGTTATTTCGCGTTTCCCAAAAACGGTTCAGTGTGTTGAATAAGCTAAAATAACCTAAATTCCGCAATAAAATTACCTTTTTGGAAGGCCATGTTTTTCTAATCTGCGCAACCGTTTTAGTAACGTCATTTTTTTTTTTGTCAAAAATTTATAGTTTTTTATCAAAATTTCGGTAATTTTGTTACATAAAAACTCACTTAAAAAATTAAATTTAAGAATTTTCCGTATGGCGCGTATGATGCTTCTAGATGGGTCAAATGTATGACCAACCCCAGTTTATTTTTCATCTCTATCCTTTATTTCATACATACCTACCCGCTATCTCCATTCCTTAAGGTGTCTCAATTACAAAATTTTTAATACAGACTAGAAAAATTTTAAGGAAAAAGTTTTTCGCCCTAAACATTTTTCAAAACACACGTGCCCTTTATCTCAACCCCTTGGAGAGCTCCAATTCAAATGTTGGGTTTCATAAAAATTCTTAAATATAAGAATGTAAGAAAAGATAAACTAATTTTTATTATTGCTGTTTTTGTTTAAGCTTTGATATTGTTACAAGTAAAGCTGTTACTTATTCTTCTTATTTGCTTAACAGTTTTATTTGGTTTAATATCTTTAGTTTTTCGTAAATCTTTGGATGAAGTTTTCTGACGATCTGGCCTAAGCAACCAGTGAAATGCGCGTAGGAATAGCTTATCCTATCCCTTCAACAATAAATTTCAAGAACAAAAATTGGCAATTAAACACGACAAACAAAATCTTTTAAATTATAAAAATTTTTAGTATTCCCACAAAATTACTTTGATTCTTAAATTATATTAAAATGTTTTCGTCTTTTCGAATAAAATCAAAAGCTGCAAACAGATTTAAATGATTTATGTCTTGTTTTCTTTGGAACGTGTAGAAAAAATCAGAGGTATAGCTGCATTTTCGAAGGTTTTATGATTTTTAATATAACAAAAATTTCAAAATTTTGCTAAAAATTATGTCTATAAAACAGTGTTGCCAAAACTTGGAGACCAAAAAATGCTAAATTTACGGGAAAAAATGGCTAAAAATGGGCTAAAAAATGGCTAAAAGCTTTTTTTAAATAAAAACACATTCAAATTCAATAACACAACAGAAATAATTCATTTAAAGTTGTTTACGATGAAATTGTTAGTTAAGATCAATTTCTTAAATAAGAATAAACGTTATTTAATATTCTGAAAGATATTTAAAAAACAAAATCATCGATAAATTTTATGTCGTTATTGTTCATCTCATAGGAATCACTCGTGCATATTAGTTTTAAATAATTTGAAGGTAAATAGTAATCACGACAACATTTACCCAACCTTTTGATTCCAGATCTACAATAAAAAACAAGTAAGAAAATGTAGTCGGTCAACCCCGACTATATGATACCCTACACCTCATTAGAACCTGTGTACCAAATTTTATAAAATGATCTGCAAATTTGCGATATGTACTTTACGCACAAGGTTTACATGGGCGGCCAGCCAGCCGGACAAACATCGTTAATTCGACTCAGAAAGTGGTTCTGAGTCAATCGGTTTACGAAAAGGTGGGCTTAGGACCAATATTTTAAGGTGTTACAAACATCAGCACAAACGCATAGTACCCTCTCCACTATTGTGGTGTTGGTATAAGTATTTCATTGCTAAAATCGAATCAACGGTTGCTAAATGTAACCAATTTCTGAAATTACTTTTAACGATGTTTACTTCAGCATTAGACCATGGAAGTGAGAGCAACGTTATAGCAAATTCTGAAATTTCTAAAAAAAATTTGTTGCCGCCAGCATCTCTTTATTGAAATACTTGCAACCAGAAAGAAACACCGATGTTTGTGTTGATCCGTTTTATAAATTTAATATTGGAATACTGTTCCTTATTTTGAAAGATGTTTCATCATCATCGTTTATAGCGATTTTCAACATTTGTAAAAGTTGTGATTTAAATTAAAGCCGTTTTTATTATTTAAAATGTTCATTTTGCTTTTATATGTTTTTGAAAATAAAATAAAAATTATTCTTTTAAAAGAAAAACGGCAAGAAAAATTTTATGGCTAAACCAGTTGAAAAATGGCTAAAAAAATGGCTAATGGCTAAATGCATTTTTTAATGGCTAAACAGGGTGAAAAATGGCTAAATCTAGCCACTAAATGGCTAAATTGGCAACACTGCTATAAAACCTCCTTGCAAAAATAGTTTATATTAGAGGGTTTCAAGCACACTTTTTTCATTGTAAGATGGTACGGCCTAATGTGCAGCCATTTGAAACACAATTGGACTATATTAGATCTGTTTGGTGGCAATAGCATACAGAAGACCGCCCACAGATCAAACTTTAACACTAGGTCTATGTATTTGTACGTATATGTTCCCGCCATTCATAAAGGAGCATTAGGCATTAAGCCGTCAACGGCAAATCGTTCTGGCTTTCATTTATATTCGTATATGTTAATGTATCGGTAATCATATGTTTTAAGGATGTCCAGCTGATTGGTCTAACCCACCCGATCCTGGCGTTGGGCCTGTCCAGAAAGAGCTAAGCCGCGTTGTGTCGGTCTACAGAGCCTTGATAGCTTTAACAGGGGACAACCAGTGTAGGATAACCGGTGGTTGAGATTGTCATTTCAAATGGATTGGCTATGTGTACAAAAGCTGATGCCTTTGTATACCCGTCAGTTTCCATAATCTCTATACTGGATTTCCTACAATTTAAAATGAAATTGCAAAAGGACCACAACAGAATCTAAAAACCATCATTGGTTTCCGATGTTATCTCTGTACCAAACGAAAATCCGGAAGTTACGCTCTAAGAGAAATATAAACCCATAATACGCATATCGCCGTTATAAAGAAAAGGGAATAGTCGAAATAGGCACCAAACGGTGAATTCTCTGGATGTAATGAAATCTCAAGGTCTGCTTTGGTCTGATCGATCGAAAAAATGCGGCCAATTTGTTTCTTATCAAACCTGTTAAAATTATCAGATCGACAAAAAAAAAATCGCAAAGACTTCTATAAGTTGCACGCATCATTGACTGATGTTCAAAGTTGAATTGGATAACTTGGTAACATTGTTCAAGCATTAAGGCGCAAATACATTGATCAAAATACTCATCAAGCATTGTGGTAGGTCAAGTGAAAATGTGTTTGTATGTGTGACACCGACAACGCTTGATGAAAAATCAAAAAATTTAGATATGACGGCGTATATTACGTCCAGCACACGTACACGTTGAATTCGCTGGCTGGACAAGCATTTGTCAAGTGTATTTGGCCCTTTAAGCTATTTATGGTGATTTGCCTGAGTATACGGATCATAAAAGCAAAAAAAGTGACCCATGATGACATTTCGCAAATCCTATTGTGCTTAAAAAGTACACTCTGTTAATAAGCCTTGATTAAATAAAATATCGTGTAAAGCAAAACTTCTGATCACTTAATCAATTCAATTTTAATACAGATTTTCAATCATCATGAATAAATCTTTCTTTGAAGAAGATTTAATTTTATTTATCTATACAGTTTAAGTGCTTATTAAACTTCTTTGCTGAACAAATCTGTGACCTAAAATTATTTTTTAGTTTTTTAATAATTTAAATATTCAATAAATTATTGTCAACCTTTCAACCAAAAATGCTGCCATAATTTGTTTTACCCTTTCAAATTTTAAATAAAAACTTTTCAAACTTCAATTAAAATTTCCATTTCGCTAGAAGTGAAAACTTTTTATAATGCTGACAGAGGCAATAAAAAATGCAAAATTTTCTCAAACCCTAAAGTCGAATTACTTACATGTATTAAGCATTTGATTTATAACATTTTTAATCTACTCATTTTGAAAAAACTTATGTTAAACCTATAAAATCCCTTTTAAAACTACTTCAGTTTTTAATTTTATATTGATCCCCAAAAGTATGCATATAAATCTTATTTCTTATTATTAACTTTTAACAACTTTTAAATGGTTTGACAAGCAAATTTTTTCTTTATCAATAAAAAAAAGTTTCTTATTTCTTTCGAAAGCAATTTAAGAAGAAAAAAATAATTTCTATTGCAGACGCCACTTAAGGTGTCAACTTCAATGAAAAGTATGTATTTTTATTTTCACCGAAACTAAATAAATGTACTCTGCCAGGCCAAAAATTTATTAAGCAGCTCTGAAACGTTTGAGCAAATTGTTGTGAAATACATTTAATAAAATTCAAATCGACATTTTTTAGTCAATAAACTTTATTCGCCTTAAAGTATTTTTCCTTGGCTTTACATAAGCAAAAGAAAAATAAAAGAAACAAAAAAAAACGAAGAAATTGCTTAACAAATTTAGTGCTTAAAAAAGGAAAAAAGAACAAAAATAGAATTTGTAAAACTTACCGTTTTTTATGTTTTTACGTTAAAGCTTAAAAGGATATTTTTCTCCTTTTTTCAAGTTAAATCCAATAGGCTTCAATTTTATAAAATTCCTTAAAAAAGAGTTCAATAAATTCATAATAACAACGCAAGGAAAAGAAATGAAAAGTAAAAATCTTTACTTTTTTTACGGCTAAAAAATAGAAAAAAATAATAAAAAAAATGAAAACAAGACAGGATGGAAACTTTTTACCAACTGATATAAAAATGGCAAGATTTTCATTACTGTGGCTCAGTAGTTAAAAATTTAAATTCACAATTTACTCTTTTAATACCCTTCACCATTAGTGGAAGAGGTGTATGACTCATTTCAAATGTCAACCAGGTGTAAGAAAACGAACAACGAAAATACTGGGGTCTAATCACCGCATTCGATACTATCGTATCGAATAAACTATCGAATGTTTTTGCTTACGATAGACACTGACATATCGAATGAAAACTCGAGAAATGTAATGTCGAGTTACTCGATATCGAATGCTATTATTTCAAATTCAATAAATTTCATTCTATATTGAGATTCATGATACCAAAATAAATAATTACGATCAATTTTGCTCGATATCGTATGCGGTGATTAGACCCCTGGTTTTATTCTCTTCATACAAAATGATGTGCCCGTTTTCTTGCCACATTAAGAAACTATAAATTTTAAATGGTATGACTGCAAATTTATAAAAGTTTGAAAATATTTGCATTTGCTTTTATTATATTTGAAATAATTCGAATAAAAGATAAGAATAACCTGTTCGTCGATCTGTACTGACGGAACCAAAACCCCGATTCAGCAAATTCCAAATAACGCTATCTTACTTCTTTTATCTGGGGATTTTCGGGATAAAGTCAACCCCGAAATTTTTATCTAAATTTTTTGCTTAAACTTCTTTTATAAAAACAAATTCGCCAATGTCCACTGATTTAGCAAGTTTTACAGAATTTTTGCAATTCCTTATATGTTTAGGGACTTTTTATCAATTGTATGGCTTGTTTGAAATATTAAAAATTTTCGCGAATTTTCCCAATTTTTCTGTTTATTCCGACATCTTGTTTTTTAACCGATTTAGCCAATTCAAATAAATTTTTGGGTTTGCAATTTTTCTTGAATTTTCACGATATATGCAATTGTTTGCTCTGATTCTTTGCAGCTTTAACGATTTTTAATAAAAATTAAACTTTGGTATTATGCCGCTTTTAGAAAATATTTGTGAATTGTTGCTAGTTTAGCTATTTTTATCGAATTTTGCCATTCCTTATAGTTTTAGAGACTTTAAATCAATTTTATGGCTTGTTTGATATATAAAAAATTATCGCTATTTTTCCAAATTTTTTGCATTTTTCGCGTATCTGTGATGCTCTTTTCGGCAATCCTTGCCATTATTAAGACTTCCCCCATATATAAACCGTAGTCACCTATTTTACAAGGCACTATCAAAGAAAACATCATTAAATTTTTTTTTTGAACAAGAAATTCGAACACATAGACATGCGGATTTCAGATCACCAATTTCTGAATTATGCGGATTCAAAAAATTTTTCGTTTTCAATATGAGTCGATAACTAGAACACCTGATAGTAATGAAATTTGGTGTTTGCGTTATTATTGTCATAAGAGGTGGAACGATTTAGCCCCCACTAAAACTTATTTCTGGAGAAGAGTCCTTGTTCCCATAGACAACCTATTATCACCATTTGGTATTTGGTATTGTAATCGATCCATATTTGTAAATAGCTTTTAATGTCATAATAATCTTATAAATATTGGAATTGGCAATAATTTCTATTATAGCTTGTATGTCGAGTCAAAAATTTGTCTTGGTAGGACGAGAATTGGTTCTAGATCACTTCAAGACTTCAAGATTTCTAATAAAGATGTCGGTAAATTATTTATAATAAATTTTATAAAAATCTTAAATCTTTGCTTAAAAGACAACACAAGAAACATTTTTTACATAAATACGTTTTTTCGTCATTAAAAAATTATTTAATTTCGCTATTTTAAAGCTTTTTATTTGCCGCTGTTTGGTCTTACACAATTTTTGTAAAAACAAATGTTCACAAACACTACTCTTTCCTCCTTCCCTCAACCTATTTTCCTAGTTCCAATGCAATGAATTAGTAGGGGTCATCCCCTGAGTGCTGGTCCTAACGGAAAAAAAAATATTATTTTGCCTGAAACCGAGTAAAATATTTGACGTTAAATGGTCACATTAGGAGCATTTTTGTTTGCCCAAAATCAGCTGCTTTTCTGTTTGGCCCTCAAAAATATTTTGTGGTCAGATTAGGGCAAACAAATATTTGCCATATGTGACCGTACCTTTAGAATTTTAGCCATAAGTCCTTTGTTGTTGTGTTTATTTTTTATGTTTATCTGAAGAACGACAAGATCCAAAGTTTCTTAATCAGGTAAAAGCAACTTGGATATAAATAGACAGCATCGAAAAATGTGAGTGGGAGTGGAGAAGTGGGCATGAAATTTAAAAGATTTATTTATATCTAAAAAACTGTATTAACAAATTTGTGGAAGATTGGGACGCATGGTTGGGTTATTAATAAACAACCATTCTAAAAAAAATAGGAGGGATATGAGAAGTAGGTGTAACACCCCTCGTTCAACGGCATAAAGGCGTCTTTTTTTTAAATATTTATAAAAAGCATTAATTTTTAATTTGCGAAGGACCCCGATTTCCTTGATAGTCCCGAGATTTCGAAAATGTCCGCTTAGAATCCTTAGTTGTATTATACTCATATCACATTTGGTCCGTAAAAGTTTGCGAGATCGAACCACAAATTGCTGAGATGTGAGATAATTTTGACCATAAATCTCTAAACCCTAACTTTTTTAAGTCTCCTTATAATATCTTAACTAAATTTTTATACTTTCGCCACAATGTAACATTTTTGAATAACAAAAGTGAAAATTAATATAACCGGTTTATAAGTTAATAATCAATTTGTAGGCAAATAACTTCTTATTTACTTCTTCCAATATAATGGTTTTAGCACGAAATTCGGCTCAGATAATTATAAAATTGAAATGTGCAAAATCCGTCTGTTACCTCAGCGGGCTCTTACACAAACTTTCTTCCGAATTAAGGATTTTGGTACAATAGATCCATTCAAAATAAATTAGGTATGTAGACAAAGTTAAGCCCAAATATTCACATTAAATAAGATATGTTTGGCTTTAAAACTCAACCAAAGCGACCAATTATTTCACCTAGTGCCTGTACAAATGTGTTCCCGAAATGATAATAATGAACATGAAATAACTACACTTTAACTCTTTCTTTACAAAAGTTTAAATAAATAGGAACAAATTCTGTAGAGATTTTCATCAATATAAGAAAGTTTTATAAAATGTATATGGAATTTTTTTGGTACAAGAATTTTCCTCGTGTTTTTTTTTTTTTGAAATTTAGAATTTTCATAATGATTTTTATTGACTTTAGATATAAAGAGGTTTTAATCGACATTAAAAAAAGATTTTCGTCAATTTATGATTTTTTTTATCGATATGCATAAGTCATTAACATAAATTTATCGATAGAAGTAATCAGCAGAGTTCGTCAGGACTTGCATTACTTTTCTACACTACATGATTTTTACGAAACACAGTTTAAGCTGTGTGTGTGAAGATCAAGAACTGTTAATTTTTTAATAGAAATCTATGCTACAATTTACACTGTGGATTAATAAGAGGTAACAATAGCATGCAACATAGAGATATTTCAACACTTAAACACATATGTAGCGCTTTTTATGAAAATAATGTGGTCGTCCACTATGTTGACTCTGATTATGAGGCGGTAGCAGCAAAACCAACGTCAAAAGTGAAAATATTAGATAACGTTATGAATGAACCTCAATGCAAGGAAGAAACATTAAGCTTTCTGTTCTCTCCTAAGTTTCTTATTTTTGTTACGTTTCCTGGGGATTAAGCCTTTATAACCCTAAGGTGGGTAAAGGAAAGACAAGCACTCAACAGCATCATCTTATGTTTTTTTTTTCTTTTTGCTTTTTGCTGTTAGCATGTTGTGTTCTGTTATCAAACGTTACGTATCCTAAGCCTTACAAACAACAACAATATCCTAAGGGATCTGTTTGACGGTTTTAAGTGTTCGTGTTGTTTTCTTTTTACTACAGTCTACGCAAAAGGAATGGAAACGTTAAAATGTGAGCGATTTTAGAAGAAAAACTCAACATGGTTTCTTGAAAGCCTGAAAGTATGCTAAGCAAAATGGTTAGATTTAGCAGAAGTAAAACTATACAGTGTGTATGAAGTCAAGTATGGGGGATTTTTTTTTGCGTGTTGAGCACATTTGTTTTTTGTTTTATTTTTTCGGTTTTCATTATTTCTTATTTTATTTTGCTTTTGTTTTTTTTTTCTTTTTGCTTTGTTGTAGTTCTGGAATGTCTACATAAACACTTGTGACAAAGTAAGGCACTTTTGTGCACACATACAAACACTAAACTTAAGCACAGTGGGTTAATAAATATAAAATATTGCATTAAGTATATTGAATTTTAAAGATTTTTCTATTTTATTTTTTGATAATAAAATATTCAAGAAACTTTTTACGATAAATATAATTGCATTTAAATTATTTCCACGTGAACAATTATTTACTACAACTTGTATATTATGAGAGTTGTTCATAGCAAATATCTACGATATCATAGATGTCTATAAGGAATGACTAAAAAAATGGCAACAGGAAGCCGCGGTAGTGTAATTTGTAGCTGATCTAATTTCCGCCAGAGACTCTGGACTTTTTTTTTACAACTGAAGGTCTAAGATGATATTGCTCGTTAAATTAAGTAAGAAAATAATTTGTAGTTATAAAAAAAATGGAATAAAATGTCAACAATATAAAATATTCATAAACAAAATTAATTAATAAACATTTCTATAGAAATTTCATTTTATAGAAATTTTCTACAATAAAGAAATTTCTTACAGAATCTTTATTTAATAAAGAAACTTTTTAAGTTAAAACATTAACTAACAATTTTTTATGGAAATTCTGGCAACAAAATTTTTTACGATATCGAAACCTCATTGAAAACTTTACAACATTGACATTTTCTATAAACAACTGCCACGATATCGAAAATTTCTATAGAAAAACTTAACCATATCGAAATTTTCTACCGACACAATCAACGATAGCTTAATTTCTTATTAAAAAAATTTAACATCAAAATTTTCTATAGAATACCTTAACATTTCTTTTTTTTTAAATCGCATATTTTAACTACCGCTTATTCAAACCCAGAACTTATACTCAGTTATTGGTTGTTGGCGACATTAATATGGTTAAATTAAACATAATATGTTTTTTTTTAAATAGTTTTGTTGGAGATGACCATAATTTAACATGTTTTTTCTCTGCGTGTATTTGAAAAAGATTCTTCTGGTTTTTTAAGGTCTGCGGTTAAACACGTACGGCTGAATTGCAGAAATTGCAGTCTTTCACTCGTGCTTAAAAAAGGTAATGACAGGAGTTCCCTCTAATTTTAAAATCGAATTGTTTAACCGTCAACAGTGAAATGTGTTTATCATTGTACAGAATTAGTGTTGCTGTAGTGCTAAAATACTAGCTCTAACAAGCAAAATTTGATTCAACAAATTGCAATTAGAAAAATTGTGCACTTAAAATTAGTAATGCCAATTCTTGGAACACACGCGTAAAAACATTTAAAAAACGGGCTAAACAATTCCGAAGTTGGAGTGGGAGTCAGAGAGATTTTCAGCGGTGGGTGTCGGTGCTCTGAAGGATGAGCTTTTGAGATGGGTACCACTGAAGGGCCCAAGCGAGCAGTCTTTTTTATAGCAGCCCAAGGAACCCAACCTTACCTCGTTGGTGTCTTGCACTACAATAAAAACATAATTCCACTCTTTATTGTTTTATTTTTCTAATTCGCCCCACTGTCCTTGTTTTATGTTAAAATTAAATCGATATAAACTCTTTTATCTAGACATTTAACTGCTACTAATACATTTAAAAACATATTTCGTTTCTACACTTATTCAAAAGATTTCCTCCTTTCAATGATTTTTTGTTCATCTTCTTTTAAATTTGTTTTATTTTTTAGGAAAAACAGAAAAATTAAATAAAACTTTAAAAAAAGTACTAAAACAAATTACGCGTTTTTTCTACAAACTTTTCGACACATTCGAGTTTTTATTTAACTTTTGTTGATTTTATTTGTAATTTGGATTTAAAGGTTTTAAATAAACTTTTTTTTTGTTATTTCTTATTTTTTCCGGTGAAGATTTGATGGTTTTTGTTCTCGTATTCAAGCAATTTTATATCAAGAGTGTAAAGGGATTTAAGTTTTTTTGGTACTCAACAAAATAAATTCTTTGAAATAAAAAAAAAGTTATTTGTTTTCTTGAAACATAAATATAAAAAGATGATATAAAAAACATTTTTTGTCGAGTTGAGAGTTAAATTTGGCTGACTTGAATTCGATGTTTGTTGCTGCTTGTAGAGTGTCTTTCTCAGTGTGGGTTTTGTAAGCAGGCTTTTAAAAATTTGTTTATTTTATAACTTTTAACATCATATAAGTAGACTTAATAACCATGTTATAAAATATTTATATTACACACACAAACCATCACGACCTTCATTTAATAGCCTTCTATGTAACACACACTTATACAAACATACATAAAAAAGGTTAATGCCTGTTTTGGAATTCAAGTAGAAATGGTAGATGAAAAACTTTTGCCGTTGAAAATTGTGGGAAGTATTATTTTGGGTTTTAATGCAATTTTAAAAGTTATTTAATAACAATTTCTTGTTTTAAAGAGCTTAACAATAGGCTTGATAAGCATTAATAATAAGTTTATTACTCATACGCAACATTTTAAGTACGTACAGAAATGAATACTTTTGTTTATTGTCACACTTGACGAAATTGCTGTGATAAAATTTTTATTAAATTGTGCACAAAATGTGTGATTTTTGGATCAAGATTAAGTATTACAATTTTCTATACACACTTTTGAACGAACATCGACAATTTGTAAAGGCATACACACTTACGACAATTTTTTTTTTCAAAAATTTCTTTAGAAACATTTGACAATATGAGTATTTTTATAAAAAACTTTTACAATAAAAAATATATCTGTGGCATTTTGACATCACATCTTAATACAAATTTAAATAGTGGAAAAAATTTTGTTAATCATACGAATTTCCATAAAAAAAATATTTTGGCTTACGTTTTTTAAATTTTGCACAGGTATTAAAGCATAGATGGGTGTAGTGCACTCATTTTGCAGTTTCAACTCACACTTAGTGATGGTGCAAAAATATTGCAATCATTTTCTTGATGTTGCGTGATGAATTGAAAACTTGAAGCCTCACTAAACATGAGTGATAGTGATGCTAATAAATTTTGCACTCTAAAAAAAATAGTTTGATTTAGAAAAAAGCAATCATCAGTTTATTGCAACTTTTTTTTCCTTCACTCATTTGAGTGCAACTAAAATTGTTGCACTAAATTTAAAATCATAAACTTGTTTTTTCATGATTAAAGCCATTCAGTTATTGACAAAATTTTATTTTGTTTAATGTTCTTTGCTTATGCACGTCCTCCAAAAAAATAAAAAACCATGCACATACAAAGTTACATTTTTTAAATTTTAGTGACACAATATTTGTATGCAGCTTTTTTGATTGCAAGTCCAAATTTTGCACTATTTGAGTTGAGAGCAGATTTTTGCATTCAATCTGCGTTAAGTGATAGTGAAAAAATTTGCAATATCACTAAAAAAATGTAAGTGGGAGTTAAAAAATTGCAATCATCACTAAAGCTGGTAAAAAAAGAGTGCAAACTAATTTCTTTGCAGTTTTAATTAGTGATAGTGCACTGCTGATTTAAATCAATATTTAGTGCACTACCCCCAACTATGTATTAAAGCAATGCTTTTCTTTAATTTTGGTTTATTTTATTTTTAAATAAAAATTATTTTTTCGCCGAGTTTTTATTAAAACATTTTTGCTCTCGACTTAAGCTGTTTTGCCAAAAGGCCAGAGATATGATGCGCATAGAAGCTAGCTTTCCCTCAACAATAAATTTCAGTGTATTTATCAAATATGAAATATATAAAATGTTCAAACGAGATAAGCTTTTGAATAAGTTGAAATACTTGGGAATTGTTAAAAAGGCAAGGGGGATACTTTTTAGGACTTGAGTGTCCTGAATAAAAGTTTAATTTTTCATGCTGATGTTTCTAGAAATCACTTAATACGCTTTGATAACGTTTATAAAGCTTGTCCTAGTAAGAAAGCAGTTTTAAATTTTTTAATGAAAACATTTATTTTTTCGCAATTGAAACGAGCTGTTCCTCTTATGCACTCCATTTTTAATAACCGAAATAAACCTATGTGACAGCTGTCAAATTTCAGAGAAACCACTTGCACAAAAAGATTACAGTATATTTTAAAAGTAAATTGAAAAAAACTTATCTAGAAATATGTCAACGAAATAATTTCCTACATCAATCAAACTTTAATCTCTTTTAAAAATAATAATTTTATGATCCTTACCAGGACTGGTTAGTCCTCTCCATCCGCAGAAATTTTTTAAGTCCGACTCCTATTCTAACCTTGATGTTAAATGTATATGAGACTGGTCTTTAATTGAGTTGTCTAAAAACCATAAAAATGTGAAACCGCGGTTTCGGTTTTAAAATGATTAAAACCGGTCGCTTTCGGTTTTGAAAATATCAAAGTTGAACTTCATACATAAACATTTATATTTTTTTTTGTATGAAATACAATTTTTTTTTTTGTTTTAATACAGGTACTTTTATTTACCCTTGTGCCCGTAATTTCTACACATAGAAATCTATAGCTGACATATTTTAAACGAAAACTGAAGGTAAAAAGACGTAGGCAAAATAAACGTTGAAATAGGTAATGATAACTGTTAGGTACGAACACGACAAAATACTAGTGGTTTCAGCCAGTCCCAGGTGGTAGTTTGTGCCACATAAGTTAGGTGAATTCAGGGCTGCCAGACTTGGGGATTTATCCCCAAAGTTGGGAATTTCATGCGAGCAAAAAGGACAAAGAAAGTCATTTGGTGATTGGGGATTTTTTCGGGGATTTAAAAAAAAAATTCGGGGATTTTTTGGGGATTTTATACATTTTAAATATAATTTTCTCTTCTTTTATTATTTACGCTTATTTTTCTTTGTTTCGTACATAAAATATGAACAAAATAGCAAAACTTCTACCTTACTCTTATCAACAACTTATACAGTGTACAGCGTCTTAATTAAGATTACCATTTTTCTTAAGTGCACAGAAAAAATGTTTGCAAAAAATTATTCAATTAAATAATTAATTGGTGTACATTAATAATTCAATTAATTTTTTGTTTGCTGCAATTAATTTTTTTAATTAAAACCCATAAAATTAAATGTTTGTGTATATGTGGTGTATTTTTTGTTAATGCAATTAATTTTTTAATTGACTAAATTTGTGTCCCATGACTTGAAAATACAAATCCGTTAATTGATATGATCAATTCCTTTGCAGGGGCAAAATTAGTTAAATATTTAATTGTCTGAACGAATTGTTTAATTGAAGTCGATTTTCTATTTTTTCTGTGTGTGTAAAAGGTGCTTAAAAGCTTAAAAAATTTTGAGTGAGTGTTTTAAAAAGGAAGAATCAAAAAAAAGAATCTGAAACCGTTGACAACACATACAATTTTTGATTTTTTAAAGACAATTTTTAAGCAAACATGTCTTTTCCAAAAATAAGTAAATCGTTACCTGAAACGCAAAAGGAACTTATTAACGAAAAATTCGACTAAAATTTGCGATTTAATTATCAAAAAACAAAAGGCCATATCTACAAAAGATACTATGATAAACGCTAAATGGGCTAACAGTTAGCATAATATGCCACATTGTCAAAACAACTGGAACGTTTTACAAGAAAAATAAATGAAATTTAAGTATAAAAAGTTAAGGTGATTTATTAATTTATCATTATAAATAGTTTTTACTTCTGCTGTGAAAGTTTCAAAATGTTAGATAGAGCCTTTTGCGTATTAGGTGACGAAATATAAAAGACAATATAATAAATTTTGGGCAAAAGAATGCGGGACTATTGGTTAGTACTTATTATGCTTCGAAGTATTAAATAATCCACAGATTTATGTATTTTTTTATGGATGGCTAAGACCGACTTAACAAGCTCCAAATTCCATAAAATTGGCTCATATGTCTTCAAAAACAACATATTGATCTGCTTGTAATTCCTCACTGCAATTACATAAAAAGGATTTAAAAAAACATGCCGAAACCAGTCGCTACAAACAAAATAATTGTTTTACTAAAAATATTTGTTTGGGGATTTTTGGGGATTTCCTTTTAAAATGTTTCTTACTATTTTTAAAAAGATTAAAAATTTTTAATTAACAAGATTTAAAATTAGTTCAGAAAAAAAACAAAAGAAAATATTAACTTTTTAAGGTTTTGATTTTTAGTTTGGGGATTTTTGGGGACAAGGCAAAAAAGTACCTGGCAGCCCTGGGTAAATTTTAAAAATTTAGAAATACTTGCCACTGTTGCAAGATGTTATGTATAAAGTTTTTGATATGAAGATCGAGTATTATTTATAATTGCAATTTCTTTTAGCATATTGTTAAAGTAAAAGCTAAAACCGAGATTTTTTCGGTTTTGGGTTTCGGTTCTAAGGCATTTATAACCGCGGTTTCGATTTCGGTTAAAACCGAACAGCAATCCCTAGTCTTTAATTCACGTTAAACTCCTTTTTTAATGCTATATTTTTTAATGACATAAGTATAACAATTCTGTAAAAATTAATATTAAATCAATATTTTAATTCTAACGCGTGCCGCATTGAGCTTTAGTATAGATACTTACATAAGTAAAGAAGACAGGTCCTTATTTTATGACTTCAAAATTTTTAAAGCAGACCCTCCTTAAATTGTTTTTTTTTTGAAATTGCGTTTTAAATTTTTATTCCGAAAAATGTTTGAGTCGACTGGCAAGTTTTTTTGGGTACTTCGACTCCGACTCGGGTACAAAAACTTTAACTTTGACTCTACAACTCCAACTTCACAGGCCTGTTCCTTACTATTCCTGAGTTTTTTCTTAATTTAGAATTAAATTAAATGGTGTCTCAGTAAGAATGAACTTTTTCATTTTAACATATTTTTTTAAATTCTAACGGTTTGTTCTTTCGTAAAGCGCTCCATTTTTAGTTATCGGAATACAAATATCGTCATCTAATTATTAGATTGGCCTACTGACCATTTAAAAAAAAGGAGTCAGGCTTGGTGTACTTATATTTTTAATACCCTATTTTTTTAACCCAAAACCTGTTTTACTAAATTTTTTATGGTTTCTGAGATATTAATGGTGTCTTCTTTTCTACAAAAAATGTGCTTTTTTTTAAAAAAAAATCAATTTGGTGTCTTTTTCTTAAAAATGTTGCTCCCGAAAAGGGTGGCTTGTTTTATTCTAAAAAACTCATGCTTTTCGGGAGCAAAATGTTTAAGAAACAGACACCAAATTACATTTTTTTTTAAAAAAGGCACATTTTTTTGTAGAAAAGAAAACACCAAAAGCATTCATATTGCCCCATATAAACTTTTTTAAGTATTGTTAATTTATCACGCATTGATGCCAATTTCCCCCTTTGTAGGGACTTTTGCGGAAAATTTGTGGCGTAGGGAAAAAGGGCCGATAGTTTATTTTAATTCAAATTTAGGAAATTTTCAAATTATTATCTCACTTTTAATATATTTGGGGTATTTGCAAGGTAGTCATAAAGTTGTAAAGTCATATGTCTTAAAATAATTACAAGAAATATGTGTGACTGCTGTGGGCAAACGCTTATTATTTAAATTTCTAATGTTATGACGAATCAATGAACTCAGCATTTGAATTTTTATTTTGCTTCAAACACAACAATATTTTTTTAAACAATTATAAAATTTTATTTAGGACATTATGACGATATGACTTGATAGCACACCTTGTGAATCCCCCAATTGTGTATAAATGTGTCTTATTTTCATTTACAATTAAATCTGCTCATTTATGTATAAAAGTTCTTTTTTTTTACTTTACTTAAAGCTAAAAGTTTTTTGGCTAACTATTAAAAGTCATATTGCCACACGCAGAGAAAAAATATGGTTGGGCATGGTTACGGCAACCACACTGTGTTTATTGTAACCATATATTGTTGTTGTACACAAATAATTGTTATTTTTATTAAATATCAGCAATATTATAGTTACTGTAAACATTGCAATGATTATCGCAATTATAAATTTGAGTATTGTTGACAGAAAAATAATTATTTTTCTAACAACTAAATTAAGATAACTTTCAAAACATATTATATTACTCACAGCCATAACATGATATTAAATAGCCATAACATGATAACTTTATATACATTTATCATAATAAGTTTAAGATGCAATCAAAATATCGTTACTCTAATAATATTTTGGTATCGCCATTTGTAAAATAATTTTGTATCAGTTGTGTCGTGTTTTACATAAACATATCGAATTATTTGTTAGTGAGTGGCTAAATAATAAAAAAATAACCATTAAAATAAACTAGAAATTAAAAAAAAAATATTAAAAAAGAAATAACAAAATAAACAAGAAATTAAAAAAAAAATAAAGAAAAAACATTAAAAAAGGGTTGTAGTGTCACAAAATAAAATATCTTTGCTAAAAAATTTAATAATCTTAAAGTGGTGGAAAAATTTGTGAAATATTGGTGCAAAATATTAACCATTACTGGTAAGTTTTGTGTTATTTTAAGAGAAAAATAATGAAAACTCCATAAAATAATTTATAAATAATTGCGACCTACGACAAAAAGATTACAGTAACTATATTATGTTTTTTATTTTATCATAAGTATTTTTTTCCAATAAAAATATTATGTTTAAAGTTGTATCAGATTATGATGTAAACAATTTATGTATAACAGTTCATATCACTTTGCATCATAATATGATTACTTCTAAACTTATTATGATTGCCATGACAATAATATGATTACTTCTAAACTTATTATGATTACCATGACAATAATATGATTACTTCTAAGCTAATTATGATTGCCATGACAATAATATGATTACTTCTAAACTTATTATGATTGCCATGACAACAATATGATTACTTCTTATCTTATTATGATTACCATGACAGTAATATTATAACTTCTTAACGTTTTATGATTAACAGGATAACAATATGATTAAGGGAAAAATATTATGATGTTATATTACGAACATATTTGGTCATAATATGATTTAATAACAATCGTAATATGGTGACTACAATCATGAATCTTATCATAATATGTTGCTCTTAGAATATGTTTACCACAACCATGTTTTTTCTTTGCGTGCAGGGTATCACACGAATAAAATATTTGGCTAACCAATTTAGGTTATAGTGCCAGGGTATCACACATTTTCCAGAGCCTAAACCACAAGACCTCGTTCGACCTAAACCTTTGTATAGGATGGCGAGAGCTTCCAATTCCGCTCTGGAGCATTTAAAAAAAACTTTTGAGTTGTATTTGGTTCTCCACCAGTCACATTGAGTTATTAATGGTTCTCAACCAGACAAACACCTTTAAGTTAAGGTTACAAAAACGATTGCACAAAATCAATGGTGACAGCCGCAAAAACCGTAACTCGGTACAGTTATACGACGCCAAGCCACTAACCAATGCGGGGCAACACCGCAAAACGCGCGAAAAGCAGACAAACAAGAACGATAATAGTCCTTTAAAAAATGACAACGAGCGCGAGCTGCTTCGCCACTCAGAGCAGTTTTAAGAGTGTCTGAAAACTTAAATAAAATTCGATGTATAAATCTAGTATATTTTAATAGAAACTATGAGTCCTAACAGACTGGCAATTTTCAACAAGTGACGGCGAATATTCGGGTTAGCATTATTCGCTTAGTTTTGTTATTTACATTCGCATTCAAATTCGCTTGAATGTATTAAATACTAAAAGCGAATATCTAATAAATGAAATTCCTACATACAATTACATTTTGTACCGAGCAGGAGAAATAAAATAATACGATTTGGAATTTTTAAAAAATTTTTATTGCAAACTTTTAAGGATAAGAAGGACAAATAAATATTCTTGTAAAATGTTAAGCTTTTTAAAATGATAAAAAATGAAAAATCAAAAACGCGCTTTGATTGTCTCTAGATTAATGAATATATATTGGCGTTTCTGCCAAAAAGAAAACAATTTCATTTGTCATAGTTTAATTTTTAAAATTGATTTTTTATAAATGTCCAGCGGTAAATATTGAAAGGACCGCAAGTGGCCGGCCTTTTTGAAGGCCTCTATACACCATTCTAAAAATATGCGCTTCCTAAGATATCCTGCCTTCAGAAGTATGACTTATAGAAGGTATAATTTTTTGAAAGACCTTTCAGTACACATTCGCGTCTCCCTTCTTTAAAACGGTATAAATTAAGCTATTCAGTTTTATTTTTTTTTTCAGGGACCTTCTTACTCCCTTATTTGGGAAAGGACCGAAGTTGATATTAAATCGAGTGAAGAAGAGCTTGCTGCCAATGATAACCTATGTAAAAGATAAATAAATATGGAATGAGGCGAGGAGGGCTTGTTACTGCTAAATAAGGCCTCTTTACTCATTCTAGTTACCGCTGGGTGTGTGTATTGCATTGTATTTATTTTGGTTTTTTTTTCGTGTTGTTAATAAAAGCTTTAAATATTAATTTTATTAAATTTTGTTCACAATCAATTGCTTGTCACCTAGACACAACACGTTGGGATTTTTTAAATATTTTAATGCATACATCTGCAATCACGCCGTTGTTTTTTGAGTTCCATCAAATAAGAAATTTTTGCTATTGTTAAAAAAGCAATAGTTGGAAAAAGCCAGTGTCCATTATAAGGTTACTTTTCAAAAACAGTGTGTTTATTTTGCTGCTGCTTTTGAAAAGGGTGGGCTTTTTTAGCGCTGGAACTTTTCGGCTTTTTATTTTTGATTTTTTTTTATAGGAAAAAGGCAAAATTTGGCTGCTCTTGCTAATATGGTGATAGCATTTTAAACCCTGATCTGCACTTCAATCTGGTTTTCGAATTTGGATGTTGTTTATGGTGTTGTTGTTGTAATTTGAGTGCACCCAATTTGGGATCAATGGAGAATCATGCTTATGTGTTCATATACATATATATGGATCTATCTATGTTTTAAATTTCATTAAAATTGGTTTGATAGTTTTTGAGACGCAGAAATTGCATCTCCTGTCGTGGTCCTACGATTCAGCCCATTTTCAATAGGTTTGGTCCTTGTGCCACTAAAAACCTATAAGCCAAATTATTTTCAAATTATCTCAAAAATTGCTACCTGTACTTTGCGCACAAGGTTACATGGAGAGCCAGCCAGTCAGCCAGCCGGACGGACATCGTTAGAAAGTTATTCTGTGTCGATAGGTATACTTTAAGGTGGGTCCAGGACCCATATTTTAAGGTATCACACACGTCATCACAAATGCATAATACCCTCTCCTCTATTGTGGTGTGGGTATAATTACGTTATTACAAATTGTCGGCATAGTTATTTTTTTTAAGAATTTTTGAAACATACTTTTTTACTATTTTAAAATTTTTTTTTATTCCATGCTGAAAATTTAGGTACTAATTTTCTCTGCATGAAAATGTCATGAAATTTTTTTTAACTTCTCACAAGTGGGCCAAGTCAACAGAGTGCCTCCTTCTTAACCTCAGGTGGCCGCTGCTATTTAGTAAATTCCGGGCTTGTATATTTGGATGGGTTTCGAGTTTTTTTAAATAGTTTTGGCAATTTTTTTTTATTTCATCTTTAACAAGGTGAACGTTTAGATCCTTGTGTATGTTGGAGCTTCTGATATACCAAGGTGCACACGTAATCATTCTTAGACGCCTGTTTTGACGTCTTTGTATTTTTTCTATATTAGATGCAGAGGCTGTACCCCAGAGCTGAATTCCATAGCACCATATGGGTTTAATAATCGGGTAATAAAGCAACAGTTTACTATCCAAGCTTAGTATGGAGTTTCTACCCATAAGCCATGCAAGCTCAACAGTTTTTAACTTTATCTGGATTAGTTTCGCATCTATATGATGTTTCCATGTAAGACGACGGTCAAGGTGTATACCGAGATATGTCACATTTGTTTGTTGGGGTATATTGTAATTATTAATTTGGATTGGTGGACACGATCCTCTTCTTAACGTAAAAGTTATGTGGATACATTTCTGTTCATTCACTTTGATTTTCCATTTATCTAACCAATTTTCCAATTGTGATATGTGATTTTGTAACAATCTTGACGCTACTAAAGGATCATTGTGGAAACTAAGAATTGCTGTGTCCTCAGCAAATGTGGATGAGTGGGTATAAGTGTTTAATGGCATATCTGATGTGTAAAGTATACATAGAAGTGGTCCCAAAATACTACCTTGCAGTAATCCAGCTCGTATGTCTTGGGGGTGCTGTAAAAACTTTTTTCTGCAAGAACGAATTTTCGTTTTGTAATGTAGCTTTGAAAATTGAGTATAAAAAATGTTGTGCAATAAAAAAATGTTTATGTAATACAAATATAAAATATTTTTGTAGAAATTTAGTACAGTATTAAAATATTTTAGGGAACTTTTCTATGGTTTCTATGTCTTTTTCGAAAACTTCTGTTTCAATAATAAATAAATGAGCAGGTAAGTTGCAAAACTCGTTCGTTACAAAATTAAAAATACGAGATGACAATTGATTCTCACATGATGAACAGGGCAAATATAATGTAATAGAAAAATTTATCAAGTGCAAAGAGTTAAAGGTGCTATCAGACGGTATGCATTTTACATATGTACTGTCAAATTTTCCATCTGTAAAAGTTGTACACATCGTGTGATACATATGAAACTTTGCAGGTGTAAAATACATGTGGAAATACATATGTAATTTCTTCGATTAGAACACGCTCTATTTTCCTGTGGCAAACATAAACAAAACAGATGGTTTTTGTTTTTGTTTCTTTTTTTTTTATTTTTATTTCAGATATTACTGCAATAATGCTGGACGCTACAATTGTTTTATTAGCAGTTATTACATCCATTTTACTTTTAAAAACTTTATAATTTCAGCAGCTTTATAATTAAAACAATTAATACACTTTAAAAAGTCAGCTTTTGTTTACATTTATAGGTTATGCCATACGGAAAAACATAAGCAGGTGTGATAGCAAAAATTATGAATCGTGTGTAAAATGGGAATTTTGACATACATACGCAATTACATATGGGTAAGAAAAGTGACAGTACATATGTAAAATACATACCGTCTGATAGCACCTTAAGCTGTATTAAGATAAATGGCAAACTGTCAAAAAATTTACTAAAGTTATCGATAACAAATGAAGTTATGTTAAAAAAAATTTTAAATTGTTCAGCTTAAAATTGACATTTCAAGCTTAAAATATTAAAAGTGTTGCAGAATCAGCGGTTTTTGGGCAAATTCAGCGATTTACCGCTTTTTGTTTGTTTTGTTTTTATTTTTCTCATAAACAAAAAGTTGACAACATTTCATAAAATAAACAAAACCATAATAAAAGAAAAAAACTTTATATGCATTTGTTATAGTTTGCTCTTTCTAGCATTTACTGTTTCTTTCTATAAATTCTATATTAATTCAATAAATAAAAATGTAGTGTCATAAGGGCTTTACACTACTGCTGTAAGATAAGACATACAATCCTACAATTCTTAAATGCGGTGATAAATACTAGAAGATAACACAGTAAGACAAAACAAATGAACTGAAAATACCTGGGATATTTTACGATTTTTCTGGTAGGTACTGTCGAGTGCAACAACAGTCTGTTTTTGGAATTTTCAAAACACCCCCAAACTCTTAAGCTACAGGTAAAAAACCCGTATGCACATATGACCCTGTAATTTAGTTGAATTCCAACCGATTTCGAATTTTTTTTAGCAGATTTAGAAAGAAGAAGCTTAGACCTTCTTGTGTTTATTTATGTCAAGTAGAGCAATTGAATATTTAAATTTAAAAATTTCTTAAAAATTTATAAATACATCATGTTGCCATTTAAATTTTCCACTAAATTTACGTCACATTTATTCACGAAAAAAATAAATATAATTTTCTACACAATTACATACGACAACAACAACAATTACTCATAAACACCATTAGCAAAGAAAAAAAAATTATGTTTTTACAGTGCCAAAAGTCAGCCCAAATAAAGGACTTACTTTTATACCAACCCACTAGCACACTTTTAATTCCGTTTATTTCCGCCCGTTACATTTTTTAACACACTTGTATTACAAAAATGTCAGATATTCTTCGGCAACACAAGTATAAATATAAATAAAATTAATGTTAATAAATTGCCTTTTGAATAAAATATAAAAGTATGTGTATGAAAGAGGAAAGAAAACAAATTAACTTCATGCCATTTAAAATCACATTCTAACTTAATATTATGTAGACCTTGGTTGCATTACCAACCAGTTTTCTTGTTTCAAACATTCTTATGGTTTTCTTAAGGAATACGATTTAACGAGATGGATTTTATGTTCTTAGAGGAGCAATGAAACTAGAAAAGAATTTAATATTTCATAACAGTTTTATGACAGAATGAAGTTATTAGAAGTTTAGACAACAACAACAACTTAAAAAAATATGCACTTCAATAGCAGATATTATAAAATTACTTTTAAACTTTAATAGCAAAAATATAGAATTAATTATTTAAAAAGAATAAATAAAATAAAGATTGAACGGTGGGGCACATCAAAAATCGTTGACATATTAATCTGACAAAATATCAACACTTTTTATAGAAAAATTTGTGCACTCGCAAACTCTTTAATAATAAATTTGTACAGATGTGAATAAAATTTTCATGGATACCTGCCGCGTAGGCCTATTCTATACTGGATCTCAACCAGGAATAAAAACTTAAAAAACTATAACCGCAATGAACTGATGATAATATTAAGTTCGGAGTAAATTTACAAAAGCCACCTTTTAAGTTTTAAATTGTTCTCGTATAGAAGTAATCAAATAAACTTAAGCATTTATTGCCACATATTTAATTCAAAGCCAACGGCATTTATATAAAAACAAAAAAGTTTATTTAAAAAAAATTATTTCTTTTAAAATAGGATTTAAGTTCACAATAAGCATTTACAGAATCGTTTGAAAGCATTTTTCTAATTAATTAAACTTTTACGTATAAAAGTATAAAAAAACTTCGAACAATTCAAAATACATATACATAACTAAATGTACACTTTTGGATGTTAAAATGAGAAGAAAAGAAAATTTTGCAAAAAAGTTCTTTTAAACTTTGACACATGACATTGAAAAATTATGTTTCGTTTTGGAAAAGAAAAAGCGATTAACGAGACGACACAATAACAATTCCCTAAACGACATTTATTTGTTGAGAAAATAAAACTTTAAATAAATAAGCTAAACATCAGTAAGTAGCCAAATAAAATTGTATTATTGCCTTCTTAAGAAAGTCAACTAAAAGGTGTTTCATTATTCTTTTAAAAATAAAAACTTTACGAGTTAAAGGAGTATTAAAAAAATTGGAGGAACGAAAATGTTTTTGCTATAAATTTAAACAAAAAAACAAGTTAGAAAGTACAGTCGGTCAAGCCGGATTATATGATACCCTACACCACATTGATTTAAAACACATTTACGAGAGTGCACCTTAGTCGGGACCCATGGAGAAACATGCTTATGTGTCCACATAAATATGGATCTATCGATATTTTAAATTTCCTTAAAATCGGTTTGATAGTTTCTGATCTGGCAAAAATTGCCGCTATCTCCCCTCGTGGTCCTACGATTCGGCCCATTTTCAATAGGCTTGGTCCTTGTGCCAATAAGAATCTATAATCAAAATTTTATTAAATTATCTCCAAAATTGCGACCTGTACTTTGCGAACAAGGTTATATGGACAGCTAGCCTGCCGGACGGACATCGTTACTTTAAGGTGGGTCCAGGACCCATATTTTTAGGTGTTACATACATCAGTACAAACGCATAATACCCTCTTCACTATTGTGCTGTGAGTATAAAAATACATATAAGACTTAATTTTTAAAATGTGTCATTACTGTCTTATAAAAAGATGGTAGTTCCACTATTTTCTGCAAGCAATTTTCGTACAAAAGAACTGCTTGTTTGTACAGGCCAGAACAGGCAACTGTTTTGATAATTGCGGCATTGGAGAGAGTGGAGCCTATTTCAGCCTGGATATACTGAACATATTGCAGTTATTAAAAGTCAAAGAGGGCAAAGTACAGGTTGGCTAAAGTTTTTCTTTTGCTTTTTCTAAATAAAGTTTTCTGTGTAACTTTCCGTTGACAGTTGAGATCTAAAAAAAAATTTGCCATTGATTTTGCATATTCGTCCTACTTTCTATATATTGATTATCAAAATGTACCTGCATTCCCATTCATAATGATAAAATATCTTTTCTAAAGTTCTATGGGTGAAAACTTAAGACATTTGTTTTAAATTTCATTAGAAGTATTTTCTGGACTGTATTTGATAAACACATATGACCACCTTGTTCACATCGTACTCGGAAACTCCATTTCAACTAATACACAGAAAGAAATTACAAGCTCATATATGGGGCATTATTTGCTGGAATTTCTTTATATTTGGCATAACTATAGTTCAAGTAGATATGAATATTAGCCCGTCCCCCGAGCTGATTTGCAGCCCACTACGAATTTTCATCACGATAAGTCGATCGACAATGCAAGCAACCGATAACGTAACAGTTTCCATACAAATTTGCAGCACACTAAAGGCTAGTTTACACTATCTCACAAGTCTTATGCTATGTTCACACTTGGGTTTGTAAACGCGTTTAAGCTAAGCCTAGTACTCCGTTCAAATTTGTGAAAAATGTTGAGTAACATTAATTATTTCTCACGAAAATTTCGACATTTATCCATGTTAACAATCATGCGAGTTTATATACTTTCACGTTTTTATTCCTGCAAAGTATGCGACATTTACTCCTATCGCGAATGTTATGGGAATATGTTATATGAGAGCAAACCTTAATTCCCATCCCCAACAAATCGGTATCGCAAAAATTTTGGGATTAAAAATTTATATTGTGAATTATTTGGCAGTGCTTTATAAACAAAAGTCTCTATTGTGAATAACCTGTCAGTGGTTGTATTGTGAAAGAAAAATATACAAAGTAAAATAATAATAAAAAATATAATAAAATAAATAATGAATAGTGTTCTTTATTAAAACTGCTTCAATAAAAGGAAAAGGTCAATGAGCAAAAATGCGTACATATAACATTCACCTTGCGTCGTCAATAATCAACTAGTGCCTCAACATTCGCTTGTCAAATATCTCGGTATTCATCTAGATCGGCGTTTAACATGGAAATGCCATATAGAAGCAAAATTAACCCAAATGAAACTAAAAGCAATTCAAATTAACTGGCTTATTGGAAGAAATTCTGTTCTTAGTCTCGATTGCAAACTACTACTTTACAACGCTATTTTAAAGCCAATATGGTGCTACGGTATTCAACTATGGGGCACTGCCTCGGCCTCAAATATCGAAAAAATTCAAAGGCGCCAAAATAAACTTCTTCGAATAATTACAGCTGCCCCATGGTATGTTAAAAACTCAAATATCCACAAGGATCTCAATGTGCCACTGGTAAGGACTATTATTACGAAGTGTGCGGTAAAATATTTAAAAAGGCTAGAGTTGCACCCAAATCCACTAGCTCGAAATATTTTAAATGATAGCGGCCACTCTCGCTTAAGGAGAAGAGACACTGCAGCACTTACCCATTAAGATGAGCGATAAACACCTTGATAAGTGAACAGAACCCATGATGAAGAAAATTTTTGTCTGGCACTGGCAGGACACAAAATAAAGCATTAGAATAAGATTTGATTAATTATTGTTAGTTCATATTTAATATAAGAAGATTCAATAAATAAATAATGAAAAAAAAAATGAAAGGAATAAGGAATTTAATTTAGTCCAACATTAGAATATAAATGAAAATTTACATGTTCCCTTCTCGTTCACATTAACACTTGTTGGGAATTTATTTAGAAAAAAAATTTGAGGGAGTAATCATTGGCGATACCAAAAAAATGGATACTAAAAAAATGGATAATAAAAATATGAATAATCATTCAAAAAAGCAAATTTCGATCTACCAAAGGTTAAAATACAATTTGGTTTAAGGATTGATGTTTGATTATTGACGTCAGCAGTCGTCGATGGCTGCGAGTGTAAGACGGTAAATCCATCTGAGGAGTTTGAATGGTTGCGATCGAAACATGTCATGGTAACCAGCCGCCTGGGTTCGAATCTCAGGTCAGTCAAGAATGAATGATTATGAATAACAATTTTAATTAATTTTCATGTTGTAAAATTCCTTTCTTCATAAAAATAATTTAATGAAAATTAAATTTGATGAACTTAAGCCTGATTAAAATATTAAAAATTTGGATTAAAAACCATAAATACCCTGCGGGAAATTTGTGTCAATTGGTCCAACAGACTGGTCTTGGGATTTGTGAAAATAAAACAAGTACAAAAAGGAAGGACTCATGACCAGTGAAAGAAGAACCAATCCCTTAACTGGTTTATGAAGAACAAAAAGGTAGAAAAAGTAATGAATTTCAGTACAGCCTTCAGCGGTGCTGTAACACATTTGTTGGTACTTTTTAAAATTTGGTCCTTGAATATAATTCTAGGACTTGTTTTATTAAAAAACTACTACATTTTATTGAAATAATACTACATTGTAGTAACTGACACTAAGTACGTTTATTGAGATTAGTTCTGTGACTGGTCAAATGGTGTCAATTGACCCCCTCCAATGACAACCCCATGTAAAAGTGATAGGTCTTATTCATATAAAGTGTTAGAACAAGAACCGGTCCCTACCACCAAAGACCTATCACGGGACTACTTTGTTGTCAGTTCGCTTTCCTCTAGGGTAGTTCAACTAAATAACCACAATTCTAATTATTTGATAATTTAAGACACAACTTAAATGTATTTTGTTGTCAATGCATGAATTTTTCCCAACCCTGGATGTATCGAATATTTTACTGTGAATGTTCGAAATCATCAAAAATTACAAACTTTTAAGAAATGCTTATTTGAATTGCCTGCAGAAAGAACATAATTGTTGCAATTTTCATTCTACTTCATTTTTAACGTATTTCGTTTATCCTTCAAAAGTTTAAATAATAATAAAAACATGCAACGCTATTAAAATACTTTTCTTGGAAAACTTTCATTGTTGTCAAAACTTAAGCCAATTTACAATTTAAAAGTCAAATTTAGCTATAAAAAAATATGAAAAGCTATGAACAAACACAATGAAAAAAAAAAACATTTTATAATAGAGGACAAAGAGAAGAAGAAAAAAAATAATCGTATGAAAACTCAAGGAAGCGTATTTAATGTCAATCACATCTTTTCACAAACAATTTGTTCACATTAGCTGATATAAAAAGAAAATATTATGCTTTTAAGTTAAACATTTGTAGTATAAAAAGCTTAATGCTAAGAACACAATTGCGTCGTAAGAACGTAGGACGTGAGGTGGTAACGAAAATTACTAAATTTGTTATCATAAATGCAAACGTCAGACTTTATTTTATATTTTCTCTAGAAGATGTTTTTGTTTCCGTCCTCATAATTGAGATCCTACGGAATTCTCATTAGCACCTGATATATCAGCAACATATGGAGGGTTAATAAAGAAGCATTGGCTCGAAGACTCGGATTTTTGATGTACAGTACCCCTTTTTTAAAAATATTTGTTCTTTAAATGCCGCCTAAATTCAATGGTTTTGTTTTAAAATTTAATATTTTTTCTTTGATCGTAGTCTTTTTAAAAGGCACATAGTAAACTTTTTTTTTTTATTATTGGAGCGTATATTGACAAAATTACATCTTTATAGGCCTCATTTAGTGATAGGCCTCATTTAGTGTCATTGATATTTGTAACTGGCTTGCAATCGAATCGTTGTCTAATTTCGAATTGCTGCCAATCAATTAATAACAAGTTGTTATTATATCTCACCCGGGTGGGCTTCAGTGGTGCGGGTGTATACGTATATAATTTTCTTTGAGAGCGCGAAAATTAAGAGAGTTAAGGCCGAATTGTATGCAAAACATTTTATTAAAAACCTGCGCTACAATAGTCATTAACCTTAGCAAGATACAGTTTATTAAAAGCAAAATTATATATAACCCAGCAAACACGAAAGCAAAACTTTGATATAAAATGGCTTTAAAATTTGAAGTACAACCGCGAATAACGTTGTAAACGCCACTTTTTGCAAAATCAGTTTTTTTAAAATTTTGTTAACATTACCCTCTTACATTGTTTTAACGTCATATCATCCAAAATTATGCACCCCTTCACAGAAAAAATAGACAATCGACTTCAATTAAACAATTCGTTCAGACAATTAAATATTTACCTTATTTTGCCCCTGGAAAGGAATTGATCATAACAATTAACGGATTTGTATTTTCGAGTCATGGGACACAAATTTAGTCAATTAAAAAATTAATTGTATAAACAAAAAATACACCACATATACACAAACATTTAATTTTATGGGTTTTGATTAAAAAAATTAATTGCGGCTAACAAAAAATTAATTGAATAATTAATGTACACCAATTAATTATTTAATTGAATAGTTTTTTGTAAAAACTTTTTCTGTGTTCAAAATGCAATACAAAAAGTCAGCCAACGTTTTAAAAGCCGCTTGTCTAGTGGAAAAACGTTTAAAATGACATCGCGATTGTGAATATGAAACGTTTTTCCACTAAAAAAAGTTATAAACGGCAAATTTGCATGTTATTTTAAATTCAAATTTCTAAATATTTTGCATACAAGGTTTTATTATCATTAATTTTGATAATTCAAAAAAAAAAATTAAAAATAAGTAATCCTGCCTTTTAAAAGCGTTTTTTTGCTCTTCTGAAAAATAATTATTTTGTCACTTACAACGTTATTCGCGGCTGTGCTTCAATTGATATCAAGAACAATTCTTGAATCTTTTTTAATAGTATGATTTATTTATTTATAATAATTTTAATAACACCGTTTATAAGCAATGTTTTATTAAATTGGGATAAAGTGTTGTTCTCAAAATAAAAATAAACTTGCCAAAACTAAAGCATAAAGTATATGCAAACATTTTAGCCTTTTATTATTAAAGAAAAACTATATACGAACCAAGGTGCATTTACACAAGAGAAGCCTATGCCGACGGTGCCTTTTTTATATGAAGTTTTGTACGTGAAATCCATGTAACAAATCCATATAACAACATACAAAAAAGGCACAGCTTGATTCCTACACAGAAAAAAATTAAAGAAGTAATTAAGTAATTAAACAAATTTTGTTAAATCTTTTTAATATTTTTAACAGTTTTTTTAATTAACATGTTTGTAAATTGTCATATTAACAATATGTTTTTTTTTAGAAAATAAATGTGTAAATCATAGAAAATTATTTTGTGTGAAAAAGAAAAAAACCATAAAATAAAAAATTCTGTATTTTCCATTTTAAATGTTTAAAAGAATGAACGATGTGGCGATTGTTCTGAAATTTTACCAATCTATACGGTCAGTTAACTTATTATTTAATTATTCATAAAAAAAATTTGAACGTGTTTTCTATTAATTCTAGCTTTCCAAAAAATACTATTAATGATGGCAAGATTCCGTTTTGTGTTGATGTCAGAAACTCATAGTGCATTGCATGCAGGACTATATTTGTTCCTTAATCAGTTATAATGGTTTTTGTGATGTAATTTTTTATGAATTTTACTAAAACGTTAATAAAAACAACTTTTAAATGCATCTTTAATTTCAAGTTAGTAAGTAACAAAGTATTTTGTTAATATTACAATTTAGTAATAAAAATTTATATTTAATTGTTAACAAGATTTTATTCAATATAACAAACTCATTGTTAAAAATATTTGTTGAATTTTAACAATTCTCATTAACAAAATAGTTTTTTCTATTTACAAATTCAGTTGTTGGTGCCATTTCAATTAATAAGTTAATTGTATTGTCGAATATGGTATTCAATATGACAATTGAGTTGTCGAAATTTTTTTCTGTGTAGTGGTACTTCTTTGTGTAAATGTAACTTCATACAATCGCTTTGCTACCCACCACTAAATACATTGCCAGCACTAATATATGTGTGTGTGCTTATATTAGAAAATTGAAAAATAATAAAACAGCAACATTTATTAAAAAAAATAGATATAAAGTTTTTAGAAAATGCAAATTCTTTTTAAGATTTAAGCATACCATATAATTAGTACTTAAAAGATCTCTTAAATATAATTGGAATCTCAAATCACTTTTCACAATTAATTTCCCTTGGCCGCAGACTTTAATACTCTCAACTTTGAATAAATTATATCCCAGTCAAGATACGCCCCCACAATGTAGCGTACATTCTCTTCGGTATCGTCGTAACCCTCACGGCCGTGCAGCAAACGAATGTTATTAAATGTCAAAACATCACCAGGCTTTGTCTTAAAGGCGTAAGCATCCTTACGGGCTAGACGTACAAATTTCTCATAGGCCTCATACCAGGGTATGACTTTATTCAATTGCACCGAAAAGTGACTGTCACGTTGAGGAATGCTGTGATTTATACGCGTATAATTTCCTTCATTGTCTAAGCTGTAAAGATAAATGGTAAAAGTTAAAAAAATAGTGAGTATTATCGAAAACTACACAAAAAAAAAATAATTTTCATATTTGTATACGAAAATCGCATATGTGATTAAAAATTTGTTTGAATTTTCTGCAATGGCTATTTTTGCGGTATTGATAAAAAAGTTTGTAAAGCTAAAGATATTATACAAATACAACTGTAAAGCGAATGAGAATTACAAACACTGAAGTTGTAAAAATACTGTCTCACTTCCAATCAATTTTTTTTTTATTGAATGTGAAGAAATATTTAATTATTTCATTCTTAAATATGTTTTATTGAGTGCTATTTTGCAAATTGTAAGTTTGATAAATTTGTTCATTGAATCAAATAAAAAGTTTGATAAACTAAAATTTGGTTTTTATGTGATAATTTTTTAAGTTTTTACAATATTGAACTTAGAAACATAAGGTTACTAAGTAAATAAGAACCTATAAGATCAACATTTTTAGTACTTTTTGTTTTCATCTGGTACTTTTTTCAATTTTTGTTAATATGCCACCAACAAAGACAAAAATAAACACGCATGGCCCTGAGTGAAAAAGAATGTGTAATAGGTTAGTTATTGGTACTTTTTTGTTCCAGATATGGTGCTTTGATTAATTTTCGTTAATATTAGACATAGAAACATAAATAAAATTAATCACGCAATATCCTGAGTTGATGACAATCTATAAGGGAGACTTTTTTACTTTTTGGCTTTTCAATTGATATTTTTTATATTAAACTTACAAAATTAAATTAACTCACGTAGAAGAAATAGACGGCAAATCCCTCTGAAGAGATCGAGTGGTAGCGATCAAAACATGTCAGGGTAACTAGTCGCCTGGGTTCGAATCTCAGGTCAGTCAAGAATGAATGATTATCTATAACAATTTTAATTAATTTTCATGTTGTAAAATTCCTTTCTTCATAAAAATAATTTAATGAAAATTAAATTTGATGAACTTAAGCCTGATAAAAAATATTGAAAATATGGATTAAAAACCATGAATAGTTTAACAAAATTACCACAATACTAACTTTGTTTTCTTCATATTTACATTAAAATTTGTGGTCGAACTTTGACCATTAGGCGAACACTAGTATTAATAATTTAAGTTTACCATAAACAATTGTATAGTGAGTTTGACAATATTAACATGCTGCTGTTTAAAAACATGGAATTAATTAATTACACAGTGCACCACGAAAAAAATTACCATATACGGAAAAAAATAACCATAAAACACCAAAAAAATCACCAGTGTCTCCCAGTTTTGCCAAAAGTCATGCATTTTTTATGTGCCCTTAAAAATTTGGGGCCTCGGTGTCATTTTTGCAAAAAAGTGATCATTTTCTCAGGATAATATCTTGCAAACCGTTCGGAATGATTTACACTTTGAGACAAAGTTGTAGCTCTTACCATAAAAAACAAAAGTTGTGAACATATATAATCAAAAAAACTTCATCTTCAAAATCAAAATCGCAAAAAACTTTAAAAAATTAGCGTTTTTTTACTTTTTTTCCCTGTTCAGGTCCATAGGTAGTAAACCGTTCAAAATTCAAGGAAACAATCAACTACAAAAATTTACCTAAGATCTCAATAAATAACTTTCTAGACCATATAAACTTTCTAAGAATGATGATCAAATTGACTATTATATTTTACGATTATCAGCAGACATACTGCACAAGCTGAATCTGACCATATTAAACAAGTTGTCTTCTCTGAGTGAAGAAATTCATAAACAGAGAGTTAATTTTAAGTGTTAACAATTTTTTTTTCACAATTTATATCACATAATTTTATACATATCTAGGGGATTCACAAAGTGTCATAAAGTCATATGTCTTAAAGTAATAACATGGAAAACTACGGCTGTTGTGAACAACCCTTCATAATTCAGTGTGCTTTTTTGAATTTAGATCATCAGATCCATGAATTAATAAGTTAAATTACATCTTACCTGACTATTTTCAATTTTTCAGACGAAAATCAGAAATAAATTTTATTTTGTTTGTTTACCAAACAGCGGAGTCCTACGCCGATCTTATTTGACGCCGCAAGTGATTTGCAGCAAAAATTGCTAGCCGCAGGTTAAATTCGGATGTTAGCCGGATAAAATTTTTCCATCAACGGCGACGGCTTACATAAACTAATGCGGCTCGGCTCAGCCGTTAAGCGCAGGTATCTTCGGATTAGTTTCGACAGCACAATAAACATAGCAAGCAAAGTTCTATTTAATCAAGACACTTTTTGTTTACAAAGCAACACCAATATTTTTAAACAATTGTAAAATGTTAGAACATTATGACAATATACATCTTATAACATGTGAATACCCCAAATGTCATCTTAAATCTGACAAATGATCAAAATCGCCTTTTTAATTAATTCTAATGTATTTTTTGCTATTACATTAAAATTTATTAAACAATCGATTATGTTTTTAGTCTTTTTTAGTTTTAAGACCTCTTGAACTTTATGTGACGATAGTGGTAATAATAAATCAAAATTTCTACCTGTGACGAGGGGTGTACCGCAGGGGTCAATTATTGGGCCCCTTCTATTTTCGCTTTACGCTGATGACCTTCCGAGTCAACTTACACACTGCAAAGTCAGAATGTATGCTGACGATGTTCAGATTTACATCAGCTGTGATACATCTGAAATTGAACAATGTGTCTTAACTCTGAATACTGAGTTAAAACATATATATGAATGGGCTACTGCTAATGGTCTTAGTATCAACCCAAAAAAATCTAAGTATCTTGTTATCCAAAAACGATCTACTATAACCGATCATATACCTGATATTTTTCTTGGTGATGAACGTATTGAAAGGGTAAATAAAGCAAAAAATTTAGGTATTATTTTTAATAAGAACCTGACATGGGGCAACCATATTAATTATGCATGTGGCCGTACATATTCCATGCTTAGAACTCTCTGGCAAACGCAGTATTGTACACCTGTCAAAATAAGAATACTTCTTGCCAAAACCTATTTATTGCCAATTCTGATGTATGGATGCGAATTATTTGCCAAATGTGATGCGGCAAGTACAAGAAAATTAAACTCAGTCTTTAAAAGCATTGTACGATACGTATATGGCGTGAAAAGGTTTAATTCTGTTTCTCCTTTCACGGTAAAGTTATATGGTATTCAGTTTGATGACCTTCTCAAAACAAGAGTACTGATATTTATGCACAAAATCGTGTTTACTCAACAACCACAACATCTGTATAACCCCTTAACCATATCTAGGTCTAATAGAGGTAAAAGAATTTTATTGTTTAGACACCAAAGTTTAACTTCCGATTGGCAATTTTTCCTTAATGCAATCCGTCTTTGGAATCTACTCCCGCATAATATACAAATAACTAGTAACGCACTGAGCTTTAAAAAAAGCATTTTAAATTTTTTTGCACTTTAATTTTTTTCATTTTTTTATGAATTTTAAATATTATTATTTTGTTAATTTTCAATTTAATTTATTAATTTAATAATTTTTTTTCTCTCTTTTAATTTTTTCTTTTGTTTTAAATTTTATCATTTACAAATTAAAATTATAAATGTTTCTGCTAAAACAATGTTCAATACTGCAATAAGAGGCTTTAAGTCTTGTGTATAGAATTGAAAATAAATAAATAAATAAATAAAAATAAATATTAAGCAAAGTTTTTATACGAACAAATAATTTCAAAATATGCAAGCAAACAGCTGAACCAAACCGAGAAA
The DNA here is from genome assembly GCA_949318255.1 of Pollenia labialis. NCBI lineage: Eukaryota > Metazoa > Arthropoda > Insecta > Diptera > Polleniidae > Pollenia > Pollenia labialis. The sequence continues at coordinate 50,530,473 of OX439142.1, forward strand.
TATGCTCAAAGGTATGCAAAAAAATACGAATATATATGGAAACGAAACTACAAGTTAAAAATCTAAAAGTAAAATATATTTGAAGCAAAAACTGTTGCTTTTTTAATGTATTTTACTTGTAGATTTGTAACCTGCAGTTTTGAAAAACAGGGACCTGGAATTTGATTCAAAATTTTTTCTAATTTGAGGTCGTAATGATATGAAATCATCAAATGTCCATTTATATCAGCTCTTCTTTTAGAAATAAACCATTATGTCCAAAATTAAGGCACTTTCACTACATATATTGAAATATCTTGAAAACGGTTAACGATATTAAGTTAACAAAAAAATCTAAAACTCGGCAACAGTATTATCTTTAAGACGTGCTTATCGATTACAATGAAATAAACCTAATTTTATTCGAAACTATGTTAAGATAAATGTTTTTAGACCAAAACTGTGATTTTTGTCGCATTTTTATTTTTTATGAATGTTTAAAGATAAAAGTTTTTTTTTTCTAAATTTTCCTTAAAACAAAAAAATTTAAAAACAATGTAAGCACGGCTTTAATATAATACTGTTGCTGAATTTCGGAATTTTTTGTTAACGGTATATGGTCAACCGTTTTCAAGTTATTTCAATATATGTAGTGAAAGTGCGTTGATTTTGGACATAACAGTATATCTCGAAAAGAAGAGACGATAGAGAAAAATGGAAATCAGCAGCCGTATTCTGTAATTCGCTTAGCTAAAGCTAAATATCGATCGCTTAAATGCCTTAGAGAATACAAAATTGAAAAATTGTAGCGATGAAATTTAAAGCTAAAATCGCGGCGAATTAAATTTTTATGACAATGCCCAATTTAGCAATGCATGTTACAGTATGTATTTCATTCGTAGCCAGAAATCGTTAAATCAACTTTTTAAATTTTTAGAGATAGAGATTTAGCTTTAGCGAATTACAGAATACGGCAACAGATTTGCAATCAGCGACCTCGAATTAGTAAAAATTTGCAATCAAATTTTAGACCGCACAAAAAAATTAGTTCCATTGTGTTATTATTATTTTATTAATTTTATTTTAGTTGCTTCGACATTTTTTTTCTTTTCTTTCTTATTTATTAATACAAAATTGTTAAATTTTAAAACCGAAGTGACATTAAGCTCGATAGATTATTTAAGAAGAAAAATTATTATTAAAGCATCTTATCGTAAGTTTTTAAATTGAAATTGGTAATCATGGCAAATGACAATTAAATATATAAAAAATATATGGTAAATATGTAATTTTAAAGGAGCAGAAAATAAAACTTCGATTTTCTGCAAGAAATCGTTCAAATTCTATACTGTAGTCAGTGTCCAAAAATAAACACTAAATATCGCTCGTTAGTGTTCTGTTCGGTAAATTTGTGGAAAACACAAACGCTTATAGTGTTTGTGCAGAAAACATTTAAAAAAATAACATTTCCCTCTTTGTCATCTTTTGAACACAAAAATAATAGTGTTCTCATCCAACTAAATACAAAGATGAAAACATTAAATTCCGTTCGGTTAAAAAAAAACCAACTGCATTGTGTTCGGTTCAGCGCATTAACGTTCGTTTGTGTCTCTTGTGCGTAGCGCCCTTTTGGATGGTAAAAAACCAAACATTTTTTACAAAAACAAAATACACATACGAAAAAAACAAAAAGCCAGCAAAATAGTATTACACAAAAAAAAATACATATACACACACAAGCTGTTCGTGCTGCAGTCGTTGCTAAAATTTTTTGTTTGTTTATTTCTTTATCAATGTAAAAAATAAATATTATAGAACATTAAAATATAATGTTTGTCTACAGTATCACTACAATTGTTCTTTTTTTTTAACGAAGAACAGAACACTATATAATGCTCGGCTCTTCCTTGAAAATAGCTACGAATGGTATTAAGGGTTGTGTTCTTCTACACAAACACTAAAAAAATGGATATCGTTCCTGGATGTGTGTGCCGAACTCTAAATAATGTTCTGTTTATTTTCGAACACTGACTGTAGTGTCGCTGTCACAAACAAATACTGTGGGAACGTGAAGATTAAAAAAAATAAATGCTTCACTAAAGTGGAAGTCAAATGAGAAGTGGGCTTACAAAATATGCACGCAAGAATAAAAGCGGGAATAATATCTGTGGCTTGGTGCTAAAAGGGCCAATGTCAATATTTTGCTGTTTTGAGTTAATCGTTTCATTGTGTGTATTATTTTACTCTCTTTATTTTTCTGTATCAGCCAATGTCTAAAAAACCTCATTAAACTGTTTTGGGTTAATTTAGACATTGGCTGATATAGAAAAATAAAAGAGAGTAAAATAATACAAATAATGAAACGATTAACTCAAAACAGCAAAATATTGACATTGGCCCTTTTAGCACAAAGCCACAGATATATACATACATTATATTTTTTATTTAAGCCCGAGTTTGGGATTTGTAAAAAATTTTCATGTAAATAACTACACCAGGTAATGTGTTTTTCAATACTAGGAGTAGAGACTAACATTGTTTACTATACTGAAAGGTTCTAAAAGAAACAAGTACTGTCTGAAGTGTATTTGTTTGAATTTTTGTACATTCTGCTTTCGGTAGATTTATTGCGTCAGTAGACATTGATTTACGAACGTACTCACTTCTTGTTATTGATCTAATCGTCAACCAATCAACAGATGCAAATTTTTAGAGAATAGAAAACTAAATTGCAAAGTATTAATAGCTTTTTCTGAAACTTTGAGGCACTTTTATTTCCCGGGATACCGCAACAAAAATCCCGGGAAAACGGGAAATAAAATAATTGAAATTCCCGGGAATTCCCGGGACGGAAAATCCCGGGAAAAAACTCTACATAGGCCCCATATTGAGGTAAAATTTGGCCCAATTTTGCTCTATATAACCAGAAATAACGCCGTGCAATAATCGGCATGTAGGTAACCATTGGTCCCAAATAAAGTCCACTCTCAGACAACACATTAGAACGCCTAAACCTGTTACCAATAATGATATTTCAGTATAATTTGGTATGTCACAGTTTAATAAGACTAGAAAACACGCTGTCAGATTTCGTGAAGATCGGCCCATAATTTGAAATTGATTACATTTAAAGCTGGTTTCTGAAAGGTGCCTTTAAATGTATAAAACGCTAAAACAAATTTCAATCCTGTATTGAAAATTGGTGTAATTTAGGCTTTTTAATACCAGAACTGTATGGCCCTATGTTATACACTAGGACAACGGCAATAAATAAATATCTTATACCAGAAATCACTCTACAGAATTTTGTGATGATTGATCGATCATTTACAATGGGTCCAATATGAATTCCCTCCTAAAAATAATTTTAGTATTAGCGATTTTTTAGTCCTGATTGTTTGCTCATATCTAAAAGTCCTATAAACCATTAAACTATTTAACTACCAAGTTTCTCAGGTCCATTTCATGTATAATAACTTCGAAAATATTTAGAAACTTTAATAAACAGACAATAGTAAAACAATTTTAAATATTTTGACTTTCAAACAGATGCTAACTTTTGGAATCCGGCCTAGCAGCTCTTTAATACCCAGTTTTTTTTGTTTTTTTTTTAATTTTATAGAACTTTCGCCCGTAATGAAAAACTTTGCAAGCCATTTTTCAAACCAAAACCCTCCTTCCAGAACTCGCTTCACTGCCCAAAGTACTTCTTCAGACACATTCAAAAGAAATATGACAAGAAGAATAAATGAGTGAATATTTTACAAAACTTAACAGGCAGTGTTCTCCAGTAAACGAACTTATTTTTTCTAGGGAATACACTTTAGCATATAAATTGTGGCGGTGCCATCGCCTGCAAACTACTACATTTTTCCCCCATTTTCAATACACGACTGGTTGTCCTGGGAATTTCCACTAAAGTGGTGTTAAAGTAAATGAAGTGTCAAAGCGATAAAATGTATTGGTATGTGTATCTCATACTTTTAGCCTGTTCTTCCTCTGGTAGAATGTTTAAATTGGCAAAATGGAATGAAAGGAAATAAGGAATGTTAAATATTGCAATAAATAAATTGAAAATCGATTTTTGTTTTTATTGTGTTCTCAGTTGCATGGGTAACCAAGTGCAACTACGTGAAGGGTTCTTGTTGATTTTTATGTTTGTTTTGTGTTTTTTTAATTTTTTTTTTTATTTTCGTTATCATGGTTTATTTAAATATTTTTTACTTAAATGCCATATGTTGTTGTTGGTATGTTTTTTTATTATCTCTTCTTTTGTTTGCTGGGAGCAACTGTGATATCAGTTTTATTCAGAGACAGTGTTTTATAAGCGCGATAGTAATAATCAAATAATTTTAGTAGTTGGTAAAAATATAGTACTTAATTGTTATCTATTAGGCAATTCAAGAAGTGTTCTATTGTGTCATATTTGTTAAAGCAAATACAAGCAATATATGTATATATATTTACATAAAATTGTATCGTTACTGACTGACTAATTTATCACCGCACAGCCTAATCGCCTGAAGCTAAAAATTTGAACTGGAGGCTACTCTCTTGCGAGATCGGTAAGACAGGATTTTTAGAAATTCAAATGTTTTGGGGTTTATAATGAATTATTATGAATCGCTAATAAATCTTGCAACTTAAACGTGTAAATTGGATAAGTCCTAACCCATGTTATGTAACATTTGCTGAGATACATTTGAGTTTGATGATGAAAGGGGAAAGGGGAAAGACAAAAGGAAAGGTATTTTTGTTTCGTGTTCTAGCAGTTTCTGTGAGTTGTGTTGGGTTTTTTTTTTGTTTACACACAAATGATGTTTCAAAAGAGAATTGAAGAAAGTTTCTGCAGCGTATTGGTGTCCATTAAACAAATAAGTTGACAGGTGTCTGGTACTTTTTGAATTTCGGGAGTTTTGGGAAGTAAATGGGTAGAAGCAGAATTATGGAACTTATTTTTTCACCCATCTAATTAACCCACACCACAGTAGTGGGAAGGACAACAGGAAAAGGTAGTGGCAATTTATTCCTCTCACAAACTTTCAACCCGATTTTAATGAAACATAGATACAGATAGGACACATAAGCATGACTCTCCATGGCTCTCGAATAGGGTGCACTATCGTTAATGTGTATAAGGGTATCATATAGTCGGGCTTGACCGACTGTACTTTCTTACTGGGTTTTTAATCAATTAACATGGAAATACAAATTGTATTAGTTTCGTAACTTATCCAAAAAGTACAATACGAATTTGGTACATTTTTGAAATTGGAAATTTTGAATTGGAACCTTCAAGGTGTGAAAATCGTACCTAGTTTTGGTACTTTTTTAAAAGCATTTTTCTCCATTCATTGACATAAACGCATTTTATTATGGGCTCGTAATACAATATTAATATTTGAAAATTTTGTTACAAAAATTAAAAAATTTGTGCTAAATTGAAAAAAGTGGCAAATTAATTTAAAAAAATTTATAGGTGTGATTTATCTATGTATAAATCGGCTAAGGCAAAACAGTTAAGAACACATGTTGATCCTCTGTTTGCAAACAGTTTTGAACAAAAAAATAACACCATTTGCAAGGTCGTTACTTACAGAAGTGCACAATATATATTTAATTTAAATCTGAGGGGATAAAAAGGGTATAAACTGGTAAATTCGCAAACCTCATATCACCTAAACTAAAATAAAACGGGTATAACCTGTATTTTAGAACTTCTTAGTCACCCCATCTATCTTTTAAATTAATAAACATAAAAAGATTATGCTAAATTCGTAATTTATCGACAAAATATGTATAAATATAAATATGGTACTTTTTCTAAAATCGACCGTTTAAGGATAAAATCCTACCTATTTTTTGTATTTTATACTTCAACCGCGAAAATCTTTAGTCCCACTTTTTACCCTACAAAACACTGTTTAAGCTGTAAATCCTTTGTCAAAGGCATAATATTAATATTAAAAGATATTTCATACAATTCCAGCTTTAACAAACAAGAAAAAAATATTTAAAATCCCACTTTCTAGCACCATGACAACCCGCCTATGACAATAAATGTGTTAAACAAATCCTTTAAAATAAATAAAATGACACACCAAAAATTCTTTACATCCTCCCTCAACCTTACGAATTCTTTTACTTACCATATCACCGGAGCACGCCAAATATTATGGAAATTTTTGTCATCCTCACTGCCAATGTCATTCCAGTCCACTAATGTTTCTGTCAAAATCTTATAATCCTCCGGGTATTCCTCTTTCATACGATCGGCAATATGGAAGGCATCTACCAGTAAATTACTGCCACCTTGTGATTTTGATTGCACCATGCAGTGTAAAATATTACAACTTGGTTTGTATTCGTAATAAGGTAAATCAGTGTGCAGTGGCAAAGGATCCGAAAGATAAGCGACATTTTTTGCACCCGGTTTTGATTGGACAATAAACTCTTCACTATAGCGGGGGGGAAAATGGAACACATATTAAAATTTATTTGAATTTTACTGTCAAATAGTTTTTTTTTGGTTTTTTAAATTTCTGATTAAATTACCCGTAAGTTGTTCGACGTATGAAACCAACACGTTCAGCTAATTGTCTTACAACAGTTTTTTCAATGGGTGCATTTTTTATCATAACCACACCAAGTACTGCCAAAGCTTCAAGCCAGTTTTGGAGCGCTAAAAGAATATAAAATTTTTATGAAAGTTATAAACAGTAATTTCTTTACTGATTTAGAATATTTGTGCTAAATTTATAATTTACACAACATTAAAACAAAAGTCTTGCAATATAAACGTTTAGGAACTATTTAAAGATTTTGTTTATACTTTAATATTTATTTATTGAATATCGATACCCAAAACGCAAAAGGCTCTATATTTGAAAATTTTACAGGGGAAGAAAAGAATTTAATATTAGTAATTGATAAGTCGACTTAAACTGTTTATAAATTATTTTTTCATTATTCTTGTAAATCCTACCAGTTGTTTCGATAACACTACGTAACAGTATGTATCTGACACCTATTCCGTAGGTAGAATTGTCCGCTCAATCCGAATAGAAGTCGGAATTATTATAAGTAGAAAAGATTTCGAGATATTTGTTTTTTAGTTTACTATCTTTTTTTAATATATTCTTATATGTGGAGTTAAAAACAAATAAAAGAAAAAAAAATGACAAAACCAGCGATGATTTATGCAAAACGTGTTGCATTTATGAGTAACATAATGTGGCATCATTAATATTAAGACTTAATTTATTTATTAAAAGTAAGAACATGGACGAAAGTTTGTTATAAATTAACTCTGTGCTAACAAGCTGCTTAGCTTAATCGGCATGCTAGTTAGCAGCTCGTTGTACGTAGTGTACAAACTGTGGCTAACTTTTTGCTATGAATACCGCTGTAAATTTTCTGTAGCTTTTTCATTTTTGCACCAATTTATGTCTTGTGGTGCTCAAATTGTTCATATTGAAATAATCTAATGTCGTATGTAATAAAATAAAAAATTTTGAGAATTTGTTTTTATTTTACATGTAATTTGAGCGAACGAAAGAGTTCGAGTGACATCGCCAAATAGGCATTAAGATTTCTAATTGGTTGGTTTAATAAAATATCTTGAAAAGAGCAAAACATTTTCATGAAGTTTAAAATTTTGTCATCTGTAGCTCTGTCATTTCTTGGAAAATATTTACAAACGACAGATGGTTATTTTAGTAATTTTAATTTCTTTCATTATTATTTTTGAAGATATTTACATTTAAGGTACATCATCTTTTTTAAAAACACAAATAACTGTTATTTTGGAATATCACAAAAACTGTTCTACTTTTGAGCATTCTGACTTAATATTCCGATAAAGTGGACAACTTTACATAAAGATTAGGTGTCAGATTTATTTTGTCACGACTATGTTGAAATTTTGTGACGCAGTGTAATCGCCAATGTTGCATATTATGCAAACTGTTAGATATTTAGATCTTTTAGGGCCATTATTACAACTTGCCAATAGTTAAAAATCGGATTTTGTTGGACCGATAAATAGCTTTGCATTTTTACAACTTCCATTTTGTATTGCTGTTATTTTCAATAATAATAATATTTAATGGATGAAAACATAATAAATGAAGGTTTTATAATGCAAAGCTAATTATCGGTCCGAGAAAATCCGACTTTTAAAAATGTTTTTTGAAAGAAAATTCGTATAATTAACAGCATTTCTTTCAACTTTTTAAAATTTGAGTTAAATTGTTTTGTCAAAAGGCCACAGATACAATCTTTTGTAGATAGGGCCTGTTTGTTTTTGTTTATTAATAAAATCGTTAATTTGGTCAAAAGATTCCATAAATTTTTGTGCACATTTGTGTGGTTGCAATTCATCAGAACCAAAGAAAAATGCTTTTTAGGTAACAAAATGCTTTATGAAGGACTAACAGTAAGTACATAGTAAAATTCTTAAATTTAAATTAATTTAAATTCAGGTACTTTTATCAAAAAAGAAACATCTGTTCTTCTTAGTACTTGTTTTAAGTTTAATGAATTTTGAAATAACTTGCCTTTTTTCCAGGCTGTTATATATAATTTTTGTTACATGAAGTTTAAGTATTATGCATATATTGCAATTTACTTAAGCATAAATTTATACATATTTAAAGTAATAGCCAAAGCCGAGGTTTTTTGGTCGGTTTTCGGTTTGACTTTTTTGGCATCAAAACCGCGGTTTTGATTTCGGTTAAAACCGAACAGCAATTTCTAACTGACACCATTTCAGCTGGTTTTGATACAAAATGACCTCCTGATTTAAATGGCGAGTGATAAGGAAAAAAGAGGCCATATTCCGGAAAAAGGGTTCCAGGGCCGATGTTCATGCAGATCAGTGCAATTAATATCAAAAATTTTTTACTTTAAAATCCATGACCGATGCATCAAGTTTTTTATATGCAAGCTCACTATTTATACCGTAGTCTTCCACTATTTAAGTCCACGATTTAATTAAAAAAATTTAGGTAATTAAATCGAAACGGATACACAATTTCGCACTATATTCGCGACAACATCAGACGCATAAATAATTATTCGCTTCACCTTACCCTCATCACTATTCATAACATCTTTAAATTCCAAAACCTCGACAATTTGTTTAAATTCTGAACCCTGCCAATGTTTTGGTTTTGGTCGATAGAAATCACTTAAATAATGTTCACGACTCTTATCGTTAAAGGCACGTTCCTGCAGCCATTTCAAATCATATACTGATTGATGTTTATCACTCCAATCAACAATTAGTTGTTTTGTCTCATTATTTGTCTGCACAAAAAAAAAATATATTTTAAGGGTCATTAATCGTAAATCGTAAAAAATGTAACATCCAACTCACTTGCAATTTTTCGACTTTCACCTTCACATTAAATTTATTCCAATCGTGTTTACGTGATTTGGAAGTGGGATGAAAACATTGCTCACAATAACAATTATCACGTAACCATACACCGGGAAATTTTAAAGAATCTTTTAATGGATTTAGTTTTATATCAACATCATTTTCCTCCTGAACCACAATAAATTTTTCATTTTCAACACAAGCACTTAAAACACGTTTTAGCAGCAATGAGGAGGTTTGAATTGAATTGTTTTTATTTTTTAATAATTTTTTTACGGTTTTTGTCAACATTTTGAATTCTATTAAAAATGAAAAAAAAAATAACAAAATCTTTATTATTAATTTTTTTCTTTTGTCTCTTTTTAGTTGTCTTTATTTGCTGCTGGTTTTAAAAAGACTAAATAGCTCTCTATATGTATATTCAAGCGTCAAGACTGTAGGCATACGCAGCGTTCGCTGTTTAATCGCAAACCCTCTCAATCAGAGTTACGCACACTGGTGCTCTGAATTGTCAATAACTTGATTAACATTTAATAATATTTCTTTGTAATTGTTGTAGTTCTTGTTGCCGCGGTTTTATTTGAATAAAGTGTATCGGTAATAAATGTGTGACCGATTAATGGACTTTGTAGTATTGATTTTAAAGTGACCAGATAAATTAAAAAAGTTGCAATCTCATTTTTTTCATAAACAATCTAAAAATGCCATAAATGTAAAATATAATATTTGCTAAAGGTTGTTTTACACTATGACACAAGTCTTAGGTATTTTGACAAAAATGCTTCCCTGTTTAAAAATTTTGCAAAAACAAAAAACAATATATTGTTATATTCTATAGAAGCTTTTTATAACATATTGGTTATTGCCTTAAAATACGTAAGACTTGTGTGATAGTGTTAAGAACCCTAAATCAATATTAAATAAAGCAAAGTGTTTGTGAAGTAAGTAACTAAAAAAAATAAAGGTGGATTCATACATGCTTCCCGAACAATTTTTTTGTTCGGAGAATAATTTTTTTACTGAAATTGTTCTGCAGATGATTTACCCATTTAAGAAAATTGTCCCGAAAAACAAAGCTATCATATGGTTTACAGATGTAAACAATTATAAAAATGGCTGCACAACTAGCAAACCACTTATTTTGAATTGTTTTCTAAAAGTGTGTTAACGACAGTCGACGAAAAAGGAAAGTGATTTATTATGTTTAATTATATGAACATATTATATTTTTTTTATATAAATATGCAGTAAAAAAAATCATTTCAACTTTTTGAATACATTGAAAAAAGTGGCCGCTCAGTTCATTTTGCTATGAAAAAAAATTAAATCAATTCAAGAAAAAACTTGCCGAACAAAATAACTTCTCTCTTTCTCTCAAAACTGAATATCAAAAAATTTTGTCCGGACAAAAATATTGTTCGGAACACATTGGTGAATCGAGCTTAAAGAACTTAAGAAAACAATTCCCAACAAAAAACTAAAAAAAAAACCAATTTTTTTTTTAAATTCGATAACATGAAATGTAGGAAGGCCCAAAAGTAGAATAAGATTGATAAACGTAAAAAAAATTTTGTTGGAGGCAGCCATACTCCAAGACCAACATACTACGGTTGGATTTTAACAATGTTTATGTTTGTAGGTTATCATGTTATATTTAAATATGACCATAGTATGGTTAAAATAAACAAAAAAATTCCTGAAATCAACCATATTATGATCTAAATTAACCATAATATTGCCAACATTTCCCAGCATTTTGACAAAAGTAACCATATTATGGTCAGAATTAACAAAATTATGGTCAGTGTTAGCCATTTTATGGTTATTTATTTCATCCATTTCTTCAATTTGTTTATAAAGTGTGAATTTATAATTTTATTTCCTGATGTTGTTTAAATGTTTTAAAATACATATTATAATTTCGAACATATTATTGTTATTAAATATTAACCATAACATGTTTGAAGGCAACCATAATATGGTTATAGCTTTTGGATGGATGAACTTAACCATAACATGGTTGCCGTGACAATAATATGGTTTTGGTCCTCATAATACAGTAATGTACTTAAGTATAGGCACTAGCGTAATTTTAAATAAACTGCTTTTTTATTTATATTACGAATCACGAAATATTTATTTTATAAATTAATTATAGGTACTAAGCTTAGACATTAAAATAATAACAATCAAAATAAAATATATTTTCTTTGCAAGAAAAGCTATTACAACAAAACATTAAAAAATTAATTATATTGCTGCACAAAAGTATAGGCACAACGATTTCTACGATAACAAACAATTCTTAATACACTTTTCTAATATTTAGTTGGCAGCCCCTTTTCCTTAATAACAGCCTTAAGTATATTTGTCATAGAGTGGACTAACTTTTTATTTATATTTTCGCATATGTTATGCCATTCTTCCACTAAAACTGCATTTTGCTCATTTCTATTTAAAATTGAGCGTTTTCTGATTCTTCGCTCCATTTCCTCCCACAAATGCTCAATGGGTCTTAGGTCTGTGGACTGCGGGGTGTGCGGCAAAACATGAGCCGTATTGTATGCAAGCCACATCTTTACGTCATGGGTCGTATGCTTCGGGTCGTTGTCTTGCTGGAATGTAAACGACTCATGTAAGTTTAGCTTTTCTGCACTTTTTTGATATTTTCCTTTAAAATGTTAAGGTGTACTGTACTGTCTTGTCCATTATCCCCTCAATAAATGCGAACTCTCCGACACCCGCAGAAGACATACAGCCCCATACCAAAACACCACCGCCACCGTACTTTACTGTTGGTAAAAAGATTTTTTGCTTCATATGCAGTCACGCAAAGAAAAAATATGGTTGTGGTAAGCATATTCTAAGAGCAACATATTATGATAAGATTCATGATTGTAGTCACCATATTACGATTGTTATTAAATCATATTATGACCAAATATGTCCGTAATATTACATCATAATATTTTTCCCTTTATCATATTGTTATCCTGTTAATCATAAAACGTTAAGAAGTTATAATATTACTGTCATGGTAATCATAATAAGATAAGAAGTAAGCATATTGTTGTCATGGTAACCATAATAAGCTAAGAAGTAATCATATTATTGTCATGGCAATCATAATAAGTTTAGAAGTAACCATATTATTGTCATTACAATCATAATTAGTTTAGAAGTAATCATATTATTGTCATGGCAATCATAATAAGTTTAGAAGTAATCATATTATTGTCATGACAATCATAATAAGTTTAGAAGTAATCATATTATTGTCATGGCAATCATAATAAGTTTAGAAGTAATCATATTATGATGCAAAGTGATATGAACTGTTATACATAAATTTTTTACATCATAATATGATACAACTTTAAACATAATATTTTTATTGGAAAAAAATACTTATGATAAAATAAAAAACATAATATAGTTACTGTAATCTTTTTGTCGTAGGTCGCAATTATTTATAAATTATTTTATGGAGTTTTCATTTTTTCTCTTAAAATAACACAAAACTTACCAGTAATGGTTAATATTTTGCACCAATATTTCACAAATGTTTCCACCACTTTAAGATTATTAAAATTTTTTAGCAAAGATATTTTATTTTGTGACACTACAACCCTTTTTTAATGTTTTTTCTTTATTTTTTTTTAATTTCTTGTTTATTTTAATGGTTATTTTGTTATTTCGTTTTTAATATTTTTCTTTATTTTTTTTAATTTCTGTTTACTTTAATGGTTATTTTTTTATTATTTAGCCACTCACTAACAAATAATTCGATATGTTTATGTAAAACACGACACAACTGATACAAAATTATTTTACAAATGGCGATACCAAAATATTATTAGAGTAACGATATTTTGATTGCATCTTAAACTTATTATGATAAATGTATATAAAGTTATCATGTTATGGCTATTAAATATCATTATAGGGTTGTGAGAAATATAATATGTTTTAAAAGTTATCATAATTTAGTTGTTAGAAAAATAATTATTTTTCGGTCAACAATACTCGAATTTATAATTGCGATAAACATTAATATGTTTACAGTAACTATAATATTGCTGATATTTAATAAAAATAACAATTATTTGTGTACAACAACAATATATTGTTACAATAAACACAGTGTGGTTGCCGTAACCATGCCCAACCATATTTTTTCTCTGCGTGGTGTTACACTTTCGCCAGACCCGAGCGTGGCCATCAGATCGGAAAATATTGAACTTACTCTCGTTTGTGAACAGTACTTGATCCCAAAAATCGCATTGCTTATTTTCAAACTGTTTGGCATAGTCTACTCTCTTATTTGGTTAATAGTAGATATCCAAGGTGAGTGATACCCAGCCTCATGTTATGTTCTCCGAACAGTTTTGGAGTGAACATCTTCGCCAAAATCTTTTTTTTTATCTCCGCGGCAACCTGAAAAGATGTTGTTGTTGAATCAGCTCTTACTTTTCTTACGATTTGATAACGTTCTCCCTCAGTTAATTTGCGAGCACGACCACTTTGACTTGCATTTTCAAAGTTTGTTTCACCTTTGAATCGATTTACAATGGTCCGTATGGTAAAACGGCTGCGATTCATCAATTCCCCGATCACAGCAAACGATTTGCCTTTGTTATGCAAATGCAATATTATTCTGCGCTGAGATTCAGTTGTTTCACATTGCTTAGGACCCATTTTAAAAATATAAGAAACAAAATTTGATTTTTTCAAATTTTTTTGCAACTTTCCAGTTTCGTTAATGAATAACAGATTCATAACGGAATATAACAGCATGTGTCAAATGAAAAATTGTTGCCAGATTACTAAAATTTTAATAAAGGGATAGATGCGTAAAATCGTTGTTCGATTAATCGAGGAATCTGTCCGCCTTTATTTGATCGAATAATTAAAATAGCTAATTTCGAATAAAGAATAACTCGAACAATTTAGGTCAAATAATCGATTAAAATTAATTTCTTAGAAAATTCCACTTATTTAATGTAATAATGTTTGGCTTAGATTTCTATTTAAAATACTCATAGTTTTAAACATATTTTAGTCCATTTTTAGATTAGAGCGTGTGTGACAAATTATGTAAATAACTATAAACGTCAAATTAGTATAAAATTCGACAGCAGTTATAAATATGTAAACCATGAACTGTCAGATTATGGGTTACCTGCTATTACCAGGTTGTCAACCTTTTTTTTACCTCAAATCTTATAATCGGCGGGATGTTGACATTTGAAGTGTCGAATTTTTATCGCGAAATAGTAAAACGTTAAAAACCTAATAAGCCAAACTTATAGAGTTGAGTTTTAAAGTAAAGGCAATTAAAAGGAAATTACAAAACAATATGGAAACCGACTACATACGAGTGTAATTGGAATCAAGCGAGTTAAAAAAAGATCCTGTTTTAAAAGTTTATAAAAAAAATTCCTTTTATATAGTATACATTGAATTTTTATCTCTACTAGAGCTTCTCTTAAAATCAGGAAGAATTGCGGTGATTTTTAAAAAAAATTAACGAAGAATCTCTATCGATTTCATTTTCACTCGATTTCCAGGAATAACAAATTACTTTAAAATATTTTTCATAACTGCCTGGGACCTGTCATCTATCTTTTTCTGTTTATTAATAAAATAAAAGTATGAATTTAAATAGAGATGAATGTTTTTCCCATTGGATAAAAGTATATGAATTATTCGAGTTACTCGAGTAATTCGAAAAATGTAAAACCTTTATTCGTTTAATCGAGTAGTTTTAAAAATCAAAAATCATTTAATTTCTCACTCGAACAAAACGAAATGTCAAATAATTGGGTACTCTAATCACAATGCTATGGAGACATTTTTTCTGTCGGACTTTTTGAATTGAAATTTTGATAATAACTTTTATTTTCGATGCTCGCATAAAACTTATTTTAAGATTAACATAGCCAGACGGACATCGTTAAATCAACTTCGCTACTCTTAACGACTCAGAATTTATATACTTTATAGGGTATAAGATCATAATTGTAGATATTACAAACGGAATCACAGACTTATATATTCCCTCTTAACTTGTGATGAAGGGTATAAAAAGAGAAAACAATTTTAGTTAAAATAAAAATACTTAAGCCTTGGTCTATTTAAGTTGTATTCATTAGTTCAACTGTAAGGTACATTGATAAGGTGCATTAGTATATGAATTCGAGAGAGATATTTAAGCTCTCAAGTTGATTTTAAGTATTTTTAACATTTATAAAAAGCATAAGCTTAGTGTTATTGGGTGCGTATACCTGTTTAGGGTACACTGGGTCAAATGCCTTTTGCATACAAAAAATCTTTGAATTACTTGTTTTATACCCATTAAAAGTATGATTTAAAGTATTATTTAAATGAAAAGTTTTGGCTCGTAAAGCGTTTTCTATTAAAAATTTATGCACAAATATCGTTTTACTCTAATACATCTGGTTACCCAAAGCAGTTATGCATACTTCAAATTTAATTGACAAGAGCTTCTGAAAAAAGCATGCGACAAGCCCTCTTATGTAAATCAAATAAAACAAGAGACCATAAATACATGATAATTCATTACAACAAATTTCATTGATAAGGATAGTCATATGTGGAAACAAATGTGCAAACCTAAAAACAACAAAAAAAACATAAAAAATCATCTCATATGACATGACACATTCCCACTGAGTATTAATATATACTAGAGTAATAAAATAGCAAATTCCAAAGAATATAAAACTAAAACTTAGAATAAAGATACAAACTTTCAAACTCAAACGACATAGAGACGATTTTAGAACAATCACACGTAACGAGAAACTATAACCCATGTGTAACCGTATCTGTTCATTATGTACAGCAGAGTTTCTTCCGTTCGACATTTTGTTTTAACGTCAGTTAGACTTCGTTTATAGATGGTAAAAGACACGTAGTTAGTCAGTCTGTCTGTCATTTAGTTAGTCAACTAGACGAAAGGAGTTACAATGTCAATGTGGTTGTAGTCAAAGTAGTGATAGAGAGTTTATATACTCGTTACATGCAAAAGTAATAGATTTTCGTATACATTTTATTGATTATAAAACTGTAACATATTTATGGGGTTAACGAACCCATTTAACAACAACAACAACTACAATCACGACCAGGGTTGCCGTTTGAAAAATTTTAATCCGACCAAATTTGTCTAAAAAACCAACCAAAATCCCTTGAAACCGACCAAATTTTTTAAATATTTAAAAACAATTATATCGACATAAAAATGCCCTATCAAAATTTTTAAAAATTTTTCAGTAGCGATACGAAGTTTAATAAAAAGCAAACTATTGAGATTACAACAACAGTTTTTTCAGGATAGTGTCAATCATGTGTAATGTAATAACGATATTAACCAGAAAACCCCTTTGTTATAATCACAATAGCGGCATTTTTATTAAGTTCTTATCTCTCCTAAATTTTTTTTAAATGAAGATGGACCCTTTTGCATTTAATATGACGATACGTATGTAAAGGTATTTTTGATATTGGATTAATCTAAATAACGGGTCCGCCATCTAAGGTTTTTTTTCAACTAGTGCTTATTTCGTGAATGGTAACACTTATGGTGTTTTCTTTTCTATAAAAAATGTGCCTTTTTTTTTAAATGCAATTTGGTGTCGGTTTCTTAAAAATTTTGCTCCCGAAAAGCATGAGTTTTTTAGAATAAAACAAGCCACCCTTTTCGGGAGCAAAATTTTTAAGAAAAAGTCACAAAATTGAATTTTTTTTAAAAAAAGCACATTTTTTTGTAGAAAAGAAACCACCATTAGCTCATGTCTGATTTGACAGATAATTAGTCTTGTCCTTCCGCTGAACGAATATGGTTGTGTATACGCTTGAACAACGCTGGGATATATGCGTTTTAGCTTCGCTAAGTGCGCCTGCGATCGACTTACAGAAGATGCCGATTTTGTCAAAAAAAAATAATCTTTGCAGATGAAGCTCATTTTGATCTTGGCGGATATGTAAGCAAGCAAAATTGTCGAATTTGGGGCACGCATACATTGAAAAGCCGCTGCACCCAAAACGAGGCACTGTTTGGTGCGGATAGAGGCATAATTGGGCCATTTCTTTCGAAAATGGACAAGGAGTGGCGGTTACAGTCAATGGCGACCGTTATCGGGCATGTTGAACGAATTTTTATTCACAAAAATTGAAGAGGAGGATATTGGCAACATTTGGTTTCAACAGTACGGCGCTACGTGCCACACATCCGAAGCTACACTCTATGTTTTGAGCCCTGTTTTTGAAGATTGCATTATCAGCCGCAGAGCTGATGTCGCTTAGCCACCTCGGAGCTGCGGTTTGACACCGTTGGACTATTATTTGGGGGGTGCCGTCAAAGATAAGTGTTACGCCGACAAGCCATTGACAATTGACGCTTTAAAGGACAATATTCGTGAAGCTATTGGTGAAATACAGCTACACATAATCGATAATGTGTTTAAAAATTGGACCGATCGTGTAGGCTACTGCATGGCCAGCCGAGGCAGCCATTTGAGTGAAATTATTTTCCATTATTAACCGGAAGGATTGTACTTCCAAATAAAAAAAGAAATTTGACAAAATATTCAGTAGTTTTTTTATAGCATTTCCAAAAAAAAAAAAAATATTTGGCGGACCCTGTATAATTTTTTTTTGTAATATGCAATTAATAGTAAAAACAAAAAAGTAAAGCTATGTTCACAGTGTAAACTCCACACCTATTAAATATTTGACGTCCTACACGTAACCCCTAGTTTTATTAAAAATAGAATTGCTCGTCACGTTTAATGAAATGTATATAAAAATTCATAAAATAACGCTTATAAACTAGAATAATTCATTGAACGTATGCAATAACACATACATATAGACCACAGTTAAAATATGATTCAACATTTATTTACTTAAGTTTGTAAAATTTTTGAAAAAATATACATATTAAACTTTATAAGAGATAGGCTGAGCTCGATTGCATCCTAATACTTTGCAGACAACGTAAAGAATGTATGAAAGGGTTTAACAATTCATAGTTGGCTTATTGGTTACGCGTTACCGACGTTATGGAACTCATCCATACATTCTGCAAGTTCATCATCAAAATCATGATTCAAAATACAGTATTTAAGCATCCCACTGTTTAAGATTCTTACAACATCTTCCTTTAAGAAGTCCATCTTGTATAAGAAACACCTAATACAGAATAGAATTCCTGAAATTCTTTTATTTTTATATATTTTTTGCATGGCTAAATAAGATTACCTGCCTGCCTGTTCATCTATTTCTGAACGAAAACTTTGTTCGCTTAACTTACATTTAAAACGAAAACAAACTATACAATATTATATTTGTTTTACATGTAATTTAAGCGAGCGAAGTCTTCGTTCGAAATAGATGAACAGGCAGGCAGGTAATCTTATTTAGCCATGCAAAAAATATTAAGGTTCTTTGTGGTAATATTTAAAGTTTTATCACATAGTCCTTAAAAACTAATATAAATAAAAGAATTTCAGGAATTCTATTCTAAACAGACTATAAGCTTACCAACAGTTCCAGTCATGGCGTGAGGGCCGTTTGTTTCCTATCCGATAAAAAATTTTAATAGGAATATTGTTTGTTGATCAAAAGTTCTTTATAAGAAGAACAATTTAAACGGCATCTGACTTGGTAAGCTCGAATAAGATGACAAAACTATTATAAAACTAACACCGTCAAAAAAGCTTGCTTCTCACGTAATATCAACAATCAACAATAAAAAAAAAACTATTTTTGTGTTTGGTAAAAAAGCTACGAAATTTGCAATTGTCTGCTTTCCGTCCAATGTTCTAAATTTTTTAAAATATTTATATGTTGCACATTTACTAAAACCGACCATTATTAGGTTTGACCTACCATCCGACCAAACCACAAATATCCGACCAAATTTGGTCGGAAAATACCATGTTCGGCAACCCTGATTCACAACTTAAACAAGCAACTGACTGCTGCATGCACACGAAGGTGACGATGATTGTGAAGCAAAAAAAAAGCAAAAAAAAAGGGGAAGATGCTCCTCAGCGAATGTAAAAAAGACACGTCAGTACGAGAACGAACAGATAAGACCACTTGGCGTCTATGAGAGAAGGAAAACTATAATCTGATTGAAGTAGTGACGTAAATTAATCTAATTTTAAATGGTCTTATATTTTAATCTTAACAAATTTAATTATGAACACAAGTTTGTTTATATATTTTTAAGCAAGTGTATGTTTTTTTATTTAATTTTTATGTTATAAATGTGGCATAACGTTAGAAACGTTATGGATTCTATAGGCGATATTTTAAAGGGCGCTACACTTAAGACTAATTTTTTTTCATTAATCTTTATTGAATCTTCATATGTTGAATATGAATTATAAATAATTAATCAAATCTTATCATAATCTTAGTTTTACTTAAATCAATCCCATTTTCGGATTATTTTAAGTAAGAATTCGGATTAAAACAGAACAATAATTCTTGAATCGAGCGCATTTTGAGATTAAATAAACTAAACCGTTTTTGAGTAACGTGAATACATGCTGAGCAACCTCCTCCATTTTCGAAATAAAGGTATATCTCGAAAACCAGAGCTAGCCAGAAAAAAAGGTTAGCACCATTGGATTCAGCGTGCCCGAGTTATGTTAAAACGCCATGTGCCCGGCTTGTATATTTTTTCAACTAGCATAGTGTAATTAATCAAATCTTATCATAATACTTTATTTTATGTCCTGCCAGTGCCAGACAAAAATTTTTTTTATCACGGGTTCTGTTCACATAAAAAGGTGTTTATCGCTCATCTTAAAGGGTTAGTGCTGCAGTGTCTCTTCTCCTTAATGCAATTCAACCCTTTTTAAGTATTTTACTGCATATTTCGTAATCATAGTTGCAACTAATGGCACGTTGAGAACCTTGTGAATATTTGAGTTTTTTAACATACCGAGGGGCAGCTGTGGTTATTCGAAGAAGTTTATTTTGGCGCCTTTATAATTTTTCGACATTTGAGGCCGAGGCAGTGCCCCATAGTTGAATACCGTAGCAACACATTGGCTTTAAAATAGAGTTGTAAAGTAGTGCTTTTAGTTTCATTAAGGTTTAATTTGCTACTATATGGCATTTCCTTGTTAAACGCCGATCTAAATGAATATCGAAATTTTTGACATGCGATTGTTGAGGCACTAGTTGATTATTGATTTTAATAGGGTGGTATGTTCCCGACGCCAGGTGAATGTTATATGTACGCATTTTTGCTCATTGACACAGTTCTAATTAAAATGTATGATCCTGCAGGTATCGAGATGCTTCACGACTGTTCTCGTGTACGCTTAGAAAAGCTTTATCATCAGCAAAAGTTGAGGTTAGAGTGCACTTATTTGTTGGCATGCCCGAGGTATATATAAGCTAAACAAGTGGTCCCATAATGCTTCCCTGAGGGACTCCAGCTTTAATTGGCTGAGGAGAACTTAAAAAATCACCTTCTTTAATAATACATTTTCGACCGACCAAGTAGCTTTCTAACAGCTTGTGTGTGTTAATCGGTAGGTTTAACTTAAATTTATGTAACAAGCCTACATGCCAGACTGTATCAAAAAATTTAGAAACATCAGTGAAGCGATCGGAGCAGTAATTTCTTTCTTCAAGGGCTTTTCTTATGGCGTTTACTATCCCATGGGTTTGTTCAATTGTGCTATGTTCTCTTCTGAAACCGAATCAATGGTTAGATATATACCCATTGTCATTTAAAATTGGGGTTAATTTTGACGTGAAGAGCTTCTCAAGCAGCTTTGATATATTAGATAATAAGCTAATAGTCCTATATGACTCAGCTTTTGTATGATCTTTTCCTGGCTTTGGTATCATCGTAACTAAGGAGACCTTCCATTCTTGGGGGTAGTATTCAAGGCGTCAAATAGCATTAAAAATAAAAAGAATAATTTTCTTTGCTATTCTGGATAGTTGCAAAAGCATTTTGTTTTGTTTAATTCACAAATAGAATTTTATATTTCTCTTATCTCAAATCTTAGGGAGATACTTAGCTGTTCTAACATTAACAGGCAGTAACTCGTCCGCTATATCGTCAGATATATTTGGGGTAAATACGTTTTTCAAATGATTTACAAAAAGGTTTCCTTTTTGCTTATCACTTCGTGCCCAACTTCCATTCAGGTTTTTTAATGGTGGCTTCGAGATAACTGGCCTGCACGCCATAATGAGTAGTCTGATTGTGGAGTTGTATCCAGGACTTTAAGATATTTTTCCACGGAAGCCGTTTTCTGAGATTCTTTTTTTTTTCACTCAAGACAACGTCTGCGACAGACATTTCATTAGCCTAAAATTCAATGTGTCCGTTTCGGCAATTTCAGTGACCTTTTACAAAGTGTCAAAAAGGTGCCAATTAACCACCTCTTAGGGCATCGCCATGTTATAGTAAGAAGTCCTTTTATATAAAGTATTAGAACTGGAACCTGTCCCTACCACTTTAGAATTGTCACGTGACAAGTTTCCTCTAGGGGTAGTTGAAATTAAGCTTCAAATAAAGAAGTTAAAACTATAGCTATAACTATCCTTTTTTGCAAATATTTTTCTTTTAATTTTAGCGCTTTTAATTTGCCTTTATTTAAGTGTAGATTTCGGACTTGATAGGAAAATATTAACAAGTGATTAAGAAGAAAGTCAAGTTGAAAATAAAAATTCTCATATTCCAACAAAATTCAAAACTTTTTTAAACTGGTGCTTTTTAACGTGTTTTTTTACAACACTAGTGATTGAACGTGTAGCAACATTTTTATGAAAAACACTAAAAAAAACTGAGTGCTTTCCATACAAATATTACTACACCTTCATTCACTTGTGTTGTGAAAACAGCTCATAAGACAATTGAAATTGTAAGAAAAGATATTAAATTTGTAGCACTAAATATGTGTATTTGAAATTTCTTAATAAAAAATTTATTTACCGTTTCGATAAACTACTTAAATATGGAGTTATGGAGCTCCATATTGGACCATTCTAGGCGTTAATGGGCCTATTTGTAAATATCTTGAAATTAAAATAAATTATATCAATATTTTATTTAAATAATCTTCAACAAATTGAATACTGTCTCTAATTCTGTTATTTAGTTTTTCTAACAAATTTACAAATATTTTGTTTTTTTAAATTAAATCTCATAAATTGTGGGCCCCATAAATCAAAAGTAAAATAGGCCATAGCCGTCATCCTTCATGGACATGATTAACACTCATGTTTTTTTGTTTGATGGCTTTTTTTTCTTAACATTTTATTGTTTTTTTTTTCAGTTTTTACACAGTTTTTTTTTTGTTTAATTTTAACTCAGCACCTTGTAAAACACAAAAAGAAGTCCTAAAAGTATGCTGTAGAAAGAAATGAAAATATATTGTGTGTATGAAGATTTGTAAGAGTGTTTGTATGTGTGTTTTAGCCAGTATTAAACGTAACTAAAATGCATTCGCGTGTAATAATTTGTGGTTTCCACAACGTTAACATTTGAGTTGATGTTGTTTTTTTTTCACTTATTTTTTTTTATTCTACATTTTCCACGTTTTTCAATCATCTCTTTCATTCTCAACTCGGGTAATTTTCTTTTCAATTCTTTATTTCATGTTGGCAGACATGTCGCAGTGCAACAATATTGTATATAGTTTTTTTTGCATTTGTTTAATTTTTTTTTATTTTAGAATTTGTTTCCTTAAAAATAAAAACAGGGAAAAAATAAAGGGATACATAAACATTTTTGTAGATAGAAAATACAACAAACGCATTACAACGCATCACATTTGAACATTTCTTTTTACAGCAACAAAATCCGAAGCAGCAGCAAAGCAACTACATAATGCATCAAATCTACATTAAACAATGTTGGTATGTGTACGTGAGTATGTGAAAATTGTTACAGTGTATACGCTACAAACATCTATAGCAAGTAGTTTATGGGAGAATGCATAAAAGTTGGCTGTTGATAACTGCCTTTTAGAGAATGCTTAGTTATTTGAAGGAAAAAAATTGTTACGTATGTAGACGAGTACCCTACATACGGGCATTTACTTAAGTATGTGTAAAAAAAGTTATTAAAGTTAAATGTGAACCGCCGTGCTATTTCGTTATTCTATATAAAAATTTTATGCGCATGGGAATTTTTGCAGCTAGAAAAGGCTTTCAGCTCTTGTTACGGTGAATGGCTGTTAGATAATAACAAATATTTTTTAAGAGATTTATTGAGCTTATGACAGTTAAATACAAACTTTTTTTGACATAATTTTTGGGAAAAACATTTTATATGAGGACAAACATTAGTTGCATATTATCGAACCCCACAAAACTTCGATGCAATTTCTTTTTTAAATCATAATTTACAGAAATATGCTACTGAAAAACTAGTAAAAGAATCGCCAAAAGCTTACTTGGTTGATGATCTACAATAGAGTTCTCCAAAGTCACCGTTAAGTCACTTTTACTGATAAGATGTTTTACTAGAAATGTCTGACGTTGCCTTTGCTTCGTCACATTTCTCTATGTCGTCGTCTCTTTTCGCATTTTCTGACAATTTGTTACCAAAAAAGAAAAGGGCGGCTCAGTAAAAAAAGTCATGCGAAACTAAATTCTCTCTATTAACAGAGTTGTGCTTGGGTGACATTTTTGTTTTAGATGTTTTTTGTCGGAGTGTTTTCTTTAATTTTTTTCTTTTGCAGGCTGTTATTTGCCGTTTTCTTCATCATCACTGTCATGGGAAAAATGTGTTAAAATTTTTTGTTTTTTTTTCTTTTCATAGAAGCAACAAAAAATTTCAGTCTAAAACAAATTATGGTTCTTCTTTTTGCAGCAATTTATACTGTTGATACTCATGTTATTACTGTACAATTGCATGATGGTAAAAAACTTTTTAACCTTTTTCTGAAAAAAAAAAATATATATTATTCGTATGAAAATGTGGAAGGGTAAATTAAAAGGATCTTAGAACAACTGTGAAACGGCGAAGAACGAAATTTTGTCTAAGTTCTTAATGGTAAAAGAACGTCTGAATTTGGTAGGATATTTTTTTTTGGAAATTAGGCACACCCAAATAAGAGAGACAAATGTGGTCGTTATAAATATGCATAGTTTTTTTTTTATTTTCGTACCTCTTTACTTCTTGCAAAATCAGGGAAAAGAATTTGAATTTACCAGGATTCCTAGAAAAAATAGTTAAATAGTTATGATAAACATCGCCTCTATGCCATTGGCATAGTTTAAATCAAATATACTTAAAATCGTTTAAGTCGTCTGAATTTTTACAGAAACGTGGATCGACGACTTCAACAGAGAGATAATGGTATCCCCACTGAGCTTTTGTGTTTCTGCGGAATCGCATATGTCGTAATTAAGTGAATTCTACTCGATAGCGCCAATAAACTATCTAATGACAGAGTCCTCGTAGTCCTTGGTTGGACTTCATTGAATTCGAAGTTAGTCCTCAGCCATTGCTTCCCTAGCGGGTGTCTATACGACATCTAGGTTAACTGTAGAATGTCGGATATCTTTGAATGAGATTGCGAAATATTCAAGGGCAATGCTAATATGGTAACGGGGCACTCAGAATGCCCGGGCAATCAGGTAGCAGATGGGCTGGCTCACTGTCAGCTTTAAGATGGCTGGCTCACTGTAAGCTACTTATCAGGCGCGAATCATACAGGGTTGCGCAGACGCGGTGGACCGGTGAGTTCACCTGCTCGATATCCAGGATACTATGGCCTGGATATGACGAACGGAGAACTAGCCCAGTAAAAAATGTGCTCCAAAAGGAGCAGGTTTTACGTATGAATAAAAACCTCAAATCGCTTCAAACCTGCTGATAAGATGCCTGATTTTTGTATGGAGTGTTCCCGGTTTGGAGGACTATTTACTGCTGACAATCAGCGCTTTTTTTAACATGCAAACAAAGCACTCCTAAAGCGCTTTTTTAAGGGATAACAATATTTCCATATTCATTGATGTTTTGCTTTAAATTGCTTAAATGCATTGTTTCAATAATTTTCGTAAACCATTATACTTATATTTGTATTTTTTTTAGCTTTAAAAACCTCATCTTTGTCAGCACTAAAATAGTAGCTTTTTCCTATATTTAATTCTTTATCATTTACTGCTATATAAAAGCTCTCTTATTGAAGCGCTCGATTATGCGCTTTTTCTCTTAAGTGCTCCAAAAAACCCAATTTTTTTTTACTGGGAGGTCTCTTCTTGGGTTCAACAGGGACCAGATTAGGACAATGGTATTGGTTATAACTGGGACTCATGATGGAAGAAAGGGTCTGGGATTCAACGACTACTGCAGAAGTTGTCAGAACGAGAAGGAAGAGGTAACTGCTCTATATGATGGGCTTTGGCGCTGGGTATCACAAAGGGACCAGTCAACGACCCAAGTGAGCTTTCTATCTCGATTGCTGCCCATGCACCTAACCTAACCTAACCTAGTCCTCAGAACTATTAACTGAAGGTGCTACGAGAGTCAGTGGCCCCCAGCGCACAAAAGCGCCATTTGAGTATTTATGTTGCAAAAATCATAACTTTTAAACTAAATGAGATAATCAACAAATTTAAAAGGAGTGTGATATATAATTGATCAACTTCTGAAATGAGGGTTCTACGCTTTTTAGGTGCCTATTTATGGGTTTGCAAAGTTGAATTTTGTGGAAAAATCAATTTTATGGAAAGGAAAATAAAATATTTTTTATATTTTTGATGTTTTATGTTTCTTTTTAAATAAACATAGTCTTGGCATAAGAATACGAAAAAACGGAGTTAAGGAGGCGACATGTAATTTGAAATTTAAATGATAATACATAACAGCAAATTTCGAACCACCATTACTACTGGTTAAAAGATTGATGTTTGACTGTTGGCTGGCGGGCACCGCAGTGGTGCAGTGGTTAGAACTCAAGGATTTTCTGAAGATAGAATGTGGCGATTCTTGAAACATGTAAAAATCAACCCGGGTTCTAATCCCGGCTCAGCCGGGAAAAATTGTCAGTAAATTTTAATGAAAATTCCAAGTTTTAAAAAAAATTATTTCCTCAGTGAAAATAATTTAATGAATTTTAATTTGATGAACCCAAGCCTAATTAAAGAATATCAGGAAATTAAGAAATTAACAGTTCAATTAAAAACAAAATTGTTCTTAGACTTTTATGATTTTAAATTATTCTAGAAAAAGTTTTAAAAAACAGAAGGTTTATCTAAAGGGTGGGTCGACTTAGCAATCGATATTGTGTTATCAATTTTTTCGATAGCTTTTGGCATGAGGAAAACGAATTCTACTATGACATTTCGAGGCGTCCAAATTTAAATTTTTTGACTTTTTCTAAACTTTTATTTTAAAGGTTGATTTAATTGTTTTTAAATATAACCTTTCTAAAGTAAAATTGTACGCAAGGCCTATTGAAAAGATCTGCGCAAGAAGCCTGATGATCATTGTTTATGTTCTTTTTAGTTGTCAAAAGTTGTTTACATGTGCATGTATACGTTTATGGTATGCCACACATACACGTTTTTTCCTTTTGCTTTGTATATGCGGTAGTAAATTTTTAACAACTAAAAAGAATCGTTTTTTGTTTTTGTACAAGTAAGCAGACCTGATAGATGGGCCTTGATTGTACGCTTAAAACGATAGCGATTTTTTTGTTAAAAAAATGTTTTTTTTTTTTTTGGTTTCAGGCTAGTTTTTTTTGATTTTATTAATCTTTTTTGTTATTAAAAGTAAATTTTTACTGTATATTAAAAGATCGGAAATCTTAAGTAGAACATATTTGCTGAAAAAGATTTTTTTTAATTTCCTAAGCTAATCCCGCGAATCTCAACGCTTGTTTACAGGAAAGAAACCATAGTCTCTGGCGAGAATCGAACCCACAACCCCGGCGCTGACAGACGAGCTCACTACCAGCTAGACTACCGGGGCACTCCATCAATGTGCAGATGTTTGGGTCATGACTTACATTTGGGAATTTGGTATTTGCCTAATATTTTTTACAAACCATGTGGTTGAGATCCACTGTGGGGTTATGCCATAATGGCGTGCTCATATTAATCAAATCCGTGTTTAGCTTTTGTGTATTATTCATCAATATAAATAATTTACAATTGGTGTTTTGAAAAAGTCATATTGCTATAATAACCAAATATATATTTTACAATAGTTTAAAAATTTGTTGTTCTGTATCAAACAAAAAAGTCGTAAAAATAAGACTTTTAGCGCCCTGTTCATTGTTTTTGTCATAGCTACACAGTAGAAATCTGAACCCTTCGCAGGCAGGCATTCTTTTCTTACCAGCGGACAAAATTTATTGATGCTCTCTTGGATGAGGCCAGTATAAGAATGGTTGTCTTTTTACTTTGAAAATACCTTGTGTGACATTTGTAATGGTGTGTGCATCACCCAACCCAAAGAGTGTAACTACTTTGAGTATTGAAAGTCCATCACCAGTCCATCTACTAGAATCTGTGCTGTTCTTGCTTATTAAGTCCTCTCGATGCACAAGTTACTCTGGCCAAACCCGCACATGCTGATTAAATCGAGTGTCGTCAAATTTTCTTAACACACTTTTGGGACTCCAAGGAGGACACTTCAACGGCTGGGGAGAAAACGGGCAATTTTTATAAAAAAAATTTATTTAGTTGTTTTATTAACTATTACTCGCCTTCATAACCTAGAAATAGGTTTATTGAAGTTTAAACATTAATTTTTTCATACTTACTTGAGTCAGCCTGGAAACGTTCAATAAGTAAATTTCCCACAAACCAGCTATTAGTTAAGTTCTTGGTTTGTTCTTGGCACTCTGGCATCAAATATATGTATAACTATAATTGTTTTTCTTTCTTCAGCCGATTCCAATTTGAAATAGCACACTTAAGTATAATGGGTTACTCACAGCAGTCATATGCTTTCGTGTTATTATTTTAAGACATATAACCTTGTCACGCAGTAGTCGTGAATGCCCTTAACATATTTCAAGTATTAATAAAATATTGTCTAATTGATTTTTGTTCCAACATATAAGTTAGGGCAAAATAATTTTCTCCCATTCTCCTAATTTTTATTTGAAATTCCGGTAAAATCAAGACTTGAAAACAATTAAATACTTCGAAAAATCCCGGGATGAGAAACACGAAAATTTCCCTATTTCAAATTGACAAATATAGATAAACTGGTATATTTTCTTCTAGTGCCGACTTTTCAGTTAACCCTCATACAAGTTTGCCTATATTAATGTTTATATAAGTACCAAATATTCGAACGAACAAGTAGGTTTGTAAGAACTGTAATGGAATCTACTTGTTTCACAATGTTTGTCGTCTAAAGTGATGCATGTTTATGTATGAATTCCTTCTTGTCATTGTGTACGTGTGTGTGTATGGCTGTGTTGTACCCATACAAACATACATTTAAATGAAACCATCTATATCATGGATAATAAACCACAATTTACATGAAAGAAAAAATCTGTACCAACTTCCTCTTGTTGGTTGTGTCGTTGTTAGAACGTTTTCTTTTCAATTCTTTAAAAATTTGCTTTGAGTTTTTCCCTCGACTTCCAAGTAAAATTATTTTTCTTTCTAACTAGAAATGCATCCATCTTACACATGATGTGAATTTGATGAATTGAAATGATGTTTTAATTAAGAGTTTTAATTTAATAAGATGAAGATACAAAATTGCTGTAAGAAAATTAAATAGAGAGAAATAAAATTGTTAGATTTTAGTTTAAAGTTGATTTTTCGGATAAAAAATAGTCTTTCATATTATTTTGTTGGGATTATTTTGAAATCCGAAATTCGATTATAGAGAAAATATAATTTTAAAAATTTATAGTAGTTTATCCGGGGGTGTTTTTAGTCAATTTCTCCTACCGGACGCATCCCCAGGGGGCGGATAGGGGGAGGTGATGGACATTCTGTCCGCTCTCAACCATGGATACACCTATGGGGGAGAAGGGGCAAAACGCCATTACCTTAGGGAGTCTCGTACTCCCCGTGGACCAAAAAATTGAAAACATGCAAAAGTCAGAAAATGAAATGAAAGTTGCGGTGCAGGGCTGAAATAACCTAGTATCGGCGGAAAGTGTTGATCTGCTCGCGAGTCATGTGCCTTCATCATCCCGCGATCGTGAGCATAAAACTACTACGGAGGTGGGTACTCAGTAGCCTCAGTAGCAGGAAATGTGACAAGCGTACATAATGCCTATGTCAAAAATGAAGTGGTGAAGGAGAAGGACGCACTCAGAGGGGACTTAAAGCAACCTCAGCCCTCAAACAAGGGTGAGGGATCCGCCTCCGAATCCTCAAATGAAAACAACAACACCATTATACCAAACCCCAACATGGATGAGGTAAACCGTATGGTGGAAGAGGTGAGCGATAGCATAGCCAAGTTATCAACAACCAAAAAACGGCTATCTGAGGCACAACAAAGGAAGCAGAAGAAGATGCACCAGAAGTACATATTGAGCCAACCCCGAGACACTACGACGGTATCGGATCCTCCTTCAGTCTCTGAGACGAAAAGAATCAGATCTCCTGAAGAGCTGAATACTGAGAACAAGCCCAAGAAGAAAAACAGCTCCCCGCCATCAAATAGACTGGTTGAGCCTAGCCATACCTCACTCAAAGAAAGCTGTTGTCAGAATTCGACGAGTAAGGG
Organism: Pollenia labialis; assembly: GCA_949318255.1. NCBI lineage: Eukaryota > Metazoa > Arthropoda > Insecta > Diptera > Polleniidae > Pollenia > Pollenia labialis. Next base: position 50,560,565 of record OX439142.1, read on the forward strand.
AGGCAAAGCAAAATCAATAGCTGATAAGGAGAGCACGTCGGTTAAATCAACCCCGAAGGGAAGGGCACCTGTAAAGGAGCCTCTCCGGACGCAGAAGAGGAAGCTAGACGCTGAAACAGGAAAAAATCCGCCATATTATGCCAAAATTGCCAGGAAAAAATACCAGGACGATCTATGCTATGCAGTATATGACGCTGGTAATCCAACGGGCAAAATACCAGTAGACCAACAGTGCTTGCAACCTGAGGGACTTTGTGGAGAGCATTCCTCCTCCTTGGGACGGTGCTAAGCTATGACTAGTGAAGAGGGGCTGCCATGGCCGAACCCGACAATGCAACTCAGGTAACGGAGCCGAAAGCACCAGCAGTATCGGATAACCCGGAGGATTCAGATCCAAAAAGCGAGGGGACTATGTCTAACTCGCAAGAAGACAGAGTCTTGGAGGGCCATGATTGAGGTCATCCAAATAAACCTCCATCGGAGCGAGACGGCAACCAACGCTCTGATGTCTAAAATAAACAAAGGTTAGATACACATAGCTTTAATACAGTAACCTTGGACCACTCGGAACAAGGTTTCTGGGTTGAACCATGTTAGTTATCAACTTTTTTACTCTGATACAGGGTCCCGTCTGAGAACTTGTATCCTATGTCATAAAAACTTATGTTATCTTCTCTCAACAGGGTTGTCAACGTCGGATGCAACGGTGCTGAGGCAAGGAAGTAGCAATACGTACCTTGCGGCTGTTTAGCAGCCCTTCGACTATCCAACACTTCCACCCACGTCGGAGTTGATGAATCTGACTGAGGAGGCACAAAGAAAAGGTTTTAAACTTATAGTAGGTTGTGATGTAGGGGACAGGCCCTAATAGATTTCTTAAATACAAAAGACTTGATCACGTTGAATGTAGGGAATAAGGCGAACTTTGTCAATAGGATCAGGGAAGAAGTATTGGATATAACCTTTTGATCTGGGGACCTTATAGACGAGATCCAGGATTGGAGGTTTTGGATGAACACTCCTTCTCGGACCACCGGTATATAAGGTTCAAAATTCTCCGGCCACCGCCGATACAATTCAGGGCCAGATTGGGGAACCGATTAGGATTAGGCACATGTCAATGTCAAAATAAGGAGGACATAGACGCCAAAGTGGCAACGCTCACAAGCACCTTGGTTGAATCGCTTGAGGGGAGCTGCCCCCTACGAGAGCGGAGATCCCCACAGGAGAAGCCGTGGGTAGCAGGGGAGATTCGGGATCTGGTGAGGAATCTGCGCAAACTCTTCAACCGGGCAAGGCGTAAGAAAACCGCAGTATACTGGGATGAATATCACTAGAAAGGCCAAACGAGACTCCTGGAAACTTTTCTGTGAACATGTAGATAGTGTTAATGACGTTTCGAAGATTAAGAAATTCTTATCCAAAACCCATCTTCAACCAGGATCAATGGTAGAAGACTGGAGGACATAGAGGAGATCATGAACCTCCTAATGGACACCCATTTTCCGCCAACCGAAACGGGCACCATGGAGGAACCGATATGGGGGCAGGGAGACCAAAATGGTGGGATGGCCGCAATGATTGAGATGAAGAATACAATCAGAAGTATCGCACCATACAAGTCCGCAGGGCTGGATGGCATATTCCCGGCACTCTTACAGAAGGAGGTGGAGTTAGTGTCAACTCATCTGTCAGTGATATACACTGCGTGCTTAAAGTTCGCATACACTCCGGTTAGGTGGCAGGTTGCTGGGGTAGTATTTATACTCAAACCATGGAGCGGATATTCGATGCCATGATTAAAAGAAGAATACCGGACAGAGACCTGAAATATAAGCAGCATGCTTATGTAAAGGGCAGATCAGTAGAGACCGCATTAAATAAGGCCGTACACTATATACGGAAATCCTTCGAGGACAAACTGTACACATTGGCGGGGTGCATTGACATCGAGGGAGCCTTTAATAACGTACTGACCGATACTCTTATCCGATCTTTAGGCCAGTTTCGGGTTGACCGGGCGCTCGGTGACTGCATCACCCACATGCTAAGCAATAGATGGATAAGTTGCTAAATGTACGGTGTAACTATTAGGAGAAGAGTACTTCGCGGTGTTGGGCGCTATGTAGGAGGAATGGGGCCTAAGTCCGAAAATGATACACTGGCTATACAGGAGCGTAATAAAACCGATCTTAACTTATGCCTCTGTAATCTAGTGGACCTCTTTGGACAGGAGGTGAAACATAAGTCCATTTCAGGGGGTCCAGCGTAAGTGTTGCTTGGGTATAAGTGGGGCAATGTGTACCACGGCAACTAGGGCTCTGGAGACACTGCTGGATATACCACCAATCAATACTCAGGTGAGGTACGAGGCGACACTCGTGGCCGAGCGCCTCTTATCTCTTGGCGAACTATAAATAGGTGATTTCAAAGCAGGTCTTCAGTTAATACTGTACACGTTGTCCGGATACACACACTCATCTGACATACCCAACCGCATACCGGAAACTGTCGGAAACTGATCCCTGAAAGGGGTGAATGGTCGGGCGGAGCTCAGGAGCAGATACCCGTGAGCATCTGTTGCTACACAGACGGATCTAAGTTCAGGAATAAAACGGGTATAGGGGTCTATATTGAGAACCCGGAAACCAAGATATTATACCGTCTTCCTGATCACAACACAAGCTTCCAAGCGGAAGTCCGTGCTATTACGGAGTGTGTGGAATGGATTGGATCGAGTATGGGGCGAGTGGACGCTAACATATTCACGGACATCCAAATTGCAATTAGGGCGTTATCGGCTAGTAAGGTTAAGGCCAGAACCTTGTTGTAGTGCAATTCACTAACTTTTAACACTTTAAAAAGTGTTAACTTTAACCACACATTTTGATGTTGGCACTAACCACTATGTGATTCACTAACTTATTTATAACCACGGTAAACAGTTTTATATTTCTCTCTAGTCAAATTGATATATCGTGGCAACTCTGCCAAGAGAAACATCAAAATAGGATAAAATAACAAAGAAGAATAAAAAAAACAAAACAAAAACCTTTTAATTTAGAGATTTAAAATGATATTGTGCAAAGTGCGTAAATAATTACTAATTTTTATTATTATATTAATTATTTTATTTAATTATTTTATTAATTTAATTTTAACTAAATTAATTTTTTTAATTTTATTTGATAAGAATATTATAAATAAATAGGATAAATAAATAAGAAGCTTTACGGAAAATTGGTGTGTGATAAGAAGTGGATAAATTGTGGGCTAAATACCTTAACGCCATATCATTTATCGACTATACAGGTACAAAGAAAAATAAACACTTTTCTAAGCGCATTTAACCACACCAAAAATGTTGGTGTTAATAAACCACAATTTGTTTTGTTTAAAATAACAGCTGACTGAAACAGCTGGCTTTTAACACCAGCAGATGTCGTTAAAAGTGTTAGTGAATAGCAAAATTTTTAATTTTGTGGTTAACATTTTTAAACGAAACAATTGTGGTTTAAAAAGCATAGTGAATCGCACTGCTGGACGGCAAAAGGGCCATTGCCGGATTTTTCTCCGGGGGCAGGATCCACATCATATGGGGCACTCGGGGATAGCCGGGAACGAAAGGGCCAATACACTGGCCATTAGCGGAAGAGAACTTGAGGCAGTTAACTTGGCGAACGCAAAACCGTTTGAGGCAACGAATGCGGATTTAAAGGCGTGGGCTAGAGAAACCTACACGGTCTATTGGGGCAATGGTACGGTGGCCAGGACCACTAAGATTTTATGGGATAACCCAGACTTAAGGAGGACTAGAGACCTCCAACATGGGAGCCAGTCCGAGGTCAGTATGACGGAACGTATCCTGACTGGCCATGCAGGATTACGGGCACAACTTTAATTAATGGTAAAAATTATTTAAAAAATAAAATTAAGTGATTATTTATATAAACGGCTTTCAAGGTTAAATGGGGTTTCAACAATTTGTCACTGTTATCAGAAAAGGAGAAAAACTATAATAAAAAAAAATAATTTGACAGTACTGCAGCCGTATAATGTAATTCGCTAAGCTAACGCTGAATCTTGATCGTTAAAATGCCTTAGAGAATACAAAATTTTAAAATTTAAGCGATGACATTAAAGGCTAAAAATGCGGCGAATTAAATTTGTATGAACACAAAAAAAATATTTTTATATGAAAATAATTTTAGCATTTGACGATTATGCTGTTGGGGTAAACATAAACTTGTTGCCGAAAATTAAAATTTTTGTCGCAAGAAATTTTCCAACAATACTTTTTTTTACCGCAACAACATGAAAGTATTTGAAGTTTTTTAACAGCAAAATTAACTATTGCAAATAAAATAACTTTTGCCTTCAAAGGGTTTCCTCTGAAATAACGGCACATTAAAATTTGCTGTTGACGTAAATGATTTGCATTTGCAGGAAATAACAATTTTTTTTGCCATAAAATATTTATTTTTGGAATCAAATAACATTACTGTTGTCGTAAAAAATGTGCATTTGGCAATGACATGATTGGTACTTCATTATCATTGCGATCAATATTGAGTACTTTGTCGGTGTAAGCCTAGTAAAAAGTGAACTTTTTAGTTTTAAAATTTTTAAAATAAAAATTAAATTGCAGTATTTTGAAATATATAAATCGACAGAAAATCTTGGTAAGTTGATGCAATATATTCTTTTCTCCTTTTAATAGCATGAACAATATTTTTACAGATTCGCGACAGACATCTTTATTTCTTTTATTTACTTCATGCGGTTATAACTCCTCCACGCATCAGTAAGGCAGGGAATAAATAAAATAAAATTGGAAGAACTTAAAATACATTTTCTTTAACTCAAAATAATGTTTTCATTTATATGTATTTTATACCTTAACAATTTTTGCATTTGCGGCAAAAGCATATTGATCAGTTGAGGCAACATTTTCTGCATTTGCGACAAATTATATCGAACTGTTGAGCAAACAGCTTTTGCAGTTGCGACAATAGCATACTGAACCGTTGGTGCAACAATTATGACGTACTAGGCAACACTTCTATTTTTGCCTCAACAATGAATTTACACTTTGGGACAACAGAAACAGACTTGTTGCTACAAATGCAAAATGTTGCTGGGCACAATCCGAATTTAAATTCTATTTCAATCAAAATCAAATTTGCTTGGCATTACAGTCTTTATAGATTTTTAGCGCTAGAGGTTTAGGTTTAGCGAATTACGGAATACGGCTGCTGGAGATGCGTTAATACAAACAATGTTGCCAGATAACTTTTGGGCCATGTTCCCAATTTAAAGCCACCAAAACTTGTCATCTCAAAAATCGAAGCACCAATTTTGTTTTAAATTTTTCATTATTAAGAACAATTTTTGATTTTTTCATTATTGTAAAAATTGTCACTATAGCTATATGTATGTTTATATGTATCTAGAAATTTGTTTTTTTTTATTTTTTAATAAGCGTTACAAACACAGTGACAAATTATAGTCTAACTTAATTTACCGAGCAATCGAATCGAAGCCGCAACATTCACACTGATAGACTAGCTCTCTACCAACTAGCCTGCCGGGGCTACCGGATATTAAAAATTAAAAGTTTTCCTATAAAATATTGTCGTTTGCGATTTTTAAAGATAAATACCACTGATCAAGATTCTTGCCCTATCCAGCAATCAATTTCTTGTCACCTGGAAACAGCGCATAAGCTTTTTTTTCGTAGTGCCACTCTGAGAGTAAAATTATTCTCGGGAAGTATTAAAAAAAAAATGTTTTTCTATATTTGGCATTAAATTCATTATATAAAGAAACAGGTTGCTTTTCAACGAATATTCTTAAGCTCTTATATTTATTCAGTTACTTTTACAAAAACATTTACCATGTAAAATATGCCAAACATCTTAAATTTAAATGCAAATGTTTTTAAAAGGCATACAATTTTAAATTAAAATTTTTACTTAATTTACAACAGAGTGAAAATTGTTTCATTTCTTTTTTTTTCTAAAAAAAAAATCTCAAAAATAATAAAATTTTTCCAATTTTCCAAATAACCAATTGAACTTCATGAGTATTTTTACAAAATCCCCAAAACACACAATAATAAAATCACACATTCAACCAAAAGAAATTGGAAGAGCAAAAAAATCTCTGCCATGTAATCGATTGCGTACAATTTAGCAGCAATAAAAATTGTGTTACCAAAAATGGGTATTTGCTGTTGACCGCAACAACAGGAAAAAAAAGAAAACAAACATGAATTTTATTTTTATTGCAATTGATTTCAATACAAAATTTCTACAAGATGAGAATTTCGAAATTCCAACAGAAATTGACCGAAACAATGCGGAATACAGTGGAGGAATCAAATCCACACCAGAACAAAAGCAACTGAAGTGGAGACAAATACATACTTGTACAAACAATTCAATATAGAAATCTAAATAAACCGCTTTAACAAGAAGCAATCACAGGAGCAACAAGAAATCTGAACTGACATTACAGATTGTTTTTTTTTTTTTTTAATTTCAATGTTAAAATACACAAAAGAAGACATCTTAGTAACGTTATTTAATCATTCTTTTTTTTATTTGGTTTTTAAAAGGACGAGAAAATAAGAGACGATGTTGAGAGATTTTCGACCCCAGCTTGAAAGTTGGATTTTAAAGTTAAAACCAAACGCAACATCAGCATCATCGATATCCAACTTAAACACGTTCGTACGAATAGTTTGTAAGTCATACAAACGCGATACCAAATAATATCAAATAGGAGTTAAATCAGGGTTGCCAGATAACTTTTTGCAATATTATAAGACGGTCCATGCTGTGGTATAAATTCTTTAACTGTAAATTATTATTTAGGTTAAAAGAAGAAGTTTATTATACTTTTTAAGAAATGACCCCAGTCCTATTCTTATATCCCTTATGCAAAAAAAATGTTGAAGTTCACACTAGTTAACCAACACATAAAAACCAATACACTTTTGATGGACTTAAGGTGTTGGCTAACTAATGTCAACTTTAACTTGTTTTGCATAAGGGCGTTAGTATATTAGTAAAGCAGAGTTGCCTTCCAATACTCAATGGTTGTCGGCTTTTGTTTGGTGACACTCAATTTCCTGAATTTTCAAAAAATTCCTTTGCTTTTTAATTAAATGGATCTTCGCGGTTTTTGCTTACATTCTTACATTGAAAAGAGACTATAACTCTGCCAATTATTGACTCATCTTCACAAACGACCCATGGTTATTTTAGAAATTTTATAACCTTTCACCGAAATACATAAGCCGTTTAAAATTTTTGAAGATATTTTCATTTCAGTCACATCATCTTTTTTTAAAAACACAAATAACGGTTATTTTGGAAAATTTTTTGAGATTTCTACTTTTGACAATTCAATTTTAGATAAAGATAAGGTGTCAAATTCATTTAATCAAAAAACTGTCGCGTAGTGTAATAAATGTGATGAGCAGGAAAACCGGAAATATACAAGAAAAACTATTTTGTAATATTTAAATATTCTAAATAAGTAGAAACGTATAAGGCTCAGTGACCCGGGAGTAACAGTACAATTAACCTAATCGTAAAAAAGTAAGACCAATCTATTTCTTACAGATGAAGACATAACATCTTACTGCTAACTATAATCGTTCCAATTCCTTCACACACAACAATATGAATCAGCTGATTTGCAACGTTACTGTTATTCCCGGTTAACTGAGCCTATAGTCGGGCAAGCCTGCGCTACAGTATTTACGGACATGTTTTCGATTGTTCTTCTTTCGGGTCATGGACAGTAATAGATTAAGCAGAATAAATTTATTAATCGGATTTCTGTATGACGTGCTAAATTCGCAATTTTCCATATTTGATAAATACACTGAAATTTATTGTCGAGGGAAAGCTAGCTTCTATGCGCATTTACTGGTTGCTTAGGCCAGATCATCAGGAAACCTTTTCCAAATATTTTAGAGAAGCTAAAAATATTATTTAAATCAAACCTGAAAGCGAATAAGAATTATAAACACTCATAGTCTTACTTGTAACAATATCAAAACTTACATTCCCCTACAATCGGTTGGCTTTTTTAATACTCGAATTACAACTGCAATAAACTGCAACTGTGTAAAAAAGAAAAAACTACATTAAAAACAAATTGCTTCATTTTATTGTCTTCGTAAGAAAACAACAAAAAAAAAACAACTTGTCAGTTCAGGGAATTTAGCCCGTCATACAGAAATATGATTAATAATAAATTTTGTATTTCCAAAAATAACATTTGATAGAAAAATTATAATTTTGAGGTTAAGACCCTCATAAGATTGTGCACCTAAGAAATATTCACAAATATCCAAATATGGCTAAAAAATTATGGCATATACGCTATCAACATCAAAAATATTTTCTTTTGACTAACATATTCAAAAATTTGCTGCAAGGGAGATTTGTGCAAAAATACGCACTAACAAATCGAGGCCAAAATAAGTTAAAAGCACTGCAACGGATAAATGTGTTTTTTTTTTTCAATTAAAATATTCTTTACCACTTATAAATCGTAATTGTTTGCTAACTACCACTTAAAATTCGTAATAAAAACAACAAAAACATGGAAAGAATGATATTTTGTTTACCGCTATTTTTTGTATGGGTTTTTGCTTGTGAGTGTGTTTATTTTCTTAAGATCAGTTTGTTAGTGCCGGTTCACACACGTCAAGTTTGACTCGTCAAGTCTTGAGTTTTTAGAAGAGAAGGGAAATGAAATGGCATTCTCTTTACCCTTCTTTCCTAAAAGCTCAAGACTTGACGAGTCAAACTTGACTTGTGTGAACCGGCACTTACATGAATAATAAATAAAAATGCCAAAGCACACGCATCGTTTTAGTAAATAAATTGAAAACCCCCGTTAATTCGTATTTATTTGTTTTTAACCCCGTTAAATCGAAACCCCGCTAAATCGAAAACCCCTATAATTCGTAATAAACGGCCGGTCCCTTGCGATTACGAATTATCGGGATTTGACTGTACCGCCAAAAAACAGTGTATCGCTCATTTACTTCAATAGTGACATAACTCAAAAAATAAAATTTTGGAGTTGCTAGATTCAGAATAGTTCTTTTTGTTTTTCTTTATATATTTTATACTTTCCCCTTTTGAAGAGAATGTGTTGTAATTTTTCGAAGTGGTTAGAGCAAATCAAAAACTTTGAACGTGTTTATCTCGAAATAGGTTTTTGTTTGAGTTATGGCACTATTGAAGTAAGCGAACGATATGGCCTTCAAAGATTATTAGAGCCTTATTTTTATATAGAGCGTAGAAATACACAGCCGCTTCAGTTGTGCAAGAGTTATGAACCCAAATGTGGAACAACCATCGATATTTCTGAAAAAAAACGAACATACATTGATGACGAAATGCATTGATAATTTTCGCACAATTTCGTTCTATATGGCTATAAATTAATATATGTACTTTATATTGTGAAAATTGTTCCATAATTTACCATAGACACCATATGAAAACGTTACGAAAAATTCTTTGGTAGTAAAATTGTGTATGCCATAGATTCACTTGACCAGAAATACAACGCCAAATTGCATGAAGATCGCTCAATAATTTACTTCAGACCACATAAAAACTCTAGTCTCGGCAAATACCTGCCAAAAACCTTAACGAAGAATGATCTTGCGGCCAGGTTTGGTCGACCTTCGCTTAATACTGATGGTATACCATCTAATTTTGTGATCGGTGGTCCATAACTTACCATAGGTCCCATCTAAATCGGCCTTTTGAAAAGTCTTTTAAAAAGGTCCAACATAAAATTTGCCCTTTAAAATAACTTCAAGCCACCTAAAACTTTTCGTTTCAGTTTAAGGAGTATTTTATTTAAATTGGGCCAAATTATGTTTTATATGGCAAGAAAAAAAATCAAAAAACTTTGAAGTGATAAATTCCTATTTTACCATTGGTCCCCTACAAGGCGATATTTTAGAACCAACTTAAATACACTTAAAACCAAAATATATAATAATACTCTGAGGTCAGCATTACTTAAGACTTTTTCATAAATTATAGAAAAAATCCTGACAGATTTTTAGTCTCAGTGGAGGGTATCAAAGATTCTGCAAAAAAGGTATAGCAATTTTATTTCCTTAGAAATGGTTTTAAAACGTTTATTTTGTTGCAAGATTTAAAGCAGCGTTTAAAAAACTGCAGTCAAAGTAGAAAAACTGCCATTTCTTCCACTTCTATATTTGTCATTGGCAAAAAAAGCTGTTGCTTTTACTTCTGATTCATTAAATTAATAAGTCGCGGTCAAACCAACTCAAAAACCGAAGAGGTGTACACAAATTTTCGTTTTTTGTTCGACAGTTTTTGGTTTAGACTGCAGTTTCTTAAACCCTGATTTAAAGTTATTTAATAGACTAATGGCCATTTTCTCAATGTACCGTCAAACTGCCTGTTACTTAATGTCAACATAAATTTGTTAGGCCGATAAACTGTCTGTTAACAATTTTGGGTTTCTCAATTTATCGACAAAAAACATGGTTTTAAGCTGGCAACATCTCTCAAAATACATGTAAAAGTTGGGAGTCAGCTGATTGAATTTATCTGTACGACAAATAAAAGGAAAATAAATAATCGGCAGATGAGTGCTGGTTATCTTTGCGACAGAATAGAAGCAAATGATACATTGAGAAAACCAAATTTCTTTAATGTGTAGTTTTTCGTTGGGGAAAAAGTTAATCGGGTAATGAGAAAACGGCCATATAAGCTTTAAAAGCAGCTCGTACGAAGCCCTTGAAAAAAATTTATTTATTATTACGTACCAAACATTTATGTGACGAAAATAAAAGAAGAAAAAATACACATTGACTTCATATCATAAAGACGATTTGCCTCCAATTAACTTATAGCTCGTTTATGCTTATTTTTTATTATGATTACTAGGAGTGAAAATGGGTATAACTTTTTAGGTGTTAAAGGCAGTTAGTTAAAATCCTTACATGAATTCTTATTTCCCGAATAATTGGCAACCCTTTTCGCGGCATAACAATTTTGTTATTTCGCATTTTTATTGTGGCTGTTGTGATGAGGGTATTACAGGCTAACGTGTCCACCATAAAAGGAGCTAAAGTACAAATCGTTGTCACATGTGAGTTGCATTTTTATTGCAACAACTTGGGAATTTGTTGCTTTGAGCTGGTGCTGTTGCTACTGCTACTGCTGCTACTTCAGTCGTTATTTGAGTTTTTATTTGGTTATTTCGAATATATTGTTTATTTTATTTTTTTTTCTCTTGCATTTTGCCACTGTTCAACGTCAGCCAACAATGGACGTAAGATTGTTTGTTTTGTTTGTTGCAAAAGAAAGTATTTATGGTCTGGCGCACATATTTGGACAAAAACATTTTAGATTTCGATATTAACACTTGTAAAAGACAAAAAGCAAAACAAAGTAATAAAAATTATTTTTATTTCATTTCAATTTTCTGCAATTTTTTTTAACTTTAACTATTATTTTCTTTTATTAAATTAAACGCAGCAACGGTTTTTTTTTAACAAATTGATTTATGTTTAAGTTTTTTTTCTTTTCTTTATATAATTTTTAAAAACCAAAACTCTTTTATGTTGGCTTGTCTCATCAGTCATCTTATTTCATCTACTTCATCATGATTGTCATTGTTTTCCGAGTTTGAGTTTTTATAATTTTAAAAATAAACTGAGGTTTTGTGTAATGGAACCACTAAAAAAAATCAATCGAAGTGACATAAAAAGCCTGTTCGTCGATTTCGAAAGAAGACTTTGTTCGCTTAACCTTCATGTAAAACAAAAAAAGTATTTTATTATTTGTTTTTGTTTTTAACGTAAGTTACAGTGTTGTCAATTTAGCCATTTAGTGGCTAGATCTAGCCATTTTCACCTTGTTTGGCCATTTTTCAACTGGTTTAGCCATACAATTATTTTTTGCCGTTTTTTCTTTTAAATTAATAACTTTTATTTTCTTATAGAAATTTTTTAAAGTAAGCTTAACCTTTTTAACAATTAAAACGCATTTAAATCCCAACTTTTACAAATGTTGAAAATTGCTATCAAGGATGACGATGACAATTGAAGAAGTTGAACAAATTACAGTTTTTCTACTTTGACTGCAGTTTTTTAAACGCTGCCATAACCACAATAGTGGAGAGGGTAATATGAATTTGTTCTGATGTTTGTAATGCCTTAAAATAAAGTATACTGCTCAACTCAGAATCACCTTCCGAGTCCAATTAACGATGTCCGTCCGGCTGACTATGTAAACTTTGTGTGCAAAGTACAGGTCGCAATTTCGGAGATAATTTGAAAAAATGTCTAATGTGGTTTAGGGTAATACATAGTCAGGTTTGGGCGACTATACTTTTTATTTGTTTTTTATTTTAGATTTTGACTCAAAAGGTTTTGTAAATATTTTCATGATTATGATTTACCTTCAAAATATTAAAAACTAATAAGCACGAGTGATTCCTATGAGATAATCAATAATGACATTGAATTTATTGATTTTTAAATGCTAAAATATTTATTTACGATTATTCTAATGTTACAAATTTATCTAAACTTACAATTTTATTGTAAAAAATTTTTTTTTTATGAAATTTCAAAGTGTTTTTACTTAAAAAAATCTTTTTTGCCATTTTTTCCGTAAATATAGCAATTTTTGGTCACCAAGTTTTGGAAACACTGGTAAGTTAAGCGAACGAAGTCTTCGTTTGAAATCGACAGAAATTTACTTCTTAAATATTTTTTAAATGTTTTTCAATTAACAGGCCGATATGACTGCCATCATCTTACTTTATGGAAATATTAAACAAAAATTAGTGATTTTACCGAAAAAAAAATTCTGGAAGAAATATTTTTGAACCTGATTATAAGACTTTTGGTTCAATTAAACATTTCGTGTGTTTAATTTGTTTTTTTTTTTGGTTACACATGTGCATTTTGTTTTTGTAAAAAAAATTTAGCTTTTTGTCCAGCTCAACTGAAATGAACGAGCATTAATGTGCTGAACCGAACACAATGAAGATTGTGTTTTTTACGAAAAACCGAGCGCAGGGAAATGTTCTAATCTTTATGTTGAGATTAACTAGTACAGAATATATGTTGTGTACGAAGATCACAATCCCAGAAAAGGGATTTAAGGAATTTTCTACAAAAAAACTATTATCGGTTGTGTTTTCCATATTTCTACAGTACAGAACACTAAAGGTCAATTTTTAATAATTATTTTCGAGCACTAGTTGTGACTGTCATAAAATGATATCATTGTTGAAATCTAATATATAATTTTGGAAGCCATAATATGGTTGAGCAATTTATTTTAAACACAGAAGGCTTACAATTGGCTCCACAGTAGGATAACAGACGAGTATACAAGTTTAAATAAGGATTATGACAAATAAATTATGCTTAGGGACCGAAAATAGCAGTTATTTGAGAATGTTAAAACAACAAAAAGTATAAAGGAGTAAATGACAGAAAACTGAATCAAGTGAATCATAGAATTTTGCTACGAAAGTAACTTTAGTTAAGAATTAGTTTAATTTATTAGTTATTTTGCATTCGTTAGTTATTTTAATAGTTTAAATTGTTATTGTATTATTTATACATATTTCTAGTGAAGAAATTACTACAGAATTGTCTAGTTCTTCAACCCCACTGTAAATACTGGAATTTCCGTTACCCCCCGTTGCCATTTTCACCTGGAGACGAACGTCATGATGATATATCATGAAACATACTGACAATGTTATATCATCAATTTTTTTTTTATAATATATGTACATAATTTCTATTCAATGGGGAAATTATGATACATATATCGGTATTGTAAAATGTTAACCTCAGCCGGCTAATAATTTCGTCAATAGTGGACGCCGCTGCCGGTTTCTTACCGGCATAGATTTCTGATGTCAGATGGTTTGTCAGAAAAAAATAGAGCAAGCTCTAATTGAAATTTTGTCAGATGACTTTTCGTCTGACTTTTACAGAAGCAAAGTTAAAAAAAGTAACACACGACATGTATGTATTTTGCAGTGGGAAATTTGATATGTCTGATGACAAATACATGTCGTGTACGGTCGCCTTTAATATGATTCCATACTTAATATAAATATAAATGCTTTTAAAATGTTTGTGGCTCTACACGGTTTATATGTTGGTCCCATTACTCTCGAAAGAAGAACGTTATTGTACAAGGATGCATTTAATCACATATATTGTGTGTATACATATATTTAATTGTATGTTAACCTTAATAGTCCATCGGGAAAAATAAGGAGTACGGATGCCTTCTAAAAGGCCTATGTACCTCTTCTTTTGGATGTACAAGGCCTGCTCGCTCCATTTCATACTCATATCTTTTTTACACACGTTGTCATTGCGAAGTAGGCCTTTCGTCTCGCTTCTTAAGCAGGTACATAAGAATGGTAACGGGTTAAAAAAAAATTATTTTGCTTTTACTTGTGCAAAAAAACAATACAAAAAATTTTACTCCTTCTCATAGAAGCGAGTGTGGAAGGTGGAAGGTGTATCTTATCTTTTATACCAAAGAGCCGAGGCCTTCTATGAGGCAGTTAGATAAGGCCTGAAGTAAGGTGGTCTTCTGAGTTTTCCCGCTTGGATAGTTCTGCACACACACACGCACGCACATGTGCAAAATATTTGTATTTTTTTGTAAATTTTATTGCTTTCACGGGAATGCAATTGCCATATAAAGTCAAATCCTAAAGAAAATGTTGCTGTGGTTCATCGTATGATTTCAACGGCAACATCATCAAGCAGTCACTTTGTATTACGTTATGCCGCGTATTGTATTCTAGAAACACAAACAACCCATGCACAATAATACATTAAATACGTGTATATTCCAATACATTGAAAAACACTTGCATACATTTATTTGACTTGTGAGAATATTTTGATTATACTGCGTGCCAGAGACCACATTGCATTTTATGGCATTCAGTGGATGCAATGAAGTTTTATGTTGAAGTAAAAGTCACTGCTGCTGCTGTTTCTTACGAACTCATGCAACAAAACAATGAAAGCAACAAAAGCAGAAGTTCTAGATTAAACTTATGTATATCCAATATTAAGGTATTATTGTTTGGAAGCTTCATCTTCATTGTGGAGTTGAAGTACTGTGAGGTGCAAATAAAGCGGTGCTTATGAGGAACTCTGGATATTAACTTGTTATTAAGAAAACGATTTGGAGTTTTTAAGTTGGCAAACAAATACTATCAGATACATTTACCATACATTTTGATTGATTCAAACCTTACTTACATATTGTTCACTTTAGCGAAAATAAGACCCTTCTGACCGCAAGGACTAATTTAATGGCGAGGTAAATGATATTTGTATACACGCAGAGAAAAAACATGTTGTCAGCTCCAACAAAACTATTTTTAAAGAAAATTTATAACATATTTTGATTCATTTAACAATATTATTGTCAGCGACAACCATATTATGGTTGAATTAGTCCTCCATCCAGAAGCCACAACCATATTATGGTTGCCTCCGAACATACAGATTTTCAATCACAAAATACTTAAATTATCCATATTCAATCCCGAATTCGTAATTGAAATAATCCGAAAATGAGATTTATTTAAGTAAAACTAAGACTGAATCAATATCAAAATGCGCTTAATTCAAGAATTATAAATTTGATTTTGTCCCGAATTTGTGCTTAAAAAAAAAAACGAAAAAAGACATAAGAAAGAAAGAATTATTATGATTGACTTACTTACCCGTTTTACACCTTGCAGAACAGTGTTGCAAAATTAAAATTTTTAAATGGTACTGAACATCAACTTAAAGAGTACTTTTCCCATAAAATTGTACTTTTTTACAAAAAAAAAAAAATTTACCATTTATGAAAATAAAAGGAACAAAAATATTTTATTGCGAAATTTATGGGTTTGTTTTTTTTCCATCAAAGTTGAGGAATATGGAGAAAATGGATAGTTGGTAAATAACGATTTACCTAAAAACACAAAGCAAACAATTCAATTTTTGTATATGCTTTTCTCAAAAAATAGATCTATCAATAGAACCATAATCCGTTACCTAGTTTTCGAGATATTGTATTAGAAAGCGAACAAAATTGTCTGTTTCTTAACACTGGAAATCAGTCAACTTTGAAGGGCTACATCTTTCTATATATCTGAACTAAAAATCTGATGGAAAAAATAGAAGCATATTTTAAATCGTTGGACATTTTCCTTTCAAAGAGGTTTATTCAATATTTTTGGGGAGCCCCTGAAATTTTTGATCTTTGCAACTGTACTTCGGCAATTATGTACCGAAAAATTGGGTCGGCAACTAAAGGTTAATAACAATGGTATTTTTCTATTAGTTTTCCCAGAAATAATATGCATTTTCTGGAGTGAAGCTGCTTATTATTTTTAAATCAAAATTTAGTTCTTAATGATTCGCAAATTCTCTTATAAAATGACTTCGCAGTTTCTTGCAATTTATAAACAATTTCAATGTTAAATTTGCATGTTCCTATAAATACGTCAAATCGAGTTCCACAAAACATTTCATTTAAATGTAAATGGTTTTTAGTTAAATTTTAATTTTCCAATAAAATTTCAACTTGTAAGAACAAATATCCCAATCTGGATAGCAAAATATAAATCCTGGCGTCCTCGTTTTGCATTTCAATATTAACGTCGTTAATTATTTTTTATACACAATTACATAAATTTTGGAACAAACACATGATTACCCAAGTCTGCTATTGAAATGATTACATCACAGTTAAAAGTTAAACAGCGCCAAGGATAAAAAAGTACTACAAACTACGCGGCGGTACAGCGGTATTTTTACTAAGAAAAAGTACTGAATTGTTCATCACTGTTACAGAAATATAAAACACGATTGAAACGATTGAAATTATAATATAATTTAAATAGGAATTTCGATCGATATCGAATGCAGTAATTTGGCCTCAAACATTATTTCAATGTGCATAGAAAATCAAAGCATGCGTAAGCCCGACGATAAATATGAACATTATATGTGTTTTGTTCTGTTGTTTTTGTTGTTTAAAAAAAGTTTTATATTTTTTTTACTTGATTTAAGAATTTTATACTTATTTCTAGAAATTCCGGGATTGATTTTCGAAAGTAGTCCCATTTAGGATTGTTTTGGGTACGTTTTAGTGTTATTCGTACTTGAATTTTGGTTACGACTCATACTTAAAGCAATCATACACTCACAATATTCTGTACGTAAAGTTAACTGAAAATGTAATATAAAATAAATGAAAGTTCAATTAAAAACCGGTCTACCTATTTTTCATTTATTTTTAACAAAAAGTTCATTTAATTTTTACTGTCAAAAATTCATCACCATATTCCGTAAAATCAAATTAATATTCAGTTATTTTGTAAAATTTTACTGTCAAAAATTCAACACCATATTCAGTAAAAACAATTAAATATTCAGTTATTTATTAAAATTTTACTGTCAATTTTTTACTGTCAAATTTACCCCATATTCAGTAAAAACAATTAAATATTCAGTTATTTTATTAAATTTTCGTTTACTCCACAAAAGAGCCGAATTTCTAAAAAATTCCAGACAGACACCTGTCCGCTTGTTTTTCTTATAAGCGAGAGAGGGAGAATATTTTTATTTACTTACCCAGTTACACACGTTTGTTTTACTTTTGTTGTACTGACCACGTTGTTTGCAGAAGAACTCTCAATTATAAGACACCAGCAGCATGACCGATATGGCTTCGCAATTATTTTACTTTTAAAATTTGATGTATTTAACTAAATTATTTTAACAAAAAGAAAATGGGTATTGCTTACACAAAACAAGCAATTCATTTTTTATAGATAAGTAAAAATTAATTTTTGGTAGTAAAATTATATAAAATAACTGAATATTTAATTGTTTTTACTGAATATGGTGTTGAATTTTTGACAGTAAAATTTTATAAAATAACTGCATATTTATTTGTTTTTACTGAATATGTAGTTAATTTTTTGACAATTAATTTATATAAGATAACTGAATATTGATTTGTTTTTACGGAATTCGCGGTTGAATTTTTGACAGTAAAAATTAAATGAACTTTTTGTTGCTTTAAATTACATTTTTATTTAATTTATCATAAAGAAGAATTTTACTTAATCAACGGACAATATTAACTGCAACTGAAAATCCGTATTATTATGCACTTAGTTTTTTTGAATAACGTTTAGAATCAGTTAAAAATAAATTTTCTTGGAATTTTAAATGTTTATTTATTTAAAAATGACTGAACGGAATATTTCTTAAATAAACTACAGTCCGTTACTGTAATAATATTGTGAGTGTATAAAATTTGATTTTACCCGGGTGTTTTTCTTTCCGTATATATATATATATATATGTATATGTTCCCGAAGATCCTATAAGGAGTATAGGGCCCCATTTATTTCCGTGTATGAATTACGAATGTTTATTCGGATTTTTTGCAGCGTCAAAATACTATATTCAGCGTTAATTTTAGTGAAAAAGAGATCATAACATATTTCTAATGTCATCTGCCCAGATTGGGCTATACATAACCAGACTTTCTAAATTCATGGGAGTGTCTGATGTGTCTGCCATTAAAATATTGTGCATCTTTAGCTTTTTAACTCTGGGAACTCTGCTAAAACGAAGACCTGTAGTATAACAAATATAAATTTCATGAAAAAGGAATGGAACTTTCTATCGTAATCTATCATAATGTCGATTCACGAATAAAATTGTATGGTTTCAGTGTGTGTATATAAATATATTTTTTTTTTTTTTGCTTGATCAGTGTTATCCAAATTTTTGCCCCACACTGTATATATCTGTGTATATTTGAGTGTTAAAACAACAAATATATACAAATACATACATACATTTACACAAACATACTTATATCTGTTAAAGTATGTCGTTTGCATTTTACAAGGTATCATAATGGCATTGTTTGTAGATCCTTGATATAAATAAATAAAGGATTATGCGAAATGGGGTCTTGTAAATGCTAGAAGATGTTCCATATACAATATTTAAAGCTTTTTTTTATTTTGTTATCAACGCATTGTAATCAATTGCCAACACGCACTCAAGCAACATCTATTATGATCGTCTTAAATTCAAGGTACAACAAGTTTTTTTTAGCGTTTTTTACGACTATTAGTGTTGTAGTTGCTGTTGCTTGAATTTTTTTTTTTGGTTTTTTTTTGTGTGGCATGTTAAATGTTTATGGACCACAGTGAAGATACAGGATTTGTCATGACATGTTTGTAACCTAAAAAACGATGTCACTGATGTCAAAGATTGGCTTAAGATTTAAGTGATAAAGAATTTTTTAATTTAAAGCGAAAATGTTGTCATTTATATGTGACATTTACAAAATATTCTCCAAGCATATAAAAAATTATTTTGTTAGGTCACAAATAATATAAGGAATTATTAAAATGTTTAATAAAGGCAGCGTTTTAAAAACTGCAATCAAAGTAGAAAAATTGCCACTTCTTCGACTTATTTATTTGTCATTGACCAAAAGGAAACTATTGCTTTTACTTCTGATTCATTTAATGTAGACAGTCGCTGTCAAACCAACTCAAAAAGCGAAAAGTTGTACAACAATGTTCGTTTTTTGTTTGACAGTTTGTGGTTTCGACTGCAGTTCTTTAAACCCTGAATAAAAAATATAAGTGAAGTGCGGTATGAAAAAATTAAAATTATGTATGTTTGGGCTGCACTGACACTAACCAAACTTCATTATTGAACTTACACCACACAATTTTGATTATTTTTATGAAACTGCGATCAAGAACAGAAATTTTTGATTGGCTGTAAACTTAAAAATCAATATTTGCTTTACAAACATCAGTAGAAACGCCCGAACATGATAAAAAAATAAACAGTACATTATTTAGCGTTTGGCTCACACACCCAAGAACGATATCTATTTTTTTAGTAATTATGTAGACGAACACAGCCCTTAATACCGTTCGTAAATTTTTTCAAAAAAGAGCAATACATTATATAGTGTTCTGTTCTTCATTAAAAAAACAGAACAATTGTAGTGTTACTGTAGACAAACATTATATTTTAATGTTCTATAATGTTTCTTTTTTAACATTGATAAAGAAATAAACAAACAAAAAATTTTAGCAACGACTGCAGCACGAACAGCTTGTTTGTGTAAAATTATTTTGCTGGCTTTTTTTCGGATGTGTATTTTGTTGTAAAAATCTTTGGTTTTTTTACTAGCCAATGAAGTTTGTGGATTTAATAAAAACCGAACGGAATTAAATGTTCTCATCTTTTGTTGAGTTTGATAAAAAAAACCGTATTATTTTTGTGTTCGAAACATGACTAACAGGGAAACGTTATTGCTTTTAATGATTTTCTACACAAACACTATTAGCTTTTGTGTTTTCCACAAATCTACCATACCGAACACTAAGAAGCGATATTTAGTGTTTTTTTTTGAACACTGATCTTATCTATTCCGTAGCACCAAGAAAATGCCTCCTTTCTTTCAGGATTCTTTTAGTAACTGCCAGATAATCTTCGACAAGTTATTTAACTTTGGGAATTGTTATTGGTTTTTTCTTTAATATGTCATACTTATAACAGCTTTGTGGAAGTGTAGTTCATTTTAGCGTATTTTCAAAGGTTATTTTCTGTAGGGTGTGAAAGCCCATTGTACTTCTAAAAGGAAACCATTAACACGTGATGAATTTCAATTAGTTTGCATACATCACACTGAGAAATAATATCACTTTAAGGAGCAAAGTCAGGCCGTTTTGGCGCTATTAGTCATTTAAAAATTTTTTGTTTAAAATAAGTCAAGGCGCTACGTAATGTGGCTCCAGGAAATATGTTTCCAAAAACCAAATGAAAGTTGACCCCAAACTTAGTGCCGTTTTTTTAATTATGCAATGCAACCCAATTTTTTTAATGAAATGATACCCTAAAATAATGCAAATATCAGTAAAAATTCAATGGAATATGCACCTAAATGTTGGGGTAATTCTTCTTAATGAAAAAACCTTAAAATACGTCAACAAAAATTTAAAAATCCCAAAATGTAAAATTCCCGAAATTCAGAATTCTGAATCTAAATATCCCGAACTTTATAATCCAGAATTTCGAAACATATGGAGAAAAATCCCGATATAAGGAAAATTAAAATTCATCATTTTGAAATTCGGAATTTTGAATTACTCGGCTTAGCTAACGGAAGATTCTCTGCAAGCCGGGTTTTTCAGGGTGCAAGGATTTTCTCCTCTATGGTGTAACGAAGCAGTTAACTAAAGCTTCTCTGCAAAGCCGATCTTAGCGAACGCCATTCCACCACCTGTATCATATTTGTTCAACACTTGGCAATAGCAACTCATGCTTTTGGAAATTTTGGCGGTTTTTTAAGTCCACTGGTATACTTGAAGGTGGGTCTAATACGAATATTTTTATGTGTTACACATCTATGGTTATGTAACGACATAACCAACTATCAGGTAACCAAAATTCAATCGGTTAAGCATTTTAAGAAAACCGGTTTTAATTCGAAAAAATAAAAACACAAAAATCAAATTAGTTTTTGAAATATAAAGTTTATTAAACAATTCACCAACAAAATAATATCTATGTTGTTTGTTGGACTTAGATTTTTTGAAAAGCTTTGGTTATAAAAAATTATAGGAAGTAAATAAATTTATTATTTGAGATTTCCCCACAATTCAATTTTAAGGGGATTTTAATTTGTTGGTGGTTACGCATGTCTTTATCAGTAGACCTCAACCATATTTTTTAAATGTTACAAACCAAGATTATTATATGGTGTACCATCACTGAGCGTGTTGGTATTGGTCTCATTTGAAAGCGACACACCTCATGACGTCAGGAACGTGTTGGTCAACCTTGAAAACACGCTTAGGTCGTCCCTACCTCTTGTTTTGTGTAGTTGGTTTTTACTGTTTTCTACCTAGCGCGCTGTTTCCATGAGTTTGATATCAATTTTGCTCACGTTTTTTCGAATCCAGGTTTATTTTCTGAAATTATTTATTGTGAATTATAATTAATACTCATTTATAATTCTTTTAAATCGTGAATATCACTCTGTTAGTACGAAAATTTTTTCACATAACCTTATTATGTTATTCGCGAAAATAATTTAAAACTAATAACATTCTTACTGACTATTTAAGGATGAAATGGTGGACGAATTCGAAGGAGTAGATTTACTTTATCGCTTCCCTGATGACGAGGATGATTACGATCACTTCTCAGAATTATCGGATAGTGACTCTGAAGATGATACCGATAATATGTACCTTGATAAATCTGATCTTGATTTACGCGAAGCAAAGGTATGGTTCAAAACTACCTCCGTGTTGTTCAAATCAATGCAATGAAGTGATCCCTAAGAAGATGGCTGCGGATTTTCGTTCATCTTTCATGAATTTAGATAAGGAATCTTAAGATTTAGTTATTCTCGCACATCCGGCAGCTCACCGTGGCGATGCAATGCTGAGGTCAAAAGTTGGTGATCGATCGCGAGCTAAGAAGAAACGGTACAATCATATATATTGTTTTCGAAGTTTGCCGATATGCCGTGATATGTACTTCTTCCTGTATACAATGGGAATTAAACGCTACAAAAATCAGGAAAAAAATAAAAAAATTAATGAAAATAAATACTTTTTGCCGTTAGGTCCCTTTCTATTTGCGTTTAGAATCGTCGACTTCAAATTCATAAAACTCGCGTTTCTCTGGGAGGGAACACTTTTGGGGCATGGGATCGGTCATTCGTTGTCCACATCAATAAAAGTGAAAATTGATTATTTTTTACCCTTATGTCCCTTTCTCTATGCGCTGTCACATATGTGTTTTTTTCTGGGTTTTCAGGAGAGCAAAAAAATCGTTTTTTTTATGAAGTTACCTTAGCATATATTTTTAAAGTAGAACGTTTAATTAAACAAATGTTAAAATTGCTTTAAGTATTTTGTGAAATAATACTGGACTTATTGGCCATTGGGCAGCTAAAACAAATTTTTCCAAAAAACTACGCATTTTTAATAATTATTTTTAATTTAAAAATATTCGTGCTTAATTCCCAATTTTTAGTCTTGATAAAAACAATGAAATTGTTGAAATTGTAGTGGAAAATGTAAGAAGAGATGAACTCACTATTTATTGTTGGTGTTTATGTTTAAACTTTGATATTGTTACAAGTAGAACTGTTGCTTATAATTCTTATACGATTAACAGTTTTATTTGGTTTATATCTTTTAATATTAATAGGTTAGGTTTGGTTCCATTGACAGCCGTGATAAAGCTGACGTGGGTCCATTAATAAGCTCCCGTTGTGCTACCATGTCGCACAGTCTCCCATGGGTCCTATGTTATCTGGCTGCTAGTGTCCACGCAGCCACCCGGTCGATTCAATAAAGGAGTGGATCCTGTTTAAATCAATATCAGAGGGACAAGTTTTGTCCCCAATGCCTCTTCGACCAAACATTTCAAGTCTTAAATCTCCGAATGCCGAACAATTACAGAGATGATGTGCCGTTGACTCTTCCTCCTCCTCGTCGACAAAACTTCCACATAAGTCATTATAAGGAAGCCCCAGGCTCTGGACGTGCCCCCCAATTGGTCAGTGCCCAGTAATAACCGCAATTAGGTTTCTTAGGTGATGTAATGATCGCTGTGTAATTTTGTCATATATGATGGGCCAGATTTTCTTGGTTGCCCCACAGGTAGTTTCATCGTGCCATCTCTGACTGGAAATAAGGTGAAACTTGTGCGCTATAAGTTGCTTGCTCCTTGGGAGTGAAACACCTACATTATATGTTGAACGGTCTCTATTCAAGGGGGTGCCTGCATACCACCATGCAGTTTCCCTGTATTCCCCGTATCCGAGGACCCAATTAAGGGTGATCAATGAATGTCTCGCTTTTTCCTCCAGAGACATCCGGAGTTCTCGCACAATTCTCGATGTGAGGAAAACATTTTCCAGGGATCTTATGGCCGCCTTGCTATCGGTAATAATGTGAATATCCCTTCCAGATATTTCACAGTTCCGGATGCGTCTCGCGGCTGTGTGGATGGCCATTATCTCGGCCTGGATGACACTGCAGTGCTCCGGCAGCCTTATAGGAATGCTCCAGTTTAGCAGTTTTATATGTATAATATCTTTAGTTTTTCTAAAAATCTTTGGATGAAGTAACCTGATTATATGGCCTAAGCAAGCATCAACAATAAATTTCAGTGTTTTAATCAAGAATAAAAATTGGGTATTAAGCACGACGAACGAAATATTCAAAATTTTTATTTCACATCTGCATTAAAGTAGACATCCAATAAATAGTTTTATACAATTAAAAATCCGTAAAATACTAAATTTTGCCTAAAGCCGATTTTCATACAAATAAATATCTTGCATTTTATTGTAAATTTTTTTTTTAAATTATCGAGCTTACAAACTGCACTGACAAAAGAAAAACACAATTTGTATATGCTTTAAAAATATCAGACAAACAAATTCATTTTATCGATTCGGATGCAAAATATTTTCTAGCAGATTTAATTTTTTTTTCTTAAACATGAAAAAAAATTATAGTCATTTAAATGTACAAAATATTAAAACAATTTTGAACAAGTTTTAATATTTGTTTAAAATAAATATCAAATACTGATGTTGAAATGGACAAAAAAGAAGAAAACAACAGCAAGAAATACTTCAATAACTTTTTGGCCAAAACTTTATTAATGACTATACAAAGTATATTTTACCAACTGTTGATAGAGTTCCAACGGCATGTATACTGTAAACAGAGACAGATAGATGGGTGGACAAATAGACAGATATCAAAAATTTAAAACTAAATTTCATCTGCTCTTTCCTCTCCGCAGACAGAACGACAGACAGACAGACAGCCCATAGTTTTTCAATTTCAGCAAATCAAACTTAAACGATTTATAGAATGTCAAGTTGTGCACTACTTGAAAATTTTTAACACACACACATGTACCTTCAATACGAAAACACAGATACAAAATATATTTGTTTGCATCTAAACTGAAATCCATTTCTCTCATGATGATAATACAGTTTACAAAACCAAAAGAGATATAAAAAAAAGAACAAAGTCTGAAAAGAAAATAAGGGAAAATTGTACAACATACCAAAACTATTGGACAATAATTTTTTCTATTTGTGTTTTTGTATTTTTTTTGTTTTCAATTCAAAACGGGAAAGGAAAAAATCATGAATTTCTGATGATGCTACTGCTACTGCTACAGCAATTTCTAGAGCCACATTACACGACCACGACTGTTGTAGTTGTTGTAGTTGGTGTGTCTTTTGCTACCGATTGTTGCATCAATGCAGTTCAACAGTTACTTAGCAGGGATACCCCAACATAATGGTCCCATTTTAAAAAGAAAGAATTGAATATTTTGTTTCCTCTTTTCTGTTAAAAATTTTTTAAGCACTTCGCAAAGATGCTGTATGTTAATTCCGTCTTTTCATTTGTAACAGCCACAATATGTGTATTGATTTAATTCTAATTTCCATAATATTAATTCAATGCATTTAATAAAGCAAAAAACAATTGAGCAAAAAGGCTAATATTTTATTTATTTAAAAAAATAATTTAAGGGAACAACAACTACAAAATTGCCGAAAAACCGTACTTCTTAAACAGATGCACAAAAAAGTACTATACCAGTATTGTTCCAAAATTGTTGGCATAAATCAAAGATAGTGGAAGCACAAAGTCACACGGACAGACAGCCAGCAAGCCGAACGGACGGACATCGCTGTATCAACTCAGAAATGGATTCTGAGTCAATCGGTATGCTAAAAGTTAAGTCCAGAACCAATATTTGTATGTGTTACACACATCAGCATAAACGGATAATACCCTCACCACTATTGTGATTTGAGTATAAAAACAACAAAATAACGTTCACTAGCAGTCAAACTCAGCAGAAAAATATTATTGAAATAAAAAGAAGGTTAAAATTTACCAACTTCATATTGAAGTTTATGTACAAAGGGCATTATAAAAATTCTAAAGAAGAACGTAAACTTAGAAAAAGTAAATTGTCATTGAACAATGTTCCGTAAAGACATTATTGACAATAGACAAACCAAACTGTAATATTTTATTTTCCTAAGCCCTTCATCGTGATATTGAGATAATAATGACAGTGTGTATAATTGGTTTATCGTTAAGCTGGTTACGTAACTAAAAATAGTTTTTTTTAATAACAGGTTTTTATTGAAATTTAGCTCATAGAATAAATTCGAAAAAATAAAAATGTTGAATATATTTTGAAAGTTTAATAAATTTTTTAAAATTAGGCAAACAGTGCATAAAAATTTAACAAAAGTTCTGTTGGTGGGAGATAAATTACCACAACTCATTTTTTTTAAATATGTCTTTTATACACTCCTATCTAATGCAGTTTTCGAGATGGAAAAGTTAAAAACAACTCCAAGTCCAACTTGCTTAGATGCAAAAGGATGCAAAGTGTACTTTGTGTCGTTTACCAATGAGTTTGTAGACAATAAGGAGAAAGTGCTTAGAGGAAAAAAATATCAAAAGTCCTTTTCTGAAAATTGTAAAATGAGGTCTTTTGTTTTTAAAATAGATAAATTAAAACACTGCCATTTTGGTTCTATTTTTTTCATTAAGTCAAACATTTCGAAGAATTTTGTTAACCGTTTTTAGGAAAATTAAATATGTTTTTATTTAAACATACAGATGCGCCTTCAGTTTTTACTTGTAAAATTTTGTATAACACATTTTAAAGAGAAAAGTAAGTTAAGGTTTGTGCAAACCTTGAATTTTTTTTTCGTCCATAGCAGACCTTTTGTTTTTTGACTTGTTTTGGCTGCTGTGTCAAGGGACTGAACAGTATCAATACCAACATGGGAGGTAAAGAACACCAAGTCCAATTAAATAAGTAAGCGTATGTTACCTTATATGACGTTATTTTAATAAGGGTATTACCGATATAAATAAAACATATTAAAGTCATAAAAAATATTCGGGAAAATGCAAATTTTTAAATTTTCCCGGTCTTTTGTAAAGTTCTTAAAATGTGACTTGGCGTAATTTATCTCCCACCTGCTGTGTTAAAAAAATAAGAATTTTTAAACAAATAAATTTAAATCTTTTATAAAAATTATTTTCGGGAATACAAAATTTATTATTAATACGCTTTCCGTATGACGTGCTAAATTCCCAGTTTTTCATATTTGATAAATACACTGAAATTTATTGTTGAGGGAAAGCTAGCTTCAATGCGCATTTCATTGGTTGGTTAGGCCAGCTCATCAGGAAACCTTTTTCAAAGATTTTAGAGAAGCTAAGAATATTAAACGAATAAGAATTATAAACACTCAAAGTCTTACTTGTATCAAAATCAAAGCACCAACAATAAACAGTGAGTTTATCTTTTCTTACATTCCCCTACAATTGGTTGGCTTCCTTCCGACTCGAATTGTAGTTGTAAGTGGGTAAAAAAGAAAAACAAAATTAAAAAACAAACTGCTTCATTCTACTGTCTTCGTAAGAAAACAACAAAAAAAACTTGCACGGGCACATGCAAGAATCTTTTTATTCACTGTACTGTAGCCCATTTCTGTATTTCTCGCATCTTAAAATTTTCCGCATGAAACCAGTGAATCGGGACAGAAACGGTGCAAGATGAAACAAAAAATGGGTTTTCTCACACAAGTGTTTCTCTATCTTTCCGTCGCGAGAATTATCTGTCATTTAAATAATTTTCCAGCAATTATTGGAAGGATGTGAGAAAAAGTGTTTCTGTAACAATATTTTGCAAAAAGTTTCTTACAAGAATTGTCAAAATAAGACAGATTTGAAATTGGTGCGAGAAATACAAAATATCTTAAATTTAAAATATGTTTATATACTATTTTTTTAAATAAATAAAAAATAAAAGGAATTTAATTTATGAATGCATAATTTAAGTGATAAATAAATAAATAAGTATTGTTATATTTTGTTAATTAATTTTTTTTAGCCTTTCCTTGTTTTGGTTTTATTCAGGGCTGCCAGATGAATTTGTGTAAAAATCGTATATTTCTTGAAAAAAATAAAAAAGATCGTCTTTTTGTTTTAAAAAATCGGACAATTTAAAATTAATTTTAAACAAATTTTGTTCGATTTTTTATTAAAACATAATCAAACAAAAACATAGTCAAAGTTCATGGGTATTTTATACATATATATGTACATATAATTTGTCTATTGTTCGAACTTAAGTTTTTTAAATTTATATTTATTTGTTTAAGCTTGAGGTCTATTTTTATAAAATTATTTATTTTCTTTGATCCGATAACAATTTAAAATTGTTATTTTTCCCTGAAGAAGTCACACAAAGGCGTGACAAAATATCATATTAAAAATAAATTTTAACAAAAAATAAACAGCCCAATTATAAATAAAAATTCCCCGGGAGTTTTCTCCCTTCTCCCATTTTTCCTTTATAAATTCAATTGTAAAATGGGAAAAGGGAAAAAAACTCCCGGGGAATTTGTATTCATAATTGGGCTGAATATGAATATTTTTTTAAAAGCAAAAAGAAGTCAATCTTAATAAAATATACAAACTTATTTAAACTATAAATATACAAATACCAAGATATTAAAATTTGTTTAATTAAATCAGCTTAGATAACAGTATTATAAATATTTAGGGTTTTTATTTTTGCTAAAAACTTAGAATTGATAGTGACGGCGTTGTTTTATATTTGTATCGTTTGTATTCCAATGGGATATTATTGAAATTAAAAAATATCGGTTCACAAATGGATGAGATATGAGTAAAAAACACGTTTGCCTCTAATTTTTACCTATAATTCTATAATTTACCTATTTTCTATAACTTTTAACTTTACTTTTTCTTTTTCTCCTGAAATTGACTTAGAAGAATACCTGGTATTTAAAATTGAACAACAAAGTTATAAAATATTGTTGAGTTTGTTTTTGCTTTCGTCACGTTTTTAGAATAAAATCAGTATATCGGCACTTTGCTAATTTCGGAGTAAAAATCGTCAAAATGAAGATAAATCGTCAAATCTGGCAGCCCTGTTCTAATTGTATTTATTTCTTTTGTTGACGTTTCGCTTTCATTTGACACTTAATTACTGGAAATATTCCAGTTAAAACTGAATCTGTGTTGTCTGTTTTCGCATTCAAATACAGAAACACTTTTTTCTCACGAATCGAGAAGCGATGGAATTTTTTGTTTCATACTTCATGTGAAAAAATTTACGATGCGAGAAATACAGAAACGAGCTACTTACTGGTCATTGTTTTTTTCCGTTCCATAATCAATATTATTATTCTTCAGGAATAGAAAATTGCTAGTCTTTATTTTCTCTCCCATTATCCCCAAGTAAATAGAAAAAAATGTTTCAAATCGTTTTTCGGGTAAACCCCCACATTGATAGGAAGTATGTCATGCATTTTTTTCGAGTTTCATATCCATGTTTAATCTATTAGCCTTCGCTTTGAAGGTTGAAACTTAAAATGTAGCTCACTTAGTGCTTTCACCACAGGAGCTACAGCAGATTTCCAGTAAGAACATCCCGAAAAAAATTTATTTCAATATACGATTTATAAAAACCAAATATGTCAAAGCGAACAAATTTGCATTTTTAAATTCCCTAATTTGACTCTATTTAATCAACGATATCTTGGTACACTTCTAACAAAAAGTTTAAAACAATGAACCAGCGAGTTTCGTTACACAAAATGCAAAGAGATAGTTTTGAAAATGTCTGTTGAGTGGAACAAACCAGTTTAGTTACCAACTGCCAAGGCCCATCTATCAGGTCTGCTTACTTGTACAAAAACAAAATACGATTCTTTTTAGTTGTCAAAAATGTACTACCACATATACAAAGCAAAAGGAAAAAACTTGTATGTGTGGCATACCATAAACGTATACATGCACATGTAAACAACTTTTGACAACTAAAAAGAACATAAACAATGATCATCAGGCTTCTTGCACAGACCTTTTCAATGGGCCTTGCCAACTGCAATTTTATGTCACACAAAAACATAGAAAAGGACATACTTCGATACAATCTATATATTTATTGTTACAAAGTGCTAAAATATCTGTCAAAATCGATTGTTATCTAAATTTTTTAATTTTTGAAACGACCAAGTTTGCAAATCACCTACTCAATTTAATTTTCAATGCTTATTTTTGTATAACAAATCAAACAGAATAGTAAATTGTTTCTCTTAATTCTTAAACTGGAGGTCCACACCACGTGTTTGTTACTTTTTTGACCATTGATGCATGACAAAGTAGAAAGTAGGATTACTACATAGTTACTTTCGATACGTATATGTATTCTATGCGTTTGCTGTGTTACTTGTCAATACAATTTAGCCACTACTACATTTTGGACTGATGCATAAACGCATTAAACGCTTGTTGTGGACCTGCAGCTTTAGCAATTTTGCCTTAATAAATCTTGTTTGTATTTTCTGCTAATTTTTAATGATTTTTGTAAAAATAAAAATAATTTTGCTACAAATTTTGGGTAACATTGAATAGACCAAAAAATCGATAAGCAAAGCCACTGCTACATTTTTTGGCACTATTTCGCTAGTTCCCAGCCAAAACTTTACTTACCTGGCAATTTAGCAAGTAATGTTGGAAAAAAATAAACACTACTTATTTTTTGACTAAAACACTACATATTTTTGCTCGAGGTATCCACAGAATTCAGTACTTACAATGCACTTACTAGAAGTCAAAATATATCTAGTTACTATCGAACTACGCGTAAGTTGAATTGTAAGTACTTTTACTAGAAGCCAAAATATCACAAGTTAATAGACTTTATAAGTAGTTATTTATTACGTTACCAGTAAGTAAATATTTAGTACTCAAAACAACTCAAATAATAAGTAGTTATGGAGCTGATTATTATTAAGCAAATATTCAGTAGTTATTGAAGTTTTAAGAATAATGATAATTGTTATGACAACTACTTACCAGATAACGTATGAAATAACTACCACCCATTACAAAAAATCAAAAAGTTCTTCCTAAGTTAATAGTCTTCGATCATTTTTAGAAAAAAGAACAGATGAATAAACTGAGATGCAGAATAGTACAGAGTCCCAAAAATTGGCGACTTAAGTCATTAGTCTGAACGTAAGATTTGAGGGTTAAGATAATAATTAAATCTGTTGTTAATACACGATTCTTTTAACGTCGATGCAAAGCTAGAAAAGTTCAAAGACAAAAGATCGAGGATTAATTTCAAATTTAAAACTAATTGAAATCAAACGTTTTCTCAAACGATAAGCTTTTGATAATTATTGGAAAGTCATAGCATTCTCAACAAAAAGGGGTAATTATTTAAAATTGAGAAATGTATTTATTTGCAAATTAATTTCAAACGTTATTCTCATATGTTTTTCAATTGTGGATTTCATTACAATGTGGAACATATATATATATATATATATGTTCCTTTTACTCCTCTGGGGAGCATAGGGCCGCACAATGTGGAACATAAATAACATATTTTTTTTTTTTTTTTTTTTTGAATTAAAATTCATTATTTATTTCAATAAACTTTCAGCCATAGCTAAACTATAATTTAGTGTTCTCTCCTTCCTGAAATTTTTGGCTCCTTTTTATACCCTGTGGATCTGTTGAAAACACACTCACCTGCGAAAAATTCAAAAGAAATGAACAAACTTGATGTCAAATTACTTGTAGTTATCCTAAGCAGTTTAAGATTAAAAACCAGAAAAATTGGCTTAGGATCAGAGCAATGAATAAAAACGTGGAACCACCTCCCCAAAAACTTGATAATTTGGTTACAAAAACTAACATAAATGGTGAACGAAATGATATAAGATTTTTCAAAAATTCGTTTTATTCGACTGGAAATTACACTGTATAATTTATCCAAGACCCCATAGAAACCCTTCTACCGGAAAACAGTTTAGTACGCCTAAAACCGTAATTGATAATGCTATTTTAATAAAATTTGGTGCGTCACAGTTTTGTAGAACTAGAAGTCACACTGCCAAATTTCGAGAAGATCGGTCTATAATTTACCATAGACCCCGTATAAACCCTACTATCGGAAAACCGTTTAGTACGCCCAAAAAAGTTAAAAGAAACTTTTATTTTTAAACGTATCGTAACCTCCCTATTATAAACACAGAGGCGCATAAGAAACGTTATGAACAGGGTTGTTAGGCTTTTTTCTTCAAAAATCGTCAAAAGTTTTAACAAAATTCATCAAAATCGTCAACAAATCGTCAAATATTTTAATTTTACAAATTAGAGACAATCAAAATCAATGCAATAATGATTGATTTAAAAATATAAATTTAAATTTATCATTTGAAAAGAAATACATAAGAAAAAATATATTTTCATAAATACATAACAAAAATGTATTTGAATTTAATTTGCTATTAACTCGAGCAATCTTTAAATAATAAATTTTAAGCGCTATCACTATTGCAAATTGATTTTACGGTTGAAGGTGCTAAACCAAGGGTTATGTCTGCATCAACAGTCGTTTTACCCGTTTTATTACGTCCAATTTCAGTTCCAAACTAATGCATTTTCTTCCCTTTACAATAATTTTTTACACAACTTCTTATTTAGAACGAACTTCTTACTTCCTAAAGCCTAGTACTCTGTTCAAATTTGTGAAAAATGTTAAGCAACATTAATTATTTCACACGAAAATTTTGATATGTATCAATGTTAACTATCATGCGAGTTTATACAATTTGACGTTTTTATTCCTGCAAAGTATGCGACATTGTTTTGCGTATGTAAACAAACCCCACATGTATTTATCTAAAAATATTTTTTTTTAATAAAAAATATAACAAAGAAGAAAGTAAATATGGATTAAAAACTGTTATCGGTTGTGTTATTTTCATTTTTTATGTCTTATTTAAGATCAGTTCATACTCTTTTGCTTTTGCTTAAAATTCCACGTGAAATAAATGCAGCTTACATTATTTCGCAGTTGTAAAAAAATGTTGCCAGAAACATTTCGGAACTTTTTCACAAAATGAACAGAGTACAACTCTATCAACATTATTTTATAGACATTCCGCACAAGTTTTTTTCATATGCGTTTTGACAGCATTTCACGTGAAATGTTGAACAGAGTACCAGGCTTAACACGCAACTATACTTAGAATAACTTAACTAACAGAATGGGAATTCGCCTTTTTATACGCAAATAGAAAAATTCTTCATATGTGATTATGACTTCATCGAAAAATGCAATCGTATGTGCGACGCAAATCTAAATCATAAAAGCGCAAAGCTGATTTAACCAATTTTTAAAAAGCAGACCAAATAGGACCGATGCAAATCGGGGCTCTACATAGAGTATATTCATATAATTATAGAATTTGAATTGCTTATGCTTCTAATGAAAGCCACCTGCTTTGTAATGGGGGAAAAATTTTTTTTGTTTAATTTCCAATAATTTTTTAATTTCGAACAATTGATTTTTACGTTTTGGACTGTTTATTGTTATTATTTTATTAATGCCAGAAAATCTTCATAACACTAAAAGTAATTAGTTAAAAAATCGTCAATCGTCATTTTACTGTATTTTTTCAAAAAAATTGTCACATCTAACAACCCTGGTTATGAATGCCAAAAAAAGCCATAGTTGGACGAGCTCACCTTAAAAAATGTTCAGTCATAGCTCGGTATTACCATTCGTATTAAACGCAACTTGTTTGTCGCCCAATAATATCTTCTGAAGATATTTCGAAACATACTGTTCATCTCAGTGGGTGTATTTGATATGCAACAATTATTCTTGCATTTTAGGTGCCCCATATTTGTATTGAGGTGACAATTGAGGTGAAAATGTGATTTTCAGATTGAACCTTTTATACATTTTATACTAATGAGAGTTCAAATGACAGTTATCTTACAGCTGGCATTTGCCAAACCAGCGGTTTTTAAGCCACTAAAAGGATAACCCTGTACTACCTGTGAGCGATTCTAAATTTAAAATTTTCAACATATTTATAATTTTTTGTGTATCGGACAGCCAAATTCCGACTTTTGTTTGCAATATTTTCATTGTTACATTGAAAATTGCATGCAGCTTCAAAGACTTTGAATTTACTTTTTTTCTACAAATTTCGACTTCATGCCATTTTTCTAATACATATTCCAAAGCTGGAATCAGGAAACTTGAAGTTGACGCTCATTTTTCTACAAACCTGATACATATTTTTATTAATAATCATGTTGATAGTTTAAGGTTAAGGAAATGCCAGAAGTCCATCCATAAAATGGAAGTTAAGGTTTCATCATTATACCAAGTGTAGATAAAGTTTTAACAGATCTTCATTTATTTTTGTTCATTACTGCATTTCTGGGAGCACTTTCGATATTAATGCCGTTCTAAAAGGCCTGTTTTA
Organism: Pollenia labialis; assembly: GCA_949318255.1. NCBI lineage: Eukaryota > Metazoa > Arthropoda > Insecta > Diptera > Polleniidae > Pollenia > Pollenia labialis. Next base: position 50,595,115 of record OX439142.1, read on the forward strand.
AATAAAATGATAGCACTTACCCGAAGCTGAATAGGAAAAGAGAACGAACAGGCTGGCTGGTTTGGCAGGAATTCAATTGTTTGTTATTTTTGAATTACAATGCACCGTGGGATAAATTAAAAGATATTTGCAAAAAAGAAATTATAACTAGAAAACCAGCTAAGCTTGTTATTGTGTTTAAAAACTCAAATACTTAAATTGAAATTTGTAAAAGCAGGGTCCAACATACCGTATTCAATATTGATCGAAATTACCATTTAAATTGTATATCAATTTCGCTCGATATCAAATGTTGTAATTTGGCCCTAGTTTTAAAAATGTAAAGCTGTTTAACCCTAGAAGGCTAACGCTTTTAAACTATACGTTAAAATTAACACCACCTAAATTTTACGTACGATGGAATTTTACCTAAAGCGCTGTATTGTTTTTTTTTTTTGCTTGAAGGTTAACCACGTAACCCAAAAACATAAACCAACTATTTTAAGTCGTTAAAAGCACTTTAACGACTAAAAATGCTTTGTTTATGTTGTTGCGCTTCCTCAAAAACCACTGAAAAAAGAACTTGTTGAATTTGGTACCGTAAGGTCACTGGATGATTGGGTAGCAACAATTATGAAAAAAAGACTACACGTAAAATTTACGGGAGGAAGCCAGGGTTAAGATTTCATGTTTCATCGTTTTATATCCTAATCTACCAAAAAAGGAGGGCACTACTTTTGCGTTTATTGGCTTTAAGGCGTTAAACATTTCCAGTACCACTGTTTACCACTTCATGGGTATTCTTCGAATATTTGCAAGAATAATTTTTTCGTTTTGTTTTTTATTTGAATTTTTTCTGTTAAGTTTTTACTTTTCAGCTCTTTTGTAAAGAAAGTGCCAAGGAATATGTTGCAACTGCTTCAATGGTTTTTTATTTCGCACATTCTTTGCGATCGCCCTTTAATTCATGAATTGTATTTTGTTTTTGTAAAATTTTAATGCATCTGTATGTTTGTTTCTTTCAAGTTCTCTCGAGCAAATCTATAAGATTTATTTTACTTGTTTTTTAAATTCTACCGTCTTTTTTTATTTTTTGTGAAGGTTTGATAAGAAGTTTTAGAATAAATATTTTTTACAAGTGTGCCGCTGTTTCATATGTTTGTTTGAAATATATTTTTATATTGTCAAATCAAACTCAATACTAAATACCGTAAACTTATGTCATCAATATTTTACTACACACTTGAATTTATTTGCTTTTTATAGTGATTTAAAAACATTCACTGACAAAAGAGTTCTTGGCATGGATGCTTTACGCAAGAGCATTAAAAAGCAGAGGTAGTAGGAAATTTCAAAATAGAGGGAGCTGAAGTTGGATAACGTCATTGAAATAAAAGAATTAAAATCAGACCTGTTTACACAATATTTCTTCTAGAAAACTCAAAGGTATATTTCAAGGACGGGATATTTAGATTTTCTAAATTGAAAGGCCTTTATACATACTGCTTTCAAAAATATGGGTTTCTTATGATATGTTACCTTCTAGATGGTAAAAATTTCTTATAAAAAGCCCTTACAAAATATTCATTATACAGGTATATACGCTATTGTTTTTCCTACGAAAATTCCAGGTAAAAAAAACCCTGTATCCCGCACATTCTGAGGGAATTCCCTTGACCTTTTTATTTAATTAAAAAGGCAACTTTACTGCTGATATAAGCGCAAATAATCTATGCCAACCAATAGGTGTAAATTCAAATCCAAAAAGTTTGACAATGTTTAATATTTGATACTCTGAAATTTCGAATAAGTAAAAGAAGAGGAGTAGGAACCTACTAATTTTTTTCAAGACCCAGATACATTTTTTAATAATGAAAAAAGTTGTTCTCATTTTCTAAAAAAAAATTATGATTTTATGAGCAGAACAGCTTCATAAAATATTTTTGGATTAGATTTAATAAAGGCAGTAAATACTATAATGTAATGGTGTTACCAGGTTAAACTCACCCTTATAAAGTAAAACCTTTTTTTATCATTAAAATGGAACCAAATAATATCTACCTTTTGCACTCAACACTTATGTGTATTTAGCGTGTTAAATATTGAATGCAAATTTTGTATTCATCACAATATAACCAAAAATTGCAATACAACAAAAATTGTACGCAAGCACAAGAAAAAAGTTAATAAAAAAAGAACACTTGTCAGAAAAGAAACCACCATAGGAGATGACGACAGAAGTGATAAATTAACTTTAAGGAAAATTTAAATGCAGCAAGGAAATCCTCAATTTCCTGAGAAAAAAATAAGAAAAACCGGACAACTTAAAATTTAGGCTCTAATTCTGTAAAACGCACCCGCAACGCCAAAAATTACATTAAAAGCAAAAACAAAATAAAAAATATTTCATTATTTTGTTGTTGTTTTCCACAAAAATTCATATTGAATTTTTAAGTTTCAAACGCTGCATATCTTGTGGCCTTGAACATTTTAAAACGCAAATGAGATTCTATAGAAAGCAACAACAAAATTATGGCAAATTTTTGACATTGTTTTTGCTTTTAATGTTATTTTTGGCGTTACGGTTGCGTTTTACAGAATTAGGGCCTAAGTTTATTTGCAACAGTTTTGTTTGAACATTTTACCAAAAACATAATTACTTCATACCCAGCTAGCATTTTCAATCACGTAAGAGTTACTGGGAGTCCCATACAGAGCGTCTTTGACCTTCGATGCCGTATTTTTTTATCGTAGAAGATTCTTTACATGGGATCAACTGTAATACGACTGAGATTCCTTCATAGCACAGTGAAAGATGCTTCTTCAATCATTGTGGGTATCGTTTAAGACATGGGTAAAGATTATCTAACGAGTCTTTCATGTCATGAATCATATCCCAGTAAAAAATGGAGCTTACTGGTAAGCAGTTTTGTAAGGGATGCAAGTACATAAACCCTTACAAATCTGCTTACAAGAGGCATGATTTTAATGTGGCGTATTCCCCCTTGGAAACACTACACTTTTCCTCTGTGCTCTAAAACAATTTGATAGCTGATTGCGTTATAAAAAAAAATTAATTTCTATGTTCGGTTATAATTCGGAAATGATCGTAAACACATGTTAAAATCATTGCAATACAACCTGCTTCGATGTAAGGGAATAACAGAAGCACATAAAACATTGTTTGTGAATTTTTTCTTTAAAATAATGACTTTAATTATGCACTTACAACCTGCTTACTTATAAGGGATAATGCGAAGTTATTTAATCATTAAATTAAAAGTTCACTTAAATGGTTTTCGCTTCTATGCTGCTTTCATAGTCCTCTTCTTGGTTATTATTAGAAATAGGCTGTCAAACGATTCTGTAAATTCTTATTCTATATTCCCTTTTTCCCTTTTCCCTTTAAAAAGTCTTTCAACTGAAAGCCTTTTAGAATTCCTGTAAGAAGTAGGGCGTGTGAAAGCCCTAGCCCCCAATGACAACCCGTGTAAAAAATTAATAATTCTGCTTAATAAGGTATGTTATTAGGCTTGTTTACTCATTCTTTTTACCGCTGGCAAGCTTGTGTATGCCCATTAACTTGAACAATTATAAATTATGACACAAAGTTTTCAGGTTATCGACTCAAATCTTTTTCTGAACAATTTTTTAACCATTAACAAGCCTTTTTTATATATGTAAATGCATACGAAGTTTATAATAATTATGGATTTTTTTTGCTTCTGCTTGTGGATAGATTTCTTCACTAGTCTAAAGCTACGGTCACACTTATCAAATATTTGACGAAAAAAACGGGACCAACAAGCAAACTAAATAATCATTTCCGTCAATTCCAATATTTATTTAGATTATAATACCACATTTTACAAAAAACAACTTTTTGCTATGCCTGGTAGTATAATTAGTTTATTTTGTAATATTAAGAACATGTTAAATCTCAATAACTATTGGCAAAAGTAGGGGGTTACGCTTATTTGGTCAAATATTTAATAAGTGTGACCGTAGCTTAAGTTTTTTTTAACGTATCTTTTTGCAATTCGCTACTTTCGAAACGCTTGAAATCTAGAGTGATGTAGGGTTTACTATAACTAAAAATTATTTAGATCAAATAATAAAAGTCAGTATTTTATTATTATTTTTTTAATTAAACGATGAAAGGAGAATAGTACATTCCTAAAAAAAATCCTGATCATATGAGCGATCTAGTTCCAATCTTTGTACTTTTCTTATAATAAGAAATAAAAATAAGCCGCAAGTGGTGCTGGACTGGCAAAACGCTTCGGAGGCCTCCAGATTAATAAAAAAGTGTCATCAATCCAATGACGAACGTCATAATTAAATTGTGTCACATATTATGCGTCATCTATGCTATGTCAGTTTGTCATAAAATTGACTCTAATGTGTCCTTTATCTGTTGTTACTTAGTCATCTCACTGATGACATTTTTTGTTCTACTGACTCCGATTCGTCATTTCTATAATGCCAATGTGTCATCCAATTGATGACGTAATTTTACCTGATGACAATATGACCAAATGATGTTAAGGCCGACATTACATTGATGAAAAGTTTCAAAGTCCAATACATCAGCGTTATGACGCCTTTTTTACCAGTATCGAATGCAGAGAGTTGGCAGACTGGTGCCCACCTGGCGTCGTCAACTTAACATCGTAGTTAGTCGTATAACAGCTGAAGAGAAGTCAAACATTGGAATCTGTTCGTTGCAGCCATTTGTTCCCAATAGGATCCACAGGCCACTATACATCTCTGTATATGGGGGATTTCATGTCAAGTGACCCAATTTTGAAATCGATGTCTTCCGATTTGGATGAAATGTTTACGAAGTCCTATTTGATAGTAGTTAAGACACAAGCTTTCAACATGATCGGTCAAAAAGTTTCTGAGTTCGAGGGGTCAAAGTTTGACATTTTTTGTTCTTTCTCACCCATGTAACTTATTACCTATTGGTGTTAGCAAAATTTGTCCCAAGTAGCTTAGAAAGCTATTTGATTTGATAAATTTTTTTGTTTAAAATTTTTTTTTTAAATTTAAAACTTTTTTTAATTTTTTTTTTAGCGGGAATGTTTTTTTTTACTTTTAAAATTGGGCCACTTGACATGAAATTCCCCATATGTATAAATCATAAAATAATCCATTAGTCTAGTTTTCCTTTAAAATTAAAAAATTTTAAAATCAATTTTAAGTCCCAATTTAAGCCACGTCCCTGCAGCAAATTTTACAGTTGTATTTCGATATTTTCAATATCATTGAAACTGTGTGACATCTCGACGAGACATTAAGTCGAGACGTATAAATAAACAAAAAAAACTCTAACATCAGCAGCCTGTTGTTGTCTGTCTATCAATTGGTTATCGGTCATATTTGTATATAAATACATCAGAGATGTATGAACAAATACGAGTATGTATCTATGCATATGTAAGTTTAAGATGATGAATCGTTTAAAATGTTAAAGTTTTCATACAACGCACACAGGCGAGACACACAAAAATACAAAATGGCAACAGGCAGCCTGCAGCTTTATGTTGCATGCAGCAGTTTAAAAGTTTTAGTTTGACAAAATTGAAAAAACGTAAACTTCTTTACAATCATCAAAAATGTCTATTTCATGTCCATATTTGTAGTAGAATAAATGAATAAAAAAATACTTAAATGCTCAAACTCATAAAAAACATTATAAAATATTCTTGAAAATATATTTATTTTTTCTTGTGTTCTTTTTAACTTATATGGATGAATATGTTTACTAAATTTTTTTTATGGTTTTATGAATTTTATTTAAAATTTATGAGAAAATAAAACTATTACAAGTACTCAACTGCGTTTTATTTCATATTTATTTTTCTGTTGCGTTTAAATAAAATATGAAGATTTTATGACAACTACTTGTTGGAGTTAAGATGGTACACACTTAAGTCTTATTTTTGCTTTTTTTTACCGAAAAAAACGCAAAAAAAACTGTTTTATTTGGTATGAGTATTTGAATATTTAAAATTGTTTCTGTTTTTTAATTAAGTGATGATTATTAAAGAAAAAATGGTTCAAACTTTTAAGATTTGCTTAATTATTTATTTTATTTTTATTTATTAATTGATAATCAAAAATAAAAGGAAGGCAAAAATTGGTATTGAAAAGGCATGTTGTAAAGGTACATGTTGTGTTCATGTTTTTTACATCTGACTTCTCAAATTTCGCACTGTAAAATAAGTACATATCGTGTGTTACCTTTATAATATTGCTTCTGTTAAAGTCAGACGCAAAGTTGTATGACAAAATTTCAATTAGAGTCTGCTCTGTTTTCTTCTGACGAACCATCTGACATCAGCTGTTTTGAACATACACGTACGTTTGTGACCGAATATTCTAAACATTTTCTAAAACAACAATTTCCACAGACAACATGTCGTGTATGGTGATCTTAACCAAAAAATTTACTGTACAATTTTTTTTATTTGTTGCTCTATAAACCGGCACTTAATTCAATAAGTGCCATAAATTAATAATCAATTAATTTAGAAAGCCCTAAAAGACTCATTAATATTGCCATAGTTGTAGTCTCAATCATCGTTCAGACTTGCAATATTTGTTGCAGCAATTCTTGAGTTTATTGGTGAGAGGAGTGAGAATATTGGGAAGGAGTATTCAGTTTCATGTAGTGTAAGGCATTGAATTTTTCCATTCACTTAAACCTTGCGGTAATTTTAAATTTATCACTTTGATAATTTAATTTTTTTTTAACAAATTACCTGACATTTATTTCCATTTTTTTTCAGGTCAGTCAAGAATGAATGATTATCAATAACAATTTTAATTAATTTTCATGTTGTAAAATTCCTTTTTTCATAAAAATAATTTAATGAAAATTAAATTTGATGAACTTAAGCCTGATTAAAATATTAAAAAAATTTGGATTAAAAACCATAAATAGTTCAGCAAAATAACCACAATTCTAATCATTTTTTTTTATTTTTTTATTTTTGTTTGAAATTTTTGTCGTGTGCAAGGTCCATCTATCAGGTCTGCTTCCTTGTACAAAAACAAAATACGATTATTTTTAGTTGTCAAAAATTTACTACCACATATCGTCATCTAAAAGACCTAATAACCTATCTGCAAAAATTTCAAAATTGATTTTTTTATGGATTTTTATTCCTTATATCATAACGCATATGTGTGCAAAATTTTGAACATATAATATTACAAATGACAAAGTTTTTCTACCTAGAGGACCGTTACGCACAAAAAAAGAGAAAAATAAATCATCAAAAATCACGATAAAAGTTTTATTTTGTTGCATAGTGTAATTTAAACAAACTTCAAGTACTTGTTTTTGCTTAAACCAGTAAAAGAAACTACTAATTTAATTATTTAATGTATATAATATTCATGTGTAAAGACATTTTTATTTATTCATACTAATTAGTACTGCAGATAGGTTATTTGGTTTCAGATTTTTACAATTCCAAAAAACCTAAGTGTCATTACATAAGCTGTGATTAGAAAAACAAAATTTTCTCACCAGATATATATTACTGGTTTCATTTTAATCAAAATGTGTAATTTTCGTTTCAATATCGTTAATAGTTCCAATTTTAAACGTTTTTTCCCGCTCCTGTAAACTTTTGAAAACTGCAGATAGGTTATTTCGTCTTTTAGATGACGATATACAAAGCAGAAGGAAAAAACGTGTATGTGTGGCATACCATAAACGTATACATGCACATGTAAGCAAAATGTAAACAACTTTTGACAACTAAAAAGAACATAAACAATGATTCCAATGTTTCGGAACGAATAAAAGAATTGGGAATCTTTGACACTGCAAATATAAGGTAGCATACAAAGCTTATAACACATCGAGCAGTTTATATAGCAAGACAAAAGATAGAACTAGTAAATGGGATATGTCAAACATTGTTTACAAAATTCCTTGCAAGGGAAATGATAATGAAAGATGCAACCAAGTTTACATAGGTACAACGAAGAACAAATTAAGGACTAGAATTGCGGGACATAGATCCGATCAAAAATATAGGGACATTTATTCTAAAAAAACAGCATTAAGTCATCATTGTTATCAGTCTAATCACTATCCAAATTTTGAAGAAGTATCGGTTTTAAACACTGAAACTAACTACAAACGCAGATATATATTGGAAATGTTACACATAATTAATACACCAACGGCACAGAGAATAAATTTTAAAGCAGACACAGAACATATAGCGCAAAATTATAGGAATTTAGTTATTAAGGAATAGCAGATTAGATATAATAATATAAATATAGGTACCTATCGCAGCCTTGGAACAAGAGGGTTCAATTTGTTACATGAAAACAAGGACCTTCTTGTCCTTAGGTCACGATATACACATTAGTTTTGTTATAATGAAAATATGTTTAATTATGTATGTAAGATAAGATAAAAATTACTTTAGTTTTTAAAAAATCTTTATTTTATAGCAATTAAAAATAAGTTTAGTTTTTAAAAATCTTTATTTTTTTATGACAAATAGGTTTTTGAATTTAATTTCTGACAAAAATTTTTTCATAATTTTGTTATCATTTAAATTTGTTAATTTCCTGACGATGCTAACCAAAGGTTAGCGAAATATTGAATAAAATATATATAATTTTTTATAAAAAACGACCTCAAGCTTAAATAATTAAAAGTAGTTATAAAATAAAGGTCAAATAAGAATAAATATCAATTAATCAATTTAAAGTAATGTAATTTAATTTTTAATGCCATCTAACGTTTTTTTTTTCAACTACTGCTAATTTCGTGAATGGTTACACTTAGCTCATGTCTGATTTAACAAATAATTAGTTTTATTCTTCCGCTGAACGAATATGGTTGCGTATACGCTTGAACAACGCTGGGAAATATGCGTTTTCGCTTCGCTAAGTGGACCTGCGATCGACTTACAGAAGATGCCGATTTTGCCAAAAAAAAAATAATCTTTTCAGATGAAGCTCATTTTGATCTTGGCGGATATGTAAACAAGCAAAATTGTCGCATTTGGGGCACAGAAAACCCGAACGCTGTCACTGTTTGGTGCGGATTTTGGTCCAGAGGCATAATTGGGCCATTTTTCTTCGAAAATGGACAAGCAGTGGCCGTTACAGTCAATGGAGATCGTTATCGGGCCATGTTGAACGAATTTTTGTTCACAAAATTTGAAGATTAGGATATTGGCAACATTTGGTTTCAACAGGACGGCGCTACGTGCCACACAGCCGAAGCTACACTCGATGTTTTGCGCCCTGTTTTTGAAGATCGCATTATCAGCCGCAGAGCTGATGTCGTTTGGCCACCTCGGAGCTGCGATTTGAGATCGTTGGACTATTATTTGTGGGGTGCCGTCAAAGATAAGTGTTACGCCGACAAGCCATTGACAATTGACGCTTTAAAGGACAATATTCGTGAAGCTATTGGTGAAATACAGCTGCACACAATCAATAATGTGTTTAAAAATTGGACCGATCGTGTAGGCTACTGCATGGCCAGCCGAGGCAGCCATTTGAATGAAATTATTTTCCATTATTAACCGGAAGGATTGTACTTTCAAATCAAAAAAGAAATTTGAAAAATTTTCAAGTTTTTTTTTTATAGCATTTTAAAAAAAAGGTTATTTGGCGGACCCTGTAAAATCTAATTTTTCTTAAAATCATATTGTTTGTTTTTTATAAAATTATACCTTGTTTCATATGTTCTTTTAAATTATGGTTAGATTTTGGTTCTTTTTAATTTTACGAAAAGTTAAGGTCATTTAGTAAGTATGGTAGTTTTGGGCTATCCGGGAATATAAAGCATAGATGGCATGCTTGGACGGGTTAAGACATTTTGATGGGAGGCTTACACCTTAGCCGCTTCAACTAGTTTGCTTCACTCCAATTTCTATAGATCATCTTTTATGTTTTGTTTTTAGTTTTCTTTTTGATTCTTTTGGTCGGTTTTATATAAAAGCTACCTAATTTTAAATTGAATATGGTGAACCGTTATTTAAGCTAATAGGTGCAAGAACCATCCGATTTCCATTGTTATGTAGCAAAGCACCTTGAGATTTAGGCCTTTACGGTGGTTCGTTAAATTAGTCTGCAATTATGTTTTGTTTTGTAATTCTCACACTTTTTAACTTTAAGGGCTGTAGCTGAATTGTTTTTATATAAATAATAAAAAAGAAAACACAAAAATTGCAAATCTATTGCAATTCGCTTAGCTACAGCTAAATCTAGGTCGTTAAAATGCCTTAGAGAAAACAAAATTCAAAAATTTAAGCAATGACAATAAAAGCTAAAATTGCGGCGAATTAAATTTTTATTGCATTGCCAAATTTAGCAACGCAACCTTCCGAATTGCATTCGTAGCCAAAAATCGCTAAATCAACTTTATAGATTTTTAGCGATAGAGATTAAGCTTTAGCGGACTAGAGAATACAGCTGCAGGACACTTGTGCTTTCAAAGCAGAATTTAAAAAATTGCAACAACCAAAATTGCAAGTCTGGACAAGGCCTTACCAATTTAATAATTTAACCAGGTTTAAAACGACATCAACATTTTGACATTTTTTTTACAAACACCTTTTTGGCAAAAAAAACATTTTTAAAATTTTTCCCAAACAATGTATTAGTTGCTATTTTCAAATCATGTTGTTAAATGTTTATTAAAAATTATTTTATTTGCTGACGTCTACAAACAAAATACAAAATATAAGAGCATCCAATGTATCCCGAAAAAGTGATTGTTTTGTATGGATTATGGCCTGGCAGTATTATTTTTCCATATTTTTTTGTGAACGACGTTGGCTAGGCCATCACCATCAACTGCAAGCACTAATCGTCTTTTTTCCCAGAATTTGATAATATGGACACCAACGACATGTGATTTCATAAGACGGCGCTACGTGTCAAACAGCTCATGCCAAACTGGACACGCGATTGAACACGCGATTTATGTAAAGTGACATCGATATCATGTGATTTGATCGAGTTAAAAATTTTCTTATGGGATTTTCTTAACTTGCAGGTCGTATAACCCATGCCATCGCTCAAATTCATTCTGATTTAGGCGCCAGAGACAAAAATGGGACATTTTAAACGCGCGATATACATACATACGTATACAATTTAATTTTGATCGAAAAAACACATCTTAATACTTTCAATATCAATCTACTTCTGTTCTTTATGTAAAGTTTTATTTATACTAACCTAAAACTGAAGGTCAAAAAATTAGAATAATTGAAGTAATACGTACTAAGTTACATTCACAAAAAGATGCCTTGATGCGTTGAATGCGAAAAGTAAGTTTGCTTTCTACTTTTGTACGCGTCACAAGTATAATTCGAAAAAATCAGTGCGGATCTCAGCTTAAAAAAATGTAATACTTTTCTGAAGACTTTAACACTTGCAACGTATGCTAACCTAAGCTCTTTTAAAAAATTTCCAATCTGGGGAAAAAGCAGGTGACATCGTTACGGCAACAAATACAACATTACAACAAAAATGGAAACTATATTACCGTTTACTTCAAAAAAAACTTTAAAAACAAATGATGAAATAAATTAATTTTAAGCCAATTTTTATTTAATTATGATCAATATCTTATTTATTTTAATTTAAAATTATCAAAAACTTAAATGAAATACAATTGCCGTATTCACAAAACCCGTTGTATCGTTGTATCTATTGTATGTTGTATAAAAATCCAATACTGAACTATGTTTTTTAATACAACATACAATTGATACAATGATACAAGGGGTTTTGTGAATACGGCAAATAATTACAGAACAAAACGAGGACTTTTTGAAAACATAAACCAAACTTCGACATAAGACTAGACAAACAATGCAAGAGCAAAAAATTGTCATCTGGCGTAGTGTGTATGTAACTCGCGCTAACCCGCGATAATTTGTTTCAGTAAAACATAAAGATAGAAATCACTTAGTGAAAACCCTATAGGCGCTATATAATTTATTTCTAAAGTATAAAATTGTTCCCATAATTTGAAGTTTTTCGAAAAGGGTTTTTTACAAATAAACAAACAAATAGCGAGTTTTTTAACACAAACAATTAATATTGCAGTTTTTTACGACAGAGGATGACAACTTCTATTTTTTAAAATTTAAAAAAAAATGCTAAATTTAGGAAATTTAAAAATCTGATCGATTTTTCGTATCCTATTTTGAGTTCGACCACAAAAGTTTAGTGCTTGAAAAAAAAAAATTTAAATACTGTATTAAACAAGATCGCAGCACTTTAACAAAATATCGATTAATAAATTTTTGTGTACAACTGCCTTATAAGAGATTTGTCATGTCATGTATTTAAAAATAAACCTTCAAAATAAATTCGTTCTGTTAAAGTGCAACATGTTCTATTACTGACAATGACCACTCAACCTTTTCATGCTAAACAAAAACGGAAGTTTTTTTATTTAACTTATTCTCCAAGAGAAGGAAAAACTAAAATTTCAAATTCCTTTCGAATAAAAAACTAAATGAAAACTTTTGTAAGCACGTACTTACAAGTGCAAAAGGAAATGAAAAGAAATTTTTAGAACACCCAGGGAAAATTAAAAACTTTACTTTATTCGCAGACAATATTACTGGAAATGCATTTCAAATAAGCCTTCGTTAACAAACAATTTTCGAGAAAATAAGCTTGTATTTACAAAGACATTAGCCGTAAGTTACAAAAAATTTAAAAAACCTCTAGCAATCCCATCTCTGATAGAAAAACTCCAGGAAAAAAAGCAACAACAAAAAAATGCTTTCTTCAAGAAAAACTTTAATTGAATTTTTCATCAAGATAGAAAACGGGTTTTTTTCTTTTTCTTCTGGCAGACCATGAAAAAATATTAGCGAAAAATTTGGGAAAGTGAAAAAAGCGGAAATACTTTTTGCAACTTGATAAAAATACAACTCATGTTGCAACAACAATAGCCCAAAGTGTACAAGATTTAAAATTTTATTAGTGTCTCTATTGGCAGTGAAATTGTTCATGGCTGCATAACGGACAACAACACAAAATTAGAAGGGAAAAAAGCAGGATAATACCAAAGTTTAGCTGTCTAATAATCCTTGCCACTGCCAGTGTTACAACTATGATGATGATGGTTTTTATTTCTATCCTACGTCTTAGTTGATTCATTTTTATTTTGTTATCTTGTCAAGCGAATGGAAAAAAGTGTTGAAGTTGGCATTATTTACCAAATTGCGGTTGTAGTTTGTGTACGTGGTCAATAGGAAATGCTTACACCACAAAAACTCTCTCTTCTTTAGACAAAACACACACTCAAACGCAGACCACAGAAAAACTAAATCCGTCAAAACAATTTATGTGGTACAACTTACTGTACGACTACTTAAGTAAAGATTTGAAATTTTATTTGATTGCCCGAGCATCTCCTCTTAATTTTGTAGTGTTCAACACCAAGTGAATTATAATGTTAGAAAAGTGTAAATATTTGAGCAGACTGACGCATATATAGCGCCATTGCCTTTGGAAATAGACAAACATTTTCGACATATTAATTATTGCGATAACAGAGCAAATGCACTAATACGTCTAGTGTCTATGTTTTTAATACTTTTAGATTACCATTATTTCTAAAAATGTTAATATTTATAAGCAAAGAGACTCTTAAATCTAAAGGGCATACGGATAATAAATCGTGTTAAATGTAAGATATGCTCTCACTTAACAAATATTATCTCCTAAACATTTTTGGTAAAAAAAATATCGTTAAAAAATGTAAGTTTGAGCAAGCAAACCTTATGCAAAATATGACAAATATTTAATTAAAACAATTCAGAGTGCTATATTCGGCTATGCCGAATCTTATAAATACTTCACCATGGTTTCCAGATATAAAGAAAAGTATTTTGTACCACGTCCACTTCTCTCTGCTCTCTGTACTAAATTTCGAAACATTTATTGCTACGGTTATCCCGATATACAGAAAACAATTTGTGTTCATGGCTGTCAGATTTGACGATTTATTGTCATGTTGACGGTTTTTTGTTCCGAAATTAGCAGAGTGCCGATTTGCTGAATTTTTTCTATAAAGTGACGATTTTTTTAGTCTCCAAAGTCTGAATAACACACTGAATTTTCTGCCATGCTCATGTTTTAATCTTGGAATCTTGGAACAGCAGTACCTTAACAAGAGCGGAAGGCGGAACGTTTTCTTTCGCTTAGTTTTTACGCTGATATGCCATACCTAAGCAAGAGCGTTAACGTTTTTTCACGAACAGTAGTGATAGCTTTATTGTTTAATAAAACCCACATATTATAAATAAAAATTGAGACAAAAACGCAAAAAAAAAAGATAATTTGCCATCATTAATTAACAATAGCGGCAAACTTTACTATTAAACAAGCTGTCAAAATCGGGTTTTCCAATTGCAAAGCTTTGAGGGGGCTCCGCCGTTTTGTTTACGTACGGCTGTACAATACAAGTCTTAAGAAAATCTTTAAATTATTATTTTCAGAGTACAAAACAACAATGTTTCACTTTGTTTTTCTTTCGTCAAACCATCATCGAATGAAACAATTACGACACTCTGTATAAATCATATTTTCAACAATTATACCGCGAACATTTCACGAGTTGTAAGAGTGTTTCATACGATTGTTGACATGGCTGTACTATGTCCTGTTACAGTTTTTCCCGTCTAAGGAATCTTCTACGATTAAAAAAGCGGTCATCGACGATCAAAGACGGTCTTCATGAGACTCCCAATATCTCTTACACCATTGAAAATGCGAGCCGGGAAGAAGTAATTATGTTTTTGTTTAAATGTTTTTTTTTTTATAAAAATCGAATCAAAGTTGTTAAAAAAAGCTAAATTTTTTAGTTAGGCTTGAGTTCATCAAATTTAATTTTCATCAAAAAACATAATAAACAAATGTATTCAGGTTTTCAAGACAAAGTCTTGACGGAAAGAATACGAAAAAACAAAAGAAAGGAAGCAACATGTGAATAAATTGAAAATGATAATTACAGCAAATTTCGAACCAGCAGTATCACTGGTTATTGATTGATGATTGACTGTTGGCTGGCAGGCAACGCAGTGGTGCAGAGGTTAGAACTCAAAGAATTCTGATGAAAGAAACATGTAAATTTAACCCAGGTTCGAACCCCAGCTCAGCCAAGAAAATTATCAATAAATTTTAATAAAAATCCAAGTTGTAAAAATTCCTTCCTTCAGTAAAAATAATTTAATGAAAATTAAATTTGATGAACTCAAGCCTAACTAAAAAAATATAAAAAAAAGCTAAATTTTAAGTTGTCCGATTTTTTGACGATTTTTCGAAACGTTAAAGACGATTTTTAATTTTTTCGCAGGATATTGACGATTTCCTCACAAATTGATCTGGCATCTCTGGTTGTGTGGGAGGTGCCACTCTCACTTCTTAGAAAGGTTGTCTATTACCCTACAAATAATATTGGACCACCTGATCCATTTTGATAAAATGGACTACTCCATGGACTGGTCCGATGTTATGCAAGCATGGACCATGTCATTGTTAAAAGTGTTTGTAGTGAGACGACATGTCTTCGTTTTTTAATGACATGTTTTCGTTTTTAAACGAAGTTAAAACTAACCCTCTTGTGTATACAATGGAGTAGTTTTAAAACTTCTCCGTTGTAGTCCAAAGATGGGTTATATGCTCCTGTCCTAGGACATCGTAATGTTAAATAGACCATGTTTTTTCCATACGTTTGGGTTACTTTTGGACTAGTCCTAGTCCCTTGTGGACTACTCCTTACACGCGTGTTTGGACTGGTCCTATTATTTGCAGGGTAATAACTATTTATACCAAATTTGGGTACTTTTTCTCTTATCGTTCTTTAGTTATAAATAATTTTGTTTCGTACCATGGCCACTTTTCTAACTCTGCCCACATTTTTTGGATGTTGTGTATTAATAACCAAGATGTTGTACCTTATTTGTAAGCTTTTGTTTCTGCCGTTTTCAAGATATATACAAAAATAAGCAACAAGATGAAATTTATGGAGAAAAATAAGAGGCAGCCTTGTTTTTTTGCTCATATCTCAGCCATTTGTTAACCATTCTTGCTGAATTTCAACAGAAAAAAATCCGCAGTATTTGCGACATAAATATTTAACAACCTAGGTCCCATAATTTCTGGGTATTTTTGGGCTTGGATATAAGAGAAGGAATGCTAACCTTTATACACACTTACCAGCTGTGGTGAAGGGTATAAAATTACGTTAAAGCTGTTATGATACTTGCTATTTTTTGTATTTTTTCTATATTGGAGAACAGTGCAAATATATTTGCATAGAAAAAATTGACTAAGTGTAAAGAGTATGATTATATCATAAAAAATCTTGAAATGTCAAACAAATATACATGTGTTATCGATAAATAATCTAAGACTGTCAAAAAAAATATAAAATTTTTTAACTTAAAATTGACATTTCCAAATTAATTGTTAGCACTGTTGCCAATTTTTTTAGTTTTTGATCGAAAGAAACGGGCTTTAACATTTTTTTTGCGATTTTTAACTTTAATGACGGTTTTTTGTGGGGAAAAAACGTGGGGAGTATTGTTTGTTTTGTTTACATTTTATCAAATTGTATTTCTTGTTCTTTCTCGCATTTGTTGTTTCATTCAGTCAATCCTAAAAAAATCCAATACAAAAAATAGCAAGTATCATAACACCTTAAGGCAGTCAAATGTTTGTTGAATGTGACCATGGCTTTAGAAATACTTATACGACAGCCTTTTAGATTATTTGCTCATATTAACCTACTTTTTTGTGTTTCTATCATGCTACGTGTATTTTAAGAGGAGATCTACAAGAAACGCCTGCAAAGAACGTCTTAAACCGGTTTGTGTGCAACACTCGCAGAATGTAACCTTCTTCCATAAATGCTCAAACGATTTTGTAAAAAAAACTATTATATATATTTTGTATAAACACTATAAATTTTTGAAATATTGTTGTTCTTATTCTTATTTTCTTCTAACATCCTCTCAATGAATCCACAGGAGTGGTAAGCGTTTGTGCTGTTTAAAGTTGTTAGGTCAGATAAAGAAAATTCTTTTATTATTAACCTATTTATAAAATATTTGTAAGCGATTAAGATTACTTAAGTAATATTGTATATAATAGGGTTCCTTATTTGTTGAACGTTTGCCATTCCTAGAAGCTCATAGACTTATTTCTTCATTCTCGCAAACAAAAAATATCCGAGTGGACGGGCTTGTGGTGGCACAGCCATAATTCACCACAAACACGTCAGACACTTTTTAATGCCGGAGTTCAAGGAAGATTTTATTCGGGCTACTTCTATAAATCTTACAGATTTTAAAATCACGTTATCATCCGTATATTGTCCCCCTAGACATAAAATAGCACGGGATAAATTTCTAAACTTCTTGTCCATACTGGGACAGAAATTTATTGCAGCAAGCGTCTACAACGCTAAGCATACGTATTGGGGATCCCGACTTACAAGTCCTAGAGGTAATCAGATGTCGTTTCGAGTGGAGAACCTATCTTTTGGCCCACCGACTTCAACAAGACCTTATCGACTTTGCCGTAATAAAGAACATCAAGCGCGATCAATTACTAATTAGTTCCTCATATGATTTATCGTGCGATCATTCACCTTCATTTTTGCAAAAAAGTGAATTTTCTCAGGCTCATCGAATTTTTAAAGTTTTTCGCGGTTTTGATCTGGAAGATGAATTTTTTTTAGATTTTATATGTTCGAAGTTTTTGTTCTTTATGGCAAGAGCTACAACTTTGTCTCAAAGTGTAAATCAAAATTCCGATCGGTTTGCAAGATATGAGCCTAAGAAAATGATAATTTTCTTGCAAAAATGACACCGATGCCCCAAATCTTTAAGGGCCCATAAATTAAAAACTGCATGACTTTAAGCAAAACTAGGAGACACGGGTCTTTTTTTTTGGTCCTTTATATTTATTTTTTATCCGTATATGGTTATTTTTCCATGAGTTAAGAAATTACACAGTGTTACCAATCGGTTTTCTTAAAATTTGGCATGCAGAGACTGTAGCTTGAATTTGTTGTTTCCTGCTTTGATGGTTTTTGTTTATTCCTTTTGTTTTCTATTCTGCCTTGTTTGTAGCACAGAGTTGTATTTATGTGGCTTAGTTTATATGTTTTGCCGGTTTTTATTTTCAAACTAGCGTTCTTTTTGTGTAATTTCTGATGTGGAAATAAAGTCATTTAACAATAAATAAATTGATTACGTAAGAAACGTAAAACTTTTCGACCGACAAGTCGATGGTTAGTGGGCCGCTTGAGAGAACGATAGTGAGTGACTTGTTGTCGATCGGATATGGGGGGCCGGGATGAGTACCACAATAGCTTGTTTTTATATCCGACTTTTTTATTTTAACAGTCATTTCTCAATTAATTTGAAACCCTAGTTATCCTAATCCCTAAAATGTCTAAATACAGTTTTTTGACTTCTTAACTGATAAATTTACTTTGTGGCTTTGGCAAAACTATTATATAAATAATTCTCATAATTTGTAAAGATTTTTCTAACCATTTAACATGACTTATCTTTATTTAGTCACAAAATATCTTTTTCTTGTAGAAAAAAAAATCAATTTTACCATGATATACACTTATAAATATTTTCCTAAAGAGTTTAAAAGGTTGTGTCTTTGTTTGTTTTTGTTCATCATAATTTAACTAACTTATCACATTATTTATTTTACTGACATACATATTTTTATATATCAAGTAGTGTTAATCTTTTATTTTTTACTTTAATCTATATAAAAGCACTTTAGCAAAAGAACTAAAATCAGTTACCATCACATGTACGTATACACACACACACACACGTGAATTTTCCTTGATATTTCAGAAAATGCGAATAAAAGCTCGCACGTACATTGTAAAAATGGATGAAAATGTAATCGAAAAAATAACTTAGAAAAACGAAACACGAAAAAAATATGAGAAATAGAAAAAAATTACTTACTCAACACATTTTAAGTGAATTCTTTGATGATGTGTTTGCTTATTTTAACGGAGATGGGAACTTAAAGGCACTTGTTTCGTTTTGAATTCTGAAATAAAATGAAAAGATAAATAGGAATAATTAAGAATTTAAAACGTTTATTGTTCATAATGTAAAAAAATTGATTCTAAAAAGGATAATAATAAAAAGAAATAATCAGTATTGCAAAAATTATAATGTTTTTGCACACAAAACGTTAAACAATTTTGTAACTTGTTGACCAAGGCGAATTCATACAAGGTGGGCTTATTTTGAAACGTTAACAACACTATTAAATATTTTAACGTTGTGTCAAAAATAAAACAACACTGTAGTAAACAATTTAAACAAATATTTAATTTTCTTTTTAATTTTAAGCTGTTTGTTTTGAAATGTAATAATTTAAAAAAATTTTAAATATCATAATTTTAAACGAAAATTATTAAAAATTTAGTAAATATTCCCCAGATCCACATGAACGGTACATAATTTTGACACAAGGTTAGTAATGTTGCTGTTATCTTACGTAGCAAGATAAGGTCACCTGGTGTAAATTCGCCTTGTTGTTGACTCTAAAAAATGAAAATGAGGTACGATGCACAGTGTCGTGTTTTTTACAACGACCGGCAATAAAAGAGTTATTGTTAAAAGTCAATATTTTGCACACAAAGTTTCAAAAATTTCGGTGTAAGAAATTAGGAAGGACAAATAACCTGAAAATAAAAATTTTCATAAAATTTGTCATTAAGATATTATGCAAAAAAAAAAAAAAACTATAGAGTGAATGAGAATTACAAACACTCAATAAACAGTGAGTTTATATTTTCTAACATTCCCCACAACAATTGGTTAGTTAAAATTCTCCCAACACTAATTTTAGTTAGAAGTGCGTTCGCAAGAAAATAAAAATCAAGCAATTTGACAGTTCAGTTTTTGCACATTTATTATCAAAGCTTTTATTGGGAATACATAATTTTTCAGCAATAAGATTTTATTTGTTGTGATTTATTTCAAATTTTGGTTCTTGATAAATACACTGAAATTTATTGATTACAAATCACGTGCTTTTAAAATTGTACACTTGTGATTTTGTTTTGTGAAAATTATACCGTTTTCGATCTCGGTGTGCTTACGTTAATTGAAAATCACACCGAAAAACACAAAAACGGAACACCACAATATTACACAAGGCACATGTGATTTCAAATCACGTGATTGGAATTAAAGTGTTTTTTCAGAACAAGCCTGATTATCTATTAAATGGAAATAATAACTTTAAACAAAATTTATATAAAATCGAATGAAAAATTTGTTAATTCAGCTTCAATGTTAAGAATTAAATAAACTTTAAAAAAAAACATATTTTATATATTAGATTTCTCTAAAAGAATATTACACAAGGCACATGTGATTTCAAATCACGTGATTGGAATTAAAGTGTTTTTCAGAACAAGCCTGATTATCTTTTAAATGGAAATAATAACTTCAAACAAAATTTATATAAAATCGAATGAAAAATTTGTTAATTCAGCTTCAATGTTAAGAATTAAATAAACTTTAAAAAAAAACATATTTTATATATTAGATTTCTCTAAAAGAATATTACACAAGGCACATGTGATTTCAAATCACGTGATTGGAATTAAAGTGTTTTTCAGAACAAGCCTGATTATCTTTTAAATGGAAATAATAACTTTAAACAAAATTTATATAAAATCGAATGAAAAATTTGTTAATTCAGCTTCAATGTTAAGAATTAAATAAACTTTAAAAAAAACTATATTTTATATATTACATTTCTCTAAAAGACTACATCATTCGATTTTTGAACTTATTTAATAGCCAGTGTTACCACCAGCAAAATTCAAAATTGCACTTGAGCTGAAGCAAAATTACCCGATTTAAATGAAATTACACCTGATATAAAATTTAAGTTTTATTTAATAAAAATACACTTACAAAGAAGCAAAAACACAACAAACTCATTAAAATAAGATCAATATTAGTCAAACTGTTAAGATCTAATTGTAATTTTAAAAAAATAATAAAAAAAGACTCATAAACAATTAAGAAAACATAAAATAAAACTCCTAAAATAATGAGTTTAGCTTCCGCAGTTGGTTGCATATATCTAGGGAAGGTTTAAAATGCTCATTGCAATTCCTTTATAATGGGTGTTTTATAGCCCCATAGAGCTTAGCTGCCAAACGAACTGTCATACTTCTTTAAATTTTTTTCTCAGGCACATCATCATGAATAGATTCATGCTTGAACGACGCCACCAAATTATCCAAATTTAATTTGAAATTCAGCCATCGATTTTCGCAACTAATAGGCAACTTCATGATTAAACTGACGCAACTGATTTGTTCACAAATGAATACGATGTGTTGATTTAGGCCGTGCGATGTGGCATCTCTTGATTGTTTTTCGTAGGGCTGTGAAGTCACCTGTTTATGATGATAAAACAGCAGCAATTAACGTCTTGGAGGTCAACAGTGTTCATTTTAGTCGTGACAGGCAGCCAGCAATGCTCAAAAAGGAGGAACAAGATTGGACGTCTACAAGGCGTTTCTTTAAGGACAGGTGCGGTGTTTATTTGTTTGAATTTCAATTAGTAATGCCGTGTATTAATCTGCGATTAAAATTATATTTTTTTTGTGTTCTCTAATATGTTAAGTTTCATGGTCTTAAAAAATGCTCTTTATACCTTATTTAGTAAACAAACTGCCTGCTGGGTTTTATACAACTGTTCCTTTCGTAATTTAGTTTCACAACTGATAAGGGCGTAAAATATTCTTCAAACTAAAGCATTTGAAAGTTGCCAGATAAAAATAAAGTTAATTACACTTTGAATATTGGAAATATTTCATCCCCCAGGCTAGTTTCAGTTTGAACAACTTTTTGCAATAAACTTTAGGGTCTAAATCACTAAAAGGCATTTTTATCCATATCTTACGGACCATCTTGCGACATTCATTACAAAACTTTTGAAAATATATATTTATTGATTAAAGTCTTTTCTTAAAAAGAAACCGAAACTTTGGTCCAAAAGACTGTGCATTTTTTTGCAACAATATTTAAAAGAAATAAATATCGTAACTGAAATCGATTCTTGGTTTTATTTGGGTAGTTAAGTGAGAATTTCAAATAACACCGGAAAAACACCTAAGAGAAATTACCCACGCTCTACCCACGACGGTAAAAATTATACCAAATTCGGGTAATTAAACACAAAGTGGCAACACTAGTAATAGGGGTTTTGACATCAAAATCCCACCCTGTGGCCAACCAGAAATAATCATCAGAACTGTAGGGTATTAATTCGAGTAATTTTTGGTGTAAGCATTTTGAGTTATTTTAGTAAAACTACGTGATTCACTTATACATATATTTTTTTATCTTCCGAATTTATTTCAGTCTTTCAAGGAATAAACAATGATTTTTATTGCTACTGTTGTGTTTTTTTTATTTTTAAGGACTTGTAAAAGAAAGTTTCGTTTGAATGTGCTAAATTCCCATTTCGTTCTATTGATACTCCGAAATTTATTGTTGATGGGATAAGCTATTCCTATGCGCATTTCAGTGGATGCTTAGGCCAGCTCATCATGAAACTGCATCCAAAGATTTTGGAAAAACTGAAGATATTATACAAATAAAACTGCTAAGCGAATAAGAATTATAAACCTCAGTTTTTGTTTTAACAATATCAAAGTTTAAACAAAAACAACAACAATAAACAGTAAGCTTATCTTTTCTTATAATTTGTTGATTTTTTGTCAACTCTAAATGTAGTTTTAAGTGGGTAAAGAAAACACAAACTACTTTATTTTATTTTGCCAGTTACGTTTTATTTACACTGTCACATGCATATTAGTTTTTCTTGTGAGTCAAAAATTATTAAACAACCCTACAAGAACAATGACAATCATTTTATGCATCATCTGATGGACATTGCTGATGGGTATATACATCAGAAGTTTCTATCATTTCATTAAGGGCAATATGAAAAAACTGATGTAAACATTCGTGAACGTGTGACATTTTTCCCCACTCATACTTGAGAACTTTAATACAAAATAGCGAGAGTGCTAGTTTATAAGTTTTGTTTATGTTAGTTTACTTCAGTAATTTCTTGTATGGAAGGTTTTGTTTACGTGTGCTAAATTCCCATTTCATCCGTAAATCAAAATCCAAACCTAAAATAATTCAAAGATCTTGATATAGCAAGTATTCAATTATGGAAGTGGTTTCAATTGAAAACTTCGTTCTCTATGGAAGCGTTTCCCATTGAAAACTTTGGTCTCTATATTGCACTCGGGTTCAGACAGCCAATCTTAAAAAATGTTTGCATACATTTTTGGAGAAACATTTGATGCCTTTGACAGCTCAATATAATGACTAGAAAATTGAGTACTGCCAAGCCCATTCAAAGTATATTTTCTGCTTAACGAAATCTTATGAGATTTGGTTAACACATTAGGCTTCGGTGAAAATAAAATATTTTGGCTGGAGAAGTGGGCAGTGCCACGCCCATTTAAAGGAATTCTTTCCTTTTCGTACACTTCCACATAACCGAATCTTAAGTAATTTTACATACACATTAAGTTTCTGTAAAAATGCAATATAATGACTTCGCCACGCCCATTCAAATTCAAACCAGAATATTAATCATTTTTTAAAATATTAAACTAATTTTATCTACAATTTAATTCGTATCTAAGACTTTCTTTCATTATCACTATCACTAATACCTTTATCCTTAATCCTTGGAGCTGTTTTCTTGAATTATGAATACTTAATAAGCGTGTCTGATGTATCTATTGCTCTGTTGATACTTTTATCAGATTCTTGTTCCATTGAATTGTCACTACGTAATCAGTTAATTTTTTCACCTAGGAAAGTAAAATGCTTTAAAAGCGGGTCTAATGTATCCATTGCTTTGCTAAAAACATCATGCAAATAATTTCTATTTATATATGTTTTCGAGCGTGACTTACCCCTAATTTCCTAAGTTCAGTTAAAACTAACTATTACTTGAACTTCCAATTAAAAATATGTTTTGACAGCTGTAACTGATAGTTAATTTTAACTGAACTTGGTGAATTGGGGGTTAATCTATTATTTTAATATCGTTTTTGACCTTTGATGGTCGGGAGCTATGGGGTAAGGAGCTTGGTGTGTCCGTTTAACATTAAATCAAATATGTGTCCCACAGCGCAATGGAAATAAGTAAGACATATAAAAAGTTTTCGATTTGGGGGCATAGCTACTGTACGTAAACAAACTTCCTCTAAAATGTTCGCTTTATATTTTCTACTAGCTGATCCGGTCCACCTTGCAGGCCCTAAGCTACCATTAGTGTTGTATTATCACACGATTTAAATTGAGCATTAAACGAAATTTACGGCCTTTAAAAGAAGAGCGGATGTTCCTTTTTTTAAAAAAAATACCTGAAATGAAACAAATAAAAAAATTGTATTAAAAACAAAAATTATTTATGCATGTTGTTTTACTTGAATAGTTTCAAAACCGAAAACCGAACCGAAACAAAGCGGTTTTAATCATTTCAAAACCGAAACCGCGGTTTCACATTTTTAATGTTTTTAGCAAACTTCAATTTAAACCCCTTCAAAACAAAATGCTCCTTCACTTTGAAGAGTGTAAAAATCTCCTGCAAGGCATGTAAATAAATACTCTTGTACCGTTCATCGAAGTCATGTATGAAAAACAAAATTGTTTTGGAAAATACATACTTATAAAACATACATCATCAACGGCCAAAATATAAAAAAAAGATTTATATCCACAGAAGAGTATTTGTATTCAAATATAAAAAATATATATAAAAAAAAAATTTGTATAATTTATTGGCATAAAATGTGTTCAATTTGTAGACCACTTTAGCCAGTTCGCCCCAATGGCCCAGTCATTTAGCACAATGAATAGTTTAGTTTTTTTTTAATTTTTAAGTACTTCTGCTCCTTAACTAATCAATTTTTATGTTCTGCTGTGGCCACTTTGGTTATTGCTACTTTTGTTCTCTTATGGTGCTGGTTATAAATTATACGCACATTAAATGTGCAGCACCTAATTAGGAAACCTATGCTGAACTGAACTATTTTTAATTTTTTATTTTTACAGACAACAAAATTTACACCTTTTCAAAACATAAGTGTATTTATTGTTCGGCTAACAATGAAGTAAAAAATACCAATAGGAAATGTACAAAAAATTTCTCCTTTTTTTTGGAAATTTATAGACAAATTTCCGACATAAAATTTCGCAATTAGTTAGAGAAGTATTCCATAAAAAATGTTGTCCTCTCTCTGAACTTTGCCGCTCTTAAAAGGAATTTCTGAAAAAAACTTAACCTCCATTTAGGGAAATTCTTTATAAAAAATTAGCTTTAATCTGTATTTATATTATGTGTACTTATTAGGGTATTCAATTAATCGATAAATCGCGCGAATAATTATTTAAGGGTTAACAATTTAATCGAATAATAATCGATCAATTTAATATTATTCGGTTAATCGAATAATTTTAATTTTGTCTAGTGTAGAAGCTTAAAAATAAGACCAAAAACAAATATTTTTCAACACCAAAATTTTATTAACTGTCTGCTTAACGATTTCGAACGTTACCGTTCGCATAGAAAATTAATAAAACAAAATTCTAAAGTTAAATCGAAAAACAAAATTCTAAAATTTGTTTTTGTTTTAAATATAGTTTTTTTTGTTTGGAAAAAAATCAAAATGCGAATAAAGTATATGCAAAACATTGTCGGTGTCCACGGTTTGTAGAAGGTTTGTACGAAACCAAAATAATGTAAATATGCATATTTTAATGATTCTGATATTGCATATCTTTTTTCCAACCAATTATTCACCACACACCAAGCGAAAATAGTTTGAATTAGTAACACACGATCTCCCTGACATTCTTAAGCACTACTATTATGAAAATTTAGAATTAATGTGCCCTTCTGTCAAATAAATAATTGCAGTGTCAGTATTGACTGCTTTACAGTATTGACAGCAAGAGATAACAAATGAA
This sequence comes from Pollenia labialis, assembly GCA_949318255.1. Classification (NCBI taxonomy): domain Eukaryota; kingdom Metazoa; phylum Arthropoda; class Insecta; order Diptera; family Polleniidae; genus Pollenia; species Pollenia labialis. Next base: position 50,621,205 of record OX439142.1, read on the forward strand.
CAAGACGTTATAGCCCAATTTTGATTCGAATTCAGCCATGCTTCGTTTCTGCATTCAATTTTTTTTCCAAATTTGTAGACCAGTGTAATCTTTCAAAAAGATGAAATGTTTATGTTTCAAACAATTTCTTTTTTTTTTTTGTTTTGATGAAACTTGATTTAGAAAAGATTAGGCCGTGCACTTGCCAGTTTATTATCAAAATTATTTTCGTGGGAATACAAAATTTAATTTTAAATGACTTTGTTATTCGTGCTTAATTTTTCAATTTTTATTTGTGATAAAAACTGAAATTTTTTGTTGATGGGATAAGCTATTCCTATGCGCATTTCACTGGTTGCTTTGGCCAAATCATCAGGAAACTTCATCCATAAAGATTTTAAAAAAACTTAGACTTGTTGAAGTCTAGTAGATGGTTGTTTTCATTCGCCTTATAAAAATGATATTTATCTAAATCATTGAGGTAAAAGTCTTGTGTTTTAAATAAAAGAAAGCAACTAATACATACTGCCAAAAAACAAATTTTCGATTAATTGATTAATCGACATAAATTATTCGAATTATTCGTTAATCAATTCGTTACGGCATTTTACTGTTTAAAACAAAAAAAAATTGTTGCTACAATTACAAATTTCCTAAAAATTAATTCAAAACAAACTTATTTAAAGCAACACTACATTAAAATCGTTTTGTGGCCCAATGATAACGATTATAAACATATACATTTCAAAATTAAATTATTTTTTTTATAAAACGTTATCCTTATTTTGTTTTTTAATAAATGGTTATTTTATTGTAAGTTTTTGTTTACTCCTAATTTAAATGAATTGATAGTAAATTAAATCATTTGAACGAAATTTATTTTATTTTATTTTAAATCAGGCTTAAGTTAAAAACATTTCATTTTCATTAAACTAGTGCTCGAATAATGGTCAAAATTCGACCAAAAATTTATATGTACTCTCCTTACATGTTCTTATTCACCCAGGACTATGCATGTTTAATTTTATCCTTATAAAATATTAGCAAAAATTACAAAAAGTAACATAATTTTTCATCTTATAGGATTTCATTCACTCAGGACCCGGCATAGTTCAATATTATAGAAAATATTAGTATTGAGGCTTATGGTTATTAATCCAAATTTTGAAATATTAATTGGGCTAAATTTCGTAAAATTTTATTTTCATTAAATTATTTTTATGAAAAAAAGAATTTTACATCATGATAATTAATTAAAATTTATTGATCATTTTTCATTCTTGACTGTCGCGGGGCTTGAACTTCGGCTTTTACGGACAGGTAACCCTTACATGCTTCAATTGCAACCACTTAATCTCTTCAGAGGGTTTTGCCTTTTAACACTCACAGCCATTGACGACTGCTGGCAGTTAATAGTAAAACATCAATCTTTAAACCAAATTGTATTTAACCCGCGGCAGTCAAGAATGAAAAATTACACTGCTATAAAGTCATTTTGCGGCAGGCATACTTGAAGTCGATTTTGTATAAGACGAGTGTGCTGATAACGGGAAAAATACCAGAATTGTCAAATTGACTCCAGTTTTTGAGATAAACGCTTCTAACATTTTCCATAAAATGCTTCAATAAATGGGCCAAAAGATTTATTTAAAATTTATTTTTATTGTTTATCTTTACAAAAATACACAAAATAATAGTTTGGGGTACCTTTAACTAGAATAAATAAATGAAGATCATAAAAAACTTTTTCTTTGGGATTTTCTCTTATAAACGTAAGTGAAAACAAGTCAATGAACCACAATGTTTATAGGGTATTTCACATATTTCTTAGTTCCGTTTATCTCAATAACCAGAGTGAATCAAAAATAAATAAGCATGCAGCGTGAAGGTCTAATATGAGTATTAACAAAAACCATTAACAAAATCCCTGCCGCAGATTTTTTTTTTTTTTTGTATAGCAGTGTTATCAATAAATTTTAATTAATTTTCATGTTGTAAAATACCTTTCTTCATAAAAATAAATTTATGAAAATTAAATTTGATAAAGTTTTGCCTAATTAAAATATCAAAATTTAGATTATAGAAAATTTTAAAATTATCACATGCTGAACGCAAAAGTAAAAGACACAAATTTAATTTCCCGTATTTATAAAGTCGAAATATTCAAAAACCTTTTTCTAAAAAATTTCGAATCTTATTTATTATTTGAAAAATTTTAAAAAAAACAAATTTTTTTTGTTCTGCATATGTGTTAGTAGCAAATCTGAACGCTTATAACTCTGAAATTATTGAACAGATTCTATTAAAATATGTATTTTGCACTTCTGTGAGGAAATATCTTTCAAATCGTGTATTAATCGGTTGACATACAGAGGAGGAAAGTGTTCTTAACTGCTTTGCCGATTTATATATAGATAATTTTAATGAAGGAAGGAATTTTACAAAGTTAAAATAATAAAAATTTACTGTTATTTTTTTATATTCTTGACTGAAGTCGGCTCGAATTTACATGTTTCAAGAAAGGAAAGGTTATTTCCTAAGCAAAATAACACATTTTGAAAGCTTGTGGCAAATTCTTATTTTTTTTTCCTCTTGGCGTTTTTTATCCTTTTCCAAATTTTGTAACGTTTTTATCCGTTTTTACAAAGTATATGATGCTTTTTTTTCATTTCTAATATGGCAACACTGGGTTGCTCTCATTTAGAAAAGTTTTCTATAGAAGTATTTTCTCTCAGTTCTGTTTTCTTCTGGAATTTTGCTTACAATAAGAACGTTTCTAAACACAATTGTGTTCTCAATAAGACGAGTTTTCTATAGAAAACTGTGCTTTCGTTTGGAAGAGCTTTGAAGAAAACTTTGCTCTCAATTAAAAAATTTTCATTTAGAAAACTATTTTCTACTGACCATTATTTACTCTTGGGTCAATTTAAATAAATACCATCATAAACGGTAGTCGTTTAAACAGAAACACACAATTATCACATCACATCACACACATTCAACACAATAATTTATATTTGTTGTTGTTGTTTTTAGTAGTTTGATCGTGTTGCTGTTGCAACACTTGCAACAAAGAAAAAGAAAAAATAAACAAAATTCGTGCATTGTTGAAAATTAGATTAAATTTTAGATTGAGACATGTTCAAGCATAAATTATAATCAATTAGTTGTTCTTCTGTTTGTTCCCCGTTTAATATAAAGATGATGTTGTTGGGTGTTTACGTTTCGTACTCCTACAATTGTAATGGATCACTTTTCTCTTGATTGTTGCTGCAACAATTTCAACGAATGTGCCTGATGGTTGGTTTATGTTTGTGTTAAGATGCCGGAAAGATTAAATATATTAAATTTTTTTTTTATTTGATAATGTGTGCGTCAGTCTCTCTCTGCATTGATTGGGTTACAGTTTTTGTTACAAATTGTTAGTTTTCGTTAGAATTTGAGTTGTGTTGACACTAAAAATTTATTTATTCTAAAGTTTGTTGTTTTATCGTCGTTTTTTGTTTGTTGTTGTTGTGAAAATAGTGACTGTATTAATATCTTGTGTCAAGTAAATGCTCTTATTCAGGGGTCATTGAATGTTTAATACATATGGAGGGCTCAGAGCTGAAGCTAATCAAGTCAAAACAGAAAATTCGAAAATATTATTGGTATGAGTAAGTGATCTGTCATTAATTTCTGGAGCCATTGACTTGGGCTTATAACCGTTCTTACCTTAGGAACGAAACACTTTTTGATTTAGTGCTTTACAGAGTTTTGCTATGCGGAGTGCGAAATAGTTTTAAAATACATATATGCTTTTTTATGACTTGGTTTGTTTGGGCTCTGAACCCTCTATAGCTAAATCTATATTTTCTACTTTTTCAATAATTTGAACATATTTTACTGCTATGAATAATTTTTTATATAATTTTTTACATTAAATAAAAACATAAATTTGCTTATCCAAAACAATGTTAACATCGATATTTGCTAGAAAAATAGAAAAAATCCTTTAGACGTCAGCTTAAGTTAACTGACTTCTTTTGTATTTCCACCTGTAAATGACACTTTTTCTTTTGCTTTTTTATGTATGTCTTCTCTTTTTTTTTATATGCAAAAAACTTCATACCTACACAAAAAACAAAACTTATTTTTGGCAAGAAAGGCAAAAACAGTATCTTGGACTTATGCCAATACACAAAACTTAAGTATTTTATGTCTTTTTATAAAGTGCACGCTATAGTAGGCATTGGAAATGATTAAATGTAAATGATTTTTTGTGTGAAAACATTTTGAATCAAAATATTCTCTCTGCGGGAAATACAAAAAAGTTTTTCTAAATACAAAGAAATATAGAATATAAAATTACGCCATTTGTATGATTTCCTGTTGGATGGCGTATTTTGTCCCTGGCAAGGCTTGCCTAAGATTCGTGAATTATTTTATATTGGAAATGTTTGTACTTTATAGAAGCAGGCAACCCTGCAATTAAATATCAACTATCTTAGAGCTCCCATCATGAAATCATGAACCAATTGGTTTATATGTATAATATCTTTAGCTTTTCTAAAATCTTTGGATGAAGTTTCCTGACGATCTGGCCTAAGCAACCAGTGAAATGCGCATAGGAATAGCTTATCTCTTCAACAATAAATTTCAGTTTCTCAATAGTATGAAATGGGAATTTAGCACATTTGAAAGAAACCTTGTCAATTGGAAAGTAGTTTACGTGACGTATTTGTCCGACACGCGCAGAAGATTTCAATATTGCTTTGATAGTGCGTTTTTACGAAAAGTTTTTATAAAATAGTTATTTAGGAGATTTTTGTTAAAAAAATTTCGTAGTTAAGCCTTTCCGGGTGGCGGCATGGTTAAGTGGTTAAACTGATTGCCTACAAAACCAAGCACCCCAGTTTCGATCCCTGGCAGAGAATGAAAAATGTTAATCATGGTTTTCGAGTTTAAAAAATTAAGTGGCTTTAACCCCTCTCCAAACAGTCCATCCAAGTAGCCTCCTGACTTTACCTCCCCCTGGCAAATGTCAGGCAAGATAAGCAAGGTTCTCTACCACTACACCAAACACATCAAGGTCGAGCGACAGCCCCATTATCCTAGGACCTCCCATAGTACACCAATCGTCTACTTAGCTGGAAAAACAACCACTTACCGAAACTTATAGAAGGCAAAGTACTAATACTAAATGGATCGATACTCCAAGTACAAGGACAGTGAAATCTTACATGGGAAGACGCGAAAATAACTGCGACAAATCGTGTAAGATAAAGATGCTTTGTGGTATAGATGTGCTCCCAAAACGGGTGATGGAGAAAAAAGAGGACTTTTCTATAAAAAAATTCTCTTCGTTACAAGTTTTCTATTAAAAAAATCTATCCGTTAAGGGGTTCCTATAAAAAAAACTTATTTTGATTAGCAGTTTTCTATGGAAAACTTTTATTGATAAGAATCAATAAGAATTCAATTATGCGGTGGCGAACAATTATAGAAAACAAAATTGTATTTTTATTCGTGCATTAGTAGGCCGAAACGTCAAAAACACAAGCAACTTTTAACATTTCTGTCTCTATGTAAGAAAAATGAGCTCAAGTGAGCTTTTAACGGTACCTGAGAAGGGAATTCGCCTTGATTGGAAATTTGATATAGAAAGCGTCTCTCGATTAGGATTTTCCTATAAAAGTTTTTTTTAACTTAAACTTTTTTACTTAATCATTTGCTGTAAAACTTGTCTTGTTAGAAATTTTCTATAACCTGCTTCTCTCGGTTAGAAGTATGTTTTCTATAAGAAAATTTGTCGAGTTTTTATAGAAAACTTCTTACAGTTACGAGTTTTCTATTGAAACATTTTTTAAGTTTGGAGTTTTTTACAGAAAACAGTTTTCAATTAAGTGTCAACGATAGGAAAGCAGCTAAGGATATTTTGTTTTTTTTAATATTTTAAAAATTCTTTAAATGGACGATTTCACGAATTATATGCGTTCAATACCGAATCTTAATGTCCTCCTCTTCTAAAGTTATTTTCCCTAATACTTTTTTGCGCCATATTTAAAAACTGATAGCGGTGTCTGTGTGTGCAGTTTATATCCTCAATGTCTGCATTAAATATACAACAGTGCTACTCTTCAATAAATATCTGTCTATTCAAACTGTTACACTACCAAGTACAGTGGCTGCTAAAAAAATTGGACTCATTAAAGAACTTTAAATCACATTACAATTTTGTCCCTTGTGAGTATTATTCCGAATTTAACAACAAGTTCAAATAAGTTGCATTTTAAAAATCACTGTACATCACATGAAATACCGAAAGAAAAAGGATAAAATTTGTCTTCCTTGCAAAGTTTCAAAAAAGAGGAAGATGAAAAAAAACTAAGCAAAAACATAATAAAATAAAGTAAAAATAATAATGCTACTCTGACTGCCAAAAACGATTTATGAAACCTGTGTGGCCAACAAATAAAATATTAAGAAAGACATGAACGTTTTTTTTTGCAAATTTTTATTAAAAAGAAAACTTGAGTCTGTATGGAAAATGCTTGGATGTCTTTTCTTTCTGAAAAACAAGTAACCTTTAGTTACTTTTCAACCAACAATTGGTTTTATTATTTTTTTTTTCTTATGCATCCTTGAATCTTTTTTTTGGAAAAAGTATCCTGCAGATGTCTGCTCTACAGGTTTTCCAGAGTTCATGGAGTTGTTGTTGTCTTTTGTATGTCTTACTCTTGTAATAATAAGTTTGTACTTGAAAGTGTTGGTGGATTATTTGTCTGCTGTCCTGGCTGGCTGGCTGGCTCTTTGGCATGTCAGGACATACGATCATCATATAATTTTTAATAGTTTATTTACAATGATGTATGTAACACAAGCTTAAATATGTTGTCCATTTTGTCTTGGCATTTAAACTGATATGATTGGGAAGTTTTTGTCTACTTCTTGGTAACATATGTTTGGTAGTATTAAAACAACAACTATTAAACTTATGGTTCCATCACAATTACCATAAAAAAATACCTTTTATATTGCTTACATGAACTAATAAAAAAGTTTTGGGAAAAGGTAGAAATATTTACAAAATTGTCTTTAAGCTTTAAGGCACTTATGGAGAGCTACAGGGAGTTTTAAATTTCAAAAACAACAGAAATAATATTTTTTTTAATGTAATTTGAAAATGATTAAAGATTAAATGTCCCTTCGCATTCTGGATGTTAAATTTTGGTCCACTTCTTCACGCATTTCAGGCCGTATGTCATGAATAATACGAACAATGTTGGCCTCCAAGGCCAACTGTTGGTTTATCAGCAAAATCCAGTGAATTCAAGACGCCACTCAGGAAGCAATCGAGGACTGTTAAATTGAGCGACCTTGCGACCTTATTGGAAAATTCTAATTTCAATAAGTCGATGGGTACGGTCGTAATATGGCACGCATCCCGCCCGGATCAATGTAATCGATATTTTCAAACAAAAAATTATTGATCATGGTGCGGTAAACAGAAAAAATGATCGCCAATTAGAATTTTTTTTTTTCAATTGAACCATTAATCAAAAATAAAATCTGTTTAAATTAAAAATTTAATTACTTCAGAAAATGTTGTTAATATAAAAAATTATTTAATTGATACAATTAATTTGTTTACTGGTGCAAATTTAATTAATTTTTTTAAGTAAATTTTTTAATTGAAATCAATTTTAATTTTTTTCTTTGTAACAATGTCCATTGATCTGCGGTTTAATTTTTGAAGAAAAAATGTTCAATAATGATGATGTCACCAGTGTGTAAAGCACATTAACGGTAACTTTTTCTGGATGAAATGGAGTATTTAGGATAACTGAGTCTTTTGTGGGTTGGCCTAACTATTTATTCGCTCTGATGTAAGATTATGTGCGTCATTAAAATTACGAAATCGTCTAGTAGTTGCGCGAATCAATGACTGATTACACAGTGCAGCAAATTCGTGTCATCGCCGCCAGTCTCCATACTTGCACCACGAAACTTGTAGGTTAAGTCTGCCAAAAGGTTTTGAAAAGTTAGCTCGGGTTCCCGAAATATCGGCCCCTAAAGTTTTTGAATTTTTTGAAAAGGCGTTTTGAATAAGTCAAAAAAAAATATACTTAATGTACTTCTGAGCTAAAATACTATTTCAGATGTCTTCAGTAAAAGTGTATGGCCTTTCTTTTCTAGGAATATATTAAGCCTCTAACACTCATTTTAAGGGGCCATTTTTGTCCTTTTTTTAACTTTCACACAAAAGTATACTAAAAGGGCACTTCAGAGGATTAAAATGTTCCACAAATATTTTATGCAACAAATTTCACTAGGGGTCTTCTAAGACCAAAAAAATCGTCAAAAAATGGCCCCTATTATGGCTCTTCTTAGAAAAGAAAGGCTATACAATTGTACTGAAGACATCTGAAATAGTATTTTAGCTCAGAAATACATTTAGTATATTTTTTTTGACTTATACCAAACGCCTTTTCAAAAAATTCAAAAGTCTTAGAGGGTTAATATATTCTATATTGTATATTCTATAATCGCCATATAGTTCTATTGAAGTTATCTGAAATAGTATTTTAGCTCAGCAGTACAATTAGGCCCGTTTTGACAACTTACCGATAGCTAAAAGTAGACTTTAAACGGACTTATAAAAAGTGTTCCATTATTAAAACTTTACCTTAACCTAAAGTGAGCGAAGGTTCATCCTATCTGGTAAGGTAAAGAAAAGTTATAATAATGGAACACTTTTTATACGGCCGATAAAATCTTACCTTTTGCTATCGGTAAAGTGAAAACGGGCCTTAGTATATTTTTTTGACTTATACCAAACGCCTTTTCAAAAAATTCAAAAAATTTAGGGCCCGATATTTCGGGAACCCGAGCTATCTTTTCAAAACCCTTTGGCAGATTTGCTCTAGGTTCATTTCGCGTTGCAAGTATTGAGGCTGGTTTTTTTTTTGTTGCACAGTGTTATTAGTCAATTTAGAATTTAAATACATACTTATTGTTATTTTCTGAAATAATAAATATCCAATAATATGATAAAAGTAAATAAAACAAGTAAGAGTGCTATATTCGGCTACGCCGAATCTTATATACCCTTCAGCACGGTGCAATAAGGACAAAAAGTTATGTAAACACCATTAAGATATAAATAATTATATTTTGTGCCACGCCCACTTATCCAAACCGTCCACATTATGTCGGATGTTGTGTTTTAATAACCAAGATGCTTGTACCAAATTTGGAAACTTTTTCTCTTTCCATACATACAGGAAAATAGACGGACATCGATAAATAAACTTCGATGTACATGTATGTATTTATTATGTGTAACAAAACGCAAAAGTCATATAGATCGTTACTTTTTTTGATATGTATAAAAAACAACATGGAATTTTATGAAAAACATTATAGGCAGTCGATCATAACGGAGCCGATGTGATAGAGTTATAAAACAACCAAGACCCCGTCTTCGAAAACGCAATTTAAACAGACGGACATGTTCATCTTATATGTATATAACCCTACACGTTCGGTGAAGGGTATAAAAATAAACATGATTTGAGTTTACATTTTAAAGTACTTTACTAACAAAATACAATGAACATAGATTTGTTTTGATGCATTAAAACTTAAATATAAATACATATTAATACGATTTCCGTATGACGTGCTAAATTCCCAGTTTTTCATATTTGATAAATACACTGAAATTTATTGTTGAGGGAAAGCTAGCTTCTATGCGCATTTCACTGGTTGCTTAGGCCAGCTCATCAGGAAACCTTTTCCAAAGATTTTAGAAAGGCCAAAAATATTATACAAATAAAACCCTTAAGCGAATAGGAATTATAAACACTAAAAGTCTTACTTGTAACAATATCAAAGCCAAAACAAAACACCAACAATAAACAGTGAGTTTATCTTTTCTTACATTCCCCTACAATTGGTTGGGTTCTTTCCGACTTCCGAAGCAACCAGTGAAATGCGCATAGAAGCTAGCTTTCCCTCAACAATAAATTTCAGTGTATTTATCAAATATGAAAAACTGGGAATTTAGCACGTCATACGGAAATCGTATTAATAATAAATTTTGTATTCCCGAAAATAACTTTGATAATAAATACATATTGTTCATTTGGTTTTGTATATATACCGACGTGCTTACGAAGAAATTTACCATTTACTTGAGTTATAAAGCTTGGACTCGGGGAGATCAATGGTTCCCGAAAGTGGGAATTTAAAAAAAAAATTATTTTGGTCGTAACTTTTTTGTATCTAAACCGATTTTTTTGAGTTTTTTATAAAATATGTTCTACTAAAAATTTCCGATATACATATATATATATAAGTCATATCCATAGGACATATGGCAGCCCTAAAATTTAGGTTTTTAGAAAATTTTTAATATTTTTTTTGTACGGGAGCTACCACGCCCACTTCTCCAATCCCGTCCACATTTTGTAGGATGGTGTGTATTGACAACCTAAATGTGTGCACCTAATTTGACATAAATGTGTAATAACCTGGCCCCCATCATACATGGGGTCTTCGGAAAACCCATTTCATCGAACAGACTGACATCGTTAAATCAACTTAGCTCCTCATAAGGACCCAGAATATATATACTTTATAGGGTCTAACATCAATATTATAGAAATTACAAACCGAATGATAAACTTATATATACCCTATTCACCACCAGTGGTGAATTGTATAAAAATAAAAAAATAGTTTCGAAGTTTAAATAAATTAAGTAAATAATCTGGCTCGACGCACATTGCAAAATTTCTTGAGTTTAGCGGAACTTAATTATTTAAACCAGTAAACCAGTTCTATTTGTGATTTTTTTAAATTTTTAATAAAAATTAATGTGTTTTTTTAAATCTTTGAGTTGCATTTTTTATTTTTAGAAATGATGCTAAATTTCGACTGGATTCCCACCACCTTTTTTGTATTTTACAAACTAGCGCACGAACAGGTGCCTTTAAACTGCACAGAGCATCAGATGTTAGCACTGGTAAGCCTATTTTTTCCAAAACAAAACCAATGATGGCGTCCGATGTCGGTTCTTCCTTCCACTTTTAGAAAATGCAGTTATATGAAATATGCAAAGTCATTCTGGAAAAAGTTTAATTTAAAAGAAGATCGCAAAATATCGCAGAAGATATTTTGTGTTCCCAATAGAGGAAAAACATACCTTTAAAATGTTGTGGGTTTTAAGATGGTATTATGCGGTATCACCTTTTAAAGTCTCCAACGAAGTTAAAAAACTAAATTTACTTACTTCTTGAAAATCACTTTTTGTAACGATGAAATCACACACGAGTACGAAACGATTTTGCAATTATTTAAATGCCAATAATTGACAATTTTCTCATAAAATAAATTATGTAAAAATCATGGCCTACTGCACTGCCGTTTGTATGTACCTCTCTATTAACTGAAACAAATCGAAAATCTTTCTGTATGCAAAAAGTGTAATTGAATAAGAAATGCAACTTTCAGGTGTATTTTGGAGTTGTTTCGCAGGGTAAATCCCCAAACTGAGTATGAGGTTTTCGAGGTGGGATATTAATCAACCGCAATAATGAGTAATCTTATGCATTTTATGTATTAAAAAAATGTAATAAAGTTCCGCTAAACTTCCTGAATTTCGCACTGTGTGACGTCTGTGTTATAATATTTTATTAATGTTTGATAAAATTTTTTGTTTTTAAGTGGTAAAAGACTTTAAAAAGGATCTTAACTTAACAACAGAAAACTCAAGAGAGATATGTGTTCAAAACACTTCAATCTACATTAACATTATAGTTTTATTTAAATTAGTTTTTTTATGTAGACCAGTGTAATGAATGTTAAAAAAATAATAATGTTGGATTATGTTATTTTATAATAACATAACACTCTGCTTGTATAACATTTCCTTTAAAACTCTGTACATTGTAATTACCCAAACATTTTTAAACAATAAATTTCAAACTATTAACTACTTAACTATTGTATATACCACAAATAGTTATTTTACTATCTACTTTTCCAAAAATAAAAAAAGAAAATATGTATAACAAAAACAAATACTTTTAATGGACCCTGTACATTTATTCATTAGCTTTGTATGGCAAAAAAAAAACTAAATGAAAGAAAAAGAGCAACGCCACATTTAATGGCTCCTCGCCAAGCACGCAAAGTATGTATGACAAAAATTAAAAAAAAAAACTATCTACAATGGTAACAAGTGCATTTATGGACATTCGAGAAAAAAATGTAAATAAAAAAGAAACAAAGTTGTGAAAATATACACTATAATTTTCTACTCTGGAGTATAAAAAATAATATTTCTCATGTGCATTAAAGTGATTCCACATTCATTCATAGTGTTTCACACTTTGGTTACGTTCTTTTTTTCATCACATAGTTTATTTTCATTTTTTTGTTTTGTTTTTGTTTTTCTTTGGAAACTATAACGGCATAAAGGGGGCACAGTGGTTTAAATATTAATGGTAATAAACGAGTACATTAAGAAGCCTACCTTAGGCAATGAAGAGAGGATACCAAAACATTTGTTTGTAATGCTTTCCAAATACCGTCTGCATTACTTTGAAGTAGACTGATAATGTTATATTTTAATTTTATACCATGTTCACACTTGAGTTTTTAAACGCGTTTAAGCAAAATGTTGATTTAGTTAATCAAAGCCGTTAACATTACATTTGAGATGATTAAGATGACAGTTAAGAAAAAACCAGGGACCGTAAATAACTGTTAATTTTGAATTTTTGATTAAAAAAAGCAACCTCAAGGCTATGTCGGAGAATGAAACCAAGTATACCATTTTGAAAGTCTTGGACCAAATTGTCAGAAAATGCGATGCTTTTTAAAAATCTGATTTTTATTTTTTCAGGCAAAAATAACAGTTATTTTTTGATTTTAATTTTTTTGAGCAAAAATAACAGTTATTTTTTAACTTTTATTTTTTCTAGCAAAAATAAAAGTTATTTTTTAACTTTTATTTATTCTAGCAAAAATAACAGTTATTTTTGACTTTTATTATTTCGAGCATGAATATAAGTTATTTTTTGACTTTTATTTTTTCGAGCAGAAATAAAAGTTATTTTTTGACTTTTATTTTTTCGAGCATGAATAAAAGTTATTTTTTGACTTTTATTTTTTTGAGCTGAAATAAAAGTTATTTTTGTGTTTTCAACCCCTTTGACAAAGAAATTAGTATTTAATATTCCAAAAATTCTTTTCTAAATAAGTAAATTTAACGATTCACTATTGCAAACGCGCCAAAATTGACGTCGAACAAAAATGACTTAAAAATGTGGTCTAGAGGTCTGCTTTGAATAGCTCCCTTTTTTGCCTTTACCCAAAGTGCACAACATTTATTCAATTATAAAACATTTAAAAAGATAAGAAGAGAGTAAACCATATACAGAAATAAGAATGAATGAATTGAATAAAAAACTTGTTTACTGTAAATGAATATGAGAGGCAGGGATAATAATTGAGAAAACCAAAATCGTACCAACGAACTTTTAAAATCGTACTTTTTCGGCCCCAATTGTACTAAATCAGCATTTTATAACTTATTGTGGCATAAGCAATCGTTCAATGAACAATTGAAAAAATCTATTTACAATAGCGGAGTTCAGTGTTTCGTGCAAATGGTCTTGCAAAAGTACAAATGCAAAATATCATAGCTTTTTTGGTAAATCCAACGACAAAAAGTAGAGCCGGTCCATGAACTCACCCTGAAACTCCAAAGATCTCAATTAATCTTAGGCGATTTTTATAAATTTTGGATGGAACTAATTTTTAAGCTGAAAAATTTTAGCACGGAGCATTCCAAAAAGCTTTTAGCTAATATAGAGTCGCGTCAGTCAAATCTATTGGAGAATGACACAATGTATGCAGCATTATTTTTGGATCCCAGATTTAGACGTTTACTATCGTCCACAAAAAAAGAAGCTGCAAAGAGGCATTTGAAAATCCTTTTTCAGCAAACGCAATATATTGAAAAGGTAAGCAAGCTTAATAAAAAGTTGGATTTAGCACAGTATTCTTCAAATTTAGCTTATGCTTATTTTATAGGAAATTACTACAACAGAACTCAACACTTATACCGCGGATGAAGTTTTTGTCGATGAATCCAGTATGCAGAGCTCTTCATCATCATTATTGAGAAGTGGATTTCGTGAATTGGAAATTTTAAATTCGTCTTCTGATGATGACGATGTTGGGTATGAATTTTCTGAAAATACCCGCAAAGCTTTTCACGAAATTGACTATTATAAAGAAAAAAGAATAGATATTGACGATGACTTAATGGAGTACTGGAGGAACAAAAAATTTGTTCTCCCCAGTCTGCGGAAACTTGCCTTAATTTTGCACTCGGTGCCAGCTACGCAAGTTAGTGTAGAAAGGTCGTTTTCGGCATTAAGGCTGATTTTGGGAGACTTGAGATACAATTTATCGGAAGAAAATTTGGAGGCAATTATGATTGCAAAACTCAACTCCATTAATTTTTGAGCATATGCAAATTATTTTCACTGAAAAATTATCTTTGTTTGAAAAAGTTTTTAAATAAATATAATGAATTTATCACAAAATAACTTTTATTTCAGCTCAAAAAATAAAAGTCAAAAAATAACTTTTATTCATGCTCGAAAAAATAAAAGTCAAAAAATAACTTTTATTTCTGCTCGAAAAAATAAAAGTCAAAAAATAACTTTTATTCATGCTCGAAATAATAAAAGTCAAAAATAACTGTTATTTTTGCTAGAAAAAATAAAAGTTAAAAAATAACTTTTATTTTTTCTCGAAAAAATAAAAGTCAAAAAATAACTTTTATTTCTGCTCGAAAAAATAAAAGTCAAAAAATAACTTTTATTTCTGCTCGAAAAAATAAAAGTCAAATAATAACTTTTATTTTCTGACTTTTTCGATAAAAGTTATAACAGTTACGGTCCCTGGAAAAAACCCAACAAACAAATTTATAGTTCTTTAAAGTATTAAAAATTGATAAAAATACTTTTATAAAGTTTTCAGAAGATTATTTTAAACATATTAATGATGAGGATTTGTGAAAATGTATGAATTAATTAAGGGAAAAAATAAAAACATTAAGCAGAAATCGTGGCCGGTTGTTCAGTTCATGTTGGCCGAATCTACATTTGAGGTATGTTCAGTGGATTTTATGTGATCAATGAAGTGATTTAGTTGTAAACATGTCAATTTGAAGTGATTAACAAATCACTTCAATGTATGGAAAATCATCTCGATTTTGATGTGATTAGAGCTTAATCACGTTCGAGTTGCTTAAACGCGTTTAAGAACCCAAGTGTGAACATAGCATTAGCCTAATGACTTATTGATATGTTAAGTTAGATCTCGTTAGGTTTATGGCCAGATTATTTTGGACAACCAAAATTTAGTTGGGTTACCAGTTGCCGAAAATCTATTACAAATATCAACTAATGTCGATTTCAATCGCCAAATAATAAAACAGTTTTAGGCAACCGTAAAGTTCGGGTTGGCATGCAGATTTTTTAAGTAAAATGGCATTAAAAGCTCAAAGTTAGTACGTTTTTTGTTTAACTTTGAACATTTGGAAAAATTACATACCGAAATGAAACTTCAATCATTAAAATACAGAAATTTGCTGCACAATCTCCTTTGCACGATTTTTTGTGCAGATAAATCGAAAATGATGTTGTCTTAAATTTAATTATCTGCATAAAAGTGCAACTAAAGTTTAGTGTTTAAAAGAAGAATAAACAACGTTTTTATTAAGAAATTGATTTTGTTTAAAATTTTATCAAATTGGGTATTGATGTGAAAAAGTGGCTACCATATTTTTTCATGAGTGCAGTTAACTTTGAAATTTTATACAAAAATATTTTAAAGCTGCTCAAAAATATGATATGCATGCAGATATACAAAATGCACCTAAACAAGGATTTTGAAGAATAACACAATGCAACGAGGTTTTCGACTGGAGCAACCAAATATATTTTCTAGGCTTATTTTATTGGCTGAATTCGAATCGGTAATTGGTTTTTCACCATCACATCAAGGTTTTGAGATACAAAAATATGAATGGTTTATTTAAAAATCAATTTTCCAAAGTGAATGGCGTTATTTGAACGTCGTTTGTATACCAGGATGTTTTTTGTCAAAATCCTTGATAAATGGTTTCAAATTTCATTAAACCTTGTTTGCGCTCACTGCACCAAGTTTTTTTTTGGAAAAAAAATTTAAATTCGAATGAAGAATATGCAAAACATTTCCGGTGTCCACGACTTGTACAAGTTTTCTTTGCTTTTTTCCAACCAAAATGTTCATCACATACAAAGCAAAAATAGCTTGAGTCAGTAACACACGCTCTCCCTGACATGCTTTATAATGAAGATTTAGAATAAATGTGGGCTACTGCCAAATAAATAATTGTGAAATTGTAGTGTCAGTAGTGACTGTTGTACAGTATTGCCAGCATGCGGCAAAACTTAAAGAAGACGTGATAGCCCAATTGGTCAGATTCGAATTCAGAGCACCCAGATTAGTTAAAAAACATGCTTTGTTTCTGCAGAAAATTTTTTTTCAAATTTGTAGACCAGTGTAATTACAGTAAATATGTATTTTTGGCAGTTTTGTGTGAAAAATAATTTTAAAATGCCAAAAATTTTGTGGATATATCTTAAATGTGCAGGTATAGAAAGTGCACTTAAAAAGGAATTTGTATGGGATTTCAAAGAATCATAACAAACATTTTTACTTTTGTGCAGTTAAGTCAAAAGAGCACCTAAACAAAAGGCAGTTAAGTTAAAAATACTGTAACAGTAATTTTAAATTTAAATAAAGTCATTTATTATCCCAAATTTTTTCAAATAATTTATTCAAATTTTATTTGAGTTCTACAATTTAAAATGTTTACAAAACAAAATCAAGATGAAAGATGAAATATGTATCATTTTTAATTATCACATTAAGTTCTCAAGAATTTATTTAATACTTATAAGCTAGCCCCCACATTCATAAAAAAAATTTTATTTATAAAAGGTTTATTGAACAAATTTTCATAGAAAATTCGTTTCATAAAATTTTTAAAAACCTTAAGCCCCATTTTCACAACTTACCGATAGCTAAAGGTAGGGTTTTATCGGCCGTATAAAAAGTGTTCCATTATTACAACTTTACTTTTACCCACCATGTAGGATGAACTTTAATTTACTTCATCGTTGACTTTAAGTTAAAGTAAAGTTTGAATAATGGAACACTTTTTATAATGGTAGTTAAAGTCTACCTTTAGCTATCGGTAAATTGTGAAAATGGGCCTAAATGTTTTTTATGAATATGGGGGTTACATTTTAATTTCATTATACTATTTTAAATTTTTTTTATATAAATTTGCAGTATTTTCCGTTAATATTTGTGAGACATTCGGTAATTCAATATAATTTTAAGAATGATTTCGATGTAAAATCCATGGAAAATTAAAAAATCAATCAAATGTATGTAAATGTATAAATAAATATGTTCCAAATTAGCCCCAGAGTACATTTTTATTATAAGAACACAAGTAGTGTAATGGATCTAATGTAAGCGATTTTTGAACAACCTAACATTTATTACAGTGTTAAAGCTATTAATGATTTTGTGCAGCCAAACCCCTCTTTATTAAATGTTTTCCTTCATTTCAATAAATTTATTATTATTATTTCTCATGCATATAAGAGAAATTGAATTAGTTGTTTTAACCGTTTAGAAAGTTAATTTTATCTACTTATTTTTTGTCTCTTTTTGTAACTACATATCTCTATATATAAATCGGCTAAGGCAAAACAGTTTAGAACACTTTTCTCCTTCGTTTGCCCAGCGGCTAGAATAAAAAGTACACCATTTGAAAGGTATTTACTGGCAGAAGTGCACAATATACATATATTTGATTAAAATCTGTTCAATATTTTCAGAGTTATAAGCGTTAAAATTTGATACTAACACAAATGCAAGACACATATGTAAATAAAACTTTTGTTTTTTCCAATTATCAAATAATAAACAAAATAGGGTGGTCGGCTATTCGAAATTTTCAAGAAACCGGTTTTCGAATATTTCGATTATATAAATCGGCACAGGCAAACCAGTTAAGAACGATATATTTATTTGTCTGTCAACCACTCATGTGGAACACAACATATGAACCGGATGTTGGTCCGTTGGATGTCCTATATTTTCTTTATATTAAAGAAAATAAATTGGTCGAATTTCGACCATTAGGAAAACACTTGTTTTAATAAAACTTTTAAGTATAAAAGAAAGATATAATTTTTTAGGTTATTTTTGGCCAAATTATAAATGATTACTTTTGGGCCATCCCGATCAAAAATAGGTACTTTTTCTAATAGAAAAGTAAGTAGTATTCTCGTCAAATTTTCATTATTTTTCTGCTTATTTTGTAAGAAAAGTTTTTGCTGGGTCAGGACGAAGTCTATGTAAATGGTGAGAATCGGTCTTTATTTCACATATTCCGCATTAATACTTCTTTCCAAATTGGACTCTTTGTGTCCGTAATCTATCTAAATTTAGATTAAATTCGCCCCCAAAAAATTGTACTGCAAATTAAGGCCGTAATTATGTAAATCGCAACGTAACGCCTCAAAATTGCATTAAGAGCAAAAACAAAGTCAAAAATATTTTGTAATTTTGTTGTTGCCGCAAATACTATGGTGCTTGGGCGCTAAAGATTGTTTTTTATCAAATTGAACTATTATTAAATTGTTGAATATTTTTATGGGTCATATTTTCAATAATTTTCAGGGCATATTTTCAAGTTTTTACTGCATATTTAATGCGTATAAAACGCATTTTTAGGAGCATATTTCTGGTTTCTCTGGTGATAAGTTAAGCTAACATAAGTATGAAAACTTTGAAAAATAATTTTGTTTTAATCAGAGCAAAATTTTCTCTAACCAATTACATTTCGTTCCACTGTGCCTTAGTGATTGTGGCAATAGTAAAGTGCACTTATGAAATAAATACTCATACAAACCAAAAAAAAATTAAATTAATAATTTCTACTCATACACACATACACTAACGTATTCCTATACACTTATTTCTATATATAGACTTGACTTTATGTAGAAAAATGTTTTAGACGTGATATAAAATAACGGAAGTTCTATAACAAACTTTAATTCATTTTGAACTAAAAAAAAATTTAAATAGAAAAAATTCAAAACGAAACATAAACATGGCAACACTCCTTCACATTAAACAATTTTGCTGTATGCCATTCATCATAGTTACGGGTATCGTATTCGTTTTCCTTTATTTTGCCTCCTTGAATGGGTTATGTTGGTTCATACGGGGTAAAATTAATTATAGTTGTGGCTTGTGCTGCTTTTGTATTGTATTCAGCTCATTTAATACTTTTGTAAAAAATGAGCGAATTCGTCAAGGATATGCAGATATAAGTTTCATGGCTGTTGTCATAATTACAATGCTATGAACTCGTTATTTAAAAATATTTCAATATTAAATACTAATGTTTTCTTTCTTCCAAATATAATTTTAAAACTTACTTTAAATATAACAAATTTTGATATTTTTTATGATTTAAAAATATAAAAGTATTCATTGAAAGAATTTAACTATCGCTATGGTATGATGATTTTTTTTTATTTTATTTAAAATTTAATTCATGTTTATTTTTGCATTTAATAACCGTTTTTTATTCAACAAATTCCAATTCATATTAACACTATAATTGCCAAGAAGTGGCATTAAAGATGGATGTTTTTTAGATTAACAATAGGTATAATGTTTATTTATTACCGTAAAATATTTTAATAATACATTTATTAGCTTATCATCGGGAAATTAAAGCTTTACGAATAATCTCGAGATCGCAGTGTAAAACAAAAAACTGTTAAAGCTAAGCAGAGTAGTGTTGAATAAAGTACCGCAGACTTAATTTAAATAAACCAAAGTAGACTAGATTCTTAGGAATAATATATTCCCAATAAAAAATTGTATCATTTTGCGAAGCACTAATGGTACATTTAAAAATATAAGCGCTCAGTTATGCGCTACGCAATAAGACATACAGAAATGCAGTCAAGTAAGTGAAAGAACTATCAACAACTTTTATAAAAAAAAAATAAAATTTCAAGTGCTACGCCATTCCCCTACTACGAAGCACGTTTGTAAGGGAGAATACTAAAAAATAACTGTATCAAAACATTCAGTGTGTAAGGCCGATCGTTACCTAAAACAATTTTGCTATGCGCTGAATAATGCGCTTTATCCCAGGAAAAACTTTTCGAATTTTGGTAATAGGTGGTAGTTATTTTATATGTTACCTGGTAAGTAGCTGTCATTACAATTGTCATTATTTTGAAAACTTCAATAAGTACTTACTAGTAATGACCTCAGCAACTACTTATTTCTTCTATAATTTTCACTACTGAATATTTGCTTACTAATAATCAGCTCAATAACTACTTATAAGTTGTGCTGTTTTCAGTACTGAATATCTGCTTACTGGTAACGAGTTCAATAACTACTTATTAGGTCTCTTAACTAGTGATTTTTTGGCTTTTAGTAAGTATATTGTAAGTACTTACAATTCAAATTACTTGTAGTTAAATAATAACTAGATACTTTTTGACTTCTAGTAAGTGTATTGTAAGTACTGAATTCTGTGGACACCTCGAACAAAAATAAGTAGTTATTCAGCCGAAAAATAAGTAGTGTTTATTTTCTCCAACATTACTTGCTAACTTACCAGGTAAGTAAATTTTTTGCTGGGATGTATCAAAAATGTATTGCTTCAAAGTGGGAACTCGATTTTGTCATGCTTGAGTGATTTTTTTTTAATTTCCAAATTATAAAAATAGTTCTTAAACTAAAAAAATTTTATATCAATAAAAAAATTCTTTTGGGGCTTAGCTTTAAATACAAGATTTTTAATATTTCGACAAAAGATCCATCTATCTTAGACCGATATTTTATCCAAAACTATGACAAGTTACTTGCTTGGCACATGAGTACACCGCGTTGCAGAGGAAATAAGAAGCCAATTCGATAATATTGGAACTTTAAATAAAATGTATTCCACCGCAGACAGTAGAATTGTATTAAAAACACTTTGAGTACTTTAAGAATGTTAGAAGAGCTTGTTAATACCGATGATTACACTGTGTGCAATTTTTTAAGTCATGGAAAAATAACCAAATACAAACAATAAATAACCAAAAGGACAAAAAAAAAGACCCGTGTCTCCCAATTTTGCCCAAAGTCATGCACTTTTTTTATGGGCCTTTGAAGATTTGGGGCCTTAGTGTAATTTTTGCAAGAAAATTATCATTTTCTCAGGCTCGTATCCTGCAAACCGCTCGAAACATGATATTGCAGAAGGTAAAACTAACAATGTTGAAGGAAGAATATCCTTACAAATTCAAAAGAAAAACCCAAAACGTTTTGCAAAATAAACATAGGATTTCAAAGAATAAAATATTTTTGGTCTGATTTGGAACCAAAGTGCGATCTGAAAATAATTTTTTTCAAAATGCATTGGCATTCTTCAAGTACAAGACAAAGTTCTACTTTTAATAAAACCGTACTTATATATTTAATACAAACAAAAATGTAAATTAGTTATTAGGGGTTTTTTTAAAGATATTTAAATAGCAATTTTTTATATTTATGTTTTTGGTAGAATTAAAAAACGATTTTTTATGGAAGTTTTTTTTATTTTTTAGTGCATATTTTGGATTTTTTAGTGCATATTTTCAATTTTTTAGTGCATAAAAATCTCATCCCTATTAATAACTTTAATATTTGCAGAGCTTTAAAAAATTTTTAAAAAAACACAAAGTGTTATTTCGGTCTACGTAGTGTTAAGTTCTTAACACACTTACATATTTAGTATATCTATAAATTTTTTTTTATTTTTATTAAATTTTGTGAACCATTTTTATACCAAATACAGGCATGTGTGTTTCTTTTTTTTATACATTTTCAATTTAATATTTTAACGTATGTTTAAATACGAATACAGTTTTTATTCCGCACGTAAAGCAATTTCTATAGAATTCGTTTAAATTCCCGTTTAAAAATTATGAAAATATAAAAAAAGGTTGGATGCCTTTCTTTCCTTTTTAAAACTACTTTTAAATATTTGCCAAAAAAAAAAAAAAAATAAGAAACGTAAATCCGGCATACATCGATAAACAAATACAAATACGAAGTCATTGAATCACCCTCATCTCTTAAGCCGATACAAATGTGCTTTACAATATTTCTGTTTATTGTGTCAGTTTGTCCGTCAAAGAACGGGAGATGATCTTAGCCTTACGATGTCTTATTTTTTAGGGGGAGTTGTATTTTTTGTAGACTTTTTTGTTTGCTAGAGATAAAAAGTTTATTTTAGGTTTAAATTTTTTTATTTGAATAACAATAATGACATTTATTTGTACAGGTATTTCCAGGATGTGTCTGTACAGAGATAACATAAACAGGACATAATTCAAAGTATTTTTTTTTTTATTCTGTGTGTTTGAGTACCCAGCATGAATTGAATTTCGAAAGCGATTTATGTATGAAATATAATTTTTATGACTTTTATAATTTTCACTTGTACAAACTCATTTTTATTTATATACAAAATATTGAAATTATTTAATTAAGTTTATTAGCTTTAACGAGGATTACATTGACTCAAGTAAAAACTTAAAATTTAAATATGTAGATTAAATTGGACTGAAAGGCCTATAAACTTTATAACTACTTAAAAAATATAAACTTAATCAAATCAATTTATATTTTCTTACACTACAAGAAGCAACAGCTAAGAAAATATACTTAATAGTCTCGCTAAAAATTTAAAGGACACAAAGTTATATTTTCACTAGTTTCTATTGCTACCTTAACATTTTATAGATATAACTAGCAAATATATAAAATTTTAACAGTAACAGAACTATTAGATTTTGCTTACTTCTGCTTTTTTTACAAATAAGAAATAGCTGATAAAGTAAAGTAAAAGTCTAAATTCAAAACCCCATAAAACTAACAGCATCAGAAAAAGATACAGTAGTTCCCGCTTAAATGCACCCCGCTTAAACGATTACCCCTCTTAAATGCGCGAAATGTGCTGGCAATCAAAATTTTCACATAATAACATGAACAAAATCCCGCTTAAATGACCTCGCTAATTTGCGTTCCCCGTTTTAATGATTCATTATTTTTGTCCGAAATAACATAGATTTTAAAAATATAAATCACTTAAATGCGTAACCAAAAACTTGCGTTTTTTTTAATATCGGGCAAGGCATTTATAAAGTTAAATATCGCTCCTTAGTATTCGATTCGGTAGATTTGTGGAAAACACAAACGTTATAAACAGTACATTATTTAGCGTTCGGCTCACACACCAAGCACGATATACATATATCTATTTTATGTAGACGAACACAACCCTATTAACTATTTTCAAGAAAGAACCGAACATTATATAGGTAATATTCTGTTCTTCGTTAAAAACGGAACAATTGTAGTGTTACTGTCGACAAACATTATATTTTAATGTTCTATAATGTTTCTTTTTTTACATTGATAAAGAAATGAACAAACAAAAAATTTTAGCAACGACCGCACCACGAACAGCTTGTGTGTGTATATGTTTTGTTGAATGTAAAATTATTTTGCTGGCTTTTTGTTTTTTTTCTTATGTGTATTTTGTTTTTGTAAAAAATGTTTGGGGTTTCTATTTACCAGCCAAAGCGTAGTTTTTAAAAAAACCGAACGGAATTAAATGTTCTCATTTTTTGTTGAGTTTGATAAAAACCGTATTAGGTACTTTGTGTGTAAAATTAAAATTTTCAAATGACAAGAATTGTGATGTCCAACTATATAAAGATTGGTTGATAAAGTTTACTCCCACGAATTTCTAATGGTTGGTGGAGGGTATTAAATATTCGGCCCAGCTGAATACAGCATTCATAATTTATAAGTTGTTGCTCATATCAATAAAACATATTTGAAATACATATTCGATTAATGTTAATTCTTAAGCAAGCTTTTGATTTTCTCAAAGATTTATGGAGGATCAAGTCGAAAAATGTATATAACCTAATTATTGTTTAACGATTTCATGCTTTATTGCAAAAAATAAATTTTTCCAAAATTCCGATAAAATATGTAAAAAAAATTTGTTTTTAAGTCAACATCTTTAGAAACTTACCCTGATTATAATGAATTTGATAATGACGAATGAAATAATTTTGATTATCTCTACACACACATGCACACCCATACACAAAACGAACCACCCACTAATACAAACAGTATAAGAAAAACCGCATGACCAACCAAAAATCAATACAGAGACAGTAAGTAAAACACAAATAAACAAAGAAACAATACATAAATAAAAGCTTCATTTCTCTTTTGAAGGATTCTCTCTATTTTTTATTTAAAAATAATTCAAATAGCAGGTTATCATTTGTTAAGAAAAAAATAACACCAAAAAAAAATTATAAATTGCTAAACACGAGGGGGAATTTGGAGGTAGATGTTGGGTGGATGGATTTTTGTTTGTTTAAATTCCTCAATGGACTTGTGGCTGGATTTAGAGCATGTTGGTAGAACAAGTGCTGAAGTATTACTTTGACGTAACGATTTATCATTTTAATTTGCACAAAGATAAAGCCAACTTAAAAAAACAACATCTACATAGAAAAGTCCTGCAACAGGAAGAGCAATACGCAATAGTTAGTTTCTGTAGCATGAGGCACGAAGCGTAAGTCAAATGAATGTATCTCCAGGGATTTAGAACAATATAAATGATTTTCTTTCATTCCTTTGTATCTGAAACAAATTGTGAACTGAAGGAAAAAACGCAGAAAATATTTGTTTTTGAAGTGTTGGCAAACCAAAAGATAAAAAAGAAAAAAAAAATTTTTTTTAAGCATTAGTATCGGTATATGGACGATAAATAATGCACGTGAGGCAATAAGCCAAAGAGAGCAAGTTTTTAGTTCTTCTTTTAAAGTAAAAAGTACAAACGTAAAGAACATGATTTCAATAGAAAGCCAAGTTCGTAAGTTGTTGTGTTCTAAAATATATTTATGCGTGTGTTTAGTACACCCTGGTTGAAATTTGAGTGCATAATCCGACAAAATTATATATGTACTTGCCCCTTGCTTATGAGCTGGAGCAATCTAACTTCCGCTGCTTTTGAAAAATGCGAGCAACATCTCTTGAGTACATGCAGGGAAAAACATGGTTGCAGTATGGTTAGTAAAAACATATTATGGTCCCTGTAATTGCAACCGTCAAGCTATTGTTGTTTTAACACTGCTTTTTTCACGACTGATAACACATGGGAACAACTTTTTTTTTTTATTAAGAACGAAGAGTTGTTTTTTTAGGTTATTTTGGACGCTGAATCCAAATCTGCACATAGTTTTTTCTATTAGCTTGACTTTTCGCGATTCACCGTTATGTCCAAAATAAAGGCACTTCCGCTACATACACTGGAATAGCTTGAAAACGGTTTACCACATTGTGTTAAAAAACAACATTTGTCCAGCACGAATTATTCGCACACAAACATTGCGTCGAGCATAATGAACTCTGCGATAGGTTTATTTCTATTTCTTACGCAGACGATGGACGAATAAATTGGAAAAGGGACAGCGCAGCACTTTAGTAAAGTCTACTACAGTCAAATCCCGATAATTCGTACCCCGATAATTCGTAATAAACTTCCGGTCCCTACATTTTGGTCCCCTCGCTAATTCGTATTTTTTTTTCAAATAAAATCTTCTTTACCTCTTATAAATCGTAATTGTTTGCTAGCTACCACTTATAATTCGTATTAAAAACAACATAAACATGGAAAGAATGATATTTTGTTTACCGCTACTTTTTTTTGCGTGGGTTTTTGCTTGTGTGTGTGAGTTTATTTTCTTATGATCAGTTTGTTACATGAATAATAAAGAAAAATGTCAAAGATAACGCCTCGTTTTAGTAAATAAATTGAAAAACCCCGTTAATTCGTATTTATTTTATTTAACCTCGTTAAATCGAAACCCCGCTAAATCGAAAACCCCTATAATTCGTAAGAAATGGCCGGTCCCTTGCGATTACGAATTATCGGGATTTGACTGTATTTATTATAAATCGTGAAAGCTTGGCTTAAATTCGCGAAAAATTGCAAACTTATAAAAAACACTAAAATTTATTTGTAATTGCTAAATGGGTTAAAAAAAATAATATGTCGGAAAATAACAAAAAAAAAATAAAAAATTCGCGAAAATTTTTAATATTTCAAGCAAGCCATAAAATGTATTATAAGTTATAATTCGGAAAAAATATATAAATTAGCGGAAATTCGCAAAAATAGCAAAGACTACTATTTATTATAAAACGTTAAAGCTGTAAAGAATCAGAAAACTTACAGAAACAAATCGCTTTTATCGTGAACATGGCTGAAATTGGTGAAATATGGTCAACCTATGATTTGATAAATGTTAACAAATAAATTATTAAGAAATTAATATATAAATTAAATATTCGTGCTTAAGGTAAAAAATTGTTAATTTTTGTTAAGGGAAAAAAAACCTGAAGAAGGCACTCAAAGAAGCCCCGAAATATTGGTTATTAATAAATTTTAAAAAAGTTTTTTATATAAAAAATAAGACCTTAAGCTCGAATATTTAATTTATATATTAAAATAACAAAGATCAAAGAAAATACATATTACATTTATTAAGAAATTTTAACAAAATTTATTGCTAGTTAATAAAGATGCAGTTAAATTATTAAAGAAGTTAAGAATAAAGACTCAGTTAGCCGAAAGTAACATAAACTTAACCTTACCGTAAAAAAGTAAGACCAATCTATTTCTTACCGATTGAGACGTAACATATTCTCAACAAACACGGAGGTTTGATTTCAAATTGAAATGATTTGAACGTTTGATGTTTTCTCAAACGACAAACGTTTGATAATGATTTAAAAATCATTTGCAAATGTGCTGATTTGTGTGGGTTTTTGCAAATTCCGGGATTCGGGATTCTACGGAATCCCGAGGATTTTTCGCGATATCGCGATTTTTCGGGACTCGGAGTTTTTGAAAAATAGAAAATAAATACTTTTTATTAAAAAAAACTTATTTACAAGAAGTTTACAAGCAAAAGAAATAAATATTCAGATTCTATTTGAATACATTTTATATTTACATAAAATTAGAAACACACGTCTGTTTTTGCAATTTTACACTTAACCCTTCCTCTTACTCATGAGTCTGGCCAGACCTTTTTCGATTTTAAATGTTATTTTAGTATATTTAAAACACAGGTAGAGACTTGAAGTTTCAGGTACCCTTCTAAAATTTAGTTTACTATAAAAAGCTGAAAAATATAACCTGGAAAGGATATATAAGGAAACTTATTCGAATATTTTACTGCACACATCACATTCGTAACACATGTGGTCTTGCCAGACCCATATATATTTTGTATAGAAGATGCCGTATTTTTAACTTTCTTTCTTGCTCTTTTTAATTATTTTTTTGTTAAATTATCTATTATTAAACACACAAACTATTACATCCATCTAGCTCTCAATTTAACCCTCCCTATTACACATGTTTTTTAATTTCACATTCGTAACGCATGAGTCTAGCCAGACCCAACAAACTTTTGAATAAATAAAACCAATTTTTTTAACTAAATGTGATATTATATACATTTATAATTTAAATAAAATATGAAAATATATAATGTGAAAATAAGAACATGTGTAAGACGGAGGGTTAAAAGAAAGAAAAAAAAAATACAACGTACCAATAAAAAGTTTAAAGAAAAATATAAAAAGACATTCTGAAAACCTTTTGCCCACAAACAAAAAGAGTCGTCGAAAAAGCAGCGTCGTAAAAGCCCTCATTTAAATTAAGTGTACACGTAGAAAAAAATATGGTTGTAGGTAACCATATTCTAAGAGCAACATACTATGGTTTGTTTTTAACAATGTTTATGTTTGCAGGTTACCATATTATGTTAAAATATGACCATAGAATGTTTGAAATCAACAAAATTTTCCCCAAATCGACCATAATATGGGCAAAATTAACCTAATTTTTTTTAATATTAACCATAATTATGGTCAATACTAAACATATAATGTTCAAAATTAACCATAATATGGTCAAAATGTCCCTGAATTTTTAGAATGGTAGCTATATTATGGTCAGGATTAACAATAATATGGTGAATGCTAATCATATTATGGTTAATCCTTTTTTTCAATTTGTTTGTTAAATTTCAAATTATAATTTTATTTAATTTTATATTCTTGATAGGTGTTCATATTCCAGTCTTTGACGACCTTCATATTACCATTTTTTCTCTTCTACCAGTTTTTTATACGTAAATTTATGTGTTTTAATCAATAATAAAAATAAAATAAATGAGAATTTTAAGCAAATTTAATTTCAAATTTAAAATTAATCATACAATGTTTTAAAATATTATAATTTCGAACCTATTATTGTTATTAAATATTAACCATAACATGTTTGGAGGCAACCATAATATGGTTATATCTTTTGGATGGATGAATTTAACTATAATATGGTTACCGTGATAAAAATATGGCTAAGGTAACCATAATATGTTTAAGTGTATGGCTGTAGTTTTATTTTATTAACACAATATATTGCTAAATTCGACCATATTTGAAGTTTCAAGGAAGGTTAACATTTTATTGTTAAATAGAACAAAATATTATCAATCGTGAAAAAAGTTTTTTTTAAAACAACAAAAGTTTGTTTGTTGCTATTGCAGGGACCATAATATAATTTTTTTAACCATTCTTCAACCATGGTTTTTCTCTACGTGTAATATGCACTTTAGCGCCAGGATAATTTTATCCTAAAACATTGCTTCAGATCCGGCTTTATATATTTTATTGAACTGGAAATTAACCTGGCGTTTCATAGTCTGACAAAAATCATAAAATGCAAAGTTTCAGTTTTATCTTTGCTTTGTCAAATACAAAATTATGCAAGTAGGATCTCAAGTCACTTCAAAATTTTTTTTTTTAATTTACACAGAAATAGTAATTGAGGAAATTAATTAAGCAAATTACATATTCAGCTACCTGATAGAAATCTATCGATTTTAAAAGTTTTATTTTTAAAAGGTTTAAAATTCATTTCTGAACTATTTTCTTAATTTTTCTTTAAAAAATAAATGAGATTAAGGAAAATTTTGAAAAAAGATACTTTAAGATACTTAAAATGATATTTTCGGTTTTAAATCGATTTGTTTTTTTGTAATTCATTCCCATTAAATTCCTGATTAAAACAATTTTTAAAGTTTCAAGTACTTCATAATTCTTAATAATAATACCACTAAATTATTAAACATCCTTGTGATAAAGTGCTTTTAGTTTTTTTTTCTTTTTTCTAATCATTGATACACTTATAATTCAAAAGTATCATATGTCTGCCTTTTTCCCCACCTCTGAAGATGATGTTGAAAGTGTGGATGGTGGGTGTTTGCGTATTTTTTCTACTTGCGTAAATATTGACTTTTTACTTTATTACCTCTGGCACTTTGGCACTGTAGATTGAAAAATGTCTTCTCATAAATATTATTAAAATAAAATTTTAAGAGCATAAGAAAGAAAATGATGACATTTAATAGCATTTTTTTAATTTTTCTTTAAGAGTATTCAGTAGTTTGCTGACAAAGAAATAAATATTTGAAAGGTAATTGAAGAAGGTAACTTTAATTTATTTTTGAAAATGTTAAGGTAAAATTTCTTTTAATATTATTTTCTGGACTTTTTTTAATACCCAAAGAATTTCATTAATTTTTTTGGAATACATAATTGGGGGATTCACAAGGTTGTCATAAAGTTGTAAAGTCATATGTCTTAAAATAATTACAAGAAATATATATGACTGCTGTGGGCAACCGCTTATAATTTAGATTTCTACTGTTTAGTTACGACGAATTAATAAACACAGCATTAAAATATTTATTTTGTTTGAAACACAACAATATTTTTTTTAAACAATTGTTAAATATTATTTAGGGCATTATGACGATATGACTTGATAGCACACCTTGTGAATCCCCCAAATATGAAAAAAACAAATCGTGATGAATTTTTATGGACAAATCAAGTTTTTTTCTGCATTTCGTTTGACATTTCTCAATCTCGGACTAACTCAATTTGAACCATGGAGAGATACACAATCGAGAGTGATTTTCGAAAAATCAATGGCCCGAATTGGAAGATATGGATTTGGGCGATAAGAGGTTTCAACAGGACGGTGCCATTTGCCACACAGCTAACGAAACGATGGCTCTTTTGCGCGACAAATTCAATGGCCGTGTTATCTCACATGGCGGCGATGCGATGTCAATTGGCCGCCAAGATCATGTGATTTGACACCGTTTGACTTTCAAGAGCTAAAAGATGAGATAATTCGGCACATAAACGGCATAGAATCTCAATTATGCCTCAGCTTCATCGAACATTTGGACCTTCGGATGGAGGTGTCCCGGTTGGCCGATATTTTGTTCCATATATAATTGAACCATACCAATATTATCATAATAAAAAGAAATTACAAAAATTTCCTTAATAATTCATATTTTATTCAAAATCAACATCGCTACTAACACTAAAAGTGGTACACCTAAAAAAAACTTTACTTTATTGTGCATGTTCCAGAAATCCAAATGAAGTGGAATTGAAGTCGAGCTTGCTTTTAATTTCCACTAATTAAATTTTAAGAGTTGTTCATCTAGAGACAATTGGTACTCAACCTATGGGGTTTATAAAGATGAATATTGTTATAAACTTGCTTGACAGGCTCGTTTTCAAAATTTCCTTGAACCCACTTCATTTCGATTTATATAGGCTGCATGTTATTTTTTTATGTAGGCCTGAAATAAAATGGATAGTTTATTTCAATTTAAGAAATTAGCAAAATTAAAGCTTCGTACAGACGGAGGTCAGATCTTACAATGAAAAATGCAAATGAGCTTTCAATGTTTACACAGTTGCAAGACACTGCAATGTTGCCGCATAAGTTACGTTTTCTATTTTTTCTATTTAACAGACCAATAGTCATTTAATCGTTCACGATAGCTATTGTTCACGGTTACTATCAGGAACTTAATCGTTAGGTTGTAATCTACCGATATAATATAAATATACCATCCTTGACCTATGCCGCCCTTACGTGTTGGGCCAAGATATAATCTCAACGTATCTTGAAAGTAGATCACAATATGTTGAGTCATCTAATGCTAAATAAAACTCCCTCCCGGTAAGTCGGGGTGTACCACAAGGGTCGATTCTTGGAGATCTTCTGTTCTCAGTCTATTCAAATGAACTACCGGATACACTTGGGCTATGTAAATCTAGAATGTATGCGGATGATGTCCAACTTCATGTTAGTTGTAATGTAAGTTCAATTGGTTTATGCGTGAAAAATCTAAATCGTGAACTGCAGCGAATTTGTATATGGGCCTCGGCAAATGGTCTTGGCATAAACCCAAAGAAATCAAATAGTCATAAATTTTGCAACTGTCGTATCTCTTAATGAACAACCAATTGAACTAGTAGACTTTGTGAAGAATCTTGGAGTATATTTCAACAGCACTCTCACGTGGTGTGACCATATTAATTAGGCTTGTGGTCAGACTTTTTCCATGTTGAAAACACTCTGGCAAACAGAACCTACTTAATACCTACTCTCTTATTGGGTGTGAAATTTTTGCTAGTTGTGACACCCAAAGTAAATGGAAACTTAAAGTCGTTTTTAATAACATCGGCCGATGTGTTTATGGTTTGAAACGATTAAATAGGGTTTCAGCGTTTTCGATAAAATTATATGGCATAAGTGTTGATAGTCTTCTTAAAACTAGAATTTTTATATTCCTACATACGATTATTTACACCAAATACCCACCGCATTTATATGATCGTTTGCATTTTTCAACATCCAATAGGATAAAAAGATTGATACTCATTAACCATCATAGTTTGATACCCGAATGGCAATTCTTTTTGTACTCTACTTGTCTCTGGAATAATCTTCCATATGACTCTCAAGTTATAAGAAATGCACTTCAGTTCAAAAATAACATTTTTAGATTATGCAAATGAATAAACTGTATTTATTTTTCTTTTTTTGTTATTTGGTTATGTTAAATTAATTAGTATATGATTTTGTACTTACAATGTTTGATTAATTCTTGTTTTATGTTTTTTGTTTCCAAATTAAATATATTTTTAATTTATTATAAATTTGTAATATTTTTATTTTATTAGGTTTTAATAACAAAATCTGTAATTTTACAAAAGCTCAGTTTTGTACTGCAATATGAGACTCTAAAGTCAAATAAATAAATAATAATTGATATTGTGGTAATTTTGTTTTGATTAAAAATATTAAAAAAATATGGATTAAAAACCATAAATAGTTCAACAAAATTACCACAATACTAATTATTTTTAAAGCTAAGGCACGAGCTCTATGTACATTTTTCCTTCAAGTTGCGCTGAAAAAAGGTCAACAAGAAAAAGAAAGACAAACATGAAAAAACAAAAATGTACTTTGGACTTCAAGAAGAATTATTGACAAAAAGTACGAAAAAACAGAGGTAAAGGAAAAACATGTAAAATCAATTAAAAATGGATAATCATTCAAAAAAAGCAAATTACGATCTACCAAATGTTAAAATACAGTTTGGTTTAAGGATTGATGTTTGACTATTGAGGTCAGCAGTCGTCGATGGCTGCGAGTGTAAGACGTCAAATCGCTCTGATGAGATCGAGTGGTGGCGATCGAAACATGTCAGGGTAACCAGCCGCCTGGGTTCGAATCTCAGGTCAGTCAAGAATGATTGATTATCAATAACAATTTTAATTAGTTTTCATGTTTTAAAATTCCTTTCTTCATAAAAATAATTTAATGAAAATTAAATTTGATAAACTTAATAAGCCTGATTAAAAATATTGAAAATTTGGATTAAAAAATAAATAATAATATGACCTTCTACACATCTATCAAAGTTATAATAATGGCCCTTATTTTGTGAGTAGCTTTATTTAAAAAAGTTGCTGGAATGTTATTAGTTGAATGTTTTATGTACACATGAATCGGTTTAGTTTCTAAAGCCTTTAGCCTTTATTCACGCCCCTCTTTGCGTCCCCTTTCATAGTAAAAACTTTTTATCAGACCTGTTTGCATAAATATCTGAGAGGAACTTAATAATTATACAAAAAATTGCATAATACCGCGCCCATTAAATGCCTACTTTCGAAAATTTAATTATTTTGTACAGTTTTAACGGCAAACAACTAATACATAAAATACAGAGATAAAACATGTTAGACATCTCAAAGTATTTAGCTTTAATAAGAAAATTTATATTTGTGTGCCAAATTTTATTTGCTTATAAAAAATCGGTCCAAAAAGGATTGCTTTATAAAACTATTTTAAATTGTAGGTTAGGTTAGGTTAGGTTCCATGGGCAGCCATTGAGAGACAGCTCACTAGGGTCCTTTATTGGTCCCTATTGAAACTGAAAGATAAAATTGCAGGTCGCTTTACACTTTATCGCCAACAATAAACTTTTCAGTTAAAAGTTAACATTACTTGACTCTTAAAAATTGTTTGCTCACATCGGAAAAGTGCGAGATCTTTATCGTGATGACTTTTATTTAAAAAACTTCGAAAAGTCATTAATTGTTTACCGCACCTTTAATTAACGCAGCTCAACCATCCGTTTTTTTTTTAATATCTAAGGCCATAATCAAATGTTAATGCTTTCTAATTATTTTTTTTAGGCGTAACTTGAAAATATTGAAAACTTTTTATAAACACTAGATTAGCAAAATGAATCATAAAACAAAACTTTAGTAATAAAAAAACCAATTTATATTAAAGTAATGAATAACCGCAATAAATTAAAAAGAAAAAATAAGTTAAATATCATTAATATTCCATAAATATGGTCAATTACAGGATTACTTTTTTACACAATACACACAGATCCATTATTACAAATGAGGAGGTCCATAACAAAACGCAATAATTAAATTATTTAAGTTTTTTGATTTTTTTATTGAATCCTATTCTACATATTGAAATCTATATCAACTTTATTATAAACTTTATAATAATGGAATGCTTTATAATATAAAGCATTCCAAGACTCAATAACTGCAATTCAATATCAAATATAATGATTCAGAGAAAAATGCAAAAATTACACATCTTTGCAATAAATCGCTACAAGAAATTTTAAAAGTCAACTTTATAAATAAATGGTGCTCTCAAAAGGGGCAAAATGCCTCG
Organism: Pollenia labialis; assembly: GCA_949318255.1. Classification (NCBI taxonomy): domain Eukaryota; kingdom Metazoa; phylum Arthropoda; class Insecta; order Diptera; family Polleniidae; genus Pollenia; species Pollenia labialis. Next base: position 50,655,580 of record OX439142.1, read on the forward strand.
AATTCGCTTGATAATCCCTGCAAATAAAATATGTAAACAAGAGAATACCTTGGCCAGATTGCAAAAATTATTTTATAGCACCGAATTCATTTTAATTTATACCACTGACCACCTGCCATTAACAATGTTATGCTTTCTTCGTCTGGTAACCCCATATATATGTAAACAGAAGCCATCTTTTTACAGGGCATTATCAACGCTCTCGATTTATACGGGGCGTACAGTGCTCTATGCCTTATGAAATTTAATGGTAAATTTTTTTAGAATAAAATACGCTGCCCTTTTAGAGAGCGAAGCATTTTTAAGAAACGAACACCAAATTGCTTTTTTTTAAAGAAAATGTGACATTTTTTGTAGACAAGAAAACACCATATGATTCAGACCCAAACGCAATACATAATTCCAAATTTTTTATCTAAATAACTTTAAAAAAACTGTCAGATAAAATAATGAATTTGTGATTAATATTATTTTTTGTAGACAATAATACCTCAATAATTGTTTTTTGTTTAATGTTCTCATATTATGTATGTGCTACTTACTTAAATAACATTTTCTCGTTTATCCATAAAAATGTTATGGTGTAATTATTGCGTTTTGTTATGGACCTCCTCAAATGTGAACTTACTGAAATGTATTGAAATACAATATTATAAACAGCCATACACATTTACACTCTTACAATACAATTTCAAAAACATAATTACAGAAAATCATGTAAAAAGTAAAAATAATTATGAAAATTTTAGGAGGCTTAAGTAGACTTGATTGTATACTATGGAGTGCCTACAGCTCATGTTCTTCCATCTATGAACAACTGCTGATATGTGTTCTTTTTCTGTGACATCATAGGTCTAAAAGTAGACACAAAATGCAAGCCTTCTAAAGGGTGGTTAAAGGGCCGATATTGAATGTGAACCACACCTAAACGTAATTTTTTTTCTCCATTTCATTTGACATTAATCCATTTCAGACTAATTCAAATTGAACCATTGAAAGATACGCAATCGAACAACGCGTTAAAGTTATTCAGGCTTATTATGAAAATGGGCGTTCAAATCAATATGCATATCGTGATGAGGCATATTTTCCAATCCAATAGTGAAAAAAGATTATATTAAAAAATAATAACCAAAAATCCCTCAAATCTCTAAATTTGAGGTTAAGAACAAGGAATATTGACTCGAATCAAAACAAAATAAACTCATGCGTAAAATGACAGTTCTTGATGGGTACTACTTTAAAATTTTTACTACAGATTATTTTTTTTAGAAAAATTTAGTAAAACAGAAATAACATATGCTTCAAAAGGTAATTGTTAAATAAAAGAAAAGTTAAAATAAAAAATTGAATAAATATTAATTAACTGAACTTGTTTTTGAAGCATTTATTTGGCTAAATATCAATTTTTTAAACTTATTTTGTTATGTTAATTTTTTCGAGTTGTAAACGTGTGATGTATTAGGGTATTGCATTAATTAGACCGCCACAAATTTGTAAAATCAAATAAAATAAAAAACAAACAAATATGAAAGATAAAATAAAATAATTGGTTTGTGTTTTCCAAAAATGTTTGTGTTTAAAGTATTTAATCGATTTCCGATTAGAAAACGAGTTGAACATTTTTCAACACTTCAGTTATTTGCCATCAGCTGTTGCCTTTATTCTACGAATTTTTACAAATTTTGCGTTCGCATACTTTTTTGACGACAGCTTTTTGTGACTAAATCTTCGCTAAATTGGTTTTTTTTTAAATTCTTAAATCAATTATGCAAGTAAGATTTTAATGAAATTGCAAATTGTGCAATCGTAGTCGTTAAGTTCTGGTATAGACATTTTTTTGACATTCAGGTCATACATAGGTTTTCATTAATAAGTTTGCGGTGTCAATTTTTTAGTACTTCACGTTAAACTTAAACTCATCTAGCATATCGATTTGGCTTTAGTCGCTTACGATATAATCGCAAAAAGAACTCGATATTAAAAATACAAAGCCCAAAGAAAAACTGACCTTTTCTTTTCATCTCTCTCCTAAAAACTGTCATCTTAGCCACATAATGTTAAAAAATTACTAAACGTTAATTCCCAATTATTTAATTAATGGTATCAGCAAGGACCTATTTTACTTAAGGCTGCTACAAGCTTTTTAAAAAACTTATTAATTCCTTACTACATATAATGTAGGGTATGGAAGGCATCCCATTCATGTATTGACTTGAAAACATTTATTGCCACAAATGCTGCCAATTAACCGCAATTAATCCTGATTTATGAGCAAGACATACAAAAAGCAGTTAAAAAAAATATTTAACAATTAAATAAAACAATAACAGAAACAAAAACAATAATACAATAAAAAAAAGGGAAAAGTAGTCAATTTAATACACACACATTTGAAACACATACACAAACATTTTCTCAATCGATGATATGCAGGAAAATGTTTCGCAAAATTCATATTCACTTAAATTCATTTAAATATAAAATTGGCAACAAATTAATAAACAATAAAAATGTACAACAAATTATTGTTATTTTTCACAAGTTAACAAGTGTGTGTGTGAGTGTATACCCCTGCAAATAATAGGACAAGTCCAAACACGCGTGTAAAATGTGCCCACAAGGGCCTAGGACTAGTCCAAAAGTAACCCAAACGTGTGGAAAAACATGGTCTATTTAACATTACGATGTCCTAGGGCACGACCATAAGCCCAGCTTTGGATTACAAAGGAGTAGTTTTAAAACTACTCCATTGTATACACAAGAGGATTAGTTTTAACTTCGTCTAAAAACGAAAGCATGTCGTTCAAAAACGAAAACAAGTCGTCTCACTGCAAACGTTTTTTAACAATTACATAGTCCATGCTTGAATTACATCGCCCCAGTCCATAGAGTATCAGGTGGTCCAATTATTTTGCAGGGTACCCTGAAGTTAGAACTAATCCTCTTGTGTATACAGTGGAGTAGATTTAAGACTACCCTTTGGAATCCAAAGCTGGGTTATATGGTCCTACTAAAGGACATCTTAATGTTAAATAGACCATATTTTTGCTATACGTTTGGGTTACTTTTATAGTGCTCCTAGTCCCTTGTGGGCTACATTTTACACGCGTGTTTGGACTAGTCCTATTATTTGTAGGGTATGAATTTACGCAATTCATTCAACCATTCATAAATGAGCTAGTATGTGTATGTGTGAGTGTGCATATGTGTATTAAACTTTTATTACTTTTTACTGGCTGGTGAAGATGAAGGTGGTGTCCCAAAGTGAAAATGAACAGACTCAGTCAAGAACGCAGCAGGTGGTAGACATCACATTTAAATTAATATGTGTTCATGTGAGTGTGTGTATATGTTGTTATAATAATCAAGATTTTAAGTATAAAATTTAACTTTAATAAAAAGGAGAATAAAATAAAACAAAAGTGCGTTTAATATGGGAAAAGGGTGTCCCTTACGCTATACTTAGGCATGCCATTTTTATTTTGAGAAAAAGAGGACGCGAGCATAAAAAATGTAGGTCATTTGCTCGAGAAAAGAGGACACTTTTAACAACCAAAATTTGATTTTACAAAAAAACTTTTTTACAAAAATAAAATCTTAACAAAACACAACAAATCCTTCTGATTTAGTGGTACAAAACAAAAACTTAAAAAGAAAAACAAAAATTCATTGCATTCATTATCGGAAATGTACATTTTTAAAAGTTTTTAATACGAAGTTTCAAAAGTTTCACGTATATTTTTCAACACTTCCAATTTGAGCCAATATATTTCCGTCGCATTTTTAATTGATAATACATCAAATATCTTTATTTGGATTTCATTGTTTTGTACATCGAAGTTTTTAATAAGTACTGGCAACGAAATTACTAGTATCGCATGATATAGTCACAAAATCAATTTGTTCCATGTTTTTTTTTTTATAATTTTCAATGAAAGGGGCGCCAAAACCTTTTTAACAATTGCTGTGGCCTAAGTACGGTTGAAAGATATATTTTAAGCTCTCGGAGAATCATAGAAAAGTAATTTATTTAAATCAATTGTGCAATCGAAAGATAAAACAGACATGTTATAAACAATGGTGTGATAGGCAATGCAACCCTCAATGACTCGAAGTTCAATGTCGACCATAATTTTCTGAAAAACTGTGTCGATTTTCGTGGAATAAACTTGGCTGGAAACGCCCTTTTTATGTTTCTGTATCTCCAAATGATTAAAGATGTCTTGTACTCCTTTATTTACAATCGAAATTGTAGAATTACAAAGTTTGCAATTCACTATCCAGTTTTCATTTACTCTTTTCATAAAGGATAACTTCTTTTTTAGCTCCTCATTAAAAGTGCACTGGCATTTTGACATTCTAAAATTAGAAGATTAATCAATTTTTATACTATCATTTGTGTTCAAAACTTATTTCTATTTTTGGAAAACAAAGTTTATGAAAAATACTCAGCTGAGAAGCAGAGACCTTTGCCGACCATTTTGACCGGCGGCGGTTTTTTAATAATAAGAGACAAGTTATAATAAGTCGCCGACTATCAGGGAAAGTAAAACTAATGATGTACAAAGAGGAAATGAAAAATTTTACTTTTTCAAAGATAATTGTACTTTATAAAGAAAAATATTTCAATGAAGGCGTAAAAAGCAGGACAACCTCGGACACTTGCTGAAAAAGAAGTAGGACAGCCCCGTATGCTCAAAAAAGACGACGGTATCCGGGCAAAAGAGGACGGATTGCAACCCTAGCTAAACTTAAGAAGTACCTAGTAGAGTATCCACTAGATTAATCGTTGTTCGATTAATAGAGAAATTTTTTCGGCATTATTTGATCGAATAATAAAAATAGCCAATTTTTAATAACGAATAATTCGAACAATTTATGCCAATTAATCGATTAAGGGCCATTATTACAACTTGCGAATAGTTAAAAGTCGGATTTTGTCGGACCGATAAATAGCTTGGCATTATAAAACCTTAATTTATTATGTTTTCATCTATTAAATATTATTATTATTATTGAAAATAACAGCAATAAAAAAATGGAAGTTGTAATAATGCAAAGCTATTTATCGGTCCAACAAAATCCGACTTTTAACTATTGGCAAGTTGTAATAATGGCCCTTATTTTTTTATAATTGTTTTAATACTCTTAAGTTTTTAAAATTACTTTGATTTCGCTTGCAATATCTAAATGAAAATATACATTAAATTTTTGGAGCAACGAAGTGGAATTCGCCTACAATATTTTGTCAGGTGACGTCTCTTTGAATTTAGAACAAGATTGCATCAAAAATTCAATTTAAAAAAAATTGGCATATACGATAATTTCGCGCAAAGGGGTCGATATCTAAATTGTTTGGTTTTCCATCCAGCACTATTACTGCCGTAGCGCTTGATAAGCCTTTAAGCCGAATTAGGGTAAATTTAATTTTGTTTTCCTTAATCTTGTTTCGGTCTTTTTAATGTTTAAAAGAAGGTATGAATGTGAAAAGGCTTGGTTCTTGTATCAATTAGTTGTACCAAATTTCATCAACTTATCACCAAAATTGGGAGCTATACTTTGCGCAGAAGGTTGACATCGTTAGATAGATTCAAAAAATCACTTTGAGTCCATCGGTAACCTATAAAGGTAGAACCAATATTTTAAGATGTTACACATATCAGCGCAAATGCATAGCCAAATCAATAGATTTGGAATTTAGAAAGATATCGCTACTTTGTGAATAGTGACTGTTAAAAGAAATATTATCCGTAACGATATAAATTTGAATTTTTTATTTGTACAAAATTCTTTTTTTGTTAAAATTATTAACAAAACAAATTCAATAATAAAAATTTAAATTTTCATTGGATTCCCTAAACTATATAATTGTCATGTAGGCACGAGTTTCTTTCCAACCAACATCTGTATTGCCGCTTCAAATAAAACAATGAAAGAAAAAACATATGAACGAAAGTAATAATCATAAATGTGGCAAAAAAAAAACAAATTTTTAAATTGTAAAAATATTCATAAATCGTTAAATGCTCAGTGTTAAGGACATAAAAGTTTAAATTGCACATGATTTTTCTCGTTGTGGTTGTTGTTGTTTTTGCTGTTAAATATTATTTATAAAAAAAACCAACCATTCACACTACAAGACAATTTTACCACATGCTGGTCAATTGCCTATAAAATTCCAATTACTTACTACCACAATAAACTACAAAGTTATGAATTGCATTGGGATGTTTGTAGCGGGAGCTTATGGAGTGTAGGGACAGAAAAATATATATAAAATAAAAGTTGCATTTTTGATAAAATTTAAGTCTTAATACCTTAACATTTAACAGTGAAATATCTCAACATTAAAATACAACATGTTTATAAAAGGTTTATTAAGCGAACTTTTGTAGAAAGTTCATTTCATAAACCTGTTTTATTTTTTATGAATAAGTTCGTTAGGATTTGTATATTCTTCTTCTCTATCTATCTATTTATAAGAGACGTTTTTGTTTGCAACTGATAAACACGAAAACTACTGCACCGATTGTTACAAAACTTAACACATGTCTTTTGTGGATCGAAAGACCCCTCATCTTCAGTGTAGTAAAGCGGTTTTCCGTGTATGTGACTTATAGAAATACTTGCCGAAACAAAACCTCTGAGAAAATCACAAAAACAAAATTGTTTTCTAGTTCTTATTACCGTAAGAAAACATTATTGTCACCTTCAACAAAGCTATTCTTAACGAAATTTTGTTTAACATATTATGGTTACTTTTACCATATTATTGAGACTGACACCTCTTTAATGGTAAAATTAGTCCTCCATCTAGAAGCCACAAACATATGGTTGCCTTCAAATATGTTATGGTTTATCTTTAAAGTATTATGTTTACCACTAAGAGTGGTACAGTTCAATTTAAACAATACCATAAAAGATATTCTTTGGATTAATAAAATTAATTACCAAGATATCATTTAAATGTGCTTCATTCCCATTACATACTATTGATAAACTGAAATTTATTGCTGATGGGATAAGCTTTCGCATTTCATTGGTTCCTTAGGCCAGATCATCAGGAAACTTCGTCCAAAGATTTTAGAAACCTAAATATATTTTACAAATAAAACTGTTAAGCGAATAAGAATTATAAACCCCTGTTTTAATTGTAACAATATCAAAGCTTAAACAAAAACAACAACGGTAAACAGTGAGTTAATCTTCCGACAACAATTGGTTGATTTTTTGTCAACTCTAAATGTAGTTGTAAGTGGGTTTGTGAAAATGTGTTTCTTTGGGAAAATAGGAAAATTTTATTGTTAATTTTAAACCAAACAATTGTAAGCGGTAAACATAGTATTGTTATAATTAACCAATACATACTTTGAGTAAACTATAATATGGTTGTGGCTTTTTTCATATTTATTTATTTTTTTTAACTTCATATCGACAGCACAATTCCAAAACATGCTTAGTCGACATTTCATGTTATACATTTTTAAAATTTTTGAATTTACATTGTTCAACTTAAATTCTGTAAAGTTTTGGTGTGGACCGCCTAATCGGTTTTTTAAGATGGTTTAAGATATACTTCACTCCATCTGATCACCTTAATATTTATACCACCTATATCCGTCCGCGTATGGAATACAACTCTTATGTGTGGGCCGGTGCTTCAAAGTCAATTTTGGAGCTTCTCGACCGCGTGCAGGAGAGGACGAAGGTTCTCTGTGGTGACATTATGATATCCAATTCGATTGACTCTCTTGAGCACTGTCGCAATGTGGGTTGTATTTGCCTGTTTATTCGTTACTACAATGGAATGTGTTCTGACAAAATTAGGGATCTGGTTTCCGAAACCCGTAGATTTGCTCGTAATACACGTTTTTCCTCAAGAGCTTTTGTGAATTTTTTATTAAACCTGAGATGCCCTAATGAGGAGCCTCCTAGATCCGGCACACTATAATTACAGACTCCAACTTATAAACTTAAACACGACGTTAAATCTTGTTTTTGCCAATTTTCATATTTCCCGAACGTAATTTTTTAACTATAATTTTTTAGTTTTTTCCAATATCATCTGGAAACAAAATTATAAAACAAAACAATCCCCTTTAAAATAACTAAAATACTAAAATTGATATTTTTTGAACAATTTTTCAAATTGAAAAAATAAAAAATAAGTAACCAGGTACAACTAACATCACATTTTATGGCCCGTCGCAATCAAAAAAATTAAAAGGCAATGTGCAGTTTTTAGGAAACGTGTTCGTGCGTATCAAATTGAATTTTAGGTTTTTGGCAAAACAACATAATAAAAATATTATTGAAGAAATGCATAAAAATTGTACAAACAACAACAAAAAAAAAACAAAAGCGTGCAAAACAATATAGTAATTGAACATTTCAGATAAAAGTTGAATTTATAAATTAAATGAACTTAAAAAATATTCAGTGTTTTGGAAATTGAGAATATAAATTACATGAGTTTAATAAAAACAATGAAAATTTAAATGCTTTTTATTAAAGTCAAAACTATTTAATGGTCATAAAATCTAAAAAAAATTAATTTATTTAACTGTATGAATAACACAGTACAACAGCCAATCTGGGGGGTGAGAAATTCCAAGTCAGGGTGATGGTACTAGGTCAGTATAGTTAAACCCTCAAAGGGTTTGGCGTTCGTATGTGTCATTTTTTTTTTATGACATTTTAAATTTTTTCCTTATCTTAATGTTTTTTCGCTTAGTTGTAACATTTTGGCAAAAACGTAGTTTAACATAACTCGAGAACCACTTGTCCGATTTTAATGAAACAAATTTAGAAAAATTAATTACATGAATTACAATTTCTTTAATCCGTTCATATAACGTTTTCCTATATGTGCAACACTTTCGAAGTTAAAAATGAATGTATGAAGGGAAAAAAGTATTTTTTGCCTAAAAATTTAAATATTTTTTTTTTAAAATTCATAAAAAATCCAAAATGGAAAAAAGTGCCAAAACTAATTACTTTCGCGTAAAGTCACATAACTCATGAGCAAAAAAAGGCATAGATCATGAAAATCGATGCACGCGTTTCTCATTTATTCACAATTAGGTAAATGTATGAATTTCAAAAATGCACAACATTATTTGGAGAAAACATTGACAACTCACAAGCCGAACTCTCTCATTTTTTCTACTGTACTAAAAGAGAAATATTGATGTGGCAATACTGGTTCTTAATGTTCACATAAAACATGCATTGTCATTATACTTCTTCTCTTTCTCACACTGGTTCTGTGATTTTTGTCATTCAACAAGTGCCGACGAACGCGAACAGTAAAAGTGATTTTTCTCCAGTTTTTTAAAAGTGAACAAAAGAGAACAGAATATGGAACTGTGCAAGGCAGATATAAATAGCTTTTGCTACTGCTGTGGTCAATATGTCTCAACACATAAAAAAAGGGGAAATTTCAGTACTGATTTTGTTTAAACATACGAGATGTACTACAACCAAAATGTTATAGTGAACGAAAATTGGGTACCAAATATAGTGTGTAAAAGCTGCTACAACCGTCTAATGGATTGGAAAAATAGAAGACGTGAAAGTATGCCATTCGGTATCCCAATGACTTGGACTAATCCTGGCGAAGGTCACAATACATTGAATTGCTATGCATGTGCGAATAAAGGAGCCGCAAAAAGGATAAGAAAATCGTATAATTACGTTGGTGTTGTAAGTGCCGCAACACCATTGCCTCATTCGGACCACATTCCTGTGCCAAAAGCTTCTAGCCCAGATATTTTCTCTTCTACGACTGCTCCGACATATCATGCACGTGATGATCCCCCATATGAGCCATCAGTATCCAATGAGCCAATTTTAATAAATCAAAATAAGCTTGATTCAATTGTTGCCAAGTTGGGATTAACACAGCATAAATCGGAAGAGCTGGCTTCCATTTTGAAATCAAACAATTTGTTGGCACCCGGTGTGAAAGTCACAGCTTATCGAAGTCGTCAGGCAACACTCCAAAGTTTATTCCTTGTGAATGATGAAAAAACTTCTGCATATTGCCCGGATGTAGGAAAATTGATGGACGCAATGGAAATAAAATATGAAGCAAATGACTGGAGATTATTTATTGACAGTTCAAAACTCAGCTTGATGGCGGTTTTACTGCATAAGACCAATAAAAAACCTTCAGTTCCAATCGCCTATAGTACAGAAACGAAAGAAACATATGATGCACTGGAAAATATTTTAAAAGTGGTTAACTACGCCAAACATATGTGGCGCATATGCTGCGATTTAAAAGTTGTAGCAATGCTTTGCGGTCTTCAAAGCGGCTATATAAAATATATGTGCTTTTTGTGCGATTTTCCGGTGACCAATATGCATGCCACGGATGGAAACTCAGAGAGCACAGCAGGTTACAAACGGCCAATATTATTCGTGAGCCTCTAGTGACGAAGGAGAAGATATTGCTGCCTCCACTGCATATTAAACTTGGAATTGTTAAGAATTTTATCAAAACTGTCGCCAAAAGAGATGAAGTTTTCTTGTGTGCGATAAATGACACTTTTTTGAATAAAAACAAATATCAATATTCTTGTCAAAATGGGATACCTTCACTTAATTGTAAATAAAAGCAGAACCGTTAATCGATTTCTATGATCTATGTCGCATTTTTATTATAGGTTATGTGACTTTACATGAAACTAATAACACTTGATCCTTTTTTCCGTTTTGGATTTTTTTTGAATTTAAAAAAAAAAAATTTAATTTTTAGGCAAAAAAATATTTTTTTTTCTCCACAAATTTATTTTTACCGGCAAAACTGTTGATTATAAAGAAAAACGTTATATGAACGGATTAAAGAAATTGTAATTCTTCTAAATTTGTTTCATCAAAATCGGACAAGTGGTTCTCGAGTTATGTTAAACTACGTTTTAGCCATTGTTGACCTGTACTAGCGCAATCACTACACTTATGTAGCAATTTGAGTGTACAATCCAGCATTATTATGTATTATATGTATGTATTGGCGCTTGTTTAGAAGCTGCAAAGCTAGTTGCATCTGCTGAATAGCAACAGCACTTATGGAGAACAATATAATTGTTTCAAATATACTGTATTAAAACTACAAAAATTACCAAAAGAGACAAAATATAAATAAATAACCATTGCTTGCATTTAATGCTTAAAATACTCACATTGTAAAATAAGAATCTTGCAAAATACTTACAGAACATTAGAAAAAAATGTTTACTTTAATTTATTTATAGTGAGTAAGAATGAGTAAATACAAGAACTCTGAGCGTATAAAGAGAATAATTTTTTTATTTTTTGTTTTTTTTTGTTTTGAATTTGTTTGCTTTGATCCTCTTTTGCACTTAGCTTTAATCTGGGAATTTTTAAAAAAGCAAATGTTCTTGAATTTAAATGTACTTAGTGCAAAAGCCTAGTATATACGTAATGACATTATCCACAGAGATCTTAACTCCCTACTATTCACGAAGAAATTAAAAATATTTAGTCAAATACATAGATAAGCTAATGGTCCATCTCAACTACTTCGCTCGGAATCTAATAAAGTTCAAAGGTCACAGGGGGCTGAAAAGAACCTACACTTTGTGCCTAGCATTAATAAGGATTAAGCTTTGAATACATATTGTAATCTTTGATAAGTAAAATTCAATAAAAAAAGGCACGTATGAATAATATTTGCTTTTGCGACATTACTCATACGTTGTTTCTCGTTCGTGTGGATGCGAATATCTATACCAGTGCTGCAAAAGTGAAATTTTTATAAGGTACTGAACTTCAACTTAAATAGTATTTTTCCTACCAAATGGTACTCTTTGTTAAAAAATAATACAATAATTTATTAAAATTAAATAAACAAAAAATAAATTGTTGGAATTCATTTATCTAAGTATTTAATAGAAAGCAATATTTATATTTGAGGTACACATGTAAATAATAATTCTGTTATGCATTGGCATCCATCCATATAAATCATTATTGTATATGTTTACGCCATATTATCTCTATATTTCCCTAAAAAAAACATAACCTTTAAAGCAAAACAACATAGTACATTGTTGCCAACACATTTCACAGTATATTGCACTTCTTTTCTTATTTCGACATACACATTGGCGATAAAATTGAATAGTTATATTGCAAGTATATGAGCCGCTTAAGGTACATTTTTTTGGAATTTTCAAAAAAAATATTTAAAATAGTTCATATATTTATTAATAAGTAAATAAATTAAAAATTTTATTTTTGTCAACATAAATTTATACTGGTATTTATCCTTGGAATGACTTTTGATAACTATCTGAAGTTTAAGAATTTACTTTTTCTACACAAAATTATTATTACTAAGGAACCCAGCTACCTATACAGTAAGCTAACATTTACAGCATCTGCAAGAAATAATAGCATTATCACCTTTACATATAGAAACAGCGCATCTTTTAACCAATTTTTTGTTTACACAATATATCTCTGGAACCATCTTCCTACAAATATTCAACTCACCAGCAACGCTATGAAATTCAAAAAATTGTTAATGACGTACTATGCATAAAGTTTTTAAATTATAAATGTATAATCTTCTTGTTATTTTATTATTTTTAACTACATTGTTCTTCAAGTTTAAAATGTTATTAATGTTAATTTATGTTAAAATTCACTAGATTAGTAATTTTAGTTTCAACAAATATTATTTTACGAATATTATATCTGATAACTCATCGGATTCTAGAGCTGTTATTTATAAGATTTTATATCTTGTTGCTTTAGAAAGGCAAATATTAATAATAAATACACACAAATATATTAGAAAGAAGTAATTTTAAAACTACTCCATTGTATACACAAGAGGGTTAGTTTTAACTTCGTATACGAAAATTTCTTTTGTTAGTGAAATTAAATATTTTAGTAGACTTTTTTAAAATTCAGACAAGTTTTAAAATTGCAAACGCAATAAACCAAAGGTATAATCATGTATGTACTGATACAATTGAATTTAAAATTTACAAACTTATGAGTTTTAAATGCGAACCTCTAAGGCAGGACTCTTTTAAACTTTCTATTTTGTTAAACCTACAAATTGTAGACAAAATAAACTATCTTGAGCCTGATTTAAAAAAAAATTTTATATTATTAAATGTTCGATTAACCACAGGAACTAAAATCATCTTTAATTAAATTTAATAATTTTTTTCGAAGTCCGTCCAGTTACTCGGATTTTTAATACGATGCAAACAGGTTTTGGCATCGATAAGATTCAGCCCTACTTTTCCTTCCTATTTTAAAGCTTACTTTTCTATTAAATACAAATACAAATGCATGTATTTCTATGTATGAGTGACATATACTTAACAATTTATTTGTTCTTATTATCGTCTCCAACAAACTATTAGTCATGTTAATACATTATGTTTAATTAAGCACAAACAAGATACACTTATGACCCTAGCTCTCTTCGTTAAACATACCAGGAACTGGGTTCTTATATATTAGGGTGGGTCACACCTGGTTGAAAATAAAAATTTACCTCTTTTTATGAGACAGCGACGAAAAGATAATGAATTATTAGTGATATTTTTTACAAAGTTTAGTTGCTATCGAAATTATTGTTCTGGACCAGGTTTCATGTGGAATACAAATCCTTTTTGCTGTCGAATTTTGATATTGATTTTATAAAAAATCACTCGGGAGCGCTAACCTTGACAATATACATTGATAGAGTGGATGCAATTTGGAAGCTAAAAAACAAAGAAGAGGAATTCTGTTAGCTTGTGTTGGTTATCAAGCATGAGGGATTTTATCCGGTGATCGCATTATCTTGGTATCCATTTGACGTCGGCAAAACGTTAAATTGCGCGTTCTGGAAACTTCCCCTGCAATAAAGCTAAAATTGGTCGGGTTGTGTTGCTCCTGGCACCCTCTTGTTGAAACCGCATATCTTTTAGTTCATAATCTTCAACTGCCGGCGATAATAAGCCGAAAAATTATTCTCTACATTTTAATTAACAGAAGTGTTTTTCGGCAGTGCGAACATTGCAATGATGCACAGGCCTGACCACATCTACATATAACGCTTCCAGTCTCTTCAAATTTATTGATGATCTTGCCAAATTTCTTGTTTAGTGGCGACCATAATCGCCCTGTGATGATTGAAAAGTGGTCACTGTTGAACCACAGCTTTTATGGTAGGTTTAAACTATTTTTACGCGTTTTTCTGTTGTTTAAAGATCCTTGTTCGTAACTTACGAACTTGTCACTAAATAAATAATATTTCGGATGACAGATATTAACCACTTGACAGCCTTGCCAGACCGGCGGTTTGAAACCACTAAATGAATAACTCTGTAAAGTAACATGGCTAAAGCGACCCTTTATATGTTTTTTTATCCCGATCACAAGCGTAGGGCAATGTGTTTCCATTTTACTTAGTAAGCCATTCAAAGAGTAATTATTTAACAATATTTGAGTTGCAACAGCTGGTCAAGATAACAACAGCAATACCAAACCTTTGTGCATAAGCTCGTTTAATACCAGGTACTTTCGGCTTGCAGACCAACCAATCGAAGATGTAGAAAGCTTTTACTCTCTAGTGAGCATTATACCAAAATCGGGTGGTAGTGAAAAATATATCCAGAACAGGTCATGCAAAGCAAATCAGGCGTATGGCACCTTGGAGATCCCAAAACATCACAGCAAGTACCAAAATAAAAGTGTTCAACTCTAACGTTAAATCTGTGCTCCTCTTTTCGATCTCATTGTAGTCCTGATATCTGAATGGCAGGTTATTTATATATGCAACAAACAAATGATCTTATGTTAGCCTTTACTCAACTTTTTTCGACGGTTCGTATAATGCCTCCACATTAACATCTGTTTAATCACATCCAATTAAAAACAAAGAATCTATTGATGAACCGTGAAATCTCTCATGACTGGACACCGAAGGGACCACTTAGGTATGTCCGTACAAGAAGGACGTCCTCTCACTGGAACTTAATGTTTTCTTAGTCTAGGCAACACTGCTCTTCTAAGGAATTGCTGACAAAGTATTGGGCAATGGATACCAAGCATCGAGTATTAAGACTTTTTTTAAAGTGCTCAATGCTTTAAAGCAGTTATCCAATACTTTCAAAGCTATATTTTTTTTATAGCAAAGTTCAACGGATATTTAACGTTTTTCCTGAAAACTTTAACTCCGTTTTCAAATACACTTAAAAGAATAATACTGTTTTTAAAAAAGTTTAAAACAAAAGAATAAAATCGCATTTTTTGGCATTGCAACTTTGCTTGAAAACTCAAAAGAAACCCCTTTGAAAGTATTGAGTAGTATTGATAGAATGAGTTGAGTATTATGGAGTAATTTGAAGTAGTCGAATTTGCACTAGTCTAAAGGGGAGGCCGTTATGAGAGACTACACTGTATCCCCATTTGAGAAAATTGTGAATAATTCTTCATCTACACATGTTGAAGTGCATGCTGAAGGGGAAATATATCCTAAAAATAATATTTCCAGTGTGTTAAGAACGGCATTATCTATAAACTTCTATCGCAATTAGGAGGATGTAAGCTTTTAAACAACACTGTGCAAAATTTTTGAAGTTATCGAGTAATAACTCTCTCTTATGTGGGCTTTCAATTGGTTTCCGAAATATAGAGGTGAGAAAAATTACATGTTCTTCGAAAAAAATTTAGTTAAAGCCAAAATCTTTATGAGGTCATACAATTCAAACGGCATTTTAACTAGCAAAACCTAAATAAGAGTTTGTTATTCTCGATAGGTGCTCCGAGAAGATCCACACGAGAAGGAGTTGGCATTTTTTGTGTTGCATAGTGAAGTCTTATACAATTTAACGTATTTATTAACAGCACTATTTAGACTTTTTAATCGCCTTTGGTAAAAAAGAAAAACAAAAATAATTTTTGACCCACCCTTTTACACATATTTGGCTACATGTTAGTCATGTTAGTTAGTTGTAGTATTAGCAGCTGTTGTTGCTGCTGTCACTATTTGCTTATGAAGTTTTTGTTACTTTTATTGCTTGAAGTAACTCAAACACTATTACTTAAGTGACTTTAATTAGCGAGTACTTTACCTTTCAAAGCTAACCAACATTTTGTACTAGTATTAGTATGAGATTTTGTGTAGGTGTTTGTGTGTTTGGCTTTTATTTCGTTTTATTTGGGTTGCATTGTATGTGTAGTAAGAATCCCACACATTAGTTTGTTGTACGTGTACAGTTTTATCTTAAATCGGCATTATCATTCTTAACATCTTAAAAGCTCTTCATGTAAATTTAGTTTAAGTGGTTGTCTCTAGAAACGATCCTTATTACGAGGATAATGGTTATGATGAGATTTTTGTTGAAGCTGCTGCCGTTGATGGTGATGATGCATATAGACGGTCACATTCACTTATTCTTCTGAACAAGCAACAAAGAAGGAATTGTTGTTAGAGGAAAGTAACACGTTTTAAACACGATTTTAACAGTCGTATTTCTCTGATACAAATTTTAGTAGATGCTTTAAACCAATATACGAGGGTCTTTAGTTTCTGGGAATTCACGAACATTTTTGTACAGAACAATGAAACTGAATTTGTTCGTATAGCTTAGAACAGTTTTCGAAAATAAACACTAACTATCGCTCCTTAGTGCTCGGTTCGGTAGATTTGTGGAAAACACAAACGCTAATAGTGTTTGTGTAGGAAATCATTAAAAAAATAACGTTTCCCTGCTTCTCATCTTTCGAACCAAATAAATAATACTGTTTTTATCCAATTCAACAAAAGATGATAACATTCAATTCCGTTCGGTTTTTTTAAGTTACAAACTTCGGTTCGGCTTATTAATGTTCGTTTTTTGTGGGTGGTAAAAAAACCAAACATTTTTTACAAAAACAAAATACACATACGAAAAAAACAATAACCAAGCAAAATAATTTTACACATACAATCTCCCTTCGTGGTCCTACGATTCGGCCCATTGGTCGAATATTGGTCCCTACACCAATAAGAGCCAGCCTGTGTACCAAATTTTATTAAATAATCTCCAAAATTGCGACCTGTACTTTGGTAGTGTAAAAATTCATTTCTGAAAAATTGAAGGAATAGGACTATTACAAAAAAAAATTTATAAAATACATAACTGAAATTTAGCTTATTCTATTCGAAAAATAAAAATATGTTGAATATTATATAAAAGTAACCTTCGGAAGGAAATAATTCCCAGATTCTATTTATTTATTTACGTAATATAGAAAACATATATAATCAAAATAATTTTTGGGAATACAAAATTTTAATTCAAAAAGATTTAGTTAGTCGTGCTTAATTCCCAATTTTTATTCTTGATAAAAACACTGAAATTTATTGTTGAAGGGATATTCCTATGCGCATTTCACTGGTTGCTTAGGTCATTGGGAATTAAGCACGGCTACCAAAATCTTTCTGAAAACATATATTTTTATATTCCTTACATCATTTATGGTCGATTTTACCAATTTATTTATATATAAATTTATGTTTAAAATTCGTTTTCATGTCAAAAAAAAATAAGTTACGTTAACAATAATTTGTCATATGATAATACAACAGCCAGTTCACAACTGTGCTATTATCCTGTTTGAAGGATAGTATTTAATTCTATATTTTGTAAATTTTCATAAACTTAAATTTTGTTTAAATATAGTTTGATGTTTTCAGTGTTATTTAAAAAGTGTTTAATTAAGATAACAGTGTGGTAGCAGTTCTTAATCCAAAAAATATCATAATAAATTTTAATTACTTACAAGGTGGTCTTAACAAAATAAAAAATAAATGTGATTGAATATCAAACCTAAAAATTGGCCATAATTTATTTACAATTTTGGGTAATTGGTCTCAGATATCTTTTTCTTCTACAGTGTGGTCCAACCAAAACTTCATGCGTTTTGGTTAAATGTTAATAAAACAAAAAGTTTTGATAGAATTATCTTAATATAGTTTATTATGATGGATGGAATTATGTGAAATAAAATATAGGCGAAATGCTCGCCATAGCTTCGGTGGCATACATTTATACGATGGTCCATATTTTTAAAGACTCCGATACATAATTGAGGTTCAATGTCGTTGCTGTGCCGAGTTTTCTTATCCTATAGCTCGTGAACTGTTTTAGGCTGATTTTTTCTTTTAAATATTCCTAATGAAAGAAGTCCAACGGTGTAAAATTACATGATCGTGACGGCCAATTAACATCGCCGCGACATGAGATAACACGGTTATTGAATTTCTCGCGCAAAAGAGCCATTGTTTGGTTGGTTGTGTCGCAAGTGTCAACATCCTGTTAAAACGGGATATCGTCCAGGTCCATTTCTTCATTTTTTGCCACTAGAAGTCAGTTAAATTCTCGCGATAGCGAACACCATTCACGGTAACTGCTTGGGCGACCTAATTTTCGAAGAAGTACAGTCCGATGACGCATTTTGCACACTTCCTAAAGACCCAGTTTGGTAAAATTCGATTATCAAAAACCACGAAGTGCACAAAATGCCCATTAAAATCATCATCTCTGCAATTTTATATTAAACCCCTGCCACCAGCTGTTAAGCTGTGATCTTTCGAAGATCTGGCAATATTGTATCCAGACAAGCTTGAGGTATTGGTTAACTTAGTTTGCATTGCAAAAGAGGATTTAACGATTTTAGCATTGTTGAATTTGTATACCTTGTCTTAAATTATTCTCACTGTAATGACTACAAACTTTAAATTGATTTTTAAATACAAGCGTTATATTATTAATTAAAACGACCCTCGTATTTAATAATAGTCATAACAAAGAAAACCAATATTAACCTAATTCCACGTACGAAATCCCAAAAAAATGCAACAAGGAATCGTCTGCAAATACACATAATCCTTAAAACAACAATAACATTTTAGTACAACTACACTAACTGCTCTGTAAAAAAGTTTGGTAGTTGTAGTATTTATTTGTGTTTGAGTACTTAACAATAATATTGTTGCAAGTTTTTGTTATTGTTGTTGTTTGTTAATATTGTTCTTTACTTTGGGTCTTTGGTACTTGGTGTTTTCGGCTAAGTGAGTATTTCCGTTAAGCATCAAGTAACAGCCACTAACATGTCTTCTTAAAAGCAAACGCACACAAGCGCACTGATAAACATTGAAACTTAAACACGGCCAGACAGACACAGCAACTTAAAACTTAAACAATTTGTATTGTGTGTATGCGAGTGCTATAACAATTACTTTAAAAACTTACTTGCACACATACATACACATATGTATGTACTACTGTACAAAATTTTCTATAAAACATGCAAACACACTCACATTGCAAACATGCAATGTTGTCCACTAACTGAAATTATATAACACATATAACATATACGTACACATCCTTTAACACATCCTGCCAACTGTTTGGCTTGTGTATTTGTGTATGAGATTTTTTGCTTTTCATTTGTTACAGGATGTTATTAAACACTTGTACAAACTTGTACACATACAACTACAAAATAATGTCTTTTCCCTTTTTTAACAGGCGCACACAAACACATTAAAGGAAGTGTGTTTGTGAAAACAGTTAGTTGCCATACAAATATTTGTCTCTTATAATTTTAATACAAAGAGTTTTTAAATGCAACACACATTTGCATGTACAGATACTATTTGTTACTTGTATCCAATTTGTAACGGGTTCTCCATTTTTCGGTTTCAAAAGTAAAGTCAAATAAATCACAAATAATGCTATAATTTTGATGAAACTTTTATACAATTTTAATGCTTGGATCTTCCCATTACGTAAGTAGTTAATTGCTTGCAGCATTCGATTCTTTTGGGGTAATTTTCGACAACTTTTTCGCATTTTTCGGGCGTTATTTCGGTGATAACTAGACGAATGTTGGTTTTTAAAAACCGCAACGTTAGGGGATTAACCACGTAGACACTGCCTTTATCGTATCCCCACCAAAAAAAAAACAAACGGCATCAAATCGCATGATCCTGGTGGCCAATTGAAGTCGCCCCAACGTAAAATTTCGCGTTTTGGAAACCTCCTTTGCAATAACGCCAAAATCGGTTGTGCTGTGTGGCTTGTTGAAACCACATATCGTCCAGTTCATAATTTTCAACTGCAGGACAATTGCTGAGAGCAGAAGCATTTTTTCGGCAGTGAACAAATTGCGATGATGCACAGTCCTGACGCATCTGTAACGTTTTCTGTCTCTTCATATATCATTTTTATCTTGCCAGTTCCTTGCACAGAAGGTCGTTTATTATTATGATTTATATATTGGTCTATGGAATATAATCCTAACAGACTAATTAATTATAAACAAATAAAGTTTATAAAAATATAAAAATATGGCACTGCAGTGGTCCGGCAGCCTTATAGAAATGCTCCAGTTTAGCTGCTCGGAGTATATGCCAGAACCGACACCATACATCGTCTTAGACCCGTCCGTGAATATTCGAATCGCATTCCCGGGAATTTGTAGGTCATCATAGTGGACCATGTTATCCAAAATGCTCACCGTGTAGCCAGGATCAAAGATTGGCTCGGTTGTCATATAATTAAAATCCGAGTGGCAATTTATTTCGTTCAGAATACTAGCATGTCCGGTATTGTAGTCCTTCCGTGCTCCAGTTGCCCTTTTCGCCAAAATGTCTGGTGGTAACCAGTTGAAAATTGTAAACAATGCCTTAGGCGGGGGTGTTTTAATGGCACCAGCTACCGTTATCGCCACCATTCTCATTGCACGTTCAAACCTAGTTTGATGACTCTTCACCTTGAGCGCCGGCCACCAAATAACTGCCCCGTAGAATAGAATGGGTTCAGACACACTCGTATAGCCAGTATACATTCCTCGGGTTAATTCCCCAATTTAGGCCAATGGTCCTTTTGCAGCAATATAATGCAGTTGCCGCTATAGTAGTCCTGGAAATGGTGTCAATCTTCCAGTTCAATTGCTGTTCAATATTAGCCTAAGATACTTGGCGCTGTCAGACAGTTCCATTCCCTTTTATCCTCAGAGTATCAAATTTGTGAATTTTGTATCTTCTTGTGAAAAGTACCAGTTCTGTTTCGGCAGGATTTACATCCAGTCCACATCCCTGGAATGAGTTTGTTAGGACGTCCAACTAAGCAGGGTACATTATCGAAAATTTTTTATTAAATACTGTGGTATTTGGTAGCGTATGTTCGGGATTGAACGAACATATATTTTGAAATTGACCTTAAATTTTTAGCTTTAAGATGTTTTAAAATTATTTAAAGCTTTAAGAAACTTCAATTTATTTTCTTTTATTATTAAAGTATTTACATATTTTCTAAACATATTTTAATAATAAAACATAACTCCTTTTTATCCAACTATATATTGATTATTATACCATTAATTTAGTATCAAATGCACCTTAAAGTAAACATTTAAGATCATAAATAGCTTTTGTTTTGTTTTATTTGTTTGCCAACACTAAATTAAAGTCTTAAATACATTACAAAATAAATGCAGAAAAACATTTATTACACACATTATTTACTCATGAGAAATTATGGACCACAAACATTTTAAATCAAATTATTATTTGTGCAAATCTAAGCAAAACTCTTGGCTCACATGTTTGTTTGCTTCTATGTAAATATGTATGTATGAACATCCTTGCACATGGAACACATGACGAGAAACACAAGCCCTAAGAAAACTTTTGTCATAAACAAGTACGATGAGTACGGGAAGAAGGAAACAAACATCCATTTACAGCTTATCTTGTAGGCAGTAGTGTAGAATGTGTACACAGTACAAGGAACCTACTCACAAAGATACATACAACGTGGATGCATTCAACACATCTTGGGAGTATTAAGTATGAAAATATATACAGACGCTGTTTGGTTGTACGCAAAACAACATCCTTTTATTACTCGTGGGTATACAACAAAACAATGCATAAGTTTGCCTTATAAAACAACACAACAGTATATGGCAATAGTATGTTTATATGAGTATGTATTTACTTCAGCATATACATACATATATGTTTCAATAGATGCATGTGAATAAATATGTATAGATAAATATAAATACGTCCCTGCAGGAAGCCTGGGATCAAGTGTCTCAAAGTCGCCATTTTTGCCGGTTATTTTCTTAACTTTTTGATGACACTGTAAGCAAAGCGTCGTCACTTTTTGTATACCATTGAAAAAAAGAGTAATTTTTTGACAACTGTTAAACTAAAATTTGTAATCACGATGCAACAGTTTAAAGCGAAAGTCCAGATTTATTTACGAAATTACTTAAGGATCAACTATAATATGCATAAGCTTTCTTAAGTTTCTGTCAAAAATGAACAAAAAGCCTCTTAAATGCATTTAAAAACGGAGGTGCGCAAAATTACCCCAGGAAATATGGCCACAAAACTTTACAACACGTTATTTTTTGGCAATTTTTTTTATTTTTGGTTATTTTTCATTTTTTCGTTGGGATGTTTTCGAATTTTAAGTGGAATCAAAAATGACCCCAAATGAAATGACAATTATTACTTTGGGGCTCTTTTTCGTTTACTAATAAAAAAAATGCAAATTTTAAGAAATGAAAAATCACCCCAAACATTTTTACACTAATAATATAAAATTTTATGTAAAAGTTTCTATGGATAGGAAAAAAAAAACGAATTCTTATACCAAAGTGGAGAAAATTCTCGCCGTTTATGCAGAGATGCTTTAGTTAGTGAAGCCGGTGTTTGTTATAACATAGAGGAAAAATCATTTCGTCCAGCCGAAGGCTGGCTAGTCCATGGTTTGGAGTCATACTTTAAAAACACAAAAACAAAATCAAAAAACATTTGATTCCGTACGGAAAGTGCGATCAATCTCGCACTTTGCTTAAGCAAATGACAGTTTCAAAAAACTTAACAAAAAGTACAATACTGAATCAGTACATTTTTACTATTGATATTTCCCAAAGGGGTTTGTAAAAAATATTAAAAAAAACTTAAATTTATTGTAGTGGCATCACGTTTGATATGCGTCAAAAACTATGCTACCGAGAATTTTTATCAGTTTTTGCAAATTATAAAGTCATCGTCCAGACTTGTAATTTTTTTTGCTGCATTTTTTTTTTTTTAATTTTGCTTTTGAAATGGCATAAGTGTTCATACTTCGAAATTTTATTTTTGCAATTTTGTATTTTTTATGACATCTTACCACTACTCGTTTTTATATTTTACATACATACATATCTTATATATTAATTTTTAAGTATCTTATCTTACCGATTTTAATGAAACATATACCGTTTCAAATATGTGTTTCAATATGTGTAGATATGCACAACATAAATTTTTTTTTCTAAATTTTCAGGATTAAATGGTTTGAAAAGCGTTGTAATGCGTTTTTTTTCTTGCATAAATATATGTAGATAGGCTTATATATATTTTTTTTAAAATTTTTGGAATGAATTAATTTTTGCAGTACACGTACAAAGCAGCGATGCTAACTTAGTGCTTTTGGCACTATTTATGGTGCTTTTTGATGTCTCTAAACGCCAAAATTTTATCCTTAGTGCCTAGAAAAAGCACTAACTTGGTGCTGTTTCAATTTTTCGTTTGTGCATTTAGTGCTTTTTACAATTTTAATTTTTTTTCTACCATTTTATAAAACTACAATTATAGGTAAAGAGGATGATTAAGATGAGCTTTGCTTTGATTAAAAATATTTTTAAAAACAAAGTATATTATGTACGGTGGATATAAAATGCCTAAGTATAGTATTTCCATTCTTATTGTAAGTAATACTTTGTATTTTGAATTATAAAATCGGACAAAAATGACTAAAACATGGCTAGTAAACTTCAGAAAAATTCAATACATGCGGCTCAAGCAGGTAAAAAAACTCATTTGCGGCTTACCGCCGGTTCAAAACATAGATACAAAAGTTTCACGGCTACAGTGGAATGAAACACTTTTTCATTAAAGGAATGGGAATCGCAATTTGTGTAATTGAAATCTAAAATGAAAAGTTGTTTTAATTTAACAGTTTCACAGAACCGGAATCTACCCCCAGGTTTTTATCAACAACACTTTATTTTCTATAGAACTGGAATATTTAGAGAAATTTACAGTTGTATTACCAATAGTAATTAGTAAAAACTATGATTACAAAATATGCAGTAAAATAATTAAAAAGGTTTGAACTACACCCAGCCCAAATCCACTAGCTGGAAATATTTTAAATCATGGCGGCCCGGCCACACTTGCTTATTACAGCACTCACGCAATCGGAAGAGCGATAAACACCTAAATATGTGAACAGAAACCTTTCTGATGAAATTTTTTGCCTGGCACTGGTCGGACATAAAACAACGCAATGTGTTTTGCATTAGCAGTGTCCTTAAGGCGAATTCACCCATTTGTTTATACCATCTTTTTTCTTCAGACAAAATTTGTTTGCATGTAATTTGATGTCAAACTTTGAGGAGAGAACTATTGTTCGTTCGCAAATCTATGAATTTGCCTCAAAGTAATATGAACAAACGATCCAGGTTCATAAGTCTTATTAGTAAATATAAATTGATTTTAACCCAAAAAGTACAATTTCGGAAACATTTTGTACAATATTAACAATTTTTTCTTCCCTGGTCAAAATAAAAATCTGATTTAAAATTACTCCTGGATAATATCCACTGTAGTCTTTTGAGTACTTGTTCTTATATAAATTTTACTACTTCATATTCTACAGGATTATATTTTAAGTGTGATAATAAATAATTCTGAAACGATACAAAACAAAACTTCCTTTAACTTTTGCATTAAATAAAACAAATTTGGATGAACATTTGAAGACTTTCATAAAAAAAATTTGGTTTAAGTTTTAAAACCGGCAGGACCCCAGCAAGAAAATGTTACACGTACAAGTAGCACATACAAGTGTTGGAATTTTAAAGTTTTAGAATTAATCTCTCTAGGACATTGACTACAAAAATATTTTTTTCTAAAAATAAAGATTGCTTTCTAAAACTACATGTGAGTGTGTGTGATTCAAAACAATTTTTTTTAAACTTCAACCAAACTTTCATTGCCATCTCTGAACAGAAAGCACAATATTTTTTTTTTAGCAGGCAACCACTGCCAACAAAATACAAAAAAAGCAGAATCTAAAAAAATAAAGGAAGCCTTTAAGTGTTGTGTAGGCACCCAAGCTGAAAAGACAAAGTGTTAGAAAGTTAAAGAGAAAATAGGATTTTCTCAATAACAGCAAACAACAGCAGCAGCATGCAACACTAATTGCTACAAAGGATTGTGCATTATCCTCTTTGGTGCATGTGTTAGTTCTTCACTGTGCATGTGCAGATAGAAAATGAAACATGACTACAATTTTAACTTAAATACAACACATATTTTAAAATTAAGTTTCTATAAACGAAACGACACAATGGGTAAAATAAGGCACGCGGTTTATAAGATAAAGTCATATGTTTTATGTGCTCTCATCTTTAAACAAAGCTTGTACGTTTCTGGTGCTGATGGTTGCCAGGAAGTGTAGATTTAGTTACAAGGCTTTTCCGTTTTAATGTCCGCTTCGCAGCAACATCTTTGCATACATTCTCACAACTATTGACACAAACATACTTATGGCAACAAACTTACTACAAAATACTTGAATACTGGTAATTTATTTACATTGCAATTAGTTATCAACGTCGTAAACGATTATATAGTGTTGTTATCTATGTATTCAAAATAACACATTTACATATCATCATGTAAGTGAGGAGTCCTTTTAGATGTTGCTTCATATGCACTTTATCATACACAACCACACATTCTTACAAAGTTTTGTTTAAAAACGAAAACTTGTAGTCAACCTAAAATTTGAATTTAATGACTTGTTGTTACTTATACAGGCACACAAAAAAGGACCTTCCATTTAGAAAATTTATTAAATTTAAGAAACACCATAAATTACTTATATGACATAAATATATGACAACCATAAATATATGACAACCTAGTCCCCATCGTTTCTGGGGTCTTCGGAAAATCCATTTCAACATACACACGGACAGACAACCGGATATGAACTTCTTTTCTCATTAGGAACCAGAATATTTATTAAAAGGGTGTAGGATCAATATTGTGGGACCTACAATCGGAATTTCAAAGTTATATATACCCTCTTACCTTCGGTAAAGGGTATATAAAATAGTGAACTTTTTGTTGGTAGTGCCTCTCTGAGAGTAAAATTACAAAGTGAGCTTTTAAATCTCTTATAACCTTTACGTCTTATAGTGCAAGGACAATGTACGCGGCTGCGGGCGGCAATACCATTGCCATTGTGAAAATGTAAGCAATGTTTACAAAAATGTTCACACAA
The DNA here is from genome assembly GCA_949318255.1 of Pollenia labialis. Lineage (NCBI taxonomy): Eukaryota > Metazoa > Arthropoda > Insecta > Diptera > Polleniidae > Pollenia > Pollenia labialis. The sequence continues at coordinate 50,681,970 of OX439142.1, forward strand.
AAAAAAAATACAAATCCAAAAAATAAGACTTGGTATTACTTGGAAAAGATGCCGCGCGGCAATGTTGAATATTTTAAACTTTTGCTTTAAGCCGAGTGAAGGAGACGTTGCCATACACAAACATAATCATTTAAGCCCTTATGACACTACATTTTTAATGCATTGTTCAAGTTTTGGTGAACAGTGCAAATATAAAGTAATAGAAAAATTTACCAAGTGCGAAGGGTTCAGCTGTATTAAGATAAATGGCAAACTGTCAAACATTTTACTAAAGTTATCGATAAAAAATAAAGTTATGTCAAAAAAAATGTAAAATTGTTCAAATTAAAATTGACATTTCAAGCTTGAAACATTAAAACTGTTGCTGCATCAGCGGTTTATGGGCAAATTCGGCGATTAATCGGTTTAGGTTCCTCATAAACAAAAAGTTGGCAACATTTAATACAACTAACAGAACAGGGATGGCTAAGTTGTTTCAATAGTACTTTTTTGTTGATACTTTTTAAAGATTTAAAGATTTATAATACCTTTTTGTGGTGTTTTTTAAGAACATAAATAAAATTAATTTCAACCAAAAATATCTTTTAGTACAATTAGGGTAAAAAAGTAATATTTTTAAATGTTGTTCGCATAATTTTAAAAATTCACAACGCCATCCCTGAAACAAAACCATAACAAGAGAAACAAAAACTAAGAAACTTTGCTTACATTTTTTATAGTTTACTCTTTCTAGCATTTACTGTTTCTTTCTATCAATTCTATATCGATTAATGAATAAAAAATGTAGTGTCATAAGGGCATAAGCACTTTTATATCATTTTTCCTTTCTATATTTTTTCATTAATATATTTTATTTTAAACGTAAAAAATGTCTACCTTGTAAACAATATTAAATTCGCATATCTTCTTCTTCTTCTTTGAAAACATCCATCTTGCTTTGATAAAAAGTTTACATTTGCAAAAAAAATTTTGCCATTTATTTTTGCTCAATATGGTAACACTACATGGCTTAAGCCACAACCCAAAAATAGCAAATTCAATTTATGCTAGATTGACTTTATTCTCAGATTATCTAATTATAGAATTAAATTAACTTTAATCTCAAACCCAAAAAGTGGCTCTAAAAAAACAAAATAACACTGTAATGCATAAGCAATTTGACCTATAGTGGAATTCTCTAACTTTTGATAATTAACGTAAGCGTTAATTTAACCGGCACAGTTTATTGCTTGCACACTGTCATCGAGATTACTTGAAGTACTTTCGAAGCTAACAAAACCCAATTTAGGTTTTGCTAGTCTAGCCAAAATTGCAAAAATTCGGAAAATTTGCAAAAATAAAAGTCGTTAAAACCATAAGGAATTGCAAAAATTCGGTAAAAATTGTTAAATTAACGGAAATTCGCAAAAATTTGCAGACCGCGGCTATTTATTAAAAATCGTTACAGCCATAAAGGACCATAGGAACAAATCGCTTATATCGCGAACATTGCTTAAATTCGCGAAAAATTGCAAACTTGGAAAACCCGTAAAATTTTTTTTGAAATCGCTTAAAAAACAAGTTGTCGGAATATGCAAAAAAAAAAATTGCAAAATTAGCGAGAATTCGCGAAATTTTTTAATATATCAAACAAACCTTAAAATGGATTTGAATTCACTAAAACTATAAGGAATGGCAAAAATTCGGTAAAAATTACTAAATTAGCGGAAATTCGCAAAAATTTGCTAAAGGTGCATGTAGACGACATGTTTTTTACATCTGACTTGTCATCTTTTTAAGTCACATGTAATTGTGCATGTCTGCCAAAATTGCTGTTTAACATATGGTTTATAATATTCGGTCACAAACGTACATGTAATTTGCTTCTGACATTGTCTCTGTTTTTTTTTTGCATAGTTATTGCAGAAACCAAAGTAGTTTTTGTTTGCGCCGAAAAAGAGTTCAGCCATCCAAACAGTTTTTTCTTTAAATTGGAAGATACCAATTTAGGATATTATAATAAAACGTTTTTTCTAAATATATGCTACTAATTTCTATTCAATGGTGAATTTATCATACATATATCGGTATATATTAACTTCAGTCGGCTAATAATTCCGTTAATAGTGGACGCTGCTGCCGGTTTCTTGCCGGCATAGATTTCTGATGTCAGATGGTTTGTCAGAAGAAAATAGCGTGCTCTAATTGAAATTTTGTCAGATGACTTTGCGTCTGACTTTAACAGAAGCAAAGTTAAAAAGGTAACACAAGACATGTATGTATTTTGCAGTGGGAAATTTTACATGTCAGATGACAAATACATGTCGTGTACGGTCGCCTTAACAGCGGCATGATAGGATATTCTACCACTTATTTTTTATGTAGAAAAGATAAGCTGCATCTAAGTCCCCATTTACACTATACGATTTTTATCGTTGCGATTATTGTCGTTTCCTCTTTGAAGTCGGTCTGATATTAACAACTTTTTTAGTGCCACCGAACTTAAATATATTTTTCGTCAGATGAGATCATTTGAGAGAACGAATGAGCGAAGACAACGAATCGTAGAATACACTCGCTTGTGTACCCCTTGGATTTCCTCTCTCCTCTATCACAAATATAGTAAAAATCGCAACGAAAAAAATCGTATAATGTAAATGTAGACTAAAATGTAATATTTTTAATGATTTTTATAAATAAACTAAAAAAAAAAATTTTTAATATTAGTTTTGCAAAATGTATGTAAATAATGTGAATTTTTAAAATGTTAATGTGGCTTTAATTTGCCAAAATTTTTGTTTTCGAAAAATAGCTACGAATTTATATATAAACAATGAAAAATATTTTGCCGTTATGTTAGCTTAAATACCTGACGTTAAAATAGAACATAGCAGTACACGTTATTGTTAAAAAAGTTACTTTGCTGTTAAATATTTTTAACAATTTAAATTATATTAAAATTGAATCAAGAATCGCACTTCTGTTCTTATTATCGTCCTAAAACTAAAACGTTCAGTTCAATCAAAACTTGTATATGCATTTTGCTTAATGTTTTTTTTTTGTAATTTTATCTTTTTTGGAAAAAAAGTCAGACCATACAGATGAATTATTTTTTCTTTTTATTAGTGATGTTAAACTATTACTTTTAAGCTTGTTCTATTAACAAGAATGTAGCAAGTGTCTCTGTGTTGTTCATTAAATAAAAACAAGAAATATCTCTTTATTCGGCTGTAGCAAATATAATATACCCTTCACCATAGTATTAATAAAAATCGTACAACTACTAACTTCTCCTTATAAGAAATATCTGATCTTAATTTGGTCCAGCTATCTCTCAGGCTATAGGCGCCAAAGCCCTTGTTTTGGGAAGAATAAGCTTTTATAAGTATGTTACTTAGTCAATTAGTAACAGATTTTGTTAATTTTCCCTATTCCACCAAAGTTTATTTAAGATGAAAGTGACAAAATAAAGTAGATTGGGCCTGTTCTGGAAATTTAATTTAAAAAACTGCACTAAATGTGGAAAAACTGCCAATTCTTCCAATTCTACAGTTGTCATTGGCCAACAAAGCTGTTGTTTTTACTTCTGATTCATTAAATGTCCCTGTCAAATCAACTCAAAAAGCGAAAAGTTGTACTCACATTTTCGTTTTTTGTTCGACAGTTTTTGGTTTCGACTGATGTTTTTTAAACCCTGGTAGCTTTCGTTATTTGCGCGGTTAAGGCTCGATATTTCGTCTTTCACTGTACAAAAATAATCCGGTACTTTCAAAAAAAAAAATTTTTTTGGCGAAAATCAAAACGAAACTGCAGCATTAAAATTGCAAAGAGGGTGTCTTTTCTTTGCGTGACATAAAATAAAATACTTTGAAAATAACAAAAGCCCATTTTCTCTCAAAATACAAAATTAAATTTTAAGAAAATTACTTATTTATTTTTATAAACGAAAAATTTTTTTTAAACAAAAAGCAATAAATTTTATTTAATGAAGCACCGGCTAAACGTACGGCAAGCAGTAAAAGTAATAAAATCCACTTTAAGTAAGATAAAAATTGCAAATAATTACGAAAAATAAATCACAGAAGTTTTTCTACTCAAATCACTCTCAACCACCATCTCATTTGAACAAAGTTATTTCGCACAGACCGAATCTCTGTCCATAGACCATTATTACCTTCATATTTGCAGTACAAAAGTAAGTACTTACAGATAAAGAAGTGTGAATCTAAGTGTAGCCATTTAAAGTCAACTACTGAGGTTGCTTCTCGTAGATAGAAAATACTTTCAGAAACATACGTACAACATGTTATCGAGCGAACTTAAGTAAGTTACTTTGGTGATGTATTGCCATCATTACATGATAAAACATTATGTAGCAGATTACCTGTTACAAGCACTCGATGAAGAAGAATAAGAAGCGAAGAACAAAAAATAAATACAAATGGACGTAAATGTTTTTAAAGATTTTCATTTTAAGTTATTTTCTTGTATATCATTTTTGTTTGAAATGAGTTGACCTAAAATTAAAATGACATTGTTTAAATAGCTTTACTAGATGCTAGTTTAAAGCTACGATCACACTTGGTAAATATTTGAAGGAAAAAACGTGACCAACAGGCATACTTATATATAATTTTCTTTAATTCCAATATTTATTTTGATAGTAATACGCATTACAAATCGCTCGAATCCGTAAATGATTTCTTTCGAATCGAAATACGCGGTTACCCCCCGGATCTAACAAAAAAAATTTTTTTGCGATGTCTAGCAGTAAAATTAGCTTTATTTTGAGATATAAAGACTACGTTACATCTCATTTACTAATAACAAAAGTAGTGGTCATGCTTATTTGGTCAGTTGTTTAATAAGTGTAACCGCACACAAACTTCAATTATCTGCAAGCAAAAAGGCTGAAACCTTAAAGAAATATGCTTAAATTGGGCAATTTTTACAACTTGACGAAAGTTAAAGGAAGGATTTAATCGGACGTATCAAAAGTGGCTGCCCTCCCACACACCACTGCATGCACTTAAAATCAAAAGCGATGTCATCTTAAACTTTGTTAATTCATCATTTATTTAAATAATACACTTGATGTTCAACAAAGCAACATGCGTTCAGGAAGGTAGCCAGTGTATCATTATTAGATTTTCACTGTAAGTTTAAGCCCCCTCTGGAGTGTAGGGATTATCTTGGCATAGTGAGGTGCACCCAACACCTGAGATTTGGCAAAGATATAAAATTGGCAGATCACAGGACCCTCTACAATCGCTGCGGTGACCATATTTTTCAATCGAAAAAAAGGACATTTCGAAATGTAGTAAAAATTATAAATAGTATCAAAGTTATTGGATAGGCAATAAGTTAATTCAAAGAATATGATATTAGCCAGTATAACTACTATTAATACATATAATTATTTTATTGTCTATGAAAATATAAAATCACTTTAGAAATTTATATGATACATGAAAAAGTGGAAGGGCTTCGTTTGCTTTTTCTGTTATCTTGAAAAAAATTATTCAATTTAATTAAAATAAAAAAAAATAATTTTTCAATTGAGATTTGTTTTTCAATATAAACTTTAAGCGTGACTTTTACTTGCACTGTATATCTTAAATAAAAGTTAATAAAAGTGTTGCCTAAATTGCAAGAAATAAAACTGTGCTATGGCTAATGCCAGCGACATTGGCTCTGGTGTTGTCGCACAAAAACCGGATGATCCTGAAAATTCTGAAGAAATAGAATGGCAAACTATTTCACACTGAAGAAAATGTCAAATTTCGCCGATGTTGTATGAAAATAAACGTAGACAAATTTTCAATAATGAATAATCTCCAAAATCGAGCACGAATAGATTCATTGACCTTTCTAATGAAGATGACGATGGTTTCAACATTTTGAAACCCACCGAACCAAAACCACCGCCACTGTATATCCCTAATGTTACAAATATAATAACTTAAATGGTAAACATCCTTGGTGGGGTTCACGTCTTATAAATCCTAAGAGCATAGAACTCAACAAAAGTCTAACATTAAAACAGTATTATCAACTGGTAAACCAACTTATTTGCCCACCGACCCATCATCGAAATTCCGGACTTAATTGATTTTTTTGTTTACGGAAAGCTACCAAATGTATTAAGCAGCCAACGAAAAGAAATCCTCCTTTTAAAGATGTTAATGGATCTTGGTGTAGAGCAGACGAAAAAAAGGCACAGGCATTTGCTAAACATCTGTATAAAACTTTTCAATCTCATCAAATTGGTAATCCTGCCGAAGATGAAGAAATCTCACATTTCTTAGATGCATCATGTCAGATGTGTTTCCCAATAAGACCCATATCCCTCTCTGAGGTTGATATTGAAATAAAAAGTCTGAATCCAAAAAAGTCCCCTGGATATGATAATATTGATGCAAGGGCGGTTAGAAGTTTACCCAAAAAAGCCGTTATATATATGACATTACTTTTTAATTCTATTCTGCGCTTAAGTCATTTTCCTTCTCTGTGGAAATGTGCTGAGATTATACTGATTAAAAAGCCAAATAAACCAGAAAATGAAATAAGTTCTTATAGACCGATAAGCCTTTTGAGTATTTTTTCAAAAATTTTTGAAAAAATGTTCCTAAGCCGATTGTCCCCAATACTTGAACAACTGCATATTATTCCCAACCATCAATTTGGATTTAGACAAAGACATGGTACTCCTGAATAGTGTCATAGAGTAGTCAACGTTATTCGGAAAGATTTTATAGAAAAGAAGTACTGCTCTGGGGTCTTCTTGGATATTCAACAGGCGTTTGACAGAGTCTGGCATAATGGTCTATTGTTTAAGTTAAAAAATTTTCTTCCAGCTACATTTTATTCAATAATAAAAATCAAAGATTTTCAGTTGCATCTAATAATGTTCAGAGTAAATTAAATCTAATTGAATTGTGGCTGAAAAAATGGAAAATAAAAGTTAATGCGGAAAAATCTTCACATGTAACTTTTACACTTAGAAAGGGTGGCTGTCCCAATCTTACTATTAATAATATACAGATACCTAAAAATGATTGTGTTAAATATCTTGGCTTGAGCATGGATCGTAGACTTACTTGGAAACAACACATAAAAAATAAGCGTCAGCATTTGCATTACATTAATAGGAAAATTTATTGGTTAATTGCTCCTATATCTCAGATAAATATTGATAATAAATTAAGACTTTATAAAGTAATTTTAAAACCGGTGTGGACTTATGGAACTACAAGCTATTCAAATATTGAAATTATTCAAAGATACCAATCAAAAATTCTAATGCCCAATTTTCAGGATTGTATTTAAATCTTTATTAAGTTAATTTTCATAAAAACTTAAATCGTATTTAAATACGGATTGGTTTTTTGAGTTTTATTTGAAAAGTCTTATTTAATTAAGATGAAAGTATGGTAGCACTACTAAATACAAAAAAAAATATATAAACAAGTGTAATTATTTACAAGGTGGTCTAAACAAAACAGCTGACTGTTAATGCTTTGCCTGTTGTTGTTGTATTGTTGCTAAAATATTACAATGGAAACTTAAGTTAAAATTAAGTGTACCACATCGGTAACTTAAGTTCCACTTAAGTTTTTAGTGAAGAAGAAAATTTTGTATTTAAAACGATTTTAAAAATAAATTTGTTTTAATATCAATCCTGAAAATTGGCCATAAGACTTACTGTTCAGTCACCTTGGTATATTACTAATGAAGCAATCCACAATGATCTTAAAATTAAAACTGTAAAGGAAAATATCAATTCATTTAGTGAAAAGTAGTTAAAAAGACTTAATTATCACGAGATTCCATTGGCTATTGCTTTATTAGACGAAACCAACGAAATAAAATGACTTAAGAGACATCACATCGTATAGACTTGCCATTTAGAAATTAGTTTAAATTATTTTTTTTTTCGTTTACTTTACTTTACTTTACTTTACTTTACTTTTATGTCTTTATTTTTGTTTTTTTTTTATTATTAATTTACTTTGCCTCTTATGTATATGCACTAAAACATTTTGCCATTAATTATTTATTTAAAATTAATAATCAAATCATCTCGTTTATACTTGTTTATTAAAATTTTGTACAGCACAGAATTCTTTTTCTTTTTTTATAGTTGTTCTTAATGGTAAAGTACAATTACAACTGTAATTTGTATGTTTCATCAAATTTGCTTATTATTATTTTGTACTGATAGATTGCAATTAAAATAACATTAAAAAAAAAAATTACATAAAAAAAAAATTATGTAAAGTATTTAAAACAGATCTGATGAAAAATAATTTTTTGCATAATAAGTATGTGAAGTCATTTATTGCATGGAATTTAGCAGGAGTGTGCGTGAATAAAAAATCAATTTATTATTTTATTTATAATTTTTATTATATGGGGGTTACCCGTTTCCTCCCTCTTATACCACCAAAATTTTGTTGGAACATGAAGTTTGTTCTAAGAGTTACGCACATCAAATTTAGTATACTTTACTATTGTAGTTCTTCAGATATAAGAAAAAAAAAACTATGGGGGGCAGCCGTGTCCCACAAGATTTTGTTGGAAAATTAAGTTGGTTCTAAGAGTTGCGCACATAATTTTGAGTATGCTTCCCTATTGTAGCTGAGGAGCTATGAATTAATCCTCGAAAAAAGGGCTTTCGGGCCCAGTGTGCATTGGTAATATATTGTCAAAACTTTAAAAAGAGGCGGTCCAACGGTTAATGAGCCAACAGGATACAAACAAACACAATTTCTTCTTAAGTCATACTTTTAAACTGAAGTGCGAATAAAATGGTACTTTTGATACAAAATAATTTTGTTTCTTTTTTTGGTTACTTTGTTTTTACATTTTGGTTACAAATTTTTTTGGTCGTGGCAACGCTGTTCAAAACATCCAGTTGGGATGGTTTGGATATATGGGATTAAGGCCATTCCAAGTGGGTTTATGGTCTAAAAATATTGGGCCGCTGGTTTTTTTTTGGAGTTATACAAATTAAAAGCTGCTACCTAACAAAATTTTATAGATTTAGGTTTCAGTATGATTTTTGTTTCCAAGTTTTGAAAACCCGTTTCTGAGTTAATAAATTAAACTAAAAAATCCGCATGTAAAGTAATATTCGTTTATTTTCTTGAATTATTTATTCCTTAACAAAAGCTCTAATAATTACCGTTACTAGGTACATACATAAGTTGACTACAATTTTAATTACACGCCGCACTTTTGACATCCAACATAACGGTCATTGATATAATGCCTGAGATGAGAATTAAGTTGCAATAAACACAGAAAAGACCACTTGAAATTACTCCATTTGTTTGCAACGCACACAAACTACCACGGAAATTCAGTCGTTATACAGTAGTCATAATAAAAAAAAAATAAAAAAATAAAAAAATTAATAAACTCACTATCACATTTTGATAAAATATGAACATTCGTTGCAATGTTAATTTCGAATATAAGTTTTAAGTTTGATACCAAAGTATAATTTTGAAACCTTTATGTAAAATAATGGGAGAGGACTGAGCAGGTTTTAAAGTGAGCACCACGGGTAACCAAAAAATTCAAAACCATTTAATTTTTTAATTTATGGTCTGTTGTAAAAGATTTAAACAAAATTTTAAAAAAGTCTTTAAATGGTAAATAGTGATAGAGATTTTTGGCTTTGAAAACTACAATTTTTGGGGGACCCTGCTCCAGTTATTTAATCCCTTTTTTGATTTTCTTTTGATTGGCAGAATTTTCAAAGTACTTTTCAAAAATAAAACTAGTTTTTAGATTAAAAAGACTTACAGTAACTTTAAAATAAAATAGTCAGGTGTATAGTTAAAATCTATTTTGCGGATTGATTTTAGGCAAAAATATTTTGGTAAAAGAGTTTTTAAACAAAAACCTAAAATAACTTTAAATCAGAACTCCGAAACGTTCATTCATTCTTTAGTCATGAGCGAGTGCGAACGGTCCAATGAGAGTGAGGAATATCAAAAAATTTAATTTTCTCATTCATTAACAGCGAATAAACAAACAAATTATTAGGAAAATTTTTTCCTATAGGAAATCTTTGACAAATTTAAACTATTCTCAAGGGCAAATCCAAACAAAACAAAGTCGTGCAGATTGTCGTGCAACGACAACAATACTAGTGAGGAGCGTTGATATACTCATAATTAAAATGAATATTACAACTCAGTCCCCATCATACCTGGGGTCTTGGTAAAACACAGTTCAACAGATACATGGGCAGACGGATATCGTTTAATCAACTTCGTTTCATCAACTTCGCTACTTATAATATAGAGTGGTGCAAAATGAGCTCTTTAATTTAAATCGGTTAAAACCTTTTTATGTATGCGATTATTAGTACTTTTTCTAAAAAGAAAGTTTATTATTCGGAAATTTTTATTATTTATCTTTAAAAAGTATATCCTATAACTGATGTCGATTTTCTGCTTCGCACATACGTGCTCTTTTTAACACACATATTTTCCATAACTTTTCCCTAAATTTCGGGTTCAATTATTTTTGTTTGATTGTATTGTTATTCATAATTAGTTCCTTAATTCTTCTTCACTAAAAAATCCTGAAGAAAACAAAAAAAAAAAAAAATAATAATTGAAAAAGTTATAAATAATTCAAACCGTATAGCATATTCTTCGCCACCCTGTATTTTCTTTTTAGGGTCTGTAGCAAGGTTATAAAAAAAAACTCACCTCATAATTATAATTGGACAATTTAACGACCAAGTTTTAAGTCTTGATTAAAATTGAACTATTCTTTTAGAATTATTTTACCCACTTTTCACTCTTATACCCCACTGTATGTCGCTGAAAACTTAAACACATGTATTTATTGCACAGGAACCCCGTTCAGATATTAAGCGAGGGATGATAACATTGTTGCTGCTGATATAGTTGTACTTGTATTTACAGTATTTGTTGCCAGCATAACATTGCAAAGGGTTTATTATCCATTTAATCAAAAGTGACACAGAGAGAGAATTAAAAGTATGCGTAAGTTAAAATTCCATTATTCGCTTATTTTTTTGCAGATGGTTGAAATATAATTTACGGTATATCGTACTTAATGTTTAAGGCTTATTTTATTTTAAGTAGCCATTTAAAAGCAACATTTAAAAAATGTTCATTCTTCACTTCATTATTGTATTTAAAATATCAGGATAAGAAGCGAAGAGACGTTAATTAATAGTGAAGTGAAATGAGATTGAAAGAGCGGGTATAAATTGTGTTACTGATTTAAGGCAAAATGAAAAATTAAATTAGTTTAAATTGGGTTAAAAGTGAATGGTTAAAAAATTACTGATCATTTATCACTGTTGACTTCATTGTAATATTTAATACACGAAAGAGAAAAAAAATTAAGTTTATTAAGTAGTGAATTAACACTGCTACAAAGTTAAATACTCTGAGCACAAATTGAATCAATATGTTAAAATCATACGGGAAGTTTTGGAGATGGTGCGTAAATTAAAAAAAAAAAAGATTTGATTGTTAAAAATTGTAGTAAAAGGGAGTCACGGGAATTAATTCAACATGGAATCCATGGAGAATAATGGGCCTGCCACCACACAATTGTTTTCCTAGCTTATGTAAAAGTGAATTGTACAATGTAACAAGCGACGTTGGGCAGAAAATGTTGCTAACCAAGCAGAGTCGGTGCCTGCGATCCATAGAACGCGAGAACTTTACACCGCTCAAGAGAAAGCCTAAAAGCCGAAGTGAAACCCCCGATAGTCAATCCCAGCTTCATTTGTGGAGGTAACATTACATTGACGTATTTTCAACAAGCCGATCTTGCCAAGATCCGAATTTATGCACTTGCGAAACCTCCACTCCAATATCTCTCAGTAAATCGCAAGGAATAGACGACAAAGGCCCAGAAATTATAATTGTAGATCCTAGATTAGCTGTTTCACTACCATTACCCGTCCCCGAAATCTGCTGGAACACAGGGGAAATACCTTCGGATCTTAAACAAATTCTAATCATCAATGTACCTCTTATGTCACAAAGCTATATGGGTATCACTGCTTTGTAAAGGTGTTCCTAGAAGTTTATTCAGTTACTGTCGTTTCTTACACGATTACCTGACTAGTCATGAAACGAAAGTCCGTACGGGTGTAAGAGAACGATGTGCCTTATATATTCCTTCCCCTTCAACATTGTACTGTATACAATTATGATAGCAGCGACCCGATAAACAAACGGTACAAGCTTGGTACAGGGTTCTGTGAAATCAGGCTCCCATGTTCGGACGGGAGAAAATCCTGTCAAAACCCCTTCCTCGGGTGCTGGCTTGACGGTACAGACTCTGCCTACCGAAAAATCAGTTTCCCTCATGCCAAAGCCTGTGCAAAGAGAGCGCTCGAATAAAGATTTGATACCCTCTGATGCACATCTCTCAGCCTCTGCAGCACCCTTTAACAAACCCCATTTCTAAGCCGGCTTTCACTACTAGGTGTTCCACCTACAAAATTATAAGCCAACTTGGTGATTAACCAATTGGTGATCTCACGGAGCAGGATGGGCTGCAACCCATATTGAGGGTTAACAACGGGTCTCTTCCTCTGGATAGGAAGGGATGGGCTGGAACCCATATTGAGGGTTAACAACGGCTATCTTCCTCTGCATAGGGAGCCAATTAAAGCAGTGCCTAAACGGTAACGTTCAGGTGATGAAACCCTTCCTGGGACTAAACGGTCCAAATATACGCCTCAACGGCCGCAGACCAGGTTGTAAAAAGGTGTGGCTAAAAACATTTGACCGCAACGCCAGTAGCGGCACCATTACCTTAAAGAAACTGGTCGGTGCTCCTAAATGTCTTAACGGATAACCCTGGACCACCACCCCATTGTAAAGATGCCGGTTGGAATCAAGGTCAAATTAAATTTATATCATGTGCAGATGAGCGTTCAGCGCTGCCGTAAAGTCCCTGGGGGAAGGCTGGCAGAGCTCTAACATCGAGGCAATACCTTTGGCTGATGTCCCGCAAAGGCTCAGATCTATAGCCAAGATCCCCGCTGAGGCATCTGACCCCAAGGAGATCCAAAAAATTATACAGTTTAGTAACCCCAGCTACCCACTGCGGACTGAAAAAAAGTAAGGGTTTCTGATGCCGTCGAAGAATCCAGGAAGACCACTGTCAGGTCAGGCATCTACCAATTGTCACTCCGTTGCCAGCACACCGGAGGCAACTGACTTCCCTTGTATAACATAGGATCTCTTGTCGGCCGAAATCGCAAGAGATTGTAAAGTTCTTCGCTGCTCTACCAATTTTGGATTATTGCCGATATTGGGTGCACCTAATTATGCCCCGGAAGAATAACCACACTTCTTCGCGGAGAGGAAAATTGCTAGCGGTAAAAAATCCCACTTATTTGCAATGTAATAATTTCCCTTTGTTAAATTTTAAAATGCTCACCAAGCGCCTTTGTAAAATATGTATGAAATATTTTTAGGCAAGCATATCAAATTGACCCATTATTTCACACAGATTTAATACAATTTTCACCAGAGTAAGAGCTTCGGGGCGGCCTTATCTACGCAGTATACGTTAGGAGAATAATATTAATCACACGCTTCAAAACATTTTTCTGCATCAGAAATTTTTACAGTATATTTTTTGATTAGAATTGTGGTTATTTTTGTTGAACTATTTATGGTTTTTAATCCAAATTTTTAATAGTTTTAATCAGGCTTAAGTTCATCAAATTTAATTTTCATTAAATTATTTTTATGAAGAAAGGAATTTTACAACATGAAAATTAGTTAAAATTGTTATTGATAATCATTCATTCTTGACTGACCTGAGATTCGAACCCAGGCGGCTGGTTACCATGACATGTTTCGATCGCAACCATTCGATCTCCTCAGATAGATTTGCCGTCTTACACTCGCAGCCATCGACGACTGCTGACGTCAATAGTCAAATATCAATCCTTAAACCAAATTGTATTTTTTTTTTAACCTTTGGTAGATCGAAATTTGCTTTTTTGAATGATTATCCATTTTTAATTGATTTTACATATTTTTCCTAACTTCTGTTTTTTCCGTACTTATGTCAAGAATTCTTCTTAAAGTCCAAAGTACATTTTTTTGTTTTTTCATTTTGTCTTTCCTTTTCTTGTTGACCTTTTTAGGCACAACTTGAAGGACAAATGTGCACATAGAGCTCGTGCCTTAGCTTTAACAATGATTAGAATTGTGGTTATTTTTGTTGAACTATTTATGGTTTTAAATCCAAATTTTTAATATTTTTAATCAGGCTTAAGTTCATCAAATTTAATTTTCATTAAATTATTTTTATGAAGAAAGGAATTTTACAACATGAAAATTAGTTAAAATTATTATTGATAATCATTCATTCTTGACTGACCTGAGATTCGAACCCAGGCGGCTGGTTACCATGACATGTTTCGATCAATTCCTTTCTTCATAAAAATAATTTAATGAAAATTAAATTTGATGAACTTAAGCCTGATTAAAAATATTAAAAAGTATATTTTTTTATTGAAAACCATCTTGTGAAAATGTAATTTTTATAAAAGAATGCTGTTGACATATCGCACCCTAAATACTAAAGGGTCACAACTCAAAATTCTTAAATTTTCACTTTTTGTAATAAATCGATGCACAGTGGTCATATCTACGCGCTATAGAAATCTAAGATTAATTCCTCTAGTATTTTGCGAAGAAAATACAATTTAATCATTCTTTGTAGTATTAGAGTTCATATAAAAAGAACCCCGTTTTTTGTCTCTACTGAAAATTTAAGAATTTTGAGTTGTGACCCTTTAGTATTTAGGGTGCGATATGTTCTAACTTTCTGATGGAAAACATTTGTACAAATTCTTAGCGAGACAAGGCTTTCTAATCTATGATACATTGCATGCTTTTTAAACTAAATTCTAAATTTTTTTTGGCTAATTCTCTCGTCCACTTATAAATAAATAACTAATCTAAAGAAGCTTCAAATAAAGCTAAGTAAACACTTTTATCCCAAAAGAAAAAGCTATATTCGACGCTCTTTAAAATATGCAACATTTTTTTTGGCAGTAGTCAAACAACTTAAACTATACTTACAGTTTACTTTCACAACATAGAAAATAATAAAAAAGTAAAGCAAACTTTCTCTCTGGCGAAATAATTCAAACTAGTTTCTTTTTAATTTAAACAATTTCAGCAAACAACTATTCCTTGATGAACTTCATAAGGACGAAGAGAAACACAAAAATCAAGTAAAATCGTAAAAGAAGGTAAAAAACAAATTTAGCAACTAAAGAAAAAGGCTACTAAGTAAAACTAAAAGTTTTACATGTTTCTCCCTTTAGAAAAAAGCACTTAAAAGTATACTTCTGTTTTTTCTTTACACATAATTTTTTTTTGCTTATTTTCTGAAAAATAAAATTTAAATTGAATAAGAAAGAATAAAAGAAGATGAATCCGAAGGGACGGAAGAATCAGAGTAAGTAGTGTATGTGTGTATACATTTTAACAAGCTTTTTACACACTTTTTACTTGTGGGTGCAATTTGGTTTTTATACTTGTTAAGTGTTACTTAAATTGGTGTGAAGTCTAGATGTTAAGTTAAGTATAATTCTTTTTTTTTGGTTCCTTAAATATCCAATTTTTTTTTGTTGCTCATGTTTTTTATAGTCTTAAGACTTAACTTTTATTTCTGAGAGGCAAATCGGTTAGAAGGAAAGAAGCCGTTAAAACATACGCAAAATATAAAAGTGGAAATCGGATATTTTATATCTAAAACCAGTGTAAGACTTATATAAGGTTATTCCAAATTTTACACTACAATGTTAAAATATGAACGAGTTTAAAAAAAAACGAAGTCGTCTGTACCGAATCTTTGACACCCTCCACCGACAGTTAGAATTTTATCTCACTGGGCTGTATATCTTCACGGAATTTGACAAAGTGATTTACAGCATCATATAATTATGACTGGCAAAATTTAATTATAATAGCATAAGTTTTTCCTAGAGTAGGCTTTATATTGGGCAAATGGAAATTTGTACCGATCTGCACGAATGTTGATAGGGCGCTGCCGCAAATTTGGGTCCATTTTTCATATAAATAACCCTAAAATAAAATGAAATGAAATATATCCCTAAATTTGGGTTAGTTCTTCATTATGAAAAATCACCTCAAAATTTATAATAAACTTTAAATTTTTTTTTTGGGCCATATTTCCTAGGGCCATATTTTGCAGCGCCGTTTTTACAAATTGACACTTCACTACCAAAAAACGTTTTCTTTCTCTTTCTTCGAAAGCTGCCTTCACAATTGATTTGGACATTTTTCATACGTCACTTTTTTATCTCTGTGATTTGAAGTCACATAAAACAGTAACAGACCGCAATTTATTAGAACATCATTATTATAACTGTTTTATATTCCAGCAAAACACCAAAAAAAAAAATAAAATAATAAAATATATTATACAGGTGTCGTCAGTCTTTTGACTAAAAAAAAGAGAGTTTGAATAGAGTGGCAATTTTACAGATCCCCTTAACTTAAGAATTTATTAAAATAGTGTACAAAAAGACTAACAGCCGTACCTAAATAGGAGCGGAAGGCGGAACGTTTTCTTCCGCTCAGCTTTTACGCTGATATGACATACCTAAACAAGAGCGTCAACGTTGTGTCACAAACAGTAGTGTAAACTTTCTTGTTTAATAGAACCCACATAATAGAAATAAAAATAAAAGAAAAATTTACAATAAAACATAGCTAAATTGCCATTCAACTTCACTTTTAAACGCGCTGTCAAAATCAGATTTTCCAATTGCAGCGCTATTTAGGGAAGCTTCATACAAATTGTATGGGCATGAGAATTTTTGACAGCTTTAAAACACTTTTCGCTCTTGTTGAGGTACGGTTGTTAGAAAGTTACTGCAGTCTCAGAAAACGCCTTCACTGGAAAAATATCTTAAGGAACTTTATACAACTCCACAATCAGACCCCGGTGCCGTTCTTTGGTGCGGGGTTCGTGATACAAGTGGCGCACGATACAGTGTGCTGTTGGATAATTTCCGTGAACCAATCCTTAGGGGTATATACTGATGGTTCGAGGAAAGGTGAGAGGGTCGGCGGAGGTTTCTTCATAGAGGAACTGAATGTAAAGGTTTCCTTTCGTCTGCCGGATGGATGTAATTTCCTGCAGGCGGAAATCTCGGCTATAAGGCGGGTGGCAAACTGGCTGAGGTATCATCGCATATCGGGAGGTATACGTATATTTACTGAAAGCAAGGCTGCCCTTGCTTCCCAAGCGGGTGTCTATACGACATTTAGGTTAACTGTAGAATGTCGGATGTCTTTGGATGAGATTACGAAGCATTCAAGGGTAATGCTAATATGGATACCGGGGCCCGGGCAATCAGGTAGCAGATGAGCTGGCCAAACAAGGTGGCCGCATGGATGATGCATTCATTGACCAATTCATTGGGCTTCCAATGGCTCACTGTAAATCACTTATAGGGCGCGAGTCTTATAGAGTTGAGCAGACGCGGTGGACCTGTGAATCCACCTGATCGATATCCAGGATCCTTTGGCCAGGATATGATGGACGGAGAACTAGCTCTCTACTTGGGTTCAGCAGGGACCAGATTAGGACGGTGATATCGGTTGTAACTGGACACTGACCAGTGGGGACTCATACTTGAAGAATGGGTCTGGAATTTAACGACTACTGTAGAAGTTGTCAAAACGAGGAGGAAGAGGAGACTGTGCTTCACTTTCTTTGTCATTGCCCTGAATTGCGGGGCATTAGGGGGGAATGCCTGGGGGAACCGGTGTTTGCCTGCTTGGAGGATCTTTCTGGGATGATACTAAAATCGCTCCTTCTCTTCACTAGGAAGACGAGGTGGTTGGACTTTGCAGTGACGCCATCTGAGTAACTGCTCTAAGGGATGGGCATTGGCGCAGGGTAACACAAAGGGACCAATAAAGGACCCAAGTGAGCTGTCTTTTGATGGCAGAACATGGAACCTAACCTAACCTAGCCACCATTAAGAATCTTGAATGGAAGTTGGTCAAGAAATGATATCGAAAAAGAAAATCTTTTTGTTAATGATTTGAAAAACGTACTTACCCCAACATATTTTAAGATAAAGCAGTCGATTTACCGCCTGTTAATGTTAGAGCAGCTATTCCTCTAAGATTTGATATAAAAGAAATCGAAGGAAGGGATCATATTTGTAAATTTGAGACAAATTCAATCTGTTACCAACACAATAACAAATTCAATATACTCCAATTTTAAAGAGCTGGTAAAAAATTAAATCCAAATAAGAAAAAATAAATAGTAGTAATTTAGCTTTTTGTTACACAAAACGAAAAAAAAACGTTGCAAAACTAGACAGTTAATAATTTATCTTATTTCCAAATTTTATACTTTTTCCATCTTCTATTCTTTAACTGCTGTCCAAAACATGATAAATTTGGCGAAGTGCTAAGGATTAATGAAGCAATTTTTTCTTAGTTGCTTTAAAAAAAAATGATTTTTCTACAAATTTAAATAGCAAATTTTGATTTCAACCTAAATTAATATTTAAAAAAATTTGTAAATACATAAAAATCCTTAATACTGTTAAAAAAATATAAATTGTAATCCCGAAAATACCCATTGATGTCAAACAATAATTAGCATCAAACAATTTTTTTAAGGTATGATGTTTTAATTATTAAAACAGCATACCTAAACGTATGTGCCAGTACTCAAACTGAAGCTCTTCACCCTTTTAACACTCCATAGCAATAAATTCATTAGAAAATATGACTCAAAAAAAAAAAATAATGGTCAATATATAAATAAAAGAACGTTTGTTTTTAATTGCTTGTTGACAAAAAAATAAATAGAAACGTTAAATTACAATGTCAATTACTTGTAATGTGACATTTAAAATTCACAAATGACTCTTGATGACTATCTGAGCATGTGTGTATATTTAATCGTGTACCAGTGTAATTTTTAGAAGTGTGTTTGGGAAACGTTGTGACATAAAATGTCAAAAGGTATGTCTAAAACATTCATGTTTAATTTCACCCATCTTTAACCCTTTTTTTTAATATATACATATGTATATATTTGATATTGGGGATGTAGATTTAGGGTTGGGAAAAGTACCAAAAATTTAAATTTTGCCCCAAAATGTTCAAAAATTTTAAATTTATATCAATTTTTTTCAAATGGAGTATTAACAATAACTAGAATTGTGGTTATTTTGTTGAACTATTTATGGTTTTTAATCCAAATTTTTAATATTTTAATCAGTTCATCAAATTTAATTTTCATTAAATTATTTTTATGAAGAAAGGAATTTTTGCAACATGAAAATTAATTAAAATTGTTATTGATAATCATTCATTCTTGACTGACCTGAGATTCGAACTCAGGCGGCTGGTTACCATGACATGTTTCGATCGCAACCACTCGATCTCCTCAGATGGATTTGCCGTCTTACACTCGCAGCCATCGACGACTGCTGTTCGAATCTCAGGTTGGTTGAAAAATTATTTTTCATATTCCTGTAATACTAAATTAATAATTATAAATTTCGAGTTAGTACTCTCTGGTTGATCAAGTACGATATATAAAATAACAATAAAATTATGTAACAGTGAAAATATACTTCTGAAATGAAACGGTGTCGATTACACTTGGTCACAAATTTTAAACTTTGTGCCATAACCTCAAAAATAAGTTTTTTTCTAAGGTAAGTGGGAGTGGCTGAAATCGACTTTGGCACTTATTTATTTCTATCAAGAATCGTATTCGAGATATTCGTAAAAATCTTGTTTTTTTCAGTTGCTTTAGTTATTTCGATCTCAAGAATTGTTATAAAAAATTAAAACTTTTGAATAAATTTTAGGGTATTCAATTAATCGATGTTTTGTATTAATCGATTAAACAAGCGAATAATTATTCGAGATTAATATTTAATCGAATAATAGTCGAACAATTTAATATAATTCAGTTAATCGAACAATTTTAATTTTGTCTAGTTTACAAGTTTAAAAATAAGGCAGGTTTTTGCCTGCTACTAAGCATAGTTGTACCAAACTTTGGCTTTTAGATCATTTTATAGCCTGTTAAACCGAAAGTAGTGTAAACATTGTTTATAGTTTGTTTTAATCTAGTTTTCCTTAATCTTGTTTCAGTCTTTTTAATGTATAAAAACTGTATATTTTTCCGTCGTTTTTTAATTATTTAAAAGTCTTAGAACTATCTACATACATATCACATATGAATTGTAATTTTATTGTTTATTTTTAAACTACATGTTTGTTGTATTGTTATTTTTTTTTTGTGTTTATTAATAAAAGTATCAATTTAATCAATTTTAAGACCTTAAAAAGCACCATGATTTTTTACCCTGATCACTTCCAGAAAAAACATTAAAAACAATCTATACGTATACAAAAAACTAGGCATGTGTGTGTAAGTACATATACCCTGCAAATATTATTGGACCAGCTGATCCAATTTCATGAAATGGAGTACTTCATGGACTGGTCTGATGTAATGCAAGCATGGACCATGTCATTGTAAAAAAGTGTTTGTAGTGAGACGACATCTGTTTGTTTTTAACGACATGTTTTCGTTTTTAAACGAAGTTAAAACTTATCCTCTTGTGTATACAATGGAGTAGTTTTAAAACTACTCCTTTGTAACCCAAAGCTGGGTTATATAGTCCTACCCTAGGACATCGTAATGTTAAATAGACCATGTTTTTTCCATACGTTTGGGTTACTTTTATACTAGTCCTAGTCCCTTGTGGGCTAGACTTTATTTTCAGGGAATAAATAGGAGTATAGGTGTATATGAACACAACTGGTTGAAAGGGATAATGTGTTGAGTGTGTGTGCAATATCTATGCTTTAAAGCATGTTTTCGTTTTTAAACGAAGTTAAAACTAATCCTCTTGTGAACACAATGGAGTAGTTTTAATACTACTCCTTTGTAGTCTAAAGATGGGTTTTATGGTCCTGCTCTAGGACATCGTAATGTTAAA
This sequence comes from Pollenia labialis, assembly GCA_949318255.1. NCBI lineage: Eukaryota > Metazoa > Arthropoda > Insecta > Diptera > Polleniidae > Pollenia > Pollenia labialis. The sequence goes on from OX439142.1 coordinate 50,703,013, forward strand.
TGGACCATGTTTTTTCCATACGTTTGGGTTTCTTTTGGACTAGTCCTAGTTCCTTGTGGGCTACTCTTTACACGCGTGTTTGGACTGGTCCTATTATTTGCAGGGTATGTACATAATTATGGTATCTGTGTGTTCGCATAACATTGAAACAAATGTTACCTTCCTTTATGCATAAATAACTGATGCCGTTATTGGGGTTTTTTTTAAATGTTTGTCATTTAGGAACATTTTCCAAAATATTCTCTATTTGATCTTTTGTTGCTACTTTTGTCTATATTGCTGTTGCTTGCTGCTGCTGCCCACACACCTTTGTTGTTGAAGTTGGCGTTGCCGTTCAAGGTTAAGTTTGGTTTGCTGCTGCTATTGCTTCTGTTGAGGTTTAAACTATTAGCCAAATAAGTATTGAAAGAGAAAAAGGTGGACAGACACACGTTTACAATTATTTCTATTGGAGTTTTTGTTTGTCTGCTGTTGGCCCAAATATCCAATGAAGTAAAGACAGTCTTTAAAATATGAAGACCCTTTTTAAAATTCCAAACAACATGCTGTTGAATTAGTCTTTTAAAAGAAGTCCAAATGCAAAATTCATTTGTATGATGGGTTTTAAAAACGTTATGTGCAATTGGATATTGAGGGAGAGCTACATTAGGTATTATAACACTTGAGATTATATTGACTGCACTAACACCAGTTTGCCCAAAATAGGTAAACACATACATACAGCTGAAAAATGTTTTTAATTTTATCTGATTAACATTCAAAACAAAAAAAATATAAAAGAAAAAAGATTTTGTGCGTTTAAAACCAATTGTTTTTAAAACAAAGAAATACATTTGAATATAAAAAAAAGTTTCGTCCTCACGAGGAGATTGAATTTCAAACAAAAATATTTTGTTGTAGTTAATTTAATTAAAATTTTTCATTGCTCAATAACTCGGTCTTTTATAAACCAAAATCGTTAATTTTCACTAACAATATTGCACTAAGTTTGCTTTAGGTGTAAGTTAAAAAAAAATACAGATCGATGGCATGATGGGTAAAAATTAGAGAGTTATGGGCAGTCGTGGTTTTTTTCCCATTTGTGGGCCGATTTACCCAAGCTCCTCCGGGTGACATGTGATATAAATATGTAGCAACCTAGTCTCCATCACATCTGAAGTCTTCGGAAACCCCATTTCAACATACACACAGACAGACTGACGGGCATCATTAAATCCCCTTCGCTACTCAGAAGGATACAGAATATATACTTTATAACGTCTTAGATCAATATTGAAGAATCAATGAATCTTACCAACATTTGTATGGTAGACATATTTAGATGTTTAATTCAATATACATAGTATCGAAAATATTCGGAATATCGCAACCAAATTTCTTAAATTCTATTTTATATATCGCATATTTTACATAATATGGAAACAAAACGAAATATAACAGCACAACAAACTAACCTACATCAACTAAAAAGTGACAACACAAAATATAACATCATCAAAGCAAACCGTTGTGAAATAAACACTTGCACAACTTGAAATATTTCCCTCTAGTTGAAACAAAACTGATATGAATTCAACCTTAATTTGGGGCAACTCCAAATATGTCATTTTAGTTGACTCTGAAGAAGCTACTTTTATATCAAGAAGATGGATACAACTGATTTTTTTAGGCGAAAGAGAAGAGTAAATTATGTAAGATGTTAACAGTGGGTTATAGGAACCAGAACAATATGTTTTGAATAGTTTAACAAAACAAAAAAGACTTAAGCTACGGTCACACTTATTAAATATTTGACCAAATAAGCGTAACCACTACTTTTGTAAATAGTTAGTGAGATTAAACATGGTCTTAATATCACAAAATAAAACTAGTTATACTACTAGACAAATCAAAAAACAGTTTTTTGTTAGATGTGGTACTATAATCAAAACAAATATTGGAACTAAAGGAAATGATTATTTAGTTTGCTTGTTGGTCCCGTTTTTTTCGTCAAATATTTGACAAGTGTGACCATAGTTTTAGGCCCATTTTCACAACTTACCGAGAGTTAAAGGTAGGATTTTTTCAGCCATATAAAAAGTGTTCTATTATTACACTTTATCGCTCACTTTAGTTTAAAGTTTAGTTTTAATAATGGAACACTTTTTATAAGGCCGGTTAAAGTCTACTTTAAGCTATTATTGTACATATTTTATGTAAGTCAAACAAAAATTAAAAATAACCCAACGTCACAAAATTAATTACAACTTCCTACAGTTCAGTGCATGCATGAAGTTCTTTAGGAAAAAGCTCCACCAAATGAAGCTAATTGTTCAACAAATAAAAGCAAAATATGATACATATACATATGTGATCACAAAAAAGCCAATCAGAGTGACCGTTCACGAAATAATATTAATGTTTTCCCCAAAAGCATCCACTGTGTAACGCTAAAAAATCAAATTTAGTTCAGTTATAATTAACTATCAGTTATAGCTGTCAAAACATATTGTTAACTGGAAGTTAAAGTAATAGTTAGTTTTAACTGAACTTGGTGAAATTGGGGGTTAAAGTGGTAAAAGGATTGAAGTAACACTCCCTGTTGTAGAGTACTATCAAAACTTATATACCCAAAACTTGTTAATCATATTTACTTTTCTCCATTCAGTATTCAAATAATGACGTCGCTGATGATGATGACGACGATGTCTACAAAATGTTGCCACTCAAACTAAATACATACAACAACAACAACACTTTCGCTTTGACAGCTCTCAAAGGATTAGACGTGTTTAACATTTTAAAATACCCTTTGAACAGTCATTTCATATAAGAGTTTCGCGTGTGTGCATGATTTCATTAAAACAGTATGTGTTTTTTGCAGGAAAAAAAAAAGTAAATAGCAAATAGAATACAAAAAAAAGTAGCAACGTGCACAAATCAACACAAGTATGTAACAGTCTGTCAATTTTTCTGTCTTTCCCACTTCCTTTACAGTCATCTCTAACGGGAGCAACCTTTTGCCAAAAATTTTGTAATTCAAAAAAATAAAAATAAAGCGAATAGCTGCATCAAAAACAGCAACATTTGCTTTTCTATTGCAAAAAAGTCAAATATTTAAGTCATGTTTACATTGAGGGAGGTTGTGCTACTATTTTCATTTTGGTGGCATCCTGTTTTTTTTTTTTGCTGATGACAATATGTGCTGTTGTGCGACATACTTGTAGTTGTTACAATACACTGAGAAAATTAAATCAATCCTTAAAGTATCTCTAATAAATTGACTCTCGTACTTGCTACATAACAAGAAAGGAATTCACCCACCCTCCCCCACCCCCCCAGTTTTGGTTCCCGCCCTATATGACTAGAAGGAGTGGACTTCAAAGTACACTCAATGGAGATCAATCTTAATTTATCGCGAAGACTTCCAAATTATCTACAGTAGCATTTTTCAGGCGGAGATACTTGCGACCAAGGAAGCTGTAGATTGGCTTACCCTATTTGCTCGACGATTTCTATGACCTTAAATGCCCCATCCCTGAGAAAAAAATAAGCCCATAGCTCACGTGGGTCCATTAATTAGTTCCCGTTGTGTTACCATGTCACATCGTCTCCCATGGGTCTTATGTTCTCTAGCTGCTAGTGTTCTCACGCAGCCACCCGGTCGATTCAATTAAGGAGTGGATCCTGTTTAAATCAATATCAGAGAGACAAGTTTTTTCCCAAAGGGCTCTTCGACCAAACATTTCAAGTCTTAAATCTCCGAATGCCGGACATTTACAAATAAGATGTTTCGTTGAATCTTCCTCCTCCTCATCACCACAACTTCTACATAAGTAATTATAAGGGAGCCCCAGCCTCTGGGCGTGCCTCCCAATGGGCCAGTGGCCAGTTATAACCGCATTTAGGTTTCATAGATGATGTTTGGACAACTGTAATGCCTGCCGTGTCCTTTTCTCATCTATTATGGGCCAGATTTTACTGGTTTCCCCACAGGTAGTTTCATCGTGTCACCTCTGACTGGCAATAAGATGAAAATGTGCGATATGAGTTGCTTACTTCTTGCAAGTCAAACACCTACATTATAAGTTGAACCGTCTCAAATCAAGGTAGTGCCTGCATACACCAACGAATCCGCCATGCAGTTTCCCTGTATGTCCCCGTGTCCGGGGACCCAATTACGGGGGACCAATGAATGTCTCGCTATATCACAAGTCCACTGACAGATTGAGTGTGTTCATTGGCCGATGACGAAGCAGAATCGTCTTTCATATGCCCAGTTGAAGCTGTTGTTGTGGTGGTAGTTACCGGAGCTTGGGGCTTTTCTTTGTCATTACATTTGTAGACTCGGAAGAAGATAGATCCAAACCGGTAGAATATCTTCCCCTGTGTCTTCCAAAGTGACGGCAGAGAGTCACTATTTATTATAATAGTGGCCTTCCTGGACTCTTCAACAGATTCAGAAACCCTCACTACTTTCCAGTAGTGTGTGTGTGTACCTGGTGCTTAATGATTTGTATAATTTTCCGAATCTTCTTGGGGTCGGATGGCCAGCGGGGATCTTGGCAATAGATCTGCGCCTCTGCGGTACATCGGCTAGAGGTATTGCCTCAATTTGAGCGCCCTGCCAAACTTCCTTGTACAGCAGCGCTGAGCGCTGTTGTGGTGTCCCTTGGTTACACCTTAAGATATTCAGGAACGCCCTACTAAGTGCGACGACAACCAGTTTCCAGTTATTGGAGGAAATAGTGCCATCACTGGGGTCGCGGTCAGTGATCGTATATTTGGCGTATATTTCGACTGTTTAGTCCCAGAAAGGGTGTCCTCCCCTGATAGTTGCCGTTTAGGCGCTGCTTCGGTTGGCTTCCGTTCAGGATTGCCTTCCTCTGCAGATAGAGGTACACGTTTTAAACCCTCAATATGGGTTTTTGCCCACTGGAGAGAGGTTTTCTCCTGCTCCGTAAGCTCACCAACCGGGTTTTCATTAAGTCCGCTAATGATTTTGTAGTCGGAGGGCCTGGTAGTGAATGCCCGTTTAAATGGATTTATGTGCCTGTGGGGTTTTTTGATAAGTACCGTAGAGGGTGAGGGTGGTGCATCAGATGGCATCGAATCTTTATTCGTGTGCTCTCTTTGCCCAGGTTTTAGCACATGGGAAACTGGATTTGCGGCAGACTGAGTCCGTAACGTCATGCCAGCACCCGAGGAAGGGGTTTGGCAGGTTTTTCTCCCGTCCGGACCTGGGAAGCTTTAGAGGCACCTGGTTTCGAAGAACCCTGTAACAAGCTTGGTCTACGACTGCCTGAAGACAGAGTCGTGATGAGTTTTTGCGCATTAGTACTACTACTACTAGACGATTTCTGGATGCATCATGAATTAAGATGCTTCATGAATTAAGGGCGAACGTTTGTCTCTACTATTGATGACTTAAAGGGACGTATCACTTTTGGTATCATAAGTCACGGAACACTATCTTATAGGTGGGCATGCACAGGAACTGAGACTCAGGCACTATGGTTACTGTCGCAGCTGTGATGACGAAAATAAGGAGGAGTCACTGTCCTGCACTGTTGAGAAGACGAATGGCTGAAATGGAATCCACCACCTTTGATGTATTGTACGATATCTTTAGGAATTGGGTCGCAATTTTAACATCATTAAACGTTAGTGTTAGTTCTGCGGTCGGTGTTCTGTTTGGTATGATTCGCATCGTATGGTGTTTTATTTTCTAAAAAATAATATTGCATTATAATTGTGTATTTCCTTTGAAAATTGATCATTCACTGTTGCCATTTCTTGCCACCATTCTGACCATTGACGACGTTTGGAATGGTTAAGAGGCTTTATTTCTTGAGTCAATTGCACCTTGTAAGCGTGTAAATGCAGGTCTTTATGCATAATGTTCATCAACGGCGAGCTTGAGAGGTGAAATTGTTGGACACGACAACGAGTTTAGGTGGACGACTCTTCAGCAACGCTATCGCAAACAGCAGCAATATTTTATGCAGGTCGTGCATGCACTGGTGTTTTCGCATCTCCTACAGACCCGGTTTGCTCAAATTTTTGCACGATTTTTTCGATTGTACGCACATTGTGACGATTAAATTGACCGAAAAAATCACGAATTGCACGATATGAATTTTGATTTAAGCGCCTATTTTCATAATATGCCTGAATAAATTTAACGCGTTGCTCAATTGTGTATCTTTCCGCGGTTCAAATTGAGTAAGTCTGAAATTGAGAAATGTCAAATGAAATGAAGAAATGGAACTGAGCTACCGATATATTTGTTTAAAAAGATAAACATTAAGACCATATTTACATTATGCAATTACCGCTGCAACTTTCGCATGCAACTTTTTGTTTGTAGATGAGGAAGTTGTGTTGGAGCCATTAAAGAAGCTTGACACTTATAAATGGAAGAAGGTTAATTTGTTCGCCCCAAGTGCATACTTCGCGCATTATTTACCAAAAAATAGTATTAAGACTCCCATACAATATTTTTTGAGTATTTTACGCAGGAGTTTCCTACTGAAATCGTCACGTCAACAAATCAATTATTTCAATTTATTGCTCTCGAAATAATGACGGGTTTAGTTGGTACTGGTCGAAAGCCACTGAGATTCCTTCTTTTCGTCACTGTATGTCAAGAAGCCGATTCCATTCTCCGCGCAATTGTTTGAAATTCACTTTAAGCTTAAACAAAAATGATAAGTTTAACAAGGTTCTGCCGCTATTGGATGTTTTCTACAAAAAGTCGTACTCCTTACCAAAAGATGAAAATCTCTGTGTGGACGAAATTATGGTACCTTTTAAAGGAAGATCCGCTCTTAGACAATATTTGCCCAAGAAACCCATTAACTGGGGCGTGAAAATCTATAACTTAGAAATGTGTCAAGGAAAAAAATACGATAATTGGGGAAAAAAGTTTGGATTCTGTTCCGATATTATCAATCTTTTGGCAAAAACAGTTCCCGTATGCAAAAACTATAAAATATTTTTTGATAATTTCTTCACAACTTTTGCCTTAGTGCGTTATTTCAAAGAATGCGGAGTATGTGTAACAGGAACAATAAGAACAAATAGAATAGGAAAAGTTCCACTTCAATCTGGTAAGGACCTGAAAAAACTTGGGCGAGGCAGCTTTGACTACCGCATTGAAAGAACCGACAATTTTATCGTAGTATGATGGCTTGACGGCGGCATTGTACAGCTTGTCAACAATTTATGGTCCAGAACGCGTTAATCTTGTGACACGTTTTTGTGCGACAGAAAAAAAGAACATTTATCTATAAATATAAATTTAATATTATATTCTAATTTGTGTTATTTTACATAAATTTAATTTAATTACCACTAAAAAGAGTTTTTATTTTTTAACGTTTAGCTCAAATGATTCCTAAAAACTACTTTCGGGACCATATTTTTAAAAAAGAAAAAAAATCGTAAATAGTCCAAATTTTAACCCAAAAACCGTCCAAATAACGATTAATCATCAAATCTGGCAACAGTGATTAGAAGTGGTGATAAGATCGAGGAGATACTGGCAGAAAGCGATGAGAAGGACTCTGGTATTTGCTAAGTCAATATAAGTATGAAGATATTTATTATAAGATTATCTACATTAAAGTTTTACTGTAGTTTCCTAAATTTTCTAAATAAATATTTACTGCCAAATTTCGATAATCTTTGATTTTGTTTTAAATGGCGTTGTACAAAAAAAAGAATTCTTTCACACATCGGATAATGACTATAAAAATTACATTTAATATTAAATACTGAATAAATACACAAAATGTACGATGATGTTTAAGGCATAGTATAAAACTAGTACACTGACTGGAGAGATCGTTCTCAATTTTTATTTCCCCTATCACACATATAGGTTCTGTGTGAATTCAACACACGTCAACACAACAAATTTAAAATTTTTCACAAAATAACCCTTAAGCTTTGTTCACAATAGGCAGCAACATTTTCACAGGTGTTCATAACTGATCAACAATTTTTTTTCACGACCAGAACAATATTAGCTTTTTATTATTAATTTTATTTAGTTTTCATTCAAAACTAAATAAAATTATTTTAAACGTCAGAAACAATTTTATATAAATTGTTGCTGAAGTTCTAGTTAACTCAACTTTAAAAAAAATCTTAAGCTACATTTTTGTTAATAAAATAAAAGGAAAACATATGTATGAAATACTTTGGGAAGAAATAATTAAGGCGGTGCGCAAAATTACCCCAGAAAATATGGACCCAAAAGGAAAGTGAAGAACGGCCCCAAAATGTTACATGTGACACAACAACACGCAATTTTAGGGCAATTTTTTTTTTAATTTTTTTTGTGTTATTTTTCTTTTTTTCGTTAGGGTGTTTTTGCATTTTAAGTGCAATGAAAAATGACCCCAATATCAATGAATGACAAATGGACACCACATAAAATCACGATTTTTACTTTGGGGCTATTTTTCGTTAACTAATAAAAACTGAAAATTTTAAGAAATTAAAAATCACCCCAAGCACAACTTATATAAAATCTTAGGGATAGCATAAAAAACCCGAGTTCCTATACCAAAGTGGAGCAAATCCTTGCCGGTTATGCAGAGATGCTTCAATTAGCGAAGCCGGTGTTCGTTATAACAAAGAAAAGAAAATCCTTGCGCCCAGCCGAATGCTTGCTATGTAGTGCAGATAAAGTGAGCGAAGGCAGAAGAAAATCTTTTACAGACCGAAAATAGGCTAAATAGAGAAGCTTTAGTTAGCGAAGCCAGTGTTCGTTATATCATAGAAAAGAAAACTCTTGCGCCAGGCAGAAGGCCGGCTATATCGTGAAGCTTTAGTAAGCAAAGCCAGTGTTCGTTATACCATACAGGAAAAAATCCTTGCGCATGGCCGAAAGCCCAACCACGAACTCCACCCGAAATTTTTAATATAACTTTCTTTGTGTTCTTTTTTTGGGTTAAAGTTCATTATGCATTTTGAGGTGATTTTTCGTAATTAAAAATTACCCCAAATTGAGGGTCATATTTCATATATTTTTAAGGTTAGTTTTCATTTTTTTGGCGTAATTATTTGTCATTAAAAAATGAGGTCATATTGCATTACAAAAAATAGCCCCAAATTTGGGGTCAATTTTCATTTTATTTTTGGGGCCATATTTCATGGGGACATATTTTTGATTTTGCAAAATGTATTTTTTTCACAAAGGGTGTGTGTGAAACGGTAGCAAAGTTCTATGGTGAATTAAAATTAAGGGTGTGTGTGAAACGGTAGCAAAGTTCTATGGTGAATTCAAATTGTCAAAAATATCTACGCTAATGTCAAAATTTATACTAGCCCCTAGGGCTAGTGGAATTTTATTCACCTCAACAGTGTCAAAAATTTACTTCCATGAGTACTTTGCTACCGTTTCACACACACCCAAACTAAAAATTTTTTAATAATTTTTTTTGACACTGTCGTAAATATTATTAAAGCCAGCAGAGTAGCATTTTGTGGTATTGAAATATTATTTGAAATATTAAAAATATTAAATATTTTCCGATTATGCAGAATAAAAATTTTACAAACGTTGTTTTTAAAAGTTTGTGAATGGAGACAGCATTAAATAAATTGAAAATTTTTCGAATTAAAAAAAAATTTATTTTAGAAAAAAAATGTTGCCACATTCTATACGATTTTAGGCCACTATGTTTAGTGGGAATAATTGTTTTAAACGTCAATACGTTTATACAAATTTTACTATAACAAACAGTTACTAGGTACTACTGACATGTTAGCTAGTTACCTGTCAAAGAGTTGGCATACTAGTTGTATACTTTAAGTTTAAGTTTTTTAAACAAAAAGAATGGGTTTGTGTTTTTCATGTATTTTTTTATTTTGCTCTTTAAACTTCTTCTTGTCACGTTTTATTCTTTTCTTTCTTAGAAGTGTCAAGTTGAAAACAGTAAGATAATGTCAAAACGCACATATACATTCATACAAATGGAATAACAGATAAATAATAAGACTTGACTCGTGAAAACGCCGAAGCTGATTCAAAGAAGAAAATGTGATAAGTTTATCAATAAGACTTGCATTGTGGAAATTCGGAAATATATTGTTAAAGTAAAAGCTAAGACCTCGGTTTTTTTTTGTCGATTTTCGGTTTCGGTTTTTAGGCATGAGTAAAAGGCGGTTAAATTAATGTTCCGAAGTGAAGCTAAATAAAAGCATTTAAAAAGTATTAAAAAAAGGTATATGATGTTAAAGGATTCATTCGGTTAACCGTTAATCGGTTAACCGATTAATTACTCCCCGATTACCTGATCGGTTAATTTAAAATTGGCTTTTTCGATTTACGATTAAACCGGTTAATTTCAATCGATTAACCGCTTAACCGAAGAAACAAAATTTTAAATTTTTTGTAGTATTATAACCTATTTTTTTGTGGTTTTAATTATTTGTTTTGTCTCATATACAAAAGGTACGTGTTTAGAAAAAATTTTTCCTCCTAGCAATATATTCTTCAAATACAGTACAAAATCCGAAATTAAAGAATTCGGAAAAAAATGTTTTGCAAAATGTTCGATGCTGAACTTTGCCAGGATGAGTCAGATGATGAGCTGACAATAAAAGAAACTCTCGATTGTAACACAAAAAATCTTTTAACAGCATTAACCGACGCAATTAGAAGTGTTTAAAATTTTAAAAATTTAAACTGGAATTTAATATCGAAATGGAAGATTTTATATGTTTAGAGAAATACAGGAAAGGAACTGAGAAATTAGATAATCTGTATTATGGATTGCTTTCGATTTCTCCAACATCTACGATAAGTGAAAGAATTTTTTTCAAATCAAGTTTTATCAACACTAATGAAAAGAATCGCTTTTATAACAATTTATTTTTCTAATATGCTGTTTTCACAACACAAGTGACTGAACGTGTAGTAAAATTTATATGAAAAGCACTCAATTTTTCGAGTGTTTTCCATATAAATTTTACTACAAGTTCAGTCACTTGTGTTGTGAAAATAGCACATAAAACATTATTTTATAAGAACTCCCTAAACTATTAAAAAAATTTTAAATTTTAAGGCATTTTGAATTTTTTACTGAATAGTGCATATTAAAACTGAAGTGGGCTTGTTTCTTAAATAATGCCGTAAGTGTTCACTCACTCACTGTTTAAAATATTTAGTGACGAGCTCTAACTTAATTGCGAATTTTTCAAAGTTTTATAAGTTATAAAGTAATTTAATTAATTATAACATGTTATAAATACAATTACAGATTATATATAACGAGTAAAAGTTACTTAGACCTTTTGCCTGTTGTAGTGAAATAGACCCGAGTCTCTGCTGGAACCGAAATTTCAATCTACACACCGATAGACTATCTCATTGGCAAATAGCGTCCCGTATAACACATTTATTCAATTTAATGCTCGACAATATTGTTGTTTTCTACAAAAACATTCATTTCGTTCAGTGTAGTATGTATTAGTCTAATTCTTTCTTGTCACCCTTTATATGTGTGTTTGTACTTCTTTCAGTATTAACGTGTGTGTGTGTGTGTGTGTTTCCGTTTAAATGATGATTTAGTTTATTGCTTCCGCAATTTGGTGAAAACGTTTAGATTGATGGTATGAGTATAACATTATGTATCTTTTCTGATAAGGCTTTCATATCTCCCAGTCCTTGCTCTACTCAATATCTCTCCATCTCTTTACGTAGTTTTTTTATGCCGAACATCTAAAAATGTCGTACATTAATATTTAAACGGTTTTAGCGTTTGTTTATTCTAACAAACACAACAATTTAGACATGCTTGTATGTGTAAAGCTTTTATACACAAATACATATGCGTGTTAGTGTAGGTGTACCAATATGAGTGTTAAGGGATTGTATTTTATCCTTTTTTCATATTTTATTTAATAGTTGTTAATGTATTTGCATGTGTGTGTGTGTGTGTGTCAGTTTGCATTCGTGAAAGTATTAAATATTCCTGTTTAAATTGCATCTACTATTTGTTGTTATTTTTATGTTTGTTTAATTTTTTTTATTTATTTATCTTTGTTTTTACTGTTGGGCATTTTATTAGCCAAAGTAGCATTTAACATGATTTAAGCCGATTACAGTTTTTGGTTTGAATTTAAAATTGTTGTTGCCTTTTTAAAAAGATTATGCGGTTTGATGCCATGGCCATGGCAAAATAGAAACAATTTTAATGTTTTTATTCAAAACATATCATTTAAAGAGTTTGTTTATTTACTCATCAAATTAGGTTAAGTTGCAGCAATGTCAATTTCATTAAATTCATTAAATTGCAAGGAGTAATTAAACATAAAACTATATTAAGGTAACAAGGAATTTAAAAGGAATATTTAAATATTATATTATTTAAATTATAACTGCTTTATTTTAAATTAAAGTCACATATTATAATTTAAAAAATGGAATTATTCCAAAAACTTATTTTGCTTTATCAAAAAAATTGCTGCAAAAAATCAATATATTCTGTGGAAGCTTGTTTTATATCTGCTCTTTAAAAACACTTGTAGCATATTATTATTTTAAGGATTGTGGAATTGATGTGAGTGAAGAGACACGTCTAGATAGGAAAAAATGTGTAATACGCATATTTAATCAATAAAAATTTTAAGAAATCTTGCGGAATTATTAGACATAGCAGAACACCGTTTTTTTGCTTTTATTTAAAAGCATTGGTTTTCGTATAAAAGCCAGGAAATGGCGTTCCACAATCAATTACTTTTCCCTTTTGTTACAAAGTGTAATTATTTCTAAAATGTCAAGTATGTTCTTGCTTATCCAGTCGTCCCACAGGGGGTTTTGATGGCACCCAGTATTTAATTCATAGAAGCCGTAGTTGATGAGGTATTATAAGCACATAAAAACACAGCATTTTAGAAAAAAATGTTAAAAAACATTTTTTTACCCGTTAAGCTCAACATTGTTTTTTCAAAAAAAGAACTCAGTTCACAATTTATGCTGTTACTTTGGAATGAAAAGCGACAAATTAATGAGTAAAATTGGAAATTAAAGCATAATTAATGTGCTATTAAAAAATTCTAATAATAAATTTATTTTAACGTTTTATAATATACATTATAATAAAATTATAATAATATATTTAAATATATTATGATAAAATAAAAATATATTATCTTTGTAGTTTCAGCTTATCAAAGCCGGGTTTTGACTGATCAACAATTAAAGCAGTTCTTTTTTGAAACTTTTTTTGGATACGTAATTTTGTCTCAGCAACAATATGTTTGTCTTCCTCTGATCTTTTTGCAATTTTTAATAGGATAAGCAGAGAAGAAATTCAAAAAATGGAATCCAGCCATATTTTTTTTTATTTATAAAGCGTTCTCGTAGAGACAAGAATAATTTAAAAAAAGTGTGTAACTTTTGTTTTAAAACCTGTTTGTTTAAATTATTATTAAATAAAATAATATAACATAAATTATATTGTGATAATAGCTTTTGGTTAAAATTAAATCACTTGAATTTAGCTAAAGATATTAAAAATATCAAAATAATTTTTGGGAATAAAATTTTTTTTTTAATTAATAAGATTTATTTTGTCGTGCTAAATCCCCAATTTTTGTTCTTGATGAAAACACTGCAATTTATTGTTGGAGGATAAGTTAGTTTCTATGCGCATTTCACTGGTTGCTTAGTCCAGATTATCAGGAAACATTCTCCCAAAAAAGTTAAGAAAAGCCAAAGATATTACCAAATAAAACTGCAGAGTGAATGAGAATTGCAAACACTCAAAAAGTTATATTTGCAGTGATATGAAAGCTTAAACAAACTACCAACAATAAACAGTGATTTTATCTTTTCTCACATTCTCCACTTCAATTAGTTGGAACTCTTCCAACATTAAATGTAGTTGTAAGTAGGTTAAGAAAAAACAAAATAAAAACAAAAACAACTTGCTTTATTGTTTTCGCAAGCAAATCAAAAATAAAGCAAGTTGCCTGTTTGGATTTTTTTAACCGTGCACTTGCAAGTTAAGTCTCAAAGGCGAGTGTAAGGAAAGATAACCTCACTGTTTATTGCTTTTGTTTAAGCTTTGATATTGTTACAAGTAGTTTTTTCTAAAATCTTTGGATGAAGTTCGCTGATGATCTGGCCTAAGCAACCAGTGAAATGCACATAGGAATTGCTTATCCCATCCACAATTAATTACAGTGTTTTATCAAGAATAAAAAAAATGGCAATTAAGTACGACGAACGAAATATTGTTAGGTGAAAATTTTGAATTCCCAAAGTTTACTTTGATAATAACCTGGCAAGTGCGCGGCTTAAAAAACTAAACTGTAAACTTGCTTTATTTTTTTATTTTCTTGCGAAAACAATAAAGCAAGATGTTTTCGTATTTACTTTGTTTTTTCTTAACTTACTTACAACTACAATTAATGTTGGAAGAATTCCAACCAATTATAGTGAGGAATTTTATACAATTATATGATGTTTTGTACGCCACCTTAACCCTTAAAAGATATGACATACCTTAAAGATGAACATACGAAAAATTGGCGAATTATTTTAACCTGCTATATTGTAGTTGTTTTTAATTAATTAAGAACAAACTAATATGGATTTTATTTTTACTTTTATGTGACCGAAATCACTCACGCGCTCATCTATAAAACAACAAACTGCATCAATAAAAATAATAAAATATCTAAAATAAAGAGAATGGCAATATTAAAACACAAAAACATATTTACTGGTCTTGTTCAATAAATGACAGAGGTTCTTAGACAAAAATTAAAATATAAAAGGGTCGGGCATTATATGGACTTTTTGATTAAACATAAGCTGATACTTTTCTGAAGTCCATTTAACTAATTCCAACTCTAACTTACTTAGGCATTGTGACCCAACAAATGCGAAAATCATCCCAATTTCGAACTTTTTGAAAAAAGTTATTAAAAATTTTTAAACAAATTTTAATACAAAAAAAAAATTTATTTTAATACCTGATGTTGAAGGTTCCATTATAAAAGATTTACTAAATTAGATTTTATATTACCTAATACGGCCTAAAGTTCTATATGTAATTAAAAAAGCATTTAATCCATATTTTCCCAACGTTTCGTGAATGCTATGTTCACTTTATCAAGGGATTCATATATTTAAATAAAAGAAAATATATTTAACAATATTATTACAACAAACATTTTTCAACAATTAATTATGACTTACAAGAGAAATTAATTTTTTATTACCTTTATTTACTTTTGGTTGATTTAACACTTATAATAATCACTCGAATTGTAAAAAATTTAAAATTTTTTCACTTTTCTTTTAAACAGCAATAATTTGCTAACATTAACCGCTCACTGAAACGAAAGTAAACAAACACTTTATGGTGTTTTCTTTGCTAAAAATATATTTATCATTTTACACGCACCCTTACACTCAACACTAATGTTTATTTAATATTGAAGCGTATTAAATATTGAATTCACCGATATTCACCACGGTTGCAGCAATTTTCAACATTAAATTTTCTTTGAATTCTAACAAGTATAAACAACATTGATTTTCAATAATTAAAGTCAGCTGTTGTTAAAAAGTGTGCGCAAAAAAAAAATTATTAAATAAAAGTTAAATAAACGAAACACAAAAAGTTTTTATATCCATCACAATGTAAACATAAATCACAAAAAAACACAAATTGTACGCAAATGCAAGAAAAAGTTAATAAAAAATACTTGCTTGCATAAAAAAGTATTTAGCGCAGATGCAAAAAGGGTATTATCTACAACTTAATTATAACTAGGGGAAAGAAATGGAACAAATTTGCCACATATTTTTGCAACAGATTTAGAAAGGAAAACGACAACTTTCACATTTTTGCATACATTTGAAGAATAGAACAAAAACCCGCGCGAATGGTAGCATACATGGAACATTATTGTCAGAGAAGTGTTTTCTTCTTCATTAGTTGATTGATTTTTTCAGCTAACGATTCAGAATTTTATCTACTTTTACCGTATTCCAAAATTTATTATAAAAACTTTTTTTTTCTAAATTTCAATTAATCGCCACTTTGATACCATGTGTACCCAATGTGCGTCATTTTAATTGGTGTCATCATTCTTATTATCTTAGGCGTATGTGAAATATACAAGGTAAATAGAAGAAATAAAATGTTCATACTCACTGAGGAACACATCGCCTTTTTGAAAAAAAATTCTTCAAAATAAGTAAATAAAGAAAAAAATTGTTACAAATTTAATTATTTTACGATAAATATAAAACATTTTTTGTTAGGCTTTTTTCTTAAAATATCGTCAAAAGTTTTAACAAAATTCGTCAAAATCGCCACGAACATTTAACAAAATTGTCAGATATTTACCCCCGTATTCACAAACGATTATTAAATTTAACAAACGTTTATTAAGGACAATTTTCATAGTAAATTTGTTCTTTAAACCTTTATTAAATTTAAAAATTTTATATAAATTAGCAATAAATTTTATTTATGATAAGTTATATGGTTACGTTTTATTCTATTAACTTCGGCAAGTGGGCTTAGATATTACCAAAAATAAGTAAACATATATTTATCATGTGAAAACAAATACATAAAAAAAATATTTTTAATTAACAACTTTGTCGTGCTTAGTTCCCAATTTGTATTCTTGACAAAAACAGTGAAATTTATTGTTGAAGGGGTAAGCTATTCCTATGCGCATTTCACTGGCAACTTAGGCCAGACCATCAGGACTCTTCATCAAATGATTTTAGAAAAACTAAAGATATTTAAAAAAATAAAACTGTTAAGCGAAAAAAAATTATAAGCAACAGATATTCTTGTCAAAATATCAAAGCTTTAACAAAAACAACAACAATAATCAGCGAGTTTATCTTTAAAACATTCCCCAAAATATTTTTATAAAAACATAACACAAATTTATTTATTTCATTTATCCATATTCACACAAATATTAAATAAAAAAAAATCTCATTTGCTATTAAATCGAGCAATCTTTAAATGATTAATTTTTTGTGTTATCTCTGTTGCAAATTATTTTTAAAGTTGAAGTTGCTAAGCCAAGGCGGTGGGTATATCAACAGCCTTTTCACTTGACTTGAAATGTTTTATAACATCCGTTTTCAGTTCCAAACTAATGCATTTTCTTTTCATTGCAGTGATTATGACTTTGGTGAAAAAATCCAATCGTTTGTAGCGACGCATATTGGAAACATAAAATCGTAAAGCGGATTAAACCAATTTATAAAAAGTGACGCAAATCGAAACGACGCAAATAGGACCGACGCAAATCGGGGCTCGTGTTTATTTTTTGCAGCATCGATACCATTCATATAATTGTTTGATTTGAATTACTAATGCTTCTAATGGAAGCCACCTGGTTTGCGATTAGGGACGAATTTTTTTTGTTTAATTTCCAATAATTTTTGTTTATCGAAAAATTGATTATTACGATTTGGACTGTTCCCACTATAATTGAAAATATTTCTTGTTGGTGTTTTACTGATGCCAGAAAATCGTCATAACACTATTACTTTTAGTACAAAAATCGTCAATTACTGTATTTTCACAAAAAAATCGTCAAAATGACGAAAAATCGTCACATCCAACAACCCTGCCCTAACAACCCTATCAATGTGCGTCATTTTAATTGGTGTCATCATTCTTTTTAACTTAGGCGTATGTGAAATATAAAAGTTAGAAGAAATAAAATGTTCATACTCACTGAGGAACACATCGCCTTTTTGAAAAAAAATTCTTCAAAATAAGTAAATAAAGAAAAAAATTGTTTAAAATTTAATTATTTTACGATAAATATAAAACATTTTTTTTTAAATTTTTCAAAAAAAAATTTTATTTTATTAACTTAATGTAACAATAAACCATTTACAAAAAGCAATTAGTTAACTTAAAAATACCACAGTAAATTGTTATTAAATTACAACACTCTCAATAAATCTCATCTCATCAAATACACTCTATAATTTTGATGAATATTTTTATTTTTCAAATGCCATTCAGTACCAGTGAATTTTTTGTACGAACATAAAAAAAATAAATAATAAAAAAAATTGGCTAAAATGCTGAAGCAATAACTTACTGCATATTTTGACAAATTATATCGTTTTATGGTATATAACTAAAAAGACCTAAAAACATATTGCTTTTTAATGCCCTCAAACCCGGAAAGAGTTACTACATTGAAAAATCACGTCGACTATTCAGCTTAAAAATTTATTACCGAAAATTATTAAAAAATAAAAATTAATAACGCTCCAATGCTACACTTACACACTGCGGTGAAATCAAATAGTTTTATATGTATATTTTTCAATGAAAATATTTTCATACATAGAAATTTTATACATATTTTCATATATGTAAGTAGTTCACATACATGTACATGTACATATGTATTAGTAAATTTTTTTGGCAAAGCCAAATTGCTACACTACATTGCACTAAATCGGCTTACAACACAAAAAGAAGACAAAAATCGCTTGAAAAACAATTTTTAGTATTAAAGCACCATCATAAACAGTTGTTTTATTCGAATGGAAAACAGCGGGAGTGATTTTGATGGGATTTTTATTCATTGCAAATCTTTATTAAATTTGGCAAGAAATATCTAAAAGCTTAAAGTTCAACTGATCAACCGAGGCATATTTTGTGTAATTGAGAACAACGAAACATTTTAATATAAATCTGTGGCATTTTGACAAAACATCTTAAGTCAAATTTAAAAAGTTGAAAAAATATTGTTAATCATACAAATTTTCATTAAAAAAACATTTTTGTTATGTTTTTAAAATTTTGTATTATAAACGAAATTTTTCTTTAATTTTGGTTTATTTTATTATTCGATGAAGAGTTTTTTAAAAAACTTTTTTGTTATCTTATCTCGACTTAAGATGTTTTGTCAAAATACCACAGAAATAAACTTTTATTAAACATTTCTGGCCAATAGCTGTAATATTACACCCGTATTCAAAATGATTATTTAATTTAACCAATTTTTAACAAAGGAAATTTTCATATACAATTTGTGTTGTAAGCATTTCCTCAGAATGGTCAACCAGGATGGAAAAATAAAATGTTGATAATCATCGTCTCTTATTGTTTATTATTATAAAAAAAGTCTATGATTTTATAATAAAATGTTTTCAAATCATATCTCAGCTGTTTTACCTGAAAAAATTGGGCTACAAATTGGAAATATTTATATTTTTTCTTTAAGCTACTTCGAAAGACAATTTTATTCAATTATTTTACATGCGAAAAATATGTTATATTTGCACTCTTTCTTCAAAATCTCTCCATTACAATCAATTGTAAATACAGGTATTTAGTTTTTTGTTAAGGAAATTTGAAGATATTAATGGAAAAATGCATGGCGATGATAAAAAAAAACGCAAATTAAATAAAAACCAATACTGAGATTTTAGTATATAAATACTGGATAGAGACCTACAATCACTTTTGAATATTCGGTTCCATTTTCCAGATTTTTATATTTCACTACTGTAACTATCATTATGAAAACTTAAACTCGATGAAATCCATCTTTTACACTAAACATAGAGCTACCCACATGCTATCGAATTGCAAACAAAAATGCTAGGAAAAGTTTTGTTTTCTATATTATTTGTGCATCAAAAGAGTACGAACGTACGTTAGTGATGCCAGCAAATGCCCATATAAAATATTTTTATGACTAGAAGCAATAAGAATAACAACAGTTTTTAAGTTATCAAAAAAAAAAAACAAATAAAAAATAAAACTTTTCTTATATTGACTGCCAGCCGTCGTCAATGGCGGTAAGTGTTAAATGCCAAATCCCTCTGAAGACATTGAGTGGTTTCAATCGAAACGTAATGGCAACCTGTCCGTGAAAACCCGGGCTCGGTTCCCTACGCAGTAAAGAATGAAAAATTATCAATAAAATTTTAATTCATTACACTTTCTTCCTAAAAATAATTTAAATTAAATTAAATTAACTTAACACATTTGATTAAAAACCATAAACAGTTGAATAAATTAACAACAATACTAATTATTCTTTTCTAATATTTTTACATATTTTTTTTATTTAAATTAAAATTTTTCTAATATTTTTAACAATTTTTGTAACCCAAAAATCCAAATAAAAAAATCAATATTTCTAAATTAAGACCAGATTCACAATGACAGAAACATTTTGACTTGGTGTTCACAATAAAGCAACAATTTGTTTCACAAGCACACACAATCAAGAAAACGTTTACAAATTTTGGTCAAAACAATATAACGTATTTTTTTTTTGGCACTATGCGCCCACGATTTGGCGTAAAAGCAACAAATATGTTATTAATAATCTGAACAACGACAAGCTTTGGATGTCAATTTACATAAAATAAGTTTTATTCTCAGTCGGAAAAAACAAAACTCCTCAAATGAGTTTTGTATTATGACGGCTAAATAAAACTTTTAATTTAACAGTCCAATTCGTACTTTTATTTTTACGCTGAAAAAACTGTTTTAGATGAATTTTTTTTTAGATCGCCAAATAACTTTAAAATAGAACTTGTTTGATATCACTTATAACTGTTACGGTCCCTGAAATGTTTTTAAAGTCTTCTTGATACACAGAAAAAATTTTTCAAATTATTCAATTAAATAATTAATTGGTGTACATTAATTATTCAATTAATTTTTTGTTTGCTGCAATTAATTTTTTTAATCAAAACCCATAAAATTAAATGTTTGTGTATATGTGGTGTATTTTTTGTTTATGCAATTAATTTTTTAATTGACTAAATTTGTGTCCCATGACTCGAAAATACAAATACGTTAATTGATATGATCAATTCCTTTGCAGGGGCAAAATTAGTTAAATATTTAATTGTCTGAACGAATTGTTTAATTAAAGTCGATTTTCTATTTTTTCTGTGTAATGGTGTATGCAGCTGTCAGATCCTCCTAGTGCAAGATTCAATGCTATGTGTTGTGCATTTTTTAATAGTTTTAATTAAAACATTGATTGAAATAATACGCGGTGGTCCAAGCAAAGCGCTGTTTATTGTAAATAAAACAAACAAGTTTCAGAGAATTATTTATAAAACAAAATATCGGTCAAATGCTCCCCACGGCGTTCGTGGCATGCCTCCATCCGATGGTCCATATTTGTCCATATTTACTCTGAGACATAATTGAGCATAAATGTGCCGAACTATCTCATCCACATGTTCATGACGGCCAATTATTATAGCCACGAAGTGAGATAACGCAGCGATTGAATTTCTCTCGCAAAAGAGCCATTGTGTCGTTGGCTGTGGGGCCAGTGGCACCATCCTGGTGGAGCCATATCCTCACTTTCTGGCCACAGAAAGTCCATTATCATCTCGCCACATCGAACACCATTCACGGTAACTGGTTGACGGCTGTTCTGCCACACTATCGCGAACAGCAGCAATGTTTTCTGCAGAACAAACTGGGCGAGCAATACACAGGTGTTTGGGCTCGATTCTCCCGATTATGAACACATTTGGTCGCTTATGCTGACCAAAAAATCACAAAGTGCATGAAATGCATTTTAATTTGAACGCCCATTTACGCAAAATGCTTTAAAATTTTAAACAATGAAATATCAAATTAAGATGGGCAAAAAAAGGTGCGACTCACAAGTGGATTTTTATAAAAATGTTTTAATTTAATTATCTCTTTTTAATTTTCACCTTAAATCCGCAAATAATTTAAAAATTTCACAAAACAATTACAAAATTTTATTACTTTCAATATCATTTAACACGAATTTAATCACTTTTCCACTGAAATAATGAAACTTTCATGAGCACTCAACAGAACGCCAGTACACTAGAGCACTAGAGCTAAGAAGACAACATTGAAATGACCATCGTAACATCAACTATCCCAGCCCAACAATCCTCATAGGAAATTACTTACACTTTACGTCAGAAAGCTTGATGTATGATGATGATGATGATGACGACGAAACAATGCTGTTGTACTACGTATAGACACAACACAAATGACAGTAATTTCTCAAACTCCAAACTTGTTTTAAACTACGAAACATTAAAACAGTTTTTGATAGGAGCTGTATGAATTTGTACTCATACAAAGAAAAGAACTATAAAAGAGAAAATACATGTTTGTGTTTGAATGTTCACTCTATGATAATGAGTAGAAATCTGAATGGATCTTATTTGACCACCATTTACACATCATAAACTATCAAGAAGGCAACTTAAGTCAAACAATGTTTTGGCTACACTTTACATTTCTGGTATGTCCTTTTTATTACATATTGTTTTTGTTGTTTACGCTTGGCCCAGGAGATTATGGCAACATAAAAATACACACACACACAGCTAAAACCGTGCTACCTATTTCAAAACTTTGTGCATGCATTAGAAATGTTTAAAACCTTTTGGCATATGAGAAGTTTTGTAATTTAAGGACCTCTAATGCATTTTCTCTTCAAAAGAGACAAAAATGCTAATACACTTTGGTGTAATGTTCAAGTAACAAAGGGTTGTGTAATAAGTTCTAAAGTTTTTTTAATTTTTTGATGGAATCTGTATGATGTTTTTAATAATTTTTATGCAGCTCTTTTTGTAATCATACAGTTTGACACAACTAATTTAGTAAATATTATAACATTTTTTTATTACCATCTGCTTACTTGCCAGAGTAGACAAATCTGTTAACTTCTTGCCTAGTCGGAATTTTTGAATCAGTCTTGTGCAAAAAATTTGTGTGCAAAATGGTAGACAATCATTTGTCCATATGTTGAAAACTAACTAGTGCTTATAAACACCTGGCCCACGATGCTTGGCGATGTCGCTCGACAACTTAAGCAGGCGTCAACAAGTAATTCATTATTGATCTCCTAATTTTATTCTTTGTCAAATGACTATGTTGCCACGTCAACTGACGCACAACTAAACGATAGTTTGAAAGTTAAAATCGTCAAAACATGTAAATTAATCAACAAAAATACAGTTATATGCCATTTCATTTGAGGGGCTTAAAGCACAAGGGGTTCAAGTGACTAATGTTAAATAATGAGACAAAAGCGGTTGTTTCGCTTGTGCTCCAAGCGAAGCAGGCAGTTTAATGTCAATTGCTTGAATTGTTCACCATATCTAGCGTCCAGATGAGAATCCAACATTCACCTCTTGTGCTCTGAACAGCACCTTCGAACTTCACCTACAATTCCATATGTAAACTCAATTTTAGAAAAAGGCACTTGAACCCCTTGTGCTTTAAGCCCCTCATTTGTTAAAAATGACAACGAAGCAGTAAATTAAAAAAAAAACTGTCTCATCCAAAATATTTTATGAAATGTTTATTTAAATCAAAAAAACATAATATTATCAGCCATGTTAAAGATTTCAATTCCATTTGTAAACGAACTTCATTCCTTACTTTTGTGTTTCAGAATATGACGAAAAAATTTTTCGGATTGAAACCATTTTTGTTTTCATGAATAGGAGGTATCTGTATCTGTATCTGAAAGGCCAAAAAACTATCGAAATACACTTTCTTTTACACTTTTTCTGCGATTCCGAACGAAATCATTCCGAACGGAATTGTACTCTGTGACATGGCTGAATATAATAGAAACATAATTTTATAAGAATTTTGCTTAATATTGCAACAAAATGCCTCTGACGACAACCATAGCAAAAGTTACTGATTTTGATAATTTTGGTTGCATAATATTTTATAGTGGGGAGAAGATATGCATTAAAACTATTACGTTATCGCTCGCTAGCACAGTCGATCGACTTGTCGCGCTGAACATTTTAAGTGGAGCGCACATCAGCTTTTTATCGTTGAAACCAGTGTTTAAAAACTACAGTTGAAATGGTAAAAGTCATAGAATTATGATGTAACTCCGACGTCGTCATTTGTCATTGGACAAAAATAAACAGTTGCCTTTACCTCTGATTCATTAAATGAAAACAGTCGCAGTCAAGGTAAGCGTTTTGTCCAAGGAACACTCGAACACAACGTATGTCAAGAGAGCAGATGATACCTGCTCGGAATCATCGGCGGAAACACTTGATATTTTACTTAACACTCACTTCCCTGGTTTCACGGACTTCGTTCTTCGATATTGACGGACATATATCATTTCTGATAATAGAATCCTATGGACAATCGAAAGTTTTGCCCCGTACAAATCCCCGGGACCTAATTGCATTTTTTCTAGGATGCTGCAGAGCGCAAGGAAGTATGCCACTCCCTGGTTGAGGTTAATGTATAGACTCTGCCTATCACTTAATTACGTACCGGCTTATTGGAGGAGAGAAAAGGTGGTGTTTATACCAAAATTGGCAGGAGTAGTCATGTTTATCATCTTTTCTGCTCACAACTCTGGAAAGACTTCTGGATTCACATATAAGGCATCGACTGGTGGGTGCATTATAAGTTTAATCTTATTCCCTTGCACTTTCATTTATAAGATCATTATCTTGTTTTGCTAGGATACAGCTGAATTAAAATTAAAATAAAAATCACGACTCTCACGCAGTCAACATGCCTTAAGTGCATTAAGGGCGCCTTTAACAACGTCACGATCATTCCGATCGGACAGGCTCTAACTGATCTCGATGTTCAGGATTTACATCATTGGATGGTAAGTGAAGATGTGAACATGGACTGTTATATCATGTCTTGGTAACAGCGTGAGGTCAAAGAATGTTAGAAGGTGTACACCGCAAGGTGGGTGATCTCTCCTCTAATCTGTCTCAATGTTGTTAACTCGATTCTTACTGGCCTGGATAGTAGGCCACCGTCTACGCGAATGACGTGGTGTTATAAGTATCGGGTGCGTTTCTGGAAGTGATGAGTGACATTATGTCCATTGCTTTGGGTGCGCAGAGTGCGGACTGGGAGTGAACCCGAACAAAACGGGACTGGTATTGTTCACGAGAAGGACGATAATACCGACTTTCAGGCTACCACGGCTGGGGGGTTACGAACTTCCCCTGTCGGTTCACGCGAAATATCTGGGAATTATCCTGGACTCGAAATGATCATGGAAATTAAATACTCAACACAGGGTCAAGCAGGCTACGGTGGCATACTATGCCTGCCGTTAAATGTTTGGCGCCAGGGGGAGCCTTAATCCTATCCTTGAAAAATAGCTATCCACGGCAAAAGTACGACCCCATCTTACATATGGATCTCTGGTATGGTGGACTGCCACGGGCAGGAAATACGTCGTGGACAAGCTGGGCAGAGAACAGAGATAAGCCTGTATTGGAATAACAGGCGCTCTACGCACTAGTCAGTCAGAGGCTCTGAATACTATGCTGCACCTTATTCAAATAGAATTACACCTTATGGCCATATCCTTCAACAGCGTGGTTAGGCTCTCCGACCCGGGATGTTGGAAGGCGAGGACGTACGGTCATACAGAAGCAACCCACATCTCTGAAACGACCAACGGACTATATGATACCAGACTTTGATAAGAAATTCAAGGTCATATTTCCCTTAAGGCGGGAATGGATCAGGGAAATCCTGGCCGGGAAATACCGCACGAGGGTTTACACAGATGGGTCAAAGATGACAAAGGAACTGCACGTGAATCTCTATTTCCGCCAGCCAGATTAGGCCAGCGTATTTCAAGCTCAAATACTGGCGATAACAGAGGCATGTAGAACACTGTACGGTAGGAACATCAGCGGCAAAATTAGCATTTTCGTCGATAGCCAGGCGGTTCTGATGTCACAAAGGTCACATAAAACAACGTCCATTCTCGTCAACCAGTGTAAGGTGGAACTGTCCAGACTGGGCAGCATAACTTCCATTACCTTAAGTTGGGTCCCTGCGCATTGGGACCATTACGGTAATGAACAATCGGATGGGGTGACCAAGACTAGAGCCGCTCTTGATATTTCACAGGATGTCTCAGTCGCAACACCCCTGGAAACTATCAGAAGCGAAATTTTCAGTCACTTTCTGGATATGACTGAGGCTAAATGGAGAAAACTAGATGGCTGCAGGGCTACGTGGCCCACATATTACATAGGTCGCTGTGAGCGACTTCTCTACTTTAGTCGGAGAGACGTGTCGTGACGTGACTTACTGGTCACTAGACGATCGGCAAGCACGCTATAAGACTCGGCCTCCCTTTTATTGAGTGCTGCTGCAACTGCAAGGAACCTGGAACTGAGGAGACAGTATTTCATCTTATATGTGATCCCAGCGTTTAATTCAATACGACATGGATTATTTGGGAATTACCTTCTACAAGGGCTCTCGTAGATATCGCAGCTGAAACTCAGCAACTTTCCGAGGGGCTGGCTCTAGCCACCTCAGTATTACCCCTTGGTCAAGTTTGATTAGGGGTGCTATTTCGTAATTGACAGAGTAATTCGCATATTAACGTAGCTTAGTTGGACCTCAGCTCAAATCTCAACGAGGGCACTAATTTTTTTTTTAAATATTTAGATATGTGCTTTAAACTAAAAAACTGTAGTAAGCTCTTAAAGAAATAAAACTGGCATAGACTATGTAGACTAATAAGTATAGACTTGCCTGTATTGTTGTAATTTCGAATTTCAGCGCATTCACTAAATTATTTTTATACCCTCTACCACTGGTTGTAAAGAGATTATACTCAATTTTTTGATAAGGATCTAAGACTCCACAAAGTAGATATATTCTGGGTCATTGAGTCGATCTAGATTGGCTCCCATATAAACCAACTCCTGAATAATTCTTACTGTCTGAGGAAGTTATTGCAAAAATGTATTCACAGTGCCTTTCAAAATTATTACGGATATCTGAATTACCCAATGGTAACGAGTGGAGATCCCTATCGGGAATCAACTATTACTTATTTGTACTACCAGTTTACTACCTTGAATTTTTAGATTTAGGATTTATTGCCTTGTCTTTAATACTCACTTGTTTATCCTAAAACATAAATTGTTATGCTCTTAAGCCTTTAAAAGACAGCTTATAAATTCTTTACAAGTAATTGCAAAGTTTTTTTTTTAATATTTGACTAAAAAGTCTGTCCTCTATTATGTGCATAAATTTTGTGAGACAGGGTATTACAGCACATAAATTTCGTTTATAAATGAATAATAATGGCAACGAGTCTTATTCACAAGGATTTTTAATGAAATTCAATGTTCTGGTAGCTAGAAAGTCATTGTTTTAAACTGAGAATGTTTGTGTATGTGTGCTGCTTGAGTGTTTTAAAGACAGGAAACGAAATTTTTTAGTTGTTGTAATTACATTTTAGCTAAAGTTTATTTTGATGCCAAAAAACTTATGAATAATTGACTAAACTTTGTCAATCTATAAAAGTTGAGTTGTTTAAACAGAATTTTGCAATGGACTTCAAACAAAATTTTACACAAAATTCTCGTAATAATCGTTTAAAGAATAACGACAAAATTTTCTAACGAAATAATTAATGATAAAATCATCAAAAACAAAAAAAAAAATTTTTCAAGGAAGTATTTATTTTTTTTAGTAGGTCATGGCATCTTCACTTAAAATAATTTTTTAAATAAATCTCAGCAGGTTTTTAATATAATTTGTTTGACTTTTTGAACTTTTAGATGTCTATGTACAGTGTACATTGTTCACCATACAAGTGTGTGTGTTTTTTTCATGGTATTTTAGGTATTCCTTTCACTCTTTTTGTTTAGTCTTTTTTTTTGGAGTTGAAATGTACACAACCTTGCTGAAACAATGGAAAAAGAAAACCTCTAAACAAAACAGGAAAAATAACAAAACAATTGTGGTAAAATGCCAACATCCTTTTTCGCACAGCCGCCATATGATACGCCTCATGAACTTTTAAACGCAAAAAGGCGAAATAATTTAGGTTCACCGCAGAAATGTGTGCAAGAAGAGTTATATGGTTGCACTGATGTGTGTGTGTGTTTTTGGCTTTTTAGCACATTTTTTGAAAAGGAAGTAAAAGTAATAAGAAGTATAGTTAACATTTTATGGAAGCATGGTGACAATTGATTTAAGGCAAGAATCGAAAGATAATATTAAATTAAAAAAATTACCAGCGAAAGTGTACGCTGAGGAAAAATGAGAATTAGAATAAAGTGCCCCGGTAGGCTAGCAGGTAGTAATCTAGTTTATCAGCGCCGGGGTTGCGGGTTCGATTTCCGCCATAGACACTGCAAACAAGCGTAAAGCTTCGCAAGGTTTAGCTTAGGAAAAAAAAAGTTATTAGCCAACTTATACAAGGAACATACTTACCTTGTTATTTTCGGTGAATGGATGTAAAAAAACAACAACATCATGGGAGTCTGGAGTATGGAGTCTTCGAAAACCCAATTTAAAACAGACAGACGGACATCAATAAATCAACTTGGCTACTCAAAAGGCCCCAGAACAGATAAACTTGTTAGGGTCTTAGAATAATATTGTAGAAATTAAAAACGGAATGACAAACTTGGTGGAAAGGAAATATTCCAATTTAATGTTATGTATTTTCTCTTTCTGAATCCAATTGTATGTTATGTACACTGTTGAAAATTTTTTTTGAACATTTTCCACCAAATCGGACCAAAAAACCGCTAAATATTTAATTTAGCGGATTTTTTTTAAATATACCGCTAAAACCTTAAATTTTTTAAAGGTTCTATATAAATCTAGATATGAGCTGCTTTTTCAAGGGTATATGAATCTCAAATACGTTACATTCTAATGTTTCTAACTTCCCTAGCTATTTTGTTTAAAAAAAAAAAATGTTTGAGTGATGAATTGGGCTGTGCCGAATCTTTGATGCCCTCCAGTTGGAATATTTCGAAATTTAAACAAGTAATTTAAAGTCTAATAAAATTATGACCGACCAAATTTTATTATAATAAAACACAGGGGCCTAAATCTGGCATTCGTGATCGAATACTTTTTCGATTCGGAAGCAATTTTATTTCAGACGATACTGAACGAATCGAAACTATGTTTTCAGTATTGTGAAAACTCAAATCTTTATTTGGGGACAATGGAAAATTATGGACCGATTTGCACGAAAGCTGAGAGTGTAATTTATAGTCATATTAAACTGTGACAGACCAAAATTTATTACAATAGCATTTTTTGTTACGGTGTTATGCGTACTAAAGGTTTATTAGTATGATTTTTAGTCATACAGAATGAATTTGTGAAAAATCTTTTATCATGTGCATTCCGCCACTAGTTAAGATAGTTTTTGTAACAAAATAATAAATGTTTTAGGGTGGTTGTTCCACATTTTAATTCTCAACTCTTTTCCTACTGAACCAATTTTCCGGATTTCAATCCCAAACTGCTAAGGGAGACTAGAAAAAATTTGATACCAATATTTATCTATTTTATTGATTCGTTTCAAAGAGAGCGTGATTGCAATAGACGGATAGACAGACGGACAAGGCTAAATCGACATAGAATTACTCAATGACCTGGAAAAAATATATTTTTTAGGACCCTAGATGAATATAAAAACTGCTTCGCACGGAATGACAAACTTAGTAACCCTCATCACAACTAGCTGTGGTGGAGGGTATAAAAATTCCTATATAAAAACGCAAAAACATTTACGCTATTTTTTTGGGAATTATTTGCCGTTTTAAGCAATTAGATAAAATTAGTTAGCTAAAAGTAAGTGAATTAAATTTATAAAATTATTAAGCAAGCTTAAAGGTGTGAATTGTCACAAAAAATCGAAAAAAATTCACGTACAATGCATAAAATCTTAATAAGAAAAAGAATAAAATCTGTAAATTTAAATATTGAGAAGAGGTTTTAATAGCTAAATTAAGCTGCTGAGAGATATTTGAAAATCGCTAGATTTCCCGCTTACCGCTAAAACGTATTTTTCCCACGATTGACATTTTGAAAACTCTAGATTTAGCGGGAAAATCCCTAAATTGGCAACAGTGGTTATGTGTTTGACTCTTAATAATACGCGAGCCCAATTTAAAGATTTTTATCCAACACAAAAATGTCTTGCAAAATCATTGAAAAAAATAACACAATAACACATCGAACGGTTATTTTGCATATTGGAATAGCTACAGAACAAGATTGTTAAATTGTAATAAAGTCATATATTGTCGCCATTTTTTTTTTAGCAAAAACTAAGATAAAATCGAGCCTTTCCTGCAATAGAGTAATATCTTAATTTTAAATTTTCTAACACCTTACAATTTAATTCTCCTCTCAAGAGTTGAGTATATAACATATTTGTATGAAATTTTTACACAATATGAAGAATCGATATGGCGATTTACTCAACATTTTTTGCCTGTAGGCGGCCCTATGTTCCTCTGTGAATTAAAGAATTAAATACATTAGCTCAAATATTTGGTTTTTTCTGTTATTACTCTATTGCAGCAAAGGCTCGATATGCGGATTAATGTGCATTCTTAAACGTGATATGACAAAAAATGCATTAACGATAACATATGAACTTACAATTCGAGGCCATTTTTAGAGAAATTTGTGATTCGGATAAATAAATTTTTTACATAATAAATAAATTTTGGAGGAAAACCTGCATTTACATTAAGGCCACGCTTTCGCGATAATAATAAAATTTACAAAAAAACATAAGTTACTTCCTTATTGCTTAGTTTGTTAGGCCTGGAGCTTCAATGTTATTAAAACATCAATTTTATTGCAGTTTTATAAGACTTTTTTTATAATAAGAACAACAGAAGAATTACTAGAATGGTAGGAGAGGACTAATTAGATTGACCGTTTTCATCCATTTTCAATAGCAATTGATAACACTGTGCAGGAAATTGACACTTTTTTTTGAGACAAGCTGGAAACATTGCGTTTTAACATAATTCGGTTCCGTTGAATCCAGAGGCGCTCGCCGTTTTTTAGATTGGCTCTGGTTTTCGAGATATGCCGTTATTTCGAAAACGGGGGAGGTTGCACAGCATATGTTCGCGTGACTCAAAAACAGTTTAGTTTATTGAAATTATTAAAAAAAACAAAATAAAATTTCCTTTAAGAAAAGTAATATGAGCAGACATTTTTGAAACATAATTTTTTAATTTATTAATTTTTTTTATAAAAATTTCGAAATTTTTGTTTTTTATTCTAATTTTTTGCAGACATTTAAAAACGAAGCTGCAAATAAAAAAATCCATAAATGATGTAAATCCGTTACCAACTTTTGATTTTATTTACAAACGTCGAACATTTTAAATTAATTTAAGAATTTCATAAAATGAAATATTTGTATGGGAGCCCCCATAAGAAGTGGTGATAAGGGTCAAGTATGTCTCGAGAAAATGTTAAGGACAAAAAACTAATTGAGGTCGGTCATACATGTTATCTTACTAGGGGCGACTCCTGGGCCTTTATGGGACTTTTTTCAATATTTCTAGTCTGCATTGTACATTTTGTATGGAAGCCCCCTTAAAGAATGGCGATAGCGGGTAGGTATGTCAAAAATAAATGATTGGATGAAGAATAAAGTGGGGTTGGTCATACATTTGACCCATTTCGGGGCATCCTAGGCGCTGCAGGGTCAAATTTAAGAATTTCATTAAACGGCCATATTTGTATGGGAGCCTCCCTAAGGGGTGGTGATAATGGCAAGTATGATTCAAGAAAATGTTAAGAACTTACATTTTATCAACCTAGGGGCGATTCCTTGGCAGTTATGGGATTTTTTTTATATATATTTCTTATCTGAAAGATTGCGGGTAGATATGTTAGAAATAAATGATCAGGATTTTGTCCAGACAAAGGCTGGGACTAAAAATTGTGCATATAAATGCGCAAAGTCTCAATAGCATAATAGATGAATTCATATACCTATTTACGTCATCTAAAATAGATATAATTTGTGTTTCAGAAACTTGGTTTCCGTCAGATGTTCAGGATTCCGTATAAAATTTACATGGATTCAGCTTATTTCGAGCTGATAGGAAAACTAAAGTCGTAACTGACGGTGTCGTAAAAGACAGGAAAGGTGGTGAAGTTGCAATATTTGTCACTATTCAACTTTTCTAGTTCTGCTTGCAAGCTTATATCATCATATCTCGATAACAGATCCCAAATTGTACACTATAATGGTACATTTTCGAATCATTTCACAGTCGTCAGAGGTGTTCCACAGGGATCAATCCTTGGACCTCTTCTGTTTTGTTTGCACATTAATGAGACGTTCTGAAAAGTAGCGAGGTACATATGTATGCTAATGATGTTCAGCTTTATAGTAGTGCTAGTTTAGCTGATGTGAAATCGTGTATTTGCAATATTAATAATGATTTAAATAGAATTTATAATTGGGCCACGGAAAATAGATTACTCCTTAACCCCCTAAAGTCGAAATGTATTTTTCTGTCTAAATCTTCAAAAAATTCTAGAGATCTTCACGATAATACTGAAATAAAAATTAATAACAATGCTATAGCTCTAGTTAGCACATCAAAAAACCTCGGCGTTACCTTTAACAGTGAACTTACTTGGTCAAATCATATAAACTCAGTCGTTGGAAAAGTATACGAAATGCTGAGAAATTTATGGGCTGTAAAATGTTCAACAACTTTTAAAATACGAATGCTGTTAGTCAAAACGTATTTGATTCCTGTTCTGCTATACGGATGTGAAATTTTTGCAAATTGTGACAGTGTCGACTTTCAAAAATTAAATGTTACCTACAATAATATTGCAAGATATGTATTCAACAAAAATAGCCGTGAAAGTATATCAATGTTTTCATATCAAATTTATGGAATGAATTTTAAAATCTTTTGCAATTTAGATGCCTTTTATTTTTGCATAAAATTATTACATCCAAAGAACCTGGCTATCTATATAATAAATTGCAATTTGCCAGATCAAGTCGTGAAAACAAATTAATTTAGCTCAGAAATGTCAGCCTTATGACGGAACGACAGTTTTTTGTTTTTACAACTTCCAACTCTTAAGCCTGGTACTGCGTTCAACATTTCACGTGAAATGCTGTCAAAACGCGTATGATAAAAACTTGTGAGGAATATATATGAAATAATGTTGAAAGAGTTGTACTCTGTTCATTTTGTGAAAAAGTTAGGAAATGTTTCTGGCAACATTTTTTTACAACTGCGAAATCATGTTAGCTGCACTTATTTCACGTGGAATTTTAAGCAAAAGCAAAAAAGTTTGAACTGATTATTAAATAAGAAATAAAAAATTAAAATAACACAACCGGTAACAGTTTTTTATCCACCCAGCAAATAAAATTGGACCACCTGACCCATTTTGATAAAATGGACTACTCCATGGACTGGTCCGATGTAATGCAAGCATGGACCACGTCATTGTTAAAAAGTGTTTGTAGTGAGACGACATGTCTTCGTTTTTTAAGGACGTGCTTTCGTTTTTAAACGACTTCAAAACTAATCCTCTTGAGTATACCATGGAGTAGTTTTAATTAAATATTATAGGAGTTTTAAAATTACTCCTTAGTGGTCCAAAGGTGGGTTATATACCATGGAGTAGTTTTAAAACTACTCCTTAGTGGTCCAAAGGTGGGTTATATGATCCTCTCCTAGGACATCGTAATGTTAAATAGACCAGGTTTTTTCCATACGTTTGGGTTACTTTTGGACTAGTCCTGGTCCTTTGTGGACTACTCTTTACACGCGTGTTTGGACTGGTCCTATTATTTGCAGGGCATATTTATATTCTTTTTTATTAAATTTTTTAATAAAAAAATAATTTTTAGTTAAATACATGTGCGGTTTGTTTACATACGCAAAACAATGTCGCATACTTTGCAGGACTAAAAACGTCAAATTGTACAAACTCGCATGAAAGGTAGCATTGATACTTGTCAAATTTTCGTGTGAAATAATTAATGTTGCTCAACATTTTTCACAAATTTGAACAGAGTACCAGGCTTAAAGCAACGCAAACACGTTTAAAAAGGGGCTATTAAAAATACTTGGTTGATACCTTAATTTTTGTAATAATCTTTACTTTTAACTTTTTTGTATTGTTTATAAATGTTTTATTCTATGTATGTACTTTGATATTTAATATTTTTATTTTTTGAAATTATATTGATAATTCGCTAGCGCTGTAATTCATAAAATTTTATCTTGTTGCGCTAGATCATTTAATAAATAAAAAAAAATATATGGCGGTTTAATAAAATTCTTAAATTTAGCCCCTGCAGTGCCTAGGATGCTTTTATTGCGAAATTTCAGTTGTTTTTAGCAATTTCAAAAAACTTACCCGTTTTTGAGTTACGCGAACATATGTCGTGCAACCTCCTCCATGTTATTATGCCAAGAATCTTATGCTGGGAGGAAATGTGTATGGACCTCGGTGAATTAATACACAGATTTTGTACGTTGTTCAATACCAAAAAAAACCATTCATCTTAAAATGATTTTTAACAAATAGTACCTATCTAAACAAAGCAAGAGTGTCCGAGTGCATCCGATGATTATATAAATGTGCTTCAAACTGAATGGATTGACAGCGGTGTTTATTAAGCCTACTATTAACACATTAACTCGTAATAACTTTTTTACTCGAACCAACATTTATGTAATTTAAATGCATTGAATTAAACTTGGCAATATCTTTGAATTTAAGCTATAGAAACATTCAATTTAATTACGTTTAGACTCCTTCATCTTCAATTTTTTTTTATAATCGCAATACTTTGAATTACTTTCACAGTTGCCAAAACAAAAAAAAAGAATTTATCCGAAAAAACGAAAAACTAATTATTGAAAGTAATTGTCATGCAAATACTTGCTGTTCGATATTTGGCCAGAAAATACGTGACCCTTTCAAGGATAATTCATTATTAATGAGAGAAAACAACCTTAAGAAGTTTTTACGTTTTGTTTTTAAATCTAGAAAAATACTTATACAGGAGGTTTTAAGCCCCTACGGATTTGAAGGTGCTATTTTGCGTTTAATAAATTGCTTGTATCCAGCTGCACTATTTTGGATTTAAAGCAAGATTGGCCACCGATACCAATACCGTTTAAATTTAATACCGGTATTGATAATGTTCGAAGTATGCTACCATTTGCGTGGGTTTTGTTCTATTCTAAAAAAAATATGCAAAAATGTGCAAGTTGTCGTTTTCCTTTCTGAATATGTTGCAAAAATACATGACAAATTTGTTCCATTTCTTACCCCCAGTTATAATTAAGTGTGAGATAATACCCTTATTAACTTTTATTAACTTTTTTCTTGTATTTGCGTACAATTTGTGTTGTATTGTGAATAAAGTTTATATTGTTATGGAAAAAACTTTTTGTTTGACATTTGCTCTATTAAATAATTCATTTTGTGCAAAACAATGGTATTTATAGGAAAAGTTACCTTTTTACCAAAATATAAATTTTTGGATTACAAATTCGAGGGAAGGACCTGCTGAAGGGCTAATTTGTCACCAGCTGTAGGAGAGTTTGGCCTGAGGGAAGGATCATTCTTAGATGCTGTTGCTATCCAACAGATGCTATCGACTATATTAATGCAAAGGCGGTTATAAAGCTCGGGCTCCTTAACAGCAGGCGGGTGTATAATTCCGCCGTATTGTTCACTTAAATTGCTGCCTGTGTGTGATGATTGTTTTCACACACAGAGCCGACTGGTCAAGATCGGCAGGCTGTAAATCTTTTCAACTAATGTTACTTCAAAATCTTGATTCAGAGCATTCTTCGAAGGTAAGGAAACTTCTCCAGAATGTGCTGTCGTCTGCCTGTCTTTCAATTACTGCAGTGTAAAAGGGTCCAACTTATATTTATTTCTCTTAGTGCAAGGCAGTGTTGCCAATTTAGCTATTTAGTATCTAGATTTAGCCATTTTTCAACTTGTTTAGCCATAATATTTTTCTTGACGTTTTTCTTTTAAAAGAATAATTTTTATTTTAGTATAAAAATTTATAAAAGCAAAATAAACATTTTTAACAATTAAAACGCCTTTAATTTAAATCACAGCTTTGTTTAAAATCGCTATAAACGATTATAATGAAACATCTTTCAAATTTAAGGAACAGTATTCCAATATTAAATTTATAAAAGTATTTCAATAAATAGATGCAGGCGGCAACAATTTTTTTTTAGAAATTTCAGAATTAACTATAAAGTTGCTCTCACTTCCATGGTCTAATGCTGAAGTAGAGAGGTTATTTCGCCAAGTAAACATCGTTAAAAGCAATTTGAGAAATAGGTTACGCAACCGTCAATTCGATTTTAACAATGAAATATTTATACCAACACAACAATAGTCGAGAGGGTACTGTGCTGATGTGTGTAACACCTTCAAATATTGGTCCTAAGCCCACCTTTTCGTATACCGATGTTTTAATGTGTTTTTATTTAAAAAAAGCTTTAAGCCAATTTTTAGCCCATTTTTAAGCAATTTTTTCCCGTAAATTTAGCCGTTTTTGGTCTCCAAGTTTTGGCAACACTGGTGCAAGGTGAGGTAATTCAGCCAGTGTCTCCCAGTTTTTCAAACTTTTACAAAACCACCACGACGTCGTTTTCAGCACTTTTTGGTTATTTTTCGCTTTTCGATAAATTGAGTATGGCCCAGATTGAAATATAGGGAATTAATGGGTAATTCTACTAATAATAAATGTTAGTGTTAAAGTTTCTAGGGTACTTTTAAAGAGGTGAAAATGGCGAACAAATTGGTACAGTTGTGTATTGACCTGATAAATTTGGTATAGTGATTGCATTTGGTCCAGATTGAAATAAACGAGTACTTTTCAAGGGGAAAAAACGGGATAAAATTTGTGCAGTTTCTCTTATAGATGAATTTGGTATACATACAGATTATATCCTACATTAATATACATTGGAATTTATCCGGGCCTTAAATTAGGAATAACTGGAACTTTTGGTTACCTTTATTACGATACATTTGGTATAGGGAAAGCATATGGCCCGGATTTAAATTTAGAGTACTTTTTAATAATAATAAACCGGCATCTGTATGTTGGTTAACAAGAGTATCTAGTGCTTTAAACTTGTTTATATTGGCGGAATATAGCATAACTTATTATGTTGATTATAGAACATTTGTAACATTCAAGTAAGAAAAGATGAAGAAAACCTAAAAAAATGTCTTTATTTGTTTTCAATAGCGCTACTTCTTTAAGTGTTGCTCTATAGCAAGTATACAATTATTCCTGAACTCTAAATTATTAATTCATAAAAGCCTTAAAATTCAAAGTGAATTAGCTGAGAACTGTATCGAATATTTTGAAAACATATGAACTCTATAAGAGACAATTTTGAAATTTTTGTTTTTAACGTGTAAAACCTTTAAACTATGTATCAATTAATTCATTTAAAATTGCAAAATGTAAAATGATTTACAATTTTAAGTCGAATATGTACACCTTGATTTTCCCCATGTAAGATTTCAATTTACTCAGATAATTTTATTGTGTAGTAAGTGAGTTTAAATGTAGTTTTCAAATACTTTCTTAAATTACTCCACTGACGTACACCCAATATCATTGCCAAACGACATAAATATGGGCAATTGTCAATTTAACTAAGTATATGTTTGTATAGCTTTGCAGTATATTCAAACATAGAAGATGAGCCAAAAGAGTAGTTCAACTAAATTGTTTTTTGGCTATGTCAACCAACCGTAAGCAAAAACAACAACTAGTACTTAATGCCTCATGGTCTGAATGGCTGATGCTGTTGCTCAAATAATGCTACCAGACAATTAAGCACGTACAAAATACATTGAAAGGTAAATCAGCAGTGGCAGTAGCAGTAGCAACGTCAACACAACAATGATGCTTACTTCTGCTTTTTTTTACTAACGTTTTTGTTGTTGTTGGTCATTCTCCAACTTATAATTACAAATTCCAAGAGCCAGAGGTGTTCATGTGCCATCATCCAGACTGAAGGCTGATATTTTTTGGTCTGTTGTTTGATACCAACACAATTGTTTGAAAATTGATAATTAAATGGTAAAATGGGAATTTTATTGAGAATAATTAAGAAAGTTTTTCTATTTCGGTCTATATTTTTCACATTTTTTTTTCTATTTATTGTTATTGCTGCCAATGAAGTTGATATTCAAGATTAGAGCATAAATAAAAGTTGCTTGAATTTATTTATTTAATATTTCATTGTTAAAAATATGGCGATGAAGAATCGTTTAGAAACTAACGTTATGCTTGGTATTCCAAGGTGCCATCATTTATCATAAAATCCTCTGTCACCCACAATCAAAGTAACCTTAAACCGCCAAGCGGCAACAAAAATATATAAAAAAGGAAACAAATATGCTAAGAGTTGTTGAGGTACACACGGGCATCATAAGCTTATATTAAACAAATGCTAACTGTGGGATAGAATATATAAAAACACATTTAAATACCGACGTGTAAGGAAAAAATTTACCATTTACTTCGGTTATAAAGAAGATCTAAAGTTACCGAAAATGTGTATTTTTTATAACTTTCTTGTATCTGAACCGATATTTTCGAGGTTTTCAGAAAATATGTTCTACTAAGTTTCCGATCTTTTGATG
This sequence comes from Pollenia labialis, assembly GCA_949318255.1. NCBI lineage: Eukaryota > Metazoa > Arthropoda > Insecta > Diptera > Polleniidae > Pollenia > Pollenia labialis. The sequence continues at coordinate 50,741,523 of OX439142.1, forward strand.
TATCCATAGGTCATATGACAGACATAAAATGTAAGTGTTTATAACATTTTTGATGTTTTCTCGACCATTTTTTGAGTATTTTGTTCATAAGGTTGCTATTTTTACAGATTTATACACCGACGTATTTAAGAATAATTAACCATTTACCTGGGATACAAACTTGGAGTCGGGAAGATAAATGATTCCCGAACATGGGTTTTTTAAAAAATTAATTCATAGGTTATAATTTTTTTGTATCTGAACCGATTTTTCCGAGTTTTGATATTTTTGTAAGTAAGGTATATCCATAGGTCATATAACAGGCCTAATATTTTAGTTTTTATAAAAATATCGATGTTTTTTACACAATTTTTTTATAAGAGATGCCGATCTCGCCCACATTTTGTTGCTTTGTTTATAGTTCTTTTAGTTCTCCAGATAAACAAAAATTTATAATGTTTTTGTATGAGAAGTATCACGCCCACTTCTTTCATTCCGCCCTTTTTTAGTGAGTTGGTTTATTGATTTTTTTCTATATATCTGAAGAACGGCAGCGGTACAAGCACCTTGGCCGTTCTTCAGATATGGGCATTTCCAGCGAAAAGTCTACTTTTTGTCACGTAACGCCAGAAGTATTTTAAATTGATCTCAAAAAATTGTATATGTATCTTTTACTTTTTTATATTTTGGTGTAAAGCGCAACAAGCTCTACATTAAGTTACAAAAGGGATAACGATTAAACAACATGGTCCGAAAATACAACCTTATTTGCAATCTGGCGTAACATTAAAAAAAGTAGACTTTTAGCAGAAAATTCCCATATTTACCTTAAAACGAGCAAAGATTTTTAAATTTGATAGCTTGAAAAAGAAATTTATATAAGTTCTAAATTTACTAAAAAAAGGTTTAGTACAAAACTTCTTGCTCAATTCGCAATATTTTTCAGTTTTGTAGTGCAATCAAAACCCACTTCCGTTTTTTTAACGTCACGCCAGGCGTCGATTACTGTAATTTTTTTTCTGAATGTAGAGCTACTTCATTACTTTGTATATATAAAAACCCTTTTTACAAATTTGACTTCGTCATTTAATTTTTTTACATTTTGTGCTACAAATATCACGACACGTCAAAATGGAAATGCCCATATATAGAAAAAAAATTGGAAAACACACAACTATAAGGGATTTATGGAAAACATTAGAGGTAGTCGTAGTTTTTTGCTTATATCTCAGGCATTTATTGACCGAACTGGCGAAGTTTCAATAGCATAATTATAATGAGCATATCTGACATAAATATATACCAACCAATTCCCCATCATATCTGGGGTCTTTGGAAAACGCATTACAATAGACGGACGGACAACTGGATTTGCCCTTCTCTTCTCTAAAGGATCCAGAATATATATACTTTATAGGGTAAAATATCAATTTTGTAGAGATTACAAACGGAATGACAAATGGTGGAGGGCATATAAAAAGAAAATTGTTGCTATTATTGTGCACTAAGTTAAAAAAAAAAACTTTTTGAAGTACCTAACATTTGATATCTTTAACGCAACTGAAGAATTTCTTAGTTTAAAAACTGTTCTTTCTGTCCACTGTTCTACCTTTACTCGCATACCATATACATACAATAAACTATGCCAAGCATAGTGTGATACAAAATTCCTAAAAAAGCGAAACTCTTTAGGAAAAATATACACATATATTCTACACTTTTTCTTACAGTACAATATCAAAATTTATGGCCCTTGATAGCAATCTAGTATAATAATACTGCAAAAGCAACAACAACAGATTTAAGACTTAAGAAAAGACTTGCTTGCTTACATTAGTTACATGCCACAGCGAACCGAAAGAGGAGTTCCAACATAACAGTTTGCTTGGTACCAACAAAATCTAACAACAATTTACAATTGCAAAACTCAAAAACTACAATTTATGATCAAACAGAATAAATAGTGACACATTAAATATGTATGATATGAAGTATTACAAATATTTGGGTTTTTCTTTTATAAAAAAAACAAAAAATAAATCATAATACCTGCACTTAATACAAAAAAGTACAAAAGATGTAATTTTAGACGAAAGGTGGAATCGAAGTAGACTTCAGGGATCTACTAATCAAATGTTAGTAAATAAAAAATAGTGTTTTCCAAGTCAGTGAAGTCCTTAAGTCTAGATACACAGAAAACTATTTTGGACCAGTAAAAGCATTAATAAAAAATAAAATCAATTTATGATTAAACGTTTAATTCACTTGATAAAACCTTTAATTCACTTAATTAAATTTTTAATTAAAACTGATTTTATTTTTAATTAATACGTTTACAGGTTCAAAATTCTGTGTACACTTTAGTTTTTCGATTTTGGGCATCAGTACAGTCACCCTAATGTTCACTTCCTAGGCTCATTTTGATATGCCGCCCTTATTACTTACATATCGTTGCCTTAAACGCAAAGGGACGTAACTAGACTTTAATTTTTTTTTACATGACAAGATTGGGATTAATATTAGAGTTCTTTGTGCCAAATATTTTCATGGTGATTTTAGAGAAGACTTGTATGGGACATACCAGCACAAAATATTACATTTGCAAAGAAGCTGTTATATAGTTATCGTCAACACCTTTTAAAAATCTTTTTCAGGAGTTCAAAAGCTTTTAAACGACATCAATATTGGCCACATACCTTAAGAAATGTAGTGGAAAATCGCAAATTCATGTGAAAACTTCAGAAGTCCCGTACTCGGAAACTATGTGTTTTCTAGAATTTCGCCATTTCATTGTTTTTTCTTATTTTTCAATTTTCTATTCCTCTATGTCCTCTTTTTTATTTGGAGCTGCGTTGGTAAGGTAGATTTGTTTCCAATTTTAATGCATATACCCCTTGAGCAATTCTTAGGCTATTAGCCATGTCAGTCTGTTCAAAACGTTCAAAACACTCACTTTCAAAAAACACAAAAGAAAAGTACAATATTGGTGTAACATTCTTTCCAATTCTCCTAAGCATTTCGGAATTGAACTCCACCACAATCGGTTGAGTAGGAAACGAGTCAAAAAACCAATGCGAAACAACGTGCCTTAAAAATGTATATTTTGGTTACAATGACAGAATGCACCGATTCTCATTAAATCTTCAAAAAACACAGAATCCATTAAATTTTGTTAAGATCGGTTATAAACACACAACTTTAAATATAAAAAAATCAATAAAATTTTTTATTGTTTACTTTTTATTCACACTTTTTTTAAACAACTATTTTGATCAATTGGATTTGTTACACTAACAAAATGCCTGTTATTTTTGTTAGAGTTGTAATTGTTGTAGCGACGAGTTTACCTTGTTGAATTCGCCTTGGTTGCTTGGCTTGCAATTAATAAATAAATTTTTATGGGCCGAATTTCGTATAAATACAAACAAGTTTAAATGGTTTATATGCAAAAATGCTATATTCCAGAATAATGTTTGTATGTGGGCAATGTGAAATTATGGACCGACTCTTACCATTCTGGTTAGGATTTCTCCTTATTACAAACGGTAAGAATCAAATTTTCTCCAAAATCGCCAGCTTTACTTTTTTTTACATGGACAATGAAACCTGACAGCCGGATGGAAGGACATCGCTACATCAAAAGTTGGATTTCTTAATGTCTCACCCGCCAATTTGGTGGGCATTAATAACAAAAACAACACTAACAAAATTTTATGACGATCGGCGTAAGCTAAGCCGTCCTTCACGCCCACCAAAGTTTTAAAAAAATTATATGTTTACATCAAATCTGACTTTTATGTTTAATAACATCTCTTATTATACAAAATAAATTGAAAAATATCGAATAAGACAATTAAAAAAATCAAGTTTCTAATTTATTAAAGAAACGCATTTTCTTTGAATCTCGTATCTTTAATTTTGTTGAAAATTAAAAAAAAAAACAAAAAAAAAAGTGGTGCTTACCGTTTAGAGATTAGCTCTTGTTTTCGAGATACAGTGCCTGCTCGCTAATACGAAGGTGTGTAATCCGAATTATCTAGTAATCCGAATTGAATTTATGACGTATTACATACTCTATAGTTCGCATTGATTGTAAGTTCGCTAAACCGAATTTTTATTTATTTTATTTTTCTGCTTTTTTATAATTTTAATAACCGATTTTCTGTGCAAACTTTGAAAATTTGCAACTAATTTTACCGCAATAATGACGTGTAAATTTCTAAAGAGGAAATTCTTAGCTGGATTATTAAATCTGGCAATACTTCGTGGGAGCATGTGCACTGCAAGAGAAGCAACCCTACATCACAAATTATGTATGGAAAAAAACATAACATTTAAAAAAAGCTTTACTGCCGTTTTCATTAAAAACTAAATTGGTCTTGAAATATATTTTCAGAAAAATTTGTATAGAAATTTTGTTTGAAAATACGTTTGATACAAGGTGGTCTTATTTTGAAAACTTTTACAACACAATAAATTATTTTAACGTTGTGTCAAATATTCAAACAAATAATTAATTTTGGTTTTAATTTAAAATTGTGTGTTTTGAAATAAAATTTAAAATTTCATAATATTAATCGAAACTTATAGAATTTAATAACGATTCCCCAGAACCACCAGAACGGTATACCATTTTGACACAAGGTTAGAAATCAGCTGTTGCTTACGTAGCAAGATATGGTCACCTAGTGTAAATTCGCCTTGGTTTGATATCTGAATTATTTTTTTAGAATACAAAACTTAATTTTTTCATTCTTGATTAATAAAAATAAAATTAATCCTGGTCTGTGTTTATATTTTGGATATAGTGAATTATAGTACATAATAACAACACATCTAGTAATCCGAATACCTCGTTAATCCGAATCAGGGTCTGCAATTATTAATTCGAATTAGCGAGCCGGCACTGTATACCCATATTTCGAAAATGGAGGAGGCTGCACAACAAAAATTTGCGTAACTCAAAAAGGTTTGGTTTATTAAATAAATTCCGCAATAAAATTACCTTTAAGAAAGGTTTTTTGGCAAAAGAAATAATTTTTTAGCAAAATTTTAAAATTTTTGTTCTTAAGAAAAATCATAAAAAATTGGAAATTCAGATATGCTTACTAGACATACACAAAACGAATATGCAAAAAAACAGGTCATAATTGATTAAAATCTGTTTACAACTTTTAATTTTATTTACAAAAGACAAAAAAAAAATTTCATTAAATTTAAGAATTTCATAAAATGGTGATAAAGAACAAGTATGTTTTACAAAAATTTTAAAAACTAATGCAGGTAGGTCAAACATTTGATCACCCTATGTGCGACTCCTTGGCAGTTATGGGGATAGTTCTTCAATATATTCCTAGTCTGCATTGAAAATTTTGTATTGGAGACCCCTTAAGCAATAGAGACAGCGGGTAGGTACGATAAAAATAATGTTGAAGCATCCTATGGGCTGCAGGGGCCAAATTTAAGTATTTCATCAAACTTCTATATTTGCATGGTATGGTGCAGATTAGGGTTGCCAGATACCAAAAGTGAAATAACTGGACAATAGAAAAAATTCACATTTTTATGAACTAATGTAATGCGTTTGGTAATCGAGCGATAAAACTTGGCAGCCCAAAATGTAAGTCATTATGTGGCAAACCGTTCTTTTGGTAATGTCTAATTTTTTGCTGGGATGTGGCACAATAAAATAAAATTTAAATCAAACTTATAAATAAATAATAATTAATAGAAATAAGTAAACAAATATAAAAAGAATATAAAAAAATTAATATTAAATTAAAGAATAATGCCCGTATTCATACAAAATATCTGAAATTTGAAATATTAAATTTGTATGAATATTTTGCCAAATGAACGTTTGATAAATTTAATGATCGTTAATGAATGCGGGTTCAAAAATTTAATTTAAAAAGCTAATTTTTTTTGACAAATGACAAAAATAAAAAAATTAACAAAAATGTTTAAAAATGGCAGCTTTGAAACTGTTTACATTGCTAATGAAGTGAATATGGGAAGGTAGTCGGTTCCACAGATGAATTGTAGAAACGTAAAAATGTCTAACTGATATAAGACTACGGTAGCGAATGGAGCTTATATTTTTTCCTCTGTTAGATCTTGAAAAAGTTAATCTTCTGTATAAATATTCGGATTGATTAGTAAATATCAGCTTTTATCAGCATACACAGAAAAAATAGAAAATCGACTTTAATTAAACAATTCGTTCAGACAATTAAATATTTAACTAATTTTGCCCCTGCAAAGGAATTGGTCACATCAATTAACGGATTTGTATTTTCGAGTCATGGGACACAAATTTAGTCAATTAAAAAATTAATTGCATAAACAAAAAATACACCACATATACACAAACATTTAATTTTATGGGTTTTGATTAAAAAAATTAATTGCAGCAAACAAAAAATTAATTCAATAATTAATGTACACAAATTTATTATTTAATTGAATAATTTTTTGCAAAAATGTTTTCTGTGTATCTAGCAATATTGATAAATGTCACATTAACTTTAGATTCGCATACTGAGTCACAGTTTAAAAAGAGTTCGCAGGCATACAAAAGATTTGGCAGGAGGCACGCTTTAGCGATTAGCATTCTAACTTTGAGTATAGTAAAATATTGCGTCCTCCAAAGATTTTTTAACATTTCGAAAGTAACGCCAGATATATAATTGATATGATTAGACCAATTGAGCTCAGAGTTAAAAATTGCAGCTAGATTTTTTGCTGTCTTGACTATTTCAAGTTTTTCATTGTTTATTTGTTTTGAAAACATTTCATGTGAAATGTTGAACAGAGTACCAGCCTTTAACCGAAAAATTTCATAACTATTTCTTGCTACAGTTTCTTATCCCTACAGAATTTAATTCTAATAAAATAACTTTTGAAAGTCACAAAAAATTTTACATGAGTATTGAAGTCCTGAGTTTGAAAAAATTAACATATCTTTGCAATTTACCTTCAAAATCTTAAAACTAAAAAAAAGCAAAAACAAATAATAGAAACAAAAACTAAATCAATAAATTTTTAATTTTTTAACCATGAGTCACAGATATTCGGCTGTTAAACAAAACAAAAAAACTCTTTTTCTATTTGCCAAAAGCAAATGTAAAAAGTTGGTACCAGTCAGCTCGAAAGGAGTAAAGTAACATGCATGATATATTTTTTTAAAGATAAGCGTACAAAAACCATTTAAAATTTTGTAAATTTCTATAAAAAAAACATGTGACAATATTCATCTGCATATAAAGCGAAAATTTTGACTTATCTTTTGCTGCATCTATCTACTCCTGCAGGAAAATGGACAGTTATACTCGTGTCTATGCTTTTGTAAGGGTTTTGCGTTAAACAAGCACTGTTGCCAATTGTCCCATTGATGACACTTTTTTTGATTTTTTTTATGGACTGTGCTGTCCACAAAAAGTCATCTTTACATTGTAGGCTCTCTTTATTACCATTAAAAACGTATGTGGGTCTTTTATTATCGCTGGTCTACCTTTAACATTCATACTCAAACATGAGCAAGGATAATAGTGTTGCCAGGATGTTTTGAAGTAACATACGGACTTTAATCATTGTTTATTTTCGCAAAAAATGACAAAACCCCTTCTAGATTAAAATTGTATACAGTTGAATAGTTATTTAAGTTGCTAAAATTATTAAAATGGCAATATATTAAAAATTGAACACACTGTTCAAAACGGAGTCTTGTTTTTCGAGAATTTTCGAAGAAAAAAATGGACAAATTATCTCATGTGTGGATAAGGCACACCAAACAGTTACCCTGGAGCAATGAAATGGTTATTGATGTTTCAATCGAGGGTTACGGGTGCTTGGAGACCAGTAAGGGAAGTTTTGCTAATTGACGTGACCGGTAACGTGAAAATGAGCATAGTCGCTCCAAAAAAAAATGGGATTTACAGTGCGAAAACGCTCCAACATCGTTTCACAAAAATTGTTGAGTAAATCAAAGTCACCCACTTTCAATTCTTGACCGATTTGAATTTTAAAAGGATGGAACTTCAGATTCTTCTTAAAATTTCATGAATAACCGCTCTTGGAAGTCCCAGTGATGCTGCTCTTTTCCGTATTGAAAGTCGCGGATTTTGACGTATATAAACTGCTTTCAACCAGTTCAATGTTTTCTGAAGTCCTTGAAGATTGACTGGGCCCTGGCCGTGGGACATTCATAGCCGAAGCAGTTGCTTGGAATCTCTGCACCCACGTAAAATTTACACTCGGTCCATCACGTATTTGCCGAATACCGAACTCGACCACTGCGACATCGTGACTGACAAATCCGCACAATCTATAATTCCAACGGCACCGCCCTCCCACCGCACCGTTTATTACTTTTTGAAATAATCGTATTTTGAAATAATCGAGTTTGCCGCCAGACAGCCTTTACTTTTTACAACTGCAATTATCTTAACCATTTGCAAACAATAATCTGTGGTTTGTTTTGTGTTTTAAAGGTTGGTACTTTTACTTGCTCTTAGATAAAATTTGTGTTCTGGAAAAGTCCCGTTACAATTTTTTAAATATTTTGTTTTGTGACTGATTGAAAATTTTCTATATTTTTTGCGTCACTTTATTTGTACAACCCGCCATAGCTTGAGTTTTCTTAAGCAAGTGAACAAGTGCAATAGAAAAAAATTGTTTTAATACAAATTGACTTATTTTAATGAAATTTCGTTTAAATAGGTCGAGAAAAAAATATTAACAGAAGCTGAAATAATTTTAATTAAGAAGGAATCTGGATGATTGATCCACGAAATTGCAAAACGAATCAAAAAAAGCCGAATTGTGGTATCGAATTTTTTTTACTAAATGAAAGAAAAAGTAATAACTCCGACTCCATATGATGAAATGTTTTAAGTTCGACTCCGACTCCAACTCCGAATCCTTTGATTCGCAGTGTATTTTTTTTAATGAAGAAACTTTTAAATGGTTAAATATAGAAAAAAATAAAAAATTTTAATAAAAATTTCAAAATCGGTATTTCAATTTTAACACGTGCCGCATTGAGCTTTAACATAGTTATTTACATATGAGTAGGTGAGATGCAAGACTCGTTCGTTACACTTTTTTCGAATTTTGGGAAAATGGTAAAAACATATAACTCCCGATTTAAAGGACCAAATTAGTTAAACTGTTTTGATTCTGAAGTGTTATGCCATTCTTGATTATTAACAACAGTTGAACAATTTAAACCAACTGAAATATAGAAAAAAATTTATTTAATTTTAAAACTAAAGAATTTTGCTACGAAGTTTCGAAAGAAAAATACGAGTTTTGCTAAAATCCATATGGGATCGAATAAGTTTTGCAATTCACCATCGCCATCGGGAAAATTATTCATTGAGCTTAAGTATAGTTTGAAAGTTATAGCAATCTATTAAAATTATGCAAACAGTGCTAAAAAAAATGTTACAATAGTTCTGTATGGGAGGAATAAACTACACCAATACACACACATATTTTTCAAAATACGTTTGGTTGGAATCACAATTTTTCGTCCATGAATGTGTAAATCCCCATAAGTACTATCTAATGTAGTTTTTGAGATTCAAAAGTTGAAAACAACACCAACTCCAACTTGCTTAGACCTAAATTGCATCAAATTTATTTAGCGTGGTTTACCACTGAATTTGTAGACAATTTTTATTTAAATATTCAGATGCGCCTTGTTATATGTTAAACGTATAAGACTTATAGCAACAGTTCTACTTGTAATAATATCAAAGCTTAAACAAAACAACATCAACAATAAACAGTGCGTTAATCTCATCTTACATTTCCCGCTACAATTAGTTGAAATTCTCTCAACATTAATTGTAGTTGTAAGTAGGTTAAGAAAAACAAAATAAAAAACAAACAACAACTTACAAAAGATGTTGTCAATTAAGTGTTTTTTAGGCCGTGCACCTGCCTGTTTATTATCAAAAAGTAATTTCAATTTTTGGGAATACAAAATTTTTTTTTTTTTTTTTGCTATAAGTCTTATACGTTTAACATTTTTATTTGGTTTAATATCTTTAGTTTTTCTAAAATCTTTATGGATGAAGTTTCCTGATGATCTGGCCTAAGCAACCAGTGAAATGCGCATAGGAATAGCTTATCCCATCAACAATAAATTTCAAGTGTTTTTATCAATAATAAAAACTGGGAATTTAGCACGAATAACAAAATCTTTTGAAAGTCATATAAAATATTCGAATAAAGGCAAATTTTTAATACAGAAATAGAAGTATTTGTGATATTCAACATGTTTTTGCGGTCTGCTCTAAAGTTTTCAAAGTGTGGCCTGGTGTAATTTATCTCCCCCCTGTAGAGTAAAAAATATATGACTTTTTAAATAAATAAATTGAAATCTTCTTCTTCGGTGTACCCCCCTTAGTTTTTTTCGTCCCATAGTTATTTATATTTATGAACATGGCTACAAAAACATTTTTCAATATACGATTTATTAAAAACGAATAAGTCCAAGCGAACCTGTTTACAAATTCAAACAGAACGGTTAAAACAGTGAACCAATAAGTTTTGTTACAGGAAACGCAAGGAGATAGTTTTGAAAATGTCTGGTGAGTGAATCGAACCAGTTTTGTCACCACCTGCACTCATAAAAACATAGAAATAGACATGCTTTGATACAATCTATATATATATTCTTATAAAGTTTTAAAAGATTTGGCAAACTAATAACTTTAAATTGTTTAAAGTAGAATCTCTTAACATTTTTTTTTTTTGAAAAATATTAGAAAAGTACTCCGACTCCTATACAAAAACCTCAACTCCGACTCCGCAGCCCTGGTACTAACAGTTTACTTTTGGCAACTGATAAACGTGCTATTCTTAGAGCAGCATCTAATTCTCACGGCTTGTTTGCACAAATTAGGGCTGGTGTTTCGACAAGCATTAGAACAGTGTAACGTATAAGTTCTAAGGCTAAACATCTAGAGCAAAATTAAGAAAAACCCATCACACCTTGCAGAATTTCAATTTTAAAACACCAGCATCATTCCCGATATAATTTTTACTTTAAAAACTTATTGTACATGTACATATAACAGAAAATATAAACTAAATGAGAAGCAAGAGTTCTCAATGTTACCTTTTAAACATGAAAATAATGCGTTTACGTCTTGTTCTGTTGTTTTTGTTGTTACTACACACAACAAGCAAATAGTTTTTTTACTACTTGTGTGTTGTTGTTGTAGAGTCTGCAACAAACTTCGATAAGTTAAATAAGATTAAAATACTCACTTTGTAATTTTCTCAGAGTGGCGTTACCAACGAAATGTTAAATCTGTTTTTACTTGGTTTCAGTATTGCCGGAACTTTTAGAGTTAAGATCAGCAAAAACCCATAATTTTCATCAAAAAATTTGCGTCTTGATTTTAAAATCTTCAAAAAATCTTCACAAACACATTTTATACGTAGTTAACAATTCATTTCAAAATATATTGCCATGTTCTGGAAATTGAAATCGGTGGAGATTTTCAATTAATATTTTTTTTGATGTAATGTAGCTTTTTCCGATTTTAAAAGTAGTTCTTTTTGGTCCTCGAAGTATGAGGTATAAAAAAGGAAATATTTTTTTTTAGTTAAACCTTTTCTGTACATACTACAAGTGCAAGAATCGCCGCATGTACCGAAAAGTTATATTGCCAGGGTATCACAAAATTTGTTTGGGCCCTTATTAACAAATCCTCGATCGACCTTGACCATCGTATAGGAAGGCGTAGAGCTTCCACAGTATATTGGTATCCACCAGTAAAACCTCTTGAGTTTTTTCGTGGTACTCCACCAGTCACTAATGAGTATTTTCATGGTTCTCCACTAGATAAAACACGTTTAAATTTCTAGGTTATAAACGATTGCATATGGTTAATACTGCAACCGCAACAACTGTAACTCAGTAGTAACAGTAGTGGTTATAGTACAAATATTAGTGACAAAGTAAAGATGTTTTCACCGAGCTAAAAAATCTTAATTTTTAAGCCAAAAATCGTCAAATCTGCATTTTGTCAGTTCTTTTTCATATGATTTTAATGTAAAATTAAAAACTGTTTTGCTTCTACTGAAAATATTTAATTTTTGAGTAAATACCCTCTTGTTGATTAAGTGCGATACACTCAAAAGAAAATCAATCCATCCGTACTCAAATCAATCCGAAGCGATATTAATAGTACGGATTTTCTTGAATCAAGTACAGAAAGATTGATTCAAGTACGGATTTTCAATCGCAAAATACTTAAATTATACACATTCAATCTCAAAATCCGCTTGATTCAAAAATTATAAACTTAATTTTATCCTGAATTCGTGCTTGTAAAAGACCAAAAAAGAAATTAGAATGAAAAAGTTATTATGATTGATTTACTTACCCGTATTATACACCTTATTAAATGACAAAACACCAGCATCATACCCTATATGGGTTTTACTTTAAAAATCTTTTGTACGTATTTAACCAAAAATATAAACTAAATGAGAAGCAAGAGTTCAAATTTACTTTTCAACCTATCGTGGTGCACATGAGTCTGGCCAGACCTTTTTTCAATGTGTATAGAAAATCAAAACGTGCGTTAGCCGGAGGGTTAAACACAACGAAAAGATTAATCTTTTTTTCACTTGATTTAAGAATTTTATACTTCTTTTGAGAAATTCTGGAATGGATTTTCGAAAGTATGTAATCTCATTTAGGATAGTTTTGAGTACGTTTTAGTGTTATTTGTACCTTATGGAATCTTAGATGAGTATTCAAAATGTTTCTCACGGAATGAAAAATTTAGTATACCCTTTAACACTAGTGATGTTAAATATCTATCTTAAGCGACCACAAAAACTTTGTTTGCGACACTGTAATCTCTAATGGTTCTTCTCTAACATTTGTTCAACTACTATTTATATTCAAAATATTGGAAAAATGGCAAGACTTATGGAAACATGTCTTAGCATTTAAATTTTATATGCATATGCAGTTAGTGTAGGTCAGTGTTATGGAGCAGTTGGCGTATACAACATACAATCGTATTACTTCTTTTAATCTTGAAATTTTTTTCTTTACTCTTTTTTAAACCATTTTGTATAAATGTTTATTTTAGCCCTCATACTAAATTCCCATACAATTTTATTTGTTTAATTTCTTTACAACACCCTTCATATGGAGAATCCTTTAAATGGCCTGAATTCTAGCTGTAAATGAATATTACTTTTATGCACACACACACATGTATACACGCTCTCTTTCAGAGTAAAAATATTCCGTCCTTTTTTTTACGTTAAAGGCATGAAAATAAGCGATTTATGGCCGGATTTGTGGCTTATTTCGCTTGTTGCCTTCACTTGTTGGCCATTCATGTTTTAACATTTGGCGGTTTTTGTTTTTATTATTGTTTTCATTTTTTTTTATTTCTTTCTTATTCAGCCATTATTTTTGCTTGACCATCAGTTTTTGTGTTAAAAATAATTTTTTTTTTAATTTCTGGTCCTTTTTTTAACATGTTGCGTTATCTGTTGATTGTTTCTGGCCACATTTGGTGCAACACTTAAAATACACACAAATATGCATAGAGCAACCTTTAGTCATAAAAAGCATCCGAAAATATTAAAAGCTTATTTTTTTTTATTTAAAAACTATTTTATTTAAAAATGCATAAGAGCACTATGAGTATATAAAAATTTATGTTTTTTAACTACATAAATACAGAATAAAGTGCAGATTTTATGGAGGGTTTGTAGAACTAATGGGTCATATTTAACGAAGATACCAACGAATAAAGGCAAAAAGAGTAGCAAACACCTGTAGATAAATTAAAATAACAGCAAGTGTTTAAGAAATAAAATAAAAGTATTTAGTTAAAAGGGCTTTGAAGGCCAAAAACAAGCGGTTTAGCTTATAAAATAGAGATTATAAAACACTTCATTGAAAACAGTTAAAAAGATTATCAAATTTTTATTAAATTTTGATAACTCTTTAATTTGTAATTCTTTAAGTGTTTTGACCGGGAAAAGTAAAGTATTTTGTTTGTTTTATTTTTTTAAAACTTTTTTGAAAATTTAAAATTATATTTTTTAACTTTAACATTTTCGACAGCTTTTATTAATCAATATGTTTGAGTGTACCCGATGTTGGTGCTATGAGGCAGAACATTTTTTTTTCTCATTATTTATTTATTGAATCTTCATATGTTAAATATGAACTAACAATTATTTATCAAATCTTATCCTAATTCTTTATTTATGCTCTGCCAGTGCCAGACAAAAATTGTTTCTTCTTCATGGGTTCTGTTCGTATATATAGGAGTTTATCGTTCATCTAATTGGGTAAGTGCTGCAGTGTCTCTTCTTCTTAAGCGTGTGTGGCCGCCATGATTAAAAATATTTCGAGCTAGTGGAGCTAATGACAGAATTTCTTCCGATAAGCCAATGAATTTGAATGGCTTTTAGTTTCATTTGAGTTAATTTTGCCTCTACATGGCATTTCCACGTTAATCGCCAAATTTCACATGCGAATGTTGAGGAATTATTTGATTATTGATTGTTATAGGGGGCAAGATTCCCGGCGCAAGGTGAATGTTATATGTACGCATTTTTGCTCATTTACCATAATCCTCCGTTGTCTTAGCCATATTTCTAGTTGAAATTTATGATCCTGTAAGTAACGAGATGCTTCATAACGGTTTTCGTGGACGCTTAGAAAAGCTGTATCGTCTGCAAATGTTGAAGTTTTAGTCTTAGTTGTTTGTTGGCATGTCCGAAGTATAAATTAAGTATAATAGAGGGCCCAGGATGCTGCCGTTTGGAACTCCAGCACCAATTGGCTGAGGTCAACTTAAGAAATTTCCTTCTTTAATAATAAATTGATGACCGCCTAAGTAGCTTTCTAACAGCTTGTGTGTGTTTGCTGGTAAATTTTGCTTCAATTTATGTAATAAGCCTTCATGCCAGACTTTATCAAAAGCTTGCGAAACATCGATAAAGTTTGTTCAATTGTGCTGTGTTTTCTTCTAAATCCAAACTGATGGTTTGGAATACATCTATTGTCACTTAAAATTTGTGTTAATTTTGAAACTAATAATTTCTCAAACAGCTTTGACATATTTGATAATAAGCTAATAGGCATATATGACTCAACTTTTATTTGATCTTTACCTGGCTTTGGTATCATGGTAACTAAGGAAAACTTCCATTTTTGAGGGTAGTACTCAAACCGAAAAATAGCATTCAAAATAAAAAGAATAATTTTCTTTGCTACGTGACTCTAAAAGCATTTTATTACTTATCTTGTCATTACCAGGGGCCTTCTTAGCGTTTATGTCACAAATGGCCTTTTCGATATCTCTTATTTCAAATCTTAGGGGAATATTTGCTTTAGCACCAACAGGTGGTAACTCGACCGCAATATCGTCAGATATATTTGGTGTAAATACGTTTTTCAAGTGACTCACAAAAAGATTTCCTTTTTCAATATCGTTTCTTGCCCAACTACCAAATGGTGGCTTAGATATAACTGGGCTTTTTAAATTTCTAGCTGCTCGCCATAATGAGTAGTCTGATTGTGGAGTTGCATCAAGTTCCTTAAGATATTTTTCTAGAGAAGCCGTTTTCTGAGTCTGTAGTAACTTTCTTAACCTTTTTGTGCATTCTTTTAATAAATTCTTAAGTTGTTGGGATCTAGAAGTTGCCACTCCCTTCGAACTCTCCTTTTTTCAGTCAAGAGCCACACGACATCTGTGGATGAGGTAGAACATGAATGATATGCTTGGGTGAGACATTGAGATAATTTCGGATTTGGGTCGTGCGAATAGGGTCGATTTTAAAGCCCGTAAAACCTAATTTTGCATGCAAGCGCATAAACGTGTAACAGCTCAAGTTGCCCCATCTGTATAAATGTGTAATACAACTATTGAGCAATCAGAATCTCATGAAGTTCTGAGCATGAAAAAACAATGTGATGTCCGATGGACAAAACATATATTTAAGGTGTCGAAAGAAGCATTCACGTACCTCGGTTTTGTAAAACGGTGTAAGAGATATTTCACTCCATCTGATCTCCTTACTTTTATTCCACCTATTTCCGATCACGAATTGAATACAATTCTCATGTGTGTGCCAGTGCCCGCAAGGTCTAATTTAGAGCTTTTTGACCACGTTCAGGAGAGGGCGAAGGTTCTCAATGGTGACAGTACGGAGCACCATAGCAATGTGGGTTGTACTTGCCTGTTTTATCGTTACTACAAAGGCAAACAATCTAATGAAATAAGCGAACTTTTTCCCGAAACTAGTACGTTTGTTCGTAATACACGTTTTTATTCAAGACCCCATTCTTACGCATTACAACGCATCCTGCTTAAGTCATCCTTCTCACCTTTAACATGAATAAGTTCAACTCAATTGTACAGAAGCACAACTCCCTTCCCATGATCTATTTTCCTAGTTCCAACACAATGCAATGCGTTAGTAGAGGCCATCCCCTGATTGCTGAGCCTAAAAAATTAATCTAAGCGAATCGTTTTTATATCTTGGTATTCGAACAAATAACTCTAATGAATCTTAATCTAAATGTCATAGCAAAATTGCCAATGGGTCTCAAAATGGGACTAATTACAGCTATAATTTATGGTGGAGCTTTCCCGACTATGCTTTCTTACTTGTCTATTTATAAATTAAAACATTTTTTATCGAAGAACGTAATTTGGTTAAGTAATAAATCCATATGGTTAAAACACCTTCTGAATAGTTAAAAGCCTGGTCAACGATTTCGAACGTTAACGTTCGCATAGAAAATTTCAGAATTTTGTTTTTGTTTTAAAATATAAATTTCCCTTAATTCAACAATAGTGTATTAACTCAAAATTTTAATTTTGCTCTTTTAAAAAAAATCGACCCGTAATATTTATATCTGCCGGCTGTAAAAATATCGTGCTATATTGTCTCCTTTTTTTGTAATGAAACGGCTGGCTTCAAAATTCTTTTGCATATGCCTTTAATGTTTAAAGAAAACTTGTTTTCCTTCTACTGAAAATTTGTTAAGAGTTGACAAAAAATCAACCAATTGTAGTCGGGACTGTAAGAAATGATAAACTCACTGTTTGTTGTTGTTGTTTTTGTTTAAGCTTTAATATTGTTACAAGTAGAACTGAGGGTTATAATTCTTATTCGCTTAACAATTTTATTTGTTTAATATCTTTAGCTTTTCTAAAATCTTTGGATGAAGTTTCCTGACGATCTGGTCTAAGCAACCAGTGAAATGCGCACAGGAATAGCTTATCCCTTTAACAATAAATTTCAGTTTCTCAATAGTATGAAATGGGAATTTAGCACATTTGAAAGAAATATTGTTAAAATTTTCCAATTTAGAGTTAATACAGTATTGTTGAGCAAGCTCGATATGTTCTACGAATAAATATTTGTGCCATCTTTGCAATATTTCAAGCAATAGCTATCCAGAAAACCAAGATGTAAACGAACATCAATATTAATTAAAAGACTTGAAAAAAATTCTGAGAAATCCGTTTTTACTTTCCTTTATTCAAACGATAATTTTTTGATGAGATACACCGAAGAAGATAAGAGCAAATCTACAACATTTTGCATTAAGGAACAACATTAAATTCCACACATGGATAACGAAGTAGGGAACGAGCATGTATGACCATAAACAAGATGCATTTTTGGATTATTACTCCCTGTAAGCCTATAAAATAGAGCAAAGATAAGACTCAATGATACTGGCGATGAGAATGCCAACGATGATGATGGTGGCGATGGTGTTGACAGAGATGATGGTAATGGCGTTGGTTATGATGAACATAAAATTGGCTATTGCCATTGTAAACATGTTTGTACATTGAAATATATTTATGTGTGTATTTCATGTTGTCTGATGAGGATTTAACCATAAACCCAGTACCCTACGTAGATTTTGGTGGTATTGAGAATGTTTGCTTGAAATCAAGATGAGGCCAATAATGACTGTGCGTATATTGTGTATTTAAGAGAATATGGCATAAAGAAGATTATAAATTTCATGACGCTTTAGTGATGATGCTTGACCAGAATTCTTTATCTAATCGTCGGCAAAAAAGTATGACTATTGCTTTGTAAAACTGGAATGTGTTTTATTAAATGTCCATAGAGATTTTCCTCATGAATGTGTTTTTCTCCAGTTACAATTACTTTTATTTAAAGGAGACTGTGTAAATCTCGTTGATAGAGTACTTTTAACCATTTCATCCATTCATATACATATTGGTTTTTGACTGCTTATTATTGTCAACGATTGATTGAGGTACACTTAACCAAATCTCTTCTTTTCTTTCGTGGACATATTTATATATTTATATACCAAAGCTTATGTTTCTAGGTTAAAAAGAAATAACTAATCATTAATCAACTTATAGGTTTCCTTTCACTCAGGTCCCTGCACCAAGTTTTAATAACTTAGTCCCAAAAGGGCCGAATTTGAAAAAAGTACCAGACATCTCTCCGCTTATTTTCTAATAGAGAACGATAATTATTAACTTTTTTTTGCTCTTTTAGTTTGGGAAATATGAAGTTAGCGAATTTAAGCGTTTTTATTCCCTAAACATTCGAATTTCTAAAAATTCTGTCTTAGTGAATCGATTTGGCGAAAGACTAAACCCATGTCCAAATTTCAACATTTAATCTTTAGGCGTTTAGGCTGTGCTATGATGAATCTGTCAATAAGTCAGTAACTTAACAATTTTATGTAGAAAAGAAGCAGGGCTGATAGCTGATGCAAACCAATTCAAAAAAGACAATACCAAAATATTTTGAAGTTGAGTAAGTGAATTGTCATTAAATTCAGGAGCCTTTGACTTGGGTTGATTACCGTTACCTTGGGAACGAAACACTTTTTGACTTTGTCCTTTACTTACAAAAAAAGACAAGTAATAAAAATTTTAATTTATTTAATTAAACAAATAAACAAAATTTATTTAAATAATTTTTTTTGATATTCCATCATGAAGCGTGGAATATTCAATTATGACAAAGCACCGCCACATGCTAAAAACCAGCCAAAAACTATTTTGAAAATAGAGGTTTAGAAGTCTAGCATCACCCGCTTTATAGTCCAGGGTTGCTCCATTTGACTATCATTTGTTTCAATCGAGGCAGAACGATCTTAACGGAATACGGATCTCTTCAGAACAATTATCCGAAATTGCTTGGATTCGTTCTGGATCCACGGGCTGTCAGAAAGATAGAGAATAGGCATACCTGTAGATGGTCAATATGTGCTTTAAATACTTTCTATTTTTTAAAAGTTAACGCTTAAACTTTTCGACAACTCCTGCATTTTTAAAATTTCCTCAATATGCAGCCAATTCTGTGATGAGGCACATTTTCACCTCAGTGGAGTCGTCAATAAACAGAATTGCCGCATTTGGGCGAATGATAGTCCAAGAGTGACTATCGAAAAACCAATGCTCCCACAAAAAGTGACTGTTTGGTGCGGCATAATCGGGCCCTATTTTTTTTCAAAATGAGGCCAGTCATGCAGTTACTGCGAATGGTGTTCGCTATCGTTAGATGATAACGAACTTTTTATGGCCCGTATTGGAAGATATGGATGCGTACGCTATGTGGTTTCAACAGGACGGTGCCACACAGCTTACGAAAGAAACAATGGCTCTTTTGCGCGACAAATTTAATGGCAGTGTTATCTCACGTGGTGGCGATGTCAATTGTGATTTTGCAACGTAAACCTTCTTTCGTTGGGGTTATTTGAAAGAAAAGGTGTACGTCGATAGGTCAGCAACAATTCAAGAGCTAAAGAATGAGATAATTCGGCAGATTAACCGCATAGAACCTCAGTTATGCCTCAGCGTCATCGAAAATTTGGACCATCGCATGGATGTGTGGCGCCGGGGACGCGTCGGGCGTCGGACATTTGGCCGATTTTTTGTTCCATACATAATTGAATACCAATATTATCATAATAAAAAGAATGACAATAATTTCCTAAATAATTTGTGTTTTATTCAAAATCAACATCGGCCCGTAAATTTTAATTTATGCATTACGGCTGCTGGCAGTATTAAAGGGGCATTGGGTGATGGTTAAAAATATAGGTCGACTCGGATTAATTCTGCAACAATCACTGCCGCAGTTGCAGGGAAAAAGTAAGAACGACTATTCACATTATTTGCGATTACCCGGTTCTAGTTGTCAAGAGATTCAGATTCCCGGCCAACTACGCACTATCTAACATTGATGGTATATCTAGGTCCGAACTTAATGACCTACAGAGAAATGTATCGAGGCGTCTGGCTAAATATGTATAAATACACATTAATATGTAAATTACAATACAATGGTCTCGTCAAAACGATGTCCTTTTAACTTTCTACTTGACTATTCAAGTGAAGTGAGCTACCACGATGGCCAGCTTAACAACCCCATTTTTGGTTAAGTGTAGTTGTAGGCCTGTCTGTGGTTACCAAAAATTCATTGCCTTTAAATATTGTCATCCATTTGTATCTGACAAAACTGAAACTCATCTATACCAATGGTTGTCTTCTATTCCTTTTAAGTTTTTTTTTTGTGGAATTTCTATTATTTTGTTCTTTTTTTTTTTTGTAGGAATATTTATTTTTCGTCTGGATGTTTTTCTATTTAGAATGCATTTATCGTCTTCTTATATTATTGTGGATTGTGTTTGTTCATAAACAAACAATGATGTCTGTTATTTTCTGTTGTTTGCTGATTTTGTGGCTAAATGTGGCCTTTAACCAGTTGTTGTCCAAAGCTAAAAAAAAACAATGATATTGCCCTTTGTATTATTTTACAAGATTTGTTATTGCAAGAAACCAAAAAACTTAAATTAAATGGTCAGTATTGAAGTTTGAGTGGTTGACTTCAAACAATACTGTGTAGCCAGCCAGTTTTGTGGTTTCATCAAGTTTGTTTGTGCCTTCAAACCACAACTGATTTTCATTCCTTGTAAAATATTTAATAAAAAAGAAAAACGGTGTACTTCGCTTTAAAGTAGCAAGAATTCTACTTAATAAGTATTTTAAATAATATTATGTTTAGTGAACAACTACTACTACTTATCAAGCTTGCGAATAAAATGAATGATATTTAAAGCCTATTTGGTTCTTTGGCTGAGATTTTCCACTTTTCTATATTGCAAATACGTTATCAAGTGAAAGACTTAAAAAGCTCTCACTCGTTTTGACTCAATCCGATTTATGGTCATTTAATAACGGCAGTCTACGAAATTTAAGGGCAAAAATTCTCGAACAGGAGACATGCAAAAAGCTGTCATTAATTAAACGCATGGAGTGCCATAACTTTTTTGGGCGGTCGTCGTCACGAGCAAAGGGATTTAAAAATCGAATACACCCATGCTTTTTCACAATGAGATTCAGATAATGCAGACATAATCTCGTCCCAAAGTCAAAAGAATTTTAATTTTACTTTCCTATTTCTTGAGAGTTGTAAAGATGTTAATTTAATACATTCTTTGCCAAATTTGCTGGTCTGTTATTGTTTTTTTGAGATACAGAAAAATTATTTGAAAAGACATAGAATTGGCTAGATTACCAAACAAACTTATACTAATGATTTTAATACTTATATAATGTAATCTCATATAAAGAAAAATCCTTGCGCCAGGCCGAAGGCCGTCTATGTAAAAAAGCTTTAGTTAGCGAAGCCAGTTTATTGTACCATCAAGGAGAAAATCCATGCATTGTATAACAAACACCAGCCTTCTTTTACTTCAGTTTCTCTGCATAGCCTGCCTTTTACCGGGCGTAAGGACTTTCTCCTCTATGGCAGAGCAAACATCGGCTTTGCTTACTAAAGAATCCTGCATAGTCGGGCTTTGCGCTTATTCTGCCTTTCCGCCCAGATTCAATTTTTTCGTATTAGTTTGTTAAACATTTTTTTCTCCTAGTCTGAAGCTTGTGCCGAAGAAATGAGAAGAAAATTCCAATTGGTTTTCGAGACGTAGCCGTGGGTAAAATTGCATGTTCTTCGGAAAAATGAAGTTCAAACTAAAATATACATGAGGCCATAACATCTTAACAGCTGCTCAATCTAGCGAAACCTAAATGGAGAAATTCCTTACAAGAAGGAGTTTGCAGTCAAAGACTTTGCTGTATAATACATAACCTGAAAATCATATTGCCTATTTTCAGTTAATATCCCTAGAGGGAAGCGAACTGACACCAAAGTAGTCCCATGCTTTTGTGGTAGAGACTGGTTCTAGTTCTAACACTTTATATGAATGGGACCATCCATAACTTTTACATGGGTTGTCATATCTGTAGTTCTAATTCTTTTTTTCTTGCGCTTCTTCATATAGTTTCCCAATTGGGAAGCATATTGTGTTGAACTAAATGGTCCCAATGGTACAGAATTTTATGAACTGTGGTTGCCATGTGTCACCAAGAGTATTTTTTGTTTTAAAGAATTGCTGTTTCATTAGCATTCATAATGTATTCCTGTAATAGATGCTGGATTGGAAAAGAATCTCCTTGAAGTGTTTCCGTTATTTGGCTTGTTTTGGCTGGTTAATTATAAGGCCTCTAGCTGAAGGTATTTTTCTTGTGGGTTTTTTTTTTGTTTGCTGTAATTTGTTTTAATTTTTGTTTTTTCTTTACCCACTTACAACTACATTTAGAATTGACAAAAAATCAACCAATTGTAGTCGGGACTGTAAGAAAAGATAAACTTACTGTTTATTGTTGTTGTTTTTGTTTAAGCTTTGATATTGTTACAAGTAAAACTGAGGTTTATAATTCTTATTCGCTTAACAATTTTAATTGTATAATATCTTTAGCTTCTCTAAAATCTTTGGATGAATTTTCCTGACGATCTGGCCTAAGCAACCAGTGGAATGAGCATAGGAATACCTTCAACAATAAATTTCAGTTTCTCAATAGTATGAAATGGGAATTTAGCCCATTTGAAAGAAACCTTGTTGAAAATGCTTTGTTTTTACGGAATATTCAATTATTTTTTGATAGTTAATTTATATAAAATAACTGATAACTCAATTGTTTTTACGGAATTCGCGGTTGATTTTTTGACAGTAAAAATTTCATAATCTTTTTGTTACTTTAAATTACATTTTCATTTAATTCCACATAAAGAAGAAATTAACTTAATCAACGGACTAATGCAACTGAAAATCCGTATTTATATACACTTAGTTTTTTGAATAACTGCTAGAATTTTAAATGTTTATTTACACTCACAATATTATTGCATTAACGAACTGTAGTTTATTTAAGAAGTATTACGTTCAGTCATTTTTATATAGTTGCCATTTAAATGCATCGCAAGCCTGCTGGATGCCTTTTAAGCTTTTCGTTTTTATTTCCTTTTTATCTAAATCGAAAGGACTCTTTTAAAGCGCAGTTATAGTTTTTAACATACTTACATTTACAACCTTTCAACTCCATTACATACTTTATTGTAACAAACATGCTGGACCATAACTTTTACAATCTATTTTTACTTAAACTCAGCAAACGAAAATCATAAATACTTTTCAGCGATTTCGTTTATTCGCTTTCTTGTAACTTGAATCATTATAGTACAGAAAACGATTTTACTCAGACTACCAGCATCAAAATGTGTAATCAACAGAATCTATAATTTAAAAATCTCACAATATAAACGTTTAAACAGTTTATTTGTTTTAAGTTGATACAATAATAATCATAAAACGCAGATAAACTCAGACAATATGATGGCTGAGGATAGAATAAAGATACGTATTGAACAGTTTAACAGGCAGGATTTTGCGAACATGAGACAATAAAGACAACAAAACGCATGAGGTTGAGCAGTAAAGCAGTCATGGGCAAACTTGAAGTTTGTTTTTAATGGAAAAAGAACGTTTACTTTTGAATTTTTTTTATTTTTTTTTTAATTTTAGACTTACATTTTCCCAGTAATAAGTAAAACGATATATTGTCCAGTTTGTGGAGAAGAAGATAAACAATTGAATTCAAAGGTTATTTAAAAGCTGAAGGATTATCTCACGTTAGTTAAAGACCTTTCATATCGATCGATGTTAAATATATCGGACAGTTCTAGAACAGATATGACTACTATTTCTTTATTATACTGCAATAATATTTTGCGGATTATATTGGTTTAGTATTTTGTTAAACGTTAAACCGAAGTTTTATTTTGCAAGTTATTGGCAGTTTTGGATGCATATTCCCTTAACGGTCTCATGCTCCGACTCTAGATAAAATTATTATAATCTCGATGGCCCTTAAAATTCGGGTATAAAAGTTTATTAGGCAGTTTTGAGATGACCGATTCGATTATCAATCAGCCAATAATCAGTTCATCTATAAATTAAAGTGTTTAAGTAAACAAACTGTTGGGAAGCCATTAGCGCCGCGATTTCCATATTAATTTAACCATTTTTATTTGTTAATTGCAACGTTTTTAAAAGATATGGAAATATGCTAGATAAAATAATTATAATCTCGATGGCCCTTAAAATTCGGGTATAAAAGTTTATTAGGCAGTTTTGAGATGACCGATTCGATTATCAATCAGCCAATAATCAGTTCATCTATAAATTAAAGTGTTTAAGTAAACAAACTGTTGGGAAGCCATCAGCGCCGCGATTTCCATATTAATTTAACCATTTTTATTTGTTAATTGCAACGTTTTTAAAAGATATGGAAATATGCGCTATGTGCTAACAGAATGATATTCCTGAAAGGCAATTCAGGATATCGTACGATTTAATCTGGTTATTTTGGTGTTTGGAAAGGCATAACCAACTTGTTGGGGGCTTAACATACATTCTCCCAAATTATTTTCTTTACCAATTATATGTTATTTTAAATTGTGCACCCAAAACAAATTCATGGATATGGAATAACCATGATATGCTTTTAAAATTTTATTATAGAGTTTTACAAATTTGAAATTCCTCCACTCAGATTCAGCTAGATTCTGTTTGAAAACCAAACATTTTCGAATAATTTTTTGAAGAAAGCAGTGTTGGTATGTTAAGCCATGTTATAGTTTGCTTGGTTTATCTAACCTTATCTGAGATATATGAGCGGTTTTATTGTATCCCCCAACATTAATTTAATACATAACATTACCTATTGGCCTAATAACTGAGGAACTAAGACACTGAATTCCCATATTGGACACAGATTTGTAAAATACCCTGTTACCTGACTTGAGTGTCATACCATCTCCTCTCTAGAGCCTTCTACTAGTCCTCACCACCTCCTGATGCGACGCATAGCTCCCCTCCATTTTAAAATGATTAGAAAATAGTGAATTTCTCCGATGTAAAACTATTAATTCATTTGGAGACTTTCCGGTTAGTCTGGGATCACATTATGAAAGTTTTCTTTCAGAAAGTCTGAGTTTATGGGTGAGAGAGGAGAGAAAAAATCATATTCTCTTCCCCTCTCGCCAATAAACTCAGACTTTCTGAAAGAAAACTTTCATAATGTGAACCCAGACTTACAGTAGAAGGGGTGGAGTTAACCTTTAGCAAAAAATTACTTAAAATTTAATTCAGTGGTAATGTTGAAGTTTGTGGATCCAAGAAATACTTTTTAGGGTTGTTTGTACCGCTCTTTCAGCAATTTCGTTTAATTCGGTACGGTAGGAGGAGACTTTTTATCAGTTTATATTATAAGAACGACAGAATTGAATAAAACTCTCAGAGGAAAAGGGCGGCCCATTATCCGAGACAAATGTATTTGGAATCCCCAAGTATGAGAATATTTCTTTTAATTTTAATGCAACCGCCTCTACTCTAGTATTTTTCATCCTCTTGACATCTATCCACTTAGAGTAAGAGTCCACAATTGCCAGAAAGCTTGTATTTTTTAAATAAAATAAAAAAATTAATATGTATTCTCTGGAAGAAGTATTCAGAAGGTGGCCAACTTTGCTTTGTCGATGACAACGGTTTTGATACCATAGCCTGACAAATTTTGCAATGTGATAGAAAATTCTCAATATCATTTCCTATTTCCGGCCACCATATCTGTCCCTTGGCCGATCATTTCATTTTAACCCTCATTGTAATAGGAATTACTAATCTTTTATTTTATAACAAATAACCATCCTCAATAACTAACCCTAATCGTTTATTATAATATGGATTAATATGATTTTAAATCGGAAATTTCCAACCGTTTAATAACATTTTCATTACATCCCTTAAGCACTCATCTTTATCCAATTAATTTTACATGTTGATCGGAATATTGCCAGTATTAACCATCCGTACATGATGTATGTTCTCCTCGATCTTTCTTGTCTTACCTTATATTGGTAGCCGTGATAAGCCAACCGCATTAGCCTTGCCTTCTTATATTCTATTGTACAATTACACATGCTTAATATTACACAGTCAGCATTGACGTTGGTTTAGTGGGGTTAAAAATTTCTCTAAGGTTTACCATATTAGTGAAATTTCCTAACCCCAAATCCCTGTGAAGTTGGGAATAATTCTAATGGCACCCAAAATTCTGCAGAGTGATTTCTGGTTTTAAAAAACATAAATTTCAATACAGCGATTAGTTTTAGTGATTAGAGTGAATTTGAGAAAGCTGCTTAATAATGGATTTAAGGTAAATTATGGATCGCAAAGCACAAAATTGCATGACATTTTTTCTAGGCATATGAAGCTAAGTTGGAAGAAATTTTAACGCAATTTAATTAATTTACCAGATTGGGCTTTATATGGGGCATATGATAAATTATGGACCGATCATCACGAAATTTGTTAGTGTGATTTCTAGGCCTATAAAGCTGTAAAGTATTAAATTTTATTATGATAGCATTATATATTACGGTCTTAGGCGTTCTAAATTGTTTTCCGAAAATAGGAATTAAATGAGTTCTAGTGTAAATAATGGGCAGATCTTCACGAAATTTTACAGTCATATCTAGTCCTATAAAACTGCACACAGAAAAAAATCAAGTTAAAAACGTAGAAAACAAAGTTGATTTAAAATTTTTCGGTGGTGATTTTGCTTCATACGTTTTTCATGTTAATTCAACCTGATTTTACAATAACAATAACTTGTGAACAACATTTTTTTCTTTTAAAATAACTATAATTCATGTTAATTTAACATTGCAGTAAAGTTAGAGAAAAATGTCATTTATATTAAAATAACAATCCTAATCACGTTGAATGAAAGTTATTTCAAGGTGAAACAACGTGAATTTCATTGTTGAATCAAATTGGTTTGAGTGTGTTATAACAGTGTGAAACAGCTTCGGAGACAACATATGTATGTATTTATCTAAAAATATTGCAATACACTTACCCCTGTAGTAACACATGTTTCACTTATTTTGTAGTCTCCTTTGTTAACAGATCAATCAGCAGAACGGCCCGATATGGGTTTCGTCATCATTCTACTTTGAAAACTTTATGTACTATTTAACTTAATAATTTTAATTAAAAGAATACGGGAATTGTCTTCTTTTATAACATATTTTAGGAATGAAAATAAAAAAATTTAAATACTTAACTATGTATGCATGTTAATTTAACAAGACAAACTTTTGATTTTAATATAAAACAGGTTTTTATGGATTCAATATTGAATCCATATTTATTTATATTTTAATATTTTTTTCTATTTATTTTAGCAGTGAATAATATTTAATAAACGTGATTAAAGATTATTTTAATATTTTTCATTTAAAATTAGTATGAAATAATGATATATTTAAACAAAGGGCATACTTTTGCAGAAATTTACTATGATTCTCAATCAACATTTTTCCATGTTAATTTTACATTGGCTTTTTTTCTGTGTGTGTGACGTACCAATGATAGCTTAATGTATTACGGTTTAAGGCGTACTAAACTGTTTTCCCGAGGTAGGGTTTATATGGGTCCTAGGGTAAATTATGGACCGATATTCAATCTCAAGCTGCTTATGATAACAAATTTATTTATTTCAGTTGAGTTTTTCGAAAGCGAGCGTGATTCCAACAGACGGGCAGGAAGACTTTATGGGGTCTTAGATGTATAATAAAAAATTTTCAAACGGAACGAAAAACTAATTGTTACCTCATTCACCACTAGTGGTGGTAGAGGGTATAAAAAGAATCGGACTATCAATCGCACTTATGTGGAGAAAACGACCCTTGAAGCCGACTTTTTTTAAGGTTTCATGATTTTAGTTTTTTATTTAGATTTATGTTAAAAAAGACGTTGGTCAAACTTAATATTCTTTTTTTGTTGAATAGCTGGGACTTAAGGCTTTAATTTGCATTTTCAATCATAAAAATCGAATAATAGAAAAAAATTATAAACGGTTAAAAACAAATTTAATAATTTATTGTTTTTTTTGAGTTTTTGGATAAAAGTTATATGTTTGTATGTATTTTCTTATCAGTTTTAATTTTATTAACAACTGTCATTTATAAATAGTTTATTAGCTTATTTGCAAGGGCCAAAGGTTGCATTTTTTTAAACATATTTTGATAGTTATTATTTACAATGAAATAAATTAATTATGCTGGATTTTGCCAAGCTGTATGGCCTGTATCTTCTTTTACAAGTTTAATATAAATATATTAGATTCCTCGGGAAATGGCTGTTTATATTCACTTTGTCCTAAAGATCCATCACACCCCCATTTACAGTACAGAGTTAATCTTGTTGCTGTTGTGTGATCAAGTAGATCTAGTAAAGATTTTACATTAGCATACGTATTTGTAATTTCTATTGATGCTGTGGGTTAATAAAATCTTTGTTTTACTTGCTGAATGTTATATATGGTGGGAATACAGGAAATTTTCTTTCCAAAAAAAATTTCTTAAATAATGTATTAAGCTTTTGTTGAATTTAAATCAATTCTTCAAATGCTTGGGTAATTTTAGACTCTAACAGAGTTTTTGGAACCTCCTTCTTTTTGGGTTTTGAAAAACGCTTCAATAGTTCAATCATTTTTGATTCATCTACTTCGCCAATTGACCGTAGTCCTTGGGTATACGCATCATGAAAATGATATATTCCATTATCCTTACAAACGGAAGTATTTTTACGTTTTGTTGCTGATAACGACGTTGTCTGATAAGAGCTGCATGGTCTTCCTCGTTTTTGTAAAGAGTGCAAGTGCTTACTTTTGATAGCAGAGTAAAAAAAAATTTTGTATGTAACCAATCTTCATTTCTTTCAAGAAACACTTTAACAGTTCTGTTCGCCTTCAGCCAACGAATTTTAAGCTCTGGTATTACCGATTTTTGAGTATTTATGCTTCTTAAAACTGGTGGTTTTTTGGTAAAAACTCAGTAACACTTAACAGATTCTTACCACCTGCAATGGAGGCATGCATGTGCACATTAAACAATTAAAATTATTCATTTTTACATCCGTTTTTTTTTTTTTTTTTTTTTTACCAAATCACGTAAATAATTTTCTTGTTTAACAAGAAACGCAAAACTGCATAAAAACGTAAATTATTTTCTTGCTTAATAAGAAACGCAAAACTGCCATGATAAATTAAATTAAAAATTTTGTTTTTTAATTTTGAGTTGCTCAACTTTTTTGCATGAAATTTGTTTAAAGGCTCGAAAAGGCCGCCAGTTTTGATATATCTTTTAGATAGTAAGTTAAACTTTAATTTTACGTAAAAACTAGATCGGCGGCAAACAGCGCCAACAGTTAAAATCCTAGTCCAAGTTGCGTACGGAAGCCAAAAAACATTATTTATTTCAAATGAATAAATTTCAAATCTGCTAACAATATACATATGTATGTATGTATGTATAGAAAACTCATAACAAAAATAGAATCTGAACAAGACTCCCTTTCTAACAAGGTATAAGAATTATAAAAAAAATAATTATAACTATTAAAAATGCGCACTGGAATATGGTATAATTTTATCTCACCAAATCTTTAAAGTCGAAAGACGCGTGTGTTCTGCCGCCAGTTTCAAATACTTCTGTTCACATAATAACAATAATTTCTGGAAATAATTATTGCTTGACATCTTAGCTTTATGAAGTAATTTCAATTGGTTAATTTCAAACATTAATAAAAATCAATTATTTATTTAGCCAACTTGCCTCAATAATGACTTTAGAGCGCTAAGTCCGAAATTGAAGTGTATAAAAATCTCTTGTACAAATAAAATTTTTTTTATATGTATATTTATACATATATAAATATATAAAAATAAAGACTAAAACAAACTTGATCCTCAACTAACCGGGAAAATGGATTATCCAGAATGCTCCCGGTCCCGACCATTAAATAATCGATGCTTAAAAGCATTTGTCTTTAAAATTGTATATACTTGCTAACATATTAATGACCCCTTTAGCTTTTTCCTAAAAAAATAAACAAATAAAAACACTTTCTCTTTTCTTCTAGGCCCCAAACTCTGTACAAGGTTGCTAAACACTTATGTATTTACTTAATTAACTAATATGAGGTCCACATCCGTTAAACTGATTTCTTTTGAATTGCAATTTATTTTAAAACTCCCTCTTAATCCACACAAAGTCACCTACTCAATAACTAAATTGAGAAGAAGAAGAAAACTTTTAATTCTAAGGTCGTTCAGTTTCTCTCTCGCCAACCTCAAACTGTAATCACACAGTTTAGTCAAACAGGCAGGCAGACAGACAGACAGACAGATAGACTGCAACATGGATTTCATTATTATTAAGTTATTGTTAATGAAACTCATCAATTTTGGCAATTATTAATTTATCGCGGTTAGCAAAGTGATATGAAATTTCTTCGTTTTGTCAGCTTAAAGTTAATATGAGCCTTTTAAGGGCTTTTTCGCCTTCTCAACTTCGCTGACTTGTTGGCGCTGTATACAGAGGGAAGGACAGACGACGAGCCCAAAGTCAAAGCAATCAAACTTGCAAAGACCCAATAAGATTAAAAATGCATATGACGATTACTTCTTATGGCGTTGCTATTGGGTGTAAGTGGATGATGTGGTTGTTTGTGAGTGTAAAACTGTGTGTTTGTCAATATTTAATATCATCTCTCGCAATTGGTTCTTACGGTTTGGCGAGTAAGTCGGTTAGAAATACAGACACACGTACGCAGCCACACAACCAGGCATTCAATGATGCATTTTATTTGTCAGTCAGTGCGTCAGTATTTTAGTTTATCAATGCATTATGGCTGATTACATATATTTGGTTAATATTGACTTTGTTAAATCAGTTAATGTTATAGTAGAGCTTAAGGCGCTCTACAGCAGATGTTATCTGGCTGGATTTTTTTAAGGAATTTCCAAAAATTTTAGCAAAAACGGTGTTTTCTAGCCCCTATTAAACGAATCGAATGTAGGCTAATTGAACTTTTGATTTTACAATTTCCTGATTTCAGGAATAAAAGTTAATCAAAATAGCATTTCTAGAACTAAACACAATACTTTTGGACATTTGATTGCCTGGCACATCGAATTTCGACATTCGGAATATTCTAAAAAGTTCGATAAATAATAACAGGACTTAGAGAACGGTTTGATTGCTCTATTTAATGCTTTGCAATACAACATCTAAAATGAAACCTCATGTTGGGAATATAAATTAACACAATACAGCTACTAGGGTTGCCAGATACCCTGGAATGGTAATAATTTGTTTTATTAATTATATAATAAATATGTGTATATATAAATAAAATGCAAAATCTATATAGATACATTTATTTCGTTTGTTCTTTTCCATACCAATTAGCATGACTTTTTGTGAAAGTACTCTAAATATTTTAAATAATCTATGCTCACAAGAGAGGAATATAATGTCCTTCCGAAACTTTAACAAGACAACATTTATTAAAAGTTTAAAAGGTGAAATATGCGGTATTAACTTAAAAAATATGGTTAAATATGCTCTAAAAAATCTCTGCTAACATTCGTAAAAGGCTCTTAAAGGGCTAAATATATTGTTTTTGCCTTCTTTGGCTGCACAAGGAAAAACATGCAATTGCATATTTGCGGGGGCCCTAACGATGTAATTGACCAAAATACATCGTAACCAAAAAATAAGTCGATTTTAAACCTTTTTTGTTTTATATGGCACTTTAGATTTTAGCTGACGATATCTAATATGACTTAAGACTGAATTTTAATTATTACTTGTCAAAATTAAATACATATGTATTTTTAAACTGTCCAGTTATTTTTCAAAATCCAGGTGAATTTTTAACATTGCCCAGTTTTTTGAACTTTGGTTTCTGGCAACCCTAACAGCAATGCATGCCACTATTCAGAAAATGGAGTGAAACGTAAAACTAAGCATGCATTGATTGAATGCAGGGATGTTAGATGTGACGATTTTACGTCATTTTGACGATTTTTTTCGATGAATTTACCAAAATGACGATTGACGATTTTTGATGTAGAGTCACTTATGTTTTGACGATTTAATCCCATCAATAAATTTACTTTAAACTTAAATCTGGCATTAATTTTATAACACTTTAATCTGGTAAGCAGGGTTGGTAGATGTGACGATTTTTCGTTATTTTGACTATTTTTTTGAGAAAATACAGTAAAATGACAATTGAGTATTTTTTGACTAAAAGTAATAGTGTTATGACGATTTTCTGGCATCGATAAAGCACACATGAAATATTTACAATTTTATTGAAAACAGTCCAAAACTTAAAAATACATTTTTCGAAATACAAAAATTTTTGGAAACTAAACAAAAAAATTCCTCCCCCATCACAAACCAGGTGGATTTTATTCAAAGCATTAGTAATTCAAATTCTACAATTATAGAAATGCCATCGATGCTGCAAAAATTATACACTAGAGCCCTAATTTGCGTCTGTTCTATTTGGTCCGCTTTGTAAAAATTGGTTAAATCCGCTTTGCGTTTTGATGATTTCGATTTGCGTCGCTACATACGAATGCATTTTTCGATGAAGTCATAATCACATGTGAAGAATTTTTCTATTTGTGTGTAAAAAGGAAAATCCCTTTTAATTTTGTTAGGTAAGTTATTCTTAGGAAAATTTCGTGTTTTTCTTATGTTTTCTTTTTAAATGATAAATATATTCAAGTGAGCTGAAATAAATGGAATTAAACTTAACCGTATCACTTTCTTCATCATAAATAAAATTTCTTGCTAAAAATTTATATTTTCGAACCAATCCATGCAATAAATTGTCTTTAATTTGTAAAATTTATATATTTGACGTTTTGTTGACGATTTTGTTCAATTTTCGTGACAATTTTGACGAATTTTGTTAAAGCTTTTGACGATTTTTGAGGAAAAAAGTCTAACAACCCTGATTGAATGCCTTTTAATTAACACTCCTGTAAATTAACACTCCTAAAAGCAGCGAATACTTAACATAAAAGAGGCCCAACTATGTATGGCGATTTCTCAAAATAAATTCTAAAGAATTAATGACCTAATGAATATTTAAATAGTGAATATGAGGCGAAAAAGTCACTTTTTTAGTTTTTGTACAATTTTTTAAATATCGAAAAAGTTGTATTCTAGGTGATGAACTTATCGAAATGAAGATACAATTATGTTAAAAAAAGGTATAGAAACCCAAAATCGATAAAGAACCAGCCCAGTAATAAATAATGCCCCAGGCAACTTGAGTTTCACAAACAAGAACTTAATAATAATGAAATCCATGTTGCTATATATCTGTCTGTCAAAAGACGCAAAATTGTGAGATATGCAAAAAGGTTTTTTTTGTTGTTGGCGTTAACCTGCTCAGGTGATGTCGAATTTTAAGTTTCTTAAAATTATCTTCAACAAAATTGAAAAAATTAAGATTTGTCTACAATTTATATTCAATAAAAAAAAACACAAATTTGAATAATAATTTTCTACGCAACAGCTGTTGTCTAACAACATGGTTGTTAACCAATAACATTTTGTGATTTAACTAATGGTTAACAAAAGGCTGGGAATAATATTTTATTGGTTAAACCATTGTTAGTAGCAAACTAATGGCTGTTAATTTGGGCCTTAGAGAATGAAAATGAAACATTTTCCAAATATCATCCAGTACACTTGTGTAGGGCAACGATTTTTTAGCACAAAATTGATCAATAGAGTAAAGTTCTACTTATGCTAATCAGAGTTCAATAATACAAACTACAAGGGGTATATACTGAAAATTTGGTCAGAATCCAACAACGCCAAAGGTCAGTTTAATGGAAATTAAATTGATAACGGAATATCGTTGGGTACATTTATATTTTGACGAAAGTGGACCAAACTATTTTCTCTGATTGGCAATTTCAAGAGAAAACATAGAAATTAACCATTTCATGCACTTGGAGGCAATACTAGTACTTTTTTAACGTTTAAACCCCAGTTTCATTAAAATATCTGCATAATAAAATTAAAAATGTTTTATATACATAGAAAAAATTACAGATTTACTGCTTTATATACTTGGTGTAAAAATGACCTATATTTTTACTTAAACAGTGCAACACGAAAAAAATAACCATATACGAACAATAAATAACCATAAAGGACCATGGGCCCTTAAAGACTTAGGGCCTCGGTGTTATTTTTGCAAAAAAGTGAAAATTTTCTCAGGCTCATATCTTGCAAACCGTTCGGAATTTTTATAAACCCTCTGAGACAAACCATTAAAATTGAACGGTTTGCTACCCATGGATCTGAACAGGGGAAAAAAGGTAAAAAATCGGGAAATTTTTCACTTTTGGTGCTACTGGTGTTAAAAAACATTCCTAGGAAGTTCATATGCTTTAAAAAGTTGTTAACTTAGATCTTAGGCACATTTTTGTAGTCGATTGTTTCCTTGAATTTTGAACGGTTTGCTACCTATGGACCTAAACAGGGGGAAAAAGGTAAAAAAAATCGAATTTTTGAAAGTTTTTTGCGATTTTGATCTGAAATTTTTATAGAATTTTTTTAGAGTTTATATGTTCACAACTTTTGTTCTTAATGGCAAGAGCTACAACTTTGTCTCAAAGTGTAAATAAATCAAAGTGTTTGCAAGATATGAGCCTGTGCAAAAATGACACCGAGGCCCCAAATCTTAAAGGGCCCATAAAAAAAGACTGAGCAAAACTGGGAGACACGGGTCTTTTTTTTGTATATGGTTATTTTTCCATGGCTTAAAAAATTAAACACAGTGTTATATTACAAAAAGTTAAATTTATGCGATATCGTCTAGCAAATTTAACAGAAAATACAAAAAGCTTCTGATATTTTCTATTTCTAGCTTAAGAAGCCAACATATGTTTATATATTTGTTTATTTTCTAATATTCTATAGAGTCCAAAATTTAAGTAAATTTTTTTCCAATTCAATCACCTGAGATAATATCTGATATATTATGTGAGAGAACGTCGGCAGAATGAGAGAACAAATTTCTTCATTTTAATCTTAATCTTAAACAAGGGGAACACTTTTGTTATAAGATTTCATAGTCGAATAATTCTCGTACAGTTAACTTGTGTCGTTTGTATTCTTTTTTAGTTTTTTCTATTTTTAAGTTAAAAATATTTGTTTTTTAACACTTATCACAAGATTTTTACTATTCGCACTAAAAAATTAAACATTTTAATGAATGCGTATTACACTATGCGACAGTCAAAATCGGGATGGGATGAAACCAACGGGAAATGTTATATCGGTAAAAAAAAAGAAGTTATACGAGTCCCGGCGTTTCGCTGGGTCACGTCTTGGAATCGATATATATCGATTTGAAAAATGGGCTAAAAAACATCAAAATTTTTATAAATTGTAGGGCTGCCATACGTCCTATGGATATGACTTATATACCAAAAAAGACGTTAACAAATTGTCAACCAATGGTAATAAATTGATTACAAAGTGTTGTCAATATTTTGACAACATTTGTTGTCAATATTTTGACAACATTTGTTGTCAAATTGGGCCGAAAGATAAAAAACGTACCATTGTTGTCAAATTGACAACACCTTGTTGTCAAATATGTATCGCACTATCATTATTAATAGCGAATATACAAACAACTTTTGTTTTCGCCGCAAGTAAAAAGCGCAAATTTTTTTTAGGTAAACAAAACGAGTGAGAAATAAAATTATAAAACTAAAAAGTGAAAAAAAAACATTATAAACAGTAAAGAAAGCATTATGTTTCGTGGATATGAAGGAGAACCTTGAAAAAAATATAAATGATGTACTACAAACAATGCAAGTGCAAAAAATTAATGACGATGAAGAGGACTAACAATTGAAAAAAATTATATTAAATCTAATATTTGACAATGAAGTTCCTGTATTTTTAAAATTTTGATTGTACATTTTGTTAAAATTAAACATGTGAACTATTTTATTTTTAACATTTGAAATTAATTTATAAACATGCATGTGTTCAGAATGGGCTATTTATTACTATACTCAGAATAAAGTGTTATCGAAATGACAACCGAATGTGGTCAATATACCAACGGTGTGTTGTCAAAAATGATAACAGCATGTTGTCGGAAAGACATCATTATGTTTATAATATATTAAGATTTTGCTGACAGAATGAGACCAAAAGGTTACAAAATCATAACGTGGTGGTTAAAAAATATTGACACCATCTGTTATAAAATTGAAAACAAACGTAGTTAGCTCACTTTTGACGACGCATGGTGTCAATTTTGGTACTTATATACCGGATTTTTCCCTCTGTGTAGACGTGACCCAGCTAAACGCCGGGACACGTATAACTTCGTTTTTACCGATATAACTTTCCCCGATAGTTTGAACCCTTCCCGATCACTGACCCCTACTATTTGTCGCACAGTGCTATTATTGTTTTATTTGTATGTAATGAATGTGTATTTTTGACAGCTCATCTTATAAGAAAGTTGTTATAAGATTTCTTAGTTGTAAGGAGAAAACATGATTATATTGATTTTTTTTATATTTCTTAAACAAAGTGTACTTGAAACCCCTTAAAAAACTTACTTAGAAATCTTTATTTAGGGAATTTTTAAGTCGATTAAAATCAATACGACTCCGATTACTTGATTTAAGCAATTTTGTATGGCTACTGCTAATGTTGTTGCTTTTATTACTTACTGATGAAGTTGTTGTTATTGTTTTTAGGTCCATTTCAGTTAATTAGTATTTTGTGGTTTTTGCTGTGTTTACTTGCCCAGTTGCATATATTCTAAATGTTCGTGTGAGTGTATTAAGTACTTATTGGTTTATGGTTAATGGAAATTAAAGGAATAAATTCATAAAATAAATATTTTTGAAACAAGTCTAGTTTAACAACGCAGTTCCAAATAAAAAAAAGTACATAGGGTAATAGAAAATTGAAAAATAAGAAACAAATTCTCGGAAACGCATAGTTTCCGAGTTATGGAACTCTGAAGTTTTCATATGAATTTGCGATGGCTCACTACATTTCTGAACGCTTATGGCCAATATTGGTATCATTTGAAAGCTAGGAACAGTGTTCTTGAGTAAGTACTTTGCAAAGAAACAACAAAAAATTATAAGAGCTTTCAAAGCTCTGAATATACAAAATTATTTTTTTGTTTTTATACCCGTCACCGAAGGTATATATAACTTTGTCATTCCGTTTGTAAGTTCCTCAATATAAATCCTACACCCTATAAAGTGTATATATTCTGGGTCCTTTTGAAATACGAAGTTTATTTAACGATGTCCGTCTCGTCAGCAGGCGGATAGTTTTACCTCATCCGCATTATAGACCAGACTAAGCCTGCCCTATTAGACTTTCAATTTTCTTGATTAAATTAAAACGACTTGCCGGAAATGCGCTTTAATTCAGTCGAAGGTATTGAAAACTTGCTCGATTATATTTTGGCTTCATAAATCTATCTACCAATTTTTTTTTTTTTAAAATATGCAGAAAAAAACTAATTTGTACAGCTAATAAATAAGAAATATTTCAATCAAATTTAAGGAGGCCATAACAGCCCATTGCTATTACGTTTTCAGCAGAAAAATATATCAACGACAACGAACTACTTCGCAAGGATTTAAAATATTTGAAAAGATACTCGATTATTTTGTTAGAAAAAAAAACAGACTCAATGATTACATTCCACTTAAACTCTGTTTTCATATAATACACATAATTATATTTATAGCTTTTTGTTTTGCCGTTTCTTTTTTAATTTGGGTGAGAATTTATTGTTGTTATTTTTGGCCATTCACGCAAACATGCCAGTATATTGTGAAAGTACGTTGATGAGAGGACAAGGACGAGTGTGCAGTGTGTAGAAATGTGTGAATGGTAGTTGCGAGATAACATGTTGCAACTATAAAATTTATGTGTGTTTATTATTGTTTTAGACTTTTTTTTTTGCTGTTTACTTTCTTTGCCTCAATACGGTTGGTATTGTGGCACACAAAGTTTTTTAAAAGAAGGCAAAAAGTAAAGCAAATAAACAACTTTAAATTTCTTAAACACATGACAGAGAATAATAATTAAGAACATTTTGTGCAAAAACAGATTCCTAAATCAACCATTTAAGAATCTCTGATATTTCTTCAAAACTCTGGACGGTCTGATGCTTTGGTTATGATCGGAAGGAGTTTATTTAATTGTTGATTTTAAAAATAAATTATTATTTTCTCACGTATTTCGGGTGTTTATTTGAATTTTTTTTTTTCTTACATTTCAAAACGCTCGAAAGGTGGTTACATTTTAGGAAGAGTTTAATGCCTGTTATTTTTATATTTATTAGACTTTTAACAAATTTTATTGTTTAGATTGCAGAATTTTATGACCAGCATATGGTTAGAAATTTTAAAAACTTAGGCAAAATAAATGAGTTCACTGATTTGGACACATTTTAAAATTCACGAAAACGCGTTAGGATATTGTTATCGATTGATTAATAATAAGAAATTTAAGCAATATTTTAAATATTTTTTTTTTTTTTGGCAGGCAGATGTTTTCAAAAAGAAACCTAAACAATTTTTATGATGGAATAAAAGCAAGGCAGATTTATTCTTAACTTTAATACCTACATATTGTCATAAATCTTTATGTAATTTTCTGTAAAAACAGATAATGTTGTGGTCGTTTGTCGACTTTGTATGAATGAAGCTAAATTTTATAATGTTTATCTTATTTTACATGGACCCTACCATTTTAAGAATAACATAGACCAAATTCAAGCATTTATACTACATAACTTAATTCTGAATTTGTTTAAATAATTTGATTGACGATCAATTTTTCATAAAGGTACGCGTACACAACATGTTTTTTACATCAGGCTTGTCAAATTCCCCATCTATGAAAATTATTTAGATTTTCCGCTCATCTAAAAGTAATTTTGAGATTTTTTTAGTTTAAAAAACAAATGGAATGAAACTCTTTTTATTAATATTTTTTTTTAGAAACGCTCTGTGCATTTCAGCATAACTGAGCTACCTTAATAAGAGCAGCAAGCTTTTTTTTATATCAAAACTTCCCATCAAAACTTCTTATACATTTAATACGAAAAAAACCTTTAGAATGCGAATTCGAAACTACCCGACTGGAAAATCTTATTTGACAGATCCCTATTTCTGTTTGTTTTATTGAAAATGTATTGGAAATAGAATGTTGAAATTTGAAAAAACTATTCCGCTCTTTTAAGGTGGCGCAGTATGTTTTAAGTTCTATTTCATGAAAGTCTTTTATTACATACTAAAATGATTTTTTACAAAGAAATCTTACATTAATTAGTAGCATTTTTGGGAGACAGATATGTATGTTAGCATTAACTTAAGTACCTGCTTTTTCATTCTATTCTCACTGTATTCTTAATAATGATGACACAATACATCTGTCAAGGCCCCTATGTGCGCGTTATTACCAACACGACACAAAGGCTTACATTTGGATTTAGATTCTAAATTTTAGAACGAAGACTTCGTTCGCTTAACCTACATGTAAAACAAAAACAATATTTTATAATTTGTTTTTGTTTGAAATGAAAGTTAAGCGTGTATGAGTGTATGATCTTGCAGAACCGTATATAACTCGTAGAACATCGTAGCATGAGAATGCTGCGTTCATATGTCACCGCAAGCAGAATTATACACTAAAATTGTTGCTTTTCGTTGAGGAGCTGGGACTATCTAACTCATACTTACGCTGTTGGAAGCCCATGTATATCCGACCGCATCCGAATTACCCTTCAGGTTGAAAAATTATCTTATAAAGCCGACTTTTTAAGATTTCCCTTCCCTCGACTCTTGGCTTTTAATCACAACTATCACGTGATCACCGAAGGGTACTCAGACAATAGTCAGATTGGAACCAAGGCACCAATGGCTACTGGCAATAG
This sequence comes from Pollenia labialis, assembly GCA_949318255.1. Lineage (NCBI taxonomy): Eukaryota > Metazoa > Arthropoda > Insecta > Diptera > Polleniidae > Pollenia > Pollenia labialis. The sequence continues at coordinate 50,781,814 of OX439142.1, forward strand.
ATATGATCTTTGTTCAGCCGTGATCTCAAGAGATCCCTGGTGAATTCTAGGGATCTGCACCTGGCCTTCACTACAGCAGCTTGTGATGATTAGCATACCTAAACATTAAGGCAGATTCACCAGAAGGCCTAAGTGAGTGGAGATAAGTAAATAAGCAAGTGGAAAACCATCCCTTTAAGCTCGAATTTTTAGATTCCCCTTCCTGCGGTTTTGGGTGTAACCACGTGATTTACCTTACCAATAACGTATATCGGACCGAAATCCCAGGGTAAATGGGGGGCTACTCTCTATTGCGATGCAAAAACAATTTCGATGCGAAAGCTTAATGCCAACTTGGTACTCTCTACCACTTTCGCAAAATGTTTTGAAAATGGATCAATACTGGCAACAAAAATGAAAGATGACGCAGATTAAAAAAAAGTAAGAAATTGGAAAGTTCAAGTAAAAAAAATAGTGATGATTTGGGAAAGAAAAAAAATTAATACATGCGAAAGACAAATGCGCAAACGCATTATAGAGTGCCATTCGCTAGATTTGCTACCATTTTCTTTCGCATCGAAATAGAGAGTAGACCCCCTGGTTTCCGAAGTGCCAGACAAGTATCTCTGATTAGTTGCTATCATCATCGAAATAAGGGAGTCCTGGCAATTTTTCTTTCTCTGATCAACCAGTATTGGCTACACCTTTATCCGCGGAGGATAAATTCCCAACGGGGAGGCAGTCTGAAGGACAGCCGCTGTTTCTGCACTTCATTTTGAATTCAAGAAAAGTGACGCAGTGATTTTTTCAAACTATAATTATTCTGAAAATTTCACGTTATATTTAAATAAAATCCATTTTAGTTTGTGCTAAGTATTGTGTAGGTGATCTTATTTAATTTAATGTAAAACATTTTAGAATGAAATAAAAGCAAATGCAAGTTTTTTTTCTTTACAAAAAGGTATGACTTATGGTGTTTTCTTTTCTGACAATAATGCTCCATGTATGCTACCATTCGCGCGGGTTTTTGTTCTATTCTAAAAATATATGAAAAAATGTGGGAGTTGTCGTTTTCTTTTCTGAAAATGTTGCAAAAATAAATAGCAAATTTGTTTCATTTCTTACCCCCAGTTATAATTGAGTGTGAGATAATACCCCTTTTTTGCATCTGCGTTAAGTACTTTTTTATGCAAGCAAGTATTTTTGTATTAACTTTTTTCTTGTGTTTGCGTACAATTTGTGTTGTATTTTGATTTTTGGTTATATAGTGATGGCTATAAAACTTTTTGTTCTTCGTTCGTTTTACTTTTATTTAATAATTATTTTTTTTGGCGCAAAATTTTTAACAACAGCTGACTTTAATTATTGAAATTCAGTGTTGTTAAAGGCCGTTACACACTATCCCACAAAGTCTTACGTATTTTTTAAAAATGCTTCCCTGATCTAATTAGTCTTTGAACATATTCAAAAAACAATAACAACTTATCATGACACGGTTGCATTTTCGAAAATTACTAAAGACTTTGTGGGATAGTGTACAACGGCTTTAACGCTTATTGTAATTCAAAGAAAATTTTGTGATGAAAATTACTACAACCGTGGTGAATATTGCTTGCTAGTACAAACTTTGCATTCAATACAGAGAAAAAATTAAAAATTTTCTCTAATCACTAAATTCATTCCAAATTCATAGAATCAAGCAACCCATTTGTTGATTTTGCACCTATTACCAAAATGATTATATTGATTACTAAAAATTGTAAAAATTTTGTGTTTTGAATATTTTTTTTCAATAAATGATATTTTTAATTTTAATTAAAAAAATTATCAAAAAACTTTGCCGTTTCAAACAATGTGTTGATTGATTTGGACAATTTCCAACAACAATTTCACAAGTTTGAATTATTTGATTTTAAATGAAATAATTTTTTGTTATTTAATTTATATTTTGATTCTAATTTTATTTTAAAACAACTAAAATGTTAATTAAATCAAAATTATATTTTTAATTTTCTTTCAACGAAAAAAATAATTGATTCAATTATCACATTAATTAAATTTAAATACTTTTTGAATAATTTTTTGAATTGTTAAAAAACTACTAATAATTTTTTCTGTGTATTAACACGCTAAAGGCCGTTACACACTATCCCACAAGGTCTTACGTATTTTATGAAAATGCTTCCTTGAACTAATTATTGTTTATAAATTTTCAAAAAACAATAACAACTTATCATGACAGAGTTGCATTTTCATAAAATACGTAAGACTTTGTGGTGTGGTGTGTAACAGCCTTAAGTGCACATTAGTGTTGAGTGTAAAACGTAGTTCCATTGTAATTTAGAAAACTGTATCACTTTGTAAGGGTGCGTGTAACCTGATAAATATATTACACAATTAAAATGCATTATTATTTTTTAGAAAAGAAGACACCATTAAACTATGGAACTTACAGCCTGACATCAAAAGGAAAAATGAATAATAAGTGTCCTTCGTCACTTACTTTTAATGTTTTTGGGTTATGAAAACTCATTTAAAGATATTCTTACAGCAACAACTATAAAAAAAGGACAAGTCTTAAGCAACAGATGCCAGCCAAAATAATGAACATTTACAACTTAACATTGGCTTGCCCCCAAAATTGGAAAACCGAACTACAATTTATGACCGTCATATAACAACAGCATCCACAAACAAAACAAACCAGACGTTTTGATGAAAAGTAGTACGAGGAATTTCAAAACAAAAATCGTTTGAAAGGAAATAATGTAAATGAGAAAAATTGTGTAAAACTCGTAAAACCTGTAATAAAAGGAGTGAAAAACGGACACACATTAGAATTTTAACCACCTGCTGAAATTTAAATTGTGTAAATGAGCGAAATTCCCCACATAACAAACAGCGCAAGTCGTAAATGGTGAATTCAAAAAACACACCATAATAAAAAAAAACAAAAAAAAATAAATTAAGCTAGTAAGAGAGTGTGGGGAGTTCTAAAGAATTAAGAGCATTTATGATTAGCAAAGAGCATGTAAATATAACAGTATTTGCTTAGCTAAGTCTCAAACCCATCCGTTTTAACATTTATTATGCTTTTATTTTAGCATCAGGTAGTTTTCCCATTTCCAACAATTTTTTATTGTGTGTAAAGCAACATGTGCGCTTCATACGAAGTTCGCTTAGATGTTGTGTTTATGGTTTGATGGTTGCAAATGGGGGAATGATGCCTCGAATGGGGTTGTTAAGATAAATTTAAATGCTTGGAAAACTCAGTTCGTTTATGTAGTTAGTTGGTTCGCCGGCTGACTGAATGACTGGTTGGCTTAGTTAAACGTGAAAAACAGCATCCGTTTTGTGTGCGAGTGTTGGGGTGTATGTGGCCGAGTGTGCAAGCGAATTGTTCGTGTATATTTAACATTACACATCCATTAATGTTCTATGCGCTCCATCCATACCTTCAGATCATCTCGTTCGTTGGTTGTTTTTGTTGTTGTTGTTGTTCGGTGTGTAAACAAAAATATAAACAAAACAAAAATACAACGTCTGAATTGAACGAACGTGTGTGCGCGTGTATCATCTTGTCATAGCGGCTAAAAATGTGTTTTTAGTTGACTGTGAACAGGCAGCTGAACTTGACGTTTGCATACGTCGCATGCAATTATCTTCTCGATTTACGGATAAAAATTTATTTCGTTCCATCGTTGTAATTTTTTGGTTAACGGAAAATTTGATTTTGCATTGCAAACGATATTTTACGTACGAAAAAAAGCGGTAAATTCGTTTTATGCCAAGCTTTGCTTCAACTTATCAACACAGTTGCGCGCGCGCTTTAATTGACGGTTACTAAACGAAAGTGTTTTTAAATAAGAATTATGTGAAATAAAACAAAAATTTGTAAACTTGTTTATTATAAAAATATTTAAAAATATGTGTAAGTGAAAAGTAAACAAAAATTGTAAAAAGCTATTTAAATGAAATAAGTTTAATTTAAAATTGTGTGAAAAAATTTTAAATAGTTTAATTAAAAACAAACAAAAACAACACATTAAAAATAAAATTTTAAATATTAACTTAAACATAAAATCAATTTTGATAAAATTATAAAACATTTTTGTAAGAAAAAATAGAAACAAATTTAAATCTGTGAATTTAGAAAATAATAAAAGGATACAATTTTGAAGTGTTTTCATTGAAGCAAAATATGGATTTAAACTAAACAAAATTGTTTTATTGAAAATAAAAATTTTCTTAAAAATAAAAATTTTCTTCAAAATAAAAATTTTCTTGAAAATAAAAATTTGTTGAAAATTTTAAATTCTGAACGAGTGTAAAACTTACAATTTATGTAAAGTGGTGGAACCAAAAGTTACTTAATAATCAAACATAACTGGAATTGAAAGCTCTTTTTACTCCAGGGAATAAAGACATGTTACTTTGGAAAAGATAATCTCCGCAAATTTTACGCATGCACTTTCGAAATATTGCTATTTCCAGGGTTTAAAAAACTGCAGTCCAAACCCAATACTGTCCAACAAAAAACGAAAAGTGGTGTACAAGTGTTCACTTTTTCAGTTGGTTTAACAGCGAATCTTTATATTTCTAACCGCTTACCCTACGTTGCCACAAGCAAGTAATTACTTGCAAGTAGTGTATACATACGAAAATCAGCAATTTTTGAGTGGCTACACAGAACAGTGCAAGATCATTTTTAAAAAATGTCGTCAACAAGTAAACTTCTTCCAAAACTTAAATTGTTGCAAAGAAGTCAATATTTAACGTTACCTACAGACAAATTAGTTAATGTAAGCATAATTTTTATTTTACTAAGTATGTACTACTAGTAAACTGATACTTATCTAAGGCAACTCTGTTTTTCATTTGTCATTTGCTGCAAGTGTCAAAAATTAATTTGCAAGTTGAGCTGCAAGTACGAAAAATTTGATGGTGTTAGTGAAAATCTGTGAGTGTATTGAGTCATTCGAAGTGTGAAAGCAAATAGATGGCATTTAAGAACTTGTTTTCGAGTTTTAAGTTTCTTTTTAGGGTCTATAGACATATCATAAGTGCCGCCATAGGCTACCAAAGTAGGGCGCCTCGGCTATTAGCAAATTTAAAACGAACCAGCATTCTTAATTTAAGCACGATTTTAAAAATTGCTGCTTAAGGGTCCTTTACACTATAATACAAGTCATTAAGAAAAATACAACCCTGTCACGATAAGTTGTTATTGTGGTTGGAAAATTTTAAAATAATATTTAGCATTTTTGTCAAAATATTTAAGACTTGTATTCTAGTGCACAGAAAAAATTAAAAATTCTCTCTAAAAACCAAATGCATACCAAATTCATGGAATCAAGCAAATAATTTGTTGATTTTGCACGTATTCTCAAAATAATTTTATAGATAACCTAAAATTGTAAAAATTTAAAATGTTTTTTAATAAAGGATATTTTTAATTTTAGGCTTTAATTAAATATAGCTCTGGTTGTTAAAATGCCTAACAACAATTCTACAAGTTTAAAATTTTTTATTTAAAACGAAAAAATCAATTGAGATTTTTTGTTATTTAATTAATATTTTAATTGAAAATTTATTTCAAAACAACTAAAATGTTAATTAAATCAAAATTATTTTTTTAATTTTCTTTCAACTAAAAAAATGGTTCAATTATCACATTAACTAAATTAAAATACTTTTTAAAAAATATTTTTAATTGATAAAAAATCTACTGATAATTTTTTTTTCGGTGTGTAAAACGGCCTTTAGAACTATAAAAGGAAGCTTCAAGCATAAATTCAGCTTTTTCGAAGTTTGTATATTTTTGTCTTTATTCCCTGTACTATTTGTGCAAACATAAAAAAAAGGAGAGTTTTGGATTTCCAACAAGTTTAATATTGAGGAAATTTTTAATCGAAATGTGTATTACAATTTGTTAACGTATTAAAGTTTTAAAAGCTCTTAAGGCCATGTCGGATGCAATTTCTTCGCTTTGCGTGACGTTTTATACTTAGACAGAAAAGCGTAAAGAAAAAAGTGTATGATATAATAAAAACTTTGACAACACTCACGCAACAAGACCGCAAAAAGATGAGAGTTGCCTAACTTTTCGCTTCGCTCTGCGTTAAAAGTACTTTATGTGACAAGTTTCGTATAAGTATGAATATATAATCTTACGCCTGGTGCTCTGTTCAACATTTCACGTAAAATGCTGTCAAAACGCATATGAAAAAAAACTTGTTCGGAATATCTATTAAATAATGTTGATAGAGTTGTACTCTGCTCATTTTTAGGAAAAAGTTCCGAAATGTTTCTGGCAACATTTTTTTACAGCTGCGAAATCATGTAAGCTGCACTTATTTCACGTGGAATTTTAAGCAAAAGCAAAAAAGTATGAACTGATTATTAAATAAGAAATAAAAAATTAAAATAACACAACCGGTAACAGTTTTTTATCCATATTTACTTTCTTTTTTATTAAATTGTAATTAAAAAAAATAATTTTAAGTTAAATACATGTGGGTGTTGTTAAGTGCTGGTTCACACACGTCAAGTTTGACAAGTCAAGTGTTGAGTTTTTTGGAAAGAGGGGAAAATAAATGGCATTCTCTTTTTTCTTCTCTCCTAAAAGCTTAAGACTTGACGAGTCAAACTTGACGTGTGTGAACCGGCTCTTGTATACGCAAAACAATGTCGCATACTTTGCATGAAAAAAAACGTTAAATTTGTACCAACTCGCACGATAGGTAACATTGATTCATGTCAAAATTTTCGTGTGAAATAATTAATTTTGCTTAACATTTCTTACAAATTTGAACAGAGTACTAGGCCTAAGATGTCGAAGCGAATCGCTTACGCAATGGGAAGCAAAAGTTTTATCTGACATGGCCTTTAGTTTTTGTCGCCAACCTTTTAGAAATTTTTGATTTCTTTTACAAAATTTAAATTACTGGCAAGACTTTGATTTTCTTTTTTTTTTAATTTAAAACAATAAACTTTCATCTTATTTCGAATGTAAATAAATTTAAAAGCTTTTTATACTTTAATAGTCCTATTCCTTCAATATTTTCTAGGAATATTTTCTATGCACATTCGAATTATTATGAAAATTTATATAATAAATGAAATTTTTTATAATAAATATCACTCAACATGAGAAATAAATTTCCAGATTCTATTTTAATCATTGTTTAAAAACATTTAAAAATCATAATCTTTAATATTAGCTTGTTTTAAATTTTGATCTTTTTTAAGAAATAAATAAAACACTTGTTTTTTATTTCAATTTACAATTTTTTTAAATATTTTTTAATTTTGGGATACAAAAACTTATTTTGTGTTTGTATTAATTTCATTTTTTCGTTTGGTATTTTCCAGTTACAATTTTTTATTTCTTAAAATTATCAAAAAAAAAAATTGTGAAAAATAATTTATAAAAATATTGCTTTTTTAAACTAAATAACACACGAAGAAAGAATAAATTACATGGTAAAACGAAAACTTCTTATTTATTTTAAGTTTTAGAGCTTAAATAAATATTGAAAATGCCAGCAAAAGCTTAAAAAGGGTAAAAAATATTGCGAATATTCAAAAAAAATTTTAATAATAAAATAAAACGGTTAAAGAAATACACACTTTCAAATTTTTAACAAAAAACTTAAAATAAAAACCGTGGTTTTAATTTAAATTGCAAACAAAAATAAAATATTTCAACATTTAAAGATAAAAAATATGACTAACTAAAACTCAATTCTCAAACTTCCAATAAATCAAAATAATCACAACAATCATAAACCTTTCAATTTTAAAAGCCAATTAAGTGATTAAACTAGCTTTTAAAAAATCTCCCCTGCATCATGATACCCAAATTGATGTATCTCCTAGTGCCACTATGGCTGACATTCGTAAGCTGGCCCTCTACACAAGCCATACCCAGCGATGTGTATTTAAAAATGTTTGCTGCTCAAGCTCCCTCAGATCCCTGTTATGACGACGATAAGGCTCGCAAATGTATACCAGATTTTGTCAATGCCGCGTATGGGGCCCCAGTTTTGGCCTCAAGTACTTGTGGTGTAGAAAAACCGCAAAGATACTGTGAAATGGCGTCGTCTACCTTAACCGCCAGTTTGTCTCAGGATATGACTTGTAGTATATGTGATAATTCTAACTCACAAAAGAGATTTTCTTCAGTAGCCTTAACCGATCTTAATAATCCCAATAATGTCACCTGCTGGAGATCAGAGCCTATAGCTCCCGTTACGAATCCGAATGCACCACCGGATAATGTAACGTTAACTCTTCCTTTGGGCAAGAAATATGAGCTGACTTATGTCAGCCTACAGTTTTGTCCCAAGGCCCCTAAACCCGATTCTATAGCTATATATAAAAGTTCAGATTACGGCAAAACCTGGCAGCCTTTCCAATTCTATAGCTCTCAGTGTAGAAGAGTATACGGCCGTGCTAACCGAGCTACTATTAATAAACATAATGAACAAGAGGCCAGGTGCACGGATTCACATCGTCATACCAGTGATATAATGGGTGGTTTGCAGGGATCTCGTATAGCTTTTAGCACTTTGGAAGGTAGACCTTCTGCTAAAGATTTGGATGCATCGCCGGTTCTACAAGATTGGGTTACTGCAACCGATATTAAAGTTATATTCCATCGCTTACAAATGCCTGACACCAATTCCCTCATTACTCTGGACAATCCCAATGAAAAATCTTCAGATGCCAAATTGGGAAAATATAATGAACCCAATTCTTTAGTTATCAATGCCCTGGATCAAACTAACTCTATAATAGGGGGCTCGTCAACAGCTCTAGTTGCCAGTTCTGGTCTTCACTATGCTGTTTCGGATTTCTCTGTGGGCGGACGTTGCAAATGCAATGGTCATGCCTCCAAGTGCATAACAGATCATCATGGCATATTGACCTGTGAGTGTAAACACAATACCGCCGGCCGCGATTGCGAACGTTGCAAGCCATTCCATTTTGATCGTCCCTGGGGTCGTGCCACGGCACGTGATGCCAATGAATGTAAAAGTAAGTACCTTTTTAAGTTGTTTTTGCAATATTTATGTGTACGTACAATATTTTTGTTTCTTTCTCAGCACGTGTCTTTGTTTTTGTTTTATTTTTTGTAGTTCTCTCTTTGTAAGCTACTTTAGCTTGAGTTGAGAAAAAGACCTCTTAAATAGTTTTTATTTACCAAAGTTCTTAAGCACTCAGGGTTGTTTTTGTTTCTTGTTATTGCTTGTAGTTTATTTGCCAAAATGTAGCAGGAGCTGCAAAGAACAACAACTGAAACGTGTTGCATTAAATGCTTCATTGGGTTGATTAATTTAATGGAGTGTAGTTTTAAATTATTTAAACACATGTTGGGATTTTGAAGGCATCTTTTTCTTTAAATAAAACAATTTTTGTTAGATTTTTGGTATGATTTTGAACGGGGCTTTTTAAATGTCAGTAACTATTAATCATTGCACTTTTGGTAATATGTTTTTTTAGATCATTACACGTGCTGACTTTAATTGCTGCTCAATGTTGTGATTAATAGAGACAATCAAGTAAAATCTTGGTTTGGTTTCAATTTAAAAATTAAAATAGATACAGTACCTTTCGCTAATAGTACACTTCTATAGTTGCACAACTTTTGTGGACTATAAGCGAATTTGGACTATAACCGATTTTTTTATATGCCATTTTATGGATAATAAGTGAAAATTAGTATAATCCACATTCTGGACTATATGAAAATAATTTAATTCCAAAAAACCACTCTTTTAAACAAAAGAAAAGTTTATTTAAAACATAACCAAATATTGATTTAATTTAAATAAATAGTTAAAACAAAAATCTTTTTTATTAATTAATTCAAATGCTTTAAAAGATTACAATAAAAATAAAAATGTAAATAATGTCAATGCTTCATAAGCCTTAATTATGAGATTTATTTTTATTCTTTTGCTGACAAAAGCAAACACATGGTTTTTTGCATGCGGTCTTCACCTGACAATTTTTTGTTATACCAAATGTCAAAGTCTATATAAAAAACTCTGATATTTTTGTCATAGTTTTTTTTTGTATGAAGCTTGACGTTTATTATGACACAAAATTTTCAGATGTAGACACCATGTTATGCAAAATAAATTGCGAAATTTGGCATTTATAATAGTTGCCAGAAAGGTTGCCAGTTGATTAAAAAAATATAAAGAACAGAGTGGACTATAAGCAATCATTTTAGCATTCAGAATTATATACGCATGCGTAGAAAATGTGGCTTTTAAACGAAAATGAACTACAAGCGAAATGGAGCTCAGAACAAATAATTTGTTTCTTACAAAAATAATCTGCATGCGAATATGACAGTTTTGGCTTAAGTCCGTTTTTGACCTTTAAGCGGAATAGACTAAAAGTGAAAAGTACTGTAAAAGTATTGAATCTTGGTTTAGTAAAATATACTTCTGAGCTAATTTATGAAGAGAGTGTAGAAAACTATTTCCGTATTTGAAATAATTTGCAATATATTTAGGCCCGTTTTCACAACTTACCGATAGCTACAGGTTGGATTTTATCTGCCGTACAAAAAGTTAGCCATTATTGCAGCTTTACTTTAAACTACCAGGTAGGATGAACCTTAATTTATTTTATCGTTCACTTCAGATCAAAGTAAAGTTTTAATACTTTTAGCTATCGCTAGGTTGTGAAAAGTACTTAAAGTACTAACATACTTCTAATAGTTATTCAACAAACATTGTAGCCAACAAATAACCGTATTGAAATCGAAAAACGATTTCAAGTTCTTCAGAAACTACACCATAAAGCAGTTTAAGATATGTTTGACTCGAAAATATTTCTGTAGTTCTAAAGCAGAAATAATTGTTTCAAAAGAGTTTCTAAAAGCTGAAATTCCTATTTAAATTTTATTGTAATTTCGTTCGATATCGAATGCGAAAATTTGCCACCAGATTGCAGTTTTCCAAAGCTTTTACAGATTTCCCGAGGGATACTTAACATGATTTAAAAGAAATGTTTACAGCTGAAAATCATAAATTATGGAATTTTAGGTTTTAAGGATCAAAAAAGTATCCTACTTCCACAACATATTTGTGGTAACAAGATGTAATACTACTTAATTGGTTTGAATCTCACTTAACCCTCATACGTCCTCAAAATAACTTGCAGGAAAGTTATTCGGGTGAAAATCACCCATACTGATTGTTTAATGAAAATATACAGGGTTTTTTTTCATTTATTGAAGGTGTTTGTATATTTTTTAGACAAAATAATATTTAATAACAAAACAATTAACAATAAACTAAAATCATACATAATATTCAATCGGATGTAGGTTGCTTACACGTTTTTATAAATGGGTGAAATTTCACCCGAAGGACTTTTTCGTAATTCTTTTAATAATCTTGTAACGTTTAGATATACCAAAATAAAACTTAATGTTATTAATAAAAAATTTAAATTAAAAAAATTTAGAAAAAATTCTCAATGAGATCCAGCAAAATGTTCAAGAGATGTTATATTTTGAAACATAAAATGGGAGAAATTTCACCCGAAGACCGTATAAGGGTTAATTTTAACTGTAATTTCTTACTGAATTATTATTTCAATTTATAACGATAAAATAAAACTCTTTTCTACAAACCTGCTTTGGAATAAAAATTCCTTTTTCCAAAAAAATGATTTTGGATTATAAAGGATTTTCCAAACATAGAGCACGATGTTAATTGTGAGTCACACCTTAACGTCAAGTGTTTGGCCCAACTTTGACAAATTCAACCATGGAGAGGTACACAACTCAGCAGCATGTCAAGGTTATTGAAACCTTTGACGAAAAAAGGCGTTCAAATCAAAATTCGGCATATTTACGACATTGAACCTCAATTATGACTCAGTGTCATTTGAAAATATGGATAGAGCTATGCCACCGAAGCCGTGTCGATCATTTTGCCGTTATTTTGTTTCACACATAATTGTGATAGATCCTTCTATCATAATAACAAATATTAAGACAATTCTATGAAAACTTTTTGTTTATTTACAATTAACATCGTGCGTTTTGGTTGGACCACCCTTTATTTCAGATTGTTTTTCATCCAGGTTGCTCTACTCTGCTTACTACATAATTAACTTAAGTAATCAAAATAAGATCCAGTTAATTTAAATTTGTTATGCAGTGTATTGTTTTTATCCTTGACTTGAGAGAATTCAATTTTGTTTCAATGAATATTAAAAAAATCCTTCAAAAAACCTATCATATGGCACATATATGCAAGTAATTGATGACATGTTAAACTCACCCATAATTTTAATAGAATCATCTTCATTGGCCCGTCCAACGACCGATCTTAAAGGCTCACCATGCAGAATATATAAAGAACGTGGAGAGGATGAAGGTGTATATGAGAAAAAGACAAACATCCTTCTAAGATTCAATTTAATATCAAGGGAAACAAATGCAATATTAGGGTATGAGTTAATCGATAAAGGTTTAAAAGATAATCCATTTGAAAGTGCAATTTGAACTCCACTCATAAGTACCACGATCAAAACGAACAATTTTACATTCATTACAAGGGATTTCAATGTTAAGAAACGTATCATTAAGCCACATTTGAGTAAATACTATTATTAGCAGCGGAGTTCAACATTAGGCTTGCAAAAGAGAAAATGCAAAATATCGTTGCAATTTAATTAAATCTAACGGAAACTCTGTGTATTTTGTTGTTGGATTTAACAAAAGGGATACTATATTTTGCACTTACACTTTTGCAAGACTAATACTGAACTTTGCTATTATAATTAATGCTTAAACTCTTCGTGTATAAATTTACAGTTTTGTTCTTATACTACGAACGTTTTTGGAAAAAAGTCAGATTGAGTAGGCGGTAAATATTATTAGTTTTTGAAACATTCTCATTACGCTGTGGGAGAACTACAACGTTACTAAATCTTTGTCGTTCTTTATAAATGTATTCATGCACAACAGTAGTTTTAAGCCAGAAATTTAGTACATGTTTAGAAAGATCAGGCGGAATTATTATTTTAAAAGATAAAATTGATTTTGGTTGTGAAAATAGGAATTTTTGTAACAAGATATCTTCATTTTCACCCGTTTTCAATTTAATATAGTGTTCAACTTAATCCGAGCAAGTATCAGTCGCCAAACGTGAAATAAATCAAGTTTGTCTAGGTGCAATAGCGCGAAGCGGATTAAGAACAGTATAAGTATTTGCTGCATAATTATTAAAAACATTGACACTTTGAAAAAAATAGATTTCAATTAAAAAATTTCTGATATGAATTAAAAAATTAATTAAATTTGCACCAGTAGACAAATTAATAGTATCAATTAAAAGTTTAGTTGAATTGGTGAAACTTTTAATTTACTTGACTAAACGTTTAATTAACTTGATTACATTTTTAATTAAAACTGATTTTATTTTTGATTAATGCTTTAATTAGTGAACAATTTTGGAACATTTTGTCTGTGCGTTTTACTAGAAACTCTTTATTGAGGTTTACAAATTCTTCTTAATGGATTTTGAAAAATTTATAAAAACCAATATACATTTGTTTGCAATTGGGGCAAGTCCATTGAAAAGACTTTGTCGGGTCGGCAGGTGAAACATCGTCACATGCGTTGAGTACCGTACAATTCAAATAGCAGATATCTGAATATATCCGAACATGATTAATTTTGTTGAAAAATCAGAAAAGTTTTTGGGAATCAGTTGCTTATGTAATAAATTTTATCAAGAATCAATCAAAAATAAAAGTTATTTCTGAAACGTTAAGAAAAATGTGTTACTGTATTCTACTAAACTAAACTTTAAATTAGACGTGACTTAACCACAGCCATAAAACACAACTGTTCGAGCCAGCCTAAGCGCTAATTCAAAAAAAAAAGGAATAAAAAGTGCATCGTTGTATTAACAAACTAAAATATCGTTAAAGCTTTTTTTAAATTATTTAAAAATCAAATCACCTGGAGAACTTCTTTGCTTTTGCAGAGATTGATCGATATATTTATTCGATAAAACTATTTGCTCCAACAACAAGTACAACTCGTACAAAAACCACAAGCAATTTGTTTTTGTAAAATCATTGTACAATGTCAATAACAGAAATAAAACAAAACAGAAACAAAGATAATAAAAGAGAATAACCAAAATTTTGACATCCAACAGTGATTTTAGCTAATATCAGCTGGGCTTTTAAGACCACCTGTAATAAATTACGTACCAGAAAAGCGCCATCACGAAGCGCATTTCTGGGGTTAAGAAAATACGATATTTTCTTTGAATTGAATTACCTAGCAAAATAAAACTCAATAATTTTTGTTCGGAATCTCCCAAACGTTGTTTCTAACACTGAAAACTAAAAAAATATATAAAAAATTATATGTTTAGTGACGTATGGCTTAGTCTGTATATTATAAAAAGTTTTGAAATTACTTTGGTATCTTTCAGGAGGGTGAATTTGACAAGTTTCGGCGTTTCCACATACACACTGTGTCCATTAATTTTTCAAAATCTTATCAACTCAAACGAATCATAGCAATTGCTTACGATTAATGAAATGGAAACTTGAAAAATTGTTTTCTTTCAAAAATATTTAAAACAAGTCGCAAAATAAGTCATGGGAGTTGATTGGTATCCAACCATGATAAAGAATGTAATTAATAAGGCGTAAGCAAACTTCAACTCTTAAACATTTCTTTAGAGCCGTTAATGCCCGCGCCACCAACACCACACAGTTTACGGTATCGTGACCACCATCAACGAATAAATTCTTTCGAAAATGTTAAAGCCAAACAAATAGCAAAACATTTAAAAAATCATTATCGGAAACAGCACGAGGAGCTTGTTGGATGATATTAAAATTATTCTAATAGATAAATGACAGCAGATTATAAAATTCAAAATGATGACGATATTAATGAGGCTTACACAGATTTTTGACGACGGCCACTACGTTCTAAAGGCATTATTAAGAAAAATTTACTACCAGTTTAAGAAAAAAATATAACATAAAAGCCAATAATGCAAAATATGCAGCCAATAAAAAAGAAGTGATTTAATTAAACCATCATTTACACGCTTTAAGCTTCTGCTCATTTAAAATAAAGCCTTAAGTCAAACTCTTTTTCCAAACACGTCAAAGTCACACACAGATACTGTATCTAAAATGTTGTATGTACAAGATACAAACATAGATACAATTCTCAATAATTTGAAACTACTTTAAAGTATGAATGAATAGTAAATTGTTATTGTACAGTTGGTTGGTTGGCTACATTTACACTGCCATCATGCTTGAAGCGAACATTGAAAGACTGCCAGACACATAGACTCGCTGTGAAATCAATTTCATTTGCTTCTTATTTAACCCCACTTTCTTGAAAGTCTCGTGCCTTTTCCCATAAAAACAAAGAGTTTTACTCGAATCTGGTTACTTCTATTTAGTTGTGGTAATAAACACCATCTACTTGCTTGGCTGACTGCATAAATGTGTGTGCGTGTGTCCGTGTCTAACAGAGTTTGGAATACTGGCCTCTTGCGTGGTAATAGCCGACTTTTAATAGTGCTTAGAAAATTGTATTCGTAGTGCCGTTAACTATTTTTCAAGTCACTACATATTTTGTTGCTTTTTAGATTTAACAAAAATGTAGTTGATGTTGAACATGCAAAAAGTTTGGATGATGATTGTCTGTTTGGATAAGTGGAAAAGAATATTGCCTTGGACTGTGTGTGTACTTTTTGCTTGAGAAAAATATTTTATTCTAATGGTTATGAATTTTACTGGCCCATTAGACAAATCATAAAATTAAAGAGCCTTTTTTCTTATTATATTTTGTTAAATCAAAAATGAATGATGGGTTGAAAGCAGGGAGAGCCAATCTGATAAAAATTAAAGAGGCAAATGTTCTGAAGAAGTCATATGCAAGCAAAGATCCATTAACAACAAGCAATAATTACAAAGTTTGCAGTTATTTTCAATTTTATTTATTTTTTATCCATATTACCCATTTTGGGAGCAGTTTTGTTTCGTGTCTTCCCATGTAAGATTTTACTTGCTGTCCTTGTTTCTGGAGTATCGATCCATTCAGTATTGTTATTTTGACTTATATCAGTTTCCTTAATCGGTTGTTGTGCCAGCTAAGACGATGAAGGGTCTGGTGTTTTTTTTTTAATGCGCTTATCTAATCCTGCGAAGCTTGTCTGCAGGAAATCAACCAGAATCTCTGGCGGGAATCGAATCCGCAACCCCAACGCTGATTGACTAGCTCGCCACCAGCTAGCCTACAGGCTTATTATAAAAATGGGCGTTAAAATCAAAATGCATATCGTGCACTTCGTGATTTTTGCGGTCAATTTATTCGTCCAAATATGCGTACAATGGGGAAAACCATGCAAAAATTTAAGCAACCCGGCTCTGTAGGAGATGTGAAAACACCTGTGCATGCTCGTACAGCATAAAATATTGCTGCTGTTCGCGATAGTGTGGCTGACGAGCCGCCCACCTCAACTCAACATTTTGCATAAAGAATTGCCTTTACACGCTTACAAGGTGCAATTGACTCAGGAACTAAAACCTATTGTTCATGCCAAACGTCTTCAATGATTAGAATGGTGGAAGGAAATGGCAACTGTGGATGATAAATTTTCGAAGAAAATCATCCTCAGTGATGAGGCACATTTTCACCTCAGTGGATTCGTCAATAAGCAGAATTGCCACAGTTGGGCGAATGATAATCCAAGAGTGATTGGCGAAAAACCAATGAACCCACAACGAGGGAGTGTTTGGTGCGGTTAAAGGGCTGGCAACATCATTGGGCCGTATTTTTTTCCAAAATGAGGCCGGTCAGGCAGTTACTGTGAATGGTGTTCGCTATTGTGAGATGATAACGAACTTTTTATGGCCCAAATTGAAAGACGATATGTGGTTTCAAGAGGACGGTGCCACTTGCCACACAGCTAACGAAACAATGGCTATTTTTCGCGACAAAATCAATGGCCGTGTTATCTCACGTGTTGGCGATGTCAATTGGCCGCCAAGATCATGTGGTTTGACACCCTTTGACTTCTTTCTTTGGGGTTATTTGAAAGAAAAGGTGTACGTCGATAATCCAGTAACAATTCAAGAGCTAAAGGATGTGATAATTCGCCACATTAACGGCATAGAACCACAATTATGCCTCAGCGTCAGCGAAAATTTGGACCATCGGATGGAGGTGTGCCGCCGAGGTCGGGGCGGCCATTTGGCCGATATTTTGTCTCATACATAATTGAATTGAATTGAAAAGTATGGAGTTTAAAAGTTCACGACTGTAGGCAACTAAAATCCTTCAATAGGAAAATTCGCCAGAAAGATTTTGGTCCAATAGGAAACCATGATGGAACGTATAGAATACCCACTATAGTACGACATGTTAAAGCTTAACGTATTCGATGTTTTGGGTATGTCATTTGCTTGCCGGCTGAATCACTTAAAAGTCTCGTGTTATACCTCGGAAAGACGCGGTAATATCAGATTTCAGACTCCTCAATGTCAGTGACTATGTAGCACTTGCAGATAATCGCAATGCTTGCGAGCAATTTATGCGAGAAGATTTGGCCCACATTGCCAGAAGACAGAAATGCTTGGAGGCGAGATGTGAAAGAAGCGTTGGCCCACACTAGGTGTTACGATGATGCAAGAGCTTCTGTATATTTTTTTAAAATACCATATCACAGCTTTAATAGTAAGGAAAGAAGATATGCACGAAGGCTTTAAACATTTTGCTCATAAGTATCTTAATACACAAGGAAGAGCCATATTGTTATACCCTTCATTACAGGTTTTTAATTTCTACAATATTGATATAAGACTTACACAGAAAAAAGCAAAAATGTATCTTAATAAAAAAATTTGTAATATTAATTAAAAAATTTGCAACTGTAAACAAATTATTGGAATCAAATAAACTTTTAATTCACTTGATGAAACATTTCATACACTTGATTAAATTTTTATTTAAATCTGATTTTAGTTTTAATTAATGCTTTAATTGGTGAACAATTTTGGAGAAATTGACAATATCTATCTTTTCGTGTGTATTTTTAAAAGTATTTTCCAAAGACCTAAGATGTGATGGAGACTAGGGAGATTTGTATTAACATATATTCCAAAAGGGATTTCAATTAAAGTTCAGCCAGATCTGTCCGCAAATGGCTGAAATATGACCAATATACTACGAGTTATTTCATTTGACCCAGAACGGTATATTTTTCAACGGCCTCCATACAAGTGTCCTATATAAGATTTATTTAAGAAATCAACTTATTATTTAATTTTTAGGGTGCACTGGTAGGCTAGTTGGTAGTGAGTTAGTCTATCAGTGCGAGGGTTGCGGGTTCGATCCCCGCCAGAGACTCTGGTCTGTTCCACTCCAACGGGCTGAAGGCCTACGTTACTATTGCTCGGTTAATTAAGTTAGAATATAATTTGTAATTGTATTTGTTACTCTTATATAAATAAATAATATTTAATTCTTATTTATTTAACTAGCGCCTATACAAATTTGCTGACAGAATAATGAATTTCCTTTACATACTTAGTTCAAAACAAGTAAGAAAGCATTGGCTTGACCGCCCGACCATATGATACCCTGCACCACAGTTTTTACAAACAAATTTTCGAGATGATAATTTCTGAGAGGCAGAAATTGTTCCCTATCTCTCCTAGTGGTCCTACGATTCGGTCTATTTTCATTTGGCTTGGTCCTTGTGCCAATAAGAACCTATATGCCAAATTTTATAAAATTAGCTCCACAATTGCTACCTGTTCTTTGCGCACAAGGTTACATGGACAGCTAGCAAGCCAAGCCTGCCAGACGGACATCGTTAAATCAACTCAGAAAGTAATTCTGAGTCAATCGGTATACTTTAAGGTGGGTCTAGGACCAAAATTTTAAGGTGTTACACATATCAGCACAAATGCATAATACCCTCTCCACCATGGTGGTTGCGTATAAATACTTGATAATGTGTAGAATGAAATCGATTTTTAAGTTTTACAGCGTCCTTTCCTATTCATCCACCAAATTTTAAAGTCCTAGACTAATCGTTAAGCTTGGGAGAGTTTTTTGTATTAACTTTATGAATGGGGGCTTAAGTTAATAGTTAACACCCAAATTTTAAGCCCCCCTTTAAAAAAAACAAATTTTATCAATAATGGCCAAGTTTAATTTTAGGCACTAAATGTTTACAAATGTAAGTCAGTTTCAACCACACTTTTTACAGAACTTTTAACTTTAATTTAAAACTTTTTTGAATGTACTGCGACTGTATAGCCCTACAAAAGATAAACTATTGCACAGATAGAATTAAGTGCAGTAGACTATAATCTAACTGTAAATACCAAGTACCAAATGCTGCACAGTACAGCATTAAGTTTAGTTTGCCAAAAGCATAAGACAGACAAGCATCATACGAATACATCATATGTGTATGTTGGAATTGAAACAAAAACGCCTCAAGGATGAACAAATTCAAGAAATATTATTTAACTTTGCTGTAAAGTATTGAAAAATATAAATTCTAAAATTGATTTAAAACGGTTTTCCAAGACCTAGACTTTCAGACACACACACACGTTAACAGACATAATGATTGCTCATTTAGGCTTAAATTGATGAATTGAATTCATAAAAAATAACAAGAATTACAAAAAACCCCCAATAACGTCCACCCAGTATTAAAATATATTTATGTATTTGGCAATACAACACGTGTCTAATGTTACTCAATGACGGATAAGCCTAATCCGTTGTATAAATGTTATTTTCTTTTTTTTTGCGTTCCTAAGCTGGAATGATACCCAGCACGCGTTTGCTGTTTAACAAACAAAAATAGTCCTTTGAGTGCTTTTAAGAGCAGCAAAAAGAGCAATTTAATTGAAAAGTTATTTATGTTAAATTGAAATTAACAACAGCACCAAACATGCAAAGGAAAATCTAGAAGATGGTGGTTGTTACTCTTTCAATCGCATATGTACCTGGAATAGATGTTAATTCTCCCAAAAGGGCGGGTTTTCCTCTAGTAGAAACATTAATAATAAATGTTTGTTAATAATCTATAACAAAGTTATGAATTTTTGATTAGGGCAACAACACACTTTTTATTTGTCAGCTTCTTTTTTAGGATGGGTTGCTGTTGAAGGTTGTATTTAAAAAGGATTAATATGGAATTTGTATACAGAAGGTTTAAATAAGTTATTTAACATAAATGTGTGTTTTGTTCAAGCTTTGATAAAATATAATATAATTTCTGTTTTATTAAATGTTAAAAATATGTGTTTATTATTGAGATTATTCTTTAAAAAACACCTTGGATATAAACGATACGATATTTTCAATAAATTCAGAATCTGTACATCCTGAGATGAGTTGCTAAGAGGCTATACATACGGGGAAATACGAGACAAAACTTTATGTACATTTGTGTTCTAAAAATAGTTCTACAACTATTCTAAATATACTGCACTCATTTCCTCCTAGGGATCCCGAGTGCGAAGATTAAAGTTGTAATCTGGAGAGATACAGATTCAACCAACATTTAAAGTTGGCATGTGACATCAAGTTACAGATCTTAACTGTATCGTGATTCAAACATTGGGATGTGTTTTAAAATATACCCAATGAGAGACAGAGAGAGAAAGAAAGCGCCCATAGCAGTGGTTGGCTTGTAATGAAGGTAGGTAGAAAGGCTGGTGTGAAGTCTCCTTCACACCTTCACCCAGCGATCGATATGGTCCATTGCGACGCCTTATTCAGAGATAGATATGTTAAGATGGAAAGTAGATGAAATATAGAGCGAAAGTATAAGACAGTTAAAAGATAGACAGGAAAATAGAGTTTCGGACCAAATCCGAGAGAAATCCTACTCAGCCTTACGTGTGACCAGCACCCAGACTCCTCTCGCACAGCCAGGCCATCCCATTACAAATTCTCCCGAGACATCCCCTAATTCGCCAAGGAATCTACATCCCAGCCACCTCAGCATCCTGCCCTGTTTCCTGGGACAGTGGCACAGTATGTGCTCAACTGTCTCCAACTTCTCCGGGTCCTCACACAACCCGCACATATCCAACAACTCGGCTCCCATCCTCACCGCCATGCTGCCTTTCATACAGTGGCCAGTGATAAGCGACTCCGAATCGGACCTCCTATGCACCGGCGACAGCGTTCGCGATACCCGGCAGTCCGTTCGGTTCCCTCATGTTTGTTATGTTACTTTCATCCAATTCATACGAGGGCTTTTACGACGTCGTTTTTTTTTTCTTTAATCCCCTTTGAATAAACTTCCAAAAATTCTTTGCGTTCATACGATGATTTTAAGTTACGTAACATCATTTATCAGGGAAATAAAAAAATGTTTTTGTATCGATTTTAAATATATATTTTACAACGATTACCTCTGTTATCCGAAATTATTAAAAAAATTATTTTTTCGTTTATTTCTGGGCAATCTAAAAAATAATAATAAACGAAGAAGGGAAATTCCCTCGAAACGTACTGGAAACATGTTCTGTAAAAATTACTTTTTTCCTCAAATTATTTATATATTTACATACATACGAAAGTCTGTACAAAAAGTCCTTGAATATTTTTCTCATATTATGTAGATACTACAATAATCGTTTAAAATTTAATAAAAAAAAACACACAAAAAACTACTCAAAATTTGTTGAAATAAAAAAATTAAATGAAAAAAATTGTTGCGGATGATCGAGGTCTCACTGTATTTTCAACCCGACTCTTTAAAGTAAGAAAAAGAAAAAAACGTAACGGAATATAAGAAAACGATCTGAAAAGCAAAAACTGAGTCTTTTTATTTACCTCCATTTCTTCCTGCAACCGTTTGCCAACAAACAAAAATATACGCCGAAAAAGTATTGGCTGTATTTTAAAGAAGATTTCCTTGCAGTAAAAAAGCACAGGCTTCTAAGCAAGTGGCAAGGTAAATTATCCAGACAACCCTCAACAAAAACAGCTACCTGCGTCTATCTTAACATCTTTTTCACCTGGTATTAAAAGTATCGTCGAATTAGGCCGTAAATGTATTGAGGTATTGGGCCCAATATTATTATTGTTTCTCAAGCAAGCTTTAATGAAAATTTTTTGAAGCAAAAGAAATAGTTTCGACCAGCTTTTTATACCCTATGTCACCATAAGTTCCTTTGCCAATGTGTAAAGCTTGTTATTACTCGAACCGTATTTTTTCCAAAATGAGGCGGTCAGGCAGTTACTGTGAATAACGTTCGCTTATGTAGTGTCAACAGGACGGAGCCGAGATCACGGCTGCCATTTGGCCGATAAAGAAATGACAGTAATTTCCTTAATAATTTGTGTATTATTCAAAATCAACATCGGCCCTCCTCGGTTACTCCTGGCTAACTGAGCCTTAAGTCATTCGAGATTGGTTCTTTGTGTCTCAGAGCATTTTGGCTACTGAAGGGTATCATAGTAGTATTGGCAGAGTTTATGGTGGGTCCACTCCATATATTTAAACTAACTAAAAGGTATACACATAAGTCGTGATACATCCTTTCCGACATGGTTACTTCGTCAAATCCAGTAAAAGATAAAACTAGATAATCGGCGTAACCATAAGTGCGGAAGCCCAAGGATATTGCGGTTCTTTTTCGATAACTGTTTCGATAATAAAGGCAATGGAACGCTACCTTGTGGACAGCCCTGAGTATAATACAAAAATAAAAAAAAAAATTTAAATGTTTAGTGTTCTAATTAATATTTAAAATTCGGAAAAAATCAAAGACGTACTTTCGAAAATCACTTTTACATATACAAATCTTTTCTTGTCTACAATACTATAAGTATCAATCCCAATACAACGAAAATCTTAAGGTTAAACATTGTGGCGATCGGTCCCTAGCGGATTATTGCTTACACATAAAGTCAACTATTCTAATTGGTGTTATATTTTCAATTGCTTTTCCTTAAAAGGTTCTTTAGTAGTAGTTGTAAGATTTTTCTGTAAAAACGTTTAAAAAGTATAAATTTTCGCGACTTAAATATAATCGACTTGCAAAGCTTAATTAAATATTTCTGATTAATATCCATGGAACTTCGATTATGATAAATTTCATATTTCGTTCGACACCTGCAGTAATTTGTATAATTCACAATGTACGTATGTATGCATTTTTTCAGGCTCATTATTCGCTTCGTTGGACAAAGAAATAAGAAATAACGGCATTGTTCGTGAAAACATCCGAATTTGAATTTTCATAAATTTTTTTTAAGAATGCTACTGATACACTGCGGAACAGTTGGTTTGCGGTCTGGAATTTGATTGCAAATTTTTACGATGTGAGGTCGCTAATTTTAAATCTAGTCTCCATTTTTCCCTATCAGCTCTTTTTTTTGAGACATACCGTTATGCCCAAAATTAAGGCACTTTCACGACATATATTGGAATAACTTGAAAACGGTTGACCATATTCAGTAAAATAAAAAATCCGAAACTCGGCAACGATATTATCTTTAAGCCGTGTTTACATTGTTTTTAAATTTGCCCTGTAGTTTCAGAGATATCGTAGAATGTTTTAAGAAAAAATGCTGAATTTTGAAAAAAAGTAAAAAATCACTCTTTTCAAGTTTAAAGTCCTGTAACTCAGTAAGACATGATCTGAAAGAGAAAAGAGATATATGTTAAATCTTGTACAATTCAGTTAAACAGCTCTCGAGATTTTTCGAAACACCTAAAACAAATGCAGAAAACACAATATTCGCGCATATCTCGAAAACGCTTCTGAGAAAAATAAATTAATGTCATATTCGTGATCAGCAGCCCCGATTTATCTTAGAAAACATCTCATTTTTTGAGGTTATGGCAAAAATTTAAAAATTTCTGAACCAGAGAATCAGTGCTTTGACACTTTTTGTTATAAGTATTTGTGCAATTTTGAAATTTCTCCCGTTTAACCTCTTTCAATTATATACATTAATGAATTGATTATTTTTCTTCAAATACAATCGAAAATAAATTTCCAACATACATTTTTCTGTGCATCCACCATTTACAAATATAAAAATAAAATTCAACAGAGTTTTATATAAAAATCTGTATTTATTTTGCAATTTTGAATTTCCAAATAAATAGAAACAAAAACAACCTTTTTAAATAAAGGTCATAAATGCAATTGCTTTTTTATTACAACACAAACATATGCGTACAATTTGTTTCGTCGAAAAACTGCATATTGAAAAGAATTTAAAAATTTCGTTGAATTTTTTTTTTAATAAAAGCCAACAACAAAGAAGAACAAGTATTTACCCTTAATAAACCTTTTGGGAAAATATACTAACGATGCAACAGAGAACAGAGGAAAGAAAATCGCCACGCGCCCAATGCTGCAATGAAAGTGGTGGAATTGTTTTGTTTGCTGGCTGACTGCGTTCAGAGACAGTGGTATTGTAATGGTGGTGGTAAATCGCCAGTTTTAACAAATTTATGGGGATTTTAAAAACAACAATTGTTCAAATAAGAGGAACAAATATTAAAAGTAATAAAATTTTACCTGTTATTGACTTGATTGAGGTTTTGTATGCAGTTATGGATACCGTTTAAAATATTAAGCTGTCAGGCAGTTTAAGCGTTTTGTTGTGAAAAGCTGTGTAAGTGTGCGTGAAATACTTGTAATACCTTGATTTAAGAATGTACTGAACTTGCACCTGGATGCATGAAAGTTAAAATTAGTGTATTTCTTGAGGCACTTTTAAACACAGTGCATCTCATAGAAGGACACATCAAGGGTATGCATTAATGTTATTGAAGTCAAGGTGTTTAATGGGTTTAGTTAACCGATCCACACGTAACGAAAGTATATTTCTCGATATGGTCAGCTTCAACAAACTATTTTTAAACAGAAATGATAAAACATACTATGGCTACTATAACCATATTATTTTCACCTATAACCATATTATGTTTAAAAAAGTTCTCCGTTAAGAAACTTCAACCATATTATGGTTGTCTGATTAAAAATAATAAAAGTATATGTAGTTGTTTTTCAACCATCACATGTTGCTCTGGGAATTGGAAAATTATATAATTAATTTATGTTGTGTGTTGCTTCCTTGATGGAGGACTATGTTTACCATAATATGGTTGCCGGTGACAATAATAAATGAAATTTTTCGTTAAAATAGTTTTTTATGAAAACGTGGTTTTATCTGTGTAAGCTAACTTAAATACCCTGCGGGAAATTTGTGCCAATTGTTCTTAAAGCACTTATCCCTTGACCAGTGAACACAATATCATAATAAAAAGGACCTACAGAGAAAAAGGTAGTTGATGCAAAACTATCATATGGCTTTGGCTAGAACACTTAGTTGGTTCACTCGCGACAATATCTGCGACAGGCATTATATTAAGCGAAATTTAATGTATCCATTTAGTTTGTTGACATTACCTGTTACAAAGTGGCATAAGGGTCCTAGGACATCGCCATTTTAATGTGACAGGTCCCCTTCATATAAAGTGTTGGAACTAAAACCACTTGAAAACTAACAGGTGACAAGTTTGGTATTAGTTCCCCTTCCCCTAGGGTAATGCTACATTCGAATAATTGAAAAAGTGCAAAATAACTTTTCAACATTCTAAGGCGATCAAAAAAATGAGTTGTTGCGACTTTAAACGAACTTGAGCCAAAAAGCTTAAGGTAAAGTTATTTAAAAATACAAAAATTATTATCATTTCTGCAAAAAAAAATCCATAAATAGAAATTATTTCTGAAATCATAATAAAACAATTTTTTCTGCAAAAAAAAAAAAAAACAAGTCAGAAAATAAAAATTATTTTAGGCAAAAAAATAAAAACAACACTGTCGTTATGTCCTGTATACATTGAAAGAGTCATTTATCTTCGATCTTTGTTGGCCACCTATGCCGTTTACTTCCCTAGACTTTTGTAAATGTCGTTTTCACTAGGTAAAGTGACTTTGCATGTCAGTGTGTCTGTGTTCTTGGGTCGCTTTTAAATGCCTAAGGTGGTAATTTCGCTTAAATATTGCATTACGCAGGATGTTGGCATTGTTTTATTCACTGTTGTTTGCTTTTCAATGTTTTCAGGATATTCGTTTTTGTATTTGCTGTTGTTGTTGTTGTTGTTATTTTTTTGCGTGATGCGTGCTTGCGATACTATTTCTGATATAAACATTTCTTTAGTAGTATTTATTTGGTAATAACAGGTACGAAATGATGTGTTAACATGGCTTTTTATTGTTCTTTTCGTTGAAGGTAGATAATTTAAATATATTTTTTTTAAATAATAAAGTGGGGTTTCTACATTTAGAGAAATAAAAATAAGAAAACTATACCCAAATTAAAATTTTGCAACGTACTATTATGGTTAGGGATGCAAACGATACATCGGTGTTTAGAAAGTATTAAATTTTTTTTATAATATTTTAACGATTTTTATTTTTTTAATTTAAGCCCTTATTAAAAAATATAAAGTGTATTTCAGTGCATTGCATATCTATATAATATGGGGAAACCCCTGTTATAAAATAAAAAAATGCTGAAACAATTTTGGAGATTTGAACAAGCTTGAAGGCCCAACTAAATTATGCTTAAGTTGGCTTAAGCAACATTTTTTTTTTTTTAATTTCCTAAGCTATTCCCGCGAAGCTCTTCGCTTGTCTGCAGGACATGTAAATCATATGTGTCAAACCATATTGTACTTAAGAAAATGTTTGTCAAGTTTAATGAATCTTTCATTTGCTTAAGAAAAGCGCGAAACTGAACGTACTTTCCGTATGGAATTAAATGTGTTTTTAAATTCATTTGACAGGCTTTTTGTTAATTTTTTAAAGAAGCTTATGCATATTATAGTAAGTCCTTAAGACTTTTAGTAGCAAGGAAGAATTTAAGCAGTCCGTAAGTATTAATGTAAGTATCGATGGTTACCGTGGAAAAATCGATATTTTTAAACATTGATGTTTCTCACAACATGTTGCATCCCTAATTATGGTTGCTTCGATCACGTTATTGTTACTCGAAACGATTTTATGGTTAAATAAGTCCTACATAAGAAAATCACAGCTGTATTGTGGTTGTCATAATAGATGATATGGCTAATGGTAACATTATTATGTTTACCACAAATAATTGTATGGTTTTTTTATTAACTATAACGAGTTGCTATTGAAATATGGTTAAAAGAACAATATCGTATTTTAAAGGATAGGAAAAAAACATACTAAAATCTTTATATCTCAATATTTTTTTAATCCGTAAATGCTGTTAAGTTTTATTGTGGAAATGAGAAGCAAGAGTTTAAATTTACTTTTTACCCCTTTGTGGTACACATGAGTCTGGCCAGACCTTTTTCAATGTGTATAGAAAATCAAAACATTCGTCAGCCGTAGGGTTAAACACAACGAAAATTTTAATCTGCTTTTTACTTAATTTAAGAATTTTATACTTATTTCAAGAAATTCCGGGATTGATTTTCGAAAGGGACTACCATTTAGGATTGTTTTGAGGACGTTGTAGTGTTATTCGTACTTGAATTTTTGAGTACGACTCGTACTTAAAGTAATCGTAAAAAACTTGATTTATACCGTTTTTCCTTTCTGTGTACGATTGGGCCACCATATACCCAGAATATTTCTGAGACTATTTTTGTTGAATGCTTGCAATCGTGTGTCTATATTTCTTGTACTTTGCAAGTTTCGGATGCGTTGTACAAAACAGATTTAAGGTTGCAACTAAATATTCTAAGCTTAGTCTGCGTATTTATTTGATTTGACCGCCAAATATTATTTAAAATGCCAAACATCCCTTTGGGTTTATTTATTCTACATGTTACATCCAATTCAGCTTCGCTCGTGTTACCAACAAGCCTGCCAAGAGTATTTAAGTTGTCAACATTCTCAATGAAATCGCTTCCTATATAAAGAGATGGATTCCTTATACCACAGTGTCCACTGTTCATTAATTACATTTGTGCTATATTGATCTCAATTGCTGCAGCTGCGGCATTTGTATTGAGTGCTGTAATGTTCTCTTGAAGATCACATAAACATATGTCGCCGGCATATTCGACATTTTCAAGTTATGTAAATGTTTTCCATTTTATATCTTTTCTTCCTTGTATGAAACTTCTCAAGACATAGACAACTAAAAATTATGAACCTTTGGTTCACAAAGGTTTTTGTGACTTAGCACCTTTTAAAATGCACTTAGCAATTTTTTTTTCACTTGTTTTGAAATTTATAAAATATAACCTTTATCTATTCAACTGGGGACTCAGGTCATAGTGGGATGGCTATGCACATTGACGGTGGGGCCCATTATTACGTATGGACGCTGTGTTTAGTGGCAGGTAATGAGGCTGGCAAGTCGTAGGAACCTTCTGTCTAAGGCCACAGAGCATACACTCTGTTCTCTGTGCTAAGGCTTAGAGTATACCTCGCTCGGCATGACACGGGGCATGACAAGTACGTCTCCAGCAGCTTTGGATGTTATCCTGCATCTTCTACTTATTATGCAGTATGTGAAAGGATTAGCAGCCAGAATTTTTCTAAGACTGAGGGAAATGCAATTGTAAGGATATTTCGCGATAAGTTTCTTGCGGATCTTAGATGAGATTGGCATAAGTGGTTATTGCATGGGCTTTGGGCATTTGCCGAGGCTGCAATTACCATCTATGATGAGCTCGTCAGGTCAGAGCTGATCTTAGGAGGGATTCGCTATTTGTACTGATGGCTCGAAAATAAGGGACACGAGAACAGAGGTCTACTTTGAGAAAATATATACTAAAAGGTCATACTTGCTTCCTGACGACTGCAGTTAATTTTAAGTGAAGATTCTTGGGATTTTAAAGGCCATATAATTAATAACGGGTATTTTTGCTGTGGGCTCGAAGGTCACTGCATATGTGGATAGTCAGGTGGCTCTTGGGGCCTTGCTGCGCTGTTTTGTGAATTTCCAGCTAGTGGATGATTGTTGAAGACAGCTCGTAAATGGGAGATACTGACTGGGTGGAGACAGTCAGACCTCTTACAGGCTTTAATTTAGGGAAGTCAAGGGAATAAGCAAGGAAATTTTGTTTATTACCCTTTATGAAAATGAATCGGTGCTTGCACTTATTATTTAGTGGCTTTCTTTTATAAATACTTTTTTAAAAACGTTTTTCCGGATGTTTATAGGTACAAAATATAATGACTTACTTTAGAAGGCGTTCGATTTGGGGCAACCCTTGTAAAATTAATTTTATCTTTAAGTATAATTGTAAGAAGTGCTGTTATGTTTTTCTGATTACTCAACACATTATTTTATAGGCAAAGTTTTTACTGTGTAACTACTTCCCAGAGGGAAAAAGAAGGAGTACGGATGCCTTCTAGAAGGCCTCTGTACTCCTTCTTTTGGATATACAAGGCCTGCTTGCTCCATACCATACTCATATCTTTTTTACACACGTTGTCATTGCGGAGAAGGCCTTCCGCTCTCGCTTCTTTAGCAGGTACATATGTATGGCAACGGGATAAAAAAATAATTGTTTTGCTTTTGCTTGTGCAAAAAAAAACAATACAAAAAATGTTACTCCTTCTCTACTCCCTTCTCAAAGAAGCGAGTGTGGAAGGTGTATCTAATCTTTTACACCAAAGAGCCGAGGCCTTCTATGAGGCATTCTTTAGCAGTTAGATAAGAATAGGAATTTAATCAAAACAATTTTTAAGCAGGCCTTTTACAAGGCCTGAAGTAAGAAGGTCTTCTGAGTTTTACCGCTGGGTTTATTTGGGACTACTTAATACATTTAGCAAAGCATTCTCATCACACATCGCTAGAAAATATGACTAAGTAAACCATATTCGAATTTGACAGCACCTAATTAAATAAAAAATGGTAATTAAACAAACAAACTATAAAAAAAATATATGAAAATCGGTTTGATTTTCTTAAAAAATGTAGTTTGATAATATGCGAGAAAAAAAAATACTAGATAATTTCTATTTTATTTCTAAAACAGGGAAGAGGGTGGCTGTAAAAAAATCGACAAAAGAAAAATGGCCCAAGGAAAAAAATGTAAAATCACCCAAAAGAACATGAAAAATTACTCAAAAAGTTAAAAATGAAATTTTGCCCAACAACACGTAAAAGGGCAAAAAAAATGAAAAACTACCCAAAACAAATTGTTAACCAAAATAAAAAAATTAAAAATTACACAATTTGCAAAAAAATGTGTTTTATTATTCATATAAATTTAGTTACATACAAATGTAAGTTTTATGTAAAAAATTGCATTGTGTCTTCAACCGCTGCTCGGCTGTATGGACAGTTATACTCATTTGAGCCCTTCGCCTAAATTTGTGCCTGCATTTTGATCAAACAATCATTGCAGCATTTTAAATGTCTGCATGGCAATAATGCTGTGTTGGGAGAATTGACACAGCATACAATGCATTTAAAAGTATTGTTTACGTTATTGACTCCATTGTTATCGTCTGTCGATTCCACTTCACTATCTGTTTCTCCCGGATCGCTTTCAATGTGTCTTCGGATGTAGCAACTGTAATTGTGGCTGCTTCTAAAGCTTCACACCCAAATTCATATTCCAATTTTTTCATTGTCACTTTTTTTAACTGTGCACTCGTCAATAGTTAAATATTAATTATCACGGCATAGTTATAATCAATTACTCAAAACAGAATATAGCTTTTTGCGATTTTTACAAATAACATTCAGGAATTCGACGTACAATGATAATGAATGATTTAGGCAAATAGTATGTAAGATTTTGACGAAATTTTAAAAATTAAAGATGTTCCGAAAAATTTTCCATATTTAATACAATATTTTTGGGTGATTTTTAATAACGAAAATTCACCAAATTTTAAAAACGAAAAATCACCCAATAATAACGAAAAATAGCCCACAAATTTGCGTCACTTTTCATATGAATTCAGGTATATTTATGCTATTTTTA
Source organism: Pollenia labialis (assembly GCA_949318255.1). Classification (NCBI taxonomy): domain Eukaryota; kingdom Metazoa; phylum Arthropoda; class Insecta; order Diptera; family Polleniidae; genus Pollenia; species Pollenia labialis. Next base: position 50,812,812 of record OX439142.1, read on the forward strand.
GAATATTTTTAAACATATTTTTTTTAAACCTTTTTGCATACTTTAAAACTTTTTGTACATTCACAAACTTGCCCTGCACACTACCAATCAATTTTTCTTTCCAGCAAAACAAATCGATAATCAGCAGAAAAACTAAAACAAATTGCAAATGATCTCTACACGCTGAATCAAAAATAAATTTTACCAACCCCTATCATTACAAAAAGAAAAAAAAACATAAAAACAACTGCAAGATCACCAAAAAACACTCAATCAGCCAGTAAAACTATTCACTTATGATTCGTAATTTTACTCTTTAAAACAATTTGCCAAAAAGGACTCATGTTTTTTTTTTTGTTTTTGTTCAATATAGAAGAAAAACGCAGCAGGCGTTTACCAAAAAAAAAAATATAACACGGTGTTAATTCCAACAAAATTTACCAGACATAATTTATGTTTTCGTTTTGTTACTGGCAATACAACAACAAACACAACAAACAATAATGAATTGAAAAAGGGAAGAGAAATCACAGTCAGTCAGTTTGTCTGTCATTTAGTGGTGAATACAAATGGAGGATTGCAAATAAAACAATAGATTGCTAATACAAGACTTGTATTCATACATTTAAACAAGGGTTTCCTTTTTTTCGGTCCAAATTATTTGCAAACCGAGGAGGTACAAGAACACATTTTTTTTTGTTTTCAAGTGTGCTTCAATTACACATAAATAAAGGTTTTAATATATGATAATTGTGTTAGAAAATATAAAATTAGTTATAAAAGAGAGCTTAACGAAGTAGGCGTTATTTATTAACACTCCGTTTATGTGTACGTATGTACAGTTAGATTTTTAAAATAAAAGAAGGATATTTTAATAATTAAAAAATAAATAAAAATGGAGCTGACGGTATGTTCACATTTTAAAAATATTTGACAAAAAATGCGAATTGAGCCTGACCACTTATTTTTATAGACAGATTTAACAGATTTTATGAATTTACCAAAGGTTATTTTGTTAATTAAAAAAATTTATAAGAATATAATTCATAAAATCAAATAAATAAAGGATAGAAATAATGGTTACGTATGGGGCGTCAAATATTAATCAAGTATGAATAAAGTTTTGCTTTCTGGTATGTGATGAAAATCGATATATTTAAAAATGATAGAAGTTGTGATGAGTTCCGTGCGATTTTAAAATTTATTTTTGAATTAAAGTCTTAATTTTTTGTTCAAAATACAGTTCAATTTACATATACATATGTAATAAAATTTAATAGGATACATACGAAAATAAAAGGAAAATTTTTTAGAAAAAAATTTTTGAAAATACTGAATCGATTCAAATCGATTACCTCTATGGCAATGATAAATATTAATTAGCAATATTTTTGGAAAAGTAAAAAAATAAACCTCATTGATAGTATTGAGTTTTTCTCTATGAATACATTAAACAAATTTTAATATACATTGTTTGTATGTACACTGAGAAAATTAAAAGCTTTAAAATCAAAGAATAAAAGTCTTTGTAAAATTGTAACGAAAATATCTTTGTTAGAAGGAAAAATCCTTGCATCAATGATTTATTCTTTAAACAAGCAAATGGCGCATCTTCAACACAAACGACTAAAATTCTTTGAAGCTTAATCAAAGAAATTATCTTTTCCGTAAAGATAAAATATTTGCCACAACGATTAATTTCTTTGAATTTTCTAAGAAGGGATTGAAAAACGTATTTAAAATTAAAGACTTTTCTTTGTTTTTTTTAAGCTTAGCATCCTTGCTACAAAGACAAAGTCTGTAACTTTAAAGAATTTTGTCTTCAATGCATAAGTGAACATGTTAGCTTGTTCACACATGTTTGCTTGCAACGGTAAACAAGAGCGGTTAAAAAAAATAAAGATAAATTCTGTATCTTTAAAGAATTTAGTCTTCAAAGTTAAATTTGTATACGAATGCATAACGAAACAAGTGTAGCCGATTGATTACAATATATGTAAAAAATAAAAAGAATTGTTTTCGTAGTTGTCATTAATTGTAAGTCAATCGATAGGAACGCTCAATTGTGCATGTGCGCCTTGTCGTTGTCTTTTTTTAATAATTTAAGTAAAGTTACGCTGTATATGAAATATTTTTTATTTTTATTACATTAAACTGAAATAAAAAAATTGTATAAAAATGCTGTTTGGTTTCATTAAATATTTTATTTTGCAGAAAAATTTTAATTTTTTAAAACATTTCTATAGCAGATTTTAAAGAAAATTGCCTTTGTTTCTACATATCAGTCTTTAGTATTTCAAAGAGTTATTTCGTTGAATTTAATTGCGTTTCTTTGTAATAATGTTCAAATTACGTCTTTGTTACAATGAAAATTGTACTTAAAATCAAAAATTTAAGTCTTAAGACTAACGAATGAAAGTATTTGTGCCAAAATACTTTTTCCTTAGTTTAAGGACTTTTTTCATGTGTTTCCAAAGACGTACATCCTTGCCACAAGATTTTAAGTCTTTGATTTTAAGTATGTATTTCATGGAAATCTAAAGATCTTTGCGCCTTTCCGGTAAAGATGTTTTGTCTTTGGGCACAATCTGACCAATAAAAGTCTTTGCAACAAAGTGTATTTTCTTTGATTTTACAATTTAATTTTCTCAGTGTATATTTAAAAATATTTTAAGAAAACTAATAACGAATTTTTTTTGTTTTCTATGAGTTAACAAGATAAAAAATTTAACGTTTCTTCACTAAATAGCTAAATTAGTGACACTGACTAAGGCAAATATACAGGAGCTTTTTCGACTCCCCTGCAATTGCACCTCGCGCTAAATCGAAATTTTTTTATTTTGATTGCCGTAGATGTACTAACAATAAACCATTCGGAATTCTAAAGGCTACTGCAGTAGTATTAGATATGAGTATGGTATATCTGTCGATTCAAATTCCCTAAAAAGCTTGAAAAATCGGGTGCCTATTGAGCATTATTAGGTCCCATATATAGATGTTCTTTATAAATCGGATCTAAACAGGCATAATATCATATATTTGCCCACATCAATAAAACTGCAATAATTTTCTCCCTCTATTAACATAAAATTTGCTATTTTGGCGCCCTTCTCGATTAAACAGGCACAAAATTGCTGATGTTTATAAGTTCACTTCGAGTTGAATGCCACGGCTGCCTTATCAGCATATTTAATAACAATTACCACTATAAATGTTTATTAGATTTTAAAATAAAATTGTATCGATACACACTCACGTTAACGCAAGCACATATAAATGTTAATTAAAATGTGTATTGTATTCAAGCGATAGAGTCTAAGTAGAATTTGAAAAAATAACAAACACATGTGCGAATTATGTTGAAAACAGTGAGACCTCAATAATTGCAAACCATTAATGTAACAGAAACACAAGGTAAGCCGTTTCTAAGCTATGAATAGGATTTTGTACCAAAAATTCATTTTAATCAAGTTCTACTGTACTTAACGTTAAATGTATGCGTACATTTTAAAAGTATTTAAAATAGCATTTTTATTTTCCGCTTTCGTATTTATAACCTCTATTAAACTAAAAAAAAAAATATTATTTTGATATTTTCGTATGCATGACATAATTTTCATTACATGTGCGTACATTTTTTTCCACAAAAAAAAAATAATATTAAACTAAACAGTCATATTAGGAAAAACAAAAATGTCCATATGTTTCATATGAACTCACAGAACTATTCACACAAGTGTGTGTGTGTGTGTGTGTGTGTGCGGTAAGTAAATTTGGCAATTATTACACTAATACACTCACACAATATGCCATTGACTACTTAAAATAAATGAAAATTTCCGAAAAAAAACTTTTTTTTACTAAATATTATTAGCTGACATATGTTTCTAAATACTTTTTGCAATTTGGTGTGCATTTGTGTGTGTGTGCATTAACTCATACAGCTCTTTTTTTAATATCCCCTCCGGCATGGACCACAATCACTTTAGAGGTTTTTATTACCTCACATGCCTTCTTTTTGCTATAAAATTATAATTGTACGTTTGTGGCAGAAAATTTTCTGCTTAATTTGCACAAAAACAAATTTTTAAACATAAATTCAATTAATTTCCATAAATTTGAAAATTTTCGCTTACCTATTCAGAAAATTTCTCGTCATGGTTTGTTAAACGTTTTTGTCGCTGCGGTAACGTACGAGTTCTATTCAAAGTTGGACAGGTTGGCAGTCATGCAGGCAGGCAGGCAACAATTTTGCCAAGTTTTGTAGATTGTTAATTAGTCCATACACTTACATACATGATAACAAAATGTAAAGGACTGGAAAATATACTATCATGTGCATCGTGTGCAATTTATATTTTTTATTATTACAATAATTATTACAGGTATTTTCATTACTGTTGTCAAAAATAATTAAATTCAAAGAAAAAATTTGTCAAAAAAAGAGCGATACGTACTTAATTGCATTGAAAATTCATACAGTTTATCCCATCAGAGAGAGATGGCTATGTTGGCTGTCCCATTTGTTTCTATGTAGTTATATGTATTCTTAATGTCAAAGCCAATACAAAAAAATTTACTGCCAGCATAACCTTCTTTTTCTTTATCTCTATCTCTATCTTTTCTCCTTTTGTCACTTTATTTAGTAGTACTTGATGACAGGTCCTACTTTTTTAAGTTAAATCTTCTACCGGATAGATCCACGACAGCAATTAAAACTGTGCAATAACTTTTAGCTGACTGCCGATTTACAAACGGCTTATTACAGATAACAAATGAACTAAAGTTAAATTTCAAAAGATTTTGTTATTCGTGCTTAATTCCCAGTTTTTATTATTGAAAAAAAACACTTGAAATTTATTGTTGATGGGATAAGCTATTCCTATGCGCATTTCACTGGTTGCTTAGGCCAGATCATCAGGAAACTTCATCCATAAAGATTTTAGAAAAACTAAAGATATAATAAAAGTTGGTTTTCTTTAATCGACCTTTTCTTTATAGAATTTCAAAGAAATAAATGCTGAAGCTCGAGGTCATAAGTTTTTTAAATAAATTTTATTTATTTTAAATACATCCAATATTTCGATATTCCTTGAATATCATCATCAGGGATAGTCTAAAACAATATACATAAGTTTATAAAACATCAATACAAACAACAAATTACACAAAATTCAAACAGTTATAACTAAAACAACAAGAACTTACTAAATTATTAATAAAAAATCACAAGAAACTTTTTTCTATTCTCTATGTTTGTAGTGTTTACTACCATTGTCATGATTGCACTAAATTTGAATATTAAGAAGAATCAATAAGAAGAATCAATATTCAAATTTAGTGCAATCATGACAATGGTAGTAAACACTACAAACATAGAGAATAGAAAAAAGTTTCTTGTGATTTTTTATTAATAATTTAGTAAGTTCTTGTTGTTTTAGTTATAACTGTTTGAATTTTGTGTAATTTGTTGTTTGTATTGATGTTTTATAAACTTATGTATATTGTTTTAGACTATCCCTGATGATGATATTCAAGGAATATCGAAATATTGGATGTATTTAAAATAAATAAAATTTATTTAAAAAACTTATGACCTCGAGCTTGAGCATTTATTTCTTTGAAAAACTAAAGATATTAAACCAAATAAAAATGTTAAACGTATAAGACTTATAGCAACAGTTCTACTTGTAATAATATCAAAGTTTAAACAAAACAACATCAACAATAAACAGTGCGTTCATCTCATCTTACATTCCCCGCTACAATTAGTTGAAATTCTCTCAACATTAATTGCAGTTGTAAGTAGGTTAAGAAAAACAAAATAAAAAACAACAACAACTTACAAAAGATGTTGTCAATTAAAGTTGCTGGCAACTAAAGTTTAGTTGCCAGCAGCGAAATCCAGCAACTCCGCTCTTGTTAAAATCTATATATATTAAAATAAGTTGTCCTTTGTTCGTCATTTAATAACTCGAGATACCACTTAAACGATCTCCAAACGAGTCCATGCGTTGGAAAGGTCTACTTTCACTGATGGTTTATAAAAAAACTCCCGATAGGTTGCGCTGTTGGCGTGATATTTAATTGTTTGGTGGTAGATAGCGGTGGGGTCAAGTTATAAACAAAATTCTTCAGTAATTAAAAATTTAAAAAAGTTTAAATTTAAAAAAAAATATTTTTTTTTCAAAGATTGATCAAATAGCTATCGAAGCTACTTTGACAAGAGGTAATAAGTTACATGGATGATACAGAACACCTTTATGGCCAAAATGTTAAACTTTGACCCCCTCTAACTCAGAAACTTTTTGACCGATCTTTTGTGTCTAAACTACTATAGAACTAACCTTGGTGCAAATTTCATCCAAATCGGGAGACATCGATTTCAAAATTGGGTCACATGACATGAAATCCCCCATATATAAAAGTAAAGCGAATTGTGTATAAATTTCAAAATATAATGCCATTTTTCACAATTGTAAAATTTATTGAAGATATTTTGCTAAAAACAGAAAAAAATTTGTTTTTTTTGAGTTACAGTGTCAATAAAGGAATTTACATTAAAACTAGAAAAGGCAGCAAGTAAGCTTTACTGCCTTTTTCCAACTTTTTGGTTAAAGTTCGTCAAAATAACAGTGAGTATAAATTTCACTCGTAAAAAGACTAAAGAACTGTAACACAAAAACCCAAATTATTAACATAAATCAGAATGTCTAAGTGTTTTGAAATGTTTTTTAATACAAAACCTTTTATTTTAATCAATCAGGTTTGTCATAGAAACCAATATTGTCAGAATTGGTTTTAAAACCGACAAGAAAACCAATGTTATTGGTTTTATGCTTACAGCTCTTGTTATACCCTCCACCACAATTAGTTGTGAAAAGGGTATATTAAGCTTGTCATTCCGTTATTTATCTCAGACCCTATAAAGTATATATATTCTGGGTCCTTGAGTGATTCTAAGTCGATTTAGCCATGTCTGTCTGTTGAAAACACGCTCACTTTCGAACAACTCAAAAGAAATGAACAAACTTGGTGCCAAATTGCTTGTAGTTATCCTAAGCAGTTTGGGATTGAAATTCAGTAAAATCGGTGCAGTAGGACCAGAGCTATGAATCAAAATGCGGAACCACCACCTAAAAAAAATGATAATTTTTTTACAAAAAATAACATAAATGGTGGAACAAGGCACTGAATGAGATAAAATTTTGCAAAAAATTGTTTTATTCGACTGGAAATCACATTTCGTGAAGATCCGTCCATAATTTACCCTAGGCCCCATATAAACACTAATCCCGGAAAACAGTTTAGTACACCTAAAACCATAATTAATAATGCTATCATAAAAGAAATTGGTACGTCACAGTTTTAAAGGACTATAAATGACGCTGTGAAATTTCGTGATGATCGGTCCATAATTTACCCTAGGCCTCATATAAACCCTTCTCCCGGAAAACAGTTTAGTACGCCTTAAGCCGTTCTAAATAATGCTATCAAAACAAAATTGAATACTTCACTACTCACACAAATAAATTTCGTGATGCTCGGTCCATGATTTACTATAGGCCCCATATAAAACCCACTGAGCTGTCGGTGGAGGGTATCAAAGATTCGGCACAGCCGAATATAGCAATCTAACTTGTTTTTTATTGGAAATAAATATAGTTGCTAAAAGCTTAATTTTTTATATAATTTTTTTTCAACAGTTATATTTTTTCCACAGATAGAAGTAAATCAAATTGATAAATTGGTAAAATAGTATTTTTTGCATGTTTCCGGTAGTCTCCGGCAGCGGGCTGCCGTAAATTTCCAAAAGTCTTCTTCTCACTTTTTATCCTAACAACAAATATGCAACAACAGCAGGTTCACTTAACTTATTTATAACGTTAAACAACATATTTGTTTATATATAAATAATAATAATAAATTCACTTTATAATTACAGATTTTTACAAAACAATAAAATTACACAAATTAAAACAACAAATGCAATGCAAGATTGTTTTCCAATAATAAAAATGCTAAAACTGCTGATGTAACTTTGTTTTATTTATTAGCACTTATCACCTTTTAATAATTTAATATCAATTTTTTTCACAAAAAACCCTTTTACTGATATTTTAATGAAAAAAATATAATATTTTGTCAATTTTCTGCAAAAAAGTAAAATAAAAAATAATAAATATATAAACAACAGCTGTTTCGATATTGGTTTTATTTACATTCGAAATGAACCAAACCAACTTGGTTTCGTGACACCAAATGAAACCAATATTGGTTTTCAAAACCGACAATTAGCAAAACCAATAGTGGTTTCTATGACAACCCTGAATATAAACTTTTTTTTTACAGCACTTCCTTTAAATTCTCCTTATGAACACCACTTTTGGTTTAATAAATTGCACGAAGAAAAAGTCTAAATAATAATTTAATTCTCTCAAAACCGCTTTGAAGCACGGGATGCTTTTCATGCAAATTGGGATTCCGAGGGAACCCAAACTAGAATAAAAAAAACAAACCAGCATTTGATTACAATAACTTTAATATTTTTATTACTTTTAATTTATTTTAAATAAGTACAAACAAGATTTTATTATTTATTCTGCTTTGATTAGAAGGTCCGTTTTTACGAACAAAGTAGCCACTAGTCTTTTTGCCTCGAACCCCTTTACTAAATTTTTTTATATTTTCTCTGAAGTGTTTTTTGCCATAAAACTGCTTTAATCATTAAAATATTGTTAATGTTTTAATTTTCTTTGTTTTTGTTTGTGTTTAAGTGGTAAATATTTACAATATATTTACAGTACTTCTCTCTAAATATTTATGTTGTACTTCGCAGTGAATATGGTGTGAATGAGTTGCACTGCATCTATAGATGGCGATCTTTTTATGTTGTAATCATTATAATGTGGCTAGTACTACATCTGTGTTGTTCTTTATGCGAAATTATTGTATATTCTCACTAGACCTTTAAGAAAACGTCCATAAATATTTTTATGTTAATTGAGTTATTCTTAGTGTCGATACTCGTACCATGGGAATCATAGCAAATTTTATTTGATTTGTTTTTATTATGATTTTATGATTATGCATTTTGCTCAGTCAATTATAATGTGGTAATTGGATATTGCAAACAAAAAAAGGTTTTAATGGTTTTGGCGGAAGAAGAAAAAAAAGGAAGGTAGTAAAAAAATTAACAGGAAATAATAGGAAACTTTTGAAGAATAGAATATAAAGATGTCTTATAGTAATAAAACAGTTCAATATATTAAGCAGTGTTTAAAAAAGGTATTAGGTTTAATAGAAAAACTGCAGATAAACAGAGGGAAATTACATTAATAAAAAAATTTAATTTAACGAAAACTTTGGCTTATTCTAAACCATATTCAAAAATTTCACGATTTTTCTAATAATTACGAAATTTTAGTTTAATTGATGAAAAAAAACTTAAATTAACTAAGAATAAAAACGTTTTTATGTAATGAAATTTTGTATATTTCTTTGACTTTACTCCATGACGTTAAAAAATTGATTTTCTTGAAATAAATCAAAAACTTTTAAAAGCTAAGTTTAATGTTTTTTAAATTTGTTTAGTCCTTTACGTAATACACTGATATTTTTAATAGACAACACAAAAAAAAAAACATTGATAAATACAACAAAAATTGATAAGCTTATCCTTAAAATTCTGATCCAATTAACTGCTTTGTAGAAAAGTAAATAAGCAAGCAAACAATCAAACCAAACAAATAGACGAAAACCAAACAAGCCACTACTACAATTGCAAAAATACTCAGAAAAACAACAACCCTACAAATAACAAAACAGCAGTTAAATTTTGCTACTTACAAATCCTAAATACCTACAAAGAGATAATAAATATGTACATACAAGCAAACAATTGCATTATAAACATTATAAAAATAATAAAATCTCTTCTCTAAAAACTCATACATTGCAAATGTCCTTTTGCAAAATTCACATGCATGCAAAAAGGAAGAAAGGAAATTTTAACAACAAACTTACACAAATACTCATCTTCATACAAAAATATTAAGTGTTTAATATAAACAAACACTTACAAAACAATGTACATTAAAAAAAATCTTCAAAAGCTTTTTTTTATTTAATATGACAGGGGGAGCACAAAGAGGTCAAATGCAACAAAAAGAAAATAGATAAACAACACAAGATATAACAACAAGAGAGGGAGAGACAGACAATTGTTACATTTATCAAGAAAGAGTCATTATGCTTTTCTCTTTCACTTTTAGAAAAGCAAAATCCAAATAGCACATCAACACATGAGTACGAAAAGTCCTTTTCAGTTATTTTTTAAATTCTGGTGTGAAAGAGGGAGTTTATAATCCCTAAATAAGGCCGTTTGGGGGACAGGGCTTTGCCTAAAGGTCATGTTTATATAAAATCGCATGTGGCTGGTCATTGTTATTAAAGGCAGCAAGCACAAGCAGCAAAAGTAAACAAAAAAGTCGTATTTTTTTGTGTATTAAAACTGGGATGTGAAAAAAGGGAAATTGCTTTGAGCAGCAATTATAGCATTAAGTATTTAGCAGTTGCAAAAATAAAAGTGGTTGTATTTACGATAAAATAAATATTTTTTTTTCATCTTTTAAAGACACTGCAAGAGGCAGTGTAGATTGGAAACTATCATATATTTGTATATATACTTATATCTATGTACAGACATAAATACATATATTTTAATTATATTTTTTTCCTTCTTTGCAGGTAAGTTTAAAGTTCTTATAAATTTATTTGTTAAGTAAGTATTTAAAAAAAATAATAAAAGTTTTCTTACAAAACAAGACATTTTAAAAACTGTTAATAAACAAGCAAGAGTAACATTTTCGGCCCTTCGCCTAATGTAATTCTGCGTCTAAAACCACTCACCTACACACAGAGAAAAACATGGTTGGTTAAAAACCCTATTATGGTCCCTGTAATAGCAACAAACATTATTTTTCATTTTTTCAATTTTACAATGAAGTGTTTACCTTCCTTTGAAAATCAAGTATTGCCGAATTTAACAATATAATCTTTTAATTAAATAAAGCTACAACCACACACTGAAACCTTTTATGATTGCGTTAATCATATGATGGTTAAATTCCTCCATCCAAGAGCCATAAGCTTATTATGGGATCACACTATGCAGGTTTGCTTTCATAGTGTTTATTGGCGAGAGGAGAAGAGGACAGGCTTTTATTTTCTCCCCTCTCACAAATTAACTCAGATTTTCTAACAAAAAAAAACCTTTAAGGTGTGGACCCAGACGTATTTATTAAAATACCTAAATCTACTAAGACCCGTTTTCACAACTAACCGATAGCTAAAGGTGGGATTTGATCGACCGTAAAAAAGTGCTCCGTTTTTACAACATTACTTTAACCTACCAGGTAGGATGAACCTTAATTTTCTTTATCGCCCACTTTAGGTAAAAGTGAAGTTTTAATAATGGAACACTTTTTATAAGGCCGTTTAAAGTCTACTTTTAGCTATCGGTAAGTTATGAAAACGGGCCTTAGAGTATAAACCAGTAAAACAGAAAAAATGCTAATGAAGTTCGTCACAGGCTGAGAAATTATTTAAAATGAAACTTCATCCATAAAGATTTTAGAAAAACTAAAGATATTAAACCAAATAAAACTGTTAAGTGTATAAGAATTACAGAAACAGTTCTATTTGTAACAATATCAAAGTTTAAACAAAATCATCAACAATAAACAGTGAGTTTATCTCTCCTTACATTCCCGACTACAATTGATTGGAATTCTTCCACCAATTGTATGAAGTTTCCTGATGATCTGGCCTAAGCAACCAGTGAAATGCGCATAGGAATAGCTTATCCCATCAACAATAAATTTCAGTATTTTTATCAAATAATAAAAATTGGGAATTAAGCACGAATAAAAAAATATTTTAAATTAAATTTTGTATTCCCACGAAAATTATTTTGATAAATCTTAATAATTATTATAATATGACACTTAGACTCGTTTTTACAACTTACCGATAGCTAGAGGTGGGATTTTATCCGCCGTATAAAAAGTGTTCCATTATTAAAACTTTACTTTAAGGTACCAGGTAGAATGAACCATAATTTACTTTATCGCTCACTTTAGGTTAAAGTAAAGTTTTTATAATGGAACACTTTTTATAAGGCCGGTTAAAGTCTACATTAAGCTTTAATAAGCAAATTGAAAAAAATGGCTGAAATAAATAACCATAATGAACATTGACCATATAATTGTATATTCGGACCGTAATATGGTTACTTTTGTCCCTATTCTTTAAAATGTTGACCATATTAAGGTTGATTTCAAACATAACATGGCTAATTTTGACCATTATTATGGTCAATATGGACTAAAATATGGTAAACTTTAAACAAATTATTGTTCATTTTGAACATTATATGATTGATCTAGGCAAAAATATTGTTCATTTTAACCATATTATGTAAAACTTTAATCATAAATCATATGCAAACAAAAACATGGTTTAAGTCCAACCATATTATGTTGCTCTTAGAATATCGTTACCTCTAATCATATTTTTTCTGCGTCCACAAACGCACATTATCAAACTGAATTGAGTGCAATTTTTCGATTAAAACACATTTCTACATTTAAGCGGTTAATCATGAACGCATTAAAAAAACAACAAAAAGAGGTACACATTAAAATAAAAAACAATGACCAAAAATCAACCATTACAAGAGATTTGATGGGTAAACTTTAAAGGCAGTCGTGGTTCTTTGCTCATAAGTATAATAGCCATTTATAAATATATCTCACTGAATTTCAATAGCAAACTTATACGGAGTATATATGACATAAATATATAACAACGTAGTCCCCATCATTTCTGGGGTCTTGGGAAATCCCATTTCAACATACACAAGGAGAGAGCCACAACTTCGCATCAACTTCGATACACATAAGGACATATAACATACATGCTTTATTGGGTCTAAGATTAATATCGTAAAATTTACAAACAGAATTACAAAATTATAGGTTTATATATGGGCATTTTCAAAAAAGAGTCTACTTTTTGCAACGTAATGCCAGAAAGCAAATAAAATTGAATTTTGGGCCCATGTTGTTAAAATGTTTCCTTTTTGTTACTAAATCGACACTGATAGAAAAAGCGTCATAACGCTGATGTATTTTGACTTTGACAAGTGTCTTCGTTTTTGACCCCATGACACTTTTCATCATTGTGATGTCAACCTTAACATCACTTGGCCAAAGTGTCATCAGGGTCAAAATGAAATTATGTCTTCAATGGGATGGCACATCGGCATCACAGAAATGACGAACATGTCCTCAGTGCGATGACGAAGTAACATCGGACAAATAACACATTAGCATCAATTTAATAACAATTTGTCATTAAGTCAAAGTCATTGAAATTGACTTATGTCAAAGTGAGAGAATATTATTATTTACTTACCCGTTACATATCTTTGTTTCACGTTTGTTGACCTTTTTTAACAGCAGAACTCTCAATAAAAAGATACCAGCACCATGACCCATATGGTTTTCGTAATCATTCTACTTTAAAAATTTGATGTATTTAACTAAATGATTTTAAAAAATGGAATATGGGAATTTTTGCTTCTTTTAATACATTGTAGTCATGAAAATAATGTTAATAATATGCAAAATGTGGCATCGAATTGATGTCACTATAGTCATAAAAAAGATGACACGTAAAAAACGACAAAATTGTACGAAGACGTTAGTCATTGGATTGATGTTACTTTTTGCATTATTGATGCCATTTGTAGTAACATTGATGTCACAATTCTGATATATATATACTATACTACTGATATATATATACTATAGTTCAGTTTGATGGACAGGAAAAAATTCTCCGTTAAAGCATTAATCAAAAATTAAATCAGTTTAAATTAAAAATTTAATCAAGTTAATAAAAGGTTTAATTGATACTATTAATTTGTTTACTCAAAAAATTTTTAATTAAAATCTATTTATATTTTTTTCTGTGTGAAGTTTTAATTCTATACTAATTTGTTATATTAAATAAATTAAATAAATTATGCCTTTTCGATAAAAACTACCCAGTTCAAATATTAAGAATACGCTGAAAGATATAAGACTGTCTGAAGTGCTGTTGCAATCATTTTATTGCTACAACTTATTTGCACATGCTGCCAACTAAATCTTAAAAAATTAAAATCTTTTTTCATCTCTGCCCATTAAAATTATGAGACAATATTCATAATGTTGGAAACAAACAAAATAAACATTTTTTTTATAAAAAATAAAATAAAATTGTTATAATCATAATCACTTGAGAGCGCCAAAAGCACAACTCTTCAGGTTGTATGTGAAAAAGAAGACAGTCATAACGGAACAAAAGTAAACAAACAAACAAATCCTTTTTCCCAAGTCCCTTTTTCAACAGCAACAACAAAAAAGTAGCCAGTCAATATGGTCTCTATTCCTAACAACTCTACATTGCCCTGAGCTAAATAAAAAAACGGGGTAAAGGATAAGAGGTTGTTTTCCTTTTTCGTAAAAAAGGATGAATGTTTATAAATGTCTATGAAAAGAGTACCCTGTTCTCCTTTAGCTGGAGATTATGTTATACAAGTCATAAAACAAAAAAAAAAGGGATAAGAGTCTCATACATTTTTCATATGATTGTTTACTTTGCTATACTCCTGCGAGTAGCTTAAAAAAAGGACTTGCTAGAGAGAAAAACTGAAAAATAATGTTTTTATTTTTATTAAAGATAAATACTTTTAGAGTTTTGTTCTTTTTATTTTACTTTTATTTATTGTTTTTGCACGAAAAACAAACAAAAGTGAAAGTTAACGAATGTATAAAATATATGAAGATGAAAAAATATTTTACATTATATTTAAAAAAAAAAAATGAAATCAAAAGTTAAGGTCATAGTGATTGCCATTAAACACTACACCCTAAACTCAGTTTTACCAGTTTTCATATAGAAAATTTGGCAGTTTTTATGCCAACCCTCTGATTATAAATCAGAAAACCGTTCCAGCTCAATATTATTCAGCCCTAAAAATTAGTTCCCAGCAGCCATCCTTTCCTAACTAGATACAAACTCTTCCCAAAAACCTTGCAAACCAACTTTTTTGTTGTTACATCACTTTAGGACTTATTTAAATACAACACTTTTTAACATAAAAAGGCTGGATTTTATAAAAAAAATTCTTAATTAGTTTTCTCATTGTTTTATTTTTGAGACATATTTGTCATTCTTTTTATAAAATGTCGCAGAAACCAATTATTTTTAAAATATAATACGTGCCTCCCAGCACACCTTTCTAAGCGATTATGCCGCCGGGAGCCTCAGCCAACAGTCGGTCCAATGGCATGTAGTGCTACTGACTTCATTGGCACCAAATAAGGAACTCTAGTCAGCCTTCGATCGAATTACGAAGACTAATTTGCTCAGGACGATGCAACAACAAAAGGTGAAAGATACTTTAGATGTGATTTAAAAACTAAATAGTCTTTAAAAACTTTACTCTTTTAGGTTGAAACTAAAACAAAATATGCAAAACTATCATTTCCTTGTCATAATTACATACGTACGTAAGTATTTATGTATTCAAAATCATCAAAATAAATTCTGAATTAAATGTATTTGGCCTTGAAAATATTTTTCTAAAATAAATTATGGCCGACATACATACTAACATATCTTGAATGTATTTTGAGTATGTCAAAAGTTCTCATATAAATGAAATATTTGTTAAGTAGATTTGTTTTATTGAAATGGCTACAAAAACTCTCATTCATTCAGACTGGTTAAAACAATGCCAGAAAAAAAATGTGGTCAGACGATTCGATAAAAAATTAAAATGAACACGCAAATGTTAAAAATGGTTTTAAATAATTACACAAGAATAGCTACACAGTCAAATTGTAATATCACGAATACGATAACCCAGCAAATATTTTAAAGGATTAAAAATAAACATAAAAATATTAAAAAAAAACTGATGATAAGAAAAATAATAACATTTTTCAAAAGATTTACGTTTAAACAAAATTTTTTTTTAATTTTTGTAAAGAAATTTTGCTGGGTTATTTTTTTTTTTTTTTAATATTCTTAAACATTTAATAAGATTTTTAAAAGTTAATGCGTGTAAAAACTACTTAATATACATACTATCCATTATTTAATTTGTTTCTTAAACTTGTTGTTTTCTTTTTTTATATATTTATTTAAATAAATGTAAATTAAGCGAAAACAATTTAGATTTTCATAAATTCTTAAATCAAACAAAAATTTAAATACAAAAATCTCAACATGTTTGCTTGTTTAGAAGAAATGAGAAATTTATCATCGTGTTTCTTTGGGTCTATTAAAGAAAACAAAAAATAAATCTATCATCATTATAATTTTCATTAAAACAACGAATATACAGACATAATAAAATATCTAAGGAAAATGTGTTTATATGTATGTATATAAAAATTTAGAAGAAAAAAGAAATATCACCAGCGGAAAATCAAAGAAAATTTAAAATGTATTTTTTAACATGACAATCATTTTTTATTAGATTGTAAATAATAGAACAAACACATAAAACAAAAATTTATTTGCAAGGCAAAAATCTACATGACAGATGGTAAATTAATAACCTTTTAGGACAGATAACACTAGACGACATCTGAATACGAGCAAAACAATTGATACATATTACACGCTTCATCCAAGTCAGAATTTATCTAGCACGTCCAACTCTGATGATATAAGCAGGTTTTGTTTTCATTTGAATTGTTTACATTTCGATACTAATAAAAGTAGTTACATTTGTGAATACCAAACTATAGCGTTAAGGCAACAACATACATGCATATGTATGTGCTAACTTTCCGGGAGTTTAATGTGGGTTGTACTGTATTGAAGACCATAAGCACCACGACCCAGAGGAAATTTTGTGCGGCCCTGTGTCTCACCATGTCAGGTTTAGGCTGCGTATAAAGCCCATTGCCGTGCTCGGTGAAAGATCATAAATATCAGTCGGGCCCATTAGTTGCCCTCGAAAAATGTCTGCCTAGAAGTCCCCAAGGCGGGAGAGTAGCAGAGCAGATGTTCCGACGTTTCGTCAACCATCTCACAGAATCTGCATTTTTTTTTAGATGTATTACCCAACTTAAACTGGTGGTATCTAAAACCACAGTGCCCCATAAATAGGCCAACAAGCAGTCTGAGTTCCGCTTTCTCAAGCAGCAGAAACCTGTCTGCTCTGCGCCAGGACTGTCTTAATCCAGAAGTGGACGTCCATGCGTGGAAGAATTCACCCTGATGTGACCCACAGGAACGGCGAAGAAAGGCTACGAGCCAATAAATGGACGACGAGCGCCCCTGTTTGCTAAGCAATCAGCCCTTTCATTACCCGCATGGCCCTCATGGCCGGGAACCCAACACAAACTCAATTCATTGTGTTTCCCTAACTCATTCACATACGCGAAGCATTCCATGACCAGACTGGACTTTACCTCTAAAGTTTATTTAAGCAAAAGAACCACATCTTTTCAACCAATCGGAACTGAATTATCTTGTCCGTCATGTGGTGTTATCAAAATCAAAGGCCCAACTTTTACTTTCCAGATTACAACAGAGTAATTTATTGAAAAAAAGTCACATATTTCATTTTCAGTTCTTTCAACTGTTTTTCAAAAATCAAGATTTAGTTTATTGCACTGGCCCTCTAAAATCACCTTAAAAACTATTGCTGCCTGAGTATCCAATTGGTTGGAGACTATTCATTGCAAGCAGTGTTGCTACATAATTTAAAATAACATCCTTCTGCACTGTACTACACTTAAAAGAAAAATCAATCCTCCCGTACTCAAATCAATCCGGTGAGATCTTGAATCAAGTGCAGAAAGATTGATTCAAGTACGGATTTTCAATCGCAAAATACTTAAATTATCTATATTCAATAAATATTTAAAAAGAATTAAAACTTAATTATTGTAATAATTGAATCAATTATTTTTTTTTTTTTGTTGAAAGAAAATTAAAAATATAATATTGATTTAATTAACATTTTAGTTGTTTTGAAATAAATTTTGAATTAAAATAATAATCAAATACCAAAAAATTATTTCGTTAGAATAAAATACTTTAAAATTGTTAAATTGTTGTTGGAAATTGTCAAAATCAATCAACACATTGTTTGAAACGGCAAAGTTTTTTGATCATATTTTTTATTAAAATTAAAAATATTGTTTATTGAAAAAAAAAGTTCAAAATATTAAATTTTTACAATTTTTTGTAATCAATATAATAATCATTTTGGTAATAGGAGCAAAATCAGTAAATGGCTTGCTTGATTCTATGAATTTGGTATAAAATTGGTGATTAGAGAACATTTTAAATTTTTTCTGTGAATAAAGAATTGAGCTCCCAACGAAGCAGGTTTGTAAGAAACATAAAAGTTCTGCTTACCATTGCGCTAACGGAAGACATGAATTTTATATGACGAGTTCCCACTTTGAAGAAATACATTTTTGGCAAATAAAGCGCATTATTCAACGCATATAAAAATTGTTGAATGTAACGATCAGCTTTACACACTGAATGTTTTGATACAGTTATTTTTTAGTATTCTCCCTTACAAACCTGCTTCGTAGTAAGGGTTGAGAGTTTTTTCACTTTCTTTACTGCATTTCAGTATGTCTTATTGCGTAGCACATAATTGTGCGCTTATTTTTTTAAATGTACCGTTAGTGCTCAGCAAAATGATAAAATTTTTTATTGGGAATGTTTCTCTTCTTACATTGATAAAGAAATGAACAAACAAAAATTTTAGCAACGACCGCAACACAAACAGCTTGTGTGTATTGTGTATATATTTTGTTTGTGTAAAATTATTTTGCTGGCTTTTTGTAAAAAATGTTTAGTTTTTTACTAGCCAAAAATGAACCGAACCGAACACAATGAAGTTGTGGATTTCAAAAAAAAACCCTGAACGGAATTAAATGTTCCCACCTTTTGTTGAGTGGGTAAAAACAGTATTATTTTTGTGTTCGAAAGATGACTAACAGGGAAACGTTATTTTTTTAATGATTTTGTACACAAACACTATTAGCGTTTGTATTTTCCACAAATCTACCGAACCGAACACTAAGGAGCAATATTTACCCCCGTATTCATAAACGATTATTAAATGTAATAAACGTTTTTTAAGGTTAATTTTCATAGTAAATTTGTTCTCTAAACGTTTATAAAATTAAAAAAATGTTTATGAATACAGGCATTAGTGTTTATTTTCGAACACTGTTTCAACGGCAAATAAAACCAAAAAAGCTCACATTTTACCAAATCTCTCTTAACGGTTAAAGATGTGGATCGTCTATAGCAGTCCTTATTTTTATATTTTAACAAGACGAACCTCAGCTACAAAAAATTTTAATCAATCGTTTATTAGGAGAAATCAATAAGCAAAATCTTAAAAGAATATTCTCTGAAAGACTTTTAGATGTCAAGAAGGCAACGATCATTAAGAGGAATAATTAAAATCCTTTTATCGCGTTGTTTCTTTCATTCTGGGTACAACCTCTATTATACTGAAATATGTAAATTTGATAGAAATGTAACGAATTTATTTTCCAAACATTTTTTTTGAACTTTTTTCTATGATTTAAAGCACTTTTACGCACCACCGATTTTAACTTTTCCTTTTGAGTTTTTAAAAATGCTAATAATCCATATTATTTTAAAATTATATTTATATAACTAAAAAAGTAAAAAAAATGCAACCCATATTAGATACAAAATTATCGCTTTAGGGCCGGTACAAAACAAAATGTAGCAAAAAAAAAAAAAAAAAAAGGATAATAACAACTGGACTTTCAAACTTACAGAAAACATCACTACAAACATTAGGAGAATAGCAAAATCAAATATGGACACAAAAGGAGTAAACTAGCAATTTGTTCTGGAGATGAGATTTTTAAATCAGACATAACGGCAAAACCCACACACACACACACACGCAAATATAACAAACCAAAAAAATCCTTATTAAAACGAGAATGTAATTATTCCACCAAAAAAATGCAAAAAGAAAGAAAGAGAATTAAAACCTTGTATACATAGAGATACACACACAAGTGGTAATAAACAAATGCCTTAAGGATATTTTTTGTTGTCAATTTTAGATGTTGCAGGATTTGTTTTTTCGTACAATAACAACATAAAATCAAGCCAAAATGAATGGAAAATGTCGTAAACAATGCCAAAAAACATCACGATTTTTAAGCTTGTTATACCTTCTATTTGAAAATCTTGTAAATGGAAACAAAAAAGGAAAACCAGACAAGGACAAGGAAATATATGTACGGCTGTGCGAATGTGTGTTTTTTTTAGAAAAAACCCGAACAAAATATGATGAACAAAATACTCTTGCATACGATTTTTATACGACAGCAAATTTGAAATGATAATAATGACATAACGACTCATTCATGTGACAATAATCATTGGCCTCATTGTAGTCATCATGGGATTTTTTTTAATCTTTCTATAAAAAGATTTCTTTAAATTTTTTCATTGTTATTATATGTGTATCCTTCAAACACATTTACGCAATTTCAAGTGGTCGCGTTTTCTCGTTTCCTAAATTTTTGGCTACTTCATTCATTCGATTGAAGCTGTTTGAGACTACATGAATTTTGTGGCCTAAAGGACTTTTTTAAAGTTTTCGTTACATAAATCCCTCAAAAAACGTTTTTGTTAGATCTTTGAAAAAATAAGAAAACAAAAATACTCTTACTTTTTTTGATACATTTAAAAAAGAAGAAAACAATATCCAGTTTGATCTACATCAATAAGGAATCAGACTGTTAACATTTGTAGATGTTTCTGCACTTTTTGGATAATTTCTTGAATGCACCGATCAAGTGAATGAGAGCTAAGAACATTATGCTTTCTTCAAAACTACTGTTAATTTAAATATTTCTTATATTACTTCCCTCTGTCTCTTTCTTCTGCTGCTGACTGGCTAAAATATTAGCATTTCGGTAGTTATGTGTGTGTATTTACTACATCGAGTTAAACTGAAGAAAGTCATTTGTCTTAAAATACGATTCACAGCATTCGAAAGTACCCAGCAAAAACTTGGTAATGACTTACGATTACCGAACAACTTACTTTTCAATGACTACTTCATACCATCTGCATTACATAGAAGTAGTTTAGTAATGGCTGACATATAATCTGATGCATAAGTACTTGTGTATGAGTTGATTAACGAAATTTATAGTTAACTCATAATAAAATGTATATAAGGCTTAATTTTTTTCAAATCTAATACAAATTGATTTTAAATATTTGTTCTTACAATTGGTTTTTTTTTTTGTTATAAATAAAAAACAATTTGTAATAAATTTGATTATTAAAAATTTACAGGGGTGTGCTGGAAATCGGAAACGTAAAACGCAAGAATTTTAAAAGTCAGTTTATAATAAGATTTCTTTAATATAAGAATTTTATGACAAATATTATAGAAATGATTCTCTATTAAATAAAATTTTATAACAAAAATTAAAAAAATTTTATTTAAAGTGTATTAAAACCAACTTCCAAATCCTTGTATTTTGCGTTTTCGATTTCCAGAACACCCCTGCATATTGACTTTGAATTCATATCGTTCTCTAAGTTATTGGGTATGAATATGGCTGACTTCATAAACGCAGTATTGCAATGCAACACCAAAAGGAATATTTTACTCCCTATTTGTAAGAGAATGTGGTAATGACTTATTTAATTCCTATTTGTAAGCGAGGGTGTTAAGTACTAGCCTCCAATGACATCACCGTGTTTAAATAATGAGTTAAAATGCCAATGTATAAGTACTGAAGAGTCGTTATATTAGCTTTTTAACTCATTACTTTGCAATGTAAGTTTTTGCTGGGTAATACTAGAGCACGAGTTAACTGTTTGGGGAGAAACAGTTTTTAAATAAAACAAAATATATAAGTATTTGTTTTCTGACGTTCTTTAGAACGTCTTATTTATTTTAAATGAATCTTAAGACTAAATTTTTAATTAAAAATAATTTTGTATTTGTAAAAAAGCTAAACTATGGGAATAGAAAATTGTAATATTATATTTATTTTAAGCGTTTAATATTACTGTCTGGAAAAAATGTGGGAACATAAAATATAAATGTAATATGATGTTGGTTCCCTACACTTCTACCAGCCAATACTATTAGACAAAGGAGTGAATATGTAACTCCTCCACCCCTTGTTTGAAATACTCCTGGATTTCATTATACTTGATTTTTCTTATGGTTTTTAAATAATTGTTTTTTTAATTTATCAATATAAAATAGATTTTAAACTTTAAGTGTTATTATAATTTTTATTTTGTCAATATTCCATTGTAAATATACTGCATTTTTCCAGTTTATTTTATTTTTATAAAAATTTTATCTTAAATTTAAATTATTAGATTTTTATTATGACTTATATTTTTTTAATATTTCTCCTACTTCATTTGAACCTGATAATTCGGCTCTGCTACCTCTAGTTGCAACATTTTCTTTAATGGTTACCTTTACATTATTTCTTTTAATAAGGCAATACAAAACTACAGATATCACAACGATTATAATTACTAGCGTTGCACTTATACCATAAGAAACTGTTTTATGAAATTTAAGCTCCTCAATTTGCTTAATGTTCTCAAAATGCTCTGTTATGATATTAGTAAATTTTGGGTTAACATTTGATATACTTAAATTCTCAAACTTATTAAAGTTTGGATAAAAATATTTTTCTTTTATTATAAATTTTTTGTTGGAAAATGTTTGGTTGCGAATTGTTATACTACAATTATTAAAATTTATAAAAAAGTTTCCTTCCAATTTAAATTTTCTATCATCACAATCTTGATTCACCTTTTCGAAAAAAACATTCTTTACAATAATTGTTTCCTCGTCAAGACTTAATATAGATGTAATGTTATTAAAATTAAATTTACACGTATTATAATAAGTACAATGATTAGTTATTTTCAATTTCCTTAAAGGTACGTTATCTTGATATGCAAAAGTTTGGTTATCAATTTCGACTATGTATTCGTCATTTGCGTCTATTTCAATTTTGTTTTTGTTTGGAATAGGTGTAATCATTTTTAAATCAGTTTTAATGTAATTGTCAGGAATTAGTACCGCGATAATCAAAGAATGATCACTATAAGTCATTATGCCTACTTTCAACATCCTTAGCTTATAAAAATCAATTTCAAACTTCTCTATTTCTTGTGTAGTAAACATACTTGGATGTATAATATTACTTTTTGCTGAAACTACATTGTCCTGAATCTGATCTATTTTATGTTCTAAGGTTTTAAGTTTTGTAAGTTGGTCTAAGTAAATTATCTCCTTCACTATTTCATTATTCGTGTTCTTTATCTTCTGCAAAAATATGCTTATTTCCTTTCTATCGTTTTCCACCGCAGTTTTCAGATGATGCAGTGATTTGTTCATCGAATTGTTGATTATTATTTGTTTATTTAAAGTCTCGATTGAATTGTGTGAATTTTGTTCAGTAACGGAAAGGTGTTCCAGAATTTCTTGTCTATCATCATCATCCATTGTCCCGAAGAGCCATTTGTAGACCTTTCCTCCTATATTTATCAAACTTCTTCGTTTCCTATTTTGAATTGGTTTAAGAGTCTTGATCTTAGATTCTATTAATTTAATTTCATTTTGCATAATTATCTCTTCATGTAAAAGTAAATGTTTTATGTTTCCCTTTATTTGGTTCAATATTTCTTCTATTTCGATTATGTTTATGACATGTACAAGAGTAGTCGTTTTGTTGACAATTTCCACTTCGCCTATTCTTATTTTGATGAATCCGCCGTCTCCTGTTATTGGATTAATCCGTAGAGTGGATTGGTTCAGCTGAATGTTCATCAATAACAGAAGCATCAGTGATATTGTCTGAAAATTTGAATGGTCTTTTAATGTTTGATACATGAACATTTTCTAAAGGTTTTTTAATAAACTTTGGTTCTTCTTTATGCCTTAAGCTTTTATAATTTTTTATAAAACCTACGTTCCTATTTTCTACATAGTTTTCACGATATTTATTTCTTTTTTGAACTATTTTGAATTTAGCATTTTTTAGTCTCTCTTTTATAATGCTATGATCAATCAATTTATTTTGAACATCTAAAGGACTGCATTTTATTGTGCTATGATAATTACTATTGTAGAATTTTATTGCTTTAAGAATTTGGGAATTTATTGGGAGTTTTTCTTCCAAATTAAAAACTCTGATTTTTTCTGTGACTGTATTATTGAATCTTTCAATATCCGAATTACCGGTATGGCTGTTTGGTTTTGTAAAATGATATTGGATTCCCTCTTGATCAAGGTAGTCCCTTACATTCGCATTATTGAATTCATTATCTAAAACAAATTTAGTAATCTTACCTTTGATGGCTAAAAATGCTCGAATTTTACCAACTAGGGTTTGACTGTTTCTGTCGTGCAAATGGAATGAAATTACATGTTTTGAGAATTTGTCGATAAAAATTATAAATGAATGTTTACTGTTTACGTAAGTATCGACGTGAATTATTTCATTCGTGGTGGAAGGGGTTTCAGTTATTTTGAATTTTGGTTTTATTGGGTTTCTATCGTATTTAGCCCCGGAACAAGTTTCGCAATTATTTATTACTTTTTGTACGAATTCTTTCAAATTAGGGTTGTATATTTTGTGTTTAATTTTTTCGTAAGTTGGAATTATGCCAGCATGGCCCGTTTCGAATTTGTGAAACAATGCTATTTGTTTTTTTAGGTCGTTTTCCTCAACAATATCTTTGGCAAATTTAGAACACTTAACAAATTTAAAGTTCTTTTTGTCAGGAAATTCTTCTATCAACTTCAGTTGAACCTTGTAATATTCGTGATCATTCAATTTGGAAAATATTCCTATTTTTCCTTTAGCAACCTCCCTTCTTAAAATATTTGAAATATTTTTATTCGCGATGTCGTTTCTGTCTATGTAAATTCGTTTTTTACCAAAAATTGTTTCAGTGACTACCTCCTTAACATCTAGTATTATAATTTGAGTTTTAAAACGATTAACCACCGTATCTAATATTGGAACACTATCGCCTAGATCTTCCTCTTGAGAGTGTATGGTCTCACCGTCTTCTGACTGATCAACCAACAAAATTTTCAAAGTAGTAAGTACTTTGTTACAATGGTTTTTAAAGTTCTGAACAGAGCATATAGAAAAAAATGGATCATTCTTTGCCCATTCTATAATATAAATGCCATTATTGTTAGCTCTTTTTTGTAACCTTAAAAGCATTTCACCGAAGTTTGATGTTTCGTTAACTAAGTCAATACTTACAATACTTTCAAATTTGTTATACATTCTGATCTTGATGTTTGTAACATCTTCAGTTTTATAAAAGATTTCTGATTGAATTCTTGAAACTTTCTCATTAAACTCTCGTAAACTTTCGATTGAGTTTTCATCCAGAGAATGATCAGTGTGTACCAACAATGAATCTTGATCCCTATTATCGTTTGTATCATCGGAGTCATTTTCTGTTAAGTAATTAATTTCATTAGTGTCAGAATTAATACGACTCAAGAAATCGGCAACTTTGTTTAGTTCACCTTTTATATAATTGATTTTCATATTATATTCTCCCAATTGAACCAACCATCTTTGAAGACGTGGGTTGATGTCCTTACCCGTATATTTTACTTGTAACCACTTCAATGGTTCATGATCACACTCAAGATCAAACTCTCTTCCATAGATATATGGTCGGAAGTATTTAACGCCCCATACTATCGCCAACAATTCCTTTTCAATTGTTGAGTAGTTTGTTTCGTTTACATTCAGAGTTCGAGAGGCATATGCAATTGGGTGGCCTTCTTGTGAAAGAACGGCGCCAATTGCGAAATTGCTTGCGTCAGTGGTTATCTTGAATCTTTTGGAAAAGATTGGATATCTTAGGATTGGTGCATTGGTGACGATTTCTTTTAATTTTTCAAAAGCCAAAATGTAATTGGGATCAAATATATTAATTTTTCCATTTTTCCTAAGCGCTTTTGTTAAAGGGGTTGCGATTTTCGCGTAATTTTTAATAAATTTTCTGTAGAAACCTGTCATTCCCAGGAATGATTTGATTTGTTTGGTCGTTTGAGGAAGTTGCAGGTTTTGTATTATTTTAATTTTCTCGGGATTCGGTTTAATGCCTTTATTGGTCAGTAAATGACCTAGAAATTGCGTTTCTTTCTTCAGAAAGTCGCATTTATCTATCTGGATTTTTAATTTGGCTTTTCTTATGGCCTCGAAAATTGATTTTAAAGAATTTTTATGTTCTTCTAGAGACGTGCTAAAAACCAAAATGTCATCCATATAGACAACACATGTTTTATTAATTTGCTCACGCAGAATTGAATTCATCAGCCTTTGAAAGGTTGATGGCGCATTTTTCAAGCCGAAGGGCATACGAATAAACTCGTAGTGTCCGAAAGGCGTTGAAAATGCTGTTTTCTTGCGATCTTCTTCTCTTACCAAAATTTGGTGGAAACCTTTGGCAAGGTCTAAGGTTGTAAAATATTGGGATTTTCCCAATTTATCCAGAATACCGTTTAGATTTGGTATGGGAAATTTATCATCGACTGTATTCTCATTAAGCTTTCTGTAGTCAATGACAATTCTCCATTTTTTTATTCCCGAATTATCTTGCTTTTTCGGTACGACCCATAAGGGGCTATTATAAGGAGAATTACTTTCCCTTATAATATTTTGTCTGAGCATGTCTTTGATTTGCCTTTGGATTTCACTTTCGTGAACTTGGGGGTATCTATATATTTTTGAATAAAGAGGTCTATCAATGTTAGTAATTATTTGGTGTTCTATCTCAGTTGTTGCCGAAAGGTTGTCTCCCTCGACATAAAATAAGTCCGTGAAATCCCTAAGCAAACGTATCATTGTATTTTTTTCGTCTTCGTTTAAATGACTAAAATCGAGCTTATCTAAAACATGTTTTCTTGAGATAGGTTCCAATGCACATATGTTAACAGTATGGAGTGGATGGTTTATTTTCTCAAAAAGGAATTTATTACCTAAAATATTCACATAACCATGCTCATCATCTATTACAGCCTTGAGTGGTATCAGAAAATTTTGACCCATTATAGCGTCGTATCTATCATTTCTAAAATCTACTATTTTCCAACTAAGTGTTCCCTTACATTGAAATTCCTTGGGGAAAGGTGTAACCACATGAAAACATATTTCATTAAACCCATTGATAGTTCGATATTTAATTGGGGTTTCCAGTTTCTGTTCTGGGTAATTTTCAATCAATATATTTTTCTTAACAATACTAGTTGTTGATCCGGTGTCTATAAGGCACCTGACCTTTTGCTTTCCCAATGAAATAACTATTATGGGCAGTGTTGATTTTGAGGCTGCATCAGAAAATTTATTTCATTTTCCCTATAAAGGTTGCCTATTTCCATTGGTTCGTCCGTGGACTGATTATTACGACTGTCAGTACGACTAGTCCTTGTTTGATTGCTATATCTATCTTTATTCGGGTTGTACTCTTGTCTGTTTTCATGGCTTTGCCTTCTGTTACTAGTTTGTGTAGTTAAATTATTGTAGTTAGTTGGTTGGTAATTATGTCGGGTTTCATAATTTCTATTTGTGTGTTCTGAGCTAAAAATATTTTGGTTATTTGCATGATAGGTTTGTCGTGTTCGGTTAGAATTTTGTGAGCTTAAATTATTGTAATTTTTTGTGCGATAATTTTGTCGTATTTGGTGGTTTTGGTTTTTGTTAATGATTGAAACTCCTTGGTTGTATCCCTTAGTCCTATGGTTGAAAGCAATGGCTCTTGTATCGTCCAATAATTTAAGTCTTGTGTATTTAAGAATAATGTCGGTCAAAGTCTCATGTTCTCCTATGTGTGCCCTAATAGGTCCGTCTATTTTTTCTAGCAAAATATCTACCAGATCCCTGTCGACATTTTCTGGCCTATATATAGTTGGTTTGAATTGATCCCCTAAATATATGTCGTTTATTTCGAATTTAGCTTTTTCAAATATATTAAATAATTCATTTAGATTCCTTACTTTTATTGTACGGCAGTAATTGAAGATTTCCGCATAGGTCCTTCTCGGTCTGTACTCTTGTAGAATCCTTGCTTTAATTTCCTCCCAGGAGGCATTGTTTGGTAGTTCTCTCACCCTTTTACCAGCATTTCCGAGAACTTTTTCGTTTGCCACAATCCTAATGCAGAATTGAGCCAGAGTTTCATTGTTCCTGCAGAGAGCAAGATTTGCCTCAACGGCATGTATAAATGCTCTTGGGCTATGCCTTTCGTCAAGAGGCTTTAGACGCCGGAACTGTTCAATGACGTCCTTGGCCGTCATATTAAATCCGAACTCATCGTTCAGAGGATATTGTTGTGGGGGTAGCTGTTGTTGTTGTGTTTGTTGTAGATTAAGTTCTTGTAATTGTTGACGCTGTTGCTGTTCTTGTTGAGCTTGTTCTAGTTGTTGCTGTTGTATTTGTTCCTGTTGTTGTTCTTGCAACTGCTGTTGCATTTGCAGCTGTTGTTCTTGCAACTGCTGTTGCTGCTGGAGGATTTTTTGTTCTTGCAACCGCAGGACCGCCTCTAATTCAGCGATCTTTTCCTGCATTGCCCGGTCGTCTTGCTGTAGATCCCTGTTTACAT
Organism: Pollenia labialis; assembly: GCA_949318255.1. Taxonomy (NCBI): domain Eukaryota; kingdom Metazoa; phylum Arthropoda; class Insecta; order Diptera; family Polleniidae; genus Pollenia; species Pollenia labialis. The sequence goes on from OX439142.1 coordinate 50,841,573, forward strand.
CGAATCTACTCATCTTTTCGCAGTATCTTTTAACAAATATCACTTTGTTGTTTTTAGTTTGAACAATTCAAACGTTTTATAAAAAAAAATATGTTTATTTATTTTTCCTTAAAAAATTTTTCTTTCTTTTCACAAATATTTTTAGAGTTCTCTTTCTAATTTTTTTTGTTTGTATAAATAAGGATTTAACACTTTACTTTTTCTCAAAATTATTAAATATGGGTTTCTTTCTTCTCACAAATATATACTTTTAAAGTTCTCTTTCTAATTTTTGTTAATTTAAAAAAAAAAGGTTTAAAACTTAATTTTTTCCAAAATTATTAAATATGGTTCGCGAAACCGACTGCGCCAGTTAACTGTTTGGGGAGAAACAGTTTTTAAATAAAACAAAATATATAAGTATTTGTTTTCTGACGTTCTTTAGAACGTCTTATTTATTTTAAATGAATCTTAAGACTAAATTTTTAATTAAAAATAATTTTGTATTTGTAAAAAAGCTAAACTATGGGAATAGAAAATTGTAATATTATATTTATTTTAAGCGTTTAATATTACTGTCTGGAAAAAATGTGGGAACATAAAATATAAATGTAATATGATGTTGGTTCCCTACACTTCTACCAGCCAATACTATTAGACAAAGGAGTGAATATGTAACTCACGCGTACTGGCGTACCTGATAGCAGATAAGATTGCCAAGTCATCGTAATGACAGATTTATAGAAAAATTCGTTGGCTTTCCAATGGTCTAGTGTATGTCAATTATTAAGAGCAAGTCTTATAAACTTGCACAGCTAGTGTGGGCTACTGTACACCTCTGAAAAAATCAGAGGTCTTTTTAATTTTGAAAAAAAAAATTGTTTTATAAAAACTAATGGGCATATTCGAAAATATTTTATATCGGTATTTCCATGTCATTGTACGTGACATTTGTATACCTGCAGTGGAGTAGAGGTTTGGCGAAAATAGTGGTAACTGGAAAATACGTTTATCATTACGTTTTATTTAGAGGTAATACTGAACATGAAAAAAAATTAAATTTGGAACTTTTTTGTCCAAATTATAAGCAAAATAGGTGCATATGGTATGTGACATAAAACGGAAGTAGAATTGTGGGCGGTGTTTTTTTAATGTTTTACATTAAATCAAATATTTTTTAGTTATAAACTGGAGTAAGAAAAAAATTTTATTGATGATTTTATAATGAACAAAATTTAATATTGTTTGTAACGTACCGTACGTGACAGATTTATTCTTGAAGTATTTATAAGATATGAAATATATATTTTTTAAATATAAGAATACAAAAGCTTGAAACGAACAAGTGAGAAATTGTAGTCGCTTAAGCCCGGCCATATGATACCCTACAGCAAAGAATTTAAAAATAATTCAAGAGTGTTAACAATGTGGAACGCATTGGCAGTCATGGACCTGGGAGAACATTATTATGTTATAAGGTTAAGATTCCTTTAAAAGTTCTTTGTGCCGCATATTATTAAGATATCTTCATCTATATGAGGTGTTTTATATGGGAACTATGGTAAATTTTGGGTCTTACCAGCACAACATTTTTTTATGACATATCCTTTTTATTTTATTTATTTCTGTCTATAGATTTAAAAATCCTTACAGACATAAGTGCTAATATTAGAGTACAATAAATAAAGAATTATTATATTAATTAATTTAAATAAACAATTAAGGACCTTGCGATAAATAAACCTTTTTTTAAGTGAGAGCGCTCTGTATCGATCAAAACAAATAGCAGTCGAACGGGGGATGGTCTGAAAAATAAGACGGATTCATGGCTGATTATATATTTCGGCCGTCTCAATCAAATCCATTGTGCTCGGTAAAGGTTTCCCTGTCCGATCTCAGCGGTTCATTATAGTCTGTATGACTTTAACAACTTATAATAGGCGAAACAATCCTGGTCACATTAAAAAAACATCACCTTGAGACCATCGATATTCAACTTTGGGGTTAATTTCTTTTTAAATTTTGGAGATTTTTTCACGAAATATGACAATTGGTAGCAGTTTTATACGATAACATAGATTTGTATGCCTTTTTTAAAAAAATGGCTTTAATTACTCTGAACTAGGGATGGACACTGTAAAAAAACATCGATGTTTTTTTCGATGCGATGCATCGCAAACATACATCGATGTTGCATCGATATTTCATAAAATACATCGATCTTGTTATGCATCGATTTTTTTTTTAATTAATTATTATTATATTTTCGAAAAATCTTTAGTTTATTTTACATCTCCCAATACTTTTTTTCAATACTGTAAACAAAAAACCAACAGCAAAATATTTTAATTTGTTGAACTTGTGCATAATTTGTTAGCTTTTGTTTTAATTACGCGTGGTTATCGAGCTTATTCGCCGCATATAATAGTGTTGACAGTTGTTCGCATAATATTTACCACGTTTACATATACAAACTGGAGTCATGCCAACACATATAGATATGTATACACGTCTACTAAATACCAATCTACACGTTCTGTTTACAATTTGTCATTTCGATGCATCGTAAGAAAACATCGATGTTTTCCGATTGTTTAGGAGCAAAAAAACATCGGATTATATCGATGTTTCGGCGCAATACATCGAGTGTTTCAAAAACATCGATGCTTTTTGTCCATCCCTACTCTGAACAATACTTAATTCGGCTGATACTTTAAAAAATAAAACTAGAAAACAAATTAGTTTTTGGACTGAAATTTAATATTTAATTGAACAATTTTAAGTGAAATCGATTTATCAAATGCCTGTTCCAAACAGACCTTTCTTTTCTTTATATGTTTTATAATTATAATTTAAAACATATTAATTCTTATGCTAAAAAATGTTGCAGCACTTAGGTATAGTTTACATAAATCAAAATCTTTAAAATCATAAAGCAATTCTTATCTTTCTAAATATGTAGCACTACCAAAAACTTCCCCTGTAAACCGTGGGAATTTTACTAAATTATTTCATAATATATTAACAAGTACATACTCTTATGTACAACTTAAACTACAGATTAAGATAAAAATCCATTTAAGTAATTGATTTTGAAAGAAACACAGCCACCGATCACCCATCCAACCAACCAACCATCCAGCCACCAACTAAATCCACACCAAATTGATTCAAGCACAAATCCAACCAACTGCACTCATAAGTAAACATTTATTTTAGTGCTGGTTGGTGTTTTTATTGGATTTTGGCGGCTTTTAACCAAAAGCCACAACGAAATATTGATGCAACAACAACAACAGCAATAACAGCAATAACAAACAAAAACCATATTACAAGTAACAAATTAATAAATCAAAGATCTTAAGTCGAGATCAGTTTTAGAAGAAGGAGCAAATAACACTCTGTTACATTCATACTTAAGATGGCAATCAACCTGTTGTTGGTAAAATAAGCAAATAATAATAATGAAAAGAAAAAAAAAACATTTCAAGAATGCAACAAGCAACCAAAAACATCAAACAATATGTTGTCAGTCTTAATATGGGAAGTTGCACAAACCGACAGACAGACTTTCAATTTAAACACTAAATGGGCATTGTGTATGTTGCATGTCGCCAATAATTCAAATAAAAACAATCATGTTGAAAAAACATTAAAAAGTGTTTCTGTTCGTACAAGCGCACATAATTGTATCCATGAGATGTTCCTAGTTAATGGTGCACATGTGAGAGAGTTAAAGAGAGTGTTTTGTTTGTATGCATTTAGTAGGATTTAAATAAGCCGCCACGCTAACACTGCCACTTGAATTTCAGCTCTAAGGAGCTGCTTCAAAAACAAACACTTGTTTAAGACATTGAATTAACTTTGTTTTAAATTTTATTTCATAGTTACTTTTGTAACCACCATCCATATGCGGCTTGTTTTAAAGCTGGCCGGGTTTTTTCATCCTTTCGAGTGCCGTACTTGAAATATGAGTTGAAAATTGCACAACGAGAACAACAATTTCCACTACTTTAAATCTAAAATCGCATGACCACAATGCATTGAAAGCAAAAGATTAAAATAAAAAGACCAACAACAACTATCAGTGGTAGTAGTAGCAGCAGAAGCAGCAACAAATACAACAAAACACTTATAATCAACAAAAATCGACATTCAACAACCAATAAAACAATGTTCAATGATTGTTAAAGTAAAAGCTGCAGTTGTTGTGGCAAACACCATCGCCCATCATCCATTAACACCATTCATAAATCCTGGGGTGGCAAAAGTTGTTATCGTTGCTGCTGGTAGCAGAAACAAATTCGTTTAAAATTTGTGGGTATAAACAAATTTTTTTTAAACTACATATTTTAGAGAATGCTTTGTGCAAAATTAAATTTTCTATAAAAAAAACTTCAATGAAATCAGATGTCAATAGAAAACCTTTTATTTAGGTGATATTTTCTATAGAAAACTGTCTTTGGAAAAATATTTCTTAATAGAGACCTTTGCTCAACAAAAGATTTTTGTTTAAGAAACCCTTGTTCGAAAAACGATTTTTTAAGAAACCCTTGTTCGAAAAAAGACATTTTATAGAAACCTTAAAGCGAAATTAGGTTTTCTGCGGAATCTTTTGTTAAGAAAAGTATTTTGTAAAGAAAAATTTATTTGAAATAAGACTTTCTCGAGAAAACCTTTTTGGGAACGATTATTCTATCGAAGACTTTGTTTAAAATCAAATTTTTTATAAACATTTATGTTAAAGCCTCTTTTAAAAGCAAGATTTGGTTTGCTCCCCTTGTTAAAAACAGGGTTACGGGAAATTTTTTAAAGAGGAAAATGCCTATTGAGGTATTCCTTAGAAAAAAACTTGTAAGAAATTTAAGAAACACCATGTTTAAAATAACAAAATTTTAGAATTTTGTTTATGTTTTAAATGTTATTATCTATGCGAACTTTAACGTTCGAAATCGTTGAAAAATTGTTTCCTCAAAAAAAACCCCTGTTAAAATGCAATTTTCTATAGAAAACCTTTTCAAAATAGAAATTTCTATCGAAAATCTGTGAGAAACCTAAGATTTTCTATAGAGAACTTTGTTAAAAAAAATTCTCTATATAAAAAACTGATTTGAAACAAGCTCATTGTTCGAACTTTTTTCAAATAAGATTATCTATAGCAACCATTGTTTAAAATAAATTTTTCTTTCTCTAGAACCCCATATTCGAAAAAATATTATTTGCAGAAACCCATATTCGAGAAAAGATTTTCTATAGAAGACCATGTACGAAATAAGATCTTTTATAGAAAATGTGGTTTAACATAAGAATTTCTTCGAAATACTTGGTTGGACACTTGTTAAAAATAATATTTGTTTAATAAAAGAAACCTTATTCGAAGTAAAAACAGTATGATCATATCTGGCCATCCTTTAAAGTAACTTATTCTATTGTTTACAAAAAAAAACAACATCTGACCATCCTTTAAATTAACTTATTCTATTATTTGCAAAAATGTTTTTCTTCTGTAGTCATATTTACATTTGCATTTAGCGTTTTCAAATGTTGCTACAGTATTTTTCGCTTATAGTCCATTCCGCTTAAAGGCCAAAAACGGATTTAAGCCAAAACTTTCATATTCGAATTTTATAAAAATTTTTTGTTCTAACGTCCATTTCGCTTGTTGTCCATTTTCGTTTAAAACCCACTTTTTCTTAGCATGCATTTATAAGTCTTTATGCAATGTCTTTTACATGTTTTCATTTACCTTTCAGACAACAACTATAAATGCCAAATTTCATGTCATAATAACCGACAAACTAAAAAACACTGACAAAAATATTAGAGTTTTTTTATATAGACCTTGACGTTTGGTATAACAAATAATTGTCAGGTCAAGACCCCATCTAAAGAACCAATTAAATTGATATTTATGTTGTGTTTGATTTCGTCATCCAACGAACTAAAATTAATCTCATACTAATAAAGGCTTATGAAGCATTGAAATCATTAACATTTTTGTTTTTGTTGTAGGCTCTTAAAGCATTTGAATTAATCAATTAAAAAGATTTTTGTTTTATTTATTTATTTAAAATAAATTAATATTTGGTTTTGTTTTAAAAAAAACTATTATTTTGTTTGAAAAGGAAGGTTTTATTGAAGAAAATAATTTTTATATAGTCCAAAATGTGAATTATTGTAATCCATAAAACGGCTTATAAAAAATCGGTTATAGTCCAAATTCGCTTATAGTCCACAAAAGTTGTGCCACCGTAGAAGTGGACTATAACGAAAAGTACTGTACATTATTTCATTTCTATAACTAACAAAAAAACAAATGTTCAACGCATCATCAGAGTCTTTCTTACTTTACCAATATTTTAGAAATACAAAACAGGAACCAGAATCAACAGCATTATTTCGAATGTATTTAATTGTTTTATACAGGTTTGTATGTCTTACTCTCTTAAGACATAAACTTTCTTATGATTCTTTTAAATTCTCTAAACAAATTTTTTGCTTTATCAACATTTTTGCCACAAGCAGCTGCAATTCAAAAATGCATGTTTGTATTTATTATTGTGTTCAGAGTTCTTGCCGCACAAATAAAAAGTGGGTACGAAGGTGTTTAGTTTGATTCGTTACACTGTAACTTAAATTCTCTATGCAAATTGTATGTTTGTAAATGTGTATTGGTTTTTAGCTTAGATACTGAGGGCATGTTTGTTTAGTGTGTGCTAAAGTGTGATGTTGTTGCTTTTGCAGTTTCTGGTGTTACAACAGACACTCCCTCTTTTACACCTTCGGATTTCGTTGCAAGTTTGTTTTACTGTCTACTATTTGGTTTATGAAACGAGCATCTGTTTTTGTTTTCTTTTGAATTGTCAAGATTACTTTGTTTTTCTCTAAAAATGATTGCCATTTCTGTTTGAGGAAAATATTTGTAATTAAAAAAAAAAACCTCATAAAAAATATTAATTCATGTTTTATGTTGATTGGTTTAAATTTTTTATTAAGATTACATATCGCACTTGTCCAACAATACTGTATTAACTCAAATATTCAGTCAAAGCAAAATAATTTTTAATTTTACATTAAAAACATATGAAAACGAATAAAACCAACCGTTTCATTACGAAAAAGCAGACAAAATTGAACGATAAAAACAGGCTGTTCATCAATTTCGAACGTTAACGTTTGCATAGAAAATTATAATTAAAGCAAATTTATAATTTTTTTACAGAAAATCTAGATTCGGACAAGGTTTTAATAAAAATTCGTATATCTAAGAATGTTGTTTAAAATGGTGTGCCGCCGATAGTCTATTCCATACATAATTGAACATAAATATTATCATAATAAAAAGAAATGAAAATAATTTAACAAATAATTTGTATTTTATTCAAAATCAACATCGGCCATAAAATTTAACAATTTAATATTTATTTTTTTTTTTTGTTTTAATCTAATTTGGACCAATCTTTATTAGCATATCTTATAACGAACAAGCGTTATATGGAACATCTAATTGTGACAAGAATTTCTATAGAAAATCGTTTTTCAAACAAGGTTTTAGTAAATTCGAATATGGTTTTCTCTGGAAAAGCTCGTTTTGATCAAGATTATCCATAAAAATCTTATTTTAAACGAGGTTTGCCAAGAAAATATGAATTCGAAAAAGGCATTTTATAGAAAATTTGATTTCGAAAAAGGTTTGCATTAGCATATCTTATCACGAGCAAGGTTATCTATAGAAAATATAATTTCGAACAAGATTTTCTAAAAAAAATTTTTTTTTTTTTTTAAATGATTTTGTTATTCGTGCTTAATTTCCCAATTTTTATTATTTGATATAAACACTGAAATTTATTGTTGATGGGATATGCGCATTTCACTGGTTGCTTAGGCCAGATCATCAGGAAACATAATCCATAAAGATATTAGAAAAACTAAAGATATTAAACCAAATAAAACTGTTAACCGTATAAGAATTACAGAAACAGTTCTATTTGTAACAATATCAAAGTTTAAACAAAATCATCAACAATAAACAGTGAGTTTATCTCTCCTTACATTCCCCACTACAATTGATTGGAATTCTTCCAACATTAATTATAGTTGTAAGTAGGTTAAGAAAAAACAAAATAAAAACAAAAACAACTCGCTTTACTGTTTTCGCAAACAAAATATAAAGCGGGCTGCCAGTCAGTTTTTTTTAGGCCGTGCAGTTGCCAGTTTATTTGGTTTTATTTGGTTTAATATTTTTAGTTTTTCTAAAATCTTTATGGATGAAGTTTCCTGATGATCTGGCCTAAGCAGCCAGTGAAATGCGCATAGGAATAGCTTATCCCATCAACAATAAATTCCAAGTGTTTTTATCAATAAAAAAAACTGGGAATTAAGCACGAATAACAAAATCATTTAAAATTAAATTTTGTATTCCCACGAAAATTATTTTGATTATGAAAAAATTTAAAAACTTAAAAACATAGTTTGAGTAGTAATATATATTTTGAACAAGATTTTTTTTATAGAAAATCTTGTTTCAATTAAGATTTTTAATAGAAATATTATTTCGAACAAGGTTGTCTATAAAAAAATAATTTCGAACTAGGTTTACTATACAAAATTTAATTTTGAACCATTGATTTTTATTAAAAAAAAATCTTATTTCAAACGAGATTTGCGAAAGAAAATCTTATTTCGGACAAGATATTTGACAAAAGCATCTCATTTCTAACAAGGTTTGCTAAGAAAATTCGATTTCGTAAAAGGCTTTTCACTGAATATTTGCTTTTGGACTATTTATTTTTATAAAAAAAAATCTTATATCTGCCTTTTTTGTTCCAAAATTTTCTAGTCCGTTTTAGTTTTTACTCCTACAATAACATTTTTTTTGTTTGCCAACCAATTTTTATAAGCAACCCAGCCAGCAAAATATTCCGACGTCTTTCAGATATCGGAAAGAAACGTTGATAAAAAGTTTTATTTTTATTGTTTTCTGACGGAGTATTAATTTTAATTAATTTTTATTGAATTTTTTTTAAAACAATAAAATTAAACTAAAATATTTTCAAATGAATGACAATTGTAATTATTTGTACATACAAAATATACCGAAATTTATACGATGTCTTATCAGACACTTCTGTTTCTTCATGCTCTTTTAAACATGCTACCACACATGTCTGTTTTAATGTCTAATTTTCTTATATTCTTATACAAATGTACGTACATATTAAAAAACATAAAGACTCATATTGAAAAACATAAATACTCATTTTGTATCTATTTATTTGGCAACCCCTCTTTCTTCACTAACCCGATCGCCACGAACTAAACAACCGCTTTTTTTAGACATGTTTGAAAAGACATCGTGTTAACTTGGCCTAAGTCTCGTTAGACACATCTGTATGAATTCAGTTAGAAATATATAAGATATATCGGTATATCCATGCGAAATCGATCAGAAAGCAGCCAGGTACGTATATTTAATGTCTGACATAAATCTAAACTAAGTCTCAAAGAATCAAGTCAGACATTTGCAAAAAAAAATGTCTAGTCCTGACAATGTCGGAGTATTTTACTGGCTGGCAATTTATATCGTATTAACAAATTTGAAAATCGAGTCTTCTGCGTATAAACATTTAACATATCAGTTTGTGTTCACACCATCACACAGAGTATTAACATTCACACATGAAATAAAATGCAACCCTGATTTAATGAAAAGTATTATTTTTTAGAAAATTTTCAAAAAACAATGAAGTCGTATGGGATGTCAAACTTTTTTTCAGACTTTTACATATTACTTGAGTTTTTGACATGTATTAATACAAAGTATAATAGTGTAAACTAGCAAACAGATGCAGTAAAGAACAAAACTGTTCAAAGATATTAAAAGTTTTAGGAGAAAACTTAAAAAGGCTGTAATTAATTACCTTCAATCGTATTTAAAGCAATAATATAATTTAAGATATATTGCGCTCATAAACTTTTTTCAAAACATATTAAAAATAAAATGTGGGAATTATTTCTTTTTCATAAATTATTTAAATTATATTTATAATTTTTTCGAATTTGCTTCTATGAGTCAAATTTAAATTTATATAACTTTTAACATAGAAGGACATTTGAAAAAATTGTTAATACTGGGGTATTCATTCGGTTAACCGACAATCGGTTAACGATTAAACCGGTTAATTACAAAAGGTAGTTGTTTAGAAAATATTTTTTATACAAACAAAGAAGGTGTTCAGTGATCTTAATTTAAACTCGTTTTCCGCCGACCGGTGATGCAAATTACAAGCACTCTTACTCTTTTTTTCATTGTTTTTTATCTTCATCATCGATCAAATGTTTGATTACCAACACCTTTTTTTGGATCACGTACTTTTTATATGAAACTAATAACTGTTTCTTCTCATATCTTCTCATATCAGTCTTTTAACAGAAAAAAACCGAAACAATTAGAAGTGTTAACAATTTTAAAAAATTAAAATAGTACCCTAATGGCATAATAGAGTATTTTATATGTGTAGAGAAATCCTGGAAAAGGACTGAGAAATTAGATTTTCATCTACGATAAGCGAAAGAATTTTTTCCATGTCAAGTTTTGTCAAAACTAAAGAAAAGAATCGCCATAATCCTAAACATTCAAACCAAATTACTTTTCTAAAAGATTATTTTATAAGATCTCTTTTAACTATTGAAATAACTAATAAAATTATCTCAGTCTATTTTTAATAAATGTATATTTGGGGGATACAAGGAAGTCATAAAGTTGTAAACAATTGTTTAAAATAAATATTTTTGTGTTTTAAACAAAATAAAAATTTTAATGCCGTGTGGTAGAGAAAGATACGCCTCGTCGACAAGGAAGTTGGTTTTCTTCTATTTAAGTCTTGAAGTGTGTAAAACTTACTATATTTTTAATTTTCTATCCAGCTGCAAATGGGAAAAATAAAAAGTTGTTTGTTTGTCCTGTAAAATATTCTGAAAGGGCGTTAGCAGGTTTGCATATTAAGCCGACGATATGACTTGTGGGCTAACACAGCATTAAAATTTTTATTTTGTTTAAAACACAACTTTATTTTTTTTTTAAAAAATTGTTAAATATTGTTTAGGACATTATGACGATATAACTTGATAGCACACCTTGTGAATCCCCCAAAATGTATATTACATATTTATGAATTGTTTTTTTCATTGCTCGATTTAGTTCAAGAATTGTTATGTTTGGTATGTTATTGTTATTTTTTACTAATAAACTCCAAATAATAAATAATTAATGCATTTTTATAGATTGACAATACTTCATTTATAAAAAAAAAACTTTATTAATCGGTTAATTAATCAAAAACAAAATTAACCGATTAAACCAAAACCTCGGTTAATTAATCGAGCGATTAACCGATTAAATGAATACCCTGGTTAATACAAATCATATCATGATTTATGCATACTTTTATTGTTTTATTTATTTAACAAGGAAAACTTTTACATAAATTACTTCCGTTTTTTTTAAAGGGTATGTAAAGTTTGATATTCTGTTTGAAACTTTCTTAATATTCATCGCTATAAAGTATTTTATTTCGAGTTCTTGAGCAATACTAAGTTGATTTAGTAATGTCCGCCTTTCTATTGAAATCACTCTCACGCAACTTAAAAAAAAAGAACTGTATTATAAATCTAAAATTCGTTCTTATTCTCCTAAGCAGTTTAAAATTGAAACCCAGCAAAATCGGTTTAGTAGGAAAAGACTTATGAACCAAAATGTTCTTTATGACATACTACGTCATACTACTAAATTTCGTGATGATCGGTACATAATTAACCCATAGGAAGCCCACTCCCTAGATATTCTAACTCTCGGTAGAGGGTATCGAAGATTCGGCACAGCCCAACATAGGATTCTTATTTTTTTCAATTACACTTGTAACCCTGGCATTTCTGTTATTTGTGTTCAAGGAAAAAGAAAAATATACAATTAATTTATTTAAGTTTTTGTAAACAAACAATATTTTTGAAATACTTTCTTTATAAGAAATCATATTTGTGGCTGCATTTACATAAAGTAAATGGAAAAGGAAGCGGAAATCATGTTGAATTTCTAAATACACACATTTAACAGAAAGTATTTGCTAATTTTTTTAATATAAAAAGAACTTTAAGGAAGAAAAATACAAAATTTTCAAAAATGCGACAAATAAGAAAGGAAAGGAGTAATTTTGTGAACCCATTACGCTGCGTTGAGGTATTATAAATATGAAATTTTTTGAAATTTTAAAAATATTTTAAAATGTAGTGTAAGTGTTCTAGAAAACAATAGGGTATGTTTAAAATGGGCGTTGTATAGTTTGATTTGGATTTTATTCAACAAGTCTATTAAAAAGGACTTGAGTATAGCAAGTTTTGATTTTGAATTTAAAATATTTATATATAATGTGTCTGCCTATTAGGTGGCAAAAAATGGACTTTTGGAACAGGCGAGGTTCCACTGTGCTTTTTTGGGTCGACAGTATGGTCAACTGTATCAGCTTTTTAATTTGATTTTACTTTATAAAGTGAGACCCAGAGGAAAACCAGCTTAAAATCAATAAAGCCCATATTGAATCAATCAGAACATTAACGAAAGTGTTGTAATGTTGAAAGTTTGTATAGCAATATGGAACAATATTTATATAAAGTTGTCCTATTTTGAAAATTTTAATATGGAAACAATATAGAAATAATATTTTTCGGCATTGCATTAATATTGAATTTTTATAGAAAACATTTTTTTTATCTTACTGAAACAATGTGGAGAAGTTATTGAAATTATATTTTTTACTTTAGAAGTGAAATTTAAACAGTATCGAATTAGGAATGAAACAATTCAAATAAGATTATTCAGCTTTGACTTAATATTAAAGCGGTTTGAAATTTAAAATGTTGAACGTATGTAAGTCTTTATTCCGATTTTTAAGCCAGTCGATTATGATACTTCGACTACAAGGGAATTCGCTGAAGATGTTCTACTATGATTTATGTCTTGCACGCATCTGCTTATTTTGGTCCTGAGTGAGCGTGAATCATCGTCAATATCAGGCTAAAAATAATTTAAAAAAGGATATTAATTTACAAATTTTCATATTATTCGAATGTGTATTCCAAGGCAAATTACAATCCTTAAAATCTTTTATACTTTAATAGTCTTATTCCTTCAATATTTTGCAGGAATATTTTCTATGCACTATCAGAATTTTCGTTTGCATATTTCTGATAATATTATTTAAATTTAAAATCGTTTAGGCAGTTTTAATACATCACCTCCATACCTTTTCTTTTCATTATGCAAACAGCTTTCTGCGGTACTTTGCACGGATTCCTATGAGTGAAATAGCCTCCATTATATCCTATCTGTTTAAATATTACAGGCTATAAAAAGAAACATTATTGTCTACACTTGATTCTTTACCATATCAAAAAGCAAATTTGCCTTTTAAGGGAAACCCATAGAACAATCCAGCCTCTTGATTAATTACTTGGTATATTTTTTCATCGTCATCTGAATATGGGTGATTCAAATATATTGATTGACTTGCTGCTGTCTTCTCAAAGTTTGTTATGTAAATAGGATTACATTTGGCTTCTTCGATAGTAGAAGAAGCATTCTTCGAAATGCTTACTACTTCCCGGCTTCCAGAGATGACCATGTTATCCGATATCGATATTTTATGATCTTCCAATTCATTTTCAAAAATTGCTTTTAAATATGTACTTTCTTTGTACAATAAAACATCAACAACACGCAACATTTCTCAAATAAATAAAGAGGGAATCGTTTGAAATGGTTAACATCAAGGTACATTAACACAATGAAGACTCGTTTGGGAGTGTAGATATGCTGCTCTATAAAAATACCCGACTTTTCAAAATTTTCTTCATATAAAACAAAAACCATTTAACGCACACATGTACAAATTTTGGCTCATATACCCCAAAATTGACAATTGGGTTCTAACTGGGGTAAACAGCTGACAAACATATGGGCCAACGAGTCTACCTTGTGTATTTGTACCATGGTTTACACATTGAATTACAGTGTTGCCATATAGATTACAAAAGTTTTCTTATTAATTCAATATTTGGCATTAAATTTTAACCTGATTAAGAAATTAATTAAACCAAAATCTGGAAAATTATATTTCGGCTTTATAACAATGTAGATTTATTTATTTAGCGTATGGATTTAAAATACGGAGAAAATATTTATATAATATTTATATATTTTTCTTTTCTTTTTTTTAAGCATTCACTTTTTTGAGTCAACACTGGAAGAACTAGTTTGTACTAGTCCGTTTAACTCAAATTTTTATTCACCTCAAAGCTAGTTTAAACTTCAAAATTTCAAGTAATAGCTAAAGCTACCTTTTTATTCACGCGGCCTAATATTCGCTATCGTGTAGTGCTAGTGCCAAAATTTGTTTATACCCCTAATAAGCATCTATGTTTTATAAGTGACAAATTGCAGTCGGTAGCCTGCTGTCGTCTATGTGCTTAATGCATCATCCCTATTTATTAAAAAGTCACTGTTCTATAATTGTTATTAAGCCATTTCATTAGTTTGATATTCGATTTAAGAATTTAAATTTAAAATCATATTAATTTTTACCCGAGTATGTTTCGAAGCATTCGTACAAATATCAACAGCCAGTTTATAAAAAAATATTATTTGAGTTTTCATCAATATTTAAATTCACTCTTCATTTTAGTTGAATTAAATTTTTGAATTTCACACCGGCATTTATTCTGTTACATAATTTACAACAACTATTCCTAATTAAACATCAAAAATGCCATAAAATTTTATGTAATTTCTGAAATTCATACAACATTTTTTTCATCCATTGCGTTATAAACACTTCAATATTAATATTTTTATTTAAATCTATTTATGCCAAACAAACTAAAAATAATCTTGGAGATATTTATTTTAGTGGGAAAAAACAACTTTTAAACATTAAATTCTATAATTCATTGGTTTTACATAAAAAAAAACGAAAAAAAAGAAAATCATTAAGTACATTCGATCTAAAATGAGTTTCAACTTTAATATTTACTATAAATAAAGAACTTGAGGTGAAACTCATTAATAACGAAAAATTAAGAAATAAATTTTCCAATAACAAAAAACAGAACAAGTGTTATAAATTAAAAAAAAATAATCAAGAAAATTTCAACCCAAATTCATGGAAAATGTTCGAATGGATAAACAAAACATTTTGAAATTAAACTGACTCATCAGTTGTTAAAGTGCTCACTTATTTTTAAAGTTTTAATAAATTTTTAATACTTTGAAATGTTATCAAGTCTTTTGTTATAACATAACATAATAATTATTAAGTCTCACTAAAAAGAAAGAGAGTTTTGGTTTGAACTTTAAAAACATCCCATTTTCGGTGGTTCCTCAATTTAAATTTCATTTATTCTCCTTAAACCCCTGTACAGTAAATGTACTTTTTTATAACAATTATTTTTGTCAAATTAAAAAATCATTTATGTAAATAATTGTTAATTATTATGAAAATTTAATTACAACAAAATAGAAACTGGCGGTTTTGCCGTCGTTTAATAAAATTCTTTGTATTCCAGAGCTGGTGGTTTAGTTTAGTTATGAAGGTTTATTAGGGAAGTCCTTAAGCAAAGTACATTTAATTTTTTTTCTACTAAATTCAGTTGTAAAATAACTTAAATACAGATTTGTGTGGCACTTTTTTTATTGTATAAATTTACTGTCCTGTAGTTTTCTGTTCTAAATTTAAAGCTCAAATGTTTTTATTCAGTGAAACTTCATTTAAAAAATGTTCGTGTTGATGGCAAAAAAAATTGTATATGTATTTTTTTTAAACTTAGAAAATTCTTGAATCAAGTACAGGGAGATAGATTCCAGCACGGTTTATTCAAGTGCAAAGTACTTAACTAATCCATATTTAATTCCAAATTCGTACTTCAAATAATCCGAAAATCAGATTGATTTAAGCAAAACTAAGATTAAATCCATCTCAAAATACGATTAATTCCAAGGTTTAAAAACTGCAGTCGAAACCAAAAACTGTCGAACAAAAAACGAAAATTTGTGTACAACTTTTCGTTTTTTAAGTTGGTTTGACAGCGACTGTTTACATTTAATGAATCAGAAGTTAAAGCCACAGTTTTTTTGTCAAATGACTAATGAAGGAATGGCAGATTTTCTACTTTGACTGCAGTTTTTTAAACGGTGCTTAATTTAAGTATTACAAAGTTGATTTAATCCCGAATTCGTACATGAAATTATCCGAGAGAGAAATAAGAGAACCTGTCTCTGGAGAATATTTTTATGATTGATTTACCTGTGAGCCCACCTGCTCGATATCCAGGATCCTCATGCTGGAAGAATGGGTCTGGAATTTAACGACTACTGTTGAAGTTGTCAAAACGAGCAGGAGGAGGAGACTGTGCTTCACTTTCCTTGTCAATGCCCTGGGTTGCGAGGCATAAGGGAAAAATGCCTGGGGGGACCGGTGTTTGCCTGCTGGGAGGGTTTATCCAAGATAGAACTTAAATCGCTTCTTCCCTTTACTAGGAAGACGAATTGGTTGGACTTTGCAGTGTCGCCATCTTAGTAACTGCTCTATAGGATGGGCATTGGCGCTGGGTATTACAAAAGGACCAATAAAGGACCAATAAAGGACCCAAGTGAGCTGTCTCTCGATGGCTGCCCATGGAACATAACCTAACCTACTTACATTTTATCCTTACAGAATTTCTATTATAAAACATCAGCATTATGCCTGACATGTTTTCTATTTTAAAAATTTGATTAACTTTTACCCTAAAAATATAAACTAAATGGGAACTTTTGCGTTTATGCACTTTTTAAACATGAAATGTATGTTTTGCTTCTTGTTCTGTTGTTTTTTTTTTTTTTTTTTTTTTTTTTGTTTTACCGCAAAACAAGAAAATCGTTTTTTACCTACTTTTGTGGTGATGTTGTAGTTTTTACAACAAACACTTGCTTATGCACGCCTCTAGAATGCAATGCTGAGTGATGAGAGTAATAAGTTATATAAAATTTAACCACTCACTTCGTAATTTTAAACTCAGAGGGGCCACTACCAACGAAGAGTTCAATCTTTTTTTTTAACTTAGTTTAAGAATTGTTTATCTACTTTAAGAAATTCCGGGCTTAGTTTTTTATCAAACTTGTTAAAAGATAACATTTACTTTTTTTCCTCCTCTTAGAGAGCGCTACCTTAATGCAAATTTATTTAACATTTAGTTTAACAACAAGTTGAAACACTTTGGTTACCAACTGACTGCTTTCTAGCCAGTTTTTTTATTATTATTATTTCGAAATTTTTAGAATCACTTCACAACTTGAAGTGTAACCAGACCCACAGACTCAATTAAACCACAGCGAAATAAACACAAAATAAGTAAAACGAAAGAAAGGATTCTGGCGGGGGGGGGGGGGGGCAGTAGTGGTGGAATGAGGTTAAACAAACCTGGTCACAAAACTTAAACAAAACAGTTGTAAAAAGGAAAAAACTTTGTTAGGGAATTGCTTTTAGATTTATACGAATCCTTCATTTACATAGAAACAGGCAGGCGGCTAAAGACGAAGTTGGCAAAATTAAAGACTTTTAAAGATTTTTCAATGAAATAATTTAGTAAAGAAAAAGCAAATTTAATTTTATGAGAAGTTTTTTTATTAAATGTAATTAAAAGTGCAGCTATAATAATGAAATTAGATTAACGAGATTTTAACAACATTTTAATGTTAAACTAAAAAAATTAATTTTTTGTAAATTGTATGTTAATCTTCATAAAAGGTTCTAATTGTTATTTTAAAATTTATTTTTATTTTGACTTTTTTGTATTTTTATTTTCACTTTTTTGTATTTTTATTTTATTATTTTTTTCGGGTGCTAATTTGGATGTAAAATAGTTTACCGCGACACAGTTTGATTGTTTTTTACTTAAGACGATTAAACTTTGTTCCCCTATTAAAAAAATATATATTTAGAATTTTCTAGAATTCTTCGTAATCAATTAGCTCATGTTCCGGTCGAGAGAAAATATTTTGTCTTTTTGACACTTCTTTAATTTTATTACACACGAAGAAAATGTTTCATTTCCCTCAAGATAAGCCAGAAAATTGTTATATGAAGCTTACAGGGAAAGACAAAAAGCTATAAAATTTCCTATAGTTGATTTAAAAAAATATATATTCTAAGGAAAATCAAATTTTACGATCAACCTGATTTTCACTTTAGTATTTATGAGTTTTGAAGGCATTGAGGGCAATTGTCAAGAACTTGTGGCACTTCTTACAGCAACACAAAAAACTCAATTCCTTGAATCTCAAACATTTTAATTTTAAAAGTATGTTGTTTTTATAATAAATTCTTAAAATTTTTTTCAAAAGAAATAAATCTCAAGGTGTTAAATAAACAACGCCAACACTTTAAACAATTACTACTTAATCATAACTTAATTAAAACTAAATCATAAATTTTCCTCACTCTAAACAATATTTCAAAGGGTTAGAGAATTCACGCCGAAACGATTTATTATTTATGTGTCAGGGAATATAAACCATTTGGGAAAAAGGCTAAACTGACTCCAATTTTACAACAAAAAATACAACAAAAAAACCAAAAACAATTTATCACTTTCAATCGTCAGGCTTATACGATACAATTGTTTCTTTTTCGTTATCAATTCTCTAGTTGGTAGGCAAGATTTTCTTTACTTGAATAAACAAAAAAATTTCGTTAAATTGAAAAAAAGATTAAAAGAAATTGTTGTTGTGTTGCCTTAGAATTCTGAATGTTTCGAAAACATTGTTATTCCTTTTTTTTGATTGCTTTGTGCCACAAAAATAGTACAATAACAACAAAAAAGTGTGGCACACACAGCACACTTTTCATAAACAATTAACCAGTCACAACTGATGATGGATACTAAAAAGAACGCGCACCCTGCCACCATTTAGCCCCTCTTTCGCTATCTGTGCGTGCCACTGTGTGTCTCTCTCTCTCCCCTCCTTAATACGTTGTTTTCTTCTTTATCTGCTTAAGATAAAATTTATAACGAAATGAAATATAAATGATGTCAGACACACCACACAAAAGACACTAAACAAAAACACATTGTGAAGGAGTTGAAATTCAAGAAGACAAAAGATCAAATAAATAAATCAAATTGAAATTAAATTGTTGAAACAATAAGTAGTTATTGAAATTGTTTAAGCGAAAACAACAGAACTTATAAATTGGTCAGGAACTAGTTAATTCATAAGTATTCCTTTATTTTAATAATTTTTATTTATATTAAGAATCTTGTTTTCGATTCTTATTAAACTGGTTGTTGTATATGGTCAAATTTTTTTAAAGATTAGAGTTCCGAAAGTCTCAGTTCTTTTCATGGTGAAATAATACAGGTGGCAGCAATACGCCCTATGACGATTTTTGCTCTTGCATTATTGAGATATTGACAATAATATAATCGTATTTAAATACAGATTGACTTTTTGAGTTTTACTTAAAAAGTCTTATTTAATTAAGATAAATGTATGGCAGCACTCCTAAATACAAAAAAAAAATTATAAAAAAGTGTATTAATTTACAAGGTGACCTCAAAAAACAGTTGTCTGCTATTGACATGCCTGTTGTTGTATTGGTTAATTATTGAGACCATCTTGCTAAGCTTTTCCAATGGAAACTTAAAATGAATTTAAATGTACCACATCGGTGAATTAAGTTACATTTAAGTGTTCAGTGAAGAAAAGAATTTTGTATTTAAAACGATTTTTAACATTTATGCACAGAAAAAATTATTTTTCGAATTCAAACAAAAAATTTGTAGTATCAAAACATTTTTTGTCTGAAATCAGTCCTACAAACAAATTCGCATATTCAAACAATTTATTTGCATTTTGTTTACTAAAAAAAAACACTGATTTTTTCAAACAAATAATTTACAGAATCAAACAAAAAGTTTACTGAAATTCATATAAATTTCAAACAAATAATTTTGCTGAATCAAACAAAAATTTTTTGCACAAGCAATGACGCGCACCCAAGCTATCACTGAAGGAGAAGATGAAGGCAGAAGCAGAGCGGCGGCTGACTTTGAGACACATGTTTTGTTGGAATTATTTTTGAACGAAGTCTTTATACACACAATGTTTTTCTTCATCACTCACTGTTGCTGTATCCTTTCCTTGGCTAAAGAAGAAGAAATGTAACAAACAACGGCAGCAGACCGTCTCGATATGTTTTTCGTCATCATTTTATTTTTGTATTTGATGTATTTAAGTAAACAGTTTTCAAAAATTGAATACGGGATTTTGTTTTTCATTCTTTTTTTCCAACTTTGAAACCAACCAAAAATTTATTTTGTTTCTTATAATGTTGTTGTTGTTTCTGTTGTTTAAAAATGAATGAAACCTTTTTTTTACCTGCTATTTTTTTGTTTTTTTACTAATAACCTCGTCGCGCTATTTTATCATCTCTCTTCTTGTTGTACTTTTTTAAAGTGTCCAAAAATAAACTGTATGTGTTTTGTGTTGTTGTTCTTATATTTCGTATAAAGAAGTGTTGCTTACGATCAAATAAAAAATGCAAAAAACGACAACATTAAAGAGCGTTAAATATTTCATACAAAATTATGAAAAATTGAAACCAATAGCGCGTATATTATATTATTGAAAAGTTGTCAGCATTTTTGTTGGTTAAATAAAATCAAACAAAAATATTAATTGAATGAGTAAAAAAATTTGTAGAAATTAAAAAAAATTTCAAACAATCGTTTGTTTGAAAATAATTCGGCAATAATTTTTTCTGTGTGTGCTTAAATATCAATCCTAAAAATTGGGCATAAAAGACAGTCATATGCCAATTTTTTTTTTTTAAATTTTGCTAAGCTTATCCCGCGAAGCTTTATGCTTGTCTGCAGGAAAAAAAACCAGAGACTCTGGCGGGAATCGAACCCGCAACCCCGGCGCTGATAGACTAGCTCGCTACCAGCTAGTCTACCTAGGCATGGCCTTGATGGCATAATTTGAGGCGCGGATATTTTTGTGCATATAAAAAAAAAGAATATAAGAAAAAAAATAACGGCCACGCTACTGTAGCATGGCAGTTAATAAGATCGCAAGTGAACTGCACTTGTAATTTTGCCTTGCTATGTCAACATAACCTCCTTCCTCTGGTCTTTCAGTTAGACCATTTAATATCCAATACTTTGCAAATAAACTCCCAAAATAAGCCGTTTTAAAATTGTTGGGAATCTTAAAAACACTTTTACCAAAGAAGAGCCCTAAACGGCAATTACAACCTTGCACTTATAAAATTATTACAGTAACAGATTGTAGGTTATTAAATTCGATTTCCGTACTGTTAAAATTTAATAAAAATATATGCCGTATTCACAAAGCCCCTTGTATAATTGTATCGATTGTATGTTGTGTAAAAAAACAATAGTGAGCTAAATATGTGTTCTAATACAATATACAAACGATACGACGATACAAGGGGTTTTGTGAATATGACAATAGTTATTTTAATATAAACTTTATTTTTTAACATTTATGTTTGTTTTCAAAAAACAAACTACCAAAAAAATAATGTTTTTGTTATGTAGTTTGACTTTCTGTCAGTTAAAATATGTTTTTTAAAAGTAACAACTATTAAATTTTACGGAATAGTTATGCTGTTTGCTGTGCAAAAAAGTTGTATATATTTCTGCAAAGTATTTTTTTTTTTTTTTTATTTGGCGAGGAAGCTTCTTATAAGCATAAGCAGAGCATTAATGCAGTGAATAGCATGTACATTTAATATAAGAAAGATCTACATCAGTTTTAAATCTATATTCGTTTCTCCTGCCATCTCGCTGGCACCATCTGTTGCTAACCCAATAATATTTTCTAGATGGATTTCATAGTTAATAAAACAAATCTTGTATGATGGCGTATAGTTCTGAGCTCACAACTTCAATGAAGCTTAAATATCTGTCTTTAATGTTCTTAGACGGTTTATCCATATAGTGAACGACTAGAACTTGTGATTTTTTTTTGTGGATACGTCCATTGTTTCGTCTACGATTAACGAAAACTTTGTCGTTTTTGATTAAGAAATTAAACTTGTTTTGGTTTTATTTCTATTGACTGGGTTCCTTTAGTCCTACCACATTTAATGTTTTTCGCGATTTGAGAATCGGGACAACACTCCTCTAATTAGGCTGAAAGATAGTCCATTAATTCAAAAGACAAATTGTAGGAAATTAGAATCATTACTAATGTAAGCTCTGTTTGGTGCACTTGTTTATTAAGAGTTTCTTTTTGAGAACTTGCAAATGTTTTAATTTTTATTTGAATTTTTTTAATTTCCACATTTTGCTTATGCAGCACACCTTTTCTAGAGTGCTTTCGTAAATAACTTACGTGATTTGCAAGTTATTTTTCACAGCCCGCACAAAAACAACATCCATTATTGTTCCTTAGCCACGAAAACTCATCCAACCACAATACACGGAACTTTCTTTTCGGGCTGTTTTTAATATCAATGAATAACAAAGTATTAGTTAGCAAAAAGTTAATAAAATTCAATGAAAATTTATCTGTTTTCAGCGTCACTTTCAGATGATAGTTCAACATTAATTTATTTTTACTTTACTATAACCGACCGAAAATGGAATAAAATTGCTTCTAGGTTTATCTTGACGTTTCTGGATCGGGTGCAAAGGAGTGCGTTGGAGCTCATCAATGACAGTTAGGTATTCAGCTCTATTGACTCATTTTAGCATAGTCAGAATGTGGGTCTTGTTTTTATAACGTAAAAAAACGCTTAAATTTTGGTAGTTTAGTTTTTTTACCAAAATTAGTTATGTATAGGCAAATTGAACAACAATGTAAAAAGTAGTTACTTTTGTGTTAAAAAAAGTAACCAAAACGGATAAAAAGTACACAAGTACACAATGGAAAAAAGTAACACATTTTGGTTAAAAGTAAACGCTGAATTATCTCGAAAACAACAGCTTACCTAAAAAACGGTTAGCACCATTGAACCGCCATAGCGTAGCGAAATTTGGTTTAAAAAACCCGGGGCACGGCTTGTCTCAAAAAAGTGTCAGATTCTAGCACAGTGTAATTAAATGACATTACAAAAAATAAGTTCTTTGATACGTCACAACATTTGTGTATGCCTGGAAATTAGTCGCGGGGTAGCAGAGCGCATCGGGGTTAACTAGTACATGCATGTATGCACATTAGGGGTATAACTTCTTCCCATTTTTTGCAAATATCAAAATGGCCCTTGCATAGTCGAATAGTCCATTGAAAACCATTAAAAAAATGATTCTAATTTTTCGCGATTTTTAAAAAAGGTCACCCACAAAAAGCGGTAAATTGAAAAATTATTCTTATTTGTACTTATACATTTAGCCAAAAACTTTAGCAAAACAAAAGGCACATTAAATTTGAAATTCATGTCCTTTAAAAACTAACAAACTTTTTAACTTTTTTTTTCATTTATTGATAAAATATTTAAAATTTTTTTAATAAATTTTTTTTCTTTAGGGATTTTAGAAGATCGCTTCTGTGGGTGTGGTTTTTATTGTCAAACGACCCAATACATTTTTTTTAGTAAATAACACAATATTCGCCATCGCGTATTGCTAGGGTCAAGATTTGGTTATACCCCTAATGCACATATATGTCAATGTATTTATTTAAATAACTTTCTGTACTTTTTGCGCCTTGGTAAAGGGTGTTTAAGTTTCGCTCAGCCAAATCGTACTCTTACTTTTTGTTTCAATTAAATATACTCGTTATACAACACTTTTTATCAAATATATATGGGCATTTCCATTTTGACGTGTCGTGATATTTGTACAACAATATGTAAAATAATTAAATGAAGAAGTCAAATTTGTAAAAAGGGTTTTTATATATACACAGAAAAAATTATTTTTCGAATTCAAACAAAAAATTTGTAGAATCAAAACATTTTTTGTCTGAAATCGGTCCTACAAACAAATTCGCATATTCAAACAATTTATTTGCATTTTGTTTACTAAAAAAAAACACTGATTTTTTCAAACAAATAATTTACAGAATCAAACAAAAAGTTTACTGAAATTCATATAAATTTCAAACAAATAATTTTGCTGAATCAAACAAAAATTTTTTGCACAAGCAATGACGCGCACCCAAGCTATCACTGAAGGAGAAGAGAAGATGAAGGCAGAAGCAGAGCGGCGGCTGGCTTTAAGACACATGTTTTGTTGGAATAATTTTTGAACGAAGTCTTGTTTATACACACAATGTTTTTCTTCATCACTCACTGTTGCTGTATCCTTTCCTTGGCTAAAGAAGAAGAAATGTAACAAACAACGGCAGCAGACCGACTCGATATGTTTTTCGTCATCATTTTATTTTTGTATTTGATGTATTTAAGTAAACAGTTTTTAAAAATTGAATACGGGATTTTGTTTTTCATTCTTTTTTTTCCAACTTTGAAACCAACCAAAAATTAATTTTGTTTCTTATAATGTGGTTGTTGTTTCTGTTGTTGAAAAAGAATGAAACCTTTTTTTTACCTGCTATTTTTTTTGTTTTTTTACTAATAACCTCGTCGCGCTATTTTATCATCTTTCTTCTTGTTGTACTATTTTAAAGCGTCCAAAAATAAACTGTATGTGTTTTGTGTTGTTGTTCTTATATTTCACATAAAGAAGTGTTGCTTACGATCAAATAAAAAATGCAAAAAACGACAACATTAAAGAGCGTTAAATATTTCATACAAAATTATGAAAAATTGAAACCAATAGCGCGTATATTATATTATTGAAAAGTTGTCAGCATTTTTGTTGGTTAAATAAAATCAAACAAAAATATTAATTGAATGAGTAAAAAAATTTGTAGAAATTAAAAAAAATTTCAAACAATCGTTTGTTTGAAAATAATTCGGCAATAATTTTTTCTGTGTGTGCTTAAATATCAATCCTAAAAATTGGGCATAAAAGACAGTCATATGCCAATTTTTTTTTTTTAAATTTTGCTAAGCTTATCCCGCGAAGCTTTATGCTTGTCTGCAGGAAAAAAAACCAGAGACTCTGGCGGGAATCGAACCCGCAACCCCGGCGCTGATAGACTAGCTCGCTACCAGCTAGTCTACCTAGGCATGGCCTTGATGGCATAATTTGAGGCGCGGATATTTTTGTGCATATAAAAAAAAAGAATATAAGAAAAAAAATAACGGCCACGCTACTGTAGCATGGCAGTTAATAAGATCGCAAGTGAACTGCACTTGTAATTTTGCCTTGCTATGTCAACATAACCTCCTTCCTCTGGTCTTTCAGTTAGACCATTTAATATCCAATACTTTGCAAATAAACTCCCAAAATAAGCCGTTTTAAAATTGTTGGGAATCTTAAAAACACTTTTACCAAAGAAGAGCCCTAAACGGCAATTACAACCTTGCACTTATAAAATTATTACAGTAACAGATTGTAGGTTATTAAATTCGATTTCCGTACTGTTAAAATTTAATAAAAATATATGCCGTATTCACAAAGCCCCTTGTATAATTGTATCGATTGTATGTTGTGTAAAAAAACAATAGTGAGCTAAATATGTGTTCTAATACAATATACAAACGATACGACGATACAAGGGGTTTTGTGAATATGACAATAGTTATTTTAATATAAACTTTATTTTTTAACATTTATGTTTGTTTTCAAAAAACAAACTACCAAAAAAATAATGTTTTTGTTATGTAGTTTGACTTTCTGTCAGTTAAAATATGTTTTTTAAAAGTAACAACTATTAAATTTTACGGAATAGTTATGCTGTTTGCTGTGCAAAAAAGTTGTATATATTTCTGCAAAGTATTTTTTTTTTTTTTTTATTTGGCGAGGAAGCTTCTTATAAGCATAAGCAGAGCATTAATGCAGTGAATAGCATGTACATTTAATATAAGAAAGATCTACATCAGTTTTAAATCTATATTCGTTTCTCCTGCCATCTCGCTGGCACCATCTGTTGCTAACCCAATAATATTTTCTAGATGGATTTCATAGTTAATAAAACAAATCTTGTATGATGGCGTATAGTTCTGAGCTCACAACTTCAATGAAGCTTAAATATCTGTCTTTAATGTTCTTAGACGGTTTATCCATATAGTGAACGACTAGAACTTGTGATTTTTTTTTGTGGATACGTCCATTGTTTCGTCTACGATTAACGAAAACTTTGTCGTTTTTGATTAAGAAATTAAACTTGTTTTGGTTTTATTTCTATTGACTGGGTTCCTTTAGTCCTACCACATTTAATGTTTTTCGCGATTTGAGAATCGGGACAACACTCCTCTAATTAGGCTGAAAGATAGTCCATTAATTCAAAAGACAAATTGTAGGAAATTAGAATCATTACTAATGTAAGCTCTGTTTGGTGCACTTGTTTATTAAGAGTTTCTTTTTGAGAACTTGCAAATGTTTTAATTTTTATTTGAATTTTTTTAATTTCCACATTTTGCTTATGCAGCACACCTTTTCTAGAGTGCTTTCGTAAATAACTTACGTGATTTGCAAGTTATTTTTCACAGCCCGCACAAAAACAACATCCATTATTGTTCCTTAGCCACGAAAACTCATCCAACCACAATACACGGAACTTTCTTTTCGGGCTGTTTTTAATATCAATGAATAACAAAGTATTAGTTAGCAAAAAGTTAATAAAATTCAATGAAAATTTATCTGTTTTCAGCGTCACTTTCAGATGATAGTTCAACATTAATTTATTTTTACTTTACTATAACCGACCGAAAATGGAATAAAATTGCTTCTAGGTTTATCTTGACGTTTCTGGATCGGGTGCAAAGGAGTGCGTTGGAGCTCATCAATGACAGTTAGGTATTCAGCTCTATTGACTCATTTTAGCATAGTCAGAATGTGGGTCTTGTTTTTATAACGTAAAAAAACGCTTAAATTTTGGTAGTTTAGTTTTTTTACCAAAATTAGTTATGTATAGGCAAATTGAACAACAATGTAAAAAGTAGTTACTTTTGTGTTAAAAAAAGTAACCAAAACGGATAAAAAGTACACAAGTACACAATGGAAAAAAGTAACACATTTTGGTTAAAAGTAAACGCTGAATTATCTCGAAAACAACAGCTTACCTAAAAAACGGTTAGCACCATTGAACCGCCATAGCGTAGCGAAATTTGGTTTAAAAAACCCGGGGCACGGCTTGTCTCAAAAAAGTGTCAGATTCTAGCACAGTGTAATTAAATGACATTACAAAAAATAAGTTCTTTGATACGTCACAACATTTGTGTATGCCTGGAAATTAGTCGCGGGGTAGCAGAGCGCATCGGGGTTAACTAGTACATGCATGTATGCACATTAGGGGTATAACTTCTTCCCATTTTTTGCAAATATCAAAATGGCCCTTGCATAGTCGAATAGTCCATTGAAAACCATTAAAAAAATGATTCTAATTTTTCGCGATTTTTAAAAAAGGTCACCCACAAAAAGCGGTAAATTGAAAAATTATTCTTATTTGTACTTATACATTTAGCCAAAAACTTTAGCAAAACAAAAGGCACATTAAATTTGAAATTCATGTCCTTTAAAAACTAACAAACTTTTTAACTTTTTTTTTCATTTATTGATAAAATATTTAAAATTTTTTTAATAAATTTTTTTTCTTTAGGGATTTTAGAAGATCGCTTCTGTGGGTGTGGTTTTTATTGTCAAACGACCCAATACATTTTTTTTAGTAAATAACACAATATTCGCCATCGCGTATTGCTAGGGTCAAGATTTGGTTATACCCCTAATGCACATATATGTCAATGTATTTATTTAAATAACTTTCTGTACTTTTTGCGCCTTGGTAAAGGGTGTTTAAGTTTCGCTCAGCCAAATCGTACTCTTACTTTTTGTTTCAATTAAATATACTCGTTATACAACACTTTTTATCAAATATATATGGGCATTTCCATTTTGACGTGTCGTGATATTTGTACAACAATATGTAAAATAATTAAATGAAGAAGTCAAATTTGTAAAAAGGGTTTTTATATATACACAGAAAAAATTATTTTTCGAATTCAAACAAAAAATTTGTAGAATCAAAACATTTTTTGTCTGAAATCGGTCCTACAAACAAATTCGCATATTCAAACAATTTATTTGCATTTTGTTTACTAAAAAAAAACACTGATTTTTTCAAACAAATAATTTACAGAATCAAACAAAAAGTTTACTGAAATTCATATAAATTTCAAACAAATAATTTTGCTGAATCAAACAAAAATTTTTTGCACAAGCAATGACGCGCACCCAAGCTATCACTGAAGGAGAAGAGAAGATGAAGGCAGAAGCAGAGCGGCGGCTGGCTTTAAGACACATGTTTTGTTGGAATAATTTTTGAACGAAGTCTTGTTTATACACACAATGTTTTTCTTCATCACTCACTGTTGCTGTATCCTTTCCTTGGCTAAAGAAGAAGAAATGTAACAAACAACGGCAGCAGACCGACTCGATATGTTTTTCGTCATCATTTTATTTTTGTATTTGATGTATTTAAGTAAACAGTTTTTAAAAATTGAATACGGGATTTTGTTTTTCATTCTTTTTTTTCCAACTTTGAAACCAACCAAAAATTAATTTTGTTTCTTATAATGTGGTTGTTGTTTCTGTTGTTGAAAAAGAATGAAACCTTTTTTTTACCTGCTATTTTTTTTGTTTTTTTACTAATAACCTCGTCGCGCTATTTTATCATCTTTCTTCTTGTTGTACTATTTTAAAGCGTCCAAAAATAAACTGTATGTGTTTTGTGTTGTTGTTCTTATATTTCACATAAAGAAGTGTTGCTTACGATCAAATAAAAAATGCAAAAAACGACAACATTAAAGAGCGTTAAATATTTCATACAAAATTATGAAAAATTGAAACCAATAGCGCGTATATTATATTATTGAAAAGTTGTCAACATTTTTGTTGGTTAAACAAAAATCAAACAAAAATATTAATTGAATCAGTAAAAAAATTTGTAGAAATTAAAAAAAATTTCAAACAATCGTTTGTATGAAAATAATTCGGCAATAATTTTTTCTGTGTACAAAGTAATGAAGTAGCACTATATTCAGAAAAAACATTACAGTTATCGGCGCTAAGGATTTGCCGATATAAACAAAAATCTGCGCTGGCGTGACGTTAAAAAAACGGAAACGGATTTTGACTTGCATTACAAAACTGAATAAGACTGCGAATTGAGCCAGATGTTTTCTAAAAAACTTTCTAAGTAAATTTTGGACTAATACAGATTTATTTTTCAAGACATAAAATGTATAAATCTTTTTTTCGTTTTAAGGTAAATATGGGAATTTTCAGCTAAAAGTCTACTTTTTTTAATGTAACGCCAGATTGCAAATAAGGTTGTATTTTCGGACCATGTTGTTCAATCGTTATCACTTTTGTTACTAAATGTAGAGCTAATTGCGCTTTACACCAAAATATAAAAAAGTAAATACATATAAAATTTTTTGAGAAACAATTCAAAATACTTCTGGCGTTACGTTACAAAAAGTAGACTTTTCGCTGAAAATTCCCATATACAGAAAATTCACACACTGAGTCGCAAAACTTTACATACGATTTTAAATGTTCAATAGTTTTTAATTTTTTATATGATTTAAATTAAAAAAAAAAAACAATTAAATTAAATTTTTTGCATAACACCAAAAGGTTACATGCGACACATTTTAAAGGTGTTTAAAGGCTTGTATGGCGTCCTTTTGCGTTCAAACAAGATTTTTTACTACTTCTTCCCAAAATTTGGCATAACTTTCTTTAAACTATTTTAACATCGTTATATTTAGTAGCCCTTTGTTCCTTATAGGAACCACAGGACATAATAATAGTTTAATAATATATTATTATAATTTATAATAATATTAAGTAGAAACTGTTGAATAGTTACAAGTGAAATTTTTTAAGAAAAATATTCTTAATGTATAAAACAATAATGAAATAACATCAAAATATTAAATCGTATATAAAGTTTTGAGACTGAGTGTATATTAACTTAATCTAAAGCGATTTCGTTTTTTGCGTCTACGTGATAATGTAGAAAAGTAGTTCGAAAGTTGTTAAGCCAAAAGTATTGATTCGAAACATTTTGGTTTAGGTTATTTTAACAAAAGAACAAAAAATTATTTGAAAACATATTGACTGACATAATGTGCCTTTTATCAACTGTTGATGGTACTCCCACAACAAAAAAAAATCAACTGCACACAGGCATCAGCAACAAAAATATCCCTTGATAAAAACCAAAATAAACAGTGGAAAATATCGCAATATGTTCGTGAACTCCACAACTGCAAACAGCATTGAGCGGAGTATAACAACAGAAGAATCAACAGCAATAATAGTAGCGGTTGATAATGTTGCAAGGATGCAGACAAAAAAAAACAAGCGGATGGTTCCATGTCAGACTCGAATAGATGGACAGACAGACACGCGAACGGTTAAACGGACATGCAAACAATAACGCCAAACACCATTGTAATGACAACAACAGCGACAAACAAAATGTAAACACAACAACAAACAATGCCACACAACGATTGTGCATAATGTTGCAAGCATATTTACAACTCACACATTCATGTGCTAGAAAGGGGTTTAGAACAAAAGCGTATTGTGCGCAACACATATGAAAACTCGTCTCTGTTTACATGCCACAAAAGGTATTTATGATTTGTGTCGTTGTTGTTTATTTGTTAAACTGCAAATTTTCGAGCGTTCCATACATTTCAACGTTGTATTGCTTAGAGGAGAAGGGTTTAAGCATAAAGTTCAAGTTTAGTACGAAGGGGTTACATAAATATTGTGAGTGCAACAGGCGGCAACTTCTCCAATAAAAACGGAAATTTGAAAAAGCTACTAACGGATGTAATAAATTCAACAAGCCACAATAAGACATTAGCGACAATCTAGGCACTAAAATGGAATTTGTAACTGATTTGTGGCAAAAAACTATCAAATAATTAATGCGGCCAGATGGGGTTGGGACAAAAGGAAATTGTGAAAGGTCAGTTGGTAGTTCAGAAAGTAGTATGCATTTTTAAGAATAAAGTGAAAGGGGTAGGCAAATTTTTCTTAAGAACTTAATACGATATAAAAGCCCAAAGCCGTAAAAATCTTTGCACCATGATCTTCTAATAATAAATTGTCATTAAGCACGATGAAACCCAGCAATGATAACATCAGCCCAAAGTTTCTAAAAATCCGTCTTCCATAGCTTTTGACATTCATCCTGCTCATGACTAGTGTCTTTCCAAATAATTGGAAACATGCGAAGATAATACCACTTTCAAAGTTTTACTCTGAGTTCAGGCCTATAGCAATTCTGCCCCTTCTATCCAAAGTTCTTGAAAAATTAATACACAAACAGATAAGTAATAATCTGGCTCAATGTAATCTAATCAGCAGCAGGCAATCCGGATTTCGACAGAAACACAGTTGCATTACAACTTTAATTGACGTCACTGAAGATATACGTTATTCTATTGATGGTGCGAATTTAACACTTTTGGCCATTCCCTACTTTGCTCAAAACTTTACCACAAATTTTCGTTCTGCGACACATCAGATTTATTAATTAAGTCGTACCTTGAAAATCGTTCTCAATCTGTGGTTCAATTCTGGGTCTACTTTTATTTTCTTTGTATGTAAATGACTTACCTAATAATGTTTATCTCAGTAAGATTCATTTATATGCTGATGACGTGCAGCTACACTCACAATATTCTGTACGTAAAATTAACTGAATTTGTAATATTAAATAAATGAAAATTCAGTTAAAAACCGATATACTTATTTTTCATTTATTTTTAACGAAATGTTCTTTTAATTTTTACTGTCAAAAATTCAACATCATGTTCCGTAAAAACAATTAAATTTTCAGTTATTTTATTTAAATTAACTATCAAAAAATTAACTGAATATTCCGTAAAAGCAAAGGAATATTCTCAGTTGTTTTATTATATTCAGTATTTTTCGTTTACTCCACAAAAAAGCCGAATTTCTAAAAAAACACCAGACAGACGCCTGTCCGCTTGTTTTTATAATGAGAAAGAGGGCATTATTGTTTACTTCCCACCCTAATACACACGCTTGTTTTACTTTTGTTGTACTGACCTCGATTGTTTACAAAAGAACTCTCCATCATAAGATATCAGCAGCATGCCTGATATGGTTTCGCAATTATTTTACTTTAAAAATTTGATCTATTTAACTAAATCATATAAACAAATAGAAAATGGGAATTTGTTACACAAAACAAGCACATCGTTTTTTAAAGATAAGTTAAAACTAATTTTTGGTAGTTAAATTACATAAAATAACTGAATATTCCTTTGTTTTTTTACGGATTATTCAGTTAATTATTTGATAGTTAAATATATAAAATAACTAAAAATTCATATGTTACTTTAAATTGCATTTTCATTTAATTTTACATAAAGAAGAATTTAACTAAATCAACGGACAATATTAACTACAACTGAAAATCCGTATTATTATGCACTTAGTTTTTTAAAATAAATGATAGAATCAGTTTAAAATAACACATCGCTAGACACTATTAATGAAAATGTATCTTGACAACATTTATTGCTGGGCATCACGAAATTGTCACCCACAAAAATCAAAATATTAATGTTGACATTCGTATTAATAGTGAACAAATTTAAATCGTAACATCGGCAAAGAATTTGGGTATTACAGTTAACAACATGGTCATCTGGGTTAATCACGTTAATATAGTAGTAGCCCAATAAAAAAGTTTATCATTTTGCGAAGCACTAATGATACATTTAAAAATATAAGAGCACAATTATGCGCTACGCAATAAGACATTAGAGATGCAGTAAAGTAAGTGAACGAAATTTTAACAAGTTTTATAAAAAATAACATTTCAATTGCTACGGCATTCCCTTACTACGAAGTAGGGGGTTACCGCGTATTTCGATTCGAAAGAAATCATTTACGGATTCGAACAATTTGTACTGTGTATTACGATTTTCGTAATATTTGTTTCGAATAAACTGACGTTTTTTTATACTTTATTGAAAACAATTGAATTGAATGCGTTGAATAAGGCGCTGTTTTTGTCAAAAAAGTATTGCTTCGAAATGGGAACTCAACATATAAATTGCATGACTTCCGTAAGCGAGATGGTAAGCGAAACTCTTCCATTTCTCCCTTACAATTTTTTATTGGGAGGTAAAACGTACTCAATGCTTCGTACTCTGTGGGCAACACACTTTTGCACCCCAGTTAACATCAGAAGTGTATGCTTATTGTGATTCCACTAGTAAGCAGAAGCTAAATACTCTTTTTAACAACATTTCTAGATGTGTATTTGCACTTCACACTCTTGATGGAATTGCAACCCTAACTAAAAAACTTTACAACTTGACTTTCAATAATCTGGTAACTTCAGGTCACTTACGCTTCTGCACAAAATCGTGTACAAAAAAAGTGTCGTCATATTTACATACAGGTAACCCTCCTACAAGACGGCTTCCTACAAAACGATTTCGATCTTACACGAAAAAAAATTTGCGGAAATCTCCTCATCTACAACACGTTTTCATTCTAACACGATAAAATGGAATTGCAACTTTATTATGATTGGGTTGTTAAAATTGTACCAAAATAGTACAAAAGTACTAGATTAGAATAAAAATGTAGCTCTTGTGTATTTTTTTGTATGTGTGTACATATTTCTAATAAAAACAATGAATTAAAAGAAAATATTTAATTAAAAAAAATTTATATTTTACACTGTCTCCTAGCCTCATATTACACGTTTTCCTACAACACGGCGTTTTCTAGGAACCTATCTACCTTGTTGTAGGAGGGTTACCTGTAATCGGATAAATTTTGCAATGTCGAATAGGGGAAATAAGGTTATACCTATTGCACACAGAAGTAAGATAACGGAATGGCAATTTTATTATAACGCAATCCATCTATGGAACAGACTTCCGAATAGGGTACAAACCAACAGCAACGTAATTACTTTTAAGACCGATATAACCAAATTGACACTTGAAATCACAAAGCATACAGAGATGAACAAAGTGACGTATGAAAAATGCCCAAATCATTTGCGAATGCAGCTTTCGAAGAAAGAGAAAGAAAATGTTTTTTGGTAGTAAAGTGACAATGTGTAAAAACAGGCCGCTACTATCAACACGAATTGCGTAACCAAAACAAAATATTCAAAAAGGGCAGCTTTCGAAAAAAAGACAAAAAAAAAACAATATTTTCTGTTTCGTGACGCCTCTGTGTGCTCTGTGCTTGAAACTAAATATGGTTTTTATTATAAGTATTTTTGATCATTTCTAATTAGTTTGTATTATAAATTTTGTTATTTTTAATTTGATTTTAATTTAATTTTATTGAATTTTTTTCTCCGTTTTTAATTTTTGATCCTTACAGATAAATCAATAAATAAATAGTCTGCTGGGATAACGACTTATTGTATTTTTATAGAATGTTAAAGTAAATCATAATTTCAGTTTATCAATAGAATGAAATAGAAATTTAGCACATTTAAACGAAACCTTGTTAATTAATTTCTCGAATCCCAAGAAAAACTTTGATAAAAATTTATTTGCTTATTAGGATTCTGGTAAAAGGGACAATTATATAAAATTATCTTACTTCAATTTTTTTACCTTTTACTTAATATGCAAGCAAATCAATTAAATTTAATATTTAGTAACTAATTTAATAATTTGTTTTCTTTTTCTTTTAGGTAAGTTCTAAAAACTTGTAACCACAAAATACAGACAGTAAGTAATAAATAATTGTTGTGCAATCCAATTTTAATAAAACAACCTGAACCTACTTTAACAAATTTATACCAGGAAAAGTTACTCAAAAATGTAAGATTCACAACAGATGGCATACAAACATATTACACATGCTTCGTGTCTTTAAAATCTTGTATGGCATTTTAATCACGAAACGAAACAGTATAAACAACAAATTGTTATCTTATTCGAAAACGTCGAACTTTGTGCCAATAAAGCATTATTTGCCAGAAACTTTGCTCAACCTGATAAATTTAAGAAAAAGTTACAGCTGAAGTACATCGATTGCTTACCAAAATTCGATGAAAATGAATTACAACATTAAGGTTAAAGCTAAACTCAAGAAAAACTAGTGGTAATTTCAAAACGTTTACAAGCAGCAGGATTTATTCAAAAGCAAGAATATTTCAAGCCAAAAAACGTTGAAACGATTACGCATTTCCGAAATCCTTAAGCGGCTTAAAAAAGTAATTTTTACATCAATTTATTACTGGCGATCCATTAATCGAAAAGCAGGAAAACATATGAGAAGGTTGAACAACAAGCTGACGAATATAAATGGCTCCCAGAAATTGGTGGATTAATTTTTTTTTTAAGAAAGAAGTAGATATATGACTAGACGACCTGGCAAACGTTGGATGCCAAATTTGATACCAGTTGAGAAGTTAGGAAGATATAGGGATGAGGAGCTTTTACCCCTCTTGTCCTATTTCACGCCCTATTCCCTTTTTCAGATGTTGCAGTATCTGCATGACAAATTTTAAGACAACCGGTTGATTAGTTAAGAAGATATATGGAGGTGGAGCTTTTATCCCTCTTGCCCTATTTCACGCTCTTAACAATTAAAATTATAGGCTATAGCTCCTTTTAGATGTTACACTATTTGCCTGCTAAATTTTAGGAAAATCGGTTGATTAGTTAAGAAGATATAGGTTGGGGGAGCTTTAACCCTTCTTGCCCTTCTTCACGTCCTACTCCCTACTTCCTTTTAGATGTTACTGTGTCTGCGTGCCAAAATTTCAAGAAAATCAGTTGATTAGTTAAGAAGATATATGAAAGGGGAGCTTCTACCCCTCTTGTCATATTTTGCGCCCTAAAATTTTAATCTTCGGAAAATTTTGAATCTTCTACATTAAAATCAATATTTAAATTAAAAATAATTCAAAGTTTTTCTAAGAACTAAGAACACTGTGCGACAACGATCAAGGCACCTTTACACGACATTTATTTTGCAGTGGCTTTGTTCTATGTAAAATCTATATGTAATTGCACATGTCTGTTGAAACTAACAAACACAGAAGGTTTATTTATTGTTATTGCTTTCACACATTCGTTGTTAGTTTCATCTCACTTAACCTAAAATCTGTTTACTCTCAGGTGATTGAAAACGTTATTTTTTAAAAGAATAAGTGTAAATAAAAAATGTAACCACAAGCAAATTACCACAAGAAAGAAGTTTCTGAAACTCTTTGTAATTTTTCAGGATTTGCTTATTATTGTTCTTGTATAAATACTAAATTTAAATTTTCGCTGAAAAGTAGAAAAAAAGTCATATTTTTAATTTTATTTAATTATGACTGTTTTTTCAAGTAGTTGAAATATTCAAAAAAATTTTCTTAATTTTAGTGTTTTCCTTATTAAAATTATCTACTTGTTAGCTTTTATTTCCTTAAAATCATAGAGAACGTCTGTTAAAAGTATCATTCTCAGAAAAATATCATAATAATAATTTTGGGGTGACATTTCCTAATTATTGGGAGTATTTGTTGTTCTTTATTTGCCCTTTACAACAATAACAATATCATTAGTGAAAAAAGGAAACTTAACCTTTTTTCCGGTCTTAAGAAACTTTTCAAAACGTAAGAAAGCAGCAAGTCCTTTTATCTAAAAATACCAAAAGAAGGGGTTACACACAACAACAAAAAATCAAAAACAAATTCATAACCATAAATAAAGAAAACTGAACCTTTTTCTTTAATAAAAATAAGAAATGAAATTGTCAAAAAATATTAACGCATTGTGGCGTAAAAAAGGATCTCAAAAAAATTCAACGAAAAATCATTTGTAAAAAAAAACCAACAAACAAATAAAAACATCATTGTTGAAATTTATATATATAGAAAAAATCATAAGAGTACAAAAACATTTTATTTAAAAAGTATTTCGGGCTGCACACAGTTATACAGACAGTCAATCTGATGAAACATTTTTGTTATAAACCTTAAATAAACATATAAATTTCGTGAATGTTTTGTTTAATATTTTTCCCTTTTCACTTTGGAAACAACCCTGAACTTAAATTTGTTGAATTGGATGTTAAAGCAAATATTTATACTTATTAAGTACAAATTATTTGTTTTTTTTTGGGGTACAATAAAATTTTTCAACTTGAGTGCATCGAATTCAATTGCTTGCGATGGAGAATTTTGTTTTAATGAAGAAAAAAAGTTAAAAGCAAAATGTATGATTTGAATTGTTTTGATAAAAAAATAATTAAGGTATAATTTTGAAAACAACTTTAGCGTTAGTGTCTTATTATTGTCAAGATAATGTGCATTTTAGGCGAAGATTGATTTTTGATATCAATCGATTTAGGTACGAACTGTTACGTCATTAGGTTATACCCGAAGGCTCATCAAGAATAACCATTTCTGGGCGTACAAAGTCACGCGATCTACCGAGATAATAAGTCAAACTTAAACTGCAGGTATACCATTTAACCTAAATCTTTTGAGAACGCAACTTCTATAGAGAGAGTATGATTTAAGAGCAAAGTCGTCTTATATAGTAGATTTGCGAACTACTATATCGTTACCTAAATTGCAAAAGGCCCTTTCTAACATTTGGAAAATTTAACAGGACAACAAGCAGCTAATTAAAATGATAAACTGATAAATTGACTTAAACTGTTTACAATTTTTTTTTTTTCTTGTAAAACATACCAGTTGCTTTAACAATTGACAATGTTGCATATTATGCCAACTGCTAGTTTGGTCTTTCAGCATTTATCATATAATCTTTTGTAGATAGGGCCGTTTGATTTTTGTTGATATGAGCGCTTATTTTGGTTGAACGATTACCAATTTTGTGGACAATTGTTTCCATGAAAGCGCTTATGCATAAGCCAACGTTGTCGCGTCTGTTAAGTTATGCAACGCTAAATATTAAGAGATTTTAAATCTCTTGCGAGTTTGCAGCAGCCCGCTGCCAGAGACTACCGGAAACATGTAAAAAATATTATTTTACTAATTTATCAATTTTTTTTACTTTTTAAGCTTTTATTTTCAATAAAAACCCGATAACATTGGTTTCTGTGACAACTAAAACCAACATTAATTTTAGTTCGAAGAAAACCCCGACTACATTGGATTTCATGACACCAACGAATAACTTTCGATTGAATAAGCTGAATCTAAATGTGGAAACACCTTCCTATAAAAATTGATAGTTATGCTATAAAAACTAACATAAATCGTGCCGTAACAAACGGATTGATATGAGATTTTTCACAGATTTATTCTATATGGCTACACGCAGAGAAAAAATATGATTGGGCATGGTTACGGCAACCACACTGTGTTTATTGTAACAATATATTGTTGTTGTACACAAATAATTGTTATTTTTATTAAATATCAGCAATATTATAGTTACTGTAAACATATTAATGTTTATCGCAATTATAAATTTGAGTATTGTTGACCGAAAAATAATTATTTTTCTAACAACTAAATTATGATAACTTTCTAAACATATTATATTACTCACAGCCATAACATGATATTTAATATCCATAACATGATAACTTTATATACATTTATCATAATAAGTTTATGATACAATCAAAATATCGTTACTCTAATAATATTTTGGTATCGCCATTTGTAAAATAATTTTGTATCAGTTGTGTCGTGTTTTACATAAACATATCGAATTATTTGTTAGTGAGTGGCTAAATAATAAAATAATAACCATTAAAATAAACAAGATTTAAAAAAAACATAAAGAAAAATATTAAAAAAGAAATAGCAAAATAACCATTAAAATAAACAAGAAATTAAAAAAAAAATAAAGAAACAACAATAAAAAAAGGTTGTAGTGTCACAAAATAAAATATTTTTGCTAAAAAATTTTAATAATCTTAAAGTGGTGGAAAAATTTGTGTGCAAAAAATATTGGTGCCATTACTGGTAAGTTTTGTGTTATTTTAAGAGAAAAATAATGAAAACTCCATAAAATAATTTATAAATAATGGCGACCTACGACAAAAAGATTACAGTAACTATATTATGTTTTTTATTTTATCATAAGTATTTTTTTCCAATAAAAATATTATGTTTAAAGTTGTATCATATTATGATGTAAAAAATGTATGTATAACAGTTCATATCACTTTGCATCATAATATGATTACTTCTAAGCTTATTATGATTGCCATGACAATAATATGATTACTTATAAACTTATTATGATTGCCATGACAATAATATGATTACTTATAAACTTATTATGATTGTCATGACAATAATATGATTACTTCCAAACTTATTATGATTGCCATGACAGTAATATGATTACTTCTTAAGGTTTTATGATTAACAGGATAACAATATGATTAAGGGAAAAATATTATGATGTAATATCACGAACATATTTGGTCATAATATGATTTAATAACAATCGTAATTTGGTGACTACAATCATGAATCTTATCATAATATGTTGCTCTTAGAATATGTTTACCACAACCATGTTTTTTCTTTGCGTGTAGAAATCATACAACTTTATTTCGTGAAGATCAGTCTATAATTTAACCGTTTAGTGCGCCTTAAATAATAATGTTATTGTAATAAAATTTGGTCTATCACAGTCTTTTAATATAAAAAATCCCTCTAGAGAATTTTGTGATGATTGATCCATTATTAGCCATGAAAATCATTTTAGCACGGCTTAAACTGCTACAAACCATGAGAGTTTATTCAATTATGACTAGAAATAAAAGCATAAGACTTTCTGGTGATCGACCTGTTATTTCAAATAGCTCGAAATCGCAACCAATTACAATACTGACGTCAGGTTTTATAAAGATTGGTTATTTGTTTATAGATACCATAAAGAGCCAACTGCTGAAATATTCAAACAGACGGTGAAAGTTATCAAAGATTTGGCTCAGACTAATAGTCCACTCTAGATGTTCAACGAATGTAGTAAAAGTTGGTTTAAATTTGCAATTAAATAAAAGTCAACAGTTTTATATCCTTTTAAACTCAAAAATTTTGCAATTCAACATCCTTTAGGGAATTGCTTTAAAACAGTTTTTGTTTTGAATGGACAAAGGACTTTTGTCTGAGTATTTGTAAAAGTCCCAATACAAAATCAACATTTGTAAACACACTCAAACACTCCACAGCAAATTCATTGTGCAATATTAAATTGAACAAATACAAAAGAGCTTAATTTTGTAATTGTACTAAATGTACAAACACATACATTAATGTTTATTTACATGTAAAAGTAAGTACGTTAGTATAAATACAAGTATGTTAATGTATTTGTATGTTAAGTATTTAGTACTAATTTAAAGTAAATATTTAAATAGGCATTTACCATGTAATTTTCAATAGATTCGAATAACAAAAAAAAAAAAACAGGCGAAAGTGTTAATTGGCAAAAGCAATAACACCAAAAGTGCATTAAAGTAAATCAGATAAGTGTAAAAATATTTTAAACAAATTAGCAAATTCTAAGAAAACAAATTTAATAAAAATTTAAAGATTTGAAATATTAAAGGCATTATTTATAAAAAATAAAAGGTGTATAACACAAATTTGCATACAAACTTCGTTTCATAAACGCTTTGTTAACCTTTTCTATTTTTTATAAATATATTGTTAAAGAAATTTTTTTTTCATTATTTATTTATTAAATCTTCATACATTTAATATGAACTAACAATAATTAATTAAATCTTATCATACTTTATTTATGTCCCGCCAGTGCCAGACAAACATTTTCTTCATCACGGGTTCTGTTCACATATGTATAGAGGTGCTTATCGCTCATCTAGTTGGGTAAGTGCTGCAGAGTCTCTTCTTCTTAAGCGAGTGTGGCCGCCATGATTTAAAATATTTAGAGCTAGTGGATTTGGGTGTTGTTCAAGCCTTTTTCAAATATCTTACTGCATATTTTGTAATCATAGTTTTTACTAATGGCACATTGTGATCCTTGTGAATGTTTGAGTTTTAACGTACCAGGGAGCGGCTGTGATTATTCGAAGAAGTTTATTTTGACGCCTTTGAATTTTTTAGATATTAGAGGCCGAGGCAGTGCCCCATAGTTGAATACCGTAGCAAAAGATTGGCTTTAAGATGGATCTGAAAAGTAGA
The DNA here is from genome assembly GCA_949318255.1 of Pollenia labialis. Classification (NCBI taxonomy): domain Eukaryota; kingdom Metazoa; phylum Arthropoda; class Insecta; order Diptera; family Polleniidae; genus Pollenia; species Pollenia labialis. The sequence continues at coordinate 50,882,848 of OX439142.1, forward strand.
AGCTTGCAATCGAGACTAATGACAGAATTTCTTCCAATAAGCCAATGAATTTGAATGGCTTTAAGTTTCATTTGAGTTAATTTTGCCTCTATATGGCATTTCCACGTTAATCGCCGATCCAGATGTAAACCGAGATATTTTACATGCGAATGTTGAGGAATTATTTGATTATTGATTGTAATAGGGGGGCAAGATTCCCGGCGCAAGGTGAATGTTATATGTTCGCATTTTTTCTCATTTACCATTATCCTATTTCTAGTTGCAATATATGATGCTGTAAGTAACGAGATGCTTCATAACGGTTTTCGTGGACGCTTAGAAAAGCTGTATCGTCTGCAAATGTTGACAGTTGGGTGTAGTTGTTTGTCGGTATGTCTGAAGTATAAATTAAGTATAATAGTGGGCCCAGAATGCTGCTTGTGGGACTCCAGCGACAATTGGCTGAGGTCAACTTAAGAATTTTCCTTCTTTAGTAATAAATTGATGACCGACTAAGTAGCTTTCTAGCAGCTTGTGAGTGTTTGCTGGTAAGTTTTGCTTCAATTCATGTAACAAGCCTTCATGCAAGACTTTATCAAAAGCTTGCGAAACATCGATGAAGAGTGCTGAGCAATATTTTTTTTCTTCAAATGCTTTTCTTATGACATTTACAATTCGATGAGTTTGTTCAACTGTGCTGTGTTTTCTTCTAAGTCCGAATTGGTGGTTAGGAATACATCTATTGTCACTTAAAATGTGTGTTAATTTTTAAACTAATAATTTCTCAAACAACTTTGACATATTTGATAATAAGCTTATAGGCCTATATGACTCAACTTTTATTTGATCTTTACCTGGCTTTGGTATCATGGTAACTAAGAAAACCTTCCATTTTTGAGGATGGTATTCAAGGCGTAAAATAGCATTAAAAATAAAAAGAATTATTTTCTTTGCTACGCGTGGTAGCTCTAGAAGCATTTTTTTAAGTCACAAATAGCATTTTCGATATCTCTTATCTCAAATCTTATGGGAATCGCTGCTCTAGCAGCAACAGGTGGTAGCTCGACCGCAATATCGCAAGATATATTTGGAATAAATACGTTTTTCAAATGATTAACAAACAGATTTCCTTTTTCAGCATCATTTCTTGCCCAAATACCATTCAAGTTTCTTAATGGTGGCTTAGAGACAACTGGCCTTTTGAGATTTCTAGCTACACGCCATAATGAGTAGTCTGATTGCGGAGTTTCATCAAGTTCCTTAAGGTATTTTTCCAGAGAAGCAGTTTTCTGAGTCTGCAGTAACTTTCTTATGCTTTTGTACACTCTTTTAGTAAATTCTTAAGTTGAGGAGATCTGTGCAATTGCCACTCTCTTCTTTTTTTCAGACAGGAGACGCTCGACATCTGTGGAATATATTTTAATATTTTTTGTTTTTTTTGGGGCCAGTACTAGAATGTTGAACAACTAGATTCAGAAAACTGTCAAAATTAACTATAGAGCGATATACATTCTCCGGTGAACTAAGCGGAATATTTTCTGTGCAATTGGTACTGAGATATTTTTTATATTTTAACCAATTAATTTGTGTAACTGACGTCGCTAAGTAACCAGTCGGAGATACAATTCTATTGGGCTTCACTATAGTAGCAATTGTAGGTGTGTGGCCGGAAGATAATTCTAAGGAAGCTTCAACATGTATCGATTCTATGGGCCTGTTTTTAACCACGCCGAAATCGATGACATCTGGAATTTTTGCTGATCAGTAGGCCAATATGTTGGTTGTCCGCTCGCTACCACATTTAAATCCATTTTAGAAATTGTGTTAAATAAAACGCGACCCTTTGGTGTTTTAAGCCGTGAGCCCCAGAAGGTATGTTTAGCGTTATAATCGCCAGCGGCTAGAAAACAGGGTCCTAATGATTTAAAATATTTATAATTGGCTTTCTGATATTGAAAATCTAGGCGGGGAGTATAACGATGAAATTACTAGGATTCTATTTAATTCCTCAACGCAAATGTTCGTTGCTTGGAGATAATCTTCACGATGATTACACAGTAGGTAGTGTTTGACTCTTGTTTTTATCAAAATGGCAGAACCTCCACAAGCTCTATCTCGAGGGTCCTTGGTATAATACAGTATATAACCATTAATTTTAAACGTATTTCTTGAGGTCAAATGAGTTTCAGAAACCGTCATGACATCAATTTTTTTACTTTTAAGAAAATATTCTAATTCATTTTTATTCATTTTAAAGAAATGAGAACTAAATTGACGTTCTCAAATTTAATTTGAAACTGTCTTTTAATTATTTCCAATTTACCATTCGTTTATACCAAAGCCACAATAGTGGAGAGGGTATTATAAGATTGTGCTGATGTTTGTAACACTTTTAAGAACCACCATTTAGAACGTCGATCGACTCAGAATCACTTTTTTACTCGATCTAATGAAGGTTGGCCGGCTGGCTCTCCATGGTTATCTTGTGCGCAAAGTACAGGTCGCAATTTTGGAGATAATTAAGTACATAGTTTTAAATTGTCAAAAGGACGAAGCCTTTTTAAAATGTTGACCACCGCTCCATAATTGCGCTTATCAGCCAAAGAAGCTTCTTTCCGAAACAGAATGCACTCAGGTCTCGTTTTATGCGATAGATGCGTTCCAAAAAAATCGCATAAATTGAATGCGCATAAAACGAGCTTCATACAAAAACTAATAGTTCGTTCCAAAATTCTGAAAACCCGCATAAATTCAAATTTGAATTAAAAAATCAAAACAAAATCGCATAAAAAGTCAACAAAAATATATTTGGGGCATTATTTGTATAAAAAAATTTTTGTTGGAATTCCTTTATATTTGACACAACTATAGTTCTAGTAGATATAAATATGTGTGCGAAGTTTTTTTTTATGATGTTTATTTGTCGAGTTACGGGGTGGTAAAGTGTTGCCATTTTCCAAAAAAATGTTTTTTTAAATTATTTTATCGAACTACAAACTAATCAAACAAAAAAAAATTTTAAGTGATTCTTATAGAAAATCGATTAATCTTTAAATAAAAAAAAATTCATTTGAAAAAAAATTTTTTTTTCATTTGCAAAACCAGAAATGACCAATTCAAATCAAAACTTTTCTAACTTAGTCCTAATTTGTTTTTATTTTTTTAACCTTAATTAGCCTATAGTGTCCTTTTTATATTGTAAAGGTTTTATCATTGGGCCTCAGTTAGTTTAAAAGTTATGCAAATTTCTTTACACCCGTAAATGTGGTTATTGCAACGTTGTACCGTAAAAGACAGGAAAGAACGAGTGCAAATTGAAATTTTTCCAATTCCGATTTTATTTTTTACCGAAATTAGACTTCGGCGCACTTATTATATTGTAAACCTTTTATTATGTGTCCTTCATAAGTTTGAAAACACGCATACATACGTATCGGCTATACATAGAAAAAACCCAAAATAAAACAAGCTATAACGATTATATCAGCGCTGTAAACTTTGTTTAATTTCAAAACAGTAAAAAAGCTTAAAAAAATTTAAGATTTCAAAATCTGTTAAAATTCTAAAAAAACGTAAATTTAAAAATCGCATAAATTTGAAACCACATAAAACGAGACCTGAGTGTATTTGTGATGATATGTTGCTTTTCAGAAAAAATTTGTTGCAAATTAATTGTATTGCAATTTAAATCGTCTTACCAAATTTTATTGGAATTAGTGCATATTTGGCCGTAGCTCCCATGCAAATAATAATCCCAAAAAAGCTCTTAATGCCTAATAAAAAAAAATATTGATATAACTTCTATGTAATAACAAACTTGTGTCCTGACATTAGCCATAGGTCCTATTGAAACCAACTCCCTAAAATCACTTATTGACAAAAAAAAACGTTATATACATAGACAAAGATATCTTAATAATATTCGGCACAAAGAACTTTTACACGAATCTTAACCTCTTAACTAACATGATTGCTTATGGGTTCCAAATAGGGTACACTCTCGAAAATGTACCTCTTAGTTCTGTGGCGTAGGGTAATTTATGGCCGGGCTTGACTAACTAAACCTTCTTACTTGTTCTTCCAGTAAAGCATTTGGTTTTTTTTAACGTTTAACAAAACACGTGCATAATTTTGCTTTTCTGCCCTGCTCTCTTTCTGTACAACATAATCAAACCTTATTTCAAATATTTTTTCATTTATTTACCTTTCAGTTATTTTGTTTTAATTTAATTTCATTGTCGGTGTGTGTTTGTTTGTTTTTCAAATACTTGAACAATTTTAGGAATTTAACCACCCCTTTAGTTTGGTTTTGTTTTACAAGTTAAGACGTGTTAGTTTGTTGGTTGCCACCCCAATTTTGCGTTGGAAAAAAAGTGCAGAACAAATTTGAAAATATTTGAAAACATTTTTATATTAATTTGTTTTTAGGCTTTAGATGCAGTTGTTTTTGCTTTGCTGGGCAACAATATTTATTATTTAATTTTTTTGTTGTTCTCACTGACCTTTTTACAGACGCTTTAAATTCAATTAAAACAACCCCGAAGAAAATCAAGTTCGTAATTATAGTCGCTCAAGCCCGACAATTGTATATGTTTATATAGACATATTTTCGATAGTGTACTCTCTTCGGGATCCATTAATACCAACATGTTCATGAAATAATGGCACTTCAAGCTATTTTCGGGAGTGGTATTTGTATTTTTGATATCACGCTTAACGTTGCATTATGTACGTTAGTGGACCAAAGTTAATCTAAATAAGAACATAATAGGAAAGTTTACGTTCACGAAGACTATTCAGGGAAGAAGTTCGTATAGGAGCCATGTGCCTCAGGCTCTGAGTCAATCGGCGTACTAAAAGGTGAGTCTAGAAGCTATATTTTTTTAGTGTTACACACATCAGCACAAACGCATGATAACCTCTTTCTAATTCTGTGTGTATAATTGAGCAGAAAATACAGGGTGCGAAATGCTAGTTTCTTGTTCCACAATTTCATTACAGCAATAGTTATTCGACCTTATTATAAGTGTCGTAGAAGAAAATTAGTCGTTTTATAAAATTGGTATTGTGATTATCGTGTCTTACATTGTTATTGTCTTAAACTTTAATTTATATCGAGAAAAATTTAAAACGACTACGACTTCGTCCACGACAACGGCTCTCATAAAAAGGCCGATTAGTTTTTATACACTTTTGCGTACCGTATTGTTAAATGAAACGTATCTATAAAAACCTTATATTAACTTAAATCGATTTCAGTTTACAAATACTAGGAATGTGTATTAATCAACAACTACTTGTGAAACATGCAGAATTCTCTAGCTTCCCTGGAAGAGAAAAAATCAATATGTATCTTGTAGGCATTCTGACAAAGCAGTGCACGAACGTTTGGGGTGCCATCGTAACAGTTAATGTAGGAGTTATTTAGAAACAGAAAATGAATCTGTGCACCACTTTCTTTGTGAATTTTCTTAGATAATTGTCTTTGCCAGATCTTTCAAGGATTGTCAGGAGTACGTTTTGGCCTCCATCTCATATACAGGAATCGCGGATTCGAGTAGATTATTAAGGATTTTTGGTTGTTTTTATTTAAGTGTATTTTCAGTTTGTGTCAAAGGAATCCATCACCTTGGCCACACTTTTAAAGAACCAAACTTTGTTATATAAATTTAGAAATGGATGGGTTCCCTCATATCGTAGCGAAATCGAAGATCGATTATTCGACTTTTTTCAAAACCCGGTTTTCGAATATTCGGTTGTTGAGTTAAGCACTTAAAGAATGACCGGATAAATAAAAACACAAAATGTAATTTAGTTTTTGAAATAAAAAGTTAATTTGAATAAAAACAAAACAATTCACAAAGGTAAAAAACCAACAATATACACGTAGAAAAAAACATGGTTAGAGGTAACCATATTCTAAGTTCAACATACTATGGTTGGATTTTAATAATGTTTGCAGGTTACCATATTATGTTTAAATATGACCATAGTATAGTTAAAATCAACAAAAATCAATCCCGAAATCAACCATCATATGGTCAAAATTAACCGTATTTTGGTCAATATTAACCATAATAATGTTGAAAACTAACCAGTTTACTTTCTAAATTAACCATAATATGGTCAAAACTTTGCAGAATTTTGACAAAAGTAACCATTTTATGGCCAGAATCAACAAAAATATGTTCAATATTAATCATATTATGGTTATTTATTTCATCAATTTTTTCAATTTGTTTTTTAAGTGTCAAATTATAATTTTATAAAAAAATTCCCTTTGATTCATATTCGATCCTGTGATGACCTTCATTACCATTTGTTCTGTTTTACTAGTTTATTCTACGTAAACTTATGTAGTTTATTCAATAATTAAAATAAAATTAATGAGAATTTTAAGCAAACCAAGTAAAATGCAAACAACCAGAATGTTGTTGCTTTTTAAACATATTATTTAAAATTTAAATTTAAACATACAATATTTTAAAATATTATAATATCGAACATAATATTGTTTTTAATTATAACCATTACATGTTTGGAGACAGCCATACTATGGTTATAGCTTTTGTATATATGAATTTAACCATAATATGGTTGCCGTGATAATAATATGGTTAAAGTAACCTTAATATGTTTTAATGTATAGTTGTAGCTTTATATTATTAAAACATTATATTATTAAATTCAACCATATTTGTTTTATTGTTAAATAGAAACCAAAATTTATCAATCGTGAAAAAAGTTTTGTTAAAAACAACAAAATTTAATTTGTTGCCATTGCATGAACCATTATGTGTTTTTTTTAACCATACTTCAACCATGTTTTTTCTCTGCGTGTACTTTGAACTTTGGGTTTTAGAAATTTAAGGAATTTAACAAAATTATTATTCCCCCAATATTATTATAAATTAGTTTTAATTTGTTGCAGGTTAAGCAAGTCTATATGAATAAAAGTTACAAGCAAACCCTCTTTGCCAGGATTATCTATATATTTCAAAGGATTTTGTTTCAGCATTATAGAAACGAATAGTAATATGAAATTTGCATGAAATATCTCTCCATTTAATAAATAAAACTGACGAATCCCATATCGTTGATTCCGCCGGAATGTTGTAGTGTTTAGCATGAAGATATGCTTGAACTACTTAAACAAATTTTTATATTATTCGTATGTGTATTCTAAGTCAAATTATAATCCTCAGAAGTTTTAAACTTTAATAGTCTTATTCCTTCAATATTTTCTCAACATGAGAAATTAATTTCCAGATTCTATTTGTCAAAACTACTTAATATTTTTCTGTGCCTTAACGGAAATTCCGTCCTCGGCTTTTACCCAATGATTCATTTTTGGCAGCGTATTTTAGTGCAGTATTATTTTCCGTCTCTTGAGAACTACTGGGAACGGAATCAAGTTTTATTTGCCGCACATTTAAATCAAGCTTGTTGGATCATTAATAAGTCATGCTTCAAGCAGGAAAACATATATAAATTACACATTGTTAAAATAACCGGTTTATTATACCCAAATAACCGGTTTATTCGATACTCGAAAATTTGACATTTAAAAAAAAATAGCCGCTTGGGCAAAGCTAACCGGGTAAAACCGATCGAATAATAACCGTTCGATCTCCCTACTACCTATGCTTTTCGGATTCCCTTTAATATTGAAATATTTTCCTCCGCAAAATATTAAAAAAAAAATCTAAAACTCGTTCACTAATCTAAATCGTCGCTAAATTTTGAAATATCCCTTTTAGTATTCGAAAATTTTCAAAATAGATCTTATCTTATCGGTTCTAATTGCAGAAGAAAGCATGAATAATTTTTTGTTATCAAACTTTTTGTATACAAAAACTCGCCTCAAAAGACGCATGTGCTTCATATTTGAATAACTTTAATTTGCCTAATTTATATTCGTCGCTTCAAATAAATTTTAAATATTTTTTTTTTTATTTTATCTTCCTCAAACACAAGTCAATAAATATAATACCTACACTTTTAGTATGTAAATTCAATTTAAAATATTAATGAATGGAAATGTTGAAAAAATAAAACAAATTTTTATCGTTCACTCATCTAAATAAATAATTTAATAGATTTCCAAATATGTAAATACAATTTCAACATACACGCACAAACACTTACACACACACACACACACTTCAATATGTTGGTTTTATTACATGTTTAATTTATAATATTTATGTTTTTCTAATAAATTAATTGGAAAATAAGGTGTCAGCATCATCTTCTTGAAAAAAATTACAGTCATCTGAAAACTGCCAACACCTACGAAGAATTATTACATATACACACACAGGTGCATACATATTATTATGTATTATGAAATTATTTACAAACATATGAACTTAAAATACATACTTACTTCTAAAATGTATAGGTATGTTCCTGTGTGTAAGCATAAATATTACTTTTCATACATTTATTACTTTTTGTACTCTCATCAACTGAATAAAACATATCATCAAAATTTTCTTCAAAATAAACATAATTATTTTAAATAGAATTTACATGTCCCAGCAAACCCGTTACATCGTAAACTAAGTCACTGTTTATTGTTGTAGTTTTTGTTTAAGCCTTGATATTTTAACAAGTAAAGCTGTTGCTTACAATTCTTATTCGGTTAACAGTTTTGTTTGTTTAATATCTTTAGTTTTTCCAAAATCTTTGAATGAAGTTTTCTGAAGATCTGGCATAAGCCAACAGTGAAATGCGCATAGGAATAGCTTATCCCATCAACAAATAATTTCAGATTATGAATAGAATGAAATGGGAATAAAGCACATTTAAACGAATCCCATTTGCACAGAGGATCTGCATAAAATATTTTTTGGATACGATTCTGTAAGAAATTATGACAAAATTTATTAATAAAGAAAACGCTTATTCGATTCGAAGAGAACAATTTGATTTAAAAAAGAATTAATTTTGAAAAAGTGTAAAGAAAACTGAAAGTGTCTAGAGATTATATAATGTTCCTTTGGGTATAAAGGCAAATATCCTTCGAAAGGAAACGTGTTTTCTCATTGAAATCTTCTTCAAAAAAATTGTCAAAAATTTTTCTGCAAATACTGTGGTGTAGGGCATCGAATGGTCTGACTTAACCGACTTACATTCTTACTTGCTCTTATTTAAAAATGTAAATTGTATAAGTATTTTTTCTTTATTTATCGCCACTGGTCATGGCTTAAATTAATATTTAAAATTCAAAAAAAATGATATCATTTTCCTTGCCACTGTTACATTAATTTGTATATTCAGGTATGTAAAATTATATTTTTTTTCCTAAAGTATCATGATTAGTTTATAACAATTTTTCCCCAACAACATAAATGCTAAAAGCGGTGGTATCAACGAACCAGATGAAATGTAATGAAGGTGACAAAATTTGGTTTTAAAAAACTGTCATCAACATGATTGTCAACATGAAAATTGCGGCAGTTTTTGTAAGAATACACAAACACAACACACATAAACAATTTTTAATTTATTTAAAAGCCTGATATTCAGAATGGGTGTACAGGATACGGTTGTCAATTTTATTTAATTTTTTTTTTTGTAAAATGTAACAACAACTGTTGACGGTAGTTGAGGCTGCTGCTGCGGAGGATGATACTCATATTGCTGCTTGCGATAATGCAATACAATTGAAGCATATTAAATATTATTTCATGTGATTGATTAAATTCAATTTATTTAATTTTTTTTATTAAATAAAGATAAAAAAAAAGAAAAATATTTCATTTCAAAATTTTTCGAAATAAGTTTTGAACCAGTGATGTCAATTATGATTGTGTTGGTGAGATTCCTCTTATCTCTTACATGCCCAGCGGGCGAAATATGCGGTTGCGAGGCCTATTGCGAGGCCTTATTAAAGAGCTTTTCTAAGGGTCATCTATGTTCGATTAAATTGTTGGGAATCAGGTAAGGTATTAAAACTTACAAAACATTTTCATGAAAGGGCGATGCAAACACCAGGGCCAGCATTATGCGAGGAAATATGGTTCATGCTTTCCATTCATTTTTCATCACACCATTTAAAGTTAACTTACATTTATTGCTATTAAGACATAAAAGCAATAAATAATAATACAATTATCGAAAAATGTTGAGTTATGGACAGACACAATCAGTTATTATTTAAATAAATTTAATTTGGAACCTCAGAAACTTTGCTTATTTTTTGGAAAAATTGCGCAGTTCACAATATTTGAAGTCTTTTTACAACCTAATACAATTCTTTCCAATATTTTTCGTTTTTTGCTCAACATACCTTTGCGAATTCTAACAATGAAAATTCATTTGCTCATACTAATGCAAATATTAAGTTGAAAAATATTCTAAAAGTATTTACCACCATTATAAAAAGAGAAAGGGTATTCACGGTGTTGGGTTACTCATACTTCAAACATCTGTGCATACATTTTAATTCTAGCTAATGGTATATCATAACTTTTTACAAAATACCAAATGCGCACCTGAGTTTGCCGGCAAAAATGTATAAAGTCATTATAACAGGTCAAAGTTACGTTAAATAAATACCATAAAGTAGTAAGGTTTAATCTTTAGACTCAGTCATATGATTGTAGCATAAAAAAGTAAGCAATAAAAATAGTGCGAAACAATAAAGTTTCATTAATACATCAATAAAACACATCTTCTTACCCAAAAATTTTACCTGCTGTCACATTTGCTTTTATGTGTATAGGTTTACACATAAATTGTAGCAAAACAAAACTTTTTTAACTTGTTTTTTAAATATTTTTACCTACTTAAGAAAAGAGTTTAAAAAAAAAAACCCACCGACGCGATTGGTACAGAAACAAAAATATTTTTACAATCACAAAATACGAACAAATTCTTGTGACTTTTTCTTTTCTTAATAATTCCTGCATTTAGGTACGTCTTTTTAACGAAAGAAAAAGGGACCCTGTTGCAGTCATCAACGAATTTTTTTCACGAACAAAACACATATCGTTAGCTTAAATGCAAAACAATTATTTTGAAAATTTGAAATTTTTGTTGATTAGGATTCACTTTACATATATATTTTTATAAAATTTTAAAATTCTATCTTAAAAAATAACCACAATTGCACAATTGTGCAAAGAAATGGAAATCCCTGTTTTAAAATCATTGTACAATGTCAAAAACAGAAATAAAACAAAACAAAAACATAGATAATAAATAAAATAAAAAAGATAATAAAACAAAAAAAAGATGTACCTACATACAGTTATTGTATATTTATTTATATACATAAATATATTAAGAGGCCTCAAAACAGGCCTTGCAATATTTGCGATATTTCCCGCTGAATGAGAGTGTTTCTCAGTAAACAATTATATTTTACGCTCGCAAAATAAAAGAGCGTAAGCGTACATGTGAGCAGGGATGTTAGATGTGACGATTTTACGTCATTTTGACGATTTTTTTCGATGAATTTACCAAAATGACGATTGACGATTTTTGATTTAGAGTCACTAATGTTTTGACGATTTAATCCCGTCTATAAATTTACTGAAACTTTAATCTGGCATCAATTTTATAACACTTTAATCTGGCAAGCAGGTTTGGTAGATGTGACGATTTTTCGTAATTTTTAAGGATCTTTTTGAGAAAATTACAGTAAAATGACGATTGACGATTTTTTGACTTAAAGTAATAGTGTTATGACGATGTTCTGGCATCGATTAAACACACAAGAAATATTCACAATTATATTGAAAACAGTCCAAAACTTAAAAATCAACTTTTCGAAATACAAAAATTTTTGGAAATTAAACAAAAAAATTCCTCCCCCATCACAAACCAGTTGGATTTCATTAGAAGCATTATTAATTCAAATTCTACAATTATAGAAATGCCATTGATACTGCAAAAAATATACACTAAAGCCCCGATTTGCGTCAGTCCTATTTAGTCCGCTTTTAAAAAATTGGTTCAAACCGCTTTGCGTTTTTATGATTTAGATTTGCGTCGCTACATACGAATGTATTTTTCGATGAAGTCATAATCTCATGTGAAGAATTTTTCTCTTTGTGTGTAAAAAGGCAAATCCCATTTAATTCTGTTAGGTAAGTTATTCTTAGTAAAATTGCGTGTTAGGAAGTAAGAAGTTGCTTTTTAATAAGAAGTTGTGTAGAAAAATGACTGCAATTAGAAGAACATTTATTAATTTGGAACTAATATTGGACGTAATAAAACGTTTCAAGTCGGGTAAAAAGACTGTTGATGTAGACAGAATCCTTGGTTTTTAGCACCTTTAACAATAAAAACAATTTGCAGTAGAGATAGCGCTAAAAGTTAATCATTTATAAATAGCTCGAGTTAAAAGCAAATGAGATTTTATTTATTATTTAATATTTTTCTGAATATGGATAAATCAAATAAAAAATACTTTTGTTATGCATTTATGCAAATATATTTTTTCTTATGTTTTTTTTAAATGATAAATATATTCAGCTCACTTGCTGAAATAAATAGAATAAAACTTAACCATATCACTTTCTTCATCATAAAAGAATTTCTTGCTAAAAATTTATATTTTCGAACCAATCCATGCAATAAATTGTCTTTAATTTGTAAAATTTATATATTTGACGTTTTTTTGACGATTTTGTTCAATTTTCGTGACGATTTTGACGAATTTGGTTAAAACTTTTGACGATTTTTGAGGAAAAAAGTCTAACAACCCTGCATGTGAGTTAATTTGCACAATTGTGCAAGGCGCTGACATCCCTGTTTTGAACACATACATTCATATCGAGGCATAACCGCAAAAAAGCTTTAGCGACAGATACAAAATTTTGCAGCAGAAGGTTTTTTTGTATTTTATTTGACTTTAACTTAAATTAAAGATTTTTTATTAATGGTTTAATAGAAAAAAAAAATTCAAGAGAATTTTTTCTGTACTCTTCAATAAGTTTGTCCCCCTGCGGTTTCTTTTTCCAAATAACAATTTACTTGGTTATAAAATATTTTTAAGTTCTAATAAATACAATAATTAAAATTAATTTACCTTCTGAGGAAAAAATACTTTAATTTTTGACAATTTAAATTACTGTTTCAGTTTAACGTGTTTATGGAATGATGCTCTAAAAGACCAATTAAACTTTAATAACCCCATCTTCTTCTTTTCTAAAAGCTAAACCATGTTTAACAACAAATCTTTTTAACACTAAATTAACATACATCTTGAATAAAAATCCATAAACAAATATTTTTTTATCAACAAAAAAAAAATTCGTAGAAAAAATAACATTGTCTCATAATAAAGACATAAAAATTCATAAAATTTTAAAGATTCTTCGTAATCTGTGATGTAAAAACGTCAATTTAACAAAGTTGTAAATTTAAACAATAGACAATAACAAAAAAAAATACATATAAAGCAAAACATGAAATTGATCTAAATAGAGGGATGTCTGTCTGTATTTATGTATGTTTAAAATGTTTGAATTACCTACGAAATTAACCATAAAAATCACAATTTAACGATAAATAAATTAAATTATAAACAATAGAATAAAAGAATTTTGAAAATTTATGGCAGAGAAGAAACAAAGTTAAACATGGCTATCATGTCATATTAAGAGCGGTTTAAATTAATAAAAACGCCTTATAATTAATATTTCAACAAATATTTTTTGTTTAGCAAAATATATGGGGCCTGTTCAAAAATGCATCACTTTAAATGTCAGCTGTTCGAAAATACAAAGCAACAAACAAGCATTTGCAGCAGCTAATTTGCATGAAATAATTTTTGAAACGGTCAGTTGCTCGGAGTTTCTATGAGGAATTTGTTATAAATTATGAATGTATGGCTCTCTCTCTATCACATGCTGGAAGGACAATAAACTTGATACGAAAGCTGCTAAATACGTGGGCGCGGAACCGGTTGAAGCTGCCAATAGATTTGACAAAACGCAAAAAAAAACACAAACTTCAATAGCTTTTTCAAAAGCAGTCAAAGAATTTAGCGCCCATATGGGAGGAGTAGGTAGTATTTTAGATTATTTAATTATATGACAGATATTTACGTAATAAATTCAGGGATACTTTAAAAAACAAAAAACCCAAACATTACATTGCCAGATTCTAGATCAGACCTGACGGACACATTTAGCTCCTATAAAAGATATGAAAAACAAACGAGGAAGACCTTCAACCAGAAATGCAGATGGAGGAAAGGTTACCAAGGACCCAAAAAACCTATACTAACTCAAGATTTTAGGACCGATGGTATAGAGCATAATGAAAATAGATGTTCTACTAAAAACAGGTGCAAACTTTTAGGTTGCAATGGATTTTCATGGGCTGAGTGCACTAAATGTAAAGTGACTTTATGCCAGATCAAAAATCGCAATTGGTTTGCACTGTTTCATAAATAGAAGCAATTTTCTAAACACCTGTATGTAATATAAATATGTATGTATATGACTATTGTTCATTCCTTAGTAATTTAATTACCAAACGCATATTGTTGCCAAAAGTATACATACCCTTTTTTTGAAATAAACACTCAAAACTATTTTCTAAATTTGTTTACTATTTTTTACGTAATCTACTCCTAAGTTTTTTATTAAAAAAAAATTTTAATCCAAAAAAAAATCATTGCATTCAATGATTTCTAAAATAAATGATCATAAAACGATTAAAATCGCAAAACATTAATATTTTGTACAAGATTTAGTTATGAAATCTGAAAGCCTTTTGAAATGAAAAAATAAAATCAGTTTTTAATTAATAAGATTTTGTTTGTCGTGCTTAATTCCCAATTTGTATTCTTGATAAAAAAAAAAACTAAAATTTATTGTTAGAGGATAAGCTATTTTCTATGCGCATTTCACTGGTTGCTTAGGCCAAATCATCAGGAAACATTCTACAAAAAAAAATTAGAAAAGCCAAAGATATTAACAAATAAAACTGCAAGGTGAATGAGCATTGCAAACATTCAAAAAGTCCTATTTGCAATGATATGAAAGCTCAAACAAACTACCAACAATAAGCAGTGAGTTTGTTTATCTTTTCTTACATTTCCCAATTCAATTGGTTGGATCCAACATTAAATGTAGTTACAAGCAGGTAAGGAAAAAACAAAAACAACTTGCTTTATTGTTTTCGCAAGACAATCAAAATAAAGCAAGTAACCAGTTCAGTTTTTTAAGCTGTGCACTTCATAGTTTATTATCAAAGGAATTTTGGGAATTTTGGAATATTGAATATTGATATTGTTGAATATTTGTGAAATTGTACCGTAACTTCACATAACAAAGGATCTTCCCTTAAAAAAGTTTTGTTTTGTTGAATATTTTACTGATCACATATCGGGAAGGCCTGGCGCATCTCTTCTTCAGTTTGAAGGTGCATTTATAAGGAGAAAAAATAATTTTTTTTTCAGTTTATGTAAAATTGTTGCAATTAAATAATTACTTTCAACTACTGGTGTTTTCTTTGCTGACAATAATTTTCCATGTATGCTACCATTCGGGCGGGTTTTGGTTCTATTCTAAAAAAAATATGCAAAAATGTGAGAAGTTTTCATTACCCTTTCTAAACATGTTGCATAAATAAATAACAAATTTGTTCATTTTTTTACCGGCAGTTATAATTGAGTGTGATATAATACCTTTATTTGCACCTGCGTTAAGTACTTTTTTTGCAAGCAAGTATTTTCTTTGTTAACTTTTCCTTGTATTTGCGTACAATTAGTGTTATATTGTGATTTATGGTTATATTAGGTGCGTTTGTTTACTTTTCCAGTAAAATGCAGTAGGTGAGTAAATTTTAAGCAATATGAAAATTTTACTCTCAAAACTGGCTCTTGCACAAAAAAGTAAACCAACGGAAAAATTGCAAAAACTTGCAGGTTAATTCAAACATATGTTCGCTAAAACGTATAGTGTTGTAAATTATGTGTTACAAGGCGAATTCATAACAGGTAAGTGCAACTCTACAACTACAAAAAGCCCCATGTATTCTGTTTACACAATTTTATGGTTAGTTGTCAAAATTTTTTTATTGCAAATTAAAATTATCACCTTTTTTATAAAAGAAATTAATAAATTCACTTCAATCATTCGCAGTTTTGAAATTTTTTTATTATAAAAATAATATTTTTAACACTTTTCATTCAACTTCTTCTCAAACAAAATCATATTTTGACCATATATTTTAATTCGCCGTGGAAACAGCTGATGAACGGCTGACGAGATGATTTTACCTATTTGAATTCGCCTTGATGTGTTAGTTACACTACCCAGCAAGGCGAATTCATACAAGGTGTTCTTATTTTGAAAACGGTTACAACGCTGTAAAATATTTTAACGTTGTGTCAAAAATAATACAACACTGTAGTAAACAATTTAAACAAATATATCATTTTCTTTTTAATTTTAAATTGTTTGTTTTGAAATGAATTAATTTTAAAAAATTTAAAATTTCATAATTTTAAGCGAAAATTATAAAATTTCGTAAATATTCCCCAGCACCACATGAACGGTATATCTAGCATTTTGACACAAGGTTAGCAATCACCTGTTGCCTACGTAGCAAGATAAGGTCACCTGGTGTAAATTCGCCTTGCTACCAAGTGTATATTGTTTTTAGTAATCGATGCATTGCATTTAAATTATTATAAATTCGAAGCAAATGTATTTATTTAATGAACTTTTCTGGTAGCTTTTAGACTTGTTTAGTTTGTACATGACTTCTAATTTTGTTTCTAGTTAAATAACATACAAAAATAGATGAATAATTAATTTTTGAAATTCGGTACCCTGAATAATATGCAGTAAGAAGTATCATATATTTGTTAGGTTTACATCCCTAAAATAGAAATGCAGTGTTATTTATATTAAATTTAATGTGCTTTTCAAAAATACCTGTTAGAAAACTAGCTGGACTTTTAATTTATCTCTTGTGCTTTTAAATGTGTTTTTTACAAAAATTGTGGACGTTTTGTTTCAAATTGTATGTTTTTGGCTTGTTTACTATATTGAATCATATGTTTTTGTTTTCTACTGGATTTTACAGGCACAAATTTGTTCAGTTAAAATTCGCAACTGTCACTTTACTCTCTCAGTAGATGCTCTCTTTTGCAAATTTTGAAGGTGCATGCGAACGCATTTCAGTAAAATCCAGTACAAATTTTTGCAAATTTTGGGGTAAACGAACGCAGCTAATTACTAAAATCGGAAAACATTCACCCTAAAAGCATGAAGGTCAAAACTCAAATTTTGACATATTTTGAATTTCTTAGGGAAAGATAGCGATATAGTGTATATTTTTGCGCAGATTTATATGAAACTGGAGAAGAATATACCCTATAATTATACGAAGACAAAACAATGTACTTGGGGTTAAAATGACTGCAAACTGTTTAAGCTTTGATTAAAGAAGGATTACATTTGCAATTTCCTGGGTGTAGATGGTGTTGTACTTCTGGACTGCAGCCATACAGCACTACACTTAAAAAATTTTAGTATTTTTTAAAATTGAAAATTTTTGTAGAAACTGTATTGGGACAAAAACTTCACAATAAATCAATAGCTTAATCGTTAAAAAATTAGTTAAACGTTTAACGAAATACTTAAATAAATTTTAACAAATATTTTACAAAACTTAATCGATGTTAAAAACATTTTACGACTTGAAGCCCAGTTTATTTATAATACTGATTGTTTTTTTAAATCTCTATTTGCATTGTCGTTCAATACAAAAATATCAAATACCTTTTCATATCAAAAGATTTTAAAAAGCCGCTTTCAAATGTTGGTTTATCTACATTCAATAAAATATGTTACAACTCTATTACACCATAAAACTAGAAAAAAAAGCTTAGGCTGTAATTAATACTCATATAAAAAGGTCTTGTATCTTGTAGTTTAAAATGTTTAAGCATTTAAACAGATTTTTTCTAGCTGTAGGCAACACAAAAAATAATTCGATAAAAATTAATGCAAATGTGTGTAAGCAAAGCTTAAAATTAAAAACAAGATAAACACCTTCTTCTAGAAAACCAAAAAAAAAAAATCTAATCAAATTCAAACATTTGATGATTTTATTTCTCATTGAGTTTTTTGGATTGAAATATCGGTGTGTGTTTCGGTTTCTACCTGACAAGCTGCATCTAATTAAATGTAAATTACATTTTAAAGTTTTATTACAAACTTAATGAATTAAGTGTTTTAAAAGAAAAAAAAAGAAGCAAATTCGAGTTGTTTTATTTTTAAGATTGACGATTTGTGTGTGCAGACCCGTGGTCTTTAAGACTGATGTTACTGAGCAGTGTCATAAATTAAAGGTGTGTTGTGCTGCTTACAGCGACGCTTGATCCACATGTTAAACTGGACTTTACTTTTACTACCCAGATATCTTGATAACATGAGATCGTCTATCTGTAGTTGTATCTTGTGAAACACCATGTTTATTTCGTATTCAATTCAAGTTAAAAGAGATTAAAAGATTTATTTGTTTGTTTTGTTCAAAATATTGTATGATTTTTGTGGGGTTTGTTTTTTGTTGTTGAACTTGTAGTATTCATTAAGGTTAGCGGGAGGATTTAAATGGGAACTGTTATGATTTTTTAGTACAAGTTAGTCCTTCGAACCATATTAAAAAAAATTGAATTTTTTAAGATAAACTGTGATTTTTATAAGAACACAAAAAAATTTGCAAGACAGAATTAAACATTTATTTAGAGCGATAAATGAATGCCTGTCATTTACTTTTTTAAGATTATTTCATGTAAATGGACGTCGTTGGTGGTCCTTCATCCTAAGTTTTGGAAAACTTTTTCCCAAAACTTCGACCGGTATCTCACCAACGGCAGCTGTGATGTTTTCTTTCCTGTACATGAGAGACTTCACGTATCTCCACAAAAAATAGTCTAGTGGGGTAAAAACCTAAAATCTTGCCGGTGAACACTGGCCGAAATTACTGATCTAGCGGTATTTAATAAAAAGTTTTAAACTTTTATATCGATAAATGTTTTGCATTGCATCGATTACCGATGCTCCACTGAGCAAATTGAGGTTTTTACATTTGTTTTGCGTTAAAAATTTGCACAGTAGTTAACATAAAAGGTAGTTGGCACCAAATTATACAGTGGGTGGTTTGTGTCAATATTAAATAAGTTGATTTATAATTTTTACTATAAAGTTTTTTGTTAAAATAAATTTATATACAATAGTTTCGTGGAGTGCCACTTTTGAGTGCCGACCGGATTCGGTCTAATCCGTGTTGTGGGTATAAATTTGGGTTGTGAAATGTCCAAAATGATCCGCTCGTTCTTGCCCGCTTATTGGTTATTCTATTTTTTAGGTACAATGAATGTTTCCAAACGCACTCTTTTTTGAAATTTGGAACAATGAAATCGTCCCTCCTAATAAATTTTCACCTGTGGAGGTCCATGCCTTTAATAATATAATATGTAGATGAAGCAAACTAAAATGAGGAAGAATGCCGGAAAATAAAAAAAAATTGGGATCGTATTAAGCAAATTAGCACAAAAGTGGAAAACTGCAATAACACGTTATCGAGTTGTAACAGTCGTTGTTGAAGTAGAAAGGATTTCACAGAATGTACCTCAAACGCCATTGAAAAGTTACCACCCAATACAATTATGTATGAGTACGGCTTGTCAACACTACACGCTTGGATAAGATGTTTTGAGTGCATTTTACATATTGCATACAGATTGCCAAAAAAAAGTGGCAAATTTGTAGCACAGATAAATCTGAATTGCTGCAAACTAAATAAGATTTATCAAAAAAGTTAAAAAAAGAAATGAGTTTATTAATTGAGCAGCGAAAAAATATGGTTCTATATGCCATCTTCCGTGCACAATATATTAATTCACGGTGCGGACATCATAAATAATGTGTCTTACCCAATCGGCATCATGTCAGAAGAAGTCCAGGAATCGCTAAATAGAGATTTAATGAATTTTAAAGGGCAACATACACGCTTAAATTCAAGAAAAACCACAGTGGAATATATAATGCACTCTCTTGTGTTCTCTACTGATCCTCTAATTTTTTCGCTATCCAAAGAAGCTTCTAGGTTCTCCTGGAACAATTTCAAAATAGATACGGATGTACTGAACTTGCTTTAAATACTCATTTAGAAGATGATGTTGGTTCTGATGAAAAAAAATATGTTTGTCAACAGCCGTTTTTATTACCATTTATATCAAAGAGTAGACCTCCTTAGCTATTAATATTTAAAGCACTGAAATTAATTAAGGGGGTAATTTTGTTGTTCACTTCACCTTGCGTTGAGAAAATTTTCATATAAAATTTTTTAAATTTTTACAATCTAACGCCAGTATTTATAAAAATTTTTTAAATTTAATAAAGGTTTACAAAGTAAATTTTGTATGAAAATTTGAATTAATAAACGTTTGTTAAATTTAATATTCGTTTATAAATACGGGGGAAATTCTTTACGCATTTCAAAAAGGCTTTATTTTTATACGTTTTCGAATGTAATGGCGCTAAATTGGTGGGTCGATTATTTCTCACCAACATCAATTTTAATATAAAAATTTAATGACTTGCAAGCGTTGTTTGCTTGTTGATGGTGAAATGCAAACCTAACTGACCATTTCACATTTTTTACACTAAAACCCCAAATATAAAGAGAATCACCCTGTATAAAATCTACACGCAGAGAAAAATATTGTTGGACATGGTTACGGCAACAACACTATGTTTAATGTAACAATATATTGTTGTCGTACACAAACAATTGATATTTTTCTTTAATATCTACAATATTATAGTTACTGTAAACAAATCAATGTTTATCGCAATTATTAATTTGAGTATTGTTGACCGAAAAATAATTATTTTTCTAACAACAAAATTATGATAACTTTCTAAACATATTATATTACTCACAACCATATCATGATATTTAATAGCCATAACATGATTACTTTCTATACATTTATCATATTATGTTTAAGATGCAATCAAATTATTTTTACTCTAATAATATTATGTAAGCGCCATTTGTAAAATAATTTTGTATCAGTTGTGTAATTTATTTTATAGGTGAGCAGTTAATCAATTTAAAGATAAATTCCCATAAAAAAATATGTTTAAAGAAATTGAAAAAATTAAAATAGCGGAGTTCATTCCGTATTAGTGATTTAATAGTGCAAATGCAAAATATCGTAGTTGTTTTGTAGAATCCAAAAACAAAACACACAGAGATTTCGTTATATTTTATAAAAGTGCTATGATATTTCTGTGGTTTAATGGGCAACCGCGTACGTCAAAAAACAAATTTTTCAGGAGAGCCGAAAAGCCATTCTTTATCCTTCTATGGGCTAGGTATTGCATATTTTGAATTTGCTCTTTTGCAAGCCTTATATTGAACTCCGCTGTTTGATTCACATTAAGAAAAATTGTAAAAAGCCACAAAACACAAAATCGATGCAAAAAAGTTTTAATTTATTTTATATTTTTATGACAGTTATGAAAGGGGCTGTATCATAATATGATTGCTTCTATATTAATTATGATTAACATGACAATAATTTGATAACTTCTTAACTTAGTATAATTAACATAATAATAATATGATTATGGCAAAAATATTATGATGTAATATTACGAGTATATTTAGTCATAATATGATTCAATAATAATCTTAATATGGTGACTACAATCATAAATTTTATCATAATATTATGCTCTTAGAATATGTTTTCCACAACCATTTTCTTTTCTTTGCGTGTATGATGAGAAAAAGTTTTTATTAAATATATGAATGACTATTTTGTATTATTTTTTCTTTAAAATGTAATCAAGCACGCTGACCCAAAAGGAGTTCCTTACGTAGGTCATAGGGCTTGAAACTATTTATAGTCCTCTTTAGTTATGGACTGAATTGCATCACTGAATAATCTTTAGAAGCAAAATGATGTTACTTTTTGTTGGGTACCCGGCCATGAGGTACATGTGAGCGATGAAAGGCCTGACTGCTTGGAAGACAAATGCGCTTGCCATCCATTTATAAGCCCTGAGCCTTTCTACGGTGGCCCTTAAGGGGACGATACAGTCATGGTCTGAACGGGAATTCTTTTACAAATAGACGTCTACGTCCGGACTTAGACAGTATAAGAGATTTGTGACCCTATCCCACCGCAAGGCAGGTAAGCTACTTCTGCTTGATAAGAAGAATTTAGGTGGCTGGCTGGCCTATTAACGGGGAACTGTTGTCTCAGATACCACCAGTTTAAAATGGGTAATATAAATACCAGGTTGTGTAGATTTTGTGGAATTAATGACGAAACGTTAGAATATCAGCTCTGCAGCTGTCCATTCTTGTGGACTACCAAGGCTCAAAACGGACTAAGCCAACTTTGGATACCCAGAAGTGAAGCGTATTCTAGTGAAATCGTAGGCAGCCGGGTGATGCTAGGTCTGGAATATAAAGCGGATGAGGCTTAACTTCCCAACCATCTTTTTTTTAAAAGATTTTAAGTGCTGTTGTAACATGCGGTTGGTAGAATATTAAGGTCGTATTTCAGGCAATGCTCCGTTTGAATGAATCAATTGAGTTCAATTCAGGATCCTTGTAATCTTCTGTCATCCGATTTCAGTAACTTATAATAGATCCAAAATACGGAGCATTGCCTTTACGCCATAGATATTTGAATTTAACGTTGATTTTGCTGATTTCCTGGGCTTTAAATATGATTTCTTACGCTTTGGGTTGTCAAAATTGGTCTAGTTTTAATTGTTAATAACAGTTTGATGGAAAAATTAAAAGCAGCTTTTTGAACATACAAAACCATATTTTATGATGAATCCTGCTTGCAAACCATCTTTAATCGCTGCATTTTCTTATGATTTTGCAAGTTTTTTCTGAGGAAAAGAAGAATTTTGATGGCTTCAATTCATTATTTTTGAACTTTCTTGGCTGGCATGGCCAGCATAGAAAAATCACTAGTTCAGCATTAGCTTTGGTGAACAATCGATTGGCTTCAACTGAAGAAGTACGGCAAAACTTCTTTCAAATGATGTGTTGATGGCACAAAACAAAAACTTTTTCATATAAATTTTTTCTTTCAACGTCTAAATAAGAATTTATTAATCTAAAATACCATATAACTTAAAATAAGGCACGTAGCATGTCTAAAAGATACGTCATATGTTGTAAATCCGAATTTTTTAAGTTGTTAGCCTCATATTTTAACAATTTGTATAAAACTGGTAAACACTTTATTTTATGTTTGTTGGTCCTTCGAACCGCGTCGACATTTTTAATGCTTTTAATTTTGTATTATTTTTCTAAAAGAATTCTTTTTCATTCTGTTCATTTAAAACAAGTAAAAATAAAAAGTTTTCTATGAATTTTTTTAGTTGTTTGGAGCACTTTCTCCTAACCACCACTACCGCGATTTCCACGTCTTTTTCCAATATAGTTTTGTTAAAAAACTATATTTTCCTTAATTGTGAAAAAAGGAAGGCCATTTTTTGTTTAGTAAAATAAATATCCTGCAGCAAAATGGAAAAAAAACGAAAGTCCTATTAAATGAAAACAAAACTTAAAAGGTCTAAAGGTTTGTGCGTGAAAAGTCCTGTAGTGCGTATGAGTCCTATTAAAAGTGCGAGTGTGTGTGTGTGTGTGTGTGTGTGTTAGTACACAAGCAAATAATGATAGACACAAAAACAACAACAATTGAAGTTGTGTTTTTGCATTTCTTGGAGTTGTTGTTGGTTACTAACAACTTGTTAATGTTATACCTTCTGGTTTGTTGTTCTGTTGTTATTGTAGTGCTTTTTCGCAGTGCACATTTTTCTTGTTTGTTGCTCAGGGAATTGTGCTAGAAATAATTGTGTTAAAACTAAAAAGAAACTTTTGCACTTTAGTTGTAGTTTATTTTTTTAATTAGTTTCTGTTTAGGACAAAACAAATGTAGGTAACCTACAAAGAACCACACTAACAATGAAAATAAGAGTTAAATATTTTAATTATGAAATAAAATGAATAACAGGTCACACATTTCATTACAGGGCAAACAATAAAAAAGATGAGTAATTGACATTATTCTGGATTAAAAAACATTAGTATTATTATTATTTTTTATGTCTTCTACATATTTTATTTATTTTATTAGCTTTTGTTAACTTTTTTTTAATGATTTAAACCCACTGACTTGTTTGAGTTTCAATTTTCTTCAAAATCAATGGGTGGTTTTCGTTACCAAAACTACACATTTTGTTAGTTTTGATTTTTATTTTCAAACATTTCGAGTACATGTTCAACAAGATGAATGAATTTTTCAAATACTTTTATTTGCCGCTTGTGAATAAAACATTTTACATGAATCAATTGTTGTTTGGATATGTGTTTAATCTTAAATCAGTTTAGAAAAAAAAACTGTTAAAACAATGATTTAAAACAAAACCATAGAACCAAGTAGTTTGGTATTAAAAGCTTTGCTGGAGAGCTCTTGAATTGCAGAAACGAAAAGAAGAAGGTATCCAAGTTGAAATTAAAAGTTTGTATTGAATAGTTAAAGCAATGATAAGCTATAACTGTGCAGTTAAAAATTAGCCGATCACTTTCAAGGCTTTCATAAATCACATTTCCAGGTAATTTGTTTATTTTTTAATATAAATTATTTTTTAAAAATTGCAAATTGATATGCAGTAGCAATAAAAAATAAAAATAAAAAAAAGGATTTCTAATTTTTTTTACATCGTTTTAAAACACATTTCTACCTTTAATGCATACCAAAAATGATAACTTATTTAGGAAACTTCATAAATATACTTCGAAAAAAAAACGTAACGACTTAGAAATGTGCAGATAATAATTAGGTTCCCAGAGCTTTTCACTCACTGGGAAAGCGTGAAAGAATTCGAAACTTCCCTGATGCATTATTTGCTCTTAAAAAAATCATAAAGTATTTCAGTGATTTTGCAAATATGTAAAAAGTGTTCAGGGTTTTGGGTAATTAAAAAAGGTTAAATCCTTAAGTTAAAAAAATTTAATAAATTTTTAAGTATAAAAAGGTAAAAATCGACAAAAGTTACTAAGGGCCATTATTACAACTTGCCAATAGTTAAAAGTCGGATTTTGTTGGACCGATAAATAGCTTTGCATTATAAAACCTTCATTTATTATGTTTTCATCTATTAAATATTATTATTAGTAACTCACTTACTAATTGCAATATTAAAATACAGTTACTATCCAGCATGCACAATGGGTAACGAAAGTTAATTTTATTTTGTAAAATTTCATTATTTGATTGCATATAATGTAAGCTATGTTGTGTACCGGGCGAAAATAAGTCGAAATATTTTAAAAACTTTTAACATACTTTTTAATCGAAATATTAAAAAAAATCTCAAAAGAAATCCAACATTTATTATTGAAAAAAAAAATTACAAGTTAAGCCTGGTACTGTGTTCAACATTTCACGTTAAATGCTGTCAAAACGCATATGAAAAAAACTTGTACGGAATATCTATTTAATAATGTTGATAGAATTGTACTCTGTTCATTTTGTGAAAACGTTAGGAAATGTTTCTGGCAACATTTTTTTACAACTGCGAAATAATGTAAGCTGCACTTATTTCACGTGGAATTTTAAGCAAAAGCGAAAAGGTATCAACTGATTATTAAATAAGAAATAAAAAAAATTAAAATAACACAACCGGTAACAGTTTTTTATCCATATTTATATTCATTTTTATTAAATTTTTTAATAATAAAATAATTTTTAGTTAAATACATGTGCGTTTGTTTACATGCGCAAAACAATGTCGCATACTTTGCAGGAATAAGAACGTCAAATTGTACAAACTCGCATGAAAGGTAACATTGATACATGTCAAAATTTTCGTGTGAAATAATTAATGCTGCTCAACATTTTTCACAAATTTGAACAGAGTACCAGGCTTTAGATGGAAATAACAAGAGAACTAATAGCTGCTCTTAATATACGTTAAACAAGTTTTTATTTACTCAAGAAATTTAATAGGAAATAGAATTTAATCTGCTTATTCCTGGACATATTCATATGCAATTTTTCGTGGACATATTTATTTATATGCCAAAGTTTATGTTTCTAAGTTTTAACAAAAAGTACCAACATTTTTTCATCTTCTCATTTACCCAGGACCCTGCAACTATGATTTTATGTTTTTAAGTTCAATATTAAAGAAAATTCAAAAAGTGCCACTTGTGGAACTCTAATTTAATTTTTCGTGTTTCCGCATTCTCTCTCTATTGAAGATTCAAAAATTTCAATATTATAGTGGGAGCTTGTAATTTAAGAAGTAAAAAATACTAACAAATTTCGAGAAAGTATCAAAGTTATATTTGTATTTTTTTAGATAAGTTACGAATGTGATACAACTTTTATTTTATGTTTATTGGTTTAAAAGATAGATGGGGTGACAAAAAATTCTTAAAATATGTACAGTCTTTTCCCGTTAACTCTCCAAAAGGGTCGAATTTCAAAAAAGTACCAGACACCTGTTCGCTTATTTTTTTTAAACAACAGCGATAAAACTGCTCTACAAAACGGAGCTTTTTAAACGTTTCCTGAATAAATATTACTAATCCTTATGTATTTTCATCTGCTGATGACGTAGTGTAATTAGTTTTTTCCTAACAGCTTTAGTTTTAAAGATATATTGACAATTATAATTTGAACAATTTCCTATTTCCTGTTTATTCTGCCAATTTTTCGCGAACGGTCCTTTAATCCTTAAATACTTTCTGGATTATTAATCTACACAAAAATCGATTTCTTTTGAGTAGGGTCACATTATTGAATACATCAGGATATCTCACTGTTATTGCAAGGATATTAAAATTTTTGTGTGGTTGGTTTTATCCTTAAAATTTATTTGTATGTAAATTTACTGCTATAAAAATAACAGATCCTTATGTATTTGTGACCGCTGATAACGAATACAGTATAAGTTTTTGTCTATCACCTCTTGTTTTAGAGTTATTGTTTATTAATAAAAAAAAGAAAATTTTAAATTTTCCCTTCTAACCCCATTTAAAATAATTTGATTTTAATGTCAAATTTATAGTCAATATCAAAATGGCTACGAAGAAAAAGGTTGATCAAATAACCCAGACAGTTTTGTGTCAATTTATTGTTGAAAAATATCGCAAACCTAAAGACTTTGGAAAAGTCGCATATTTCAAATATTTTAAAATTTATATATTCAATCAAGACTAACAATAGTTGCTTAGTACTGTTTGACAAAACTGCGCAGTGTCTTTACGGATATGGAAATGATCTGGCGAGAACCCCGTACTCATCCTTAAGCTTGTTATTTTTCGTACTATCTTAGGTTAGGTTAGGTTCAGAAGGGTTATGTGCCCAAGGGCACACTTCCACTCGGAGATTAGTACGGTCCATTGTGAATCCCTTCAACATGTAGAAAAATAGATAAAGAAGATAGTAAAAAGAGAAAGGTTAAGAAAAGAAGTATGAGGTGGATAGAGTCTAGAAAATAAGAAAGTTAGTAGGTACAGTGAAGAACAAATTCCGTCTCTACTGTCCCCTCAACAGAAACAACCGTACTATTTCCCTGACAAACCCCAGTAGATCAGCCGGACTACATCCAGCGATGTCCCCCAGTTCGTCGTGAAACCTATTTCCTAGCCACTTCTGTCTGAGACCCTGCATCCTGGGACAATGGCACAGTACATGCTCGATCGTCTCCAGCTCCTCCGAATCCTCGCACAATCTGCAGAAGTCCGGTATGGCGTTGTCCCATCTGCCCGCAAAAGCCCTGACCGGACAATGACCCGTCAAGAACCCTATAAGCGTAGTAATGCCCTAGACACCCAGCAATCCACTCTGTCCCTCCAGGACCGGTTAACGTCATCACGGAATTTCTCCCGTATCACACCATAGTAGTAACATAGGGGAGGCTTTACCCCCCTGTCCCTTACCACTAAGTCCAGATTCGAACCCTCTCTCGCGAGTTCGTCCGCCACCTCATTTCCCTCAACCATGCAGTGTCCAGGTACCCAACACAGCTTCGTACTAAATAATTCAGGACCCTTTAAATGCTTTGATTTTATAAAGTCTTAAGGCTTAATCTAAAAATACATAACTTTAAACATCTTGCAAAACAAGTTAAATATTCTGACATAAACAACAATGTGATTTTATTAAAACAAAGGAGATTTTTGTGTAGATTAATAATCCTGAAAATATTTTTAATTCGTGAATAACGCTGATAGAAAAGTACTAATGATGACATCAAAATCAGTACTCTCATTTTAACTAAAAACAATGGACAGAACTCAGGAAACTTTTGCTGTGTTAAGCAGAGCAATTTTTTTAGGTACATATCTCTTTTAGCAACGGAGATGCCTGTATACACTAGAATAATTTGTGATAGTGTTTATTTTACTATTAATAGCTTTTCCGATTAAACTTATTTCAGCCATAACTAAATAAGAGCGAAAAGTGTTTTCTAGCTGTCAAAAGTCCTTGGTTATAAGGCATAACGTCAAAAAATGGCAAGGAATATCGATAATACTTGATGTGTTGGTATAACTCCACGATGCTTAAAAACAGTGGATAGAGACAACGCGTCCGCTGGCGCCACCATGCCTGCGTATCACTCTACATTACACTCACAGGTGGTAATTTCAGTGTTAAATCTAGTTAAACGCTAATACTTATATAAAGATGAGAAAAAGATTAACATGAACATCTGTCATGATGGCCTTATCTCATGGTAGATCTTATTCACTGGGTGACAAACAATGCGTATACCAATCGTCGCTATATGCGAAAGCCACCAGCACACACATGTAGCATTTTAGTGCATAATCCGACAAGATTATACGCCTCATGTTCAGGAGCTTGAGCTATCGAACTTCTGCTGCTTTTGGAAATATGCCAGCAGCATGTGTTGAGTAGGAACAGAACCTAGGGATGATCCGTTTCTCAGGCAGAACACTCCTACATGTGGTGAGCAATGAGCCATTGAGTGTTTTTTCCTTCCTTCCTTTGATTTTGGGCTTAAACCATCACATGATCCGCAAAAGTATCTTTTAAACGAAAAGTAAAACTCTCCGAAAAGATAATCATATTAAAGCAAAGAAAGCATTTCCCGTCAGAAGAATACTTCCGGATGGCTCAACCAATCGTCAGTCCGGTACCTGCTCACCGGATGCTACTGACTCCCGTGGTACCAGAAAACGGTGGTTTTTTTAGCTTCATGATAAATGGAAAGTGTTCAATAGCTATGGTTTGACAGCCGAGAATGTCAAACTGTGCTGGCATTTCCGTTAACAACGGCTTGGCAAGTCATAATGAATCGTTAAAGGCTAGAACAACGCTTCCAAGTTATAGAAATTTACTTAAAACTAAATCTGTTTGCGGAGTTCATTGAGCACTTCGCCCATTTTACGAAGCTCTGTTCCAATAGGCAAGCCCTTAATGAATCAATAACTGGTTGCTGAGGTGTATGCACTCTTTCTAATTGAGCAAGGAGCTGCTGCTACAATTCATTGCGAGCGCTATCGAGCCATGCTGACTGAATTTTTTTTTTCCAAAAATCATTAATCAGCTAAACATCAACGACAGTTGATTTCAAAAGAAGACGGCACAACTTTCCATACAGCGCGCTTAACAATTGATTTATTGCAAAATCAATTTGGTGATGACGTTATTTCTAGAAGAGGTCCTGTTCACTGGTCCCCTCGTTCATGCGATTTAACGCCTCTGGGCTAGTTAAGTCATTGGTTTGTGCTGACAAACCTGCAACTCTTGAAACATTGGAAGCAAATATTCAAGCCTTCATTGACGCCAAAATTGGACTGATCGAATGGATCATGTAACTTGTAGCCGCAAAGGACAAATGGCGGAAATTATATTTTAAAAATGAATGCCATGAAATTATAATAAAAAAATTTAATTCCTAAAAAAAACCCCTTTAGCATCTTAATTTTGAATTTTTACTAAATCCCTGCTATTAGCTGCACTTGATTGGCCCGGATGATGTAACACTAGAAGGTGAAAAGAATTAAGATGACCCCATCAAATCCCCGGATAAAATTAGCCCTTAAGCTTCGTTCACAATCCCAGAATTTCATACAAATTGTTGCTGAAGTTATAGTTGACTCAACTTTAGTTACATTTTTAAAAAAATTTTAGTTACATTTTTGTTCTAAAAATGAAAGGAAAATTTATGAAATACTTTGAAAAGAAAAAACGAAATTGTTTCTCTGATTCTGAAAAAAGCTTTAAAGGTGACTTTTTGGGATTTCTTTTTATTGCGCTTTTGGGTTTAATCCCCTGCTACCACCTGCTACCACCTGACTCCCAGTGGAGACTGTCCAACAACCAGATTACCCGACCTTAACAGCAATCTTAAAAAAAAAACTAAACAAATCTTGGACCTACCGAATCTTTCATAGTTACTTAAGATACTGTCTCCGTAAATTATGATCGATGAATTTTCAAAAATAAAAATATGTGTTAAATTGCACCCGATTCCACATCTATGTTTGGTCATTCTTTCCCTTTTAGTAACAGTGGTTTTGAAAAAATATCTAACAATACTTCAAATACTTTAGAAACTGTCTTATAAGAACTAAAAACAATTGTTTACAATATTTTTTTTTATATCGTTTACATGATTCCTAGCAGTACTTTAACAACAATGTATACTTGAGAACAACAACTACAACACTATACAATAACAATAGGAGGTGTTTAACTAACAGCAATGAAAACAGCACCCTAAAGATTTAACTGGATGTCTGTCTGTCTGTCTTTTGTTTTACTGCAGAAATAGTGTTTGCTTGGATGGTGTCAATGAAAGAATGAATAGTTGTTAAGGAAAATGTGGGTCAAGCGTGTGGCTTAAAAAAAATCTTAGTTTAACATTGTAAACTTTGGAATCAGAATAATAAGTATAAATATTTCAAAGTAAATTCCATAAACACACATATGAATGAAGATTTCAATAATATTTTATAATGATAGGGGCCGTTTTTGACTGGGATGAGGAGAGAACAACCAACCTCTTTGCCATTCATAATCATTAAATAATCAAACGTACATGTGTATGTTAGTTTGGAAGTGAGAATGTGTGAAGATATTTTTTTTTAGTATTTTTGGTTTCCTTTTTTAATTATCATTTTAAAAATATCTCACGATTTTTTCGACTTTTTACAGTTTTTAGTTTCATTTGAAAACTGATAAATAATCATTAATATGACATTTGCTTTTAAGGTGTTTGAAATATTGATGAGAATTTTTTTTTAACAAAAAAAAAATTGGTATTGATAGCTTATTATTTAAAATAAAAATATTTTGATTAATGATTTTTATGTTGGGTTCATTACATAATTTCCATAAACTCATTATAAAAAACTTTATAGAAAAATGTAAATATTGGACTTTAAATGTTAAGATATATAAGTTTTTTTATAATCATTTTTAAAAATGTAAATGAGAATTTAATTGAAACATTAATAAGGCTTTTTTCCAAACCCAGTTAGCCCTTAAGTGTTTTTTGTTTTATTCAATTGTAAAGTCTAATAAACTAGACAGACAAGCCCGCAAAACCATTTCTTACTTATGCCCAATTTTCAGGATAGTATTTAAATCTATGTATATTAAGTTAATTTTCATATAAATTTAAATCGTATTTAAATACAGATTGATTTTTTGAGTTTTATTTCAAAGACTTTTATTTAATTAAGATAAAAGTATGGTAGCACTACTAAATACAAAAAAAATATCATAAAAAAGTTTATTTATTTGCAAGGTGGTCTCAAAAAACAACTAAATGTTATTGCTTTGCCTGTTGTTGTTGTATTGTTGTGATATTGAAGCCAACTTGCTAAAATATTACAATGGAAACTTTAGTTGAAATTAAGTGTACCACATCGGTGAATTAAGTTTGATTTAAGTATTTAGTGAAGAAGAGAATTTTGTATTTAAAACGATTTTAAACATAAATGTGTTTAATATCAATCCTGAAAATTGGGCATAAGTAGCGTTTTTTTTTTGCTATGAGAATTGTATTAAGACACAATCTACTTTTTAAGTGGAATAATATGGTTAGGCATGGTTACGGCAACTACACTGTGTTTATTGTAAAAATATATTGTTGTCGTACACAAAAAATAGTTATTTTTTTTTAATATCAGCAATATTATAGTAACTGTAAACATTTCAATGTTTGTCGCAATTATAAATTTGAGTATTGTTGACTGAAAAATAATCATTTTTCTAACAACCAAACAATGATAACTTTGAAAACATATTATATTACTCACAACCATTTCATGATATTTAATAGCCATAACAGGAGAACTTTCTATACGTGCACTCATAATATGTTAAAGATATCTAAGATAGCTATCAAAATATCTTTACTCTTATAATATTTTGTCACCGCAATTTCTAAAATAATTTTGCATGAGTTGTGTCGCGTATTTAAGCCTATCGAATTATTTGTTATACCGTGTTCAGATACACCTTTTTATTGAGTCAATATTCAGTTTATTGACATAATTATCTTTCTGTTCACATATACACACAGAAAACAAATTGGTTGGAAAACGGTTGCAGTAATAAAATATTGATCAAGAAACATAATTTATTATTGCAACTATTAAAAATGTATAGTTCTAACTGATTTTTAATTCTCTTGATTATAAAAACGATATTCTAACTAAAATATGATTCCTTCAATTCTTTTATAAGTTATGATAACTAATTTAATTTCGTTCTAAAAATTAGTACAAATGGTTAGAATCACAACCGAATTTAATACAGGGCAATACTGAATATTGGTCATTACAATCAATAATTTGCTCTTGTCAATAAATTTTGTTATAAAAATGGATATTCATCTACTGCAGCTAATTATTGATTGTTAGTTTAGTTTCAATTCGAGTACAACAAACGAAAATATAATTATTTGGTATTCACAACCAAAAAAAAGCTAAGAGTCCCGATTATTTACTGTGAGTACTAAACTAATTATTTTCATATAAAACTGAATTTGCTGTCAAAATTTAAAAACAAATTTTCTCACAAAAAAAACAAAAATAAAAACATTT
The DNA here is from genome assembly GCA_949318255.1 of Pollenia labialis. Taxonomy (NCBI): domain Eukaryota; kingdom Metazoa; phylum Arthropoda; class Insecta; order Diptera; family Polleniidae; genus Pollenia; species Pollenia labialis. The sequence goes on from OX439142.1 coordinate 50,915,950, forward strand.
AATAAAATAATTTTTAATTGTGGTCAAAAACGAATACTGTGCAAAAATTTATTTAAAAGGGGTAAGTAGTTTATGTGTTCTTATATATATATATACATACATACATATGTATGCAATATCTTAGTCGAACATACATACATACATAAGTATGTATGTATGTGCATATTGTATATGTAGGAATAGGAAAGCTATATTTTGAACCAAGTGTACATTGGTCAAAATAAACAATAAGTATGTATATACATATGTTCATACATACATATGTATGTATATATATATATAAATATATAAATGTATATAAACAAATACATTAATATGTAAAAAATTATATGTTTCTCTGACTTCCCAGTAAAAATAAAGCGGGCGTTATATAAACATCTTAAAATCTTACAAAGTTCATGTAAATCGGTTCAAAACGGCAAAAGGCAATAAAACCGTTTTTACGCTCCACCGGAAGCTTCTGATAGGGAAAGTGAATTATAAATTGTTAAATTGTATGAGTTGTTGAAGTTCTTTGGTGAAATATATTAAGCATTTTTCTTCCAGAGTACAACATGGTATTTTTGCTCAAGATAACGTATAAAAACACAAGCTCCCTTGCTAAAATAAATTGTGAAGGCACAGGAAGTACTGATGAAATTAATAGAGATGGTATGTGTAAAAATCCAAAAAGTGTACTTTTAAGAGTTTGTTTTTGGGATAACAATAATCTGCGTTTCGAGTTTTTGTACTCGCAGATTTATTAAAAACATTTTTCCAAGGCAGCCTGTGGAACTTTATTCTCCTGCCAAAAATGGTCAAAAAGCTTCAGAAAAACTTTACGATGCTTACAATAATCATCGCAAAAAATTATCAGAAATTGGATTGTTGAAAAGAAGAGGATATACCATAAAACATGTAACCTCTTCTGAACCTAGTGGTAAGATGTTGTACTACATATAAAAAGGAGACGCTTTAAATATTTAACCGTTTTTTAAGGCTTTTCCGATGATTCAAACGATTTTGCATTTATAAAGGCAAGCTTAATTCAAGATGATGAATTTTCCATTAAATGGGCGAATTGTTTACAATATTTAACACCAACGATAACTTTATCTTTAATTTGCTAAAATCGGATGTAATATCTAATATGTACAATATTCTAAGGAAACTTAAATTATTTGGAACTTTATTCAAAAATATGTTTTTAAAATTTGTACACAATATGATTTAAATAACACAAGTATTAGGTCCGTATATTAAAAACTTATAGATTAATACATTTCTGACATTTAAATATAAATATTGTTAAAAATTATTGCTTAAGTATATTTTAAAAATTTCATTATGAAATGCACATGTTGTCAGAAACAATTTCAAAGCTTTTTGTTGTATTCTGTACATTTAAGAAGTAATCACCGTAGTGCCACAAAAATTAAGTGCAGCGATATATGCAACAGAATATTTTCTAACATAAAGTCACATTTAAAACATATTAAAATTTGTCATTTCAAAGATGTCCAATTAGTTTCGCAAAAAAAATAACAATTTAGCTGTAATCAACAGTAATCAAGAATCAGAAAATTTAAATTTTGATATCGAGCAAACACCTGTTTCAGAACTGAGCTCACATAAAGAACTTTTAAAAATAATTTTAAAAGTTGTTAGTGACGATAGAACTCCAAGAACCAGTGCATTTAATATATTAAAAGATCTTTTCTCATTTTATGATGTGGGTATAACAAACGCAATGAGCTGTTTAACTGCAAGCGGTTGTAAAAATCAAGAACTTTTTTCTATATTAAAATCTTTGATATGCCCTTCAGAAATAAAATCTGAATATTTGCTTTTGAAACACGTAAAAATTCAAAATGTTCTAATTAATTATGAAATTGTTGATCTCGGAAAAGAATATTATTTTGCTTACTCAAACTGTAATGAAATAGTCAAACAAAAAAATGTTTTCTTTTATATAATAAGTTGACATCCAACAACTTTTTACTGTTATTTTTTCTAAAACAAATTTGCTCGGCATAATTTTAAATTATGAAGAACAAATAAATTCGTCAGATTCGTTCTGCAATATAATTCAAAGTCCGCTGTGGAAAAAGAAAACGAAAGATTTAAATCCATACAACAGCAAAAATATAATATTAATTCCTGTTATGATCTATTTTGATGATTTTGAAATTTTAAATCCCTTAGAATCACATAGTGGCCAACAAAAAATTGGAGGCTTATATATATAAATTTTAGCACTTCCAGAACACCTTAATTCAAAATTACCAACAATTTTCTTGGCAATGCTCTTTTTCACAGAAAATAGGAACAAATTTGGCAATAAAAAAATATTTAAAAAACTTATAGAAAAATTAAATGTTTTGCATAATCAAGGTATTAGACTGAATAATAAAATAATTAAAATTATTCCATGTATGGTGGGCGGTGATAACTTAGGCATTAATTCAATTTTAGGATTCGTAGAATCTTTTAAATCAAACTAACGGCGGGTTTTTGCAATTGCCACTCTAATGAAACAAAATTATTATGCACTGAAAATATTTCCAAACTATGAAACAGAGAAATTTTAAACATTGACTTTCTAATTTTTGGTATAAAAGAAAATTCAATTTTTAACAGTTTAGACAATTTTCATACAATGGAGAACTGTTGTGTTGACATAATGCACAACCTTTTAGAAGGAGTTTGTCATTATAATATTTTACTCATTTTAAAGAAATTTGTTTTAGAAAAACAGTTGCTTTCTATTGAGCTTTTAAATAAACGTATCGAATTATTTCATATTGGACCTAATAAGGTTAAACCACCTCTTTTTGATACAGATTGTTTAAGCAAAACAAAATTTAAATTAACTGCTTCAGAAATGCTAATTATTGTTAAATATTTGCCTATCCTGATTGGCGACCTAGTAAAATATAATGTAGAATGGAAACTATTTCTATACCTTAGAGAACTTATTTATATCTTGTTCAAGAAAAGTTTATCATTTCGTTCACATATACATATATTTAAAATCGCTGATTGAAAATCACAATAAATTATTCATACACATTTCAAATAGCAGTTTAAAGCCTAAATTCCATTTTTTTAATACATTACCCAAACATAATAAAAAACATAGGACCACTTTTTCTAACAAACTCTATCAGATTTGAGAGCAAACACCAAGTGTTTAAAAAACTGCTCATAACTCAAACAACAGAATTAACATTCTGAAGTCTTTGCATATCAAAAATCAATTTAAGATTGCAAGATTAATTTTATATAATAGTTTCGATAAAAATATTTCAATTGGCTCTTTTAAAAATAATTATATTCAAAATTATAAATTGAGTGCGACATCACGAGAAATAACCTATCTGAGGTATGATACCTTATATTTAAAAAAATATGTAGTTGTGTGTGTAGATTTTTATGAAAATTGCGAACCAGTTTTTGGGTTAGTTGAACATGTAATTAGTGACAATGATGATTTCTTTCTTTTTATAAAATTAGTGGAAACATGGTACTTCGATTATCATTTTTTTGCATACAGAATAAACAGTCAAACTAAAATTTTTCAACTTGTAAACATAAAACAAATAAAACTAAAACATATTTCTCATGTAGTTACTTCAGCCAATGGAGACGAATTTGTAATATGGGATTGTTAATTATTTTAAATGTTATATCGTGTAGTGTTACAATTCAAATTTATCTTTTACATTTAACTTAAAATGTATGCATATATAAATATTAATAATTAAATAACTATAAACTATATTTGTATATCTTTATCTGCTTGAATACAATTAAATTATGTAAAAACGATACATAAAAATAACTTAATAAATACCTATACTAACAAAACGTGAAGTTTATTGGAATTATTTTGATTTTCTATCTTATTAGTCGGGAAAATAGTTTATGCAACAGCTTTAAAAAAATTTGATAAAGTCAATCAAATCTTTGGTTATAAACACCAATTATATGGTAATTCAGTTGCATCTATCATATATTCGGATATAAGTACATTTTTGTTTTCTAATAATCATACTAACAACTGAAAATATCTGTTGCTATAACTGATAGTGTACTAAAATTCAAATGTTGCTATCAAAAATTTTATGCTAAGCAACGAAATTATCGGTAATTGTAACCGAATTGTGTGATAGTACATGCAACCGACGAAATTCGATTGGCGACAAATTCGGTTGTGATCACGAATCTGTTTTCTCTGTGTACACAATTTAGTTAACTCAATATATATTACTACTACGTACAACATTCAACGTAAACAAAAATGTACATATATTAGCTAAATTTAAACAACTTTTGACATCTTTAGGGAATAAACATCCGGCTTTTGCTCAGACCTAATGGATGGGCCTTTGTTTTGTTGTAGTTTCAGTTGCCAAATGTCAATAGCTTTGTTTAGTAAGTTGTGTTTTGCTCACTAAACACACTTGTGACAGGGTCGCATTTTAATTTTACTCAATATTACTAACAATTTCGTATTAATTGAGCAATAACTAAATTGCAAATTTATATAGATAATTGAGCTCAATAAAGTCATTTATTGCTTAAGACTCATTTAAGGTGCATATCTGAACACGGTATTAGTGAGTGGTTTAAGCAATTAAAAAAATACCCATTAAAAAACAAATTTAATGGAATTAACAATATTAAGAAAATGTATTTACATTAAAAAAAAATTGCAAAGAGCCACAAAATCAAAAACCGATGCAAAAAATTCTAATACATTTTAAATGTTGTGAAATGACTTACTTAACTTAATTGTTCAACCGATTTTAGAAGGATAAAATAATGAGACGTATACATATAAGAATCGGCAACACCTTTGCTTGTTTTTATTTAAGGAATTAATAAGTTTAACTATCCTATTTCTATAATAATCAATAAATCGTTATTTTAGACCAGTAATTTGAAATTTTACATATTTGGCCTAAAACTTAGAAAGCAAAAAAAATATATTAAGAAAGAAAGTGGCTATTAAAATTAATAATATGTCAAAGTAACCCTGCTAACTGTTTCTAAAAAAAATTATTTATTTATTTATTTTTTATAACTATGTATATAATAATAAAATTATTAAACAGTTAAATTTTTAGAGCACTAGCGTCTAAGGCCATCAGCTTTAAAAAAAAAATTATGCCTAAAGCTGTGGTCACACTCAACAAACATTTGACGCCCCTTATGTAACCACTAATTTTATTAAACACGGTTTGATTTAACATAACGTTTGCTAGATCAAACAGAATTAAACAGTTGATTATTAACATTTTTTTACAATTGCTTTCAGAGTCATGTTTCTCAAAACTACAAGTAACAAATCTACAACTAAAATACATTAAAAAAAGCAACATATTACAATTTTTGTTTAAAGTGTATTTTACTTGTAGATTTGTAACTTGTAGTTTTGAGAAACGGGACCGAGAAATATAGTTAAGATTATCTTAAACAATTGATAAATATTTAAATCAATTTCGTGGTCACGCTTTTTCCGTCAAATATTTGTTTAATGTGCACATAATATACCTAATAAAATTAACGGAACGTACCTACAAAATTTTGGTACTTTACTTTAAATTTTAGATCTTAGAAGTATGTAAAATTAAATTTTCTCTATCATAAAGTTTTTTTAGCTTCAAATTTCTCTGCAAAAAAAGTGCAAAAAATTACCGTTAATTAATTGTGCAAAAAAGGTAAAACGTTTTATAAATTCGCCTATAAAAAGTAATTAATTTTTCCGTTTTTTTTTTAATAAAATATTAACTTAATTTTAACAATTAACAACACAAGCTGAAGAGCAGAGAGCGTAAAAAAACTTGGCAAAAACCATTAATTTAAAGGAAAATTATTAAGCAGAAAAGACTAAAAGAGCAAAAGACTTAATTGCAGCAATTAAATGTAACACAAAAAAACAAAACAAAAACAATGATAAACTGAAAGGAATGAAAAAAAAGAAAGTCCCTTTAAGGGGTTTTTTTTGGAAATTCAGACTTAATAAAAAATTTTACTTCAACCAATAAAAGAGAAAAAGTTAGTTAACAAAGAGGTGATTACAATATTTATTCATTGAGTTAAAGGTCTAAATGAATACAGTGGGAAATGAAATTCAATGGACACCGTAAAACAATGTATAATTCATGTCAAACTAACACCAAATTACAGTCCTTGTAGGAAATTTTAATTAAGCGTATACTTAAAAATAATTGCTTTACTTATACACCACACTGCCCACCTTCTTCATTACTATGATTGTTCAACCCGTACATTAAGTTACAACTAAAACAACTGTTAAGATTTGTTTGCAACAAAAAAAAATAACTAGAAACATATTGCAATAAGATAAAATTAAACTTGCTCATATAATTTGCTCCTAGAAAAAAAAACACCATTAAGATGAAGGAAAAAATACAAGAATGAAAATATGAAAATAATGGGCTGAAATTTATGAAGAATTAAACTAAATAAAAATTTTACTTTTGGTCGATAAACAAAAGATCATTAACATATGTTGAAGGTCAAAGACAAATCTTTAAACTAAAATTAAAATTGTTAGTTTCTTAGTAATGGAGAAGTAATGCTAGAAGGAAGTAGAACAAAAATTAGTCCTATCCTGTGGGGTATTTGAGCTCTGACAGTTAATAAGGGTCAATTGATCAATTGCATTCAATCAACATTTTGAACACTAGATTCACTTTAAAAGTCAAAGACGTGGCACGCCATTCTCGTAGCGGCTGTTTATGGTTATGGCAAAATACTTAAATTCAAATGGTGTCAATAGTTATGGTGTTATGGCAAATTATCTTTAAGCAAATTCAGTATTGCCCACAAGGTTGGATTGAACAACTGTTTTGTATGGTTTGGTCACGTGTAATTTAACAATAACTAACAACATTCTGATATCCTGTTAAAAGGATATCGGGTGGGATATTAGTTAACCGAGAACGATGTATGTATACGTTCTGGGTTGAAGCGTACATAAATTTGTCTAGGTGTGTGTGTATAAAGAAGGCTTAACTCAAAACACATTTCAAGGAAGTTCATTTAAAATATGTATTTGTAGGTAGACTTCTCTCCTCTAATAATATTTTACTCCTTAAATCTCTTAGATTTGTTACTTACTTTTCTAAAGATTTTTTTTATACTTCAGTTTGCCTAGGAATCCCTTTATATTTTTGTTTTTATTTTCATTCATTGGCCAAGCCGGGCCCGCTTTAGTGCGAAAATAATTTACTAAAAATAATAAACGTTTGAGAATACAAAACAAAAGCAAATACAAAACTTGCAAACAAAAGCGAAATTGCAAAAAAATAATAAAAAAGCAAAAATACTAAATAAATAAAGAACAACAAGATAAAAAGGTCAAAATTCTATTTTTCTGTTTCTTAATGAAAATGAAAGATACAGGAAATTATTAAGTGTTTTTTAGTTGTTGTTCTGTTTGTCAGTGCAAAATTGCTTCCAAGGGAGGTTGTCCTTATTGAGAGTTTTCAAAGAAAAGAAAAAACGAAAGTTGAAATGAACTAACAAACAAAAGGAGTTCTCGAGGTGGTCCTTTAATTTTACTATATTTTTATGTTTATCAAGATTTTCAAATTTATTGTTGAAATAAATTCGTAATGAAAAGAAAGACTGGAATGGCACAATGATATTAAAAAGTTTTTATGAGGAAATATTGTCTTCAAAAGTTTGACAAGTGTTTTGTTTACAGTTGGGGGTGAAAATATAGTTTAAAAATGTAAGTAAATATTTGTTGTCGGAGTTATAAATTAATTGTTTTGTACTTAGATTATGAATTAAATTATGTCTACAATTATGATAAAAAAAAATTGATAAGACTTTGACTACGATTTTTACAATGACTTGGTCTGTGAAAGTATGTACTTTGTTTATGGCTGTAATAATGAGTAGTTAGTAATAAGAATTTGCTGAGGATTTTATTATGACATCGACTAAACCTTAGACTATCTCCCTGAATTATATTATGACTATGATTTTGCGTATGGCCATAAACTCAACAGTAATATGGCCTTGGGTATGACTTTTCCTTTGATCCTTATTATGAACGTGACTATGACTATTAATATGCGGCAATAAGGGACTGCACTGATGGTTGTAAGAGAGGTGGAAGGGTAGGTGGAGATTTCTTCATCGAGGAACCGGGCATAAAGGTCCCTTCAACGATGTCAGATGGCAGGAGTGAATTGCAAATTGGCTTAGGATATATGCATATTTGTGGAGAGCAAGGCAGCCATTGCTGCTCTGACTGAGCTACCTAGATAAGAGCGGCAAGCGTCTGTTTTATGTCAAAACTCTTCATTTTCACACAGTTTATACGAAACAAACCTTTAGAACGCGAATTTAACACCACCCGGCTGGAAAATCTTATTCAATAGATCGCTTGGTAGTTTCATATTTTATGGAAAACGTATTGGCAATAGAATTTTCATGTTTAAAAAAAACGCTTGCCGCTCTTGTTAAGGTAGCTCAGTAAGACATCTTGGATAACTGTGGAATGCCGAATGTCTCTAAATGGGATTGTAACGCTGGCATGGGTACCAGTGCACAGTGGGTGACCGGGGAACCAAACAGGGCTTTCTCTTGGACGACATGTTCGTCGACGGCCTGATCGGCATTTTAATGGCTCGCTGTAAAACTCTCATCAAACGTGTGTCTAACAGAAGGGCTCAGAGATGACAGGGTGAAGATACTTGTTTGATGGCCAGGGCGCTATGACCTGGCTACGTAGAGGCGAGAGCGCTCGAGCTACTTCGATTTGGTAGGGATCAAATTATGACAGTGATATCTGTCATGACAGGTCACTGGATAACAGGAACTTATGCGGGGAGGGTAGGTCTGGGTTATAATGACTCCTGTAGAAGTTGTCATGATGATGAAACGGTGTTCCGCTTTCTCTGCAAATGCCCCGGTCTCGGGGCTATTAGGATAAGGCATTTTAGGAGACCAGATTTGCCATGTTTGGATGCTGTGTCTAGTGGAGGACTGAAATTGATCTGTCTATTTTGAAGAGAGTTGGGGTGATTCGAAACTGCAGTGATTTTTGGGGATTAATCTGGTGGATACTGGGTGACTCCGGACACTGGCTCAGGGCAACGAAAAGCGAACGCTATAAGGACCCAAGTGAACCGTTCTCTAGTCAGCTGCGCATTGTACCTTACCTATGACCTAGACAATTTTTAGGACTTTGACAAATATGTGACTGCCACTTTGGAAATACATTTTAATAAAATATTAGTTTTTCATAGGCTTAGCAAAGGCCTTAACTAGGTTTTCTAACGATCATTTTGAATATGTCTCTTAGTGAAAATTAATATTAAGCAATTGCTATGGCTTAACTATATCTAAGATTTTGACTGTTGCTAGGATTTATATTTGGGGGATTCACAAGGTGTCATAAATTCATTAGTCTTTAAATAATAACATAAAAATGTACGACTGTTGTGAACAACACCTCATAATTTAGTGTGCTATTTTGAATTTAAGTCAGCTGATTTAAAACAAACACAAAAAATAAATATTTACCAAAAATAAAAATATTTTTTAATTCTAATCTATGAATTAATAAATTAAATTAGATCTTTCCTGACTATTTTCCATTTTTCAGACGCAAACCTAAAATAAATTTTATTTTGTTTGTTTACAAAACATCACAGTCCTAAGCCGATCTAATTTGACACCGCAAGTGTTTTGTTGCAAAAATTGCTAGCCGCAGGTTAAATTCGGATATTAGTCGGATAAAACTATACCATCAACGGCGACGGCTACAAAAACTAATGCGGTTCGGCTCAAACTCTTAGCGCAGGTCTCTTCTGATTAATTACGACAGCACAATAAACATACCAAGCAAAGTTCTATTAATTTGAGACACTTTTTGTTTACCAAGCAACAATAATTTTTTTAAACCATTGTAAATGTTAGAACATTATGACAATATAACATGATAGCACACCTTGTTAATACCCCAATTATGTCTACGATTTTGACTTTGAGAGTCAAAGATTTCAGGTGTTAATATTGTTATGATTATGACATTTAAAACGTTCAATAAATGTTAATGATATTACCTACGCAATTCACTATAAGTACACATTTGTCAATATCTTAAACTGTAGTTGAAATAACTATGACTCAGACTAAGATTCTGACTATAACTATAACAACTATTTTTTGTGGTTTTCAGACTTGCCTTTAATTACATTGTGTATAACTTTGGTAATAATATTTCCCATTACAAATTCGAACTTCCTTTAAAATCCATTGATCTTCAATTACAAAAAAACCTAAAGCTTTCCCCATAAAAACCATGAACTACTGTTTGCAAAAATTTCTTAAGAAAACGACTCACGACTTAAAATTTCAAATCACTGTGAATATGAAAAAAAAAACGAAATGCTACAAATTTAAATTCAATATATGCACGAGTTCTTTGAATAGAAATGAAGCGAAAACTTAAAAAAATGTAGCATGTTGCATGTAGGTATGTATATGGGTGACATTAACGAAATTATTATGGTTTTTTGTTTAAATCAAACAGAGACGACGGCAATGTCTGCATAAAATGTTGCAAACAATAACTGGAAACTTTTACTGCATACGTGTACTCGTCGTAATAAGTAGATATTTGTTGCAGAGTTTAACTCATAGAAAATATATTCATAAATATTATTTTGTTTGCTTTTAATACTTATTGGCGGCGCTTATGTAAATTGCACGCCTTGCACAAAAAAAAAAACTCAAGAAAAGTAAAAACATGGCCATAACTTTGAAAAAAAACTATAAATTCAATCTTTAAATATTTAGTAGCAAAACTGTAAAAGTATTTTGTTGGCTGTTTGGCGAAATAAAAAACTTTTTCATAGGATTTAAATAATAACTAAAAGGTTTGTGTTAACTAAAGTAAAAGTTATTTGAAAACGGAGGTAGCAACTACTTAACTGCTTTAGCCCTTTTATCCTCTGCTCTCCCTGATAGCATTCATATTGCTATTATTGCTTTGAAAGTTCTTGTTGCTGAACGCCACTATAATAAAATTTGTGAATGCTGCGCTTTGAAAAACAACATGATTTTATTTTTATTACTCGTATTTCTTATGCTCCATATAGTTTTTTTTTTTAATTTAGCTTAAAAAGCAAATGTATATGTATGTCCTAAGCAGTGTTGCCAGAAGTAGGCAAAAAATATTTAAATACAAAGTAAATTTTATTTTCATTTGCCGTGAATAAGAACTCATAACTTTTTATTTGTGCTAAGAATTGTATTCTAAAAAATGATTTTTTGTAAGTCTGAAGACCTTTATTGCAGAATACTTCGTGATCGGAAACCGAAGACACCATTCAAATGTGTCCGAACAAGACGTATATTTCTAGTGTTTTTCATACGGGATTTCCTGGGATAAAAATCCCGGGATTAAGCACATTTTACGGAAAAAAATCCCGGGGATTTCCCGGGAATTTTTTAATGTAATTATGGAAACTTTACTGCTGATGTAATTGTAAATATAATTGTAAACAAGTTGTTCAATGAAATAGATCTTAGCAGTTAGGCAAAAAGGTCTTTTGTTGGTTTAAGTCACTTTAGTCTAGCTCATCCTTTCTTAGGAAAAAAGTTTATGAAATACCAAATAAATATTTTTCAATTTAACATGACGGAAAACTGCAGTTTCTGACTTAAGACATACAGAAAAATACAGAATTTTTAATGTGTTTAAAGACCCATTTCCAAATTAAATTTGATGAACTTTAGCCTAATTAAAATATCAAAATTTGAATTAAAAACCATAAATAGCACAGTACAACATATGATTTCGGGACTCAATTCTGATAATTGGTTATGAAAGTAGACCCAAAAAGAAGAACTTCTGCATCATTAGGTTGGTCATAGTACATCAAATAATAATTTAAAAATTAATTTGAAGTTAGTAAGTACTGTATAGGGGAATTTGTCACGTTTTAGGCTCTTTTGTTTGTCATAACTCGAGAACCACTAGTCCGAATAAGCTGAAACAAATTAAAAAAAATTAAGAATTACAATTCGCAGTTATAAATAAATGTATGAAGAAAAAAAATTTTTTGTATTTTTAATTCATAAAAAATCCAAAACGGTAAAAAAGTGTCAAGTCCTATTACTTTCACGTAAAGTCGCATAACCTATGAACAAAATGAGACATAAATCATAAAAATCGATGAACGCGTTTCGCTTTTATTCACAGTTAAGTAAAGGTATGAATTTCAAAAATTTGCTAGAGATATCCACAAAATTCTTTGGAAAAACATTCATGACTTTTTTATTGATTATTTATTTTGCATGAAAATATACATTCCGATTCATATTACAGCTTTTCTTACACAGAAAATATGCGATTTGTATATCTTATCTATGCATGGAAACAAAATTTAAAACATTTTCAATTATTGTCACTATCCATCCTCGTTGAAGTGTGACGATCTGTGATAGCGGTTGTGGTCCATTATTTTCAATATCGGGTGTCCAATCAGTTTCATTCAAATTGGTTGGATTGGTGAAAACGCTTTCGGCTTGCAGGGACGTCTACTTTCATAACCAATTATCAGAATTGAGTCCCGAATCAATCACCTGAAAAATGTTGTACTGTGTAGTTCAACAAAATAACCACAATACTAATTATTGTTAAAGCTAGGGCACGAGCTCTATCTTTACATTTATCCTTCAAGTTGTGTTAAATACAATTTGGTTTAAAGATTGATGTTTGACTATTGACTCCCAGCAGTCGTCGACGGCTGCGAGTGTTAAACGGCAAACCCATCTGAAGAGATTGAGTGGTTGCAATCGAAACATGTAAAGGTAACCTGTCCGTAAAAGCCTGGGTTCGTGCCCAGCAGCAGTTAAGCATGAGAAATTATCAATAAATTTTAATTAATTTTCATGTTGTGAAATTCCTTCTTCATAACAATAATTTAATTGGATAAACTTAAGCCTAATTAAAATATCAAAATTTGGATTAAAAAATAAGATCTATTTGATAAAAACGAAAAAAAGTTGTTCCCACTTGCTGCATTAAAGGTTTTTCGGATTAGATTCTGTAAGAGATGATCACAAAAGTTATTGATAAAGAAAAAGCTTATTCGATTTAAAGAAAATAATTTATTTTTAAAAGGAATTACAAATTTTTAAGGAAGTGCTAAGAAAACTGAAAGTGTCTAGAGATTATATAATAAGATCTTCTTCATAAAAATTAGAAATTGGCTTTTAAACGATTCTGTTAATGCATATTCTGAGCTAAGTTCCTATTTTAAAAGAAATATTTGTGTAATAAATTGTTTAAATAATTGAACTTTTTTGGTTTTTTATAAATGCAGTTTGCTTCGAATTAATTCTGTGGCAATAAGTTTTTAAGTAAATTTAGTTAGAGTTATAGGAGAATAATTTTAATCTTTAAAGGTGGCCTTTGAAAATTTACTCTGAATTTAGTATAATCATCAGTTCTCTGCGGTTATAGTTTTTTTAGTTTTTATTCCTAAACCCTGCTAAAGTCACAGATCGCAAGATTTTTTATTTCCAAATGATATTGCACATTGAAAAAAGATAACCAAAACGTAATTTTTCTATAACTTCCTCAAAAATCCTACAAAATAATTGAAATTTTGCCCATATGTAGTTTTGCACATGATGATCTTAAGGTGCCATCAAGCACTTTTTCCTTTTTGACACAAAAAAAAGTTGAAATCATTTAAAAACTTATTTAATTGATCTCAGGCAATGTTATTTGTTCAAATAAATTAAATAATATTTCCGGGATCCCGGGAAATTTAAAAATAAATCCCGCTTTTCCGGAAAAAAAAGAAAAACTCTAACTGTTCCCTTAAAAAACTTTATGATTTTCTATGTGAAACGCTGCCGAACCCACGCAACAGTGTCCGTCCAAAGGGGTGTCCGCATCAAGTGTCCGCTAAAAGATGGTTTAAATTTTTAAAAAAAATCTTTGAAAGATTATAAATTTTCTTGATTAAAATTTTAGTTTTAAATAATTTTTTTTTAAATGAGAAGAAACTTCTGTGGGGAACACTTTATTGTCTTGTAGGGAAAAATCAAATTTTTAAGTGAGGCCGTCGACGCAAAAGTGTTGCAATGCTATACTCACACTTGAGTTTTTAACGAGTTTAAGCATCTCTAACTACGTAAAAATCTAAATGATTATTCATATTGACATGATGAAAACTAAATCATTTCATTAACAACTAACCTTAAACAGAGTGTGATATAGCATCGGCCACAATAAACGTACCTTTCGGGTGTACTTCCGATCAGGGCTTCCAGAAATCTTAATTTCGCCAAAAAAATCTTATTTTTGACGAAAAAATCTTATTTTTGGAAAAAAGTAGTTTGTTTTATTATAAATAATAAAAACAATTCATATTTTATTTAATACATAAAATAAACAAAAAAAAAACAACAAAAATTTAATTTCTTATACTTAATTGTATTATTTAGCTTAAAAATTTTAAAATGGGAACAAAAATGTTTTTTTTTAATTGAACCTAACCAAGGCGAATTCATACAAGGTGGTCTTATTTTGAAAACGTTTACAACACTGTAAAGTATTTTAACGTTGTGTCAAAAATAACACAACACCGTAGTGAACAATTTTAACAAATATTTAATTTTCTTTTTACTTTTAAATTGTTTGTTTTGAAATTTAATAATTTAAAAAATTTCTAATTTCATAATTTTAAGCGAAACTTAAAAAATGTAGTAAATATTCCCCAGAACCACATGAACGGTATATCATTTTGACACAAGGTTAGTAATCAGCTGTTGCTTTTGTAGCAAGATAAGATCACCTGGTATAAATTCGCCTTGAACCTAACCTTCGTCTAGACAAAACAAAAAAATTTTGTTTTCGGGGAAAAAATCCTTAAATCTTTTTTCGGTTAAAAATTCTTAAAAAATAAGGTAAACTCTTACCTGGCAGCGCTGCTTCCGATCTTCAATATGTTTTTATTTTGTCCTTAAAAAATCCATAAATTTTTTAAATTTCATCATAAGTACTTCAAAGAAATATAAATTCGTTTGTTGTGTTTTATTTATTAATCAACTGTCATCTTTATCATCTCAAATGTAATGTGAACGGCTTTGGTTAACTTAATCACCAGTTTGCTTAAACGCGTTTTAATATATACGTGTGAGCATAGCATTAGCCCTAACTTTTTTTATATTCTGAATTATCTACGATTTGTTATTTTAAACTTGCTAAATTTAATACGAAACTAGCTTATCTCTTATCTTACCAATTATTAGCATATAGCGTTGCAAAGGTATTTTTTCTATTTTGTTTAATATTTTCTCCGCATATAAGTAATACAAAAGTAGCCCTAAGGCCGGGGTTTTCAGATATAGGTTAAGCTTAAACTAAGTTTAACGTAGTCTGAAACTCGGATTTTTCCGGCGAAATTTTATTTTATTATTATATCATTAAAGACCAACAGTTTTAGCAAAACTAAGCTGTTCTGTTGTATACAAACTTGGTAATGGCGGCACAATTCTGTTTTCAGATTAACTAAACCTCGTTTAACTGAGATTTCGAAAACCCTGCCTTAGCCACACAAATATTTAATAAATGTAATGTGTTTTACACCACTTTTGCGCTGACTGTGTAGGTATTTCTAAAAAAAAGTTCTGGCAACACTGGTCTTAAGTATCAATAGTTTGCACTTCCCATATTATTTTGTTTTACCAGCAACTTTTATTTTACTATTCTCTAGGCTATTTAAAGTTTTTTTTTAATTGAATAGTAACACTGTTCGCTTAAGATGGTAAATTTTTTGCACTGTAGTTATAAAAATTTTTTATTGGAAACATTTTTTATTTTATTTAAGAGGCAAAAATTTTATTCAAATTTGCTAAAATACCATATAAAAAACCATATAAAATTGTCTGCCTGTCGAAAACACAGTAATTTCCCAGCAACTTAACATAAAAGATTGGTATTTTTATCAGATTGTTGCTTTTTCCCCCAATTAATTTACAAGGTAAAAAGTTGTGGACCCATGTGCTAACTCGCTAAAATATTTTATTTCTATTCTGTTGTTACAGGTGTGAAAAATATTTACGTGGATTTACGGTCTACTCTGCGGTGGATCTTTTCCCATTGTGGGCAGGGCTGTG
Source organism: Pollenia labialis (assembly GCA_949318255.1). Taxonomy (NCBI): domain Eukaryota; kingdom Metazoa; phylum Arthropoda; class Insecta; order Diptera; family Polleniidae; genus Pollenia; species Pollenia labialis. Next base: position 50,932,120 of record OX439142.1, read on the forward strand.
GAGTCGTAGTTGAGGTTTTTTTTACCGGAGTCGGCGTCGGAGTCGAAGTACCCACAAAAACTCGCGACTCCGACTCCGTCTCCGGCATAAAAAATTTAAAATTTTTTTTTAATATTTTCCAAATTAAAAATTCTTCGAAATTGGCGATGCAATATTTTGAATATAAATTTGAATAAGTATTAATTTTTTTATGAGAGTTAATTCATTCAAGGACTATACTTAAATAGTATAAAAGTTTGTTATAATTTATAGTATTTGGGTATATTATTTATACGTGCGGACAAGAGTCTAAACCGAATGCAAGACTTTTACTCAGTAATTGTTCTAGTTAGAAAAAGAGATGTGTGTTTTTTTTAAGTCATTTACTTGTACTCAAATATGACAGGAATTGCCAATAATTTTAAAACAGAATTTGAATCTGATTGTGGGATAGCTTTTCATGTAAAAACTTTCTTAAAAATATTGGTGTTGACATAAAATTTGGCGGCAATAATATTTAAGATAGCTAATATTTCATGACAAAAAATTATGCTGGTAGGTTCAAAGTTAACCATAGATCTGATATAAACCTCCTCTTAAATCATTTAAAGGCAAACAAATCTCAAATATATTTGAAGGTATATTAATAAAGTTCGACACAAAGAACTTTAACCCTTTCGACCCGGACGGTACATATGTGTATCACATCCCTAACAGCTTCAAATTTAATGTTGCTGGGTTGCGAAATGATCCTTATAGTCTTTAAAGTCTCCTGACCGTTTTTTGTAAGTTACAACGTTACCAAAGTGAAGTGCATAGCACGATTTTTGCATGATATTATGCGCGAAAGTTAATTTTACCGGACGGTTGGTTCTTATTTGTACCACATAATATCCCGAATGGTACACTGAATTACCACAACCCCTAAATTATTGTTTTTTCCGATTTTCTTTCACCAATCAAAAATATTAAACACCATGGCTATTCGAAAGCCGGGTAGAAAGGGTAACATGAACCTCATAGCACAATTTTGTTCTGGCGGGTCCATGATACCCATGGGTCTCCAAAATTTGGCATTGCATGTTTCATTATATTCAATTTAATATAAATTTGTACACAATTTAGGTCACAGAAAAGCATTACTAATGAAATGTGCCAAATTAAATTATAAAATGCCTAAAATAACAGATATGACGTATTCACAAAAACCCTTGTATATATCGATTGTATGTTGCATAAAAAAATAGTAGTGAAATATTTATTTTAATGCAACATCCAATCGATGCATTGATACAAAGGGTTTTGTGAATACAGCAATAATCAGGGTTTAAAAAACTGCAGTCAAAACCAAAAACTGTCGAATAAAAAACGAAAATTTGTGTACAACTTTCGTTTTTTGAGTTGGATTGACAGCGACTGCTTATTATTATTATATTATTAAATTCCTTTAGTTCCTAGGTGGAACATAGGGCCTCGCGACTGTTTACATTGAATAAATCAGAAGTAAATGCAACAGTTTTTTTTTTGGCAATGACAAATGAAGAAGTAGAATAAATTGCAGCTTTTCTACTTCAACTGCAGTTTTTTAAACGCTGGCAATAATACTCTGATTATAATTTGCGGCATTTTAAATAAATGTTTTTTTTAAAGAGTTGCACATATTTTCCGAAATTTCGTCTAAATAAAAATAAATAAGAAGCCATAAATAATTCTTCAAGAAAACGTTTAGCAATCAAAATAAAAACAAGTATTTTTTAAAGATATTTATGTATGTACATGAGGCGTTCCACGCAAAACGGATGGTTTAAATAAAAATTTTGGATATAAAATCTCAAATCTAAAAATCTTAATCGAAAAAAACTTGGAAAAATTTTTATTTCTATTTTATTCTATAAAAAGCTTCTAAAAAATCCAATGAACTTTTATTAATAAAGTTATGAACAAAAAGTTAAAAATAAGAGTTATTTGAAGAGTACTTTAATAAAATTTACCAGGAAGGCTATTTTGAAGTGTACAAACGAATATTACAAAATTGGGGAAATCAGAAAAAAATAATTTTTTAACCACCCGATTTGGCGTGGAATGCCCCATATAAAGTATATGTGAATCAGAGCTGTAAAAGTCGATTTCACTGCAATCATAGGATTTTCCGTTAATGATTGCATTCAAAATCGAAATCAATTAAAAAAAAGAATAAATTTTTTGAAAGTAATTCACATATTAATTGATCATTTAATGAAATTTGATTGCGATCAATTTGATTACAATAATTTAACTGCAATCAAGTCCAGTAATTCCATCAAAATTAAAATCTTTGTTCTCTTCCAATAAAACTCTTTTAAAAATAAAGCTGACTCTGACAATTTTGAATTGCCAACAATGTCAATTTTCAATTGAACTGCCAATTGTAGTGGGGAGTTTATGAAATAGTAAGCTGACTGCTTTATGTTAGTATTATGTTTAAGTGCTTTGATATTGTTGCAAAAAAGACTTGAGTGTTTGTAATTCTCATTCACTCTGCAATTTTCTTTGCATAATAAATCTAGCTTTCTAAAGTCTTTGATAAAAAGTTTCCTAATGGTCTGGCATAAGCAACCAGTGAAATGCGCATAAGAACTATTTAGCTTATTCTCCTACAATAAATTTTAGTGTATTTTTCAAGAATGAAAATTGGAAATTTAGCACAACAAGCTAAATCTTATTAATGAAAAATTATGTTCAAAGTTTTTCTTGGGATTCAAAAAATGAATTAACAAGGTTTCGTTTAAATGTGCGAAATTCCCATTTCAAACTATTGACAAACTATTATCTTATGTTATTTTCGGGTATTTGTTAATGTAAATTTTTGCTTACAACCTCTGCATTCCAAGTGTATATTATTAAGTTGGCCTTTCACTTTAAAGATGTGGTTTCCGATTTTAATTAATTGCATTCAATGATTTCCGAAACGATTGCAATCACAAAGTACTGCAATTTTGACCATATTTCATTTTTGAATCGGAAATAATTTTGAAATCAATAAATGAAATAAGTTCAGTTGAAATAATTTTGATTTCAATGCCCATTGATTGCAGTTTTTTACAGCTCTGTCTATATACATATATCTCTTTTATTTGTGTTTTTGTTTATTTTCTTTAACTTGTCAAGTTAAATTAGCAAATTATTTTAGTCAGAAAAAAACAAGGCTTGGCCAAAAATAGTGAAACGAAGCTAAGCCCACCAATAAAACTACCAAAGTTTCATATAAAACCTTGCAGAGAAATAAAAAAAATAAACTCCCAACACACATAAGTCTGTCTCAAAGACTAAGCAAAATACTATAATTAGCCGTAACGAAAAAAAACAGCTTTAAATCACTAGAAAATTATAGATTTACTATTTATTTTTGCACAAATTATAGTAAAAAAATAAAGAAAAAATTTTAAAAGTACAAAATTAAAATGTTTTAAATAATAATGACGATGATGTATGAATTTAAACCTGATATGAAAAAACTAAATGTCGGAAAACGGCTGAAGTCAAAACTGAGTGGCGTGAAAAATTTCAAGTGACCAAAATTTACAAACTTTTAACTTTGACAGAATTTTGTTAAACTTTTAAAATAATTGCGGGTAATTTAGACTTTATTTTTTTTTTCTTTGTTAAATATTTCATCTACATAATAACTTTTGTATCTTTTATGAAAAATTGAGAAAGTTTTTTGTTTCTTTATTTAGTTGTTGTTTCTCTTTGTTTCAAACAGAATTATATTTTTGTTTGTAAACAGAAAGATTAAAATTAAAAGATAAGTTGCAAGTTTAGGGTAGAGTTAAAAAGAATCAAAAAGACGAACATTTAGGAACTAATGACTTTATTAAGTTCTTTAGTTTGTGCGTTCATGTGGCTGATAAAATAAGTACTAAAACATAATTGCCATCATTATAAATATCAACTAATAACAGCTGCTTAATCTAGACAAGAACTGAAAACCACCACCTGACTGATTGAGCCAAATATTATAACTTTAACAAAATTATGAATTTGGCTTTAATTCTAGTTATAAATTAAGACTTAGTATTGCCTTTAGCAAGGTTATGATTAAAGTTTTTTTTTTTTGTCAATTTAAACTTACGATTTTGATCAAAAACAAGCCTTATAACCTTGACCACGACCATTCACTAAGATCATTATATTGACAAGAACTCAACGCCTTACAGACACTGACTTAAGCAAGGACTATTATTTCGATTAGGACTTTGAAAATTCACTGTGATTATGATTTTCACCAGGACTCTGGCTTCATACATACTTCTCTATAAATTATTACTGGTGGTGGAGGATAAAAAAGATTGATGATGATGAATTGACAGCATTACACGAAAGGATTATTTACTAAGTCACCAGAAAATATAGCTTGAACAAAAAATATGTTGCACCATTCTCGTCCAAACCAAAAATTTCTTATTGTTTTGATTTAAGCAAAAATTTATGACTCAAAGCAATCTAAAATTTACAGTTAAAAAATTTACTTAAATACAGCTAAGAAAAATTTATTTTTATTCTATACCCAGTAAAAACTTCGCTTAATTTTTCAAAATGCTTCTCTCACTCATTATTAAGAAGCTTTCTTCTATAACAACTTCTATAGCTACGTATTTCTGGATGTATGTAGGTAAAATAATAATGACTTACGTTGGAATACGTTAATTTTGGGACTTCCCTTGTAAAATTCATCGGTTTTTTAAGTAGAATTGTAACTGATGCTTTTAGGTTTTCTGATTAATATACATTATTTTGTAGGCGAAGTGTTTACTGTGTAGTTACTTGAATCAAGTTATCGTTGCTTATGGCCATTTGACCAATTCTTTTTATATATTAAATCATATTTAAATATAGATACATATATGTGACGCGCAAAATAGAAAGGGACCTAAGGGTTAAAACCGGTTTTTTTGGGGCATGGGATCGGTCTCATTCGATGCTCAGATGTTGTCCACATCAAAAAAAAAATTTTGATTTTTTTAACTCTTAACCCTTTCTCTATGTCACATATGTAGTTTTTCATATAATTTAATTTTTATTTGACATGAAAATATTTAATATTTTACAAAATACGAAGAAAAGAAAATTTAAAATAAATACATATATGAATCTTTTTATTGATTTGCTCTACATCTCAATTCAAATAAAAATTAATTGAATCAAACCAAGTTTGCTTGATCATTTTCTGCAAAATTTAAAGAAATCCCTAGCATTTGTTTCTTGCGCAAGGAATTCGATTCTATTTAAAAATCAAGAAAACTAATATTAAATAAATCAATGTTCGAAAATAAACACTAAATATCGCTCATTATTGTTCGGTTCGGTAGATTTGTGGAAAACACAAACGCTAATAGTTTTTGTGTAGAAAATGCATAAAAAAATTACGTTTCCCTGTTTGTCATATTTCGAACACAAAAATAATACTGTTTTTAACAAACTCAACAAAAGATGAAAACATTTAACTTCGTTCGGTTTTTTTTTTTTTAATCCACAAACTTCATCGTGTTCGGTTCGGGTCACTAATGTTCGTCCTTTTTGGCTGGTCTACAGTATAACTACAATTGTTCTGTTTTTTTTAACGAAGAACAGAACACTATATTATGTTCGGCTCTTTCTTGCAAATATTTACGCACGGTATTAAGGGCTGCGTTCGTCTACAAAATCACTAAAAAATAGATATCGTTCTTCGGTGTGAGAGCCGAAAGCTAAATAATATACGGTTTATTTTCGAACACTAAAATAAATGCAGCTTAAACTCAGAAACATTTTTCTTATTTTTAATAAAAACAAGCAACTTTTGTATTTCTTCTTTTGAAAAAATGTTTGGTCACATACCAAAAACGTGAATTTTTTGATCATGACCAAAAGTTTGTGTATTTAAAAATTTTACTAAATACGAACAAAATAAGTTAAAATCATGAAATTATTTTTGGATTTTCTTGTCTTAAGAAACGAAATTGATTATTTTAGAAACAAAAACTTCTTTCCGTTTACTCCATAAATATTAATGTGAAACTTTAGAAGAACTTACAAAATTAAGTATTGGAAACCACTCAAGTAATAATTTCAAAATAGTTGCAAACTCCTGTTGTTTTAATCCAAAAGATAGAAAATGGTTTACGTTGGAGGACAATTTTGGATGTCTGTGATGCTGTTTAAATGTCATTGTAAGTAGTAATTTTGGTGTTGAATGCTCTGACGTAAGTTTTATTGTACCACAATGTTTTTCAACTTTTGCCTAAAATTGCCCAAAAATCTCGCATTTCTGGGATATTCACCTGATACTTTTGATATGGCATATTAACATGACTTTGGCAACGACTGTGGGTTTGACTTTGGCTTTGATTTTGAATAACTAACACCAAACCGGGGGAGAGAAGTAAGCAGGGTAGAAAAAAAGACATGAATCGCACTTAATTTTATTTATTAATTGATGTGTTTTTTATTTCAAAGTGACAACTGCTTATTAAAATATAAAAAAATAAAATAATTTAATTTGAAAAAAATCAATACGTACATATGTATGTATGTACATTTATAAAGGCAGAATTAGTCTTTACTTTCTGTTTCTGTTCTGTTCCGTGCCGTTCTGTGTCAAAACTGTAATAGTTACTTTTTCTGTAGCAACTTATCAGCCATTTATGACAAATTTATTAGTTTTGCATCGTCCATTGTTTTATTTCAATAAGTTTTATGCACATAAATTTAAAGAAATTAAATTTTATGAATTTTTAAAATCAAAAAATAGTTTTTTCTACTGATGCCATTTCTTGAGTCAATTGCACCTTCTAAGCGCATTAATTGAAGTCCTTATGCATAATGTTCATCAACGACGAGCGTTAAAGGTGCAATTGTTGGGCACGACGACGAGTTGAGGTGGACGGCACTTTAGACACACTATCGCGAACAGCAGTAATATTTTCTGCAGTACGAGCTGTATGAGCATACACTGGTGTTTTTACATCTCCTACAGACCCGGTTTGCTCAAATTTTTGCACGATTTTTCCGCTTATACGCACATTTGTACGATTAAATTGATTTGAACGCCCATTAAAATGTAACCACCCTTTATATGACTTCTACTAGCATTGTGACTTAGACTATGACTATGACTTGAACCATGTCCTCGACTTTGACTATGGCTTTTACTTTTATCATGATATTTACTATAAGTAGGTCCGCCTGTTTACCATTGACTTTAATTAAAGTTGTAAATTGGACTTTTCATTAAATATAAAATTCAATATGAATTTAAATTTAACATGAACTAATGACTTTAACTAAGTAGCAGTGTTCAACTCTGATTTTGACTAAAAGATTGACTTAAGCAGTGACTATTGCTAAAACAATGACTTAAATTATTATTCACCCTTATAAATTTAACTTTAACTATGATTCGTACTATAACTTTTAACTAATAATTTTACTTCAACAATAAAAAATTTATAGTAACCATGACTGACTGACTATCTTATGACTTTTCTTTTGACAATGGCTCTTAATTAATTTTTGGATTTTTACATGACATAACTTTTTAACTATTTATTTGATTGAAACTATTAATTTGACTATGATTTTAGCGATGACTTTACTTATAATTTCAACGCTGACTTTGACTAATATTGAACAATTACTACTGATTTTATAAATACTATTTATTTCTATGTCTTTATTGCAATAGTTATGAGTTTAATTATTCTTTCAATAATTTGCGAATTTTTTTTTTTTATTTACTCGTTTCATCATTTCATGAACACCCCTACTGCAACATATTAAACAATTTTAATCGCAAATATATTTGTTTATTTCCGATTACAAAACTACATTTCTTGTATCATTATTGATCTAAAATCACGTAAACTTTAAGCAAAAAAAAAAAAATAAATAAATAAATGGAATCATAACAAAGGTCAATGCTTTAATACATCCTACAGGTCAATTTCGTTACTTATTTTTCCAGACAACATTTCGAAAACAATTTTATAGTGCTCCTGAAAGCAAACTTTTCAAGCTATTTAATTTTGTTACTTTTCTAAATGGAAAAAACAACAACAAAAAAAACATAAAATGCTTTTGTTATTGTTCGTGTTTAATGTTAAACAAATTTGCATATTAAAAAAGAATGAGCAACTAAATAAAATGATTATTGTTTTATGAAAACTACCATTTATAGCTGAATTCTGGTTGTCTTTTATCTTTTATGGGAGTTTAGGCTCATCCTCTCGGAAAAGACTGTAGTTTTTTTTTTTTATTTTTTTGGTAGAGTTCTAGTGCAACTTGTTGTGTTCAGCACATAACAAGTGATACTAGGAAGCTGTAGCAAAAATCCATTGTTCTGTCTTTCTATCATCTCTGTAAGCAGTAAGAGGTTAAAGTTTAGATTGCTCAAATTTGTTGTTTGTGTAGTTAAAGTTTTTGGCGGAATTATATGATTATTATGACAACAACTATGATGATATTTGATAAGCAGATATGAGATCACGTTTAAAAAGTTTCCTAAAATGTCGTAGGAAATAAAAGGCAGGCAATTGCTGTTAGAGTAGTATTTATTTTCCTTTGCAGTAGAAAGAGATCTTAAGATAAAAAATAATAATTTAAATGTTGCCTGCAAAAACAAACAAGGTCTTATGTTTTAAGGCGATTAACTTAGAATGATTGAAAAAAATTTGGAGAATCCTAAATTATTTCAGGAAGTACATGGTATTGTAAATGTTAGTTTTGCTACCAAACATTTAAAAGGATTGTCTTGAGAGGTTTTAAGTATAAAACGTTCCCAACTGTCTGAAAAAAAAATTTTTTTTTCAATTTTAATCCATGCTTAAATAATGTTTAATTCTTTCTAATCTGAAAGAAAATCTTTTCATATTATTTTAAATTTATTAAAAAAAAGTTCTTCAAAGGTATTCTTAAAATTAAGTATGTGTTTGCTTAGTGGCATTTACAAAAGAATTGACCTTCAGAACTTCCTTGTGTATTTTAAGTCCTAATGTAAAAAAGTTATGAAAGATCTTAAAATCTTTAAGAAAAATATGTAAACCAAAGGGCAATTGTTGAAAAGATTTGTTTAGAGAAAGAAACATATAAAATGAACAGACAGAACAACAAGTTGACGATCTGTGTCGTTTTTTTCTGTAGCAATATTTTGTAATTACTTTTTCTGTGAAAAGAATCAGCTGTTTTAAAAACGCAAAACATTGAAATTATGAAAAAAAAGTTTTCGTGCAAATTTAAAAATGTATATTTTGTGTCACAAAAATTTAACTTTTTAAAAAATTAATAATTAAAATTTTTCCAGCTTAAAGGCCCAAATACACTGATCAAAATACTCATCAAGCATTGTGGTAATATTAGTGAAAATGTGTTTGTATGTGTCACACTGACGATGCTGGATGGAAAATCAAAAAATTTAGATATGACGACGAATATTACGCCCGTCACACGTACACGAGTGAATTCGCCCGCTGGACAAGTATTGGACAAGGGTTTATGGGCCTTAACAAACGTAGTTTTGGCTATTACTGAACGTTGTATTTTATTTTTAACAGAGTTGTCCACAACAGAACAGAACTAAAAGGGGGAAACAACCCACCCATACAGACTTTCAATTAAACAGAAACAAAACAGAATGTACATACAAACTGATTGTGCCTCAACGGTGCTATATTTGCCTATGTCGAATCTTATGTACCATTCACCATGTAAAAACCAAAAGTAATTTATATAAATAACGAGCTGTTGATATAAATAAATCTATTTTATGCCATGCCCACTTTTTCAATCCTTTCTGCATTTTGTCGAATATTGTGTATTGATAAACAAGATGCATGCATTTGGAAACTTTGGCTATTGCCGTTCTTCAGATTTACAGAAATCTGTAATTTATTTTTACCACGCCCACTTCTCCTATGCCGCAAATTCTTTTAGAAAGGTTGTGTATTTATAACCCATCTATGTCTACCAAGTTTGAACCATTTTTCTCTCACCGTTTTTCAGATATAAATAAATTTATTTTGTGCCACACCCACTTTTTTACTCCCGCACACATTTTTTCGGATTTTGTCTATGGGTAAACAAGATGCTTTTTTTCAATGTTTTAAGGAGTAATCTAAAAAAATAATATAGCATATCCTTGCAATACAAGTAAAATATCCTGATATACTCATCAATGTTTTTTTTTAAATGAAAGAGATTTTTGTGTAGACTAATAATCCAGAAAATATTTTAAAGTTTGTAGGTTCATTCGTGTAATTTTAAGCGAATAATACAATAAAAGGTGTTAATTATGCACAAGTAAAATGTCGCTTTATCTTAAAAACTAAAGCTGCTAGAAAAAAACAAATGATGCCATCGTAATCAGCACTCCCAACTCAACTAAGAACAATGGACAGACGTCCAGTGTTATGGTTAGTTCATATTTTATAAATAAAGATCCAAAAAAAAAATAAGCGCCCCACTAACCATCGATTTATCGGTCGTCAGGTTGTACGATTCTACGCAATCCATTTATTTATTGTCAAATGACTATATTGCCACATCAACTATTCCGCAAATTTAACGTTAGGTTGAAAGTTAAAATTAAGCCATTAAAATACTGCTCTGTGCTACTTGATTTGCTACAAAGGAAAGCAAAGCAGTAAATAAAATCATCTGTTTTTAACAATAGAATTTTTTGAAAAATATATTTTTGTATTATAAAACATAAAATCGTTATAAATAAAAATAATTTAGTGTTGGTGTAATATTTAAGAAATAATTTGGTTTAACATTGCAAAAAAATGCCTCCGACGACCACCTCAACACAAGTAACAGATTTAAATATTTGTGCTCTTAGAACATTTTTCAATTGGGCGAAAATGTTTATGAAAACTATTACGTTTTCGCTCGCTTGGCTTCTCGATGGAGTTGTATTGCTGAAAATTTCAAGTGGGGCGGAAAATTTGTCGTGGGCCAGGTTGTAATTTGCATCGAAAATTCTTAGCGATGTTGCTAAAATGGGAACATCAACAAGCAACATTGGCAACGTTAAGCGCTATAAAGTAATAATTACCAACTTCTTTTGGCCTGAATTGATTGCCTGCAATAGTGACTATTAACCGTTGCTTGCGGAAAATATTGAGAATTTTTCGGCCGAACGTAATTTTCAATGGAGACCTGTGGCAGAGAACAGGCGAAACACCAATCCGTACAGAAATTGCAAAAAAGAGATGGAGCTGGGTAGGCCATATCCTAAGAAGACCTTATGATGATATATCGAAGATGGCAATTGACTGGAATCCTCAAGGCAGCAGGAGAAGAGGTAGACCCGCTAACCCCTGGAGAAGGCTACTAGAACCCCAGATAAGCAATATAGGAAAATAAGACTAATGGCACAGGATAGATCCATGTGGAAGGATTTCGTTACGGCCCTTTGATCCAACTTGGAACAATAGGAATCAAAATATAATAATGCTTGTGCCATAAGCGGCGACATTTAAAATGGCTTTCATAAGACTAAGTGTAATCCCATTAAGTCATTCGGTATCGCAGCGATAACTATAAAACTATTTCTTTAAGATCGAAATTTATTTAAGATAAAAATGCTGAAAACAGTTACAGCGAAAATATCATCATGTATTTTTTTATATTCCAAGATTGAGGTTTAGAAAATAAGACATTTAACATTTTAATTAAAAGTGTTTTCAGTATCATCATAAATATATCGGCTTAGTTCATAAGACATTGTTTGTCGAAGAATTTAATATTTTGTCATCTGTCTACTGCTTTACCTGATTTTTTTTTTTTCAAAAATACTAAAACACTCCTACAAAACAAAATAAAAACACACTTAAAATTGTTTAATGTTCCTCAGAATTTACGCACTAAATGCGGTCAAAGTACTTGGGTCACACTTGAAATAACAACGAACACTTTTTAAACAACTGCAATCTGTCTTGACAAAATATCGTAAAAGAGAAAAAACAAACTCAACTAAATAAGAAAAAAATTTTGATTAAACTGCAAAACAATATTAAAAATTTAATGGTTTTTTTTACCGACAAATTCATTTTATTCCTGAATGTCACAGGAGTAGAATAACAGAAAAATTCACCAGTAAAAAGACACTTCATTGTGATTTTTATCTCATGGATTTAATAAATTTTACAATGTAAAGGTGGTACAACTATTTAAACTGAAATTTAACAAAAAAAAAACCAAGTACAAGTTCTAGTACTTTTTACCTCTACAATAATGTTCCGTCCGTCCATCCATTTTTATGGTCATTCTGAGGCAAACACGCAATTCGTCATGGTCACACTTGCTGCAATTTGAGAATGAAAAGAAACCGCTTCTTTTTTTTCAATACCAACAAAATTTTTATTTTCATTTTTAATCTTCTAAAACTGAACACGCTGCTGTGCACCAGTGTCGTTCGGATACGAATAGCTGTAGAATGGCCTCATGCTGTGTGCAAAATACTTTCAGTAAATTTCTGGTATCTTTGGCCTTTTAGTTTCTAAATGAACTGGCAAAAATTATTTTAATAGTTTTAAAAATGTGTATCTCATTTCAGATATCATCGCTGCTAGTCTTTGTTGTCATGTTGACCATTTAGGTAAAAGATTTTCTTCTTATCTTTTTTGTTAATTTTACTATTGTTTAGTAAATTTAAACAAATTATGGGCATTTTGACACAATAGCGTTTAGACTGAGAGAAGAGTAAAATAAATGACAATTCTTACCATGATTTTGTTTAGAGTATTTTCTTTTGTTTTATTCATGAATGAATAAACATTTTTTCTATTGAGGTGAATATTTGTGTGGCCTTAAATCAAAAAAATTTTGATTTGTTTTGAGAATAAATAAATATAAATTTTAAAGAAGAAATGATGTTTATTTAAAATGTTTTCAACTTAACAGAAAAACCCTTTCATGGGATTTGTCACTACGCAAGGCCGATCATAAAAATAAATAAATGGGAACATTATGGAAAACATCTTTACGCTTAAAAGAATTTTCGATTTTTTAAAAAAATTAAAATGTTTTTGTATAAAAAGCCGGAGATACACACCACGTGTTTCTGCGTAAACGCATTGGATGCTTTTTATACCTTTCTGCATTCTTTGCTTTAAGTAACATCGCTTAAAGAAGGCTTAAAAAAATGTTACATATCAAAAAAAAGCTGATTTGCTTAAACGCCGCTTATAACGCTTAAGATATAAGTACATAACATGAGTTAATTCGTCAACTAATAAAAATTTTAGCGCACGAAAAATCGAAAGTTGCACAATGCGGATTATAAAAGTTTTTTCTGTTAGCTGTTATTATTTGTTTTACCGTGTTCAGATATGCACTTTAATTGACTTTTACGCAATAAATAACATTAAGCTCATTATCCATACAAAATTGCAATTTAGGTATTTTGCTCAATTAATACGAAATTGTTACAAATATAGAGTAAAATTAAAATGCAACACTGTCGCAAGTGTGTTTAGTGAGTAAAATCCAACTCACTAAACAAAGCGTTTTGACAACAACAAAACAACAAAAACAAAGGTTCATCCATTAGGTCTGCGCAAAAGCCGGATGTTTATATTGTTTTTTCTTTTAAGATGTCAAAAGTTGTTTACAATTTGCTTAAGTTAATTGCTAATTGAGTTAGCTGAATTGTGTATGTGTGAACAGAAAGATAATTATGTCAATAAACCGAATATCGACTCAATAAAAAAGGTACATCTGAACACGGTATTAACTTTTTGGTACAATGAAAAATTTACACTTTGCTACACATAGAATTCCAAATTTTTTTAGTATTGGCCTCCTTTTTTATACAATGCTGCATATTTTTCAACCTCTTCAATAAGTTTTTCTGTTTGATTAACAAGTTTGTCCAAATTATTCTTTTTAATTGTCAGCTGGCTACGTTTAAAAGTTCAAAGTTAACCAACTTTCTGCCGCAAATGCGTCAAAATGTTTTTTGTGTTACTCACTCCATGAAATACAGTAGATTAACTTTTTCGAACAGAAAAGAAAATCGCACTTGCGCTCTAAAGCGTATTTTATATTTCTACCCTAAGACTAAAAGACATTGCTTTTTTTATACTGTAATTCCCTTCTACGCTTTAGCTACTTCTGTTACAGCTGAGCAGAATACGAATAAGCATATCTCTCACCTTTTTTTTCAACTAGTGCTTCGCTAAGTGGGCCTGCGATCGGCTTACAGAGGATGCCGATTTTGCCAAAAAAATCTCCTTTTCAGATGAAGCTCATTTTGATCTTGGCGGGTATGTAAACAAGCAAAATTGTCACATTTGTGGCACAGAAACCCCGCACGTATACATTGAAAAGCCTTTGCAGCCAAAACGAGTCACTGTTTGGTGCGGATTTTGGTCCGAGACATAATTGGCCCATTTTCTTCGAAAATGAGCAAGGAGTGGCCGTTATCGGGCCATTTTGAACGAATTTTTGTTCACAAAAATTGAAGTGGAGGATACTGGCAACATTTGGCGCTACGTGCCACACATCCGAAGCTATACTCGATGTTTTACGCCCTGTTTTTGAAGATCGCATTATCAGCCTTAGAGCTGATGTCGTTTGGCCACCTCAGAGCTGCGATTTGACACCGTTGGACTATTAGTTGTGGGGTGCTGTCAAAGATAAGTGTTACGCCGACAAGCAAGCGACAATTGACGCTTTAAAGGACAATATTCGTGAAGCCATTGGTGAAATACAGCTGCACACAATCGATAATGTGCTTAAAAATTGGACCGATCGTCAGTCATTTGAATGAAATTATTTTCCATTATTACCCGGAAGGATTGTACTTTCAAATAAAAAAAGAAATTTGAGAAAATATTCAGTAGTTTTTTTTATAGCATTTTAAAAAAAAAAGTTATTTGGCGGACCCTTTATATCGTGGTTTGAGCAGTCAGTTTTATTTTAAACACCTTTGTGTGAAAACCCACACAAAAGGAATAACTAATAAGTTAATTCTCAAAGCTTGTCAACAGATGACTTTGCTTGTCTCTAATTGTTCAGGATGTCATATATCCGAATGTGTTACAAAAGTTAAAGAAACTAGAATTAGAGACGCGACTTGAATAAGATCTTTTTATCATTCCTAAAACAGTACGAAAATTGGGTACTACATCAACGTAGAGATAATGGATAGCGATTTTACTCATCAAAAATACTACTGTTCACACGGGACAATTACAGTCACCCAAATAAATGAAAGTATCCAAGAAGTTAATAAAAAATACGAAATAATATTTAAAACTTTTGTAAACTAGAACAAAATTTGTCATATGAAAAATTGTCAAATTTAGAGTAAAAATCGTCAAATAGTCAATGATCCATTTTTTGACCCCAAAATCGTCAAAATGCCAATAAATCGTCAAATCAAATTTTTTGATTTTCCATCCAGCAACGTCTGTGTCACACTTAGAAACACATTTTCAGTAATGAGTATTGATGAGGATTTTTATAGGTGTATTTGGTCCTTCAGAAAGCTGATCGAATGTTTTTGTACTTGATACCTTAAAATTTCCTATAAATGTTGTTATAGAACTTATGTTACTTTTTATGAATTAATCATAGTAAATTACTATTAGTCAGTACCAAAACAATAACAGGGTGGCAACCATAGAGCATTAAGTTAACAAACATATTTTTTATTAGCACAAGTGATGAAACTTTTAATTTTTTCTATTTGAAAATTCTATTATTTTTAAATACTGAAACGATTGTACCGGTATAATTTCGGTATTTAGGGAAACGGTATACTTATACCGGTATATTTAATGCAAAAAATTAATTTCGATATCGGTATCAATACCGTTGTTCAATTTAAACGTTATTGGTATCGGAGTCAGAATCGGTTGCCAACCTTCATTTTTATTATCACTGCGACAAATACAGCCTATAGAAAATCAAAATTGTTAAGAACATTTTCTGTTTAATATGGCTCCTTAGAAGAAAATTTTCTCTCAAGTTAAAAATTCTATTTAACAAACTCCTTTGTTATTTATACAAAAGATTATTAATTTTATATTTCTTTTTTCTCTTTTCAGGTAAGTTGACCCTGTAACTCAACTTTGTATGTCTCTGGGAATGTAGTAAGTATTAATTTACGTCCGGTTGAAAGTTTCCTGGTCATCGCAACTTTGCCTTTATTCAAAATATTTTCAACTTTCTACAATTTTCTTAAAAATGTCTTAGAAATTCCTAAAGTATCAATTATTAATACTCTATTTAAATTAATGGTACTTTAATAAACAATTTATTATGAATGAAAATCTGTCATTGAAATGATATAGAAAAATCACTTTTTCGTTGAGCAGATTTATAAAGCAATAAAATATAGTTGTTTTTTAATTAACGAGACAAGTTTACAAACTATGAATGAGAAAATTTTAAAAATAAATTAAAAAAAAAACTAACAATATTATTATAAACGTAGGCAGTGTGACGCTGATGAGAACTCACGCATTGATGTGTCAAGTCTATCAAACTTTTGAAACGAGAAAAACGACACTATGTAGGCAACTTTATTAAAACCGCAAAACTGGGAGGGATTCTTCTAAGAATTGTATTGAAACTATGAACACACAAAGTCACAAAATGAAAACGGAATAGGAATCAATGACTTTGGAAGCCAAGTTCAATCACACGATTCTATTTATTGGTGTGTTTGTCTGCATCTTTACAAGAGTTTGTGTTTAATTTTAATGTTTTCTAGAAAATAGTCATAAGAAACATATTTAATTTGTATGAATGTCTCTGGTTTAACATCATTATTCTTTATTTAAAGTGAAAAGCTAAGAAAAAAACTAAATCAGCGTTAAACGGAAATTAATGATGTGTCTTATAATTATTAAAAAAAAAATCGTAAATAAAGGGTGTTTGTTTTTAAGCCCGATAGAACTTATGGAAGGGTAAGCTATCAAAGAAACTGTCATACTTTATAATTATTTTGTTTGGATTAATGGGTTTGTTAATAAACAAAATTGCCGCATATTAGGTAAGACCAATCCACAACAGATTTCTTTTTATTCAGAACACTGCACCGTTTGGTGCCGTTTACACGCTGTTGGCATCATCGGAAGTCGGAGTTACGGTCAATGCAGACCATTACCGCAACATGATCAATTATGTTCTTATGTAAATATATACTTGACATTGATCCAGGGCGATGTGCAACCATCGACAAATTTGGCGATTAGATGATTTTGAGAAATGGAACTGTCAATTGACCTCCAATGTCGTGCTACTTGACTCCTCTTGATTATTTTCTGTGGTGCTATGTAACGATCCTTAAAGGCCAAAATTTATCATGTTATTCTTGACATACGACCAGCAACGCTTTAAAAGGTGGCTTTTAAATTGGACGTCCAGAATGCGCTCGTCAAGAACAACCGCAGTGGTAATATGTTTTGAACCATTTTCAAATGTTCGAATAAAAATTTTATTTTAATAAATATTTAATTTTTAAGGCTTTTTACAATTTGACTTCTACGTGCTTTAAAAAAACACCCTTTATAAGGGGTGATAAAGAAAAGCAGGAAAGTTTTGAAATTGAAACGATAAAGAATAGTGGAAAAAAAATATTTTTATGAGCATTGCCATTTGACTTAATCTCAGGATGGATCTTAACTACTGGGTGACAAACTTTAACTAAACGCCCCTGCATGTAAGAAAAAAGAACACACAGGTAGAAATTCGGCAAAATTACACACTCGCCCCATGTTTAGAAGCTGGAGCCATTTAACCTCGGCTGAACAAGAATAGTCAGCCACATCCGTTGGATTGCACCAGCACACACAATTCGAAATTTCCTTGTTATTAAGGAACCCTCTTCCCTCGATTTGGGTTTCAACCACAGCTTCCATGTGATGCCCAAAACATCCCCCGTGACAACAGCACTTCCAGTGAAAGTGCGTCATTAGGTGGAATACCCATTTCTTTAGATAGTTTACGTCTTCATCGGCCCACTTTATTCACTCCAAATCCAAGTCTACCCACTTCCACAAGTCACTTCACTTCAACGCTCATCATCCTCGATACCTCAACCTTTCATCCGCCATAACCAGCACCACCACTAAAATCTTCATTACCTTAATCTCTCATAAGCTTTCAATATTCAAGACTTCACTGGTATTTACCAGTTCCTTTGAACCTTCAATTTGATGACAAACTATCAGAACCATTTAATCCACACCCAACTCAACCTTTCACGTCACCGATAAGGGAGCCCATCCAACCTGTACCGACCATTTATCTTCTTATCGCTACTAAGTCCTCAACACTATCACCAACGCTCTTCAACTCCAACCAACCATTCTTAACTGATCATCATCAGCCATTTTGACCATGTCATGAAATGTACTTCTCACAGAATCAATCTCAAGCACAAAGATACCCCTTTTGAAAAAAGCATGCCCCTGGTGCCTGAACCCATTTCAGCGTGGCACCGAAGTACCAGTGGCCACTGACACCCGGATGCCTGGTCAGCGATGATATTGGGAAATCTGTAAATTTTGAATTCCTGAAGATGAAATATCCTAATGATGATCCCACCAAACCCCCAGATTGGATAGTGGATGGTTTGTAAAGAAGTCAAAACGTTCTGCATTTTCTTTACCTTGGACGAACAATAAGTGTTATTTTATATTTTTCTGATCACGTAAATCGCTGAATACCCTTGATAATTGAATCACCTTATAGCAAACTTAAATATGTCACTTACATCATTAAAAACCCATTATTTAGTTTAAACTTAAATTTATTTTTATTTTTCTTGAAACTATCAACAATAATTTCTTAAAGAAGTTCTGCTATTACCATTAAAATTATTTTATTCCTTCATTTTTTTTTTTTAATTTATCCCAAGAATCAAAAAAAAACAACAAAAAACATTTGTAGATTTTATCTCAAACTACTTTGTCTCCCATAATTTACTTACGCTCTCATCTGAGACAATCCTTTTCTTTTCACAATCTCTTTGATAAGATCATTAGATAGACAATTTTATTGACTTGTTTAAGATATTTTTTATATTTGTTTTTCCCTGTCTCAAATAGTTTTTTTTTTTAAATTTGGAGGGTATTTTCTTTAAATATATATTTTATGCTCAGAGATATATTTAAAAATAATATTGTTGTAACGGCCACTTGAAATTCAATTGAGTAAGGTTAGGTTCGACTTTAACAAATATTTGAGTTTGTCTTTGTTTTTTTATGAGGGAGAAAATTGATGGCATATGTTGAAAAATACAACATTGTAAATGGCTGTAGGACTTAAACAGTTCATTAATTATGCGCTAGTCAAGGAACATATTTTAAAGAGCCGATAGTTTATGAGAAAAACTCATAAAAGCAATAAAACTGGAATTAATTCTTTCCGGCTTTTTTTTATTACCATGAGTTTTCCTTATTTAGAAAAGTTCATAAGGAAATTTTAATACCAAACAGAATTTTCTACAGAAGGTTATACAACAAAGCGTATTTTCTATATAAAATTGTTTTTCTAAGAGAAAACACTAATAAGATAAGATAGAACATATTACGCTTAAAAGAAATACCTTTACTTAAATCTCACACCTAGAATCATTTTCTGAGGTCAAGTACCTGGGATCGTTCTGGACAAACGACTTAACTAGCACTCGCACCTAGGCCAGACCTTTTGGGCCTGCAGTAGCTTCCTTGGAAGGACTTGGGGCTTTAGTCCCAGTATGGTAAGATTGATATACTTTGATGGTCAGACCGATAATCACCTATGGATCCTTGGTATGGTGGCGAAAGATTTAACAGATTTCTGCAATGGGAAAGTGCAACAGGCTGCAGCGGATGGTGTGTCTGGCCCTGACGGGGGTGATGCGCACATGCCCTACGGCGGCACTTCAAGTAATAGTGGGTATACTTGCACTGCACATCCATATAATGAGGACAACATTGTCGAATCTTCTTAGGATCCAGTTGACATCGGGACTTACGGAGGATGTCCAGGGGAACGCTGGCGGTCTGTGTGGTGGACACAAAAGCCGCGGAGTTAGGCTTTAACACGGGGTTCAGGACAGTCATTCGTCGTGGAAACCAGGAATAACACTGTTATACTGATGGGTCCAAATCGGAGCATGGAGTGGGTGCGGGGTAGTTGGCCAAATACGCAAATCTCAATGGTCATGTGCGAATCATGTGTTGCGACATTATTCTGGGCCAGGGAATGGTTAGCGGCAATATTGTAATTTTTACTGACAGGCAAACGACCGTTAATCTTCTCTCTTCCTGAACGATGTTCTCAAAGTTGGTGGCAGAATGCCGGGGAAGGCTACGGGAGCTGGGCGCAAACAATAGGGTGACGCCTCCTGGGTTTCGGAGTACTCAGCGGTCCCTGGTAATGTTGGGGCTGATAAGCTGGCCAGGTTCGGTTCAAACGGTCGGATGGTGATGCCCGACCTTTTTGTGGGCTAAGTTGGGCCACAATACAATCCCTTATAACAGACTGGGTCCTAAGGGAGCATAGAAGTTACTGGGTATCGCTTCCGGGAATGCGTCAGGCGTAGGAATTAATCTCTCCCGGGAACATAATAATGACAAAGCGTCTCAGCAGACAGGATCTGTGACTGTTGGCGGCTTACCTCACCACCAAACGGTCACGTACCACATTAATCGGATGGGCCTGGCAGAAGATCAGGAATGCAGACTGTGTCTTGATGACTACAAGTCTACGAAGCATATACTGTGTGACTGCTTGCCGCTGGCATGGGCCAGAAGGAGACACTGGGGGCTTGGCACAATAGGTGCATCCCAAATCAGTGAAATATCGGCAAAAGACCTGGATAGGTTCCTTTGGGAAGCAGAAAGTCTTTTGGCCAACTAAAGGGGAGTGGGTACAATAGACCTAGCTTGGCGGCGGTACTATCTCTTTATTGAGGATAAATATTCCCGCTCTATCTTATAAATAAAATCATTTTCTATACAAAATTTTACACATAAGAGAAATTTTTTGTAAAAAAACTATCATATTCAAGAGAGTTTTCTAAAAGAAAGAGAGCACGACAAAAAAATCGTAGAAAATTTTACCCTCAAGGGAATTTACAAGAAAAATCCCAAACCGATCAAAATTTTCTATATAAAATTTGACCCCCCCCCCCAAAAAAAATAGAAACTTTTAAAGAAAAATTCAGCCAAAGATAATTTATTAACGCATTTATTTCGATATTAAAAAATTAGCAGAAAATCAAATACCAAACCAATTAAAAGTTATGATCTCCTACAATTCAAAATCAAAAGCAAACTAACACCAATTTTATAGTTGTTTTCTTCATCAAACAGGGGAAAATCACTTAGAGTTATTAACACTTTAATTATTCAAATTAACGAATAGCAAGACTTTAACACTTAAACCACACACGCATATTCAAGCGAATATGGAACTACCGCTCATTTTTAAAAACTATCAGTCCCACTCCTGCAATACCCGTTGATAAGGAGGTTTTTTCAATAATTCCATTTGATTTCATTTAAGATGTGTGAACATTTTAGAAAATGCGTTTAATAGGAAAATAAAGAAAAGGGCGTTCGAATGGAACAAGACAGTAGATCGAGTACAGGCTCTCATTTATACTCGTCTTAAATAAACAAACATGATGTTGCAAATAAACAGTCACAAAAGACTTGATGAAGAAGCACCAACACAACTGCTAAATAAACAACTGTTTACAGTAGAGTTTGTTAATATTTTTATTTTCTTTTCTTCGATTTTAAACCAAACACTGAAGCCAATCTAAATATTTGATAAATTAAATTTCGAAGTTTCTTTGCATTTATTTTCGTTTTTCTCTATTTCACTTTGAAATACGGGATAGAAATAAGGGCCATGTGCTCAGTTTAGTTTGTCATATCAATAACAACAAATAATGATGAAGCGTTACATTTGAAAACAATTAAAATAAAAAAATATATACTTTGATTTCGATGATTTCAAATACAAATAGGGGAGACAAAAAACAAAACAAAACTTTTAAAATTGTATTTTTAAAACAACGACCAATAGGAATTCTATTTGTCTGTAAAAAACATATCTTGAATCTTAAAACATTTGGTGAAAATATTTTAAAGGATGTAAATAAAAAAAATAGTTTAATTGGACCCTTAAATGATTTTCAAATTTGTTGGCGTTTCTGTAATCGATTGTGTTTTAGAAGATCGACTGACTGGGCCAAAGCTTCCGATCTTAGTGTTGGCACTGCCAACAAACCGCTAGGCCGGCTAAACACAGTTGAGTTTTAGCAACTAATTGTTGTTGGATTGTCACCTAGTTTCCAGAGACGCATCGGTGTTAGCACGTACTCTGGATACTCGGTACTGTACGCCTTCTCACTATAGCTGCCACCAGATGGAAGCATGAATAACATTACCAGGGAGCACTTGGTCTAAGACCGGAAGTTGTGAGATGCTTGAGAATTTTGACAGAGGAATCGTTTCTTGCTACCCCCAAGGGGATAGCAGACAGAGGGTTTTCAACCTCTGAGAAAAGCCTCACCCCTGACGCCCTATGTTCTTCGAGCCGGACGGAAGGACATTGTTAGATCGATTCAAAAGTTGATTCTAAGTCGACCGGTATACTAAAAAGTGGGTGTCTATGACCAACATTTAAAGGTGTTTCAAACATCAACACAAACGCATAATACCTTCTCCATTATTGTGGTGTAGATATAAATATTGTACGATTCTTCGAAAATGTTCGATATCGAATAAACTGATCTATAGACAATATGATTGAATTATTCTAAAGTAGAAATTGTTTTCGATCAAATTACGGAAAAAATTCATTTGTTATTCGTAATAAAAATTTCGGTATCCAAAGTAAAAGTTATTTGCTAAGAAAATTTGTCCTTCCAAAAATTATTGAAATATTCTAAAATATTCACATTGAATTTTCATTTGGACTTTTAAAATATTTTCAGTATAAAAAGAGTAATTTTTATTAGAATATTCGAAAATCGTATATTTCGAAAGTGTCTCATCGCTGCCACGTAAATAACTTCGTTATCGATCGGTTAATTTTGACCAAAAAAAAAATTTGTTTTTTTAATTCAAGGTTGCAGCAAATGAGTTATTACTTGATAACCTCGATTTTGGTCATCGTAATTTAAATGTCTTACACGCTTTACGTAAATCCATCACTGCGCTGCATCTGGTGCGCTTCTATGACTAGACAACGATGCTCATGCTAATCAGCTGATGTTAATGAATGTTTGCTGCGCAATCGGGTTATAGTTTTGATGTTTGTTTTTAGATCGTCTACTTTTGCTATGTTTTTATGTATTTTCAAACAGCTGACATTTGCAGTGCTGCCAGATGCTGCTTTTACAAACTCGCTGCGCAGTGATGCATTACCGAACAGGCCCTTAATTCTTTGTTTTAAAATTTCAAGGCTTCAGTAATTTCTGGTTCGGTCCTTAATACATTAGAAAAACATTAAAAACTTTTATTCTTAATTTTAAAAACTTTGGGTACTGGGAATTCCCGCTTGTTATATGACATCGTTCCTGTTTTTTATTGGCCTTGAATCAATTTTATCATATTGCTGTTAACCAAACTGATCCGACAGATCGTTGTAAATAGTTAAATAACATCGTTCTTGATGGTTGAATGGTAACTTTACAGAAGAAGGTAACAACATAATAGAAACTGCATGTCTCATAATGTAAAATCGCTCACACAGTTACTTGTAAACCGTAATATTTTACACTTGAGACTATCGATATTTAAAACCTCAATTGAAATGTGTTTTTTTTTTTGAATTCCAGGTCAAGAAATGCTTGTTTAAAGTAATTTCAATCCCGAATCATACATTCCCTTAGATTAATTCATCTTTGAATTAGAACAAGCAATTTAAATAAAATCGGTGTAAAGTTTAAAATCACCTTGTTCTCTGTTTCTCGTACTTTTTGCTGCAGCTTCTAGTTCAATAAGCAGCATTTAACATACAGAAAAATTGAATAAATGGGCATGGGTGCCGTGCCATTCCGTTCATTGTGTTAACTTCAAACACTTGAGGTTCGTTTGAGATCGAACTTGCTGCAGTGACTGCATTATGTAAGTGTGTAAGATTGATAGTGCTTGGTACATGCAACTTCAGTCCCAGCAGGCGTTCACCCATGTAACAGCTTCTGTACAATTGATGTGAAATGATAATCTTCCTTATTCTTTGTGGTTTGTCGATGTGTTTGGTGTTGTTTTGTTATTTTATAATAAATGAGAGTCAGTGGATCGTTTGTAGAGGTCTAGTAGGTATTTACTTATTCACATTGTTGTTTTTGGTTAGATCGTATAACTTGTTTCATCCATACGATTGTTTATCTTTTAGATCTTGAATTTTATTTTCTTAAACTTCTGATTGCTTGTTTTCCTTTTTGGTCTTAACATTTTGTTCTCTTCTGTTTTTTTTGTTGTTGTTTTCTTTTTGCCTTTTTGTGTTGATTTTGTTATTGAAAGACTTAATTAGAAAATTGATTTTTTATTTATTGTATGTCGTTGTATTGAGATAAAAATTACGTTTGTTAAAGATCCAAGATAGATGAATAAATTTTTTTTTGTGTTCTTATTTTCCTTTCATTTTCGAGGGGACTATCATTTCGCTTAGAGTGCCTAATATAGTACAGCTTTTTTTTGTTAGAACATTTTCTTTAGAATTATTTAAATTTTAATTGAAATTAATTCTTTATTTTTGTTTATGAGGTGCGTTTAGGGTTCTGTGATTTGAATATACATATTTTTAATTAATTAATTTTGAATTTAGAAAGATTCTTCCCATGATTTCACAGTTAATAATTTAAAATAAATTGTTTCTTGTTAAGAAAATTACGGCAATTTAAATGACATGATAAAGCGGTCTATGAAAAGAATTTATTTTAAAAACTTGCAGCAGCATGGAGCGTAGAATAATCGTTTTGGAGGGAGGGCTTTGTGCTCTCTTAAACTTTAGGTTACGGAAAATGTTGGGGCACTTTCTCGACTAGAATGTTAATATTTTGCAAAAGAAAAAATAACCAACTATTTTCTTTTCACGCGAACCCTCTTTAAGATCTTTCAGTTTTGAGAGCTACAGCACATTTAATTAGAATTTTGTAAAATCAATATTCGAGCTTAAGTATTTTTTTATTTTTTTATGTTAAAAAAAAATTGTTTCCTCTTGAACTTATTAAACAATCTTCTAATATCACGGTTACGTTTAACAATCTTAGTGCCCAACTATAATGTGCATAAGCTTGATAAAAATGAAGAAAAAGTCTCTCAAATGCATTTAAAAAACCAAATCGAAAAACATTTGATACCATACGGAAAGTACGATCAATTTCGCACTTTGCTTAGGCAAATGACAAATTCATAAAACTGAACAAGAAATTTCCTAGAGTTCAATATGGTTTGACAAATACGATTTACGTGTATTCGTACAGTTGCTAAAGCCATCTTAAGCTATTATAGTTGGGCCTTTAAGATCGTTAGGGCTGGTATGCTGGTTGTTATTTTGCTTCTCTGCAAGACCCGTTTTCTCGTCTGGGAAGGGCGAAATTCGACCAGCTTAAATAAAGCGAGCAGTTCCTTTTCATTGGAGTCCGTTTTTGACCCCATGACACTTTTCATCATTGTGATGTCAACCTTAACATCACTTGGCCAAAGTGTCATTAGGGTCAAAATTAAATTATGTCATCAATGGGATGGCACATCGGCATCACAGAAATGCCGAACATGTCCTAAGTGAGATGACGCAGTAACATCGGAGAAAGGACACTTTAGCATCAATTTAATGACAGTTTGTCATTAAGTCAAAGTCATTAGAATTGACTTAAGTCAAAGTTTGAGAATATTATTATTTACTTACCCGTATTAGATGTTCGTTTCACGTTTGTTGAATTACGACTTTGTTTACAGCAGAACTCTCAATAAAAAGACACCAGCACCATGCCCCATATGGTTTTCGTAATCATTATACTTTGAAAATTTTATGTATTTAACTAAATTATTTAAAAAAATAGCATATAGGAATTTTTGCTTTTTATAATACATTGTAATCATAATGTTTATAATAAACACCGAATTGATGTCACTATAGTCATAAAATAGATGACACGTAAAAAACGACAAAATTGTACGAAGACGTTAGTCATTGGAGTGATGTTACTTTTTGCATCATTGATGCCATTTGCAGCATCATTGATGTCACAATTCTGATGTAAGGGCATCTTCAATATGAAGATGAATTTTTCTATCAGTGTAGACATTTCCTTTAAGCACGATGTAAATTAAGTTGGTTACATTCCTTAACGCTTCATCGGAATAAGCAGTGCATGTTGTTTGTTGTAAATGCATTGCTTTGAAAATACTGGCAGCCCAGCGGGAAAATTTAGAAGATCTTCTTACTTTAGGCCTTTTTAAAAGCCTGCTTAAACATTTGTTTGATTCAATTAGTATTCTAATCTAACTGCTAAAGAATGCCTCGGCTTTTTCGTATAAAAGATAAACTACACATACCTCATTCCCTTCTATGAGAAGGGAGAAGAGAAGGAGTAACTTTTTTTGTTTTATGACAACGAGTGTAAAAAAGATATGAGTATGGAATGGAGCGAGCAGGCCTTGTACAGTACAGAGGCTTTTAGAAGGCATTCGTACCCCTTCTTTTTCCCGCTGGCAGTAAGAAGCGCGAAATTTTTGGAAAACAATTTCTGATTTTGCAATATCCAAAACAAAAGTTAAAGCAGAATTAAGTTAACATGTAGAACAGTCCGTTCTGTTACACAAAGCAGATCTCTAGTTCGGCATTTGTTTAAATTTCGGTACGTAGTAGTATAACTTAGAGCTACAGTTGATGATAAGATCGCTGCACTTGGTCAAAGAGTTGTAAGTTATTTTGCAGAACAGCTAACTTATCTTAAAGAAAGTTTAAGCAAGTGATTATTGCTTACAGCTTAGATCTGTATTTTGTAAATCTCCTTTTATGTATTCTGTTTGAAAAAATTTCTCTTCTTTTCAACTTTTGTTTTAGTATTTTTCACTGACAACTTCTGACTTTTTGTAATTTTCACAAAAAACAAGTTGCATTTAAATATCACTTAAAGTGAAATTATGACAAACTTTAATAAATTCAATTAATAGTTTTCCAGCAACATACATGTTGGAGTGTTTGACAAATTATCTTAAACTATTTTTGTTTTCCATATAAATAATCATTAAAGTCATTGGTGTTTAAAGATAAATTTCTATTTTGTGACATAAAATCAATTTCTGGTTAAGCCGTAAATAACATGCAAAATATGTTGAATCTTCAACTGCTGATATTTTGACTGGACTTAGAAGACTTTGAAAATACACTAAATTTGTCAGAGAAAAGTTAAGGTATCCATTCTAAAAAACTGGATTCCGAACACAAGCACTTTTTCTTCTGTCTGAGAACACTACATTGGACTCCAAATATCAGCATACCTCTGTATGAGAACCGTTTAAATTTTGTTTAATCTTTCAACCCCAAAAAATCGAAGAATATACATACATATATAAAAGTCTGGAAACTATAGATTTAATTGTTTAAAGCATACTATCTAGTAAGAATTATTAGTTTCATTGGCAAATTAAGTAAAAAAACAAATTAAAATTTTTTAAATCAGTTTATAATGAATTGTTATAAACCAAAAGTAGCGTACTTGATTGCTAGAAAAAAGCCACAAATAGTTTTCTTTTCTATAATTTGATTTCGATTAATAAATATTGCTATTTGACGTTCAACCACCGTTCGTTCGTTAATCTTTTTTTTTTTTTTATTTGATTTACTTAATAAATTTTCTATTTATTAAATTAGTTTTAAGTGGCAACATGCAACACCATCTTCATCATCATCATCATTACCAACATCATGTTGATTTATTTATCTAGACATGTTGAAGTAGTCGTATCTGAAGGAGAGGTACCTGTTTATTGGCCGTTTTGTTACATGTCACTTGGTCTGTTCAGACGTCAGTCTATCTGTACATAATTTTTTTTTTTTTGATGGTGTCTGTGTACTACAAATGTAGTTTGCTAATGACGATGTAGTTAATTTTGATATTTTTTTAACTATAATTTTTGCAGCAGAGATTAATTTGATTCAATTAGTTAAGCTTTCGTTTATAATTATCCGGCGGGTAGCATTTTTTATACTGCATTTTAACGTATTTGAAAATATTTTGAATTGTTAAAGACGTGTTAATAAAGTTTCATACAATTGGGTATGAAAAATGCGCGTAGAATGCCAAATTTAAATCATGGCTTTTTTAATCGTATTATATGTAAAGCTACTCCATAATAATGGAGAGGGTATTTTGTGTTTGTGCTAATGTATAAAATACCTTACTATATGGGTTCTAGACCCACCTGTATACCGATCGACTCGAAATATCTTTTTGGGTCGATCTAATGATGTCCGCCCATTCGGCTGACTGTCTGGCTAACCTTGAACGCCAAGTACAGTAAGTTTCGAGATAATTTGAAGAAATATGTAACTTCGGTCCATAATTTTACAAAGCCCCTATACAAGCTTCATTTCGCCCATAGATTCATATTATGTTGGTATTAAGATTTTTATTGAAATCGATCCATATGTGACCACAGCTCTCATTCAAATACTATTCCCGGAAATAGCATTCCCGGAAATAGTTTTTTACGGCCATTGCTTCCTTATAAATGCTGGAATTGGCATAAAATTTGGCGAAAATAATATTTACGATAGCTACTATGGCGTGAAAAATATTGTGCTGATAGGTCGAAAATTAACCAACAGTCCCATATAAACACCCATCCTAAAATCTCTTAGAGGCAAACAAATCTCATATTGATGAGTAAATCGAATTAATATTCGGCACAAACAACTTTAACACGACCCCCAACATAATTCTCGAAAATTAGTTTTAAAATATTGTGGTGTAGGGTATCACATGGTCACGTTTGACCGACTATACTTTCTTACTTGCGTTTATTTTTTTTAAAGGCATACAACTTTAACTACTTACGTTTAAAATGAATTAAGCCTTAAATATGTATTACCCAACAAACTTTTTTTTTTTACTTACCTGGTAAGTTATCAAGTAATGTTGGAGAAAAATAAGCACTACTTATTTTTTGACGGAATAACTACTTATTTTTGTTCAAGGTGTCCACAGAATTCAGTACATACTAACAATACACTTACAATAACAATAACTAGTTATTATTTAACTACGAGTTAGTTGAATTGTAAGTACTTACAATATACTTACTAGAAGCCAAAAAATCACTAGATAATAAACCTAAAAAGTACTTATTCAGTACGTTACCAGTAAGTAGTACTGAAAGCAGTACTACTGAAAGCAATACAACAACTAATAAGAAGCTATTGAGCTGATAATTAGTAAGCAAATATTCAGTAGTGAAAAAATAGAAGTAATATGCAAGTACTTATTGGAGTTTTCAGAATAATGACAATTGTAATGACAACTACTTACCAGGTAACGTATGAAATAACAACCACCTTAAATAAAAAAGTTTTTCCAGGGTACCTTTGAAATTTAAGCTTTTATAGAAATTTTAATTTAAATTTTTAAATATCTTGGTCTTATTGTTTAACCCTCAAATCACCTTTACACAAACTTACAAAAGTTACCTTTGTGTGTGGTTTTTCACACATATGCAATGTCAGTCTACTTTGCTGTGGCGCCATGGTTCGTTTGTAATCAAA
Organism: Pollenia labialis; assembly: GCA_949318255.1. Taxonomy (NCBI): domain Eukaryota; kingdom Metazoa; phylum Arthropoda; class Insecta; order Diptera; family Polleniidae; genus Pollenia; species Pollenia labialis. The sequence continues at coordinate 50,961,847 of OX439142.1, forward strand.
GTCATGATTTACGTCACATTAATGATGTATTTATCCCGTTTGTGATCAATAACAAACCCTACAAAACCCGTGTGTATTTTATATAAGCAGTGCTGGTGGTCCTTAATTTTTTATTTTCGAAAAATCGTAGACCAGTTTTGTGTTAGGTTAGGGTAAAAAAAAATTTAGTAAACATATGAACTTTATCGGTTGCAAATTTCTGTGCTGCACGCGCATTGAAGTCTGTGAGAATGAAATTCGGCCTAAATGGAGAGAAAAACGCCCGTAACTACTGAGGAGTCACTCCTAGAGATGTAAAATGTATGAGAAACCCCCATTATTTTTGCATCCCGAATATTTCTCTAGAACAAACTTATCATCCATCTCCAACCCTTCATATGGTCCCCATACGAGCTCATATTTTTACCAAATACAAAACTGGGCTACGATTTTGATACAGATAACTTTTTAAATCCCCCCTTCCATTGAGGTCCACTCTAATAAGCACTCACTTTGTGTAACATGTATTGCATGCAATTCGCAATAAAATATCAAAAATATTCACACTTGCCGACAGAAAATGTTGGCTTCAAGTGCAAATAACATAGAAACTGCATATGAGTGGAAAACCACTCACGAGGGTGAACTAACGTTAGTTCTGAAATATTTCGCTACTAAAAAATATTTTTAATCAAAAAACGTGTTTTCAGTACTTAATTGATATTGCTAACAAAGTCAAGAAGTTTCTATAGTGTATCTCAAAATTTTTTTTTGTTTATCGTGTAAAAACTATTACTTTTGTGTGGCTTTTTCACACAAGTGTGATTTAAAGTTTCTTAACCTGTGCATAGAACTTAAAGCTTTGAAGCTTTTACCATAGCCTTACAGCCGTACCTAAACAAGAGCGGAAGGCGGAACGTTTTCTTCCGCTAAGCTTTTACGCTGATATGCCATACCTAAACAAGAGCGTCAACGTTGTGCCACAAACAGTAGTGTTAACTTTCTTGTTTAATAAAACCCATACAATAGAAATAAAAAGAATAGAAAAACCCGCTAGATTGACAAAAAATAGCTAAATTGTCATTATTTATTATTAATAGCGGCCAACTTCACTATTAAACGCGCTGTCAAAATCGGATTTTCCAATTGTAAAGCGTTGACGCCGCGCTATTTAGGGATGCTTCATACAAATTGTATGGGCATGAGAATTTTTGACAGCTAGAAAACGCTTTCCGCTCTTGTTTAGGTATGGCTGTTAGTTATATTTAAGTAAAGCTCAGATTTCATATGTTTACTATAAAGAAAAATTTAAATTTTTTAAATTATATGACAGAAAAGCTTTGAGCTGCATGTTAAAATCAAGCTTAAAAGATACCTGCAATACATCATAAAGTATTTTCTTTTTAACGCTTAAACTTTTGACTTTTATTTTAATTCAAAAGTTTAAAATTAGACAAAATATGAATTTTTTTTATATACGATTAATATTTTTATGCAGATGCAGATTCTTGCACACACGCATAGTAAACATGATGTTGTAGGGTATAAATAATTTAGTCTTTTTTTTAATTTCTACATCAACTGGCTGTTATTGGAAAGCCTTTTTGAGTAAATTTCAAAAAGTTAAAGTGAACCGATTGTTAAAAAAAACGTCTATTATTTTGTGAAATTCGAATGTTTTTTTTTTTAAATTTAGATTCATACTTATTTGCTCATTTGGCGTCTTTAGGATCACTAAGAAAATGTTCCTCTTAAGCCCCCTAACAAAGTTTTAAATGCATATTTCAATATACTATAACTAATGCTAATTTACCATGAAACAAACCTCAAGAGAAATTCAGTTCATCAATACTTTTGTTTTTTTTATTTCAATTCGATAATTTTTTAAATTTAAACACATTAAACGATTTATATTGACGAGTAACTCAATATAATTATGCAAATTTCTTGCATTTAAATTTAACAAGTTTGGATATGTCATTTTAAAGGTACATTTCCAGAAGAAACAGAAATTTAAAAAACAAATAATTCAAACTATTTAATGGTCAAATAGGTTTATAAAACAAATTGCTTGTTATAATATGAAAACTTGATCGCACAAAAAAAAAAATAACAAAAATGTTTGAGGAGGGAGTGAATTCAAGCGGAATGTGTTAAATTTATAACACAACAAAAAAATATAAACAATTTGTTGGTAATTTAATACTTTATTTGTTAATAAACATTTAAATGTTTGAGCATTAAGTCAAAAGTTATTATTGAATTTATTTTAGCTCCATGAGCATTTTATGAATATGTTTTATTTTTTTTTTTATTTTTTTATTTAAATATTTGAGTGTGAGGAAATTTGAACTAGTTTTTGCTTTAAAATTTTTTTTAATATTATTTCTGGTATATTTTTGTGGGTGCTATTTGTTGTTTTTGCTATTTGTATGTTAAAATTTGTCTTGTATTTAATGTTGATTATTAAAATTTAGTTTATATTTATTGTATTTATGTTTGTTATTCTTATATTTATTTTAAAAGTTAAACAATTTTATGGGACTATAAAGCATGAACGATTTAGTTTTTATTCATTTTTTATTTTTATTATAAACGAGACATAAGGAATGTGGCAAGTGTTTAGAAAAATTGAGGACTTCCATCACAAAACTATATAATTCCATTAAACCTTTTTCCTGATTTTTCTAATTTTTAATTCCCTACACCAACTGTTATTTTTGGCATTAAATTGAAAGAAAATTATTGACATTTAGAAAAATTTATAGCAAAGCTTAAATACATATTAAGCTACGGTAACACTTATCAAATATTTGACGAAAAAAACGGGACCAACAAGCAAACTATATAATCATTTGCTTCAATTCCAATATTTATTAAGATTATAATACCACATCTTACAAAAAACTATTTTTTGATATGTCTAGTAGTATAATTAGTTTAGTTTGTGATACTAAGACCATGTTAAATCTCAATAACTTTTAACAAAAGTAGGGGTTACGCTTATTTGTTCAAATATTTTATAAGTGTGACCGTAGCTTTAGTTTTCAGAATAGAATTCAAGCACAAAAAGGATAAAGAAAAAAGTTAGAGACCGTCGTGATTTTTCCCATATCTCAGCCATTTATTGACCATTGAGCATTAAACAAAGCAGATGTGACAGAAATAAATAACAACCAAGTCCCCATCACATCTTGGGTCTTCAGAAAACCCATTTCAATAGACAGATGGACAAACCGTGAGACGGGCATCATTCAATCAACTTTGCTACTCATTAGGATCAAGAACATATAAACTTCATAGTTTCTAAAATCAAAATTGTTGAAATTACAAACGGAATGACAAACTTGTATATATTTTTTTTGCCTTCGGATTAGAATTTATCGTTTCTTATGGAACTCCTCAATTGCATTATGTCTAACTATTTTTATTGAAGACTTATTTTTAACATTTTGTTAAAAATATACATAAATAATACCGGTCATTAAGAAAAAGATCGGGGTGGAATGTAAAATAAAACAAAAATAGACAGAAAATGATTAAAGCTTTAAAGCTTTATAGGCTAATTAGTTGTACATGAATCGACAGATTTTTATGTTAAATGGGGATATTTTAGGTTTTAAAATGTGTTTCATTACGTTTTTAATAAGTTTTCGCATGCTTTTTTAAAGCAACAATTTTAAGATCAATGACTTTTTCTGAAATGAAAATCTTTTAAGTTTGCATGTGCCGATTCAAAATTTTTTCTTGATTAACCATTCTACGACATTGATGAAGCAACGTAAATATGTACCATTTTATATCCACAAACCTATAAATTCAAATAAAGAATTTTGTGAAAAAATCCCAAAATTTTAGGAGAAAGGTTTCCAAGAATTCTTGGAAATTATTTTCCAAATACGAACCCTGTAACCTACTTAGTAGCAAAAGACTCTTGTTTATTTATGCCTCCTTTGAACTTTACCAAGAGAATAAGTAATTATCTAAATATTTCGACTATATCATGGACCATTTAACATCTACACTCTATATTCCGACTCAATCATGAAACATTACGCTTGCAACATATAATCAAGATGTTATTAAAAGTTTAAAGAAATTTGCACAGCAGAAATGAGAGTTTTGGTTCTAACTAGAGTTTTTTTCCCCGCATATCCCAAAAATGTTAATTGTTTTCGAATTTTGCTTCTCCGGAAAAAAATATTGAAGGTATCACCATTGATTTAAACAACTTTAGGTAAATATTGCTAGAAACATTAATGTATTTGTTAAAAACGAAATTCAAGATGAAATCGAATAAATTTTAAATCCACCCTGAGATTAATGTTCGCTTTTATATGCCTCATATTTTGAGGACCACTAATATTTACCAGAACTACTCCTAAAATTAGGAAAAGCTACGTTCGCTTTAAAATGAAAATTTTAATTAAAAATATCAACAGATTTTTATTTCATTCGATTTGGGCTTCCAGAATATTGAAGATTTAATAAAAGAAATGGCAAGATATTTATGTAAGTAAGAAGCAATCAAAATAATGTTCGTTTATGCTTTCACAGCACAAAAGAAAAACTGCAATATAATCCAGAGTAATGAAAGTTAACAAATAGTTAAAGGCGTAAATTTAAATTAATACGTTAATTAGTAATGAATAAGAAACTAAAAAAAATATTTATGCAAAGTGTCATAACGTCCGTGGAGGTTATGTCACTTTTCTGATGGACATTATGACACTTTTGAAAGTGTCATAGTGTCCATGTACACTATGACACCATACGTTATGACATGCCACCGTTCTAATCCGCTTTTTAATTGCTGCAAAATCACTTTCATCGCTAGAGGACCCAATCAAATCCTCGTCGCTAGATAAGACAATATACACATTAACAGTTGGAAAAGTCGGAACATTCATACAATCTTTATTTGGAAGGGTTTCGGCAGTTTTTTTTAAATAATTCGTCATTAATTTTTGAAAAGTTCTATTCAGAATTGATGCCAACGTTTTAAAAGGTTTAATACGACAAAAAAATATAAAAAATCAATAAAAAAAACCCGCAAAAATTCAAATCCGCATAAAAACAGACCTAAGTGTATACAATAACATTTGACATATTAAGCGCCACATTGTTTTTTAAGGAAACTTATAAAATTAAAATTTTTGTGGGTTTTAATATAAAAAAGAGAATTAAAATTTAATAATTTAAAAAGCAAAAATTTATTTTAATTTGCTTGTCTTTAATTGTTAACAAATTCAGATTGTTTACAGTGCTGCCAGAATTTTGTTGTGTTGCCAGAAAAAGTTTTTGGAAAAATAGCACATTTGCACAAAAATAAATTGGTATGCTCACGATCAATCATAATATGCGGTGCAAATTAACACATTGCAAATTTGCACAATGCCCATCGTGATTACCCTTAATATTTTCAAAATGTTAACAAAATATGTATTTGTTTGAATGTTGCTAAAAAACAATAAATCTTTAACGTAGCAAAAAGGGTTGGAAATATTTTTTGTGGTTGTACGGAAAAATGGATTTTTTAGACACGTAGGGATTTTTTAAAATTTTTCCCGGCTTCACTGATGTATAGATACTGATGAGTTGCGGACTCGATCAAACGATATTCACTTGTCTGCCATTTTGTGTGTTGGCTTAAAACGGGTTTCTGAAGATCCCATATATGGTCGGATTACGGTTGTTATGCATATACATTGCATAAAGTGCTATCAAAATTCAGCCAGTTCGGTCTACAAATAGGGAAGAAATAAGTAAAATACCTCGACTGCCTTTAATATTTCCCCCTTTCTGTTGCACTATGACAAATTTTGGTGCGAAAATTAACTTAAAGATGAGGTACAACTGCTTGAATAATGATTAAAATCACGTGTTTTTGAAATTCACACGTGCTATTTTGTGGTGTTCTGAAGGTCATACGGTTTTTGTATTTCTGTACTTTCCGCAATTGAAGATCACACCAAAACACACAAAAGCGGGACACTAAAATATCACAAGTGTGATTTTAGAATACACATGTGATTTGAAATCACGTTATTTGAGTAAAAGTGATTTGTAGAACAAGCCTGATTGTTAATTTTTTATTTTTTTTTTTTTTTTTAATATAAATAAATTTTTTCAATCTTACCAAAATCCGAATCACACTAGTTAAAACAATTATATAATAACAAAATTCAACAAAAAGCTTTATTTTTACTTTTGTTTTAAATTTTTATTATCTTTCTTCGGTTTATTTTAACAAGTTTAACGATTAAATGTGTTTTATATTTATTTTTTATTTTCGTTAAGTGTCAATTAATTAAAATGCATTTAAATCATGTTTGCTACTGACGGGCAGCTTCTAAAACAAACACAAGGGGAGACCCCCTTAATTTAAAAAGCAGAAGCTTAAAATTGTAAAATAAAAAAAGGTACAAAGAAAAAATGTTTAATAAAAACTTAAATATCCGGCTACTAACTTGTCATTAATGTCGAAAATTAAAAATACTGGCACTAGAGCATTTGAAGAAGATACAGATGGGTCTTTAAGAAAAAAGATTTTTTTAATTTATAACGCCACACGCATACTAACACACATTTTATCACCAACACTATTAAACCCATTTATAAAATTTTCAAATAAGCATAAATTTTCTCTTTAGCCCAGATTAATATTTAAAATGTTTTCAAATATAAATTAAAACTAAAAATTGTATTTAATGTGTTTGATACCGGTTTGTATTTTTTCCCCCCATAAATCTTCATTAATGTCGGAATTTTTATTTAAGATTTTTTTTTTCTTTTTGCATCTGAACATTTCACTGCGTAGTTTGTGGTTGTTTGGATTTCAATAAAAATTAAGATATTTTACAATAAAATCCATAAACGGCGATATATGCCCGTTTTTTTTTTTTTTGTTCAAATATTTACCCAACACTCATGATCGAAATGTCATGTTCGTGTTAGAAAACAATTTAAATGTCGTTTTTTTGTAGAAAAGATCAAAGATTTGTCTAAGAAAAATTTAAATTGATGGATTGTTTACGAAAATAGGCAAATGAGGAAATTAAATATGTTTTCGTGAAATTGTTTTTTTTTTAATTAATGAGATTTTGGTTAAGAGGGCTGGATTTAGACATGACCTACAGAAAGGGTCGTGTTTACATGATATGAATTTTAAATTGTTGGTGTTTTTTATGCGATAGCGGATTATCGAGAGATTTGTATACGATTATCATTAAAACAGGTGAGAAATCAAAGATTTATGACGAAGAGTTTTAAACTTAATTAATTTACGGGGCATTCCATGCCAAGTCGGATAATTAAAAAAAAATTTTGTTTTTATTTCCCCAATTAAATTTTTAAATTATTTTGATAACTACATCAAAGAACTCATTGTTTTTAGGTTTTTGTTTATAACTTTCTTAATAATGGACCATATTGGAATTTTTTGTTGTTGTGAAATATTCGTTTTTTGATGTCATTTACAGAAAAAAATAATTTTCCAAGTTTTTTTGATTAAGATTTTAGAGAATTTTTAAACAATTAAAAATTCTTTGATTTTTTTTTTAAATGTGTTATCATGGACCCGCCAAAACAAAATTATGTTATGAAGTTAAGATTTTTATATGTAAGCGTTCTTTGTGCCGAATATTGTCTAGGTTAGATGAGGTTTCATTTACAGCCGAAATCAAGCACAGTCCTCGTGGGTCTTGAAATAAATTCAATGTCTACCAGGGGTCCAACATTACATGTATTCCAATATTTTTACTCATTCAAACAGCCGATTTAATGAAGGAGTGGAACCTATTTAAATCAATGTTAGAGAGTGTTTTTCTACCAAAGTCTTTGAGTCTTAGGTCTCTGAATGCCGGCAATACAGAGAAGATAGAGATGCCGCAAAATCAACGTATTTGTCGTCGTCGCAACTTCTACACAGGTCATTGTAATAGAGCACTAGCCTCAGGGCGTTGTTCCCAATATGCCAATGGAAAGTTATAAGCGCAAATAGGTTTATGGAGTAAAATCTGGACAGCATTAAAGTCCGTTAAGTCCTTTTTTAATCTATAATTAGCCAGAATTTCTTGGTTTTCCCACAGGTAATTACATTAAACCATCTCTGACTAGCAAGTCGATTAAACTTGTTTGGTATAAATTGGTGGCTCTTCGAGAGAGAAACACCTATATTATGTGTTGAACTGTTCAGATTCAAGGTCAGCCATGCCCCTGTGTCCGGGGACCCATTTAAGGGTAGCCGTTGATTGTTCCGCTATCTCCTCCAGAGGCTGCCGGCATTCTTGAACAATTCTCGATGTTATAAATACTCTCCAGAAATCTTATATTCTTCAAGATATCTCGCCATACTAAATGTGCTTCGCGGCTGTATAGATGGCCATTATTATCTCGGTCTAAATGGCATTGAAGTTATCCGGCAACTTAGGACAAATTCTCTAATCCAACTGCTCAGCAGAGTAAATGCCAGAACCGGAACCATACTGAGTTTAAGACCCCTCAGTGTATATCTTAATTGTATCCGCGGGAATCCATGAATCATGGTGATCTTCATATATTATTGAAAATGCTTACGGTAAAGAAAAAATGTTCAAATAAATTTGTAATTTTATCAAAAATTGTATATTTTTAATACAAAAATATTTATTTTTACAAGTGGTTGCCTAATGGTCGAAATTAGGCCATACATTTTTTTTATGAAAAAAATATAGTGGATCGATTCGGAGACGGATCAACCTCTGGTTCATATGCTATGTCCCACGTGAGCGGTTGACAAACAAAGAAAGATATCGTTCTTAACTGGTTTTCTTGTGTCGATTTATATACGTATAAGATTAATATAGTCGAAATATTCGAAAACCGGTTTTTTGAAATGTCGAATTATCGAACACCCTATTTTTTTATTATTTGATGGTTGGAAAAAACAAAATTTTTATTTATTTGTTTGAACAGATTTTAATAAAATATATATTGTGCATAGAGTTTTTTTTCCCGGAGTTTTTCGATTCCCGGGAAAACGGGAAAATTTTTTAAATTTCCTGGGATCCCGGGATCCCGCTCCATATAAATAATACAAAGTAAATTTGTTTTTAATTAATGAAAAAAACTTTTTTTTAAAAAAGCGTAAGGGAACTTGTTTACAAAGTAAGTAAAAGAAATGCCCAAATACTATAAAAATTAATTAAAGGTTGAAAGAGGAACTTGAATTATTTTTACCTTACGATTTTATATGTAAATTTGGTATCACTATGCTCTAGACACAAGATAAAAAGATAACATAAACATAACAATTTAATTCATAAAACAATAATAAAAACAAACAAAAATTATGGTACTCAAGTTTTGAGATCAAAAAGTAAATTTATAAAATAGATAAAATATTTTAAATAAATATATTAACATTTTTTAACAGCTTAGGAAATAACATTAAGACACACTCAATGCGTTTGAAAGTCGGCAAAGAGTATATTTCTTATTTTATTTACTTATTACCATGTTTCCGAAACATTTCGTTCACTTTTTACCGAGATTAGACAAATAGTTTAAAGTGCAAATGTTATAGTTGTTGCATATTTCTAATTCACAATCCGAAGTAATTTTTCTTTTTTATAAACAACGTCTTTATCAGCCAAATGTATGATAAGGTTGATGCAAAAAAAAGCATCAAACGGACTTCTTCTTACAAGATCCACCTGTAATCTTAAGGACAATGTGTTTGTAAAATTGTATGTTGTAGTATCTTATACGAGTTTCCATAGTTTTTTTTATTTATGTTTCTGTTTGACCAGGAAGTGTCATATAATCTGTCACAAAATGAAACAAATTTATGTTTATCACCTTATAAACATATCGTCATATCTCAAAATTTTTTTTTAATTTTAAGTTAATTAAGCAAAGTGTTTCTTCTACTTTCTCGTAACAAAACATCGATTTTTATCTTAAACTGAACCGAAGTTATAGCAAAATATACATATGTATCTTTAAATCGGTACATTTTAACTTTAATCGCATTTTGCCATTTTGTAGATATGACCTACTGCAATAAAGGAGCGATATTTTTGGATATCTCCTATTTGTAAGACTTGTCCATGGACAATTAAAATTTACGGCCTGCATCTTATTTTGAATTTATGTTCTTTATAAACTCTTCACTTAACTAAATTTATTAATTATCAACTGTTGCACGGCACATTCTGCTTTTGGTAGATTTATTGCGTCAGTAGACATTGATTTACGAACGTACTCACTTCTTGTTATTGATCTAATCGACAACCCATCATTCTGAAACTATGAGGAACTTTTATTTCCCGGGATCCCGCAACAAAAATCCCGGGAAAACGGGAAAGATAATAATTGAAAAACCCTAATTGTGCACTTCTCGCAGTAAATACCTTTCAAATTGTGTATTTTTTATTCTAGTCGCTGGGCAAACAGAGGAGAAAAGTGTTCTTAACTGTTGCCTTATCCCATTTATATATTTATGTATATATTTTTATATAAAAAGCAGAGTCTTGTTAGTTACACAACTTATAACTCAATAACAGCTGTAGCGATTTTTTTGGATCTCTGAACTGTAGATTCGCCTCCAGGCCGAATATTATTAATGTACTAAAAAAAGATTTACGTTACTGGAAATTGTTTTGAATGGTAACATAGTGAATTGTATCATTGCAACTTTTTTGCTCACCATAAATTCTAACAAATATACTTCATGGGTAATATGGAGGAACAACATAATTGTCGTTATTTTAGAGCTCACAGTAGATAGAAAATTCTTTATACCCCAATTTTGAACATTTTTTTAACTGACCCTTCAATTTCAAATTTAATATATTAAATTTCAATTCATTTTCATTATTCCTAATTAAATCATAAATATTTATTGCTGGATTTCCCCTTCCGCATACAAAAAAAAAATACATCAAACATTTTGAAAATTTATCAAAATCAATCATTTTTTTTTTTTTAGTTAAGGCGTTTGCGCTTCTGAACACTGGTCGTTAGGTCAACATCAACGCCATCATTACCGCCATTATTATAATCAACAACTTCATCATCAACATCGTTATAAGTATTGTATACATTTGTAAATATCCAATAATAAACATTACTCAGAGGTTTTGTTGATTTTTTTTATTTTTTCGTTTTGCCGATAAAGTATTGTTGATTTGTTAAGACAATGATTTCATTTCAGTTTCATTATTAAATAACCAAAGAAAATGAAAAAATAACGAACCAAAATGTCTGTCCGTTTAACTGTGTAAATATTCCACATTCCCCAAAACATATGAACGAACAATAATATAAATATGATTTTTGACACATTTATCGTTAGTGGCCATCAATAATCGTGTATGAGTGAGCGTATGTGTGATATTGAATCCCTTGTGGTAGGCTACATAAAATACTTAAATTTTTTTTTCTTTCCCTCTGACCTTTTTTCCGATGGCTTTAAGACATTTTAGTGTGAATATTTTTTCACACTTCGAAATAAATTTTAACTGTTTTCATACAGTTAACAGCCGTTAGTTTATGGTTGTTTTGAAATATATCTTCCCAATTTCTACGATGATGGCGTAAATGATGATGATGGTATTATGGTGTGACCAGCAATATCGGTTTCATTCATTTTATATTATTTTGCTTCGTTTCGTTTTTATTTATGTTTTATGCTCTTTTTTCATCTTGGCCCTTTTTGGTAAGTTTTTTTTTTTTTTTTTTGTAAAAATTTTTGTTTGGTTTTTATGCGCTTTTTTCTTTTGGATATAAATTTCCCAAGGGTACTATTCAATTAAGTATCCAAGAATTTATGTCTGGTTATGTGACGTTTGTTATGGCATTCCAGGATTGTGTGGCAGTTGCAGCTTTTTGTATTGAATATTTTATAAGAAAGAGTTTATTGAAATTCCAGTAAAATATTTATTTTCTCATTTTTATAACAATGCAAATCACAAATAAAATTTTAGTACACCAAAGCCCCGATTTGCGTCGGTAATAGGGATCATGAAAATAGAATCGCTTTTTCTATGTAAAACAAATCACTGATTTTTTTATTGATTGGGTGGGTCCAAAATTTAAATATTTAATAAAACCAAATTATATTTATGAAAAAAAAAATAATTCATATGGATACTTGTTTTTAATTTAAAAAAATAATAATGAAATAAATAATTTACATAAAAACAATAACAAAACATTAAAAAACAAATATTTGTATTTAAATTATTTATTTTTCAGAGACTGTATTTTAATACTCTTTTGTTTTATTTCCCCCTAAAAAATTAAATAAAAAAAACTTGTGATTAATCATACTCTATAAATGCACACAAATATACACGATTAGAGTTCTTCCATAATTGATTTACCCTGCGGACACATGGTCAAATTTTTCTTAATATTCTTTTACATATACTGTTTGTCAAAATTTACATAGATTGAAAGCTGTGACGTAGGCTGCGCTCAATTTAAAAGCAATTTACTTTCAACATCATCAAGAAAACAATTTATAAAGACAAGCTTGTGATCAGCTGTTAAATTGGAAGTGAAATTGCCTAACAAATGGAATGGTGAAATTGAAAGCAATCTCGTGGTCAATTTAAAAAGTGTGATTGTGTTAGTAAAAAAGTGAGAGTGTATTGCAAATTGAATGGAACTGAACTGCAAAACTTGATCGTGTGGCAAATAAGTTATATCTATACATACATATATATAAAAATGAAAAATGTTTGTATGTTTGTTTGCTTGTTGGCTTATAGACTCCTAAACTACTGAACTGATTTTCCTGAAATTTTTACAGTAACACCACGTGAGCCCTAAAAATAAAATAGGCTACTTATTTTTTCGAAAGGGGTAGGGGAATTGGTACCCCCATAGAATGCCAATATTAAATATCGTATATCTTAAGAGCCGATGCACGCCTTTTTTGTTGAACTTTAGGTAGTAGGATTTTCTGGGCCCCAAAATTGAAACAAAATAATAGCGTGGTAGGTGGTACCCCCCTTAGGACGCCAATGTTTAATATCGCATATCTTAAGAACTGTTATAGTGAGAATGTAGAAGTCACTCTTATGGCATACTACACATTTGAAAATAAAAATAAAGTGGGTGGGCGCAGGGGTGGAAATATCTCCCATAGGATGCATATATTAAATATCGCTTAACTGAAGAACTATTAAAGGGAGAGTCTTCAAACGTGGTTAAAGCTACTAAACTATAAATAATAAAATATAAATATAAAAATGGGCGGGGTAGATAGAGGATGAGCACTTATTTTTTCGATAGGGGCAGGGGAAGTGGAACCCACCATAAGATGCTAACATTAAGTATTGCATATGTTAAGAGCCGCAGCACCCATTTTCTTAAATTTTTCAGAAGCATCTTCTGAGCAACAAAATTGAAACAAGATAGCAGCAGGGAGTGTGGGACCCCCCCCCCCCCCCCCTAGATCGCTAGTTTTAAATATCTCATATCTTAAGAACTGTTATAGTCAGAATGTTCAAACTTGGTAGGAGTCACTCTTATAGAAAACTTCACATTTGAAAATTAAGGGGAAAGGCGCAGCTGGAACAATACCCCCATAGGATGTACATATATATATATTAAATATCGCGTAACTGAAGAACTATCTAAGCTAGAGTCTTCAAACGTGGTAAAGGCCACTATTATAGTGAACGATAAATTTTTAAAAAATAATCGGCGTGGTAGAGGAAGGAAGGAAATTCCGAATATCTGAAGACAAATGTTTTCAAGCTTTATAGGATCCACTCTTATGGTAAACTACATCTATCAAAATAAAAATAAAGGGGTTAGGTGCAGGAGGAGCAATCAATAATATATAAGCATAAAAGCTTATGAAATTTTGTTCCCTATAGACTTCTAAACTACAGAGCCGATTTTCCCAAAATTTTCACAGTAATTTTCTGATAACCCGGCTCTTAACATAGGCAATTAATATTTTACAATTTTTAAGTGGAGGTGGTACCTCTCATACAATGACAATATTTTACAAATAGCTTAGATAATAATACACAACATCTTCCAAGAGTAGGTTCAATAGGAAACATCGTCATGGCACCTCCCATACGAACTCATGAGATTTCTGTATACATATCAGTAGAACGGGTACTGTAAAAGCATTAAAATTTGCTACACGAGATCAGTTTTAAAAATTTTTTACTAATTGTATTTCGATGGGGTAGCAAAGCGAACCGGGTCAAGCTAGTGTACTTTAAGAATTTATTGTTTTGAAAAAAATTTTTATTTAAAGTTGGAAAAATTTTAAGAAATTAATAATTTGACAATTTTTTTCTGATATTTATCTTTTAAGGATTTCTATTTTTTCCTCATAATGGATTTTTATATTTGAAATTAAATATCTGTAGCATTTTTACAAAACATCTTAAGTCGAGATAAGATAGCAAAAAAGTTTAAAAAAAAATTCAATGAAAAATCATTTTTATCAAAAAATAAAATGTGCCAAAATTAAAGAAAAATTTCGTTTATAACACAAATGTTAACTAAATTGTCTAAGCCTTAGTCTGTTTGGATTTAAGAGTGGATTCTGGTACCTTAAAGGATGTAGAATAAGATGAAATTCGTTTTTCTCAAAACTTAATTTTCACACACTACGTCCCTTTTCTCGGAGAAGGACAGATTTTTGATTAAAAAAAAATTGAATTTTCAGCGATTACGATTTTAGTGGTATTGATAAAAAAGTTTGTAGGTATAGTTATTGAATTTTTAGTCAACAAACAAGTTTATTCAGTCAATTAAAAAAATTTGTTGCCCAAAATGTTAATAGATAAGAATATTAAAAAACGGACACAAGTTGTGAATTCTGTTTTTTCTTTGATTTAAATCAGTGTTCGAAAATAAACAGTACATTATTTAGCGTTCGGCTCACACACCCAAGAACGATATCTATTTTTTTAGTGATTGTGTAGACGCACACAACCCTTAATACCGTTCGCAACTATTTTCAAGATAGAATCGAACATTATATAGTGTTCCGTTCTTCGTTAAAAAACAGAACAATTGTAGTGATACTGCAGTGTTTCTTTTTTTTCATTGATAAAGAAATTAACAAGCAAACAATTTTAGCAACGACCGCACCAAGAACAGTTTGTGTGTGTATTGTGTAAATGTTTTGTTTGTGTAAAATTATTTAGCGGGCTTTTTGTTTTTTTTCCTATGTGTATTTTGTGTTTGAAAAAAATGTTTGGTTTTTTTAACAGCCAAAGGGACGAACATTAATGAGCCGAACCGAACACAATGAAGTTTGTGGATTTAAAAAAAACCGAACGGAATTTAATGTTCTCATCCTTTGTTAAGTTTGATAAAAACATTATTATTTTTGTGTTCGAAAGATGACTAACAGGGAAACGTTTTTTTTAATGATTTTCTACACAAACACTACCGAACCGAACACTAAGGAACGATATTTAGTGTTTATTTTCAAATACTGATTTAGATACTTTTTTTTAATGAATGTGTAGAAATATTTTATTATTTTTCAACATTAAATATGTTTTATTGAGTGCTATATTGCAAAGTGTTATTTTGATATACATTTTCATTGAAACAAATAAAACAATTGTTGAACTAAAATTTTAATTTTAACAAGCTGTGTTGCTAAAAATTTTCTTGAGATATTTTTTCCCGATAACTCCTCTGTACCAGTTCAATATTGTATTCTGTGTGCACCGTTCGTCTTCTGCCAGCACCAGGAAGGTTCCTTACTGTCCCTTGTTGTCGAAAATTTGCTACCAGACGGTTTATTGTTGACTCTGAGGGTCCAACCCGCACATTAAAATAACGACGATATGCACGCTGAGTCAAAACAATGGATCGTTGATTTGAAAAATAACGCTCAACAATTTTGGAACGTTGTTCAATTGAGTACTGCTCCATTTTAAATTCCCCAAGTTTTCTTTACAAAATACTGAAAAGAAAAAATAATTATAATAAAAAAATTATAAGCAATTCAACCCCTTCGGTAATTTTGGGCCACCCTGTACAAGCAATTTGAAACCAAGTTTGTTCCTTTTGCGTGTTTTCAACAGACGAGCACAAGGACAGACGGACACAATGACAGACGGACATTGCCAAATCGACTCACGGAGCCAGAATATAAATACTTAATGGGGCCTGAGATCAATAATAAAACACTGAATAAAAAATTTTATGATTTTGCGAAGACTAATGGTACCTTTAAAAATTAAGCGTTAATTATGCGCTACCCAATAAGACATATAGAAATGCAGTAAAGTCAGTAAATGAACTCTCAACAACTTTTATAAAAAAAAATACATTTCAAGTGCTACGGCAATTTGCTTACTACGAAGCAGGTTTGTAAGGGAGAATACTTAAACAACTGTGTAATGCGCTTTTTGTATCAAAAATGCATTGCTTCAAAGTGGGAACTCGCCATATAAAATTCATGTCTTCCGTCAGCGCAATGGTAAGCGAAACGTTTATGTTTCTACCTAACAAACCTGCTTCGTTGGAAGCTTTTTTTTTATTGGGCAGTTTCACACAAAATGACAAACTTATGGTATTTTCTTTTCTAAAAAGACCACCTTGTTAAAAGGTGCATGCATAAAATGTCTTGCCAACATTCTAATAATGCAATTTCTTTTATGACAGAACAAAACAATAAATTGAAACGCCCTGTTTTTATTTCGTATTTTCTTAATTATTTTTCAAAACAAAAATTTTAGCCAAAAAACTTTCTTCGAGGCTAATGTTGTTGACTAGAAGAACTGAAATATTGCCATATATCATATTCTTGTAAAATGTGTTTTAAAAAGTCATATGCAAACAAATTAGTTTTGAATAAATGACCTTGAAGGCAAACTTTGAGGGGCTGATGCACCCCCTAAAACACAACTTATCGCTATGAAATTTGTTGTATTTTTTTTAATAAAACTGAACCGAGTTGGTGGAAAAGAATATAAGAATTAAAAAAAAAATTCTCCATACAACTAACGGATTCGCTAATAATTACATCTAAATTTATTATGATTAACATGATGATAATATGATGACTCCTTAACTTATTTTGGTTAACATGATTATTATATGATAACTTCTTAACTTATTATAATTACCAGGATAAGAATATGATTGAGGGAAAAATATTATGATGCAATTTTACGAATATATTTGGTCATAATATGATTCAATTATAATGGTAATATGCAGGGCTGTGGAGTCGTCCGAAAAAAGTACTAACTCCGACTCCAAATGCTGAAATTTTTTAAGTGCGACTCCGACTCCGACGCCGACTCCTACTCCTACTATAATCTTGATGCTAAATGTATAAGAGACTCAGTGATGTTAACTTTTATTTTTTCATTACCGTACGGCCATCTAAAAATTAGAGTTTTTGAGAAGCAATTACCGTACGCAAACATTAATGTGCTGTTTCCAAATGACAGGCGATTGATTATGTAGCAAAATTTATATGAAAAGCACTCAGTCCATCGCCTGTAATTTGGAAACAGCACATAACAGCAGCATTCATAAACCATTTATTTAAATTTTAAATGTGTTTTAAGAAGATAATTTTTATTTTGGAAATTTTTTTTAAATTTGTATATGCCGAAAAACTTTGGAGTCGGAGTCGCGAGTTTTTGTGGGTACTACGACTCCGACTCCGACTCCGGCACAAAAACATCAACTGCGACTCTTCAACTCCGACTTCACAGCCCTGATAATATGTTGACTACAGTCATGAATCTTTTTATAATATATTGCGCTTAGAATATTTTAACACAATAATGTTTTTTCTTTTTGTGTATATAGCAATTAATCTAGAGACAAAATATAGTCAAATTGCATACTTCATTTATTATTTCCTTATCTTTTCCCCATTTTAAAAGACTTGACATTTTCGAATTTTTAATTTTAAAATAATAAAATAAAAAATTCGGTACTAAATGAAAGAGAAGGCTCCGTAGAATTTTATTTAGTTCTCCTGAATAATTCTTGAAAAATGTTAAGTCCTTTAAAAAGGACAAAAGATGAGGAAATGATAAATCAAGTATGCAGTTTGACTATGTTTTGTCTTTATTCATCAAAACTGCTAACAGAGTATAAACGCACACAGAGGACTTTATTTTGGTAACAGTAAAGCAATTTGTGAGCACCATTTTTTAATGCAGTACAAATTCGAAAACGAGCACATACTGTGTTCCCTATCTAGGCTATTGGTCCAGGGATTCTTTTTGAAAATTTGAATGCAATAAGTTGGATTAGTTAATAAATTTATTTAGATGATTGTAGTGATTTTATTAAAACTACATACCCAGAAAAAACTTCGCCTACAAAATAATGTGTTAAGTAATCAGAAAAACATAAAAGCATTACTTACAATTCTACTGAAAGAACCAATGAATTTTATATGGGATGTCCCAAAAATAACGCATTCAAAAGTAAGTCATTATTTTTTTACATTAATACATCCAGAAGAAAGTAGTTATAGAAGTTGTTATAGATGTAGTTATAGAAGAAAGCTACTAAATAATGAGTTAAAGAAGCTATTCATTTTGAAAAAGTAAGCGAAGTTTTTACTGGGTAGTGAACCAACCAAAAAAAATTTATCTTCAGGGCAGTTACCGTCGAAGCAAAATCTTAATTTTTAAAGGTAACACAGCTTTAGTGGTACACTATTATTAACGATCTAGAATAATTTAATGTATTAACCGATAATTAATTGTTAAAATGAAAGACTGTTCAAATACCTTATTTTCTTATAGGTCGCCCTGGATTTTGCTTAAGAACAGTTTTATACCCTTCACCCAAGGTAAAAGGGTATATATATCTTTGTCATTCCGTTTGTTGTTTCTACAATATTGATCGTAGACCCTATAAAGTGGCAATGTTCTGTATTAGTTTGTTTTTTATACCCTCCATCACAATTTGTTTTGAAGAGGGTATACTAAGTTAGTCATTCCGTGTGAAACTTATTTATTATTCATCTCATACCCCATGGCTCCTTGAGTTATTCTAAGTCGATTTAGACATGTCCGTCTGTCTGTCCGTCTGTTAAAAACACGGTCACTTTCGAAAAACTCTAAAGCAATAAACAAACTTGGTGTAAAATTGCTGGTAGTTATCCTAAGCAGTTTTGGATTGAAATCCAGCAAAATCGGTTCAGTAAGATCAGACCTATGAATCAGAATGTGGAACCACCACCTTAAAAAATTGATAGTTTTGTTACAAAACATAACATAAATGGTGGAACAAGGCACGGAATGAGATGCAAAATTTCGTGAAGATCCGTCCATAATTTAACCTAGGCCCCATATAAACACTACTCCCGGAACAATGCACTAAATGTAACATTTCGTGGAGATCCGTCCCTAATTTATTCTAGGCCCCATATAAGCCCTACTCCCGGAAAACAGTATAGCGCCATAATAAAGAACGCTATTATAACAAAATTTAATACTTCATAGTTTTATATGACTAGAAAGCTCCATATGAAGCTCACCTTGGTAAATTAATTAAATTAAAAAAAATTTCTTTTAACTTAGCTTCATATGGCCAGAAAAAATGTCATGCAATTTTGTAATATACGGTCCATAATTTACCTTTGATCCCATATTTAGCAGTCTTTTGAAATGCACTGTAAGCGCTGAAACTAATTTCACCACTGTATTGAAATTTATGTTTTTAATACCAGAAATCACTGCGGAATTTTGGGAAGATTGGTTCATAACTTACCACGGCCCAATATAAGTCCCCCTCCTAAAAATCATTTAAGTTCGACTTAAACTGTTAGTTAAAATTGCTAAAAAATGCATGCCACTTTCTGATTGTCTGTCAAAAATTTAAAATATGGGGGATTTCATGTCAAGTGACCCAATTTTTAAATCGATGTCTTCCGATTTGAATAAAAAAAACATTCCCGCTAAAAATAATAAAAAAAAGTTTAAATTTAAAAAAAAAAATTTTTTAAAGATTGATGATCATGAGCTATTAAAGCTACTTCGGACAAATTTTGCTAACACCAATAGGTAATAAGTTAAATAGATGAGAAGGAACACCTGTATGGCAAAATGTCAAACTTTGACCCCCTCTATCTCAGAAACTTATTAACCAAGTCGGAAGAGATCGATTTAAAAATTGGGTCACTTGACATGAAATACCCCATATGTCAAAATAGACATAGACAAAATATAGATATAACTCCTGAAATATTCGATATATAGATGGACAGTTTCAAAGCCGAATATTGCACAGCCGAATATTGCACTCTAACTTGTTTTTATTTTTATTCCATCTTTTGGGTTTTTTTTATTGCGGAATTTTCTTGCGAGCTTTAGTTTTCTGATATTAGGGTTGTACGAACAGAGATCTGCTGGATAAATACTTGAACGGGATATTTAGGGTCACTGGCCTCTAAGGGCAAAACATTGATCCATCATACCTTAAGATCGGACTGTAAATGCCAAGATATAACGAAAAATGCCCCCTACGTTGGGCAAAAAAGATTTTTGGAAACCTACTGGTAAAAATACTTTATATTAGAGGGTTAACGGCGCACTTTTTTCCTTGTAAGGTGGTACGCTGTAATGTAAAGCGCAGTTGATTTAAGGATGTCCGTCTGTTTTTCTAAGCGTTTGGAGAACCGAAAGAGAGGGAAGGGATAAGTGGGCATGGTACCTCCTGTGCATAGACGGAACAGATTTATCTTTTACAAATTAGTAACATGTATCTTGGTTATCAATTGACAACATCCAACCAAAATTGAGAATAAGCCGTGGCACAAAATCAATTTTTTTACATCTAAAGATACCGTTCTTATAACTTTTTATTATTATCGCTGTATGGTGAAGCGTATAAACGATTCGTAATAGCCGAATATAGCAATCTTACTTGTTGAGACTTAAACCTTTTGCAAGCTCGTCAAAAACTTTGGTCTGCTTCACTTCGTGACTATAAGTAACTCTGAAAAGCATTTAAAAATAAATTGTTAGAAAAAAAAAAAAAAACTAAGACAATATTAACTGTCAAGATTGTATTCAACATCAACTGAATGACATGTTTTAACTAAAGCTACTACAAATTTAATCAATCTTATAAAAATGTAACATGTTGCCATACATTTATTTTGATCTGTATTAAATAAATTTTTTTATCCTAAAAAAAAGTGGTATGTAATAAAGAAATCTCAAAAACAAACCCTTTTTACACAGAATATAAAAAAATAAAAGTATATTTGTAAAGTAACAAAAAATTTAATTAAACTTACATCAAACGAGTATTACCTACATACAGCCCATCATTTGTCTGGCTGGCTACAGTCTCCACTTACTTTGGTCATCATCATCATTTGATGGCCCGTAGTCTCAATTTCATTTTATTGTTGTTTTGGTTGCAGTTGCATATTAATTTTATTTCCCATTTTTTTCATTTCTTAATAACTTTTAATTTCTTTGGAGATTCTTTTGTGGTTGGTGTGGCAGAAGTTTGGAAGTGAAATCACCGTCTACCAACTTCTTTGTAGTTTTGCGCTTTGAGGGTAATTAAGAAACCATTTGTGTTGTGCGTACGTGAAGATAGGAAATGGACAATACGCTCTGGAACGACTGACTATCAGATGGATTATGCAGATGCTAATGTTGCTGTTGTTTATTTAAGCATGTTATTGCATAAATATATAATAATAATTTAAGTTGATTTAATTTTCTTTTGCTTACAAATGACTCGATTTTAATTGTAGAAACTTATAGACTTTTTGAAACCCTTCAATACTTAACTTTAAACATAATTTCCACTTATAAGAAATTTCTAACAATAAATATACACTTAAAAGACTGACAGACATACGAGTAAATAGTCATATCAATCAATCACAAAATGACAAATTAAATTTATTGACAACATTGTGCGAAATGCAGTACAACGCTCCAATGTAACCAACATGCAACCACGAACATTTTCCAGCTACAACAAAGTAAAGAATACATTCATAAAAAACCATCAAGAATGTGGTGGCAGCATTTCAAACTAGAATTAAAATGATGACATTGATAATCTATCTGCAATTTATGCTCTTGGGAATTGAATCAATGATCTCAAGGCAGCCAAGGCAACTAAAAAGTCAGATAGAAAAAATAAAGAAGTTGAGGTTTTTCATTATTTTTTACTTTGGCATAGAAGAAATTACTGAATGATTTACACAGACAGAAATGATGACAATTTGTCAATGGTGCATGACAGCTTGGCAAATGAAGTGAAATCAAAGAGAGATAAAAATGCTATAAATATTTGTGAATAAAGATTATAAAATAAATTATTGATTTAATAAAAAAAAACTTTATTTCTAACAACACAGGCCGACAAACTCTGTTGTAAAATTATTTTTTAGTTACAATAATAAAGGCGATCCAAATACATAATTTCTTTTGAAATCCAAATCTGTACTCAGAACTTCGGCATAATCATCAACATCAGGTTTTCGAGATATCTTAGCTGAAATTTGTTTTCGGAATATTCAAAACGTTATAACTGCACGAAATCATGATTTTTTTTCATCAAACCCGATATGTCGTCTGAAATTTTTCCCAATGACCTTTAAAATAAATATTACACCTTTGTAATATCATGTTCCCTCTCTGTGATATCTTAACCTGAACTAAGAAAAATTCGGCTTTTTGCTATATTCATGAGATGAGAGATTTTCATGCACTAAAAAATTTAAAATAATGCGCATGAAATATGCACTAAAAAATCCAAAATATGCACTAAAAAACTAAAAAATATGCACGAACAACTAGAAAAATTTCCATAAAAAATCGTTTTTTAATTTCACTAAAAACAAAAATACAGTCAAATCCCGATAATACGCAATAAACTGTCGGCCCCTCGCTAATTCGTAATATTTTTTCAAATAAAATCTTCTTTACCTTTTATAAATCGTAATTGCTTGCTAACTACCACTTATGATTAGTAATAATAACATACATGGAAAGAAAAATATTTTGTTAACCGCAATTTTTGTTTATTTATTTATATTCTGAAGATTAGTTTGTGACATGAATAATAATTTAATATTATTAATAAAGAAAAATGTTAAAGCGTACGCATCGTTTTAGTAAATAAATTGAAAAACCCCGTTGATTCGTATTTATTTTATTCTAATCCCGTTAAATCGAACCCCGCTAAATCGAAAACCCCTTTAATTCGTAAGAAATGGCCGGTCCTTAAATCAGTATTGTTTTATTAAAAGTAAAAAAATGCTAATACATTTTGAAAAAATTTATTATCAGATCCCACTTTGATTCCAGTTCAAATAAAAAATATTTGAAATTTATTTTATTTTTTGGAATCCTGAATTTTTTTTGCAAAACGTTTTGGATTTTTCTTGAATTTGTCCGGCTATTCTTGTTACCACATTGTTAGTTTTACCTTTTGCAATATCAATTAATTTGACTGGAGTATTAAGTGAATTAAATCCCTCCTAATTAGTTATTGTTTCACCAATCTATCCGTAATTGAGAAATACAAACGCTTATTGGCTTCTGATGTTATGTAAATTTAATATTTATTTTCCTTTTTTCGGCATCAGCAAGCTCTTCTCTAACATTTTCGAAGTTTTGTTTATTGAATTCTGAAGCATCAAGCCAGGCCAACATGTTGCTATTATTGGCTGCGGTTGAAGGGAAATCAAGTGATACATTTCACTAAAAATTGCAATATTATCGAATTGGCTTCTAAATTCCCTGCAACGCGGTAAAACCCATGTGGCAAGCAAGTAACTTGTAACAGTTTTGGATAAAATATGTTAAACCCATTGGAGGCCTTTACCATGTAAGGTGCTGCATCGGTTTAAAATCTCTTGTGTTTAAAGCAAAGATCCAAAAGGATTTATTTATTATATAAAACTTTTTTTGGAACTTTTTTATAATATGGAAATTAAAAAAATACCTCAAAAATGTCAAAACATGTAAAAATATGCATTCGAAACCTAAATATGCAAAAATATGCATTTTCACCAAAAAATGCAGCAATAAGCAAAAACAAAGCGATGCCATTTTAATGCAAATTTAATGATTCAGAAAGATAATTGGTCGAATCGCTCTAAAGCTTTCGACAAAAAACATGCATTTGGAAATGGAAATCACATCCCTATTCATGATATTCCAGGGTTTAAAAAACTGCAGTCGATTCCAAAAACTGTCGAACAAAAAACGCAAATTTGTGTACAACTTTTCGCTTTTTGAGTTGGTCTGACTGCGACTGTTTACATTTAATGAACCAGAAGTAAAAGCAAAAGATTATGCCAATGGCAAATGAAGAAGTGGAAGAAATCACAGTTTTTCAACTTTGACTGCAGTTTTTTAAACGCTGATATTTTCGCCATTTTATTTTATCTTTTTTGTGAATGTTTTTTTTTTGCTAAATATTTGTATTTCTTAAGTTTTTTTTGAGTGTTTAAGGTAGCACTTACATATCTGTGGCATTTTTACAAAACATCTTAAGTCAAATTTAAAAAGTTGAAAAAAAGTTGTTAATCATACGAATTTTCATTAAAAAAACATTTTTGTTTACGTTTTAAAAATTTTGTATTGTAAACGAAATTTTTCTTTAATTTTGGTTTATTTTAATATTTGATACGAATGACTTTTTCGCCGATTTTTTTTATTAATTCTTTTTTGCTATCTTATCTCGACTTAAGATGTTTTACCAAAATGCCACAAATGTATACCTTTTAAATTTGTTTGTTTAATTATCACAGATCAGGGCTTCATTATATTTCTGAATTTTCAAAACCCGTATTCAATAAATTTTTGTGAATTTTGTCCTTTATTCTTTTTTAAATATTTATTACACGTATTATTACTAATAAAACAATTTTATAAAAAAAAAACCTTATTTGCAAAGATGATTTTAAAAGTTATAAATATTTGTGATGATTTTAGTCAAATATGCTAATGTGAAATAACTATTTCATAAATATTTCATTCTAATCCATTTCTCATTAATTTAGCATTCTAATAGATTATTAAGCGCATTTAATATGACATTGATTTTGTGGTTTATTAAATAATTTTATTATTGTTTAATTGTGTTGCCACTGCCACATTCTCTGGGGTTTATGTTTGTTGGCGTGGCCGCTTAATTAAATTAGTCTGATGTCTGGTTAAACGAATCATACATATAAATTTATTCATTTCAATTTAATTATTCGTTTAAAATGCCACATGAGAATTAAGTAAAAATAAATAAATTGTTTTAAATAGATTTTAGCAAAATACAATTAAGGTTGACTTAACATGAAATTAACCCCAGATATACCAAAAGCAATATAAAAAATTAACCCTAGATATACCAAAAGCACCAAAAAATTTCTGACACTACAAAATTTAATTTTTATTTATAAAATTTCCCCAACTTTAGGAAAAATATTAGTTCGTTTTGTTTTTTTTTAATATACTACTTGTAAATTATTAAGTGGATTAATTTAATGTTGGCAAATAAATAAATTTTTATACGAATTTAAGCCATCTATAAATCATTTGCAAATCTACTTTTGAATTATTTGCAACAAAAAGAAGAAAACAAACTTGTTGGAATTCCAAGAAAATGTATAATTCATTCACCAGATCGGGCAACAAAAAACTATTTGAAAATAACAACATGTAAAGTGTTGACAATATCAGTTGCATACATTTAATTTTATGTGGAACGGACAAAAGGAAAATTGTATTGAAAAAAAATATTAGAAAAAATCGGTCTAAAAAATGCTTGCTCAAATTAAATGGCGCTAGAAATGTGTAATATTTATAAGCGTAGAAGTAAATAGTCTTACAATTAAAGCGATGAGACACTAAAATGAATTTGTAAATAATTTAATTTTAAGGCACCGTGGTGCACCGCCTTGCTTTATTGCAGGAAGTTGTTTGAAATGCCAATAGTGTGCGAAATATTTTTACGTACCTTGTACTTTCGCAAATGTAAAATCTTTTTATTAATAAGGGTTTTCATGATATCGCCTAAAATACCCATTTGTGCAAATGTGCACACTTGCGAGACTCGTTTCATGAAGATCCTTTTGAATTTTTATGTAATTTAAAACAATTAATATCATTTCAAACTGAAACGTCGATAAAAAATATATTAGAAAAGTTGAAATTTGTGAATAAAAAAGCAACAACAATATTATAAAATATTTTTTCATATTGTGTTTGCTTTCAATGAAATTGGTGCGTAGCGTTTTACACAATTATACCGTGTTCAGATATACCTTTTTTATTGAGTCAATATTCGGTTTATTGCCATAATAATCTTTCTGTTCACACATACACAATTTAGCTAACTCAATTAGCAATTGGCAATTAACTTAAGCAAAATGTAAACAGCTTTTGACATCTTTAAAGAAAAAACAATATAAACATCTGGTTTTTGCGCAGACCTAATGGAAGGACCTTTGTTTTTGTTGTTTTGTTTTTGCCAAAAATGTTAAAACACTTTGTTAAGTGAGTTGGGTTTTACTCAATAAAAACACTTGTGACAGTGTTGCATTTTAATTTTACTCAATATTTATAACAATTTCGTATTAATTGAGCAATAACTAAATTGCAATTTTGTATGGATAATTGAGCTCAATAGTGGCATTTGTTGAGTAAAAGTCAATTAAGGATCATATCTGCACACGGTATTAGGCGCTTAGTGTTAATTGGACCATATTTCCCTGCTGGTAGTGTTTGACTATTTCCAGAAAGATTTTTCTTCTGAACAGTTTGTAGCAATAATGCCTACAAAAAAATTCGTAAAGTTATGTATACATTGGGCTTAACATCTGGAGGATTCCGTTAATGGAATATATCGGATAAATTATGTGCATAGCGCAAGTCTTCTGTATTTTCCAAAAAACATTTTTAAGTTGATAATGCAAATGAATGCATAACTTGCTAATGTCTTTTTTATATCATCGGATACTTTTCAATGAGTTTGTTTGCTTGAATTTAAACTCCCTTATATTTAATTCAGATTCATTTTTAAAAAAATTTTAAGTTTACAAAAAGTTTTTCGTATGCATTATTATGAGAATTTTTTTTCCCGGAGTTTTTCGATTCCCGGGAAAACGGGAAACATTTTTAAATTTCCCGGGATCCCGGGATCCCGCTCCATATAAATAATACAAAGTAAATTTGTTTTAAATTAATGAAAAAAACTTTTTTTTTTTAAAGCGTAAGGGAACTTGTTTACAAAGTAAGTAAAAGAAATGCCTAAATACTCCCAAAAATGAATTAAAGGTTGAAAGAGGAACTTGAATTATTATTACCTTACGCTTTTATATGTACATTTTTCGTATCATTATGCTCTAGATACAAGATCAAAAGATAACATAAACATAACAATTTAATTCATAAAACAATAATAAAAACAAACAAAAATTATGGTACTCAAGTTTTGAGATCAAAAAGTAAATTTATAAAATACATAAAATATTTTAAATAAATATGTTTTATAAAAATATTAACATTTTTTAACAGCTTAGGAAATAACATTAAGACACACTCAATGCGTTTGAAAGTCGGCAAAGAGTATATTTCTTATTTTATTTACTTATTACCATGTTTCCGAAACATTTCGTTCACTTTTTACCGAGATTAGACAAATAGTTTAAAGTGCAAATGTTATAGTTGTTGCATATTTCTAATTCACAATCCGAAGTAATTTTTCTTTTTTATAAACAACGTCTTTATCAGCCAAATGTATGATAAGGTTGATGCAAAAAAAAGCATCAAACGGACTTCTTCTTACAAGATCCACCTGTAATCTTAAGGACAATGTGTTTGTAAAATTATATGTTGTAGTATCTAATACGAGTTTCCATAGTTTTTTTTATTTATGCTTCTGTTTGACCAGGAAATGTCATATAATCTGTCACAAAATGAAACAAATTTATGCTTATCACCTTATAAACATATCGTCATATCTCAAAATTTTTTTTTAATTTTAAGTTAATTAAGCAAAGTGTTTCTTCTACTTTCTCGTAACAAAACATCGATTTTTATCTCAAACTGAACCGAAGTTATAGCAAAATATACATATGTATTTTTAAATCGGTACATTTTAACTTTAATCGCATTTTGCCATTTTGTAGATATGACCTACTGCAATAAAGGAGCGATATTTTTGGACATCTCCTATTTGTAAGACTTGTCCATGGACAGTTAAAATTTACTGCCTGCATCTTATTTTGAATTTATGTTCTTTATAAACTCTTCACTTCACTAAATTTCTAATTAACAACTGTTGTACGGCACATTCTGCTTTTGGTAGATTTATTGCGTCAGAAGACATTGATTTACGAACGTACTCACTTCTTCTTATTGATCTAATCGACAACCCATCAACAGATGCTAATTTTTAGAGAATATAAAACTAAATTTCAAAGTATAAATAGCTTTTTTCTGAAACTATGAGGAACTTTTATCTCCCGTGATTCCGCAACAAAAATCCCGGGAAAACGGGAAAGAAAATAATTGAAAAAACCCTAGTTATTATGTTCGGACAACTTATTGTACACTCGGAGTGTCCACAATGGGATGATAAATATTTGTACGAAAATTTTCATATCTAAAATTTGAGTTTGACAATACTGAAAAAATAATTCCGATTCGTTAATTATCGCCTGAAATAAAATTGCTTTCGAATCGAGAAAGTACTCGATCACGAATGCCAGAATTAGGCCCATACGTTTGGATCACAGATGACAAATGAACGTGAGATCCCTGAAGGTTTTTATTAGAGTAATTTAAACGATCTAAAATTATTGTAATTTTAGTTGCGATCCAATAACTTGCAATTGTGTGGTCGGTTTATCGTTCAGGTTTTCTACAATAAAATTTAATGCATTAATTATTGCACCATTGCGAGCAGACCAGTGAGTTTGCGGAGACTTTTGAGTCTTAAATTTGGTGAGAATCCTCTCAGTTAACTTAGGCAATTCAACTTAATACCGTGTTCAGGTATGCACCTTAATTAACATACAAAATTTCAATTTAGTTATTTTCCAATTAGTACGAAATTTTTATAATATTGAATAAAATTTAAATGCAACACTGTCACAAGTATGTTAAGTGAGCAAAACATAACTCACATATCGCATTTGGCGAACGAAATGTCAACAAAAAATGGTCCATTAATTAGGTCTGCGCAAAAGCCAGATGTTCATTTTGTTTGTTCTTTAAAGATGTCAAAAGTTATTTACTTATTGCTTGTGTTAATTGCTTATTGTTAATTGAGTTAACTTAATTGTGTATGGTGAACAGAAAGATTATTTTGTCAATAAACCGAATATGAAGTCAATAAAAATTTACATCTGAACACCATATAAACAAGACCTTTTAAATTATGGGGTCTTGTAAATGACACTAGGAAATTTCATATTATATTCCTGAAAATATCAATTCCAATATTTTAATTTCCCATACTTAAAATTATAACTGGCTTCTTTATGAATACTGTGATCAAATATAATATCGTGTTTAAACAATATTTTGTAAAATGTTTCCAACAGAGGAGCCTAATTAACTGTTAAACAATATAGAGCAATTACAGAAAATTTTATAAATTATGAATTTGTCAACCAAATAGGATAATTTTTGGTCCTTATATCTTTAGAGTTTTGAATATTTAAACTTGGCTGTTCTCCGGGCTTTAAAAACTATATTTGTTAGTAGCTGACTATCCCTTTCATACCGTCTAACGCTCTCATTGTGTTATGCATTTCTAGAGTTGGTTTATTTCTTTTTTTTAACACCAGGCAAGTTGTGTCATATCAGACAGCTGTTGCTACAGTTGCTGCTGCTTGTTGTTGCTGTTTGCAAGAGTAAGCATTTAAAAGGGGAGCTAAAGAATAAACAAACCTGTCGCCAACTATATATTTTTTATTCATATTGAAAATAAGCATGTTTTTCTTTGTGCGTATGTAGCAATAAAAGAATACTTCAACAAGATTTCTGATTTGAGGTTAATTGGACTATAAAATGCCCTAAGTAACGGTAATAGCTATTTACGAAGAAATGCAGCTGAGTATTATTAGAAGTCAATATCTACTTTATAAAATCCATTAAACAACTTTTGTGTGTATGTAAAACAATTTAGCACAATTTTTAATTTGAGGCTAAATTAACTATAAGATCAATATTTAGCTCATTTCTTTACCGACAACTTTTAATAAATAAGTGGAATAATGCATTCCAATGCAAGTGATTTAAAAAAATCAATATAAACATTTTTGAAAATTTATAACATTAGAACATAACTCACTAAATTACTTTTAAGTAGAAAGAGCTGGAAATTTAACGCTGCTCAGTTGTAAAGAAAAAGCGTTATATTCAAATGTGCCAAATCATATATACCCTTCGCCACAGTTCTGAAAATTGCTCCTTGTATGCACAGAAAAAATAAAAATTAATTTCAATTAAAACATTTGTGATATATAATAAATAATTAATTAAATTTGCAACAGTAAACAAATTAATAGTATCAATTAAAATTTTAATTCACTGGATTAAAAATTTAATTCACTTAATTAAACGTTTAATTATTTTATTATATATTATTATAACTTATTTTATTTTTTATTAATTCTTTAATTAAAAAAAGTTGGCGATAATTTTTTTTTGTGTGGTATGGGTGCTATCGTGCCAAAATACTTATTCCGGCATCAAATTTGTATATACCCTATGTGATCTTATATGTCTATTTTTAAACCCTGAAAAAGTTTAATAACTTTAATTATTAAACATATATAGAAATTTGAGCATAATTTTATCAACCTAGCTTGTGTTGTGTGGCCGCTATCGTACCAAAGCCCCTAATTCGGGAGGATCGTTATATGGAACTCACGTGATATTATAAATGGCTCATTGTTATTATTATAAGATTATATTTAAGAAATACTAAGCCAAATTTTGTGCGGCATGTGTTCGCCCCCGAGGGGTGTAGGGATCATCTAAAGGATAGTCTTTTGGTCTTACATACTCCCGGGATACGACAAACATCCAAACGACAGGGCTTATGAAGTTTTTGGATTTCTTGAGTTCGTAATTTCAACAAAGTACTTAACCACGGGAGGCAGTAGCCCACGGTGAGCACCAGGCATTGCTTGACACTTCCGATGTATGCTTCTTGCAAGAAATGATTCCTGTATTTCGGGATGAGTGTCTTTGTGGTAGCCTAGTGTTTTTTAAGAACGGCTACTTTCGGGGATCATGTGGTGTCTGTGGTTTATACCTTTGAGTGTAAGCCACTGGTCTGACTATTGGTTGAGAATCCCGATGTATGCTTCTTACTGTTACTATTCGACAGAAACTGCTGGATTTAAATAGCGGTGGATGTTATATTGCTCCAGCTCTTAAACAAGGGGCGAATGTATAATTTTTGTAAAATTAAACACACAAAATTGCTAACTATGTGTTAAATTCCGTACACACACGGGGACGGCGGTAAACGCATAATTTCACAGCAAAGCGGATTGGATCTACCATAACGTGAAGCCCAAAGGCACTTACTCATGTAAATCGTTGTCATATATTTGGCAAAAGTATCCCCGTGGATATGCGGGAATACATGTAAGGTATGTTTCAACCATCCTCTGAGGAAATATTCGGTGACGTAGTTTGTAATGGTCAAGAGACTTTAGTTCTTAAGTCAATCGCACCTTGTAAGCATGTAAATGCAAGTCTTTATGCATAATGTTCATCACCGACGAGCGTGAGAGGTGCAAGTCTTGGGCACGACGAGTTGAGGTGGACGGCTCTTCAGCCACACTATCGCGAACAGCAGCAATATTTTCGGCAGTACTAGCATGCACTGGTGTTTTCTTATCTCCTACGTACGCACATTTGGACGATTAAATTCACCAAAAAATGAAGAGGTGCACGATTTGCATTTTGGACGTCCATTTTCATAATAAGCCTGAATAACTTTAACGCGTTTCTCGATTGTGTATCTTTCCATGGTTCGAATGGAGTTAGTCTGAAATTGATAAATGTCAAATGAAATATAGAAAAAACTTGACGTCTCGGTATGGTTCGCATTCTTAAGATCACGGCTAACCAAAAATTGTATCTAGTACCTCGAAGTCAGTAGCCAACGG
The DNA here is from genome assembly GCA_949318255.1 of Pollenia labialis. NCBI lineage: Eukaryota > Metazoa > Arthropoda > Insecta > Diptera > Polleniidae > Pollenia > Pollenia labialis. Next base: position 50,993,957 of record OX439142.1, read on the forward strand.
AAACACAGTTCCAGAATAGCTATTGGTTGATGCCCCATCGCTGATTATGTGGCGGTTGTCTATTAAAACCAAAGTCAACTTTTACATTCAAAATGGCTTCCTGTGACTGCTGGTGGCGCTTACACACAGGGGTGGTTGGTAAATTCATTGTTTGTCACCTATTGGTAAGACAACGATGAGATAAGGCAGGAGGTGCTTATTTAAAACTTCTTACATTAGGGAGAACTAAGTTTACTTAAGGTGAAAGTAAAAAAGGAGAAAGTTCATAGATTATAAAGAGACTTCATATTTGTCGTATTATTAACATTATTTTGAATATAATTTTTGTGTGCAATACATAAATAGCTGTATTTTAAAAAGATCATTTACATATTCGGATTTTCGAAAAGAACCGAAACGTGTTTGAGAGCTTCTTAAGGACAGGAGAGCACAATTATGTTTTTACCCTTTTTTATCCCCAAAATGTAAAAATTTGAAAATAACTACCACGCTCATGTCAATTTAATTGTTGATTCAATAATAATATTATATCTTTAATGGTTGATAGTAGTGTTCTAAAATAAACACTAAATATTGCTCCTTTGTGTTTAGTTCGGTAGATTTGTGGAAAACACGAACGCTAATAGTTTTTGTGTAGAAAATCATTAAAAAAAATAACGTGTCCCTGTTTGTCATCTTTCGAACACAAAAATAATACTGTTTTTATCCAACTCATCAAAAGATGAAAAGATTTAATTCCTTTCGGTTTTTTTAAGCCCACAAGCTTCATTGTGTTCGGTTCGCATCAATAATGTTCGTCCCTTATGGCTGGTAAAATAACCAAACATTTTTAATCAAAATAAAATATACATGCGAAAAAAAACAAAAGCCAGCAATATAATGTTACATGCGGTCGTTGCTAAAATGTTTTTGTTTGTTAATTTCTTTTTTCAATGTAAAAAAAGAAACATTATAGAATATTAAAATATAATGTTTGTCTACAGTATCACTACAATTGTTCTGTTTTTTTAACGAAGAACAGAACACTGTATAATGTTCGGTTCTTTCTTAAAACTAGTTACGAACGGTATTAAGGGTTGCGTTCGTCAAGACAAACACTAAAAAAATAGATATCGTTCCTAGGTGTGTGAGCCGAACGCAAAATAATGTACTGTATAATTTCGAACGCTGGTTGATAGCGACTAAAAATACTTAAAAGTGTCATATGATGATCTCAAAAAACACTTTTCGTTAATGTTAGTTTTCGGTACTTGTAGGTATTGTATAAATAAAATAAAAAGAAAACGTGATGTTCGTTAATGGAATAATGGTTATTTTAGAGTAGTTACGAAAAATCGGATTCATCCACAACGCGACGTCACGTTTACGTTAGGCTAACTATTTATATATTAGCTCGATAAGGACAATGCAACAGCTTATCCGCAACGTATTCGCTTACGTAAGAGTAACGAGACTTTAATATATTGCGTTATTACAAAATTGATTATTTGGAAATGTTTTTGATAAAGTAAGTAACTAAGAAATATCCAAATGAAAACATTTAGGCATGCATTTTTTATATGTTTTTATTTAAAGAAAAGCGAAGCTAAGTGGCAAGCCCTATAACGAACTTTATTTACTTTCCTAATGATGAAGAGTACTTAAAAATAAAATATGAGATTATTTGGTTACTTTTCATACAATTTCCCTTATTTTTTGTTTTTGTCAATTTCATTAAAAAAATTTTTACTAATTTGTGTTGCCTGTTTTATGCAGATGCAACACGTCACAACGACGCGTCGTTGTAAAAATATTTAATTTCTTATTTTTTTTAATTTTGTTTTATTTTTATTTGGTTGGCCTTAATAAAATAAAGATTGTATGGTGTTATTTTCCCACTTTTTCGTAGTTGTCGCGCGTTATTTATTCTTGAATTGCATAATTTCTTTTATTTTGCTCCTCTTTTTTTCATTTCATGTTCAATTCACACTTTTGTTTTCGTTGTAAATCTTTAATTAGTTGTGTCGTATTTCTTTGTGTGAATACGTTTGGTCGATGTTTCTTTACTTCTTGATTATATTCAGTTAAATTTTTTTTTCGTGTGTTGTGGGATGAGGAAAAAAAATAAAATAAAAAGAAAAGTATCTAGCATTTTCAGCACCTTGTTATATGAGCAAATTCAGTGTATATTTTTGTATGGCCTGTTTGTTGGCCTCAAACATGTGTGCGTCTGCTAAAAGAACATGGACAGGGAAAATGCATTAAATTAATTAATTTTTTTTGTATTGTAAGTTACAACCATAAAATAAGCAAAAGAAAAATGAAGACAAAATCAACGTAGCTGCTTTAATGTATTGGTCAATAAAAAGAACGAATGTGTTTTCTTAAACATTTACATGCATTTACAAATTATTACAAGTGTTTAAGAAATTAATATAAATTGTAAGAGACAAGACAAAAAATTTTCAAAGAATATTTAAAATTTGTTTAATTGTTTTCGACTGTTACAAAGAAAATGTTAAAGAAAAATTTTGAAATAAAATCTAACTTTGTATATTTTAAAATACATTCAAATCTTTATGAAAATATTTATTTATATATCTTATTAAATCTTGTTCCTGACATATTATTCTAAGAACTTAGTTTTTTATATCTTACTCGCTTATACCCGGTGTGCTTCGCTAACGCTATCGTTATAAAATGAAAATTTTTTATTTTTAAAAAAACATATTAAAAAATATCATGAAATTTTTTGAATTCTTCCTTTTGTATGGACGTCAAAGTTGCTCGTATACCGTGTTCAGATATGCACCTTAAATGAGGCTTAAGCAATAAATGGCTCTATGAGCTAAATTATCCATATAAAATTGCAATTAATACGAAATTGTTCAAAATATTGAGTAAAATTAAAATGCGACCCTTTCACAAGTGTGTTTAGTGAGCCAAACACAACTTAGTAAACAAAGTGTTTTGATATTTGGTACTGAAACTACAACAAAACAAAGGCCCATCCATTAGGTCTGCGCAAAAGCCAAATGTTTATTCCTTAAAGATGTCAAAAGTTGTTTACATTTTGCTTATGCATGTACATTTTTGTTTACGTTGTATGTAGTAGTAATATAAATTGAGTTAGCTAAATTGTGTAAATGTGAACAGAAAGATAATTATGTCAATAAACTGAAAATTTACTCAATAAAAAAGGTATATCTGAACACGGTAATACATAGGGCCCACTATTGGCATTATACCCATTTAGTCTTCAAATATTTATATGAATATCAAAACTGCCTTGCAAAATTTTATGGTTCTTGTCCAGATATACGAGTTTTAGTATTTAATTCATATGGGAGATACCGCGTCATCTATTGCCAAATTTTTGAAACTGTAGCTGTTATAGTTTGCAAGATATAAAAAATTGATTGTTTATTTCATACGGGGGTGTCACGCCCACAATTAGTGCTCCACCCATTTTTGCCTTAAATATTCATATTGATATAAAAGCTACTCATACAAAATTTGTTGGCTCTAGTCCACAGATTTACTTCAAACAGGAAGTGACATGCCCATTATTGGTTGTCCGCCCATTTTTTCAAAAATATTGGTAGTCCCCGCACTTTTGTCCAAAATATTTGCATTGATACTAAAGTTACTCCTACAACTATTCGGGCTCTAGCTGTTATAGTTTTCCCAATGTACACATTGCGGTAATTAATTAATAAGGGAAGTGCTACGCCCACTTTTGTTAGCACTGCCATTTTTCCTAAATGTGTATATGGATGTCAAAGTTGCATGTGCAAAATTTGCTGATTTTTTACTGTTACAGTTTCGGAAATATATACGAATTTTAGTATTTAATCCATATGGGAGGTGCCACGCCCACTATTACTTATGCAACCGTTTCTTATCGAGATAATCATATATATGTCAAAGATGCTCTAGAAAAATTTGTTAACTCTAACTGAAATCGTTTTCCAGATATTCATGTGGAAAATGCCACGCCCACTATTGCAAGTTGAGAGTACTTAGTTTGAAGACTCTAGTTGTACTAGTTTCCGAGATAAGCAATTATGAATAGTAATTTTTTAACTGGGCGGGGCAACTCGCCTTCTAGCAATTTCAAAACAAAATATACAGCCACAGTGTACAAACCGGAATTCATTCTGTATTTTGGTGGTTCAGAAAATGATGGAAACATTTTTCGGAATGAAACCATTTTTGTTTTCATGAACGGAATGAGAGTTTTCTGTATCTGAAAGGCCGAAAATCTATAAAAAAAACTACACGCTCTATCAATAAACAAATAAGTTTTCTTCGATTTCGAACGGAATTGTACTCTGTGACATGGCTGATAGCCTATATTTCCTTAAAGACATACAGAAAGACGCTGTGAAAATTCCATGAAAAAAAAACATACAAACACACAATTTACACGTTAATACTTATATACATATGTACATAATATAGAAGATTTATTTATATCAAAAAAAATTTTTTTTTTTGTTATATTTTTCTTTCAGTTTGCAACTGTCACAATCATGCCCGCCAATGTCGTTTTAACATGGAACTATTCAAATTATCCGGACGTGTATCCGGTGGTGTTTGTCAAAATTGTCGTCATTCAACAACTGGTCGTCATTGTCATTATTGTAAAGAAGGCTTTTATCGTGATCCCACAAAGCCATTAAATCATCGTCGTGTCTGTAAACGTGAGTAAACATACATTTTAATATTTAATATTGAGAAAATTATTTAAATGACAGGCATTATAGCAAAATGTTGAAGTTAACAATATTTGAGAGAAAAAGAAATAAACTTTTTTCTAAGATTGAAATAATTTTCAAAAAATATATGCTTATAAATGCTATGTGTTATATTATATGATATCGAAACTAATATCACATTACTTTTAGAGAATAAAGCAATTATTATTCAAAATCGGATCTACGACTAAAGCTCGAAAAAAGTCATCTAATTGATTTTTACACAGGTTCACCATTACAGTTGACGTTTCTTTTAGGAAGTAAAGTAGATTTTAAATCCATATACATATCGACACCTTTGCGCGAAATTATAGTACATGCCAATTTTTTTTAAAATGGAGTTTTTGATTCAATCTTGTTCTACATTCAAAGAGACGTCACCTTACAAAATATTTTAGGCGAATTCCACTTCGTTGCTCCAAAAATTTAATGTATATTTTAATTTTGATATTGCAAGAGAACGCAGAGAAAAGTAGCAAAATGGCTGTCCTGTAAAATTTGGTTTTTGTAACATACGATAATTTCGCGCAAAAGGGGTCGATATCTGTAAATCAAATCGTTTTGTTTAAACTTTCATTTGCGGTTTGCTTTCCTTAAGCAAGTTTTGTACTGTTTTCTAGATTTCAAACTTAAAACTTTTAAAATGTTTTTAAATAAAAACAAAATTTAAGCAAATGACTCAGTTATTAGTCACTTGCTCAAGTTTGTTTATAACTTTAAGAAGAAAAAAAATAAAACAATTATTTACGAAAAAAATACAGTTCCTTTTAATTTTAAATAAATTTATTTTCTAATTAATTTATTATCTAAACAAATAAATGGCATAAGTTTTAAGAAAAATTATTAAAATTTTTCAACCAAATTAACAAATTTGTTTATAATAATATTTATTTATTTGAAATTAGCGCTCTAAATGAAAATGTTTCATTTAATTAATTTTTCGAATATAAACAATATACAAATTTGGCAGTACTTTGTGCTTTAAAATATAAACAGATCTACATTGAATTTAAAAAAATGGAACAATTTTTAAATTAAAAGCTTTTAAAAGAAAAATTTTCTTAATATAAGCAAAAAAATGTTGTTGTTTTTAGTGCAAGATCCATATTATTTTGTACATTTGGCCAGTTTCGGTCAGTATTGAAATATGTATACGCCTATTAAATCGACTAATTATTTTCATGCTTTTTTCATACCCTCCACCACAATTAGTTGTGAAGAGGGTATATTAAGTTTGTCATTCCGTGTGAAACTTTTTTATTATTCATCTCAGACCCCATAAAGTGTATATATTCTGGGTCCTTGAGTGATTCTAAGTCGATTAAGACATGTCCATCTGTCTGTCTGTCCGTCTGTTGAAAACACGCTCACTTTTGAACAACTCAAAATAAATGAACAAACTTGGTGCCAAATTGCTTGTAGTTATCCTAAGCAGTTTGGTATTGAAATTCAGCAAAATCGGTGCAGTAGGACCAGAGCTATGAATCAAAACCACCCTAAAAAAAATTTTTAAATTATTAATTTTGTTACAAAAAATAACATAAATGGTGGAACAAGGCACGGAATGAGATAAGATTTTGCAAACATTTTTTTTATTCGACTGAAAATCACGCTGTGAAATTTCGTGAATATCGGTCCATAATTTACCTTAGGCACCATATAAACCCTACTACCGGAAAACAGTTTAGTACGCCTAAAACCGTAAAAAATAATGCAAACATAACAAAATTTGAATTGAAACTGTTACTCAAGCTAGTTTAAATTGCTAAATAATTTAATATAGATCTAAACCTCAAACCAACCAATTTTAATGCTGATGTCTGTTTTTATAAAGATAAATTAATAATAAATAGACATCATATAGATATCCCTCCTGAAATATTCGAACAATCGGTGGAGGGTATTAAAGATTCGACACAGCCGAATATAGCACTATAACTTGTTTTTGTTATTTATTTCTTAATACACCTTACAAATCTTTTTAAAAAGAACAAAATAATTAAGTTCGTCAGAATCCCATAACGAAGTTACTTACTGTTCGTTGTCTGGCGGGTGTTAAAATGAGGAGAAATACACAGCATGCTCTTTTGAAACTTTAATTAAACTTTATTTATTAAAATAGGAAAACTTGTTTGTTTTGTGCGTATTAATTGTTTCATAAATAAACTATGGAATTTCGATTATACATAAAATAAGTATACATAGTAAATATGTATACATATGTTTGGATATTTTTGTATATGAAACAACGTAAAATTATAGCTAAAATTTACTTATACAAATTGGTCTACAACCGGCTATTAAAGCAATCAAAAATAAAATAAGTTTTAATTAAAAATTAAATCAAGTGAATTAAATGCTTACTTATATCAACAAGATTACTGCAGAAAATGTTGTTAATATATAAAAAAAATATTTAATTGATACTATTAATTTGTTTACTAGTGCAAATTAAATTAATTTTTTAATCAATATAACAAATTTCTTAGTTGAAATTAATTGTTTTGTTGCGCTGTTTAATAACGAAAGTGGTTATCTGCAACGTTTTAAAAACTGCCATTTCTTCCACTTCTTCATTTGTCATTGTCCACAATAAAACTGTTGCTTTGACCACTGAATGATTAAACGTAAACAGTCGCTGTCACCCCCAACGCAAACAGCGAAAAGTTGGTTTTTTGTTCGACAGTTTTTGGTTTCGACTGCAGTTTTTTAGCCCTGGTAATCTACAATGGACATTGCTATCTTTGTTTCAATCAATACTTTTTGACTATGAATTGATAAACGCTTTTGGTATTACCAAATTCACACGTCACGTATTAGATTAGTTTATGAAAAAAAAAAATGGTGATTGTCACCTTCGTTTCTATACCCTTTATATTTGTTAAACCTACGATTATAGCTAAAATTGGTCTGTATAAAAAGCTACAATTGCAGATAAAATTGGTATATCTAAAGATCTTGTTTAAAATTGTACGCCTATCAGTGGGCATTGTTTGAATAGATTTTGTAAAAATCGATGTATGTATATTAGGGTTTTCATTCGGTTAACCGTCAATCGGTTAATCAATGTATTCTACCCGATTAACTGATCGGTTAATTTAAAATTGGCTATTTTCGATTAACGATTAAAACGGTTAATTTCAGTCGATTAACCGATCTAACAAAATTTTTAATTTTTTGTAGTATATATAAATATTGTAGTCTCATATACAAAAGGTATGTGCTTAGAGAATATTTTTTTGTACAAAATATTTCCTTCTAACAACACATTATTAAAATACAAAACAAAAACAGAAACTAAGGAGTTCGAAAATAATCTTTTTTGAAGAATGTTCGGTGCTGAGCTTTGCCAGGATAAGCCAGATAATTACCCGACAACAGAGCAACTTTCGAAAGTAATACAAACAATATATTAACAGAATTTCCGAAAAAATTAGAAATGTTAAAAATTTTAAAAAACTATTTAATATGTATAGATTATTTTTTAAGTAGATCTTATCAATTGAAAAATTAATAAAATAGTCACAATTGTTTAATACATAAATACATAATATCTATTAAATATTTATGAATTAATTTTTGCTTGTTCGTTTTAGCTTGTTTGTTATGTTATTGTTTTTTTTTACTAAAAAACGCCAAATAAAAACAATTTTTGCATTTTTCTTAATTGATATTACTTAATTTATAAAAAAAAATTGTATTAATCGGTTAACCGATGAATAACTCAGTTAACCGATTAAACCAAAACCTCGGTTAATTAATCGAGCGATTTAACAATTAAAGCAAGCCCCCGATTAAATGAATACCCTAATGTATAAACATAGTTTTGTTTTTTTTTTTGATTTATTTTCAAAATTCAAACCAAATTCAATAAGTACGACAAAAAAAAACAAATTAGAAATAAATTAAAAATAATTTAAAAAAAATATAAAAAAAATTGCAACGACAGCATCTGTATCAGCAACAGTCAGTTTGTTGCAGACAATACAAAAAACTTGTGGCAACAGTAGCCAACAAAAAAAAATGGGTTTAATGTTTATTTACTTTTAAATGAATTAATGGCATTAAACAATTTAGATTATTTTTAGGGGGGTCCCGCGCAGTCTGTCTGACTGTCTCTAGTTCGAGTACCCATGACTGGCCATCGACTAGAAAAGCAAAAACAAAAAATAAATTATTTTTTTAGTGAATTGAAATTCAACCAAAAGGGAACAATAATGTCAATGATGCTGCAGTATTACGAGAGACTTTTTTGTTATTTTTTGGTAATTTTTTTTTAACATAAAATTAAGCCAAATGTTACAACATTCGCATGCAACATTTGTTGATTCAGTAACAGATTTGTATTTATTTTGTTTTAATGTTTTTCTTCTATAATTTTGGCTAATGATGTACAAGCATTGTACTTGTAATTGAAATAAAAATTAAAGAAAAAATAATACTTTAAGCAATATGTTAATTAATGGGGGGTAGTGTTAATGTCACGTCTGCAGCCATCTATGATGACTTTTGTTTTGGTACGATTTTCTAAAGATTTTGGTGTGTGGTTTTGTAAGATTAATGAAAATATTTTGTTAACAATTGCAATAGATTTTTTGTAATTTTTTTTTTTATTGTTACAGCACACACGGGACAAGTATGTTCAATTAATATATTATTTTCAAATTAATAAATTTTGTCAATGTGGGTATTGGTTTTTTAACAGTGTTCGAAAATAAACAGTACATTATTTAGCGTTCGGCTCACACACCCAAGAACGATATCTAGTTTTTTTAGTGATTGTGTAGACGCAAACAACGCTTAATACCGTTCGTAACTATTTTCAAGAAAGAGCCGAACGTTATATGGAGGGCTCAGAGCTGAAGCGAACCATGTCAAAAAGAAAATTCGAAAATATATTTAGTTTGAGTAAGTAAATTGCCATTAATTACTGGAGCCACTGACTTGGGTTTATTACCGTTACCTTAGGAACGAAACTGTTTTTGATTTACCCCATTACAGAACTGGATTGATTTAAATTTTGCGGAGATTTTCGCACCAGATTTCAATTACATATACGTGATATAATTTATAACTTGGTTCGGTTCAGCTCTGAGCCCTCCATTAAAAAACAAACAATTGTAGTGATACTGTAGACAAACATTATATTTTAATGTTCTATAATGTTTTTTTTTTACATTGATAAAGAAATTAACAAACAAAAATGTTTAGCAACGACCGCAGCACGAACAGCTTATGTGTGTATTGTGTATATGTTTTTTTGTGTAAAATTAGTTTTCTGGCTTTTCGTTTTTTTTTTTTTTTTTTGTATTTTGTTTTTGTAAAAAAAGTTTGTTTTTTACCAGCCAAAAGCGACGAGCATTAATGAGCCGAACCGAACACAATGAAGTTTGTGGTTTTAAAAAAACTGGACCGAATAAAATGTTCTCTTTTTTTGTTGAGTTGGATAAAAACAGTATTATTTTTGTGTTCGAAAAATGACAAACAGGGAAACGTTATTTTCTACACAAACATTTTTAACGCTTGTGTTTTCCACAAATCTACCGACCCGAACACTAAGGAGCGTTATTTAGTGTTTCTTTTCGAACACTGTTTTTTAACTCAGGCGGAAAATTTCATAAAGTAAGCTAAAACAAGTAAGAGTGCTAATTTCGGCTGATCCGAATATTAAATACCCTTGGAGTGTTCTTTATTTATTATCTAGACACATTAATGGGGATTTTATATTGGACATTTTGTAAATAAGAAATCGTTCTTCTTAAAATTCGGCAAAGTGATTTATAGTTTTAAAAAGCCGAAATATAAGCAAATTTCAATTCAATAATAAATATTTTAGAATTTGATGATGATCTGGGGCCAGGCGCGGATTCAGGGGGGGGAAATAAGGAAATTTCCCCCCCCTAAATTCTAAAAATATGTTTGGTTTCTCTCGATAATACAAGAATTCCCAATAATAATATTTTTTTATATGCACAAAATTTTAGGAAATCCCAGCAAAGTTTTTTTTTGTTTTTTTTATTGAATCTAACGAAATTTTTAATAAGTATCCAAAACTTAATTCTAATAGTTATTTATTAGATATTTCCAATGAAACATCTAGTTTAGTGTATGTATTTAAATATTTATTATTCTACATTCAATCCCAGCAGGTGGCATCTATTTATATCCAAAGAATAAACGTTTGACTTGAAAATGCGTGCGGTCGAATTATTAATAAGCCTTAGTATGTATATGCAATATTTATGTATATATGTGTAATATGAATCAAAATTCTATTCGATAATTTTTTACGAAAACACAGATTTTTCGGGGAAAACCCAGATTTCCTTATCTTAAAGATATTTCAACATACAACAAAAAATTATTAGGAAAGCATTTATTGGCTTTGTTGTAAACGCATTTGAAGAGGCTTCAAAGGATATTGATAATGTGATATGTCAATTGATGCGAAGGCACTATCATCAATAGTTCTAAAAGCTTTGACAAAGTTTAGTCTTGACCTAAAAAATTGTGTACGAAATGGAACAGATGGGTGTCCTCTGATGTCATCAGAAAATGGAGCTGTTATAAAATTCTGGACAAATGCAAAACAAACGCCTTGCTATTCCCATAAATCAAACAACTCAATTTTAAAAAGCAACAAAATGCTATTAATACAATAAGTTGAATCATTTGTTAAAGAAACGACAAATTTTTTTAAATATATTCATCCCAAGCAAAATACAGTTTCAGCAAAGTATTTGGGAGCCAAACTCTCTACATTATGCGAGACAAGATGGTTCGATCGTCACGACTCAATTTTACACTTTGCAACAAGTGTACATAATATAGTAGAAGCTTTGGAAAAAATATCTGAGTGGAAAAGTAGAGATACTTCAACAAAAGCCTTATATTAAGGAACTCGCTTAGTACTTTTGAATTCATTTGAGGAATAGTATCATTTTACAAAAGCACGATACAGATCTTCAAAAAGGATCAAACCTTATCAAAACTTAAATCATGTGCCTTGAAGAGAAAAGAAATAAAGCCGAAGAACTATTTAAAGCGATTTTTGAAAAAGTTAAAGTTATCGGCGATCAAATCGAGGTTCCAATCACATTCAAAATGTTGAAGATTACTACCGAGTTGTTGGTTACATTCCTCTTATTGAATTTAGTTTAAAAGATCTCAAAACACGTTTCCAAATAGATCTCCTAAATGTATTGAACATACCTAAACTTCTGCCTCAAAGTGTAATCAAGTCAAATACAGATACAAAACTTTTAAAATCACAACCAGCTGATGAGCTGATTATGTTTGATAAAAGAGATAGATAAACACCTACTAACATCTAAACTTGAGTCTGAACTGTTGCATTTGCAACAAACATGGAAAATATCTAAAAATCTATCAGATAACATTGTAGATGCTTTAATAAACTGTGATAAAGATATCTACCGAATTCTAAGAAAAATATTAAAAAATTTTCGCTTCAATGCTCGTCAGCAGGGCAAGTTTAAAATGGCACGAAAAATGGCTGGCAAAATGCACGAAAAAGTATAAAAAATGGCACAAAATGGCAAAAATAAACATGTTATTTAAGAATCTTTTTTTTTATTAAGTTTTTTTTGTAAGTACAATAGTATGTTTCTTCAAATTGTCAAAAAAAATTCTGGGGACAAAACGCAAGAATTTGGAAGTTGTTTTAAATACATTTTTGATCTAATTTTTGTTATAAAATTCTGTTTAATAAAGAAATATTTTTATATTTGTCACAAAATTTTTTTATCAGGGAAATGTAATCACATAAAATAGTTCTATAAATGTAAAACACTCTTTCAACATCGCAAGATGTAACTGAAGCATATTTGAACACTAAAAGTTCAGATGGAGAAAGATTGTCAATAAATTCATCCGTCTCACTTTCATTAAAACAAAATTGTGAGAAAATCGATTAAAACACTTTTTTAAAATTAAAATGCCAAGGCATATAGATTTTCAGGAGTATTGAATAATTTACCACATGTATTACGATCTTAAACGTTTTTTAAACTTTTCAACAAAATCTTTTTTACTGACATCTTGTATTATTTTCCTTACCACTATCAATTAATCCAAAGCTTTCATTCGTAGAAATCCCTTTCGTTTGTAACTACGAGAGGCTTGAGGAGATGCATTGAAAGTACTTTTTACGTCCGATTTTTGCATTATTCAGTTAGCATTTCGAATAGATTCTGCCTCATATTCGCTAAGCTTATTTAAAAATTTTTTTCTATGTTGCAAAAAGGTATTTTTTAGCAAGCTGGTCCAAAAATTGCTTTTTAAAAAAATAATTGAAGAAATGGCAAAAATGGCATATTCCATAAAAAACTTGCCCTACTCGTCAGTAATGCTACGAGAGAGAGGTCATTTCCTACCCGTCGTGTAATAAAAACATGGCTCAGATCAACAATGAAAGAAGAAAGACTGTACTATCTAAATTTGCCTCACGAGGAAATCATAAATTGCTTATTAAAAAAAATTAATTTATATTGAACTACTGTTATATTTCATTTAACCATATTGTTGAGTTTTTTTTTAATTAATATACACATATTAATTTTTATAAACTTTTAAAAACAAATTTTTTAATTTTTTGTATCAAAAAAAATTTTCCCCCCCCTAAGGCTCGAGCTGGATCCGCGCCTGTCTGGGGCACAAACGTTCTCAAAACATTTTATCCTGCATAAATTTACACAAGTGATAAAAACATAAATCGTTGGCGTAGTCCAGATCAAGTAGTTTTTGGAAGGGAGTCCACTGAATACCACTTAAAGCGTCTATGTACGTTTCTGTCATGACGTCATCCAAGACTAGGAAGAAGAGTAGTGGCGATAGATCACACCCCTGTCGTAAAATTTAAGGCTATTCTGAACGCCGCTGTATATGTGACCTTTGATAAATAATGGACCGATCATCGTAAAATTAAATGGTATAATTCCAAATCATATTAAGCTTAACTGGATCAAATTTGAACAAAAAATATATTTTTGTTACGTCTTAGACGTACGAAATTATTTTTCAAGAGTGGCTTTATATGGAGCCTATGGTGAGTTATTGACCAACCTTCACGAAAATGTATATAGTGATATCTTATGAAACTATGAGAGACCTAATTTTACTGCAGTAGCGTTATTTGTTATGGTTTTAGGCCAACTGAAGGATTTTCCGAACAAGGGGGCGGGTTGCGTTGAGCGTTTTTTTAACAGACGGACAGGCAGACAGACAGATGGACATGGCTTACTAAAAATTACTCAAGGACCCAGAATATAAGTACATAATTTATGGAAGTCTTAGATAAATATTAAAAAAGTTTCACGCAGAATGACAAACTTAGTATACCCTCTTTCACCACAAGTGGCGCTGGAGGGTATAAAAGCGGCCGGTTATTACAAGAAATTGTTAATTGTATAACCTTGAAATTTTGAAATTGTTTTTATGACTTTAAACTTGACACTTGTAACATTTGAAATTAAATTTGAAATCCTTACGATAAACGTAAAGCGATTTGTTGTTTTTATTCTACAGAATTAATGAACAAATTTAAAAATTATGATGTATTTTAATTAAACAGAATTTAATGGCCCCAATAAACAAACGAATTTAAAAAAATAAATAAAATAAAAATTCTTTAAACAAAAACCAGAAATCCGCTCACATTAAACAGAGAGAAAATTTAAAAAAAATAACAATTTATGCATATGAACATACATACATTCATACGTATATTTAATTAAAATTTTAATTGTTTATTTAATTCCCCAACAGCGCTGAACAACAACAAGGCGCCGCAGTTGTTTTTCTGAAAAATTTATGACATTTTAAGAATTATTTTACATTCATTGGTTTATTATCGAAAAGTAAATTTCAAATCGATAAAATTTTGAAGGCATAAACAAATTCAATGAAATTTCGTTCTTATTTTAAAAGCTCAAACCAAAAATGCCAACACATTCTTCCGTTAACATCATTCATTTAATAAAGAATTTTGTTTAATAATTTAGGATTTACTTCATTTATTTTTGGCAATACTTTTTTGTAGCTTCTTGCGATTGGCAAATTTATTTTGCGGATAAATACTTTTTTTGTAAATATGTTGGTATGTGGTTTTTAATTATCAGTGATTCATAAAATTTTGAAATTTGGTGGAACTTTAACAAAGGGCTTTTAGTTTGACTGGAGCCACAAATAAACGATTAAAGGATGTGATCAATATGTAAAAAAGCGACCTAATTAAAGGAGTGATTTACTAAAGTAATTTAAAGGAGAAAGTTAATGAATCTTTTATATTAAAAGAAATTGTTACTGATTTTTCGCAGAATCCTGGTGTGACTAAAATCCCTATAAGTTTTACATAATCCAAGATTTTAGTTCGTAGGATTTTTAAAGGCAAAGTTTTCCTTTAATACTAAAGCAGAGATGGGTGCACCCATGGGTATTAATCCTTATCGTATGGTTGTATACAGTTCAAATTTAGACATAGATACAAAGTTAGTATGTGGTTTCATTAATCTTAATAATAACCGATTTTGAGTCCAAACCTAAATCTATTTTTATACCGAATTCGTCTTCAATTTAAAGTTTTAAAGAAACAAGAAAAATATCTATGTAAAATTAACATGGCGCAATGTTAATTGAAAGTCATAGTAAATTTTTGCAAAAGTATGGTCTTTTTTAAATTAAGTATCATTGTTTTATAGTAATTTTAAATGAAATATATTAAAATAACTTTGTTCTATATTGAATCCATAAAATCCTGTTTACTTGTTTTGTGCAGAAACAACACTACAAGAAGATCACATGCATTTTTATTTTCTTGTTTAAAATAATTTATAAATAGAATAAAAATGTCCGTATTCTTTTTGTTAAAATTATAAAGTTGAATACATTAAAATTCAATTTAGATTGAGGACGAAAACACACTCAAAAAATTATGTAGTTAAATTCAAACGAAAGTTCATTTGAAACAATTTAAAATTCATTTAAAAAACGGATCATTTACATTTCATTTAAAACAAATGATTTTTACATTAATTTTTAATTCTTTTATTTATTAAACAGCATATTCCGTAAAATTGAATTGTTTTTACTTTAAAAATATATATTTTAGCCGGAAAAAAATAAAACTACATAACAAAATAAATACGGAAAAACATTATTTTTTAATAACAAACACAAATGTTGAAAAATAAAATTATTCGTAAAATAACTATATTTTTATTCAATTTTAACAGTACGGAAAACGAATTTAATAACCCACAATCAGTTACTGTAATAATTTTATAAGTGCATATCTGGCAATTCTGCTAGTGTCTTTTTTTTTACTTTGTTAAGTTTATTTTCAATTTAATTCATTACAATAGGTAGCCTCAGCGGCAAGTGGCATGTTTTAGACGAGTTGGCAAAGTTAATTTAAAATTAATTTCAATATACATACATCAAAAAAATAAAAAAATAAAAATAAATTTTACGCTAAAAAAGCTCATCTATATGTTCCAAAACGTGTTGTAGATGCTTCTGCAAGCAAAGGGGATTCCAACAACAATATTAAAATATTGTGTAACAGGTAGTGATGTTTCTACTATCGAAATTTTTCGATAGTTCAGATTTTACTATCGATATTACTTTCGGTTGAATGTTTGTTCTTGAGTAGGAAATAGGGATAGGCAAGTTGAAAAAATATATCGATATATATCGAATCGATATTTTTTTTAGAGTATCGATATATCGAACGTATTTTGCTGAAACTATTACCAAATTAAAAAATTCAGTATACCTTTGTACAAACATATGTATGAACAAATTAATTATATGCAATTACATTGATACTTTTTATTGTTTCATTTTATTTAAAAAAATTAATAAAAACAAAAAAAAATTTAATCAAAACAAAAAATTCAATTATAACAAAAACAAAAGGGAAGAATACAAAAAAACCATAAGAAAAAAACAATAAATTACGAAAAATTTAAATGGAAGTAAATAAGTCATGGAAGTACCAACTTTCCTTAAAATTTGAATTGCACCCCAAAAGTACCAACTGGTTTAGTCAAACCAGTAATCATCAGATATCCAGACAATCTGCTTCTTGTATCCGGCACTGCTTCTTATAAATGCCAATTATTTTAGATCTTCATATTTGTTTAAAAAACATACAATTCTTAAAAAACATATTGTTTGAAAAACGGCTAAAATTTTGAGTTCTTAATGAAGGCTGACTTTAAAAAATATCGAATTCGATAGTCGTATTTCAAATTCGATACATCGATATATCGGTATTTAAAATATCGGCGATATATATCGATTATATTTTTTTTAAATATCGATATTTTGATATATCGATATTTTTTGCCCATTCCTAATAGGAAAGCTTTAACTAATTGTTTATCAGCCCTGCAAATAATAGGACCAGTCCAAACACGCGTGTAAAGAGTAGTCCACAAAGGACCAGGACTAGTCCAAAAGTAACCCAAACGTATGGAAAAAACCTGGTCTATTTAACATTACGATGTCCTAGGAGAGGATCATATAACCCACCTTTGGACCACTAAGGAGTAGTTTTAAAACTACTCCATGGTATATAACCCACCTTTGGACCACTAAGGAGTAGTTTTAAAACTACTCCATGGTATACTCAAGAGGATTAGTTTTGAAGTCGATTAAAAACGAAAGCACGTCGTTAAAAAACGAAGACATGTCGTCTCACTACAAACACTTTTAAACAATGACATGGTCCATGCTTGCATTACATCGGACCAGTCCATGGAGTAGTCCATTTTATCAAAATGGGTCAGGTGGTCCAATTTTATTTGCTGGGAGGCTACAGTTCGTTGTTTTTATCACTTTATTCAAAGTTCATATCCATGAAAACTATGAAAACTATGTCGCAAACGTCATTTTCGCGGTTAGGGCTAAATATGTATGTATACATAATCTTTATTTTTTTTAAATAAGACGTATGTACCCTGCAAATAATTGGACCAGTCCAAACCCGCGTGTAAAGAGTAGCCCACAAGGGACTAGGACTAGTCCAAAAGTAACCCAAACGTATGGAAAAAACGTGGTCTATTTAACATAACGATGTCCTAGGGCAGGACCATATAACCCATCTTTGGACTACAAAGGAGTAGTTTTAAAACTACTCCATTGTGTACACAAGAGGATTAGTTTTAACTTCTTTTAAAAACGAAAACATGTCGTTAAAAACGAAGACATGTCGTCACACTACAAACACTTTTTAACAATGACATGGTCCATGCTTGCATTACATCGGACCAGTCCATGGAGTAGTCCATTTCATGAAATTGGATCAGGCAGTTTTTGAAAAATTTTGCTGGTGTCAGTTTAAAAATATTTTTTCTTCTTTTTATAACAACTAAAATTAATTCCAATAACTAAATAGAACGACGAAAAAGGCTCGACTAACAACTTGATTCTATTTGCAACATACATAAGTGGCATGTGGTTTAAAATAAATATACGATTTATTTTAAAATAATTTTAAATAAGATGTATGTATGTATTTGGAAAAAAACCATAAACATTAAATTTTATTCAGAAAATACCTAAATAGAACTAAACTAAACGGTTGAACAAAAATATAATTTCTTTTTCATAAATTATTTTAATTATATAAACCATTTTTTCGATTGAGCTAATTTGAGTTGAATTTCAATTTAAAAAGCTTATTACAATAGTTTTATTCCCTCAATATTTCACATACTTTTTGCTTAAGCCACCCTGTTGTTTACATTGACAATACATAATGTTTTAAATTGTAGCAAAAAGCTGTGATTATAGCTGCTGTTAGTTTCCCAGCACTAGTAACAGGAAAATAAATAATAATACTCTCTCTATATTTCTTGGGATATGTGTTTAGAAATTGTCTTAATTTGTCTGAATTTACATGTTTCATCTTTTGATGCTCAACTTCTTTTTAAATTCCCTTTTAAGATGCCAATATATTCACACGCAGCAAACGGTTTAAATTTTTTTCGGTACAAAAAAACAAAAATTTTATGAATTGCGAATCAAAGAGAAAAAGAAAAGAAAAAAAATTACATGAATCCATCGTTGTGTATATACCAACGAATAAAAACACAAAGCGTACTGACCGAGTACAGGCATCTCCGTACTAACCCCCTTTCTACTTTTTTCTCTCACCTAAAAACATAAGAGTTGAGCATCAAAAGATGAAACGTGTGAAAGCAGACTTACATTGTATGTTGTCTCTGAATTTCCATTTCCAACTATGATGAAGGGTGTAAAAAAGTGTAATGCCTTTTTCCGTCAGTTTAAACTTTATTACAAACAATATTGTTTTTTCAAAGATATTTTATGTAAAACAAGTAAAAAAGTACAGTCGGTCAAGCCCGACTATATGATACCCTTCACCACAGTATTTTAAAACACATTAACGAGAGTGCACACTATTCGGGACCCATGGAGGATCATGCTTATGTGTCCATATAAATATGGAACTTTGTTTTTTTAATTTTATTAAAATCGGTTTGATAGTTTCTGAGAGGTAGAAATTGCTCCTATCTTCCCTCGTGGTCCTACGATTCGGCCCATTTTCAAAGGCTTGGTCCTTGTGCCAATATTAGCCAAATTTTGTCAAATTTTCTCCAAAATTGCGACATGTACATTGAGCACAAGGCTACATTGACAGCCTGCCAGCCAGCCGGACGGACATCGTTAGATCGACTCAAATATTAATTCCGAGTCGATCTGTATACTTTAAGGTGGCGCAAGGACCCATATTTTAAGGTGTTACAC
Source organism: Pollenia labialis (assembly GCA_949318255.1). Taxonomy (NCBI): domain Eukaryota; kingdom Metazoa; phylum Arthropoda; class Insecta; order Diptera; family Polleniidae; genus Pollenia; species Pollenia labialis. Next base: position 51,013,492 of record OX439142.1, read on the forward strand.
ACATCAGAACAAATGCATAATACCCTCTCCACTATTGTGGTGTGGGTATAATTATTGAAGTAAATGTATACAATTATTTGTTTTAAGTCCCTTGTCAGTTAAGTGAATAAAAATTAGCACTCACAAGTTATTTTTAATTAATTCTCAACAAAATGATTTATTACTACTACCAGTCATTCATTCCATTTACCAGGCAAACTGAATCACACTATAAAAACCCGATTTATAAATTTCCAAAGAAAAACTTAAAATATAAACGGCGAAACATCAAACATGTTCGCAAACCAATAAAATTACAGTAAAAATAAATTAAAAAAAAAGATCAATACAAATGAAATTAATTAGATGCTAATTATAAGCAAAATGTATATAATTTTTTATTTAACGATAAAAATCTTAAAGCATAATGAAGTCTAAATAAATCTTTTAAAAAAAAAAAAAAATTCTCAAGAGAAATAAATTCAAATTTGCCAAAAAGAAGGAATAAACAGATTTTGTGTTATTTTTATATCAAAAAAACAAACAAACAAACAAACACACGCAAATTTTTACTGGAATAAACAAAATTATTTTTATAAATTAAACACCATAATCTGGATTGAATTAAAGTAAAATGATCAAAAAACAAATTTAAACTCATCTGAACTAAATCGTTGTATGATTGAAAAACGACATTAAGGATGTTTTGCTTAAACTTTTTTTTACACCAACGTAAAACAACATTTGGATCTTTTAATTCACCTGAAATGTTTAAATTAATAAAAAAAAAAGTATTTAAGATTTTTTAAAAATTTTTAAATTTGTACTATTAACAGCAATGAAAGAAAAATGTTTAATTAATTTAAACCAAATTTTGAAATTGCTTTTAAAGCGACAGAAAAGAGAAGAAAAATAGCACTGGACATGGTTACATTAAAAAATGGTGTTTTTATAAGCAAGATAAAACTGGAAATTAAAAAAATAACACAAACCTTTTTTTATTCATAAGATCAATACATACTATTAATATTTTGGAAATGATTTCGGGCATAAGGGCAGCGAAATACATCTAGACGTCCAATTTACTTCACATATGTTTGTAATCTACACCAAACTGAGCCTTTTTCTAGATTTAATGGAGACTGTGGGGTCGGTTGGAGATTGGCCTCACTCCGTATGGGGCAATTTTGTTAATTAACAAACACTTTAAACTAATCAATCACCCTTAAATAAATTTTCAACAAGCTAAAAATTTGCTTGGACGTTAGGGACACCAATTTTATGAAACGGTAAAAAGTCTCCATTAATGATTTGAAAAGAAACCACAATAAAAATGCGCTAAGTACACTTACACATTATGCATGCCGAGAAATTAAGAAAGAGCATATCAATGGCTAAAAACTATGCTATACAACATTATTAAGCTTTGTTGACTTTAGTATTGTGCGTCAAAAAAGCTAAGTACGCCACAGAATACTAACAGAAATGCAAAAAGTGACGTGTGAAAAGGGCCCAAATCAGCTGCGAAGGCAGCTTTCGAAGAAAAAGACACAAAGCCTTTTTTGGTAGTGAAGTTGCAATGTGTAAAAACAGGCCTCAGCAATCAACACAAATGACATGATAAAAACAAAAATAACAAAACACAAACCACGTTAAACAAATACATTAGTTCAACAAACGCTTGTATTGTGCATAAAAAATTTATTTAGTAATATTGTTTTGTTTTATAATGGTTTTTTACTAACTTAAATATTATTTACTCGTGTTGTGGTAAACTTAAAAGTTTATTTTTATAACAGTTTTGCAAATAAATCTAAACTTGATAAATTTCTGTTCATTGTATTGAGCCAGTTTACATGGAGGATCATGTCGCTGCGACACTGCCTGCGTTCTCTTTTGGTGTCCCTTCTTAAATCTGCTTGCGTTAACATGAAGGGATTTTGTTGCAGCAACAAAGCGACTTTTTGACGTTCAATTGACTAATTCTTCATACATAACATGACAAGAATACAAGAGAACGAAAGATGTAAAAAAGAAATGTCAAAATTGTCGCATCAATTCGCATTACGTGCGACACTTATTACCCCGTACTCTCCACCACAGCCCTCACCATAAAACTCGTGTCGCATGTCGCAGGGGCTTGTCCCTTCATGTAAACAGGCTCATTGTGGCATTAAAGATGATGCAAAGAGAAATTCAAAAGGGCAGCTTTCTTAGAAAAAGACAAAAAAAACGCAAAATCTTCCGTCTCGTGACAGTTCTGTTAGTATTCTGTGAAGAACGCCCAGTTCGCAGGAACTCCGATTTTCGTAATAGTATTGCTAAAGGTAAGGAAATATTCCTACGTGTATTTCTTTTCTTTACTAAAATAGGGAAAGTCAGAAAGATATTTTTAAATTTATACGTTTTTAAAAAGCATTATTTTACTAGAGAAATGCTATAAAGTAGACGTTATTTTAGCTTTCTTCGAACAAACACTCTAAATTCAGTCACCTAACGTTTGGGTCAGGAAAGTGATGGTATTACGCTTTATATGGTATGTTGCGCCGTCTCGTTGAAACCATTTCTCATCCAAATGATTAGCAATGATATAAAGAATAAAAAAATTGCCATTCAAGGTTATACTTAAATCCGGTTTTGGATTAAAAGATAAATGGGCCGATGATGCCTTCGACATGTAAACTAAACAGTCATTTTGTCGGAATGTAATTGAGTCTCAAAAGTTGTGTGACCAATTCTGCTTGCTAACATACCAGTTAAGCCAGAAATGAGCCTCATCGCTAACGATGATTTCACGATAAAAATCTGGTTTAACTTCCAGATGATTCTGCCCATTTACCGAATACACTAGCCAATTGGTGGTCCGTTGGCTTTAACTCTTGCGGCACTGGAATCTTATATGGATGTAGGGAAGACCTTCCTCAAAATATTCGAAGAACGACGGCAGATCTATAAATTCGAGTCCTCTGTCGTAATTACGTTTAAAGCGATGATGGTTTTTTATCTGTACGCACGGTAAGGGCTCGATTTGTATATGTATGATCTAAAAGAGTAAATATGTTCATGAATCCATTCATAGTACTGCGTATTAGCCACCCAGATGGCCAATTATGAACACCGTGAACTTGACGAAGTGCTCTAAAAGTTTTGTGAGCAGAGCGCGAATTTTGAAAATAATTTTCCATGATGTGTAAACTAGGGTGATCGATCGAATAGTATTCGACCGGTTTTAACCGGTTATTTTAGTTTTGCCCAAGTCGAATATTTCAAAATGTACATTTTTCGAATATCGAATAAACCGGTTATTTTAGTAAAATAACCCGGTTATTTTAGTAATGTGTAATTTATATACGTTTTCCTTACTTTTGTTATAAATGAACCCGTAATTTAATTATTTTTCTAATTGAATATTTGGCAAACTTAAACTTTTTATAAAAAAAGTCAAAACAAATTGTGAAAACAAAATGAAACAAAAGTCATAAAAACATTATGAGCAATGTATATAATTATAATATAATAATTGTGTGTTCTTGTAACAAAAACCAAAAATAATTTAAAGTACTAAAAAAAAAGTTCAGCTTAAACTGACTTAAAAGAAAATTGTTCTTAAACGGCCCTAAAATGATAAGTTGCAAAGGTTCTTTAACTTCACGACTTATTAATCATTTTTAATTAGTCTACAAGCTTGGCATAAATATACGCCAAGTAAAACTTGACCCTGTTCCAAGTAGTTTTTAAGAGACTGCAAATAATACTTTACTAAAATAAGCTGACAAAAATTAAAGAAAAACTCTTAAGTAGTTTTAGCATATCTTCATGTTTAAAACAAAAACACACCGGCGGAATCAACGTTATGGGAAAATTCATCAGTTTTATTTACTAAAACACCAAGAACTTTAAACAAAGTTGAAGGAATCAAAAATGTCCTGGAAGGGTTTAAATTGTGTTAACATAATCCTGGATATGAGGTTTTATTTGCCACTTTTCAAAAATATGGCTGAAGTTTACTGCTTCATATAGACATGCTTAACCAGCAACAAATTAAAACTCATTTACTGGTCACGCCTTTTTTTATTTTATCGTCAAATATTTGTGGTCTGAACATACCTTAAGTCATATCTATGAAGTTTTTTGGTTCCTTACCTTCGTGAATTGTTTTGTTTTTATTCTTATTTACTTTTTATTACAAAAACTAATTTGATTTTTGTATTTTTATGTATTCGAATTAAAACCGGTTATTTTTAAAATGCTTAACCAAAAACCGGTTTTTTTAAAATAGCAACTATTCGGAATATTCGAACACCGGTTATTGAAAAATGTCGAATAATCGATCACCCTAGTGTAAACGTTATTTAAATGTAAGCCTTTGCTTAGTGATTTGCTAAAGTTTACTTTTAAAAAAAGTCATTAGAATGACCCCCAGTTTAATAGCTAGCCCTATCGGAAATTTTATTTCTCTAAAAAGTACCCTTTAATAAAAAAAATCTCTAGCAACACTGCTTTTTTAAAACTTTTCCTAAATCTTTCTAGAAATAATATTTGCACAATTGTGCTACTATTTCAAACACTTCTGCCCATTTGCCATATATTTAGTTTCACAATCAGAAAATAATCCTTAATAGTTCTAAGACAATGTTATCTTAATTTAAAATATCTTTCATTCAGCTCTTGTCGGATTTATCTTGTTGCAAAAATATGTTTTTTTTTTGCCAAAAAATTGTACTACTCTTTAAGTAAACACAAATGTAAAGTTTTTATTTTGATGAAGTTGTATTATTTCATCTATCTATATATATGTATATATACAAATGAAAACATGTGTTTGTCTGTTTGTTTGGGTGTTCCCCATAGACTCCGTAAATACTCCCTTTATTCATACAAATATATACTTCTCTATAGCCTCCTCAAATATTAAACCGATTTCTCTGAAATTTTCAAAGTAATGTCCGCCGGGTAGCTTAACATATGCTATTATTATTTGTTAATTTTCAAGTGGGCGTGGCATCTATCTTACAAAGACAGCAAAAGAAATCACATCAACACATGAAACAGATCAATACCTATAAGCAGATGGCACCACCAAAACCAGCAAGCGAAAATTAAAACGCCAACATGGCAAAACCACCATTAATATGGCAGCATGGTAAAACACCAAATACACCACACCACACTGTTTGATCAGCTATATTAAAGGGCCGAAATACGGCATTCGATATAGATCGCAAGAACTTTTCAATTAAAATTAAGAATTCGATCGATATCGAATGCCGTACGGTTACAGTAAGAGTTTCCAAGTTTGAAACTTATCAATAGTTTTGATAAGGAAACTTGAAACTTGATTCAATACAAAACATCTGTTGAAAAAAAACAAGCTAAAACGGAAAATGAGCTTGGAACCATAAATACAAGAACAATCTAATTGGCTTAATATCTTAAGAAGGATAATAGTATAAGACGTTTTCCATACACGAGAATTTTTTTAAGAATTTTACTAACCCTTCACGACAGGTGGAAAGGTTATAAAGGGTGGTCCACCATAATTAAGGTGACCATACGTACTCTTTTTTAGAGGACAATCATCTATTTTAACTGGCTGTCATCTATAAAATTTGTGTCCTCTTTTATCATCTTTTTTTCATAATCTGTCATCTTTGTCCTCTTTATTTTTAAATGCATAATCAATATTTGTTTTTATTCTTATAAACTAAAACAAATTTTATTTCACGGCGATCGCCGGTTTTTTCCTGTCAAATCGTATGGAAAATGTCGTGCCGTGCTTATTCTTTTCATACTTCTACTGAACTCTTATTCACTTGCAGTATACAATTTTGAATAAGTTAGTGCAATGCATTTTAATTTTCGTTATTTTTTTTTTAGTAATTTTACTTATTTATAAGTAAACGTAAATGTGTATATATCGCTGGCTGAATATGCAAGCAAACCTACTAAGTCCCTTTCAACAAATTTTACAGGAAAACTTTTTTTCCCAATTTGCTGCTTGAAAGGAAAACCAAAAATATAGTTGATTTGACACACTTCAAGACTCAAATTAAAGGAAAACTACATGGTGGTCGACGAGGAATATCTCTCTCTACCACACGGCATCAAAATCTCCATTTACTTAAAAATTGGATTTAACAGGTTTGCATTTTAAGGGATATGTTATTTTTTTTTTAATTTACTTAACATATGTGAATGTGGGAATGCAAATTTGTCAGTAAAATATGTAAAAAAAATCTTAAATTTTTAACTTTTTTTCTTTTTGTCCTCTATTTTTATTTTCAAAATCTGGTCGCCTTAACCATAATACTCGATGTTAATTGTAAATCACACCTTAGCGTCAAGTTTTTTGCCCCACTTATTTTGACATTTCTTTTTTTTAAGCCATGCACAGAAAAAAAAAGAAAATTTACTTTAATTAAACAATTCGTTCAGACAATTAAATATTTTACTAATTTTGCCCCTGCAAAAGAATTGATAATATCAATTAACGGATTTGTATTCTCGAGTCATGCCACACAAATTTAGTCAATAAAAAAATTAATTGCGTAAATTAAACAAACACAACTTATGCACAAACATTTAAATTTATGTGTTTTTATTAAAAAAATGAATTGCAGCAAACAATTATTGAAAAAATTAAAGTACATCAATTAATTTTTTAACTGAACAAATTTTGGCAAACATGTTTTCTGTGTGAAGAGGTAGGCAACTGAGCAGGGCGTTAAGATTGTAGAAGCCATTTACGAAAATAAGCGTTCAAATAAAAATGCATTTCGTGCACTCCGTGATTTTTTTTTTGTCAGCATAATCGAAAAACTGTTTTCACAATCGGGAGAATTGTGCGGGTTTGTCGGAAATGTGAAAACACCTGTGCATCCTCGTCCCTGCTGACGGGGTCATCGGGCCGAACTTCTTCGAATAAGTTGTCGGCTAAGCACTTACCGTTAATGGTGTTTGCTATGGCGGAATGATAACGGACTTCTTGTGGCCAGAAGTTGAGGATATGGACGTGAACGACCATTCCAACAGAATGGTACCACACAGCGAACGAAACAATGGCTATTTTGCGGGAGATATAATGGCCCTGTTATCTCACGTCGTGGCGATGTTAATTGGCCGTCACGATCGTGTGATTTTACACTGTTGGAGTTCTTTTTTTGGGGATATTTAAAAGAAAAAGTGTACGTCAATAAGCCAAGAACAACTAAAGAGCTAAAGGATGAGATAATTCGGCACATTAACGAGTTTAGTTAAAACTAACTAGTACTTTAGTTTTCACACAGAAAAAATTTTTCACCAATTAAAGCATTAATCAAATTAATTAAATGAGTTTTAATTAAAAATTAAATCAAATGAATTAAACGTTAAACCAAGTGTATTAAACGTTTAATCAAGTAAATTTGTGAATTTGTTTACAGGTGCAAATTAATAGTATCAATTAAACGTTTAATTCAATTGATTAGATTTTTTAATTAAACCTGATTTAATTTTTGATCAATGCTTTAATTGGTGAACATTTTTTTCTGTGCAGTTAACAATATGTTTTGACAGCTATAACTGATAGTTAATTATAACTGAACTTGTTAAAATTGGGAGTTAGAGTCATTAAAAATAGATTTATGCCATCGAAGCCGTGGAGAGTATTTGGCCGGTATTTTGCTTCACACAAAGATCACAGATTGTCAAAGAACCTTAATAATAAAAAATAATGAGATAATTTTCTGAAAACTTTTTTTAATTTACAAATAACATCGTGCGTTTTGGTTGGACCGCCCTTAATATAAGTTCGTTTTTTTATTTATGCTAGTTTGCTATTCCTTTTTAAAGTATTTAATAATGAATACTTATAAGTATCGTAATTGATTTAATGATGTCTGTCAGTCCTCCAGATCATCTGTCCGTGTGTATGTTGAAATAGATTTTGCGAAGACCCCAGATACGAATGGAGCTAGATTGTTGTATATTTATATTACACAAAGGCCGGAATATATTCCTATTGAATTTCAGCCAAGTCCCTAAATAATACACTCAAAAAATTATGTAGTTAAATTCAAACGAAAATTAATTTTAACCAACTTAAAATTCATTTAAAAAACGGATCATTTACATTTCATTTAAAACAAATGATTTGTACATTCATTTTTATTTTTTTTATTTATTAAACAGCATAGTCCGTAAAATTTAATAGTTTTTACTTTTAAAAAATATATTTTAACCGAAAAAATCAAACTACATAACAAAATAAATACGGAAAAATATTATTTTTTGGTAGTTTGTTTTTTGAATAACAAACACAAATGTTGAAAAATAAAATTATTCGTAAAATAACTAAATTTTTATTAAATTTTAACAGTACGGAAAACGAATTTAATAACCCACAATCAGTTACTGTAATAATTTTATAAGTGTAGTTTTGGCACAATAGCGCCCATACCATAAGAAGAAGGAGAACCAAATTTGGCTATTATTTCACAAATGGTTCCTAAATTCAAAGTTTAGTACTTTAACTTGGTTTAATGTAATTAGGGTAACAGAGCGCACCGGGTTAAGCTAGTTCCCTATAAAAAAGAAACATTTTTGTTTAACTAAACAAAAAAAAAAACTCCAACAAGTCTGTTCATTCGTACATCTCCATCTCTCAGATCCAAACCAAACACATACCATACAGCTGCACTTCTACATTTTATATAAATTTTCTTGTATAAATATTTAAGTTTTTCTTACCAGACAAACAATTTGTTGTGTGTTTGTATTTTAGCCAAGATTTTCTTGACTGTTTTAGACTGTTTGAGTTTTTGAAAGTGAAACATTTCAAATGAGCAGCAAAATTTTCATCATCATCTTTATCCTCAAAAACAGCATCAGTCAGTCTGTCGATCTTAAAAAGAGTTTTTTTTAATATTTTAGCAAAATGTGCAAATGATTTTCACTTTGTCGACAACTTTAAAATTTATTTTTTTATTTTTTATTTACAAATTCTTTATTGTTTAGGATTTTGCTAAAGTTGGCTTTAGTTTTTGATATTTGTTTGATATAAAACATTTTAATAGTTTTTAGAAATTATCCTGTGCTTGTTTATGACATATTTAATCAGATTTAAAATAATTAGGAGTTTTAGAAAAGTTATCTTTCGTTTATTTAAATAGTTGTTAAATTGCCAGGAGATATATTTCGTTAGACAGGCATTAAAAGAATTTAAACAATTTTCTTGTAATTCTCATATTCATGTTAATACAGATTAAAGCTTATTACAGCATAAATATTATAACCAGGGAAACCATAAATATGCAATTGCATGTTTTTTTCTTGTGCGGGCAATGATGTCAAAAACAGTATATTTATCCTTCAAAGAGGTTTTTATGAATTTTGGCATCGATTTATTAGTGGATATTTTACCGTTTGATTTTTTTTTGCATAATTCAGTTAAAAGAGCCTTTTAGTAGCATTTTTAGTTTATAGCTCATATTTTGCCTTTTTGAGGCATATTTTATACATGTAAAATTTTTTAGATGGTTACAAGAGCTTTCGCAGCAAATAAAATATGTGAGTTGTAAAACTCGTTCGTTACAAAATTAAAAATATGAGATGGCAAATATTTCTCACGGTTCTTTTGGCGCTTTATTAGAAGAAATATTATGATTGCATCAATGCATGTCCTTTATAAAAACATGGAAGAGGACATGCATTGAAACAATTTGTATAATTCTTCTCATAAAGCGCCTAAAGAACTGTTGGAATCAATTGTCATCTCGTATTTTAAATTTTGTAACGAACGAGTTTTGCAACTCACCTACTCATACGTAATATGTATTTTCTTCGACGTTTATTATTTTATTTATTTATTTTAAATATCTATACCCACTGTGTTGTTTCAATTTCGCCATCTACATTTAGTTTGTACTCTAAAATAGTAAGACGAAGCAGGTTGTCATTTCAGATAAATGTTCTTTTAAATTTTGTTTTTGGTGGTGTGTGTAATACATAGAAATCTGGACCTTTTAGTATACCGATCGATTCAGATCCCATTTAACTTTTTCTTCTTGAAGTCGCAGGTCAAAGAAAATTAGCCACAAGCTACAGTGGCCCTCAAAGCCAACATAACCCAAGCCTTCGGTTACATTTAGCCTGATTTATGCGCCAAAGTCATACTGAGGCCCTAATTTATGTACTAACGCTTTGCAAAAGAGCCCTATATCTAGCATTGTAAAGATCCTTCTGTCGTATACCCTCCCTTTAGTTGGGTTTAAGTCATATTCAGCGTTACCGTTGTGCGACTTAAGTCGCAATTTGCAACCTTTTTGACGCTCTGACACTTTTTGTGCGACTTTTTCAAAATCGTCTAATTTTGCAACTTTTTCCAATTTGTTGCGACTTTTTGCCTCTTTTTTGTAAGTGAATTCATATATACATTTTTTTGTATCGTGTTCATTGAATCTAGGATGATCGGCATTATTATTTAAAGCGTTTTAAGACTAACTTTTTACCGCTTTTGATCTCATATCTTTATTTAAAAATGATTTAAATGACACAGGCTTTTATTAACGTATTTAAGTTGTTAGAAAGTAAACCCAATGATAAATCATACAGTTACATTGGCATACAGTAGGAAGCGTTAAAAATGCTTTTAATTAACCATTGTACCGTTATTTAGTCAATTAAGCAGCGCCTATATTAACTCTACCGCACAACAGTGCGTTTGCTGTCAATTTTTTTTAGAATTAATGAAAAATAACTTAAAAGTAGAAATTTTTGAGTCTATGCTATCAACTCTAAATTTTCTAGATACTGAAATAGACGGTAAAAAGTTAAAATACATAAAACGTAAACATTATTAAAAATCAATCCAATATAAAATTAAGACACAAGATTTTATTAAAACGCATTTTTAACGAATTATTTCTTAGCTTTTTATATCGTTTTAATTTTAAATTCCTTTTTGTTTTGTGTTTTTTTTTTATTAACGATTACTAAAGATTTTTATGTACATCGTTTATCAATACCCACCCGGGTGGTACCGCATGTCTATAAACAATGAGAGCAAGTTCTAGTCATACAACTTTTTTCGGGTTTTTTTAAAGAAGTTTTCGTCATACAAAGTTTTTTCAGTTTTTTTTTTTTATCGAAAACAATTTGTTCTGTAAGTTAAAATTTATTTTTAACTGAAGCAAATTTAAGAGAGTTATTAAAGAAATAAAACCGAAATTGTCACCCGGGTGGTAATTAAATGAAAGTAATTAAAATGTTAAAAAAAGTGTGAGACTTAAATTTGAAGAAACGACCTTTTTTTGTGCGACTTTTTGTTTTAAAAACGACTTTTTGTGCGACTTTTTCAAAATTCTCAACGGTAACCCTGGTCACAGGCTCTGAAGCTATACGGAAAAAAGTCCTAGGGTACTAAATTTCGTGGTACAATACATATTGCACTTTCTTTGATTTAATTCTATAAAGAGTAAACACCGAATTAAGTCGGAGGGGTTACTGTTTTCCGTTGTATTTTCCACCAGTTTGGGTTAAGAAACCGAAAAGTATTTTAAAAATAACCCAAATGATTGTCCCATCTTTAAACTCGTCTTCAATTTCACTGTCAAAATCTTTACCTTTTAGGACCGGTTTTAATTACAAATTTTTATACCTTCTAGGTACTTTAAGTTTTTAGAAAAACGATTGAAAATTACGTCAAATATTTACAAAAAATTAGACAAGAACTGATAACAGTAATATTTCTGACTAAGAAATGCGCTGATCATCCCAGAATCATTAATATTTTTAAACTCTAAAAAATAGGCATATTTAAAAATAGGATATTTATTTCATTAACATTGTTTATAAAAAACTTTAGGCAAATCCACCGATTGTTATTTAAGAAAACTTATCGCTTTCCATCCCTTAAAATTGTTGTTATTTATCGCATAAAAATTTTCACGATTTATTTCCTCTTTTTAACACAAAATTCATGCAGCTTATTTTTTCAGTAACATTCAAATGTCGACCAGAAATTAATTTTCCATTATATTCAGCAACTCCATTTTAATACCAAACTAAAGAGAAAATTAAAAGCTATTAAATCGATATGTCACGTGCTGAACTTACAAACTAACAAATAAGGCAATTTTAAACTGCTACCGTTGGGCCGCATGTTGCTGCCGTTAATGACATGCAAACCCAGGATTTACCCCGAAAATCTTTTAAGTTAAATGCATTTGATTTGCCGCAAAAACACACAAAAAGCCTTTAACGTAAATGGACAGACTGACGTAAATGGATTAAAACATTTAAATGCAAAACGTATTACTGCAATTGTAGCAGCAGCAGCAGCAGCAGCAGCTGCAGCAAGAACTGGAGCAGTGGAAACAGCAGTAGAGTAAAATTTGATGCATTTAGCCATGGTCATCAAATGTAATGACTAAAATCTGTTGAAATACATTAACATAAGCCGACAAGGCTTATAATAGAGCAAAACACCTCAGGATTCTTGCATAAAAGCTGCACTGGCTGGAAGATGCCAGATGGGGGACAAATAAAATCTTTTAATATTTAACTTCTAATTAAAACGGCACAAGTAAAAGAAATGTTCAGAAAGAAAATCCTTAAAGAGAAATAACATTATTTATGCACTTGTTACATTTCTAAGCTAAATGCACACACTGCCAGCCACCCTTATATTTAGATACAGTCACAAATATTACACATAAAAAAATTATTGACTATATTTAAATTAAAGCTTTCGTTCCTTCGCACTAAGAAATTCTTCCAAATAATGTACGAAATATGTTAGTAATCTCAATTAATTTTATTTAGGAGTAGTAATTTTATTTAACGAACTAATAAATTTGATAAAAACTTATTTACTTTGCACTGTGGAGAATTAAAAAAAAAGGTAAATATGGCCTCTATTATGTGCTGAATTCGACAAACAATTTTGCTTTCGATTCTGCAAATAAATTAAAAAAACTTGTTAAAAATTGGTACCAACTGTTACCATTTTTCTTTTTGCCACTGCACTATTGTATTTGATCCACCTTTGGCCAGAACTTCTGACAACACTACAGATAACATGCAAGTCCAAACAAATTTTCAATTCCAAGAATAAGACGGTATTATCGCTTCCCTGAGCACAAAATTGTTGCCTATTTTAATATGCTGGGGACTACTTCACATGGTAGTGTCCTTTTTCAAAATATAGGAAGTAGCCATCAACCCTTATAGTTTCAGTAAGCGCTCATCTTCATCAGACAAATCATCAAACCCTAATTCTTTCGTGGTCATGATTAATTTTACTAATTTTATTTTTAAATAAGTTAACTTTTTTATTCTGAAAAAAACGACATTTGTAAAATTAACAATAGGGCTTTTCTAGCGAGTGTGCACTATAATACCAAATAAAAATTCTTTCGATCAGATATTTCAACTGTTGTTGAAAATCATATTTATTTCATAACAGGCAGCGTTACCGTGGTGCAACTGAAGTTGCAATTTGCAACCTTTTAACGCTCTGACACTTTTTGTGCGACTTTTTCAAAATTCTCAACGGTTACCCTGATAACAGGCATCTTATGGCTAATAAATCATTGAACGTTAAAACGCTGATTTACTTGAACTGAATAATGATTAAAAGTAGTTTAAACTCAACAGCAGTAACTTAAGGCCTCGTTACTCTTACGTAAACGTATACGTTGTTAATTAGCTGTTCCGTTTTCCTTACCAAGCTACTGTGCAAATAGGTACTCTTACGTAAACGTAACGTTGCGTTGCGGATGAACCTGATAAAATTAAAATTTCTCTCCGTTTTTACGTATCAGCTGTTAAGAATTGTATTTTTGTTTTAAAGCAGTGCTGTCAACAAAACTTATTAACCAGCGGTTTACTTTTAAATTTTATTAATGAGATTCTCATCAAAACATTAATTTTAATTTGATGTAATGAAATCCAATGTTATTGGTTTTTGGTTCGAACTGAAATTAATGTTGGCTTTTTGTGTCACAGAAACCAAAGTTATCGGGGTTTTATTGAAAATAAAAGAAGCAGCTTACAGCTCTTGTTTATTTGTTGGAAATAAATATTGTTGTTAAAAGTTTAATTTTTTTATTTTATTTTATCCAACAGTTAGATTATTTCCATAGATGGAAGTAAATAAAATTGATAAATGTTAAAATAGAATTTATTCATGTTTCCGGCAGCGGGCTGCTGCAAATTTGCAAAAGCCTTTTTCTCACTTTTGCTATGGTCATTTTATTTATTTATAAGTTTGAAACAATTTTTTTTGTATTTTAACAATAAAATAACACATGTTCGGTATAAGAATGAAGACTAACGTAAGCAGCAGGATAATGGATATCCTCCAAGAAGAACTTCTTGAAAATTACAACAAAGAGCGGCAACAGTTAAGAGATGCAGTTAAACAGCAAATCATTGAAGCGCAGAAAAAGTACAAATTCAATTTTGATAAAAACCGTAGACAGTCGTCAGTTTATTCGGTGGGTGATTTAGTGGCCATAAAAAGGACGCAGTTTGTAGCTGGTAGAAAGTTAGCTAGCGAGTATTTAGGGCCGTACAAGGTGGTTAAGGTAAAGAGGAATGATCGTTATGATGTCGAGAAGGTTGCTGACTGCGACGGTCCACGTTATACATCTACAAGCGCCGACAACATGAAGTGGTGGAAGACTTCTGATGACGATGATGAATTGTCATCTGGGACAGATGATATGCAGGATGGCCGAATGTAATGAGTTAGCTCTGTCATTTATCTCAACCCGTGGTGAAATAAACAAGAAGTTAGAGAGGCAGTTGATAAAGTGAAGTCGTTGAGTGCGGTCGTTTGAAAGTTTAAAGCTGTCGTTTATTTTAATTTCTTTTACCTTTCACATTTATATAAACTGTAATATTTTCACATTTAAATAAACTGTAATATTTTCAATAATTTAAATAACACCTAATTTTACCAATTAATTTAAATAAACCAATAATACCTTTACATGTATTTACATTTGTATGTTTGATGTATTTCCACTTCTTATTTTCTTTTCTATAATTTTCATTTACATTTACAACATATTAATAATATTTTAACGCAAAAATCATAATTTATAAAATTATTAAATAAAAATTTAATTTAAAGCTGTAAACACATGAGCCAAAACATAAAACAGCTTATTCGATTATTGATTTTATTATAAAATAATGGCAATGCAAATGAAAAAAATCAGCGCATAGTAGTTCCGAATATGCGCCTTAACCTTATTATATTAAATAAATATATTATTTAGTTTTATTTGACCTTTTTTTTATAATTATTTTGAATTATTTAAGCTTGAGGTCTTTTTTAAAAAAAATATATTATATTTATTTATTTTTCTCATTATTGCGCTAACCTTTTTGTTTGCATTTTTAAAATTTTGTATTATAAACGAAATTCTTTAAGTTTGGTTTTTTTTATTATTTGGAAAAATGATTTTTTCAGCGAGTTTTTTTTAAATTGTTTGCTATCTTATCACGACTTAAGATGTTTTGTCAAAATGCCACAGATATGTATAAGTATTTTATTTTTTTGTACAAAAGCGCCGATATCGGTATGTATTGGCGATTTTAAACAAGAATGTTAGCAACATGTCTTGGAACAAGACTGTGAGCAAAATCAAAACAAATAATAAATTACATGCATACATATGTACGAGTACACGCATATATGTACCTCAACAACATATGACACGTTTACGTTTTTGTAGTAACTAGTAGAGGTCTGCTTTGAATAACTCACTTGTTTGCCTTTACTCAAAGTGCACAACATTTATTCAATTATAAAACATTAAAAAAGATAAGAAGAGAGTAAACCATATGCAAAAATAAGAATGAATGAATTGAATAAAAAACTTGTTTACTGTAAATGAATATGAGAGTAATTCAAAAATAACAAAACATTGAAATGACCCGTTAGAGAGAGCAAGTTTACAAAAAATATTCAAATAATTTTTGAATTATTGAATGTGCATACATTTATTTGAATACCTTGCCATAATATGTGTGTAAGCTTGTGGCTTCTTTTGTTTATAAGAGTTAAGCTTACACATACATACATAATGTGTAGGTACACATATTTTACATTCAAATTATATTTGAATAATTTACTCATTCGACTTGAGTTGACTGAATAGAATGAGTTTTTGTTGTTTTGTCTCTGGTTATTTTATCATTTGTTTCGCTTTCATTGGGTGATCGACACATTGTAATTAAAAAAAAAAATGAGTGTGTTGAAATTGCTTTTTATTTATTCTTGCGGACCTCTAGTAACTACCAACATTTCAAGTCGACCGCAACGTTTACGTATCCGCAACATTTACGTAAGAGTAACGAGGCCTTTAGCATCGCATGTATTATATGTAGCTTAAAAAATAACATGTGGCAGCACCACGACAAATGTTGTAAAATTCATATGGTCTGTATTGGTAGTTAAAACGCCCAATTTTATGCGCTTAAAGATGGTTATATAATAACGGATTTATAGATTTGTTGGTTGAAACACATTTTTGACCAAAAAAAAATTGCTCGGATTTATTATTTTTTTTTTTAATTAATTTCCTAACCTAATCCTGCGAAGCTCTACGCTTGTCTGCAGGAAAGAAACCAGTGCCGCAACCTCGGCACTGATAGACTAGCTCACTAACAACTAGCCTACCGTTGGAGTTTAACTTGCTCTGATTTATTAGCCCTAAGTCTGCATTTTCCAAATCAAAGTTTAAACTTGAAATTGGCAGAATCAAAACTAAAACCCAACTAAACTAGAACTGAAATAATACTCAATGAAAGCTGAATTAGCACTGAACTGAAAACATAATTAAAACTGTACTAAAATACGACCAAAACTGAACAAAAACAGAATTCGAACTGATCGAAGCTAGAACTGAACATAAACTGAACGAAAATTAAATTATAACCAACCAGAACGTGAACTAAAGTAAAAAATGAATAACAACTGAACTAGAACTAAGCTAAAAGTAGATCTAGAAACGGAACTGGGCCCATTTTTCAAAAATCAAAGTTAAAAAGCAACAAGAAAATAAACTAAGTTTAAGCGAGACCTGAAGAACAGACGTTTCCGAGTTGACAATCCTTGATCGTTGTCCGTTGAACTTCGAGATGTTCCGGAGCGAAGAGGCGATTGTCGTGGGAACAATATCTTAAATGCAAACATTGTCAAAGCAGCGCTGTCACAATTTGAATTTTGTGGTCAGAAGAACAAGGACTTGAGACAGATGTATCATTTTGTACACTCTGCCATAATACTTAAATATTGCCTTCGGAGCGAATATTTCGATGACCACCTCTTCTATAATGGTCGATCACTAAACCCTATTCCTCAAAAATGGTTTTGTGTGGGTTGTATTATGATGTAACAATCGCTCGAAATCAATGGACAGGCCATAAAAAAGTTATACGTGTTTAATATTAATAGGTATTATTTAGGTCCCCCAGTATAAAATTTGTGAAATTGTTGATTTTTAACGTATTTGATTTAAAGATTTATTTGCAACTTTTAGGTTTGAGAAATGCCTCTGAGCTGTGTTAATTTAAACTAGAGCTGACCTTGAAACTTAAGTAAAACTGAAATAGCATTAACACAAAACTAAAATTTTCACTAAACTTTTTTCATAAGTACTAAAAAAGAACCCAGTACAAAACATTTCGGTTTTTTGAATCACTAAAGAGAAATTGCATAATCGAGCGCTTCAATAAGAGAGCTCTTATGCAGCACTAAATGAAAAAGAATAAAATATAAGAAAAGCTGACCACGAAGAAGGTTTTAAAGCGCAAATAATAAAAATATATTATGGTTTACGAAAATGATTAAGAAAATGCATTTAAACTAGAAATTTATATAGTTACCTCTTAAAAAAGAACTTTAGGAGTGCTTTGTTTGCATGTTTGCATGTGCGCTTATTGTCAGCAGAAAAAAGTCGTCCAAGCCGGGAACACTCCATACAAAAATCAGGTATCCCATCAGCAGGTTTGAAGCGATTTGAGTTATGGATTCATACAAAAAATCAGCTCCTTTTGGAGCACATTTTTTACTGGGAACTTACTAACTTTTTGCTTAGTTTTGCTTAAACACTACAAACAAAAAATATATTTAAGAGAATTTTCCTATTTTAGATATGTCGCATAGATTATTTTCAGTGTATGATCTAAGAAGCAATTGCCGGTTTTCGCTTGCATACATTAGGGCTGACTTATTTGTGAGCGTGTGTGTGAATGCTGTGTAGTTAAAAGGGGAAACGGAAGTTAAATCCGTTATTAGTTTTATGGTAAATTATAAGATTTAGAATTTGTAACGAGGGGGTGGTTTCTAATTGTGGTGTTTTTAATATTAATTTAATTTTATTTTCCCCGGCACAATAGAGCATTTATTACTTTTTATTTTTTAGTAAAGACTAATGTTAACTTGACAGGGAGGTTTAAAAGTTCCTTCTCCAAGTCCATCAAATAGCAACAAAGAATATTATTATTAAAACGCTTAAAAAATCCAATAAATTACAGTCATATTAATGTTGCTTGAATCTAAATAAAAATATACGTTTTACTTTTATTTCACGCTATTTGTTTCTGTAATAACTTCTTTATTTTGCTGCTTTTGTCGTAAGCTTTATAGCCTTGGCTTAAAGTCTTTGAATGTTAAAATGTTTTATGTGTTTTTTATTTTTATTTGGCATTTCTTAAGGTAAATCCCTTAAAACTACCATTACAAATTTTTTTCAATTTTCTAGGATTTTCCTAATGCCACTGAGTCAGTCATATTTTTGGAAAATTCTTATTGCTGATGTTGTATGAAATAATATTTATTTCAGTTTATAACATACACCTCCTCATCAAAGTGTGTGAAAGAAAAAGGAACTTGTTTCAAAGGAAAACGTTTTTTTTTTTATTTTTTTCATTTAAACAATTTTAGCTACATAAAAAAAATAGGCACGCTTAAAACAAATTTTATAAGCCGTTTGAATTTTTTTGACATTTCTGATTTGTATTTCGATTACGCTTTCATATTTGTTACCTTCGTTAAATCTTTTTAAATTAATTCTAAATTCTATTTAAATACTTATTAAAGATTTTAAAATTGTTCAAACGTAAAATTAGTTTACTGCAAATAGATTTGGGTTTTACGGGTTGATTTTTTTAGACTTCTTATTGTTTACATTTCCATAGGGGAATTAAAATATTGCTGAGTAAAATATTTTATGTTCTTTAAGTAGTTTTCTTAAGAATATTTTTGGTAAATTTTAGAAAAAAAAATGAATGTAGTATACTCTCTGCTAACGCACACCACTGTTAAGCGGACATACTTTTACGCCTCAAAAAATCCTTAGAGATTTTTTTAAATTTGTTCCCTCTTGAGCGAACAACCCTTCCATAACCGGACGTGGATACTTTTTTGCATATCAAATTGCATTTAAATTCATAATAACTTAAATAACGTCTTTCCTGTTTCTTACAGCTTCTTAATTAACATGTAATACGTGTGTATATTAAAGGGGATTCCCCAAAAATGAACAGCAATGCATGTATTTATTGATTCTTTTTGTATATTTAAATCACTATGCCTTAAGCATTATCCATACAATTTCCGAACAATTTTTTATAAGCGAACGATAACGTTAATGTTCTCATACGAATTTACGGCCAACTAAGAAATATGATGGAACCACCTAAAGTAAAAGAGTTATTAAACTCTGCAAAAAAACAATACATCAAACATCAAAAAATCAAACTTAGAAAGCGAACCAGTGTTTAACGCTCGTTAAATTATTTCGTTATTACTATTTATCTTTATTAGAACTAATCAAAAAACAACGGGAATTTTCAAAAGAAAATTTAGCGGGAAATCTCTATTGATTTTAATTTAAAAACTTTTTTATGTGATTGAATTTTTGTATACGTCGGCAGCAATTCCACAAGAATACAAAAACAACAGAAGCATTGCACTGTAAGTGCTTACGGCTCTAAATGTCAACTATTTCTAAACAAAATATTGCGAAACCAAAATAAATTGTTTCGAACTGTCAAAGTCAGCAGGCTTTTCGCCGCCACCTGTAGTGAATTGGCCCTGATATATACATAATTTTGTAATATGACATTGGACTGAATTATTAATGTTACGTTTCTTTGCATTTTATGTTTTTTTTTTTGCAAAAAATATCAAGTAAAATTTAACTTCTTCTTATAGTTAAGTCCATTTTAAAATTGTTCAGTTATTTTTCCAAAATATCAGCGCCGGGGTTGCGGGTTCGATTCCCGCCAGAGACGCTGGTTTCTCTCCTGCAGACAAGCGAAGAGCTTCGCGGGATTAGCAAGCCTAGTTGTGGTTGTCGACAGAGAAATTTTTCTTTACACACTAACAATAAATATTTTTTTATTCTTACATTTTTTCAAACCACAGTACTAATGAAATTACTTGCATATATATACATAATTTTTTAAAAATATTTTTTCACAAAATTATATTCTATATTTTTTGCTTACAGCTTTGTTTGTTTTTTGTTTACTCATTTGTTTTGTATTCTGTGCCCATGTTCTGTAACTCTTGCGCCGAGAAACTTTTCGATTGAAATGTGTGAAATGAAAAAAAAATTAAACCAAACAGCTGTTTTACTCACTAAACTGTGTCTGTAACTTTTTTGGCGAGTAATAGCTGTCACGTAAGGAAATTACTCGCCAATTTACAGAAAAAGTGTTTCTGTAACATTTTGTGAGATAAGTTCCCGCTTTGAACTGTCAAATAAACTCACGAATAAAAATGGGGCAAGAAAAAAATTTTAACACAAAAAAACAATTAAAAATGCAAAAATCAAAGAATAATGATAAAAATATTTATATTCTTCGCACATTTTTTATTGTTTAATTATTTTGCTTTTAGCATTTTTATAAAAAATACGAATGTTTTTAAAGCTCGTTTGCAAACAACAAACTTTAAAGTCGCACTTTACATTATTTGGTATAGCCGACGTTTGTATTTCGTAAATTTTGGTCGCCGTCAACGATATGTGTTAATGGCGTTCTCAACGTCTGCAATTTCACATCGGCTTCAAGTGCAATGTTATGGCATTTATACCGTAACGACGATATCTCTTTTGATAGTTTTCGACATGAGTTACATGCACACTTTTTTCTCACTTTTCGAAAAACGATGATATATTTTGTTTCACATCTTTTCGATGCGAGGAGTTCTCACTATAGTTACAGAATATGGGTACTGCTTGGTATGTAGCTCAGAGTGGTATTTTAACGGCTTTATTTATATGTTTCGGCGTTTTTTGTGGAATTGTTGATGTGGGAATACAGTCATTTGACAATTTATAAATGCATTACTTTAGAAACCTAGAACTTGTCGACCAATAATAATTACTCACTTGTTGTCGCTCGACTAAGTTGTCGACAGTTTTCCAATAAATCTGGCCGTAACAAAAAAATATTGGCTTCAAGAGTTGCTGGTTTGTCGGCATAAGCTATTGACTTAACATAACCCCATAAAAAGATATCCAAGGCGTGAAAAGTTTAAAGTTGTTTAAAATTGTCACAAAACTGATTTTGCAATAAATCGATTGCTAAGCGCGCTGTATGGAAAATTGCGTCGCCCTGTTGAAGCAAATATCATTGATGTTTAGCTGATTAATTTAATGAACGAAAAACTCAGTTAGCACAGCTCAATAGCGCTCGCCATTAACCGTAAAGGCGATAATTGCTTATTTCGAAAGAGCGTGTAAATCGCACTAAATTGTCAATTTAATTGAATGTAATTAATGAATGGTTAATTGTCTTTGCTCAAAATACGGCAATTTTGCTTATTTACGTGGCCATTTCGTTAAATGGACGAAGTGATCTTTGAACTTTGCGAACAGTTTTGTTCTTTTCAAAGTAAATTTCCACAATTTAAATGCGCGAGAAAAGAATAAAATCTAAAATACTTTCACCAAACTTATTTTTTATTTTTAATCACTATCTTAATCATCTTAACTGAACATAAAACTTTATAAATGTCATGGTCATCTGAAAAAAAAATGTTACTTTTACAAAATAAGTCGCCAACAGATGTTGAAAATCTTCTTAAATTTCAACCGTCACTATAAATATGCAACAAAAAAGTAACGAGTTTTTGCATAAAATAATACCAGACATAAAAAATGTACATTGTAAAAGCGGTGACATTGTTGTGACAGGAAATGTAACTAAAGACACCTCCTTCGGCCTGTATGCATGTGTTCGCTCACCTTAAACTTAAATTATCAGCCCAATTATGAATAAAAAATTCCCCGGGAGCTTATTCCCTTTTCCCATTTTTACAATTGAATCTGCATAGGAAAAATGGGAAAAGGGAGAAAACTCCCGGGGAATTTTTATTCATAATTGGGCTGTATATTTTTAAGTAGGAATTAAAATGAAAAATAATATTTAACCGTTGTTTTTTTCTTCTTAACTTCTAAAAACTTTTTTGGAAATAATTTTAAAAGCAACATAAATTTTATAATGAAGGCGTTATTACGTCTACGTCATTCTTAAGTTACAACTAATAGACAATAGAATTAAGTCATGTTTGGCGATTGCGAAATAATTCGCTTTAAATGGTCAACAATGGTAACTTTGTTTCTTGAACATAAAAATCATGTTTTATTTTGCAATTTACACTGACTGATAAGAATCTTTGACATGTTTTGGCCACATCTCTCTCCATGGAATATTATTTACATTCAAACGATCATTGAAACGTTTTTATGCTGGTTTATGTGTTTCTCTAGAAGTTTTTTGCTCATATATTTTTTTTAAAGTGGCAATATACATACATACATATTTTTTAAGTTCTATTTAGAAAAAAAAATATTGTCAACTCTTGATAACTTCTTATATGGGCATATGTATATGAGATGTTTTTTGTAGTACTCAAGAGGTAAAAGCCAAGTAAATCTTATAAATTATTACCAAAGTTTTGTATTTGAAATAACGACAAAGATCATCTAATACTTTTGTTGGCGGCGAATTTTTATACTTTGTCTACTCAAATATATGTTTTTTGCATACATAATTTGCTATATGTTTTAGAACAACAAAGAAATTTCATGAAAATCCAAATCAAGGCACGTGGAAAAAGTATGACAAAATTTTAACCATAGAAAGTTAAACGAAATTTTAGGAATGGTTTTGATACTGGTAAAAAATACTTCCTTTACTTTTGTTTACTTTTCTTTGTGTATGTTATATTTTGTTTGTTTTTTTTAGTGCATTGACAGCTGGTGATGGAAAAAACCGATAAAAATTAGAGGTCGCATTGATTTTAAAGTAATCCACAGGGTAACAAAAATTTAATTACGTACAAATGAGATAATCCGCTCTAAAAATTTTATATGACGAATTATGTAATTTGGTTCATAATTAGGCTATGGATTACGAATGAGAGAGTGAATTACGAAAAAATGCTGTCGTGCGAACAGGGCTGTGGAGTCGGAGTTGAAGAGTCGGAGTTGATGTTTTTGTGCCGGAGTCGGAGTCGTAGTACCCACAAAAACTCGCGACTCCGACTCCAAAGGTTTTCGGCATAAAAAATTTAAAAAAAATTTCCAAAATAAAATTTATCTTCTTAAAACACATTTAAAATTTAAATAAATGGTTTATGAATGCTGCTGTTATGTGTTGTTTCCAAATTACAGGCGATGGACTGAGTGCTTTTCATATACAGGGGTGTGCTGGAAATCGCAAACGTAAAAAGCAAGAATTTTAAAAGTCGTCTTTTAATAAAATTTTTGTAATAAAAGAATTTTATGACAAATATTTTCCTATTAAACAGGATTTTAAACCAAAAATTATAAGAATTAGGTTTAAAGTTTATTAAAACAAACTTCCAAATTCTTGCGTTTTGCGTTTGCGATTTCCAGCACACCCCTGATAAATTTAGCTACAAAATTAATCACCTGTCATTTGGAAACAGCACATTAATGTTTACGTACGGTAATTGCTTCTCAAAAACTCTAATTTTTAGAAGGCCGTACGGTAATGAAAAAATAAAAGTTAACATCACTGAGTCTCATATACATTAAGCATCAAGATTATAGTAGGAGTCGGAGTAGGAGTCGGAGTCGGAGTAGGAGTCGCAGTCGCACTTAAAAAATTTCAGCATTTGGAGTCGGAGTTAGTACTTTTTTTGGACGACACCACAGCCCTGCGTGCGAACATGGTATAAGTTACATTGCTGATATTTGAAAACTAAAAACTATTTACATATTGTTTAAAAAATATTAAAATTCAAGGCATTTATTGAAAACTAATTTAAGTTATAAACGTACGAAAATATTTAAATTTTTCAATATTTTTTCTTTAAGTAAATTATGTAAACTTTGTGAAACCCGAGAATTTTAAACTTGTTAAAGCAACTTTAAAAAAATGTTGTAGAAAACCAATTCATTAGTTTACAATTTGTAAATTATATACAAAACTCAAACTTTTTGAAACTTTATCGCATAATTTTGTTATGAAAATGTTTAGAACTGCTAAAATTTAAACACAAATTTACTAAGCTATCGAGGGACCTTATTATAGTAAATTACTAATTTATTTTGTCAACAATGTAAATAATATAAAAACGTTTTATTTAATTTTATTACAAGTTGTTAAGCATTTACTTCTTTGTTTAATTGTTTACATACGAAATCAATTCTTTACAATATGTCAGTTATAAAAAAAACCAAAATTCTATATTCCAGTCTTTATTTTGCGTGATAAAAAATATGTAAACAATGTAAAAAATTAAAAATTTTGCACTAAATAAAAAATGTTACCTATTTAATCTTTGCTTTAAATTACATTAAACACATTTTTTACTGCAGTTTTTTAATTGATATTTCTTTAATTTAAATGTTTACATAAGAAATTAATTTTTGTCATTATGCAAAATTGTTTTAAGCCAAGAAACAATTTTTTTTCTTAATTTAATCACAAAACAATAACTTTACATTTTGCATAAGGTAGACTATGTAGAAACTCATTGTATTAGGTAAACTGGGTAAAAAATTCTAAAAACGGTATAATTTTTATTATTATTACTAAACATTTTGTTTATATAAATTAATTAAGCCAGGTAAATAATATTTATCAAATGGGATCGAAAATAACAGTTATCACCAAAGTTTCAGTTCAAAAAGTCAGACAGAAAGAATTTGTCTATACGTTATTTGTTAATAGCATTGTTATGGTTATAAGCCAAGGAATAAAATTCTTAAAATATTTTTATATTATTTTTTGTCTGATAAAAATAAAGTTAAAATTTGACAGACTTCAGTAAAAAATTAAAGTTAAAATTTGACCGATATCTTTTGGTCAAATATAATAATAAAACAAAGTTAAAAGTTGAAATATGTTCTGCATTAATTTTAATTTTGAAAGTGCAAAAAAATGTATTTATACTTAATGTATTACTAAGCAGAAAAGTTTGTATGTTTCTGTGCTTATATGTTTGTTACAGTAAATCTCCGGAATTGCCGGGCCGATTTTAAAATGTGTTTCAACAAAAATAGAAATGGAACCTCCTTAAGGGCATAGGCTATATGAGTTTCCACTTAAGTGCTTAGCATATGATCCAGGGGTGCTAAACCTTCGATACTCAGAAAATATTAATTGCACTGTGCAAGATGAAAAAACAGACAATCCGGGCACCTGGCGTTTTAACCTTATTCGGGTACGCAAAATAAGAAAAATTTTAACTTTTATTTTTGACTGAAAAATAACATTTAAAAAATAACTATTTATTTTTAAATTTTTTTTTTTAAAAATTCAATTAATTTTATGTTGTAAAATTCCTTTCTTATAAAAATAATTGAATAAAAGTTAAATTTGATGAACTTTAGCCTGATAAGAATATCAAAATTTGGATTGAAAACCATAAAACAGTTCAACAAAAATAACCACAACACGATTTTTTTTAAAAAAAAGCCACAACAGTTACGGTCTTTGTTTTTTCTTAGCATTTTAATTTAACCAGGAGCCTAATTCTGGCAGTCGTGATCGAGCACTTTCTCGATTCGAAAGCAATTTTATTTCTAATTCTTTCAGTCGATTCTTAACGTAACTATTTTTTCAGTATTATGAAACTCAAATTATTGCTTAAAAGCACTGAAAAAATAATTCCGATTCGTTCAGTTAGTATTCGACCGGTTTTAATCGTTTTTTTTAGTTTTGTCCAACTCAGATATTTTAAAATGTCCATTTTTCTTGGACCAGAGATTGGTCACTCTCCAAATCGATCCACTAAGACGGGATTTTTGGAAATTCAAATATTTAGGGGGTAAAAAAGGGTAAAAACGGGGAAATACGGTAACCTTATATCTCCAAAACTAAAAGAGATACAAAAAAAATGTAATACTAATCGTTGTTCTTTAGAAAAATAAGCGGACAGGTGTCTGGTACTTTTTTGAAATTCGGCCCTTTTAGGGAGTAAACGGGTAAAACCTGAATTTTGGTACTTTTTTGACACCCCATCTATCTTTTGAACCAATAAACATAGAACCAAAGTTTATACCACATTCGAAACTTATCAAAAAAATACGAATATGAATTTATTACTTTTTCGAAATTCGAACATTTAAGGGGTGAAAATCGTAACTATTTTAGGTACTTTTTTTACAAAACATTTTCCTCCATTCTTTGATATATTCGTACTAAATTATGGGCTCCCACTACAATACTGAAATTTTTGATACTTTAATGGGGGAAAAAATAGTACCAAAAAAGGAAATACGGGAAATTTGATATTTTTGTTTAGTTTTTTGGTTCTACAACTGGTATTTTTTTAATTATCGTTAATATTGGACCTAGAAACATAAAAGTCAACATGTAATGTCCTGAGTGGATAAGAATCTATGAGGGAACTTTTTGGTACTTTTATGTTCTTTAACTGGTACTTTTTGAATTTCCGTTAGTATTGCACCAAGAAACATAAAAATCAAGATGCAGTGTCCTGAGTGGATGAGAATCTATAAGGGGAAGTTTTTGGTGCTTTTTTGTTCTATAACTGGTACTTTTAGAATTTCCGTTAGTATTGGACCTAGAAACATAAAATTGATGATGCAGTGTCCTGAGTGGATAAGAATCTACAAGGGGAAGTTTTTGGTACTTTTTTGTTCATTAACTGGTACTTTTTGAATATCCGTTAGTATTGGACCTAGAACCATAAAATTCAAGATGCAAGGTCCTGAGTGAAGGAGAAAATAAACTTTGGCATACAGATATGTCCACGAAGAAAAAGAAGTCGCTTACGAAGTTGCGGGTTATATGCTAGTATATTAATAAGCAACAACATTTTCTTACTTTTTTACATGGGGTAAACTTTGTAAGAAATAAGTATTAAAGGTATAGTTTTTGTTATAATTAACATTTAATATTGATAAATTTTTTTTTTTGACAATATAAGACAATGAGCAAGGTATATTTACACAAGGTAGACTCATTTGGGAGTGTAGACATGCTGCTCTATAAAAATAACCGAGTGGAACGGAATTGTCAAAATTGTCTTCATATAAATTTAACGCACACATGTACAAATTTTGGCTCATATACACGGAATTTGACATTGGTGTTCCAACTTAGGTAAACAGCTGACAAACATATGGGCCAACGAGTTTACCTTGTGTAAATATACCTTGCCAATGAGTATTTTTATTTTTTTAAATAAATATATAAAATTATTTCATTAGGGAAATTATATAAAGAAGTAAAAAAGTTCATTGAAACTGAACTTTTGCAAGGAGTATGAAACTTCAAGGTTAAGAAAAATATTTCATTGTCTTAATTTTCCAACAGGCCCCTTAGTAGAATAAAGTTGGCCATTTTCTCTAGTTCTTTACAAACTCTGAAAAACTCTTCCCGTATTTCTCTTTAAAAAAAACATTACTTTTTGAACTAAAATAGTTTCGGAACAAGCCAGTAAAGCGTCTTTAACTAAACAAATCTTAAGATTTATTTGTCTTTGTCCATAATTTAAAGATTTTCCCAACGAAATCTGAAAATCATCAACTAATTCTTTGCATAAAACATTTAAAACTTAACCAGCGCTAGAACACCAACATTAACTCCAAAAGCAAAACACACAATTCTATTGTAAATTTCAAATGTAAGAATCATGTAAATTTTACTTAAAAAAAAGGTCGTAACCAAAAGCAACGAATGGAAGATGTAAAAGAAAAAAAATAAACTTGATTTAATGGATTTAAACTAAAGATTTATAATGTCTGGTCTTAAAACTAAAGTAATATTTCTTACAAAAAGAAAAACTGAACTGAAACTGAAAACCAAATAAAGCAAATAGAGACTTTGTTATATAAAATTTATTATTTTGAAAATCAAAAAATAAAATCATTTAATTCTAAACTTTAAATCTTAACAGTAAATCACTGGTAGAAAAAATGCATAAAATTTATTGGGTTTTTGAACTAAAGCAACATGTGTCCTTTGCGGGATTTCTGTTTTGTATTTTCCAAAAAAATTTTTTTTATTTTTTGGTCACTTGTAATCATCATTAAATATGCAAAACATTTGTTAATTTGCTTTCATTTACTACCCACAATGAGTATTTTTTTTTGTTCTTCCTTTTAGACAATTTGTATTCATGAACTACTACAATTTCAGATCTCGAAATCTCTGGCTCATAAAATTCAGCTAAAATTTTCATTCTTTTTTACAAACATTTTCCATGTGGTTGCTATAATTTGACTATTAAAATTGTACTCTGAATTAAGTTTGATAATAAAACATGGAAACACTTTACAATAGTCCTCATTTAGTCACATATTTAAATAAGTTTTTGCCAAAAATTCTCATTTACCGCATTTTGGGGTATAGAAAATGAAGGGAATAGCGAGAAGGCAGTGCAAAACATTTACAAAATTCTACATGACGATGGCAAGTTGCAGTATCTGGCTATTTTTGTGGCATAATGAAAACTGTTTTTAACTTTGACACTGAATTTAAATGCTTAATTTCTAGTAAAGAATAAAGAGAGTGTCAAGCAGGCTCTTAAAAGAATGAAAACATTTATTTAAGTTAAAAAAATTAAAATTGACAACTATTTACCGTACATACTTACACAAGTGACAGTTATTTAAGTTGGTTCATTATATACATTACGTTAATTTAAAGAAAAGGTAAAGCAGATTTAAGGTTTATATACTTTGCTGCATTATGTAACTTTATATCAGGTTATATATGGAGTAAATATCAATAATAAGAATTTCAATTAATTAAAGATCTTGCAAATATATTCAATACCGAAAACATTAAAGTTTAATTGTTTACATAAGACATACTTCATCTACGTAATATTAATGATATTTACATTACAATACAATATTTACATTTTCTCCAGCGTTATACAGCTTTCTATTAGGTAAACTACGTAATAAGTGTAGTTAATTAGCATTCAAATTTATTCAAAATCTTTTATACCATTTGTTACTTTAATAACTTCATTACTTACAAAAAAAATGCATTTTTGACATTGAGTAAATAATAGAAACATTCTATTACAATCGTGAACAAACGTTTACGATTTTTTCCAAAAAAAATTATTGTTTACACTGAAAAATGAATTGCTTGCATAAAATATACATTATCTACATAATATTATGTAAACTAAAATGTTTAGCAAGTTATTTTTATATATATTTTCTGCAGCATTAAATAGATTCATGGAAAATAAACTATGTAATAAATGTTAATAACACTATGATTGAAATTCTTTAGACAAGCTGGGCACTGGCGCTTTAACATAATTCGGATACGCTGAATCCAATGGGGCTAACTGTTTTTTAAGTTAGGTCTTGTTTTCGAGATAAACCGTTATTTCGAAAATGGAGGATGTTGCACAATACATATTCGCGTAACTCAAAAATGGTTTAGTTTATTGAAATTACTAAAAAAAAACCGAAATTCTGCATTAAAACTAAAAAGACAAACTTTTTTCTAATGTGAGCAGTCGTTTTAGAAACATTTTTTTTTATCAAAATTTCGAAATTTTAGTTATTTAAAAATGTATAAAATATTGGAAACTGCAGCTAGGCTGCTTAAAGGAAATTTTATTGCGGAATTTCGTTGTTCTTTAGTCATATCAAAAAACTAAACAGTTTTTGAGTTTGAGTTGAATAACGGTATATCTCGAAAACAAGAGCTAACCTAAAAAAACGATTAGCACCATTGTATTTAACGTTCCCGAATTATGTCAAAACGTCATGTGCCCGGCTTGTCTAATTTTGCAACTAGCACAGTGAAATTGGCGTTCAAAATCGTTCAAGAACTTTTACACAATTGTTTACCTCATTATTTACAAAAAACAAAAGATATGTTGATCTTGAGAATATTAAAATAGACATTTTATTTATATCACTCACAGCAATTTAGGTTTTTACTAAAGAATTAACAATTGTTCGTATTAAAAATTCAATTGTTTACATATCGTCAGCTCATTATTGGTTTGACCTACCTACTATTTTTAGAAAAAATGAGCTAGGTATGAAAAATCTATTTTTTTAATACCCCCTTTCTAAGTCAAAAACCTGTTTCGCAAAATTTTTATGACTTTTGAGATATTAAGCATTAATTTTGCTTCATATCCACTATTTAAAAGTTTTTAAGTATTGTATTGCTCTACACCCCACTATTTGGCGATTGAACCAAATTCTTCATATAAAAACGCACAAAATTAATGTCACTCTTGCTTTGCTTCATTGACGTAAGAGAACTGACTGCTGATATTTTGTGGAGTTGTGTATAGTAATGAATAAATGCAATTGTTTTTGCTATCTTCAGCATATGAAATACAAACAAAGTTCGTGTCGTTTTTCTAGTTGTTGTATTTCTGCATAGACGTAATAATTGGACAATGAGCAAAAGCAAAATAAAACAACAACAAGAAAAAAAATAGTTGTATAAAATAACAAACACGAGTTAATAAATAGTAAAAATTTCTAAAAGTAATTTTTGGGAATACAAAATTTTAATTTCAAAAATTTTGTTAGTCGTGCTTAATTCCCACTTTTTATTCTTGATAAAAACACTGAAATTTATTGTTGAAGGGATAGCTATTCCTATTCGCATTTTAGTGGTTGCTCAAACCAGATCATCAGAAAACTTCATCCAAAGACTTTAGAAAAACTAAAGATATTAAACAAATTAAGCGAATAAGAATTATAATCAACAGTTTACTTGTAACAATATCAAAGTTTAAACAAAAGCATCAACAATAAACAGTGAGTTTATCTCTTCTTACATTCCCCACAACAATTGGTTGGAATTTTTCCAACATTAATTGTAGTTGTAAGAAGGTGCTTAATTCCCAATTTTGAAATGCGCATAGGAATAGCTTATCCCTTCAACAATGAGTTTCAGTGTTTTTATCAAAAATAAAAGTTGGGAATTAAGCATGACTAACAAAATCTTTTAAATTTATTAAAAAAAATAAAAATGGAACTGTTTTGGTAAAATAAACCAAATAAAAGAAAAAAAAATCAACAATGTTAACCAATAGGTATACGTATGCAGCACAGCTACTATTTAAAAATATTTTAAGAAAAGTTGCGTATGCGGCACAAAATTATATATTTCACTTTCCATATAAAACTATTTACTTCTCACTTCAATCATGAAAATTGACAAAAATTTACATATTTCTATGTCGGCAGCAGCGGATAAAATATCTTCACGTAAACATTCTTTGTCGTTGTTCTCTACTCCCACTTTTTGGCATATGCGCCAAACCAATAGTAAGCTGACGATTTGTCAGATAACTATGCACCAAATTGAATTAAACTTTAATGATAGACAGATTAATTTCATACATTTTCCGAATCATTATGTTTCTTTAAATCAAGTAAGCTATGTAATTAATGTAAATAATGAGAATTTAAAATGATTTAAGGTTTTTACACAAGTGTTTACCTTATTTACAATAATATTTACATAAGCAAATATTTTTATTATTATATTAGTTTAGAGAAAACCTATAAAAACCGTTTTAAATTTGTTTGAGAACGAAAAAAGAAACAATACTCATAATAGCTAATTATTTTCAAGTCAAATAATGTAAACAATGTAAACAATTGTGTACTTTTAAAATCGTACACAGTTCTTAATATTATATTTTGTACAATAAAAGTGGAAGTTAATATTTAATATTGAGTAAACTATTTAAACACATCAATGAATTTCTAAATTTCAAAGACTTTTAACAATAATTACCTATAAAATACATTGTTAACATTATGAAGCTCTTATGTAAAGCATATTTTATACCATCTGAAACAGCAGGAAAGCCGACGAAAGAATACAAATGATGTTCCTTTGGAACCTGGGCTTTTTTTATAACGCGCCATTGACTGTTCGTTGGATTTCGCAAAAAGATGCTGGCAGGTTCTTCAGAGACGGGACCTAATAAGGTCTATACATTATTTAAGATCCAGGGCATCTCCAAGCAGCTTTAAGACTAGTAATGAACTTGTTTTGTCCGGACTACCAACCAAACCTTAATCTAGTTAATTTTCTCTAAATGTTTTTTTAAAGATTTCATTCCTTTCAGAAACTGTTTCATATACATGTAAATTATTTTGTTGGAATTAATGAGAACCCAATTTTAAATCAATTAGCTGGGATTTGTGTTTTAAAGTCAATGGCTTTAATGTTATTAATTAACCCCTAAAGAACTGGTAGAGTAAAATTTTTAATGGGATTAGTTAAAAGGACATGTTAGAAGCAACGTATTTTTAAAGAACTGAAAGTAACTCATAAATTAAGGATTTTACAACACTACAATTTACAATTTTAATTGTAAGGGTTAAACTAAATTTTTTAAATTTCTTTTTTGTAACGGTTCCTATTAGAAAGCTTTTGCTAAATGTCGACCAAGTAGTTAAAGTTTAATGCCTGTATTCATAAAAAATTTAAATTTTATAAAGGTTTAAAGAACAAATTTACTATAAAATTTGTCCTTAATAAACGTTTGTTAAATTTTATAATCGTTTATGTGAAATAAAAATTGATAATTCTTCCAGATAAAGTCGGTTTCTAGTACCAATCTATTTTAATTTTATTGTGTTTTCTTACAATCAGTGTATCCAAATATGGTAATCTTTCATTTTCTTCTTCTTCAATTGTAAATTTGATTTGTTGGTGAAAACTTTTAAGTTCGGCAAGGGTTTCGTCTATTGCACTTGTTTTGATAATCCCAAAGAGGTCGTCAACGTATAATGTAAGTAGTCTGGGCTTTGTTTTAAGATGTTAAACGCAATGTTTGAGTAATTCCTCCATTAAATGATATTACGTCAAAGAAAATTAATCTTTTTTTTTTAATGTATTTGGGAAACTTTTTGTTGTTTTGTGGCAGCAGCTTAAGCAAGCTTATAAATATTATAGTTGGGCCTTAAGACATTTCACAAAACATCATCTCTTTCCGATCCGAAAGAAAAACATAGCTAATAATTATGCATCACTAACTCCACAATTTCACTTTTTGAGTTATGACAACGTTGCAGCAAATAAGCCATATGAACTAAAGCTAATCAGTTTATAAGTAGGGATCAATGTTTTCGTTTTATTTTTTTTTTTAAATATTCCCAAGCAGTCAAAGAAAATCCGGTTTTTATTTTTTACACGCTAAACTAAATTTTTTCCAACATAAAATTTGCAAAATGTTTTGTGCAAAACCAATTTAATTGAAAATTTATCAAACCTAATTAAGAAATTTTTTCGATATTAAAGATTTTTTAAATCAAAACGAATTATTCAACATCCCTTTTCTTGGAATTTTTAAAAAAATCAAAATACTGAATGTCAAACTTACACAACTTGAAAATTTGATATAAAACTTAAGGTGCAGGCTAAGAATAAGGAGTTTTATTCTCGGAAAATTTTATATATTAAAATATTTTTGTTTGCTCTTTTCGAGCATAAAAATTCATATCTAATTCTAAGCACTTTTCCAGTTTAAAAAGTATAATTTAAAAAAGAACCTACAATTTAAAGAATTTTAGAAACTGTTCCGATATCCCTACAGGTCATGTCAGATAAAACTTCTTCGCTTTGCGTGACATTTCTAACTTTGACAGAAAAGCGTAACGCAAAAGGTGTATGTCACAAGAAACACTTTGACAACACACACACATAGTTTGTTAAAAATAAATAAATAAAAAAAATTATACTAGCAAACTGTCAAAGCGCGCAAAAAGAAGAGAGTTGCCTAACTTTTCGCTTTGCTCTGCGTTAAAAGTGCTTTTTGTGACATGTTTCGTATAAGTATGAATATTTCATCTTGGATGTCAAAGCGAATCTCTAACGCAACGCGAAGCAAAAGTTTTATCTCATGGCCTTCCGCGTCTTTTAAAGAAAAGAAAAATCGAATACAAATCTAGGGACTGTTGCCAATTTCTGGCAACACTGGATCTTATAAGAGATTCCAGAGCGCAAACCGACAAAAATCTAGAACTTATTACGACTACCAATACCAAATCCGATAAGAAACAAAGTATTAACACCCCGGCTAACAACCGACAGACAGTCCATCCAAAAGAACTTGTTTCTGTAATAAATAATCATAATATTCCGGTCATTGCATTTTTCAAACCAAAAGAAAGGAAATTGAGAACCTTTTGCGCCCCTCATCTCAAGCAAAATTTCATAGCTTGAAGAGCCAGTGATACAGCATATAAATACGTAAATTTACCATACAAAATCTTTTATATTAAAAACAAAAATACATCGTAAATCATACAGAAAATATTTCGAAAAGACACAATAAACAAATGGCCACAAAATATGCTTTTGAAAAAAAGAAGGATGTCATTTGAAGTAAAAAAAAACGAAAACTGAATGAATAGACTAAACGAGTGTATAAATGAGTGGGCATGGAGTGTTGTGATCATGGTGGTGGTGGTGATGGTGGCTACAAGTTTTACACTCACTTATAAAGCTTAAATTACCATGCTTCTGCAGCTACTTGGACAGTTGGACAAATGAACAAGTAGCCAGAGCCATTCAACTGTAGCAAAAAAAGCGTGATTTGCCATAAAATTTATGGTTTTTGTGTTCATATCAAACAGACAAAAAAATATATAGACAAATTATTTTTAAATAAATAGAAAATACAAGTAGTTAACAAAAAAAAACTCATATAACGTCTGGTGTTAGAAGAAACATAATCACATGTATGTATCTGTGTATGTGTCTATATGAGCTCTTACAAAAAGTTTGGAATATTTATAACACGACCCCATATGTAGTTGACATACAAAGTTGTTATTGTTGGTTTAGGAGAAAAAAATCACCGAAAGACATTTTAAATAATTTGTTACTTTTCATTAGACCAGGAAAACTGTTGTTGTGGACTGATGTGATGAGGGTAGACAAACTATTAAAATATACAGAATTTCAATTATTCTTAATAATAGTCGTAGCAAAAGTAGATGAAGAAGAAGAAAAGCTATAAATTTATTATTAAGGTTTTAACAAATAGTTTGAGTTTGAAAGGGATAAAGCACAGTGGTGCAAAATTAAAGAAAAAGTGGCAGAAAGTATATAAATGTTTAAGGTAGTTATTCCAAAGAGCAATTTTTAGACAAATATCTAGACTTTTTCTTTATTGTGAGTTCTAGTAGCACGAAATTAAAAAATCGAAACCAGAGCAATAATACTATTTTTGTTTATGCCATGTCCTGCGGTCTGTTCGTTTCTGTGGCTGTTGAAATCACGCTTACATTCGAACTTCTGCACACAAAAAGATTATTTTGGAGATAAAATGTTTCAAAGACTTTTAAGCATTTTGTGATTGAAATCAATCACAATCAATTCAGTAGGAAAAGAGTTTAATATTAAAAAAAGATCAATGCACTTCTACCTTAAAAACCTTTATAAATGTACTCAATAAATATTCAATTCAAAAGATTT
The DNA here is from genome assembly GCA_949318255.1 of Pollenia labialis. NCBI lineage: Eukaryota > Metazoa > Arthropoda > Insecta > Diptera > Polleniidae > Pollenia > Pollenia labialis. Next base: position 51,049,420 of record OX439142.1, read on the forward strand.
TAATCATCTCTGGCTCCTGTAATTCAATTAAACATTTCACTTAAACATGCTTCATGTCGTTTAAACCAGTATTTTTGAAAGTTATTCTACCCTTTTGACTGGCTTACATCACTGTGCCTTTTTGTTATTAAAAAAAAAGAATTGAGAATGTATTTAAACAGTCATTTTATGAAAAACAATTTATTTAAAAATATCTTTCCTACAAAAAAACTACCAAAAGAATTTGACTAGACAACTTACAACAGTTTTTGTAGACATCCATCAAAATACTTTACATGTGAAAGTCAGTGAGTCCCGTTAAAGTGTTTAACCCCTCAACCAGTATTGCCATTCTTTTGTTTTTAACTACCTACAGATTAAATAACACGATTTTTTCCACTATATAAAGGGTGGTTAAATTTTAAGGGCCGATAATGAATGTGAACCACAGCTAAACGTCAAGTTTTTTGCATTTCATTTGACGTTTCTCAATTTCAGACTAACTCATTTTAACCATGGAAAGATACGTAATCGAGCAACGCGTTAAAGTTATACAGGCATATTATGAAAATGGACGTATAAATCAAATGCACTTCGTAATTCAGTGATAAGGCACATTTTTACCTCAGTGGATTCGTTGAAAAGCAGAATTGCCGCATTTGGGCAAATGATAATCCAAGAGTGATTGTCGAAATACCAATGCACCCACAAAGAGTGACTGTTAGGTGCGGTTAATGGGCTGGCGGAATCATCGCGCCGTATTTTTTCCAAAATGTGGATGGTGTTCGCTATCGTGAGATGATAACGAACTTTTTATGGCCTGAATTGGAAGATACGGAAGTGGACGATATGTGGTTTCAACAGGACGGTGCCACATGCCACACAGCTAACGAAATTATGGCCTTGTTATCTCACGTAGTGGCGATGTCAATTGGCCGCCAGAATCCTGCGATTTGGCACCGTTGGACTTCTATCTTTGGGGTTATTCGAAAGAAAAGGTGTACGTAGATAAGCCAGCAAGAATTCAAGAGCTAAAGTATGAGATAATTCGGCTCATGAACGGCATAAAACCTCAATTATGCCTCAGCATCATCGAAAATTTTGACCATCGGATGGAGGTGTTCCGCCGAGGTCGCGGAGGCCATTTGTCCGATTATCATAATAAACAGAAATGAAAATTATTTCCTAAATAATTTGTATTTTATTCAAAATCAACATCAGCCCTTAACATTAACCACCCTTTTTATTAGATACTTTAAATCCTATAAGGAGCATAGGACCTCAAAATCGTATCCGGCGTTTGAAGCTGAAGGTCGTCATCAAAGCGGTCTGTTGGATATTTTTTTAATATATTAAGGTTTTGTTAATCGGTTGTTTTAAAATAAGTAGCTGATTGGGAATGTCCATGCCAGCATGGCCTCCAGGCGGGCGGGTTGAGGTGTTTTATGTCGAGTTTGTAAAACGAGCCCCTTGCTAAAAATTCCGACGCCCGCTGACAACCTTTCTTTAAAATGGCAACAGACGCTTGCCCATGGTGGCTATTGGTTATTTAAAGGCGCCAATCACTCGCCTTGACATTCCAAATATCGTAAGCACTCAGAACTTGTAAGGAGTCCGCTGGGTATCACCCTCTGAAACTCCCCACTTGCAACCACTTATTATCCGCGGTTGCTTTACCAAAACACCCCACTGTCCGCAACCTGTTAACGCGCCCGGTAGCACTCAGCTTTGCTTTCGTAATTTGTAGAAGGAGCAACTCACTTGAACATAACCAGAAGTCTGATTTTGTACACTGCCCATTCCACTCGTAACGGCGTGCCACATTAATCCCTAAAATATATAGAGAACATTTAAAATCAAAATACGAGTTAAAAAAAATTTATATTTATAAAACAAAAAATTTAATAATAAAGAATTTTAAAAACAAATTTGATTTTTTTTAAAAAAAAATTAAAGATTCAAAATTTCATATATTTATAATTTAGAGAAAGACAGAAACTATTCAGAATTTTTAGGTATAAAAGTTATTATTCAAAAAAATTACATACCTACAAATTAAAGAATTAAAAAATCCGGTCAGATATTTCCTATGCAACTATTTTAAAGAAGAAAAAACTACAATTTGTTTATGGGCTCAATTATAATTTAAAAGCTCATAGGGTATAGTATTTTTGAGATTTTTTTCAGATTTTTCGGAAGAGGATTAGAGGTCGCTCAAGTCGATTTTAAGCAAAAAATCGGATTTGCCGACCGTTTTTAAGTTTTCTTCATAACTATACTTTTAAGGAAATAATTTAAAAGAAAAAATTTCCAAGCTTTATTTTGGTGTACAAAGACTATAAGTTTTTGTAATGTTTTTGCTCATTTAGGCACCCTACATTATAATTTCTCGCTATTTTTCCATAAATTTTGTAAACAACGCCTTATAACTTTTAACATTTTTATAAAAAATTAAACAAACTAACAACGCAGTTTGAAAGATCACTTAATTCTGAATAATTTAGAAACAAATATTTTTGAATTTGCTCTTACCGTTCCTGAGTTATACTCATACCCAACAAACAAATAAAAACCAAACGTTTAGCTTTTGCTTTTGCAAATCATTTATAACGGTGTTTACGATGTATGTAGTGACATTGATGTAAGTTTTATTCCTTAGCAATACATGAAGATTTGAGCATTTAATTAAAGGCCAGCTTGAAGACATGAGACCAAGAGAAGATTATATTATTTTTTTTTTGGTGATATATCTAAGCCCTATCCAACAGTAAAAGCTTCAGAAGCGTTTAATCAGGCCCGCTGGATGAAGAAAATTATATATTCTTGACATTTTTGCACTTTTCGAAATCGCTGCAATCTTACAAGGACAATTAACAATTTGATGCCTTAATTTATTTTAAGAATAAATATCAAAAATATCAAAAAATGTTCTTAAATAAAATTCAAGTGAAATGGAAATCGGACAAATTTTGATAGCGATCTTGTTTCGAGAGTTCTTAAAATTATTTCTTTTTATATACTTTGAGTACCAACAGTCATCTTTATGAAAACTATTACTGAAATATTTCGAACAAGACTAGCAGACATTTTTCCTTACTTCTGGCAACACTACTCCCAACTCACCTCGAAAAACAGTGGGATATTTTATACGAATATAATGAAAAATTGGGTAAAAAGTGGGGTTATTACAAGCATTAAACAAATGGAATTACATTTTACTAGTAAATATTATACAAACAACTTTTGTAACATTTTTAAAACAAATTCCTAAAAGTTTAGTTATAATTGATAGTAGTTTCTGTTTTTGAAGAATAAGAGAATAATGTAGAAAATATGTAAATTACATTTTACCGGTACTTTTCCTCCAGATATTATTTAAATTGGTTGTTATAAAGTTATTAAGTTTCGTGTCATGTACATACATGTTATAAAGGGATTATAAATTTTTTTTCTAACTAAGTAGTTAAATCCGTAACTTTTAAACTCCATATCAGAAATGAAAATTTAAAAAGTGGAATGTTTGTTATTGGAAACAAAAAGTTTGTTAAATCGTACGTTTGATTCTCAAAAATCTAAAATTAATTTTTGAATCCACTGCAAAAAGATGACGATATAAAGGGTGTTTTTTTAAGCCGAATAAAATTTGAAGTTGTGAAAAATTCTTTTTATTAAAAAAATTTCTTATTTAAAGGTTCAATCATTTGCATTAACCTTTGAAAATACTTTCGGGCTGTTGTTGAAGCACGTTTAATTTATTGCCAGTTTTTTTAATGAAATGATGAACATTGTTGGCCTTCAATATGTTAATGCTTGTTTATCAGGATGAACTAGTGACTTCACGTAGCTCCACAGAAATTAATCGAGATGTGCCAAATCGCAAACATTTTATTAAAGTTTTTCTTGGGATTCAAAAATTAATAAACAAGGTTTCTTTTAAATGTGCTTGATTCCCATTTCATACTATTGATAAACTGAAATTTATTGTTGCTAAGGGCATCAGGACACTTCATCCAAAGATTTTAAAAATGCTAAAGATATTATACAAATAAAACTGTTAAGCAAATAAGAATTATAAACCTAAGTTTTGCCCGCAACAATATCAAAGCTTAAACTAAAGCAACAACAATAATCAGTGAGTTTATCTTTTCTTGCAGTCCCGACTACAATTGGTTGATTGTTTGTCAACTCTAAATGTAGTTGGGTAAAGAAAAAACAAAAATAAAAACAAATTACTTTATTTTATTTTGCCAGTTCAGTTTTTTTAAGCTGCCACATGCATATTAGTTATCAAAGTTTTTCTTGGGACTCAAAAATTAATTAACAAGGTTTCTTTTAAATGTGCTTAATTCCCATTTCATTCTATTGATAAACTGAAATGCGGCCTACATGTTGCGAATTGTTGTAAATACAATTTGATCAAGTTGTACAACCAATTGTTACGTTATAGGTTTGGTTGGTCTTCGGTTGAATAAAAAATCAAAAAATTTGATTTTCATTCGACTGACATATTCAACTCAATTATAAGAAGCCAGCAGAATTTCAAAAATATTACTCTACACAGACTAGATTTTTTTCTCGAAAATAATTTAAATTCATCCATTAACTTAGCAATTTTTCATGCAAATACCTTTTTAATCGAGTATTTTGAATTTAAAAAAGAAAAGTTATGAATGATCAAATCAGGAATTTCACTTCTTAATTTCAAATATGTAGTATGAAAAAAGTACGAACATAATAATAATAACTTTTCCATCCCTGCTCTTGTTAACAATTGAAGAAGATTTTTTTGTTATTTTATAAATTTTTGTTTAGAAATTCCGAAAAAGCAGATGGGCTTTAAGGAAATTCGTTAAAACTATAAACAAATTAAAACTGATTTTTTAAAAAATTTTAAGATATAAAAGTTTTTTTTTATACATTTTATTTCTTTAAACTGTTTGTTCTTTTAAATATTTTTAAATCTTATTATTTCTCCTAAAGTTTTGTCTTAAGTTTTCGCTTTATTTGGCTGCCCAATTGAATTTGACCCCCATTAAAAGCAAGAAGAAGATGTTAAGAGATTTAAAAAAAACTTCAAGATTTAACAGCCAAAATAAATTAAAAATAAATATGAACGGATGGACAGTAATCCTACATAAAATTTTCGAAAACATTGCCAAAATTAAGACATATGGAAGAAGAAAAACGGCAGTAGTGGACCAAAAAGATCATCTATAAGAAAATTAAAATTAGAATTTGGACTAAGCCTAATAATGAAACGACAACTTAAAACCGAAATCTTAAACAAAGTTTAACCAATTCCGATTGTTAATTCTACAGACTTACTTTCGAAAATAAATAGACGCTTTCCAGCCAAGACACTTTGTTAGTATTTTCTATATCAAGTTCGCTAAATGTAGTGTTTCCCCCCTCCCACACTTAACACCAATATAGGGCGTCACAAACATTAAACAAAGCCAACGACAACATATAAATATAACTGCCAAATGAATAAACGATAAATACAAACGAAAAGACATTCACACTTTCATTAGCAATTAGCTTTAAGCGAAGCCATCATATGAAATGAATTGCAACATCAAATGCAACAGAAACAACAGCAGCAGCATTATGAGGCAAAAAGTAAACAAACCGTTTGCCACTCAATTTGGCTGGCTGCTAAAGGAATATTACAATGGCAAAAGCAGCAGCAAATAAATACTCAGAAAATGTAACCAGACAAATATAAATGCAATGCACAAACTCATATAGAAGAAATGAAGCGAAATAAAATACTTCACTGAACTTTTCCTTTTAGCGAACCAAACAAAATAAAACACTGGCAAGAGATTTGAATGAGCTACACCAACGGCGAGGAAAACATTGATTACAGATCACACGAATCGATCGTAGAAGGCAACAATTTTTAAATAGTTTTCATATTTCTTAAAAAAGTTCCTCTCTTTATCGAATTCACTATCCTATTCAGCCGTAAGATTTGTCAAAAAAATCGTGTGTGCTCAAAAAGTAGGTTAGTGTGGCTTACAAATGAATTAATCGACAGATTTTTTTTGACAAGTCTTTCCGACTTGCAAATGTGTATGAAAATGTTCATAAAATGATAGTTTCTAAGCGATCAGAGTTGCATTTACTTGTAAAGTAGCTGGGTCATTTGAGTTGGCATCATTTTTGTGCGATAGTGTGGAATTGACAACAGATTTTGAAGACATTTTTGTGTCGAATACATTTTAGCGTAAATGAATCGTACGATTGTGTAGGATAGTGCATCCCGGCCTTTAAGAAATTCCTGTTATCGTATAATAAAAATAAAATTTCTCTAAAAAAATTCCTGTTAATGGTAAAACATTTATAATGATAAAAAAGTTATTCTTGAAAAAAATCATGTTAAGCTTATCGACAAAAAAAGAAGAACTTAAGAACTGTTTACTGTTATCGTTAAACGATTGCTGAATTTACTGTTATCTGTACTCTAACGCATGAGTATAGACGGCGTCCCAAATAGTGGTATTCTATTCTATGACATCCAATAAACATGTGGCCCCCTAACGACTTGGCAAATGCGGACGATATCGCACTTTTTTCTACGAACGGAAGGTAGCAGTGTTCTAAAATAAACCGAATATTATTTAGCGTACCGTACATACACCCAGAAACAATATCTGTTTTTAAGTGTTTGTGTATTAGTATATAACCCTTAATACCATTCATAACTATTTTTAGGAAAGAAACAAACCTTATGTAGTGTTCTGTTTTTCGTTTATGTATTATCCATATTTCTGCCATACAGAACACTAAGAAAAGTCTATAATGCTTATTTTCGAATACATACTGATCTTAATTAACTTGCAGAATTATGCGGGGCAGTATTAACTTTGCGTCAACACCCATAAGAAAAATCCAGAACATTTTTCAATTGGCAGTGTGAAAATCGTTAGGTACAAAAATTTACATCAAATCACACCTGATAGTGGGGTGAATTGTGACTTTAGAAGAAACTTTAGCCAGCATACGGATAATATTGTGTTGCAAACAACTGTTAAATGAAACGAAAATTTAAATTTTTAAAGTTAATGTGAAATCTATGCTGCTTTAAGAGTGCGAAACTTGGCGTGTATCTGAAGAATTGACACCGAAATACGGGAGGGGAAATGAGAAATTATTGTTTTTACAATGACAAAATTAGGTTTGAGAAGTTTTTGTTACGAAATAATCACCCCTATTATGAAAGTCGACACAAGTCGACGGCACCTGGACAGTAATGGTATTTTCTAAGTAGTTATTGACAATAATCGATTACTATTGACAGTCAATTGATATTTTCTAAGGCACTTTTAAGTCGACGTCGAGTAGTTTTGCGACGACTCAAATGAAAGTTAAATAAATTTTAAATGAAATGTAAACATATTTATTGAATACGTTTAAAATAAAAAAATCCAAATTTAAAAGAAGTTATGGGCACTAATTTTATTAGTAAATTTAACGCAAAAATTCGCGAACAATATTTAATATATCAAAAAATTTATTGATTAAAAGTCCCTTAAAATATAAGGAATGACAAAAATTCGGAGAAATTTGTTCAATTAACCGAAATTTGCAAAAAATTGTTAACTGCGGCATGATAGAAAAGTCTTATATTTATTAATAAACGGTAAAGCTATAAAGAATGAGAAAGCTTTCAGTAAAAATATCTCTTATCGGAAACATGGCAAAAATTCGCGAAAAAAAATCAAAATTGAAAACAAACTCTACACTTTGTTTTAAAAAGCTAAATCGGTTAAAAAAATGTGTCGGGAAATAGCATAAATAGCGTTAAAAAGTGAAGATCAACAACAATAAAAAAAAATTGGAGATGGGATTTTTTGTTTTTGTCAAATTTTCAATAACTAGTCGCCGTCGAGAACACATTCTTATAAAATATCAAATTAACTTCGAAGTGATGAAGTCGACAACTTGATGTGACAACAATTTAAAATTAATGTCGACGACGACTTGCATAATAGGAGTGAATAACACATTGCTTAAAAATGCAATTCCGACATTTCGATATGCCTTAGGATACTTTTATAACCGTTTAACGATAGCGATTATTTTGTTGTCGTTAGCCAATAACGAAATGTCTTTACAAAATCCTATTATGGTTAGTCGATACCAAAAATTTGGTGAATAAGTTGTCTGTTGTCTTTAAACGATTGACGATTTTCTGTTTTCTTTAGTTGATTAAAAGATTTCTTTTTCTGTTATCGTAAAACGTTTATACTTAGTTTTTTTAAAACATTCATGTTCTCGAACGATAACTTAATTTCCAGAAATGTATGTTCTTGTAAAACGATTTCCTTAAAGATTTTTTTTAATTCCTTTTATTGTTAAATGATAAGAAACAGTTTGTTAAAGAAATAAAATACTAAAATGTCGTTATTTTCGCTATTCACTTATTAATGCCCCTTATCGTTAAAAGAAATTTATTTGTAAAAATTCCTGTTTTCGTTAGACGTTCACAAAACATCTTTAAAAAAATTCTTATAAAGTTCAAAGATTACCAAAATCTTCTTACATAAATTTATGTTTAAGTTAAGAGTAATAATATTTTCTTAATACAATTAATAAAAAGAAAATTTCATTAAACACTAATAAATATCCGCATATAATATATCGAGTCCTTACCGCAAAAGAGCAAAAAAGTGACAAACCCCCAATTTTACAGGAGAAGGTCTTTTTTTATTATATTTCATAAACATGTTGTATGAAGGTTGGCGGTTAAGCTATAATTGTATTTGCTTTAAAATGGTAACGGTACCTTATGTAACCATGACATTAAAGGAAATGATGCAAGTGTTGGCAATAAATTTATTTATTAAAAAAAAAACCAAAATTTATAATGATGTCGCTTAAGATATTTTTGCGGTAAGGGCCCGATATCATATACTGAGGTTCCAATAACGAACAAAGAGCCATTCAGTTTTATTTATTTCTTCCAACTTAATTTCTTAGTTTCTCTCCAATAAGACCTCTTTTCGTTGTCTCGCTTCCCAGTTGGCACCCCAATATGTTCCCTGGGGTTTCCAGTCAAAGGCGGCTTTTGCTTTGTCTGCGTCATTTGCGATTGAGTAATTTAATTTTGATTGGTTTTTTATTTATTCCGCTCAAAAATAGTGCGTTTGGTATTGTTGCAAGCCAAAATACCCAAGAATTTTTTTCAAACATCGGTAAATAAGCACCTGCACAGCATTTTTATTACGTGGCAATGCGTTCCACGTCTCGCTGGCATATAGGAGCACGGATTTGACACGGGGTCTGAACAGTTTTATTTTTGTGCTTAGAGAGATGGCGATTGATTTCCATATTGGACTTAGCATGCCAACTGCTTTATTGGCTTTTGATATTCGGTATGCCACATCATTGTTAGAGCGGCCAGATGTTACATTATCCAGGTCGGCGTGGCGAATTTTAAACTTGTGGCTGTTAATAGTGTTACTTCGAATAAATTTCCTTAGGCTACTTTTTACTACTACCCTTGATCGATATCAACATTTTCTAAAATAATTTCTTTAAAGAAAAGCACGATGAAATATCTTTTGAGGAATATTTTTATCGGGGAATAACCCAGTGAAGTGGTCATTTAATTCGTATTTATTTACTTTCTTGTGGCTTTGCCAAAAAAATTTCTTTTGTTGGATTATTTTCTTTCCCATGCCATACGCAAACGCTCACGTTTAGTTGAAATACAAAAATCTTATTGTCTGCGGAACAAAAAACCCTAATGTATTTTAAAGATGAAAGCTGTAATTTAATAAATATTGAAAATACATTTTTAAATTGTAAAACCAAAGTCTGAAAAATCGCTGTATGCAAACTGTTTGCAGTCAAGTGTGTTGTTCGTCTTCGTAATTAAACAAAATAATTAAGATTTACATTAAGATAGATGTAAAAACATCAATGAATTATAAAGTAATAAATGTCTTTATGAAATGCAATTATTTCAAATAAATCTCTGATTTAATGTTTTTTTTTCTATTCCTTCCAGCATGTGAGTGTCATCCCATTGGATCAACGGGTAAAACATGCAATCACACAACCGGTCAATGTCCTTGTAAGGATGGTGTTACCGGTTTGACATGTAATCGTTGTGCTCGTGGCTATCAGCAGAGTCGTTCCCATATTGCTCCCTGTATAAGTGAGTATATTAAAATGTATCTGTAGTTGTAGACGTACGTTAAATAAGTAGTAAAATTTCATTCATTAAATGTTCGCAAATAGATAAATTTGTTCAATTCATTCATAATTTAATTTATTTTTGTCTACATGTTTCTTTTCTTCATTTTTTCTTTTCCCTTGTGTTCTTTTTAGAAATTCCACCACGTAATAGCAATATGCTGGATACACAGAATACTGCACCGGAACCTCATCATGACTCCGCATCACCTTACCGTACGGAAGGTGGGAGGGGTAAGTAAGTGTTGCTTTTTCATTCATCAGTTTTTTTTATGTTGTATTTTGTGTTTCTCATGTTACTCATCATTACTAATTTATATGTTGTTTGAAATTATGGTGATGGAGCTGAGGAGATGCTGACATTTTTTTCGAACATGTGTATACATATGCATGCTGTTCCTTAGAGCAATTAAATCGGTTCATCAGTAATCGGTTTTTTCCTGAAATCTAGTCGAATGTTAGATTAATCCTTGAAAACCAATTTGGATTCTTTTAACTTTTCGGACATATTCGGAAAGTAAGCAAATCCATTTAAACTGTCTTAAGAGATATTTTCTATTAACCGGTTATTTATTCGATTAAAAGCCTGCACTAATCAACTTATTTAATATTCTAACAAATGTTCTTCGCTTGAAGTATCCTTCTTCAGCTTAAAGCTCTGCTATAGTAAAATTTAAAATTTTTTTTTTTAAATCAGAGCACAAAAAGTACAAGTACTTCTCACTTTTTTAGTACTTTGTACTTACTTGTACTCTGTTTGTGGTGTCAGTCATAACATTTTTTTTATTATTTCATTAATTAATATTATTTGCAAAACATTAACGATATTTTAAGTTCCCTTTTAATTTGTTGCTAAGTTAAGTTTCCTTTTTAGTATATAAGTTCATTAGACGCTAAGGAAGTTAAAATGCTTTCATTGAGTTGCTGTTTCTTGTTAAATTGCGAGAAAAAACTGAAGTCTGAAGTGTTAAATATGAATTAATTGCAAAAGAGTTGTTTTTGAAAGTAATTAGGCATTATAAGGCCTTTAATATGTACATATATAAAAAATATTTAAAAGGGGTTAAGTAAAGAAGGAAAGGTAAATATTATTATATCTCCTGTTATCGGATTACACGGTTAACATTTTTGCCAGGTTGTCCACAAAAAAGTTTAATAGAGATCAAACTTCCTAAACAAGATGGCCCAAAATTAATCACCCTATCTGAAGATGATATCATTTTTGCAAATGGCGTCGTAAGTCAATCATTTTTAATATTTCTGAACTAGACCGCTGCATAATACAAACAGACAAGCAATGGAGCGCTATACTCTGCAAGAGCGTGGAATAATTGTATAAACAACGAAGATGATACAATTATTCGAAAGTCGAAAATCACCATGAACAACGAGGCGCATTTTCATTTAAGCGTTTACGTCGATAAACAAAATCTTCTTTTCTTGGGTACTGAAATCCGCGTGTGATGAATGCAAAGCCGTTACATCTACTCAAGGTCGACAGAGTCTGGCATGGTGCACTCCTGCCAAAATTTGTTGCGTTATTTAGAGATTTCTTAAAGATCCCACTATACAAGTTGTTACGAGTTCAAGATTCATTCAGCGGTTGCGCAAGTCTCCGTTCTTTCACCTACAATATTTCTCATTTTTCTTAATGGCCTCCTTAAACTTCAAACCCTATCTACTCTTTACAGGTGGCAGCAACCTTTGCAATTCGTATTAATTTGATTATAGACAAAGCGTTTCCGATGTTGCTGCTATAAGGCAAAACATGAATGATACGCTTGGTCAAGACTTTCATATAATCTCTGATTCGGGACTTAAATGCCCGAAAGAAAGCTGACGCATAAGTGCGCGACGGATCAAGGTGCCTTATCTGTTTATATGGGTGATAAAATTATTGAGGAATCAGATTCTCTTGATGTATGAAAATGCATTGAGGTGACCGATGGACATTTTAAAGTCCCCTTACTATTTAAACCACCTATATCCGACAGCAAATGGAATACAACTCTCATGTGTGGGACGGTGCTTCAAAGTCTAATTTAGATTTTCTCGAACGTGTATAGTAGAGAGCGTAGGCTCTCATTGGTGAAAGTATGGTATCCAATTCTATTAAACCCTTTTAGCAGCGTCGCCATGTGAGTTGTATTTGCCTGTTTTATTGTTACTAATGAAATTAGGGATCTTGTTCACGAAATTCCTACGCTGTTCATAATAAACGTTTTTCCTCAAGGAACCATCATTTTGTGCTCGATTGGACGGTGCATCGTACAACACATTACAGGGAAAATACGTATTTTGGCCGGATTATTCGTATGTGGAATAACCTTCCTGCTGGAGTCTTCTCTATCACTTTCAACATGAATAAATTTAAGTCGTCGAATGTCCTCAGGCATGACTCTCTTAACCCTCATTTCCATTACCCATTTTACTAGTTCAAACACAATGCAATTCATTAGTAGGGGCCATCCCATTTTTGCTGGTCCTTACAAAAAATGCCACTGTGTGATCACGCGGGAGAAGTGTTGGACTTATTTCTTTCGGGCTACTTAAAAACATAAAAATTTGATCCGATTACACTGAAAGTGTGCATACGAGATTATTATGTTTGCATCAAAACATTTTTGTTAACACTAAAATAAACATCAGAAAATTTTTTGAATAACGGGAAACTTCAATTATCGGTAAAATTTATTTTATTGTACACGAAATATTTTGGTCTAAAATATTTGAAAACTTAAAAGAATTCTGGAAAAATCAAAATGACTTTAAAAATAGCTAATGGGTTAATTGATTTTTACATGGCTATACGAGATGAGAAATCGCTAAACCTGACCACTAAATGTCTAAATTGCCAACGATGTATCCTAAATTTGTCATTTGATCTTCTAAAATGCTGTTAAAATTTCGATAGAACTTTTGAACGTTTCAATTAATGGGTCTAAAATCGCATGACGGCCATTATTCTTCAGTGAAAAGTCTTAGTTGGGAATGCTACATTACTTTAATTGAGATTTTTAACTGCTTTTACAATATCCCGTCTATCTTATAACTCTTTTTTAAGATTTTATCTACTCGGACCTCGTTAGTCATTCCTTAAACAAAGCAATTTACAGATCAATGCTCTTCGCTATTCAAGAGCTAAGATTGTCTTACTAACCTTTATTTATAATACATCCTCCTCGATTACATCCCACTCGTCTCACTTCAACTTGTTATAAAAGATTATTTTCGAAACATTCAAACGCCAACGAGGGGTTAATAGAATTGCCCCGATTGTTTTGTTCGAACCCGGGCAGCCGAACATAAGAAGGCTTAACCCCGAGGTGCTTTACCTGGGTAATAATGCATCTTCTAACGTCCTCATGTATAAACACCAACGCAAATGTGGCTATTTTAGCTTTTAAATCTGCTACTGCTGTATACCAGCAGCACACGGGGAACTCCATCTGTAGGCCGAACTTCGCACTTTGCAACTGCAAAAATGTGTACTTATTTCTGGGTGCACTATCGAAAAGTTTCTGTAAATACTGTGGTGTAGGGTATTAAATAGTCGGGCTTTACCGACTATACTTTCTTGCTTGTTTTTTAGTTATTAAAGCTCCCTTATTTAAACTAGAGGTCATTGATTTTACATGACGCTATGCAAACTTTTACATACATATTTTACAGTCTCCCTGATAATTAAACTGAAAGAAAAACTATTTCATATATATTTTTATTCAATTTAAAACGAAATCATTATTCCGCCATAACCCCAATTAAAACTCCATTATTTTGCCATTAACTTTACGATTAACAGGTGATTATTTCGCTAGACTTTACCTCACAGTTTGCACAACTTTTTTTCCCTGTTCCAACTGCAGGTTGTCTGTCTGGCTGGGATTTTCAAAGAAACATCCTTAATAAAAAATACAGATGAAATTTACACATAAGAAAGTTTCAGATTTAATTTTTTTCAACATGATTACATTTATGGCGGCATGTTTACACTAGAGGTGAAAGTATATAAGATATCTTAAGAATGTAATTAACTTGATATTTAAAAGGGATCTTAATACGTTCGGCGTGTAAAGGAAATTTAATAGTCTTAAATCTGTTAGTCTTCCCTAGCAGTGTAACTGCCTGGTGAAGATTTGTTCTATACTTTGGCAATATTATTTATATTTTGTATGACTTTTAAGCCGTAAGTATATCAGTTAACACGTACATTCTTGTATAATAGATAGATGCATATACATACGTGCTTCTATAGGGTGTTATTTTAGAAGCATAAAACTTTGTTTAAAAATAAAACACAATTTGGGGTATTCACAAGGTGTGCTATCATGTTATATTGTCATAATATTCAAACATTTTTTAATGGTTTCAAAATATTGTTGATGCTTTGTAAACAAAAAGTGTGTTAAATTAATAGAACGTTGCTTGCTATGTTTATTGCGCTGTCGTAATTAATCAGAAGAGACATGCGCTGAGCGGCAGAACCGAGCCGCATTAGTTTTGAATTTTTCCTTCGGCTAGCAATTTTTGCAACAAATCAATTGCGGCGTCAAATTAGATCTGTAAACAAGCAAACAAAATAAAATTTATTTTTGATTTGTATCTGAAAAATGGAAAATAGGTAAGATCTAATTTAGTTTATTAATTAATGGATAAGAATTAACAAATGTTTTTATTTTAGATAAATATTAATTTTTTATATTTGTTTCAAATCAGCTGATTTAAATTCAAAATAGGACACGGAATTATGAGGGGTTGTCGTGTTTTTTCATGTTATTATTTTAAGACATATGACCTTATGACACCTTGTGAATCCCCCAAATTATTTCAATGGAATGACCAAATTTTGACTTTATAAGCTCACAAATTTTATGACATTCGAGGTTTAAAAGGAATTTCTGGTACATGGCCTACGCGCCTGCACATTATGAACGCCATCCTGTCGGTCCGATTTTGCACCACTTTTTCAAGCATACTAGCTCTTATACGGTCAATAATGCGTCGAACGTTGGCTTATAAATGATCGATCGTTGCTGGTTTGTCAGCATAGACCAGAGATTTGACGTTCGTACCCAAAAATGTCAAATTACACGAACGAGGTGGCCATTTCACAAATCCATTTGTTAAAATAATGATGTCACCCAACGTTTTGCTCAACAAAGTGATAGTTTTCTCTCGCTGTATGTCTGTTGCGTCATCTTGTTGAAACAATATCTCCTTGAAATTGTTTGCAATGACAAGAGGAATAAAAAAATACAATTCATTTTCCCGTTTGTTCGCTATTTACGCTAATGTTGGGACCGGTTTCGGATTGAAAGGCAAATGTGGTGATGACGCCTTCGGCATGTTAACCTTACCAAACAGTGATTATTTCCGGATGGAGTCTCATGAAGATTCTCCAAAAACCACAATTCTACTTGTATACATAACCGTTAAGCCAGAAATGTGATTTGACTATAAAAATCTGGTTCAACTTCCAAATGATCCCAAACGTCGCAATTGATGGTCCGCTGGTTTCATTTCAGTTGGATCTTATGTGGATATATCTTCTTCTTCACTGTGGGGTATTCCACCACTTAAACTTCTTTGAGCCACAAATTATCTGCAATTATAAACTTTGTTTTAATTTTATGTGGATATATAACAAGATCTTTCCTTAAAATTGTCCAAGTAGAGCTCGGGCAGAGATCGCGAATCGGATCGATAAATTCGAGTCCTCCATAATTGCCAAAGTGTACTAAGTTAAACACACTTCATTAATATGTCAGTTAGTATTACAAGTATCCCTATCGGGAGTTTTACTCATCTAAAAAAACACCCTTCATGTGTTTGCATTTAAAGCTTATTAAATATGAGTCTTGTTTACATAAACGCTGTAACATTTATCTCCTACATGCAACATATTTCGCGCTGTAGCACCATTAAACATCATACACTTTGGCCTCTTCCCTAGTCGTATGTGAGTTTAAATAAATGTGGATGAGTTGCAAGTGCAACCATAATTTTAATCCGAAATGTAACATAAAAAAAGTTTAAGTGTTAAATAGTGGCATCATCATTTATTGTTTTAACAGAAAGTGTTTATTTTTTTACGGGAAACGGAAAAATATAATCTGATGCTGTTTAAAACCGAATGTTACTATGCGCACAAACGCAAGCTGATAAATTCATTGTATGTACATTGTATGTTGTATATAAATGGGAGCAAAGAGTCTTTAAATCTGTTATAAAAAATACATGTCTACATAAAGTATTATTGACTGTATCATACGTTATTTATGATTTCTATGCTTTGAGGGTTGCCAAGGATTCTGCAATTGGGATGAAGGAGAAACACAAACATAAGGAAAATTTTTTATTCATTTAGCAAAAAAATTAAATAAAATTGGTATTCAGTTAGCTAAATACGCACACACAGAAAAAAATCAAGTTAAAAACCTAGAAAACAAGGTTGATTTAAAAATTTTCGGTGTTGATTTTGCTTCATACGTTTTTCATGTTAATTCAACCTGATTTTACAATAACTTGTGAAAAACATTTTTTTCTTTTAAAATAACTATAATTCATGTTAATTTAACATTGCAGTAAAGTTAGAGCAAAATGTCAATTATATTGAAATAACAATCCGAATCACGTTGAATAAAAGTTATTTTAAGTTGAAACAACGTGAATTTCATGTAGAATTAAATTGGTTTGAGTGTGTTAAACAGTGTAAAGAAGCTTCAGAGACAACATATGCATTTATTTAAGAATAATTCAATACACTTACCCCTGTAACACATGCTTCACTTATTTTGTATACTCCTTTGTCAAGAGAAGCATCAGCAGAATCGCCCGATATGGTTTTCGCCATCATTCTACTTTGAAAACTTGATGTACTATTTGACTAAATAATTTTAATTAAAAAAAACGGAAATTGTCTTCTTTTAATAACATATTTTAAAATAAATGAAAATAAAAAAATTAACATACTTAACTGTGTATGCGTGTTAATTTAACAAGATAAACTTTTGATTTTAATATAAAACAGGTTTTTTAATGGATTCAATATTGAATTCATATTTATTTATATTTTAATATTTTTTTCTATTTATTTTAGCAGTGAATAATATTAAATACGCGTGATTTAAGATAATTTTAATATTTTTCATTTAAAATTAATATGAAATAATGATAAATTGAAATAATGGGCATACTTTTGCAGAAATTTACTTTGATTCTCAATCAACATTTTTCCATGTTAATTTTACATTGGTATTTTTTTCTGTGTGCTCTTCAGTGTTGCCAAAACTTGGAGACCAAAAATGGCTAAATTTACGAGAAAAAATGGCTAAAAAATGGCTAAAAATGGGCTAAAAAATGGCTAAAAGTTTTTTTTAAATAAAAACACATTCACATTTAATAACAAAACAGAAAAATTCATTTAAAGTTGTTTACGATGAAATTGTAAGTTAAGATCAATTTCTTAAATAAGAATAAACGTTATTTAATATTTTGAAAGATATTTAAAAAATTAAATCATCGATACATTTTATGTCGTTATTGTTCATCTCATAAAAATCACTCGTGCGTATTAGTTTTAATTAATTTGAAGATAAATCACGAGAACATTTACCCAACCTTTTGATTCCAGATCTACAATAAAAAACAAGTAAGAAAATATAGTCAGTTAACCCCGACAATATAATACCCTACACCTCATTAGTACCTGTGTACAAAATTTTATTAAAATATCTGCAAATTTGCGATCTGTACTTTACGAACAAGGTTTACATAAACAGCCAGCCAGCCGGACAACCATCGTTTATTCGACTCAGAAAGTGGTTCTGAGTCAATCGGTATACGAAAAGGTGGGCTTAGTGCCAATATTTTAAGGTGTTACAAACATCAGCACAAACGCATAGTACCCTCTCCACTATTGTGGTGTTGGTATAAATATTTCATTGATAAAATCAAATTAACGGTTGCTAAATGTAACCTATTTTTCAAATTACTTTTAACGATGTTTACTTGGCGAAATACCATCTCTACTTCAGCATTAGACCATGGAAGAGAGAGCAACTTTATAGTAAATTCTGAAATTTCAAAAAAAAAATGTTTGCCGCCTACATCTCTTTATTAAAATATTTGCAACCAGAAAGAAACACCGATGTTTGTGTTGATCCGTTTTATAAATTTAATATTATAATACTGTTCCTTTATTTTGAAAGATATTTCATCATCATCGAATATAGCAATTTTCAACATTTGTAAAAGTTGTGATTTAAGTTAAAGGCATTTTAATTGTTAAAAATGTTTATTTTGCTTTTATAAATTTTTATAATAAAATAAAAATTATTCTTTTAAAAGCAAAACGGCAAGTAAAATTTTATGGCTAAACAAGTTGAAAAATGGCTAAAAAAAAATGGCTAATGGCTAAACGCATTTTTAATGGCTAAAGAGGGTGAAAAATGGCTAAATCTAGCCACTAAATGGCTAAATTGGCAACACTGGTGCTATTAAATAAATGTTATTTGTACTAATTCAGCTTGTTTGTTTTATATATAAACTAATAAAAATGAAATATTCAGCTAGCTGGTTTGAAATTGGTCAGAATTTCAACCATTCAAATATGGCGGTTTAATAAAATTCTTAAATTTGTCCCCTGCAGTGCCAAGGATGCACATAGATGAGTCATTTATTTTTCATAGCCATTTTTGATGAATTTTTAAAAAACAAACAGTTTTTTTTGACAAAAATAAATTGTGTTTCTACAACGACTGCGTATCTTAAAAAAAATTCACCTTTACTTAACACCAATTTTATTGCGGAATTTGGGTTTTTTTTAGTAATTTCAATAAACTAAATTATTTTTGAGTTACGCGAATAAATGTTGTGCAACGAGGTGCTTCATAACGGTTTTCGTGGACGCTTAGAAAAGCTGTATCGTCTGCAAATGTTGAAGTTTGGGTGTAGTTGTCTGTTGGCATTTCGAAAGTATAAATTAAGTATAAGTAATAACTTTATATGAAATTTTTTAGCTGAATTAGAGCATTTTTAATAACTACATTGTAAGCTAATTCTAATTTAAAACTTTAAGTAATATTCTTATCTGTAAAACTAAATTATTTTGTAACATTCCAAAAAAAGTATTATATAAATATCAAAAAGTACAAAACTCACATTAAATACTTGTTAAAAATTCAAAGAAATAACAAAGGAACATTAATTATATGGCAACATTTCAATTTCTTTCCCTTTTATCTGGCAAAACTTAAACTCAGATAAAAACGAAAAACTTAAGCTCTTAGAAAAACACTTTCACTATTTTTTCTCAGCTAATGTTCAAGTCTAAAATAAATCATAACACTCTCTACCAAAATAGAAGACAAAACTTTCTTTCTTTTAGCAAAACTGCAAAAAAAAATAGCCATGAAAATTATATAGAAGTTCTAACAGGATAACACTTAATAAATCCTTTTGATAAACATCTAAGGAAAATATTGAAACTATTACACAAAAAACAGAAACAAACTTTTTTTGTACAGCTTAAAGTTTGACTTGCTTGAAATAATAGTTAATAAAAGCTGTGCTATGAAAAAGTACAATGAGGGTTCTACTGATGTAGATGTTTTAAGAACAAAGAACCGAAAATGTTGTTAAAGTTGAAATCTGAAACTATGAAAAAAACCCTTAATGCTTTTTAAAACTGTTGTCATAAAAAAAGTTATGGCTAATTGCTTAGTTATTAGCAGCCAGTAGTTTTGTGTGAAAGATAAAAATTATAATACTTCTTAAGGATTACCATAATTGGCAAATACATACTTACCAACTTACTCTTACAGAAGTTTAACTTAATTCCATTAGGACATAATAAATGAAGTAAAAAAGTTTATTTAAAATTAAAATTGTTTTACTGAAAATAATTATCGGCAAAGAAGGTTGTTAATGTACACAATTATCAAGCAATTGTTTACTGGAGCGAAACTTTTTAATACAATCTAGATCTATTCACCAGTTGGTTGATCGTTGACACGGTGATGCCCAAACGAAAATAAAAGAGTAAAAATACTATATTTTACTGGGCTATATTTTACTAGCTACTGTGTAAAATCCTTATTTCGGAATCATATTTTTGGGAGTTCTAGGTGAAAAGATACATACACACAGAAAAAAATAACAATGTAAAATTAACATGGAAAAATGTTGATTGAGAATCATGGTAAATTTCTGCAAAAGGATGCCCTTTATTTAAAGGTACCATTATTTCATATTAATTTTAAATAAAAAATATTAAAATAATCTTAACTCACGATTATTAAATATTATTCACTGATAAAAAAATGAAAAAAAAATATTAAAATATAAATAAATGTGGATTCAATATTGAATCCATAAAAACCTGCTTTTTATTAAAATCAAAAGTTTATCTTGTTAAATTAACACGCATACACAGTTAAGTATGTTCATTTTTTTATTTTCATTCCTAAAATATGTTATAAAAAGAAGACAATTCCCGTATTCTTTTAATTAAAATTATTTAGTTAAATAGTACATTAAGTTTTCAAAGTAGAATGATGACGAAAACCATATCGGGCCATTCTGCTGATTGATCTGTTAACAAAGGAGACTACAAAATAAGTGAAACATGTGTTACAGGGGTAAGTGTTTTGAATTATTCTTAAATAAATGCATATGTTGTCTCTGAAGCTTCTTCACACTGTTATAACACACTCAAACCAATTTAATTCTACATGAAATTCACGTTGTTTCAACTTGAAATAACTTTCATTCAACGTGATTCGGATTGTTATTTCAATATAATTTACATTTTGCTCTAACTTTACTGCAATGTTAAATTAACATGAATTATAGTTATTTTAAAGGAAAAAAATGTTATTCGCAAGTAATTATAAAATCAGGTTGAATTAAATGTGCTTATAATCGGAAAATCGTCCAAAAATTTGAGCAAACCGGATCTGTAGGAGATGTGCAAACACCAGTGCATGCTCGTACTGCAGAAAATATTTCCTCAACTCGTCGTCGTGCCCAACAATTGCACCTCTCACGCTCGTCGTTGATGACTTGCATTTACACGCTTACAAAGTGCAATTGACTCAAGAACTAAAGCCTCTTGACCATTCCAAACGTCGTCAATGGTCAGAAAGGTAGGTGGTAAGAAATGGCAACAGTGAATGATCTCCAGTGATGAGGCACATTTTCACCTCAGTGGATTCGTTAAAAAACACAATTGCTGCATTTGGACGAATGATAATCTAAGAGTCATTGTCGAAAAACCAATGCACCCACAAATAGTGACTGTTTGGCGCGGTTTATGGGCTGGCGGCATCATCGGGCCTTATTTTTCCATAATAAGGCCGGACAGGTAGTAACTGTGAATGGTGTTCGCTATCATGAGATGATAACTAACTTTTTAAAACCCGGAGGACGGTGCCACATGCTACACATCTAACGAAACAATGGCTCTTTTGTGCGACAAATTCAATTACCGTGTTATCTCACGTGATGGCGATGTCAATTGGCCGACAAGATCATGTGATTTGACACCGTTGAACTTCTTTCGATGGGTGTACGTCGATAAGCCAGCAACAATTCAAGAGCTAAAGGTTAAGAAAATTCGGCACATTAACGAAATAGAACCTCAATTATGCCTCAGCGTCATCGAAAATGTAAACCAACGGATGGAGGTGTGCTGCCAAGGTCGCGGAGGCCATTTGGCCAATATTTTGTTCTATACATAATTGAACCATACCAATAATACCAGAAATTCCTAAATTATTTGTGTTTCATTCAAAATCAACATCGGCCCTTAAAATTTAACCACCCTTTACATACCTAAGTACATGGACAAACTGACATCGTTAAATCAACTTCGCTACTGACAATGACCCAGAATATATGTATATACTTTATAAGGTCTAAGATAAATATTATAAAAATTACAAACGGAATGACAAATTTTTATATCATCACCTTTTGACAAATTCCTTTTTAAATAAAATCATTTTAGAAATTTTAAAAACCTTTTAATTACCTTGAAGTGAAAAAACATTTTATGTATGGAATTCGACATTGTTTAAATGTCCAAAGCAGGCGGTCGGTACGTGGAAGAAAATTTTTGTCGTTTCTTCTTTAAATTTGGTTTTGCGTTTTAATTTTTATCGCAGCAAATATTTATATATGTATGTACATATGTAGTTCAACATGAATAGCAGATTTGCGACCAAACTTGAAAAAAATATTTCGTCAAATGAGTGAACAATGATGAAACGAATAAGGAAAACGAATATTTCGCTCGTTGTAAACGGACACTGAGTGGCTTAATGGTATTTTCATAGTGAAAGCTTAAAGTGGTCAAGTACTAAATGAAAACACCGATCAAAACAAAAAAATGTTAAATATTTAGGAGTTTTATGAAGAATCTTCTGGATTAAAAATGAAGAGTACATATAGCAGCAAATAACCGAATAAAAAAAGTGTGCTTAAAACGAAGCAGGTTTGTAAGGGAGAAATGTAAGAGTTTCGCATACCATACCGCTTACGGAAGAAATGAATTTTATATGACAAGTTCCCACTATTCAACGTATATAAAAACTGGTGAACGTAGCTACCAGCTTTAAACGCTGAATGATTTTGTAGTTATTTTTTATGTTGTCCCTTACAAACCTGCTTCGTAGTTATTGGAATGCCGTGGCACTTGAAATATTATTTTTTCTTTAATGAAACTTGTTAAGAGCTCCTTCACTAACTTAACTGCATCTCTATATGACTTATTGCGTAGCCCATAATTGTGGCTTTTATTTTTAAATGTAACATTAGTGCTTCGAAAAATGATAAAAAAAATTTATTGGGTAAAATGGAAATGTAATGTAAGCCATAACAGGCTTAGAGGCAACCATAATATGGTTGTGGATTTTTGATGGAGGACTTTAACCACAAAATGGTTTCCGGTGACAATAAAATGTTTAAATTAAACACAATATGTTTTAAATTTTCTTTAAAAATTGTTTTGTTGGAGGTAACCATATTTAAACATGTTTTTTATCTGCGTGTGGGACTAATTGTTGGACCGATCTTTAAGAAATTTGGCGGAGTGGTTTCTATGGCACAACAATTTTTTTGGCAAAAGCATGATTCGTCATAAAGTGCCGGCCTAATCAAAACGCTAGATCTACACTAGGGATGCCAAACGAGAAATCCCGAAATCCCGGGATTTTTCGGGAATGACAAATTAATTTTAATAATTTATATATGTATAAAAATTGTTGTTTTAATCGAATTTTTATACTTTCTAACTATTCATTGTCTTATGGCCGTTTTCTCATTACGAGATTATCTTTTTCCCCGCGAAAACTGCACATTTGGTTTTCTCAATGTCGCATTTGTTTTCTATTCTGTCGCAAAGGTAACCAGCACTCATCTGCCAATTATTTACATATTTTCCTTTTTCGTATTTGCCGTAGAGATAAATTCAATCAGCTGACTCCCAACTTTTATTTGCATTATGAGAGGTGTGGCAAACTGAAAACAATGGCCCATATTCATAGTCAAAAATAAAGTCGACTTTAAATAAAAACCGGTTTTAAATGCATGTGAACACCATTGTTTTAAAATATACTTTAAAAAAAGTCGACTTTATTTTTGACTATGAATATGGGCCAATGTTTTTTGTCGCTATATTGAGAAAGCCAAAATCGTTAACGGACACTTTATCGGTCCAATAAATTTATGTTGACATTAAGTAAGTTGGCGTTCAAATGATTGATGTCATGTTGACGACATGTTTTTTATTTTGTATAGTCATTTGTTTTATTTTTTGGTCGATAAAGTAGTTATTAACTGATGTTGCAGATTTATGGCCGTATTCATAAAAAAATTTAAAACTTAATAAAGGTTAACAAAACAAATTATTTATGAAAATTTCGTTGTTAAATTTAATAATCATTTATGAATACGGGGTTACATTTCAAGCGTTTATACAATTAAGAATTAATTTAAGACATAAAACCATAATAATAATTTAAAATTTTTATATAAAATTAATTGTTTTGTTAAGCATGGACACTTGGCGTTTCAACATAATTCGGGTACGCTGAATGAAATGGTAATAACCGTTTTTTTTTTTTTTTTAGATATACCGTTATTTCGAAAATGGAGGAGGTCGCACAATATATATTTGCGTAACTCAAAAACGGTTTAGTTTATTAAAATTATTCGAAAAAAGAAATAGAATTTTTTTTTTGGGTAAAAAAAATAATTTTTATCAAAATTTCGACATTTTTGTATTTTAAAAATTCATATTAAATTTTAAAACAAGCCATAAATGGTTAAAATCAAGCAAGTATGTCTCGAGAAAATGTAAAGAACAGAAAATTAATTGAGGTCAGTCATACATTATGTCTCACTAGGGACGACTCCTGGGCATTTATGAGACTTTTTCTTCAATATATTTCTGGTCTGCATTGAACATTTTGTATGGGAGCCTATTAAGGAATGGATCGGGTAGGTATGTTCGAAATAAATGATTGAGATGAAAAATAAAGTGGGGTCGGCCATACATTTGACCCATGTAGGAGCATCCCAGGCGATGCAAGGGCCAAATTTAAGAATTTCATTAAACGGCCTATTTGTATGGTTTAAATTCTTATATTTCGGAATTTTGATAAAAAAAAATTGTTTTTTTTCCAAAAAAAAAATTATGTTTCTAAAAGGACTGCTCATATTAGAAAATAGTTTTACTTTTCTTAAAGGAAATTTTATTACGGAATATTTTTTTTAGTAATTGCAATAAACTTTATCGTTTTTGAGTTACGCGAAAATATATTGTGCAACCTCCTCCATTTTCGAAAAAACGGTATATCTCGAAAACAAGAGCTAACCTAAAAAAAAACGGTTTGCACCATTGGATTCAGCGTACCCGAATTATGTTAAAACACTATGTGCCCGGCTTGTCTAATTTTGCAACTAGCACAGTGTTATTAATCGAAAAAAAATCATTTAGAACTGTTTTACACTCTCCAGTTCTTTTTATATAGAACCGAATTTGAAGCGCTATGTGGGCGCCTTTTCATATTATTAAGAACAAATGTTTTTTTCTTAATTAAGAAAATATTTTTATTAATTAAAATACACAAAGCTCTTAGCTTTAAACTTTTTGAAGTTTTCCTATAAACTTATTTGATGTTTAAAGAGATGATAAAAATTATGATACTTGGTAATTTCCATTAAAAAATTCAATAAACTTAAAAATCAAACAGATTAAATAAATTCTGAAAAACCTACAATCTCTTAGAGAATTTATCTCTGTACAAAACAATTAACAAATTGGATTATAAAATGTTTTAGTTTTATTTTTAAATATAATCAAATTTATGTAAATTAAAATGTATCAACAATTAAACGCCCAAAATCATTCACAAATCTTCTTAGGACCATTAAATTATGCCTTATTTGAGAGAACTATTCCATTTAGAACTTTCAAAACTCATTGATATAGAAAATTGTCAAAACAAAGCATTTGTTTCACCGAAATATGTATACTCAAGCGTAAAATGTTAATAAATTTAGCAATTTATTGACTCATTTCAAATGATATTGAATTGAAAATTCAAATAAAACAAATGAAAAACCACAACATGTTACATAAATATTTTAAATAAATAAAGAATTTGAAAAAAAAAGTATTGGCCTTTTCAAAAACAATTAGGAGGCGCGCGTGAGTTGTCGAATTTGAAAAGCTCACTAAAACAGTTCAGTTCATTCATTGCTTTTTTTAAAATTTTTTTTTCAAGCACAAAGAGTCAAGAGGCGTGTTGTATTCGTATAATCAAACTTCTAATCAAATATCTTTAAGAAAACCATAGCCGCACAAATTAAGACAAAAAACTATAGAGGAAAACCAAAATTGAAAATTTATTGAAAATAAAATTAAATAGTTTTTTTATTTCTTTGGTAAAATTAAATTTTACTAAATGAGTCATTTGTGTGAAATTGCTTATTTATTCTCATCTTAAGTACGAGTACAACATAAATATATTTTATTTATTTTTGTATCTTCTTCACCGTCATAGATAAATTATGGTACGGCAATGATGATGTTGGGTATTTTTAGGATAAAGTGCGTGTAGACATTAAATTTTAGTATAAAATCAAAAATAACAAATGAAAAAGAGCCGCAACATAATTCAGCATTTATTATACCAGTTTAAAGTTTATTTTTTCTTGTTTTAAATATTTTTGTCTATTTTTAAAAATACAAAGTTTTTAGAATAAATTTTGTTTAATAATACGTCTGAGACTTTTATAAAGGGTGTCACAAAATAAAGAGTGAGTTGTTTGTAATAGCTTAAGCTATTTTGGGACAATAAAAGAATATTTCGTTATAGACATTCTATAGAAAATTGTAATAAATAAGATAAAATAAAAACTAAAGATTCGATTTCTGCTAAATTTATAATTATAAAAGTAATCTAAGGTGACCCAGTTAAATAACCAAGACATCCTAGACTTTTATGATCTGCTCAAAAATGTATTCTGTAAAAACAAGTAAGAAATTCTAGTAGGTCAAGCCCGACCATTTGATGCACAACAGCACAATATATACAGATAATTGTTCGTCATTGCACCACATCTGAAGCCCATGGGCAATAATGGAAGCGGAATAACAAAATTATTTTATGAGGTTAAGAGTTCCTTTATCAAAAATTATCTATACATGTGACCTTCTTCGAGAAAAGGGACCTAGTGTGTGAAAATGAAGTTTTGAGAAAAACTCATTTCATCTTATTCTACACCCTTTTAGGTACCAGAATCCACTCTTAAGTCCAAACCCGTTTTTGATACACTAGGTCCCTTTTCTCGCAGAAGGTCACATACATAAAGGTTCGTTAAATCTTAAGGGACGATGGTGATTTTAAATAAAACACAGGAACTGAAACACAAAAACAGTTACTTCGGATATTAGAGGTCACTGGTTAATAGGAACTAATGCACTGTAACTGGGCTTAGAACACAATGACTGCTGAAGGAATTGTAATTATAAAGAGCAGCAAAAGACGACATTTCAATTTCTCTGGCAATGCCCTGCTCTAACGGATTTTAGGATAAGGCATTTCGACAGGCCAGAATTGCCACGGCGAATTCATGTTTACGGTGGTGGCGATACTACAACAAATAACAGCACCAAAAACACAACATTGTATGTTATTTGTTGCTTTCGTTGGTCGATATGTCAAAAACACAAGTAACTTATGACATTCCACTCTCTAATTTAGAAAAAAAAAGGAGCACAGCTGTGCTTTCAACGCCACCTTAAAAATGAATTCGCCTTGAGAATTGCGATTATCTATCACAAGTAGAGCGAAGGTCAATCTTTTCTCCAGCAGGGAACATAGAGTAATTTGTCTCTAATACTTGTCGCTAGTTCAGATTATCACAAAGGAATCGTTGTAGGGCCCAAGTGAGCCGTCCCCATATTTAACGGCTGCCGATTATTGCACCTAAAAAAACTTATAATGTTTCCGCTCATTTTTATAAAATAGAAATCCCTTGAAAATAACACCCTTTATTACAACACCCTCTCAAACCAATTTGCTACGGACCAATTTAAAGTGTATAAACAATTTGTTTTTTCTAACAACTTTACCATTTTTTGTTTATTTATTTACCTAAAAATAATTTCAATTTATCATACCACCATCATGCCATTGATTCTATTGAATTCATACATGATTAGATCATTTGCTTGTGAAATTAATTTTAAAAAAACAAATTTAAATAAAAAAAAACTTCATATAATGAGTATAATTTATAAATTAACACTACAATTAAACACAATCGATACTTGAACTGCGTTGAAAAAACAACTTTAAAAAAATAGATACATATTTCATGAAGAAGACACACAAGTACTTAAGATAATTATAAACAATTTCATTTTTAAGAATATGCTTTTATAAAAATTCTAATTCAGATTTTTTATGTGGTCGCTGCCTGCGGCGATGCCAAAAATCATAAATCTTTTCTTTAAACATTTCTAGGTTATTTGTTTTGATTGACATTCTGATATGTCATCCCATTTCCGGTTGTTCTAATTAAAGTACTACTCGCAAAAGTCTTTTTATAGAGAGACACTCTATAGCTGATCTATGTATGTTATGGTAGCACAAGTGTTCATGGAAAAGTTTTTTTTTAAATTTCGAAAGAGTTTCATAAAATTTTCAAAAACCTGGAAGAATCTGAAACAATATAAATCGATTTGTAAGATTTTAACGGACGGAAAAAAGACTACAAATAAGTAAGCAAAATGAGTCGATATATTTTGAAAGGAGTAAATTTTCGTAGGACTTCATAGTTGTCAAGTTCTATATAATTAGAGGTTCGCGGTCGGTTTAATTCGAAACCGAAACAGCGGTTTTTAAAGCCCTAAAACCGAAACCGACAAAAATAAGTCGGTTTTACTTTTCAATTTTCTCCGGTTTTTTAGCTAATTAGTTTTTTTAGAAACCCTTGTTAAAATGGTTTGCCAAAATAACATGGTGTTTCATAAAAAATTTAAATTCGTTATAACGGAAAAACCACCGAATTTTGGGAATTTCTATGTTTTTTTCTTTAAAGTGTTCGTAACACTGGTAACAGTTTGAAAGAAAAACAAACAAAAAACAAGTGCAACACAAGAACAAATAAACTTACAACATATTTGTAAAAGTTTGTTTATTTTTTGAGTGAGCTTATGAAATCATATTAAATATATACATTAGGGGTATAACCAAAAAAAATACCTATCACGACGGGGTGGCCACTGATGTATATATCAAGAAAACAGTTTTTTGAGATCAATTTGGATAAAAAACCTCCCCCCCAAACCGTTTTTTCCATTTTGTTCAAAAAAAGAGTTTCCGTGTTATTTTAACATAATTTTAACTGTTTGGATGTAGTATAATTGGTGGTATAAGGCTTATTTGTGAAATAGTAAAATAGAACTGAATGTTTTTTGTTTTTACAATAGAGATATTGTATTTTTAATTAACAAAAAAAAATACAAATACTAAACTTCAAAGTGATTTGGGGGGGAACTTTTTTAACGCCCGCGAAAAAGTGACCACAATTTTTATCATAGATTTTCATGGTCTATATGGCATGGATAGGTATTTTTTTATAATTTAAAAAATTGTTCAAAAGTTATACCCCTAATATACATATTAATATAAACAATATATTGTTTCAAAAATGTCGGAATTAAAGTCGGAAGTGTGGAAACATTTTAAAAAATCTGAGAATGAGTCGAATAAAACTATTTGTCAGATTTGCAAAAAAACTTTGACATATTCAAAAGGGTCTGCAAGTTCAATGACCAATCATTTGAAAACCGTACACGAAGTGAATGTAAATAAAATTCAGGAAAAGTCAGTTACAAATGCCGAACAACACAACAAAAATGTCATGGACGACACTTTAGAAATAATTGTATCAAAGCTTGCATCTGTTGATGGTTTTTCGATAAGAGGAATTACACAATCCAAATTTATACGGGAATCAATTTCATCTAAAGGAATGTCTTTGCCAAAATGCGAAACAAATGTGATGAATCTACATAATTATAAAAGATAAAAGCATAAAAGAGATAACATAAAAAAGCAGCTTAAAGCCGAAAAATGTAAGGGGGAACTATTTAGTTTGACTATGGATGAATGGACAAGCACTAGAGGCAGAAGATATATGAATGTCAATATACATGATTCCAACGGAAAATTTCACAATTTGGGATTAATTCGTATAATTGGTTCATGTTATTCGAAAAAAACACAAGAAATTATACGAACCAAACTGCAAGAATTTGGAATTTCTTTAGATTCAGATATTGTCGCGTGTACATCTGATGGAGCTGCAGTAAATGTTCAATTCGGTGCAGAAAATCCAACCGAGCTTCAGTTATGTTTAGTTCATGGAATTCATCTTGTAGTTATGGATGTCGTATTTGAGAAATGTGATGATTTAGAAAACATAACAGAAACGAAAAGTTATGAAAATGAAGATTTTTTGATGACGACGAAGATATTGAATCCTCCATTCCCATAAGAATGATTCCTTACCTCTATACACATATCGAAGCTGTAAGAAGAGTTGTAAAATATTTTAAAAATTCATCAGTACGCAACAATGTTCTTCAAACCAATGTTAAAGAAATTCATCATCGTGAGTTGTGTTTGCTATTAGATTCGCCAACTAGATGGAATTCCATCGTTGTAATGCTTGAGAGAGTAGTTCTTATAAAAGAGTGTATGTATATACAAAAGTTTAGAGGAATTGTCGGCTTTGCATTTATATGAAGCCATAAATTTTAATTTTTTAACTTCCTTTCAAGAATCTTTAATTGTAGTTAAGTTGACTGTTGAAGCACTATGCCAATCGGATATTAACATAATTCAAGCTGAAGGGGCACTTTCATTCTTATATACAAAATTAGAAAATTTAAATTCAGATATAAGCCAAAACCTGTTGACGGCTATTAAAAAAAGAATTCATCAACGTCAGAATAAAGATCTTCTTGATTTGGCCAAGTATATTTTAAATCCAACTATTTATCTATCTAAGGAAGTTTTTAAATTATCAGCAAATTTATTGAAGCGTCTTTATCCAACTGATGATGAAACGTCCGATTCCGTTTCTTTGCAGGATGAATTAAATTCATCTATTAAAAAGGCATTAACACAGCCTTAACCCAAAGGAGATTTTAATATGCTTCGCCAAGAATTTAGTTTGTATAAAACTACCAAAAATAAAACTAAAAGCATTTCATTACTTCACAAGGCAATATTAACGATTAGACCATCTTCTACAGAATGTGAAAGGGCCTTTTCAGTAGCTGGGAATTTTCGCACAAAGATAAGATCAAGTTTAAGTGATTCTTCGCTAAATGCCTTAACATTTTTGAAGTTCTATTATTTACAAAATAAGCAATGAGCGATATGCGTTTGTATTTTTATTTATTAATTTACTTTTAATAAAAAATGTAACTGAATTAAATTTTTAATAAATATTAAAATAAAATAAGTTACTTTTCGAAATGTTTTAATCCCTTATGCAATTTTTTTTTTATTCCAAAAAAACCGACAAAAACCGAAACCGCGGTTTTTAGAATTTTTAAAAACCGAATTTGTCGGTTTTTACGAACCTCTATATATAATATCAATTCAAATGGTAAAGTTGATAACAATCCCAATTGAACTCATAAATAAGCTTTGAATAATACATAGCAGCAAAAATCAGTCTTGCAATAAATTGCACTAATACTTTGTTCACACTTGAGTTTTTAAATGCGTTTAAGCAAAATGTTGATTTAGTTAATCAAAACCGTACACGTTACATTTGAGATAATTAAGATGACAGTTGATTATGAAAAAAACACAACAAACAAATTTATATTTCTTTAAAGTATTAAAAATGGATAAACAAATACTTTTATAATGTTATCAGAAAATTATTTTAAACACTTTAATGATGAAATTGTGAAAATTCATGAATTATTTGGAAAAAATTAAAACATTAAGCAGAAATCGTGACCGGTTGTCAACGCCTACTACAACTACGTATTCTGTTGGCACTACTTTATATCTGCCGTTTTTAACTTTTGATATCTTGCAGCGCTATTCTTAACACAGGGTCTCCACCTGAGATAAGATATACGATTTTTATATTAGCAAACGTCAAATTCAATTGCAGAGAGTATTATTGTACGTGTGGACTCTCAAATAGTATTAGTATTAATATTATAATTTTTGTTTTCATGTTAATGTCCACTTATTCCACGCGTATTTCAGAATAGCCATGATTATCTCAAGTATTCTTATCACACCAGAGGTGTATTTTATCAGAGTACATTAAAGGTGGTAGCATTTTTACACAATTACAAAAACAACTAAAATCAACTCAGGAAATGTTGATGTTGTTTTTGTAAAAATTGTAAAACCGTAAAACCATCTGTTTTTCGTTATTATTTTTTATTTTACTTATACATACCATCCGTGTAAACATGAAATATACTAACAACAGACTTTTATTTAAACACGGAGAAAATTTCATATTATTTTTTTTTTTTTAATTTTCCTAAGCTAATCCCGCGAAGCTTTATGCTTGTCTGCAGGAAAGAAACCAGAGTCTCTGGCGGGAATCGAACCCGCAATTACGGCCCTGATAGACTAGCTCGCTACCAGCTAGCCTACCGGGGCACACATTTTGATTCTAGAAAGTCGTAGTACATTGTATTACCGTGTAAACTAGCCTTTAGCTGCACACATAAAAAATATGGTAGCCACTTTTTCACATAAATATCCCATTTAATCTGTTTATAAAAACAAAAATCGCAAACAAGTCAAGTTGGCATCATTATAATTAATTATTAATTCTATGCAAGGAATAGCAAATCTTAAGGCCCAACTACAATATGCTTAAGTTGGCTTAAGCAAATGTGCAAATACATGTTAAATATATGAAGCAAACCATTTTGAACTTAAGGAAACTTTTTGCTAAGTTTAATGAAACTGTAATTTGCTTAATCAAGGTGCGAATCTAATCGCACATTCCGTACGGAGTCAAATGTTTTTTATTTTGTTTTTTTAAATACATTTGAGAGACTTTTTGTTAATTTTTGACAGTAGGTTAAGCGAGGCTATGCACATTATGGTTAGGCCTTTAGGCCTAGAACAGAATCAAGTAGTTGTAGTTGTATCTAAAGCTGTATGCTCTGTATGAATGCTTCAACTGCAACGAGTACTACAACTACGTATTCTGTTGACACTACTGGTGGTTTTAACTTTTGACAGCTTGCAGCGCTATTCTTAACGTTGTACTACAGCGACTATTCTGTTCCCAACTTTATTGTTACCAATTTGGCAAATTCCTTCATTATTGAAATGGATAACAAATAATTACAGGTTGCTTGAACGTCATTGTTATTATCAATTAAAACGTTTTTATTCGTCTCTTAAACACTTTACTTTAGCTCCACTTTAATGCAGGAAACCACAAATGCGTGCCTACACATGAAGGCAGATAAATGCATTTAATATAACTGCATTTTTGATTTGTCTGCACAAAAAATCGTGCAAAGGAGATTGTGCAGCTCAGTCAAAATAACTGAATGCATATGATGTATATTAATTGATAAGAAATTTTAATTAAAATAGCTTTAAACAATATTATAAAATGAATCATGCATATCATTTATTAATCATTCAGAATAATGAAATTTGTGGTGGTATCACATTATAAAAAGATTTTTACAAATTCACGAAATAAAACGAACATTTCCAAGCCTGGCACAAATACCTTTACAAAATTTTTCAAAACACATTAAAAACAATCGTACAATGAGACAAATCTTTTGTATAAAAATTACCAACAGCAAAAATACAATTAGGCAATTCACAAAGTGTTATATTAGGTGATATCTATATATTGTATATAAAACAGGATGTGTGTATGTATGAAACGTATGGACTCCAAAACGGCCGGTGTAAAAAGTGTATAGTAATTCATAAAATGAGAACGGCCGGGCCGATTTCTGTAAAATTTTTTGTCAGTTGTTCGTATTTTCGTGGAGAAGGTTTTTACGGGAAAATCCCTTCGGGAAAATTGGAAAAAGCGAAAATCGAGTTTTAGCAGGAAATTTGATGTGAAATTTTTCCTTTATGGCTTTCCAAATCAAACAATAGAAATCATGGAAAATTGCAGAAAATGCGAAATGCGGAAAATCTCTCGGCAAAAGTCGGAAAATTGGACAAATCGAAAATTGATTTTTTTGTACGAAATTTTGTGTTAAATTATTCCTTAATGGCTTCCCAAATGAAGAAATAGAAAGTTCTCAGCCAAAATCCGATAGATGGCGTTATACGTTGACTTAGACTTTGCGCAATCTGACAGGAGTCATTTTGGCATTTAAAATTGGGGCGAGGCGAAGTTCGCCTGGTCCGCTAATTGGTTATATTTGCTATATTCTTATTAAAGTCACATTAATTAAATTAAAGGATATACATACAACCAATATGACACAATAGAACACTTTGTGAATTACTTAAATATTGTATAACTATACGATTAGAAAGACACGC
Source organism: Pollenia labialis (assembly GCA_949318255.1). Lineage (NCBI taxonomy): Eukaryota > Metazoa > Arthropoda > Insecta > Diptera > Polleniidae > Pollenia > Pollenia labialis. The sequence goes on from OX439142.1 coordinate 51,083,715, forward strand.
CAGCGTGTGTTGACTTCACGCAAGCAATGCAATCGTGGATACTCAGCGGGTGTTTCAGATCCATTCAAACTTACTACGCACATGTCTGGCGGAGACAATAGAGATAAGCGCCCTTATTTATAAACAATAAAAAAATAAAGTTGTACTAAATTTAATCTAAATATCAAAATATGTAAAATGATAAGAGATGAGCTTTTATGTGAAATTATGGGCCGATTCGTACCATTTTCAACTGGTTTGGTATTTATGACAATCAAATTTAATCAAAATTTATTCCAAATTGCAACCTGTACCTTGAGCACAAGGCTTACAGGGACATCGATATATTAATTCAAAATATGATTCTAAGTCGATCCGTATACTTAAACTTAAACAAGCGCATAATACCATATGCACTTTTGTGGAGTGGGTATAATTATTCCACATTGTTTAACACAATCAAGTTTTGCCATTAAATTTTTTTAAATTTTCAATACACTCACACATTTTTACAAACACCCCTACAAGAAATGAATGAGCGAGTAGTCACATTTTTCATTTGGTGTTAAGAAAATAATAGAAAGAAATGACCGAATGTGACCGAAAATTTGATTTCGGTCATTTCTTTCTATCATTTTCTTAACACCAAAATGAAAAATGTGACTACTCGCTCATTCATTTCTTGTAGGGACACTCCCACATTATTAATTGACCACTAGATTCGTTTCAAATTTACCTTTCCATTAATTTGGCAATTTTATGTTAAATTTTAAGAGCTGATCACAAATTAATTTTGTTTCCTTTCAAGAAAATTTTATGTTTGTATATTTATCTTAAAAAATAAATGTGCTTTGTTTAAAGAAAATTTGTTTTTAAAACTCCTTGTAATTTTTTACAAAATAACTTTGATAAAATCTACAATTTTGAGTTGTTTCTTCGTCGGTAAAATTTTTAAAATGAAATTAAATTTCAATTTGCTAGCAATAGTTTTGACAAGCACTGCAAGCGATTTATTGAACGTATGCTGGGTAAATTACAGAAATATTTTCCCAAGTCCAAAAATTTGATTTCTCTGTACATCACGGAACTATAGAACAGGCTTACCGCGTGCCAGCAGAGATTAGGAGATCCTTGAAATTAAAAACATATTGTCCAGAAACTTTTGTTAGATGTTGCTCAAGCTTTTGACAAGATGTGGCGTAAGGGACTTGAGATTAAAATTTAAAGTGAAGCTTGTGTTCTAGGACCTACTCTCTATTTAATATACACCTACATACGATTTGTCCATATGCTGCAAAATTACCATTTTCACATTTTTGGATGACTCGCCACTTGCATGTGGACCCGCAAGTGGCTTCTTGTCAACGTAATGACCAAGTGAGTCAAGTGTAAATTTGGTTGAAAAATTTGCAAATTTGGGTAAAGGAATTAAAAAGTAAACACATTGCGGTTACACTTAAAGTATGTTCAGACCTAACAAATATTCAACGATGAAATCCAAAAAAACGTGACCAGAAAATTTATCAAATTTTAGTTTTATTTTTTAACAATTTCTATTGATTTAATAAACTTTTTGGCTTAAAATAGAAACTTGTGAGTCCATGCTTTTCTCTCGGAGCTGGAAGTATGGACTCCGTGTGAGAATTAATTACAAAATATAAAATAAGTATTTTTAAAAAGTAATAAGCATTTTCAAAGGTTTTTGTAAAAGTAACTTCTTTTTTTGATAATTTTGGAATGTACCTGTGAATTATTTCTGGGTTTTAACATTGATTTATAATTGAAGTATGTAAAATTACTTTTATTTTAGTCTAATGTATTTAATTAATGCATACTTATAAACTTGATCCTTTTTTAGTTTTAAATACCCCTTTTAAATCCATTTTTTTCTTAAATACCATTTTTATGCCACTTTTTCGAAATTTTCAACGGCAACCCTGACTGCATAATACTTTACTAAAATATGCTGCCAAAAATAAATGAAAAACTCTTAAGTAGTTCTAGCATATCTTCCAACTTAAAACTACAACATGCCGGCGGAATAAACGATATGGGAAAATTCATCAGTTTTATTTATTAAAACACCAAGAACTAAAATAAAAAATAAAATTGAAGGAATCAAACAAAGTCATGGAAGATTTTAAATTGTGATCGACGTATTGACTGATATTTCAAACAAAATGGATGTCTATAATTTTGAAACAAAATCATATAAAATATATATGTAGTCCTGGCTAAGAGGTTTTGTTTGTAACTTTTCAAATAGACATGATTAACCAACCACCAACAAATTAAAACTCTTTTTAAATACATTTTTAAGAATATCTCAAATAATAAATGTATTAAATTCCTATAACTTTTAAAAAACGTTTGGCTAGAGCATTATCGTCTAAGAAATAAAGTTAAGCAAATAAATAGAAATTATTAAAAATAAAGCTTTAGTTTAATCAATTTTCTGGTCACGCTTTTTTAAGGATTTTATCGTTAAATATTTGATAGGTTTTGAACATACCTTAAGTCATATCAATGTATTTTGTTGGGTCCTTACCTTCGTGAATTGTTATGTTTTTATTTAAATTAACTTTTCATTACAGAAACTAATTTGATTATCGTATTTGTATGTATTAATGTATTAAAACCGGTTAACCGGTTATTTTTAAAAGGCTTAACCAAAACTCAACTAGCCTGGATTATAAAATCTTTTTGCATAAAACCATTTCGAAACCTATTTGGAATATGGTATTTAATTATGGGGAAATGCTAGCAATCCCAGTATCAAGCTTCTGCAGAGAGCACATCCACAAATTCTTGGAATCATGAACGGAGCTGCTTGGCATTTAATAATTGAGGACATCCATAGAAATAAGGAGATTCTACTAGTAAAAGATGCTTGAAGCTTATGAAAAATGTATAACAAAACTAAAAAATCATCCAAATCCACTTGTTAGGCTCTTTTCTCAACTCCAAACAAGGCTTCGACACCGATCTTCCACCCTCCAAAGACGTGGACTATCTGAACATTAATGTTCTCCTATAGGGGGTCTAATTTTTAGTGTTAAGATTTTTTCTACATATGCCAGGAATACAACTTTAATGAACTGAAGATTTTTGCAGCGAATACTCGGCGCCAAAAATAACACACATTTCCGAATATGGAATTTCACACAATCATGAAGTTAGCGATATTCGACATACGCGGAGAACTCTGCAATACTCTGCCGGCTTACGGCAAACAAATCAGCACCAACTGACGGTTTTTAAGTCTTTTAGTAAATAAAGTTGTTTCTTAATTTTAAAAAAAGTTAACAATTTTCTTAATCATAGCCGCTGCTATTTTATCATCGTTATTGTGTTTAAAACACCGAAGTTTCAGCAACAAATTCGTATCGTGTTGAACGAAATTCGTCGTTCGTTCCAGTTGTATTCCGTAAAGAAATATTGAAGTATAAACTCCCTTAAGATTGCTATTAAGATTGCATACAGAAATATTTTGTTTCTAAGCGAAAATCACAAGGTAGTGTGATTCTCTGTCTCTCTCTTTCAGTTCTCTGTCATTTACCCAAATAGCAAAATTCCCTTTCTATGTTTGTTTTACATTGTGAATGTGTTCTTTTTTGAAAATAATTAATACCCTTAAAGAATGAGATGTTCCCCTTTTTTATATTTGATTTTATTGTTGTTTATGCTGTTCTTTTAATTTCTGAAAACTATTCTTACTTTGGCATTCAACATGAATGCCTTACTAATTGGCATTGGTAATTGAATTGTAATGCGTTTAAAATTAAATCGATTAAATCGTCTTAATTGTTGTTGCTGTGTTGTTCTTAAAAAAATGTTTTTTTTTGCTGTAGGATTTTAGAGAATGCATGTCTGCAGATGCAAAATTCATTTATTGGTTATGGCCAGATTGTACTCGTATACAAGTATAACAAGAGTATTTATTTTTAAGCACTTCAATTAGGCATGCAAAATATTTTGAATGCCTTTTTATTTTCTTCTTCAATCGCTGATTTATGCGAACATTAAATATTGCAAGAAAAGAATTTTTAAAGAGTGAATAAGAATTTATTTGTTGGTTTTTTAAATCTAAAATTGAATTATCTCTAATGACGAATATAATTTGAAGGTCTTTTTCAAGATAATTTCAAAATTTTTTTTAAATAGGTATATTTAATTTGCTATTTAGTCAGCCTTATGCATAAACGTTATTGTTGTTATTTTTCGAATTAATACCTGTTTTAGACTATGCGACATAACCCTGCAACAATATTCGCATGTTCTTTTGGTTTCCCTTCGAATAAAAAATCCTATGTATATTGGTTTTGTAAAAAGTTAGAGTGAATGTCAAAATTATTTGTTGTAAATATAAAAGGGGAACTATTGCTGATAAAATATACTTGCACATTGCTTTAGAAGGCAAATCTTTTTCTGTCTTGCAAATTTATTCTGGCTTCACTTATTCACTTATTCCTTACGCATTTTTCATTCTTTGTGTTTATATTTTATATTCACTATTTTTGTTTTAGAAAATTTAAATAAGTTTTTTCCAAGTACTTAGATTTTTATTGAATTTAAAAACTCGACATTTATAATACACACTAATAAATAAACAATGCCCAGCATTTTCAATCGTCTAAGAGTCTAAGAGTTTTTGGTCGTCGACGAGCTCATTTTTTAAATGTAGACGATTCCTCGCACGGGAGAAACTGTTACACGTGATGATGCGTATGAGAGATTCTTCTTCACGCAGCGAGAGACGCTTATATTAATCATAAAGGGAATCGTTTATGATGTATGTAGAGATTATTCATACTTGGATTAAAAGTCAATGTTAAAACTAAGAAACAATTCAAGGGTTGATTCCAATATAAGTCATATTAAAAAAAAAGAAGTTACTTTTACAAAAACCTTGGATTATGTTTATCACTTTTTAGAAATACTTATTCCATATTTTGTAATTAATTCTTCACTTGGAGTCCATTCATCCAGCTCCGATTCGAGCAAATGAGAGAGGAAATCATGGACTCACAAGTTTCTATTTTAAGTTTGTTTGCAAATAGCATCCGTTGACACTGACACTGGCCGTTATGACATGCTTCCAATTTTCATATGCATGTTCACAAAACTCATGAGAACTTTCGTAAGGAATATGGAAACTTGTAGTTATTTTCAACAAGGTTCAAAAATTGTCATAAATTTTGTTAAAATTTTAGCAACATTTAAAAAATTTAATATAAAAAAAACGGGACAAATGGCGTCAAGTTCATAGTATCGACGGGAGATTCCACTCTAAAACTGGACTGTCCCGGCGAAAACTGGCCAGTTGGCAAATCTATCTTATTTAGGTAGCTCAGTAATTGTTATACGACTCTTACAGACAGTCGCAAAAGGTTCATTCCAAGATTAGAAGAGGAGCGTTTCAAAAAATAAATAAAAAAGTTATTACTAAAAATTAGATGTTTTGGTTTTTGTTACTCGCCAGATAATCAACAGAAGATTCTTTTGGGAGTTGTATATTAAAGAAAATCGTTCACACAAACAGCCTATTCTAGCTGGGTAATGACTCAAAAATCTCACCTGTATGAGTTCGCCTTGGTTGCATACCACGAGTTGCCTACGAGTTGACGTTTTAGTCTTAAATTCGAATGTAATTAATAAATTTGGAAACTTTTAACGGAACATATTAAAGAGGAACATATAATTGTTGCTTGCCTCTCATCACTCTTCTTCACCAATCTTCTGCTCAAGGCGTATTCATAAAGGTGACCGCAGAGAGAGTTATAGTGGAGTTGGAAGTGACACTTAAAATAAATAAAGCTACATAAAAAAAGGAACAGCAAGCATAACTATCCTCCCTCTCACCAGTATGAATTCGCCTTGCTTCTTTTTCAGGAAAGATTTCTGTGCGACATGTCACATAGTGTGAAACAGTTATAACTGCAAATGATTGTGAAGAAAGTTTTGTTTTCAAATATTTTGATGCGTTCCATTTTTATCAATTTCGTATTATGTCGGTCTAATTCCGACGTAGCACATGTCTAAACCACTTTGATTTACGATATCGGTTGGCTTCTTGCTTGAGGCTGCTGGTTTTTATTGTTTTCGAAGAGAAAATTCGTTATATTCTGCACGATTGATGAAGGTTTGCACGGCATTAATATGTATAGCATTTCCAGAAGTTTCCTTGTTTTCCGTAGACTTGTCTAGGTTTGTTTATCCTTTTGCGATCCTCCAATGTTGCTACGCTTCCCAGAATAAATAAATTTTTGACGTATTCAATATGTTGTTGTTGCACCAGTAAAAAATTTCAGGTTAGATTTCGAGGCAGTTTTTGGTTCTAAAAATTGAGGTTAATCAACCGAATTAGCAAAATGCGCAGTTTTTTTATAAAGAGCCTGTTTTTGTTACTAATCAATCAATGTTTTAGATTTAAGTCGAACTTTTCTGTTTGGAAAAATTTGCAATAATTTGTTTATATTTATTTAAACTCTTTGCAGAATGCGAAAAATGCAAAATAAGCACAAAAAGACTAAACCTCAACAAGTTTTGCAAAAGAGATTACGGTAAGTAAATGTCAAAAAATAATCTACTATATATAATAGATTTTCCCTTTTGAATAATAATTAACTACATATTATCTTATTTTTCAAATGTATCGTTTTTTCTTCATTGAAACTTAGCAATAATGGCCAAAGTGATTGGACGGGAACAGAGTACCGAGGTAACGAGCAGCGAACAATATACCAAAGAAAATCAAAATCATCAAATGAACGACGCCGACAGCGCGGAAACGGACGATCAAATGGCAACAGTGAAATTCGATATACAGATACAAGCCATATTCAAACGAACACCCCTAGAATACGCAACTACGAATACAATCCTAAGACGAGGTCCTATGACCTGGATCATACCAGTGAAGAATTTAGAGTGTAGATGTCCCAAAATTAAAATGAATAAGTGAGTATTTGACTGCTAATCGATATAAAGACTTGTTCAAAAAAACAACATCAAATCCTTTTCAGATCTTATTTAATTTTGGGCAAAGATACTGAAGCTCCGCCCGGCTATTTGGGTATTGGTCCTCGTTCTATTGTTATTGAGTGGAAAGATGAATGGTATCGGCGCATGAAGCGCTTTCAGCGCAGAGCGCGTACATGCGAATAAATTAGTTTTTATTTATATTTCTTTAAATTTTAGTAATATCATTTTAATATAAAGCAATTATAAGAATATTTAATTTGTAATTTTGAAGCAGTAAAACTTAAAAAAATGTCGTATGAAAACTTAAACAAACAAATAACAAACTTTAAATGTATAAATAATAGAAATATAAGTTTTTGTCTTTAATTTTTTTAGTTTTAGCAATTAACAAGTAACTAGATTTTATGCAAAAGAAATTTTAAAATTAAAAAAAAAACATAAAATTTTTCGACAAAAACAGAAAGTAATGAAAGATTTTATAGCACATTTTTTTAATAATTAAATTTAAAGCAAGTAAATTATAAAGGGATATAGAATCTATTTAAGTTTTATATTATCAAAAGGTATTAATTAAAAAAAAACATGTAAATGAATTTTTGATAAGCACTTGCATCAATTTGTTTAATATTTTAAACACAACTCTGTCTAAATTTTAAACAGTAAGAATGCAACACTGCAGCAATAATTAAAAGAGATTTATAAATTTATTTGAATTTAAGGTACTTCTTAAAATACAGTATTTATCGCTTACAAGCATTTAATAATTTAAACGTTTTTTTGGTGCTTTAAAACGAGAAATGCATTTATAAAAACTCGCTTATATGCATAAACTGTGCTTATAAAACAAACTTGCTCAATTTGATCAGCATCATGAAAAAGCTATTACGCTTGCTTCAAAAGTGCATGAATACAATTTAAATTAAGCAAAGTTAATTTTGATGAAATAATTTTCGTGCGTTTTTTATTGTATCAAACTCTGGATTGAAACGATGCTTACAAGAGATTTTTTAACCATTTTATTAAAATTTTAATTAATTTTGATGCATAAATGCGGGATTTGTATAAATGCTTATTCATGTAACAAGTTCGGCTCGTTTAATTATCAATCTGTAATTTTACAAGATTGATACAAGCGTAATATGCTTATAGCCGGTGTGCAAATAAGCGATAAATACTTTAGTATTTTTTATATAAGAAAATGCTTTGATAGTAAAAACTGTAAGTTTATAAATTGTACTGTGGCTAAAAATTTTTTGTAAAAAAAGGCAATTTTGTTATCAGTATTATTTTCTTTATTTTGAATCAACATTTTACTATTTCATTTGTTCACAGAAAACTCCAGTAGAAAGTTCGTGCGAATAGCAAGTGTTGGCACGTGGATACTTACAAGGTCGTCTTAACCCCACATTACTCTTAATACTGGCCTTTATTAGTGCCCTTATGTGCATGTGCACAGCTTAACTTAGGAACTTTTTAGCGAATTGATTTCGGCAGAAGACATTACGGTTAGCACTTTCTTCGGAGCTTGATCCATCTAACCTCCACTACTTACAGCAGCACTTAAGGAGATCAGGCATTTGGCACGACTTCCCCCGGTGGTTAGCAAATCTGCCCTTAATGCTGCTTTTAAAGATATACTTTTCCGCGAAGTTAGGTATAAACCACAGACACCAAAAAATCCCCCCGCTGGTGTAGGGATAATTAAAAATATTTCACGTTTTGGTCATACAGCCTCCTTACATTCGACAAAAATCCAAAATTGACAGATTTGAGGAGATCCTTATGACATCTTGCGATCGCGGCAGGCCACAAAGTATATCTCGTACCACGGAAGTCAGTAGCCCTTTGTGGAATGGCGTCAGACTGACTATTGGTTGAGGCCTCCGTTATTATGCTTCTTGTGAGATATGCTTTTTATATTTCAAGAAGATTGTCTTTGCAGAAAGAAGTTTCGTCTCTCGGGGATCACGAGGACGTTGTTGTTGTGCAGGAAGGGATATTCTGAATATCTCACTAAGGGGCTGATTTTTCACCACTTGTAGGAGAGTTCAGCCTAAGGGAGGTTTATTCCAAGATGCTGTTTCTACTCAACATATGCTGCTGGCATTTTTCCAAAAACAGTGAAGGTAAGATAGCTCCAGCTCCTAAACAAGGGGTGAGTGTATAATCTTACCGTATTATGCTCCCAAATTGTCCCCTGTATTTGCTGATTTTTCTCACACTCGGGGGTTAAATGCATTGTTTGTCACCCATTGGTTAAGATACATTATGGAGTACGCCCAAGGGCAGTTATCCGTGTAAATCTTCACAGCCATCACATGATGTCTAAAGGAGCCTCAACAAATAAACAGTCAAGGACTAAAGAGAGAGTGGCTTCCTGGTTTTCGTAGCTCCATATTAATTCTTTGGTATGCCGCAATAACCCAAAGCAACTTGCCAATCCCACCCTGCCGTTCTAGGTATTGGTTGCACATATTTCCCCCTTGGATGTAACTGCATCTGGTGAAATATATGCAAGATGTACCACTACATGCCCGGAAGAAACGTGTTGGCACAAGTAATATAAATTGGCCTGTCAGATCGACTTTTACTCTAAGCAGTCTTGGCTCTTAAAGTGTTGATCTCATCACAAACCAGCGCGGCCTAAAAAGGTTATTATATAAAAAAATTCTTTGCGTTACACTTGACGTATCTAAAATATGAAGTAATTAAAAAAAAAAAGAATTTATCAGATTTTTTTGTAACGCAAAGCATTTAGATTTAAAAGATTTAGAGTTGGATCTGGTTTTAATGTCATTCAAACCTTTTTTTATTCAATAATAATGCAAAAGTAGGTCCGAATCTATCAAAAACTATGATTATAGTTTTTCATTATTTTAACGTTTAAAATTTTTAAATTCGTACCATTTTCCTTGATTTCGGTTTTTAATCATTTCCACGAACTTAGTAAGATCAAGTTGTTGTATTGATGTAATGCGTAAAAAAATTATATTTATAATTTTTAGCAATTGTTGGTTCTATCCCATTAAAATATATTAAATTGGTTTGTAATTACCAATTTTTTAAGAAATCGACTTTAAATATTTCGCCATTTTTTTAATTTAAAGACTTAAAAGATATACAAATTTACCTTTCTTTAAATTAGTATCAAATCTATAAAAATAAATGTGCTATAATTGTGCTCATTACTTTTAAATATAAATTAAAAAAGATAGAAATAAAGTTAAATAAATTTATTTACTAACAACCGCATTTATTTATTAAATACTAATTTTATATATCATTTGTAAATTACCTTGATTATTATTAACATTTGACCTGCATGATTTTGTAAATAAATTCATTTAACAACAAGTATGAAAGTATAGTCGGCCAAGCCCGATCATACGATACCCTACACCACAGTATTTAAAAACCAATTTTGGAGAGTGTACCCATTGGTAATCATTAACTTGCCAGAACAAAATAACGTTATGAGGTTTTAGATATTTTCGTCTACATGAGGTTTGTTTGCATTTAAGTGATTTTAGAATGGGAGTTTATATGGAACCAATGGTTAATTTTGGACCTACAAGCACAACATTTTGTCCTGACGTAGGAGCTATCATAAAAGTCATTGTCGCCAATTTGTATGTCTATATCAATATTTATAAAATTTTTTAGTTGATTTAGATTACAATCAAATTAGTTTCGACTTAATTTAATCTAAAACAAACAAAGACTCTTTCCCGGAAAGAAGCTTTTATGGGGGCTATATGAAATTGTGGACCGATTCTTACCGTTCTAGTACCCTATGCAGTATGGACCGATTCTCAATATCAACATTAACTCATAATACCCTCGCCACTCTTGTAGTTTGGGTATAACAATGCAAAGAAATCCAATATCTTTTTGAAAACCCAATCGAAAAGTCAATTAAAGAACAAAATTTCAAAATCTTTGAAAATAAATCACTTAAAAAAATATTTAACAAAATTTATTTTCGAAATGTTAAATATTAAATTTCAATAAAAGAACTTACAAACTAAAATCTCAGCTGTAAACTAACAAAAGTAATTACTCTTCATTTAAGAATATAAAGACAGTTTAAGCTACCTTAGCATACTTTTCTGCTTACTGGGTAACTTCTACTCAGTTATTTCAAAAACTTAGGCCCCTATTATGAGTTACATTCGATAAACGATTTTCGCTGGCTATCGAACATCGATTATCGAATGATAATTTGGTATTATGAGTTAGCAGCACTGTCGAAAATTTCGTTGTGTTTCGAATTTTTCAACGAAAACAAATTTGCTTTCGACGGTGCAAATAAATGTAAAAAACTTGTTGAAAATGTAACTATTTCTAAATTTTTTTGTGTTCGTATACCAAATACCATATTCTTTATCAGTTTTGTTCATTTTATGCAAGTCCAACGTCGTAAACAGGAATTGGAAACGCTCATATTCCTTATGAAACCAATTTATTTTTTGACCAAATGATTTGCAGTAAAGTTCAGCATGTAAAAAAGTGGGATTAAACCCCACTGAAGCTTAATTATTTGAAAACAACCATAATTCCGCCGTTGACACGTTTAACTTTAATTTTATTTTTTAAATTTGTAAACGAAAATTTTTTATTTTAAGTGACAGCTGATTGAAAATGTACTACTGTGAATTAACAAAATCACAATAGGTAATTTTTATCGAATGCGCGCCATAATACCAAATGAAAATTCGTTCGATCAGCTAATTCGACTGAACCTTAGAGAATTCTGCAATTATGGGTAATCTGTGAAATTTTGAACTTAATACGTTTCAGATTGTTTAATTAATGTATACCAAAATACATACTACATATTTTTAGCAACATAAAATTCGATGTTTCACATATTTAATAATGTAAAACTAAAGGGTCCGCAAAATAAATTTTTTTTTTGAAAATGCTATAAAAAACTACTGAATATTTTCTAAAATTTCTTTTTTTATTTGAAAGTGCAATCTTTCCGGTTAATAATGGAAAATAAGTTCATTCAAATGGCTTCCTTAGCTCGCCATGCAAGTGCCTACACGATCGGTCCAATTTTTAAGCACATTATCGATTATGTGCAGCTGTATTTCACCAATGGCTTCAGGAATACTGTCCTTTAAAGCGTCAATTTTCTCTGGCTTATCCGCGTAACACTAATCTTTGACGGCACCCCACAAATAAGAGTCCAACGGTGTCAAATCGTAGCTCCGAGATGGCCAAACGACATCAGCTCTGCTGCTGATAATGCGATCTTCAAAAACAGGGCGCAAAACATCGAGTGTAACTTCAGCTGTGTGGCACGAAGAAAAATGGCCCAATTATGCCTCTGGACCAAAATCCGTACCAAACAGTGACTCGTTTTTGGTGCATCGGCTTTTCAATGTATGCGTGCGAGTTTTCTGTGCCCCAAATGCGACAATTTTGCTTGCTCCCATTTCCGCCAAGATCAAAATGAGCTTCATCCAAAATCCGTACGCAATTTTCGCACACATTCTGCAACATTTCCATGATTTTCAAGCATATACGCAACCATATTCGTTCAGCAGAAGGATAAAACTAATTATCTGTCAAATCCGACATGAGGTAAGTGTTGTCATTCACGAAATAAGTACTTGTTTCCAAAAAACGTTAGATGGCGGTCCCGTTTCATAATTCACTGACCATTGTTAAAAATTCGGTAAATTTTTCACAAAATCTTAAGCGGGTTGCATTGTCTTGAATGAAATTTGTTTCATTATTCTCCGCAATAATGTTCTGGACATTTGAAGGTGGGTGGCACGTTTACATTAACGCTCTCGCGAGCTTCGTGCTTTAAGCGGTCTTTCCCTCAAAGGCAAGTTAATCACAGATCCCGATGAATGAAAACGAACGACTAGATTGCGTACTTCATTTCATGATGGTGCATTTCTGGTGTTAAAAAAAATTTTCTTTGGGTTTGAACTACCGAATTTTGACTACAAAATTAATTTTTGCTCGTTCCTCAATAATCGTATACATGGCTACTTAATCTCCCAAACATTGTTTAAAATACTAAAACATAAAAAAAAAGAAACAAACTATACAAAATAAAAAACTTATGTCAAAAATACAATGGTCATTGATTTATGGCCCGCCCTGTATATTCAAAAGCCTGGTAACCCTGTTTGCTCATTTTTCATTTTGATAAAAATTTATATTTGACAATCAGCTGACAATGCACTGTCGCGCAACAAAGTTCAATACTTCAAATCAAGGTATATTTATAGCAGGTAGTCTCGGAAAGCCAGCTGCTTATTTTTTATTTGCTTGTTTTGTGATACGAATTGTCAAATGTTGTAAAGTAAACCAGTTTTTTGACTTTATCTTTTGTCGTTTTTGTCTCTTATCAACCCCTTTGCTTTTTGACAGTTCGTATCACATAACAACAATAAAAAGCCCTGTTGTTTGTTTTTTTGTACAATTGTTGTAATCTCGCGGTTACCTGCTATAAATATACCTTGCTTCAAATATTGCGCTTCAACTTCTACTGCATCTACTAATATAACCACGTAGCATTAAAGCGCAACTCACCTACATAAGCGTAGAGTAGCAAAATAACAGCAAAGCAAAAGTCACTCTTATCGTAAATTAAATTTCCGTAAAAATTCGATCCTTTTTCCTAAAACAATTTAAAAAAAAACGAAATCCGACGATAACCAAGATTGTGATGTTTTTTAATTTAATTAAACATTTTGATTTTGTATTGACCCCATAAAGGCAATTTACCTATATGGGCCTACCGGTTTGCAATCCCGGAGGGTTTTAAATTGCCTTAAGTTTCAGAGATGCTTTGTTTGCAGTTGAGGAAAGCTCCCACTAGTGCTGGCAATTTTAACTACTTTCCATTACTCAAAAATACTCAATACAGACAGATCATTTGGGTATTCTATACTACTTAATTTCAAATTACATGCAACGCTTTTTATGCAGCAGCAGCACAAGTAAAAATAAAATTTAATTTGTCAAAATCAGCTAATGTGTTTTACAAAAGTATGTAACTTACTACGTAAAACTACACAGATTCTACTTTTTTGACAGCGAAAAAGCGGGTAACGCGTAGTGTGGACCTCCAGCTTAAGCACACACTGATTAGTTAAGATAAACTGCATAAAGTGACCTCACTACTACAACAATGCAACAATAGAAAAAACAGCAGGAATTTGGTGCTAGAATTGCTTCATGCTTTTGTAATACATTCTGGTTCAGACAATCATATACTTAAATTGCACCTGTGTGTTAGATTTAGGAACACAGGTCCGCTTACAGGAGTGTTAATAATTGCATTGTATTAACCCCCTGTTCGATGTGATCCAAAAGCGTGGTTTCTTTACTAAAAGTTGTCTTTTTTCTTCTTTAAACTTCCTTTAGCTTTTAGGCGAAAAATAGTTTGTTATAAAATTTTTATTTCTATATATTTAGATATTTTTTAACTAAGACTAGTAGCAAGAAAACTTACATAGTCTAAAGGGTGACTAAGCGAATGTTGTAATGAGTGCTCGTTCAGACATCCTCAGGTTTAGCTTTCTGGTTTTCTTTAATTCTGTTTTGAACCTTCATGTACGTTCATACGCAATATTCCGGTTCACACACGTCAAGTTTGACTTGTCAAGTCTTGAGCTTTTAGGAGATAAGGGAAACGAGAATGCCCATTTTATTTCCCCTCTCTCCTAAAAACTCAAGACTTGTCGAGTCAAACTTGAGTTGTGTGAACCGTTTTTGTCGTCAATTTTCTTATTTGTCCCTTTAAACTTAATGTCATCTAGCATAATATTTACGAATACAAACACTAAAGGAAAAAAGAAAATTTACGAGTATGGTCATGTCTGTATCGCTTTCCATTCTCTTTTCCTCTCTCCCCTGTAGACTTAACACTTGACGAGTCAAACTTGATGTGTGTGTACTTAAGGTATTAAAAGTTTTTAAATGCTCAAAATGTCTACCAAACTTATTGCCCCAAAAAAATTTTGCAGGAAATTCAGGATTCGGCTTAGTCGAATATTTTTGTTTAGTAATGCAATCGAATATTAATCAAAATAGTTTTTAGTTTTGTTTAACACCAAAATAGATTATGATTTCCTACAAGAAATACTAGACTCTACACAAAATGTAAATACATCCCATTAATGAATAAAAATTCGCGGGGAGCTTTTCCCATTTTTACAATTAAATTGAAATAGGAAAAATGGGAGAAGCGAAAAAAATTTAGGGGAATTTTTATTCATAATTGGGTTTATAACAAACACTTTGTACAAATAAAAATATAACGAAATTTTTAAATATTTTTTTAATCACTTAATTAAAGAAAACTTATTTGAAAAATCCACAAATAAACGAACATATTATAAAACCTATCACTAACAAAAATCCTACTAAAGTAGCAATTAACAAAAAATAATAATAATTAAACTGTGTTAAAAACAATCCAAATCACTTACCGCCCACAAAACCGCTACCCAACTAAACTACGCCCACTTATAATAATAACAAAAACAATAGCAGCAACTAAAACATATAATCAAATCCTTCAATAAACAAAATGAACCAAAATGCAATAATTTTAAATTATTTTAATTTTTGTTTGTTAAACAACTAATTATTTATACAAAAACTAGTATTAATAAATGTAAAAACAAAGCACACATGCAAACACACAAAGAAATATTATTTAAATTTAAATAATAATAAAAATCTTTTCTATCTAAAAAAAATAAATATTCTATATTGTATTTTATATAATTATATAATCTTCTTAAGTCTGATAATTAATTCGTCTTTCGTGTAATAAACTTATTGTAGTTTTAACAAAATATTATTAATTAAAAAATAAATAAAAACAAATAAAATCATGTCATTATTTCCCTTGAAAATTATATAAAAAAAATTGGAATTTCAAAAAAAGCGAAAATATTATTTAAATAAAAAAAAGTAAAATAAATGCTTTCGAAAAATTTAATGTCCCAATTATTGAATATTTTAAATATCGATTTAATTAAATGTCAATTCGAGAATCAACTTAAATTTAAAACAAAAAAATATTAAAATATTTAAATAAAAAGAAACTAATATTGTACAGTTAAACAAAAAAAATCAATGGTTTCATTTCAATTTACGTTCAAAAGGGTAGAAAGAGAAGGTGGAAATGTTTTAATTGAATTTCGAATTTTTTCGAAATCTTTTACCATCGCAGCAAGAGTTTCACTTACGTATTTCCAACAACTAACTTCACAGACAAAATTATTGCCGAATTATTTTCAAACAGAAAATTGTTTTTCGTTATAAAATCGTAACGTAACGGATCATGATATTTTAGGAGATGATGAAAGTGTTGCCACTTAAATCATTTATTAAAAAAAACGAAAATTGAAAATGATGTCGCTTTAGCTTTTTTCTGTGGTAAGGGCTCGATATTATGTCAATGGAAAAATATGCATACATTGATTTATTTAAATAAATCCATTTGTATAAAATTAAAACGAATGTTAGTTATAGTACGTAACAAGGGTAAAGTAAAAATGCAAAAGAAAAATAATTATGCTTCAATATTTATCATTTCAAAAACTAGGAAATCAAAATCTTCTGATTCATCAGCCTTTGCAATTTTGTTTTACATGACGTTTGTTTAATATTTTTTATTTTAAAGTGTGTATTTATTCTAAAAAGAGCTTCTAATAACTCATTTTGCATTCTGTTGCAAATATTTATTAACGCTTGTTGGTACAAAAGGCGTATTTAAAACTATTTCAACAAGCTCTTGATAATGTTTTAAATCGCAAAATAGACTTAAATTGGTACATACCCACATCTTGACCAAATCGGTCTTGCCATTGCAAATTATCCCCAAAAATTTCGAGCGAAAAAATCGATTTCTCTCTCCCCAATTACACTAATAGATCCCCAATGTGGGGATAAATCCCCAAAACTGGAACGCTGCTAGCAATAGTCGTCCTCGAATGTTTTATCAGAAAAACGTTTGCCAATGGCTCGATCGTATTTACAAAAATAATTTTTGCATACGAAAACATGATTATTCATTTTTCACTTATTTTTACTTTTACTTAATTAAAATGTGTTTCATACACGAATTCGTCGTTAATTCAATTACAATTAAAGTTTAACAATAAATTATATTTGTGCATAAATTAATTAATTTAAATCAAATTTTTGACAATTAAAATATGTTAATGTGACAACGTGAATAAAGGTAACAAATTTATCGATATGCACAACAATGTCTATGCATGACAGGTACTTAAAAGCCAACAATTTTTTTAAAATAATCCAGTTCTTCCCCCGGAAAAATTGTTGGTGGACTGGAAAAATTTCATGTTTTTCTATAAAATTGTGTTAATTTGATTTTGGCATTTAAATGCAAAAGGAAGAAAAAAAATTTCTCTGTACGACTTTCAGTTGTTGGACATTCCAACTGAAAATAGTATAAACCGTGCGGGAAGCATGGTGTGGATTCTAGCATTTTTCTGGACTAATTTTTAAAATGTTTAAGTTTTATAGATACAATGTGTGTGTATTTATGCAAACGTGAATATTAAATACAATACGTATACATGAATGTATTTAGTAGGTTGCCATGACAGACAACGATATATCGTTTATAACAAATAAAATGCATTTTTATTATTACGATTATTATAACGATGCAATTCATGTACAGGTGCAACTGATGCTGTGTATACCACATACACACCGTGCAATACAGACGTACATCGCAACACTTCAAAAGTATTTATTGTATTGAACGATAATAACAAAAAAATAGTGTTGCACAGACACCACCAATACAATGAGAATATATCCGCAGGATTTTACGAACGGAAATCCGCAGCTTTTTTATAGAGGTTGTGGAACGGCAATAGGATAAGGAAGTGCTAAAAATAATAAATATTTACAATTTTATGAAACTTGTATTATGGCGTTTTTTTTCTTAAAAAAAGTGGAACATAAGTGTTACATGGGATCTGGCAACATTTTTAAATCTGATTTTTAAGAAGTGTTGTATATTTTAAGTTTACATAAAAATACACAAGTTTCAACATAAAAGAATAATGTTAAATTTTCGTTAAAAATTTGGAGCCTTTTATACCGCTTATTTCTAAGTAAAAGCCAAATACGAGAGACGAACTAAAAAAATAATTTATTTTTGCTGATAAAATGACAAAACCAGCTGTTAACCTAGTGCTACACTCATGTCCCTTTAAATAAAATGAGTGTTGAACATGTAGCATTTTTTTATTTTTACGGGGAACATCTTCAGAAAGAACACATTTTTCAAAAAAGAACATAAAGAAATGTAAAAGGCAGAATATTAGTCAGAAAAGAAAACGCCATTAGTAATTTGGTAATAAATCTTTCACTTTGGATTGTTTCTCTTTTAGAAATAGAATTGGTTTTAAATAATTAAAAAATAGTTTAAGAGAATTGCCTTTAAAAATCTGATTTTTTCACGCAAAGAAAATATATTTTCCAATATGGTCACCGATAAACAAAACATTTTTAACAAAAAATTTTCAAAACTTCAATACCATATAACCCTTCCTTATTTATGACCAATTTAACAATAATATGGGTGAAGTTCAAATTGCCCCAGATACTGAATTTAACCCTTCTGAATTCCTTGGGTCAATATGACCCAATATTAATATGGTAACCTCAATTATATTAGAATTAACAGTTAAATAAAAATTTAAATCCGTTTTTTTTTATTAAAGTGAGAGTAGGAGTTTCAGGAGCTTCTTGAAAATGTGTTGGTCTAAAGAAGTTAAGTGACATAAAATTTCATACAAATATACAAAATCTGATATTTTGATGGCTTCTAAGTAAAAGTTGGGTCAATTTGACCCCAAAAAGATGATGAATGGGATAAAGTAAGCCATAATGCAGACAGGTTAAATAGAATGCCAAACAAAATAAACAATATCATTGACTTTGCCTAAGACTTGCACCAAAACCTCCAAAGCAATAGTAGGCAGCAGTGCCAGAATAAATGTTTACAATCAGCAAAAACACACCCAGATAAAAATGCTAGAGTTTCGTTACCTATTTGCCAACACTCATCGTATCGGACTACACCAAAAATCTGTGGCTATAGTGTAACAAGGCGAATGGCATTTGTATTTTCTTAATTCTTCCGGTTTTATACAGTTTGGAAAATATTTATTTCAAATAATAAAATATTAGATTCACAACGAGTCATAAGTTGTAGTTTGATAAATTTGTTTACAAAATTGCCCCGAAATAGCAAGTTTCGGCAAACTTCCAACTAATAATACAATATGAAGTGTCACACCTTATGAATATCCTAAATATATACATACATATGTAACGAACCAAAAAAATATATCCCATGTATTACGTACAAATGGGTATTTGTATTTTTACATTTTTGGTTTACTCAAATACGACATGCAACTTACAAATCATTTAATCGTATTGTTATTGCAAATATTATAAATTTTTGGGAATATAAATTTAATTGAGATGGTTTTTTATAAAAATTGCCAAAAAGTACTTTTAAAGGGATACTAAAATTTTATTCGCCCTAAAACGTTTGCGGATAGCAATATTAAAGTCCCTTTGAATAGTTTGCAATAGTTTTGGATCTTAGATTTAAACATGCTATAAATATTTTTTTAACTTAAAATGTATTTTTATTAATACTTATAAGGAAGGTTGGAACGAGGTACGTTCGCGTATTCAATCCAAAAAGATCCATTAGTAAATCTTTCTTAAGACGGTCCAATTCGTGAAGAAAAGCCAACATACACATAGCGTTAAAAGTTAGTCAAAATCAAAAAAATAATCTATATATATAAAAATGAAAAATGTTTGTGTGTTTGTGTGTTTGTTTGTTTGTTGGCTTATAGACTCCGAAACTACTGAACCGATTTTCTTGAAATTTTTACAGTAACATCACGTGAGCCCTAAAAATAAAATAGGCTACTTATTTTTTCGATAGGGGCAGGGGAATTGGTACCCCCCATAGGATGCCAATATTTATTATCGCATATCTTAAGAGCCGCTGGCGGCATTTTGCTGAACTTTTTGTAGTAGGATCTTCTGAGCCCCGAAATTAAAATAAAATAGCAGCGGGGGTATTTGAATCCCCCATAGGACGCCAATGTTTAACATCGCATATCTTAAGAACTGTTATAGTGAGAATGTTCAAACTTTGTGGAAGTCACTCTTATGGTATACTACACTTTTGAAAATAAAAATAAAGCGGGTAGGGGAGGGGGGGAAATACCTCCCATAGGATGCATACATAAAATATCGCTCAACTGAAGAACTATTAAAGGGAGAGTCTTCAAACGTGGTTAAAACCACTATTATGGTAAACTATAAATTTCAATATAGAAATGGGCGGGGTAGCCAGAGGAGGAGCAGTACCCCTCATAGATAGAAATATTAATAAGAGCCGCTGCAAGCAATTTGTTGAACTTTTGGTAGTAGGATTATCTGAGCCCCAAAATTGAAATAAAATAGCAGCGGGGGAAGTGTTACCCACCATAGGACGCTAATGTTTAATATCGGATATCTTAAAAACTGTTATAGTGAGAAAGTTCAAACTTTGTAGAAGTTTCAATCAAAATATTTGAATACAGTTCATGGGAGGTTTAGGTTAGCTTCCATTGGCAGAAGCAGGTAAGCACAGCTCACGTGGGTGCAGTAACTAGTTCCCGTTGTGTTACCATGTTACTGTTGACATTCTTGCCCAGCCATCCGATTGATTCAATGAAGGAATGGATCCTGTTCAAATCAATGTTAGAAAGACAGGTTTTGTCTCAAAGGGTTATTCATTTTGAGGCTTAGGTTTCCGAGTGCAGAGCTATGACAGAGAATATGTTCCGCTGGCTCGTATCTACAAATTCTTCATAATAAAAGCTCTGTTCTAACCTGGCTGCGTACAGAGTACTATAGACGTCTAAGTTGAGTCCGAAAATCCTGTCTTTATACAACAATGGTTCTTGAAAGCATATGAACTTCTCCGAGCCTGTAACTAATTGGAGGAGAACGCAGCTGTAGCCACTTTGGAGTGCGGAAGTTTAATCTGTGTAGCCTTCATTACATCTCATCACTATGGACGACAGTGACGTTGGCATCCTCTGGTTCGTCGTCCGATTCTAGAAGAATGTCCTCATCGTCTGAAACTTCGATCTAACCATAGCAGTTACCCACAAATCCAGTGATCGATTGAGTGTCATCGTTGGCAGAAGACGCGGCAGAACCGTTAACCATACTCTCAGTGATTGTTGTGGTAGTCACTGGAGCTTGAGGCTTCTTTTTGTCGTCACTATTGTAGACTCGGAGAAATATAGTTATAAAACCAAAGAATATCTTCCGAAGTGACTCATTGTTTACTATAACAGTATCTTTCCTGGATTCTCCAATAGCATCAGAAACTCTAACTACTTTCCCTTCCTGTGGGCTTAGCTGGGGGTTGGTGACGGATGGCTCGAAGCGGATCTTGCCAATAGATATTGGCCTTTGTGAGACATCAGCCAAAGGTATTGCCTCGATGCGAGTGCCCTGCCAAACTTTCTCCAGGGACTCCATGGCATCCTTATACAGCAGCGCTGAACGCTCATATGCACACTCTATCAATGTGACCTTGATCTTTACATTAGGGTGGTGATCCAGAATTATAACTTAAGACAATCAGGTACGTCTTACTGAGTGCGACGACGACCAGTTTTTAGAGGAAATGGTGCCGTGATGCGGTCAATGCCCGTTCAAATAATGTGGTATTAAGCCACATCTTTGTTAAATCTAGTCTGCGGCCGTTAATTAGACCTTTTGGTTTAAGAAAGGGACTTTCTGGCAGTTGTAGTCTAAACGCTGCTTTGGCTTCTTGGCTTCCGTTCAAGATTGCCGTCTCCTGCAGAGAAAGAGATCCGTTGTAAGCCCACACTATGGATTTTTTGCTACTGGATTGAGGTTTTCTCCTTTTCCATTCTCACCAACCGGTTTTTCCCCAACTCGGAACTGCTAGTAGTAAAAGCCCGTTAAGATGGATAAACGTTCATATGGGATTTGTTGACGGATGCCGTGGAGGCTGAGGTAGGTGCATCAGAGGGCATCAAATCTTTCTTCGAGTGCTCTCTTTGTACTGGCTTTGGTACGTGGTAAACTGGTTTTTCGGCTGACTAGGTCTGTACCTTAAGAAGGCCTAACAGATGACCGTTGAGGGCTTTGTATAAAGGGGTGCCGCACCAACTAGGAGAAACAGACGCTAAAAGACAGGCGGTAGTTCTTCGCTCTTCTGGCATGGGAGGCCCTGCCGGTCTTGACTAACGTCACTTTCGCCAGCATGACTCTACACGTCCTTATTCTTCAGCCGTCGCATCGCAACAAGAAGACTTTCCATTCACGAGGTATTATTTATAGGATATAGTTAGGATAAATATTTTGTTATAAATCCTTGATAAATAGTATCAACTAGGGTGCCCCGCTGGACGAGGTGGTAGTAGGGGTTTAAGGACCAATTCCCGTCTGAAGAGACTCGAAACTGTTTCACTACAAAAGGTTGTCAAAAAACGTTTCAGTCAGCTGTTGTTATGAAAACAAAATCGAGCTTGTGTCAAAAAATTGCAATGTAAATGCACTAGGATTTGGAAAAGATTTTAAGCCCTTACTACAATGTGCTTATGCTAGCTTAAGCTACTGTCAAAAATCAACGAAAAGACTGTCAAATGCTTAAGCAAATTATTTACGATTTTTGGGTGGCTATATTATAATTTTTGAACTAGAGTAACTTCGTAACTAAGTTGCAAATATTTGTACTTTTGTAGAAACTATTTTCTTTTTATAAATGATATTTTTTTAGCTGCATGAGAACTTAAAATGATAGTATAAGAAAGAAATATAGTTGGAATGAAATGTATTTTATTATAATCTGGTAGATAATTTCAAGGAATTTATTTGTTAAATATGGCTTTCGTCATACAAATGTCCGCCGCGGCTATTAGTTATTTGGTATATTCAAACCTGTTTTGCAGCATAAGCCAATGACCATAAAAAGTAATCCAGAGGAGTTAAATCGCCTCCAAATTGACATTGCAATAAATCGATTGGTAAGCACGATATATGGCATCTTTTGGGAATTAAATGTCGTTGATGTTTAGCTGATTTTGAAAACAAAAACTCATTCAGCCTGACTTAATAGCACTCGCCATTCACCGTTACTAAACACAACTCTCTGAAAATAATGTTTATCTTCGGCCAGTTTAAAATGAGCCCAATCAGCGAAAATTCCACGCAAACGATGGTCTTCAGTTCTTTACGAGCTGTGTTTTATAGGCACGCAAGCCAAGATCCTTAAGAAACATTTTCCACGTAGTCGAAGAACCAAGGCTAACAAGTTGAGAACGACGATGAATCGACATTTCGGCGTTTTCTTCAATACTTCGTGCTGCAGCAGAAAAATTCGCTTTGGCATGCATAGTTTTTTATCTTGTTAATGGTTTAAATCAAGAAAAGTAAAATTTGTGCGAAAAAAATTAATAGCTGCACGAATAGCTTGCTCGCTAGGCCGATTATGTTGACCATAAAATGAACGCAGTGCTCTATGAACTTCATGAACAGATTTTTTTCTAAATTAAATTCCCACAATTTGGAAGCGTCGATCTAGCGTTAAACTATTCATGATGACATCCAAACCTTACTAAACAGATATGTCCAATCATTTTGACCATCTCAGCTGCTATCGATATTACTCATGCAGCTAAAAAAAAACACCCCGATATTGGACAAACTTTTTCTATCCGGCAAGAAATGTCCGTATTGTAAATACAGACCTACAGAAATCTAAACTCTTTGATTGAAAAAAATTTGGGGCAAGTTTTTTTCCACCAGACAAGCTTGGTTTGGTCGTAAAGAATTGACTACAATACTTATTCACTGTGTACGAAATATTGTTTATAAAAACCATAGTATGTTACACAATAACATAAATTTACTAATTATAAAATAAACATTGAGCCGGTGTCAACAAATTCCCCAAATAGAGACAAAACTTATTTGTACTACCAATATTAAAAAAAGTCACAATCATATTATAATTAAAGTGTTGCGTTTGAACAATTTTTTGACGTCAACATTTAATAACTTCTTGATAAAGTACCAAAAATTTACTATTTACTATAAAGAATTAAAAAATTTATTTAATTTAAAATTCTCATCTCTGTTAAAATTTGTGGATGTGGTAAACTATTTTTTTTTCATTTGCAAATTTCGTGTCATTCTGTGTCTCATCTGTTTGTAAATGTGGTTTTAAGGACATTTTACACTGGCCTTGTTGCTATTGCCAACAATGCATACATAAGTCCTGTTATTGTTCATTCATTTAATGTTTGTTCCTGCTTTATTCCCGGAGTTTTAAGCGATTTTTTTTATTAGTATTTTACTTGTCTTTTTAAAAATGTTTGTAAATGATAAATATGCATTTCATGATTATCAATTTGTTGAAGTCCTTTTTATTTTTCGTATTATATATTCGTTTTATTTATTGTTTGGCATATTTTCTACTTGTATGAATGTCTCTGGGCGTTAATTACAATTTATAATATTGGTAAAAAAGTTTTTGGTTTTATGGTTGGGCTTAAATGAAATTTAATTATTCTTAAATATACCAATACTATTACATAAATAGGACTCTGGTTACAAACCAGCCTGCTTTACAATAAAAACATACATATTTGGTTAAAATTTTATTTTTTCAACAAAATATCCTTTATTCACAAGTACTGTCTAGCTCTCTAAAATAGCCACCAACCGCTGTTTAATGTTGGAAAATATGTTTTAACCTACATAGCTATTTTTTCAAGTTTGGAATTCGAAAATAATCCGAGGTAACCTTGCAAAGCAAATGAAGGTATGAATTTAAAATTCAAAACATAAATTGGAAAACATCTCTGCTATACTTTTCCAATATAACCCACTGAGTGACGAACTAAGGATAAAATCATTGTATATTTTTAATTTAACAGTTTCCTAGTCCTGAACCTCTAAAGTAGAAATTTTCTCTCCTGAATTCGTATGTACGTATTTCTAATAAAATAAAATACTAGTTTTGGGCAAAATCTTTCATTTATGTGAATCTTTCAGAAAGGTTAAGTGAATTAATTCATTATTTTCTTTCACCTTTCTAAATGAAACAGAGCTTTCAGAATGAAGTGTCTATCCGTTTTGAGGAATGATTAAATTGATATTTTAAAAACAAAAACGTGTTTTTATAATAAATTTCAATTAGAGTTTTAATGTTAAAGAGTGGTTTTTGAGATATTGTATGTATTAAATATGCACACAATTAGTATGTAAAAATTCAGATTAGTTTTGAAAAATGTCATACGTCAAAAAAAAAGTAAATAAAAAAACTTCAATTCAATAAAAGACAAATAGAAGAGAAAAAGGATAACAAACAAGATAATTATAAGACAGAATATGAAAGCAA
Organism: Pollenia labialis; assembly: GCA_949318255.1. NCBI lineage: Eukaryota > Metazoa > Arthropoda > Insecta > Diptera > Polleniidae > Pollenia > Pollenia labialis. Next base: position 51,109,168 of record OX439142.1, read on the forward strand.
ACAGAAATATGATTTCTCGACCGCATTCTCTGGCATAAATTTATGTCAAACTGTATGAAAAACATCGTTCAGCCCCAGTTCTGTTTCTTTATTTAAGGCTAGTTTACACGGTAATACATTGTATTACGACATTATGTAGAATGAGAAAAATCATACCATGTTAAAGCAAAATGTATTGAGTAAGAGAGAATACGAACACAAAATCTGACAAGCGGTCGGTAAATGATTTTTTTCTAAAACATTTTAGAAACTTATGTATTTTCATCACACCAGAGTTGAATTTTAACAGAGTATATTGAAGGTGGTAGCATTTTTATACAATTACAAAAACAACTAAAATCAACTCAGGAAATTTTCATGTTGTTTTTGTAAAAATTGTAAAACTGCAACCATCTGATTTTTTGTTATTATTTTTGATTTTACTTGTACCATCCGTGTAAACATGAAAAATACATACAACAGATTTTTATTTTTTTCTTTTAAACACGGAGAGAATTTCATAATATTTTGATTCTACAAAGTCGTAATACATTGTATTACCGTGTAAACTGGCCTTTAGGAGTTAAAATAAATAAGAGAAAGGCTTATAAATACATACAGAAAAAGATAGCTTCTACCATGGTGAAATAATAAAGGTGGCAGCACTACGTCTGATGACGAATTTTTGCTCTTGCAGTGTTTGTCTAATCGAATGTCAAAGTTTTGTTTATGTTCCACATTGCTGTGATTATTGTATTTTTTAAAAGTTTTTAATAATATAAATTTTCATATTATTCGAATGTGTATTCTTAGTCAAATTACAATTTTTAAAATCTTTTATAGTTTAATAGTCACTAAATAAGATATTGACCATAATTAAATAATAATTGGCTAAAAATGTATTTATTTCATTACGTTCAGTGGCACGCTTTGATTTTTGTTGAAAGTATTTTTTGACGTTAGCTGTAATATAATATCAATTTTTTTTGTAATGTTGTATTTGTTGCCGTAACGATACCACCTGCTTATTCCACCATGGCTTCTACAACATATTGACGCAAAGGCTTTTTTTATAAATCTGTTCTTAAATTAATTACACTATACAACACAAAAATAATCACGGAACTCCGACAATGAATTCTAGTAGAGGAGAACAAAAAAAAAATAGGCGCGTCGACGTTTTGAAAGATCACACCGAAATTGTATTTGATGAGGGTTAAAGTGCAGCACATCTCTATATAAAACTATGTATTCTTTACATCGTAGGTATAAAATATGATCAGCAACTTTGTAGAATATAATGCGACAAATATTTTTGTAGAACATATTAACCCCCTAACTCCCATTTACAACGGAAATTTTTGGCTTCATTCTAACAAATCGCTAAAAACACCCCTAAAGAGGGGAGGGCGGGAAATTTTGTACAAAAATGTTAGCAGTGTAATTTTACTTCTGCATATGTCGAAACATATCAAAGCCCAAAATTTAACATAAACAAAAAAAAAACAGTAAAACTGACCCTACAAGAAATGCATAACCAAAACAAAAAAAATCACTATTACTATAACACTATATTGGTCAACACTACCAGTCATATAACTAGTAAAATGACCGGTAGTCTTCTTGTAGGGTGAAGATTGTCCTTTGCACAGTGGGAGATTTTGAAAAAATGGAAATAATTCTGGGTTTTATAAACAGTTAGTCCGATTATAATAGATTCCCAAAGTAGGGAATCCTTCACTAAAAAATCTTGATAATCTTATAAAAATAACCATTTAAAAGCAAAAAAACACAGCAAATAAACACTATTTGCACCAAAAAAATCCGCACGCATTTTTTTTAATTAGTGTTTGTAAACATTCGACTTGAGCTTTTTCATGCTGAAAGTGTGTTGGAAGACTTCAGCAGGATCGTTCTTCAACAAACGAAGAGTCATTCTTAAAAAGGTATGTACATATTTTCTCTTCAATGTATTGTACGATGCACGTGTGGAAAAACGTAAGGGTTTTGGAACCAGATCCCTAATTTCACCAGGATTCATCCTCTTGTGGTAACGATAAAACGGGCAAATACAACCCACATTGTGACGGTGCTCAAGGTGCCTACTGCCATCAATGAGAACCTTCGCTCTCTCCTGTACGCAATCGAGAAGCTCCAAGATAGGCTTTGATCACCAGCCCAGATATGAGAAAAGTATATCTTACACCGTTTTATAAAACCGAGGCACTTGAAGGCTTCCTTCGACACTTTAAATATATGTTCTGTCCATCGGACATCACATTATATCTTCATGCCCAGAACATCAAGAGATTCTGGTCCCTTGATCCGTCGCGCACTTATGCGCCAGCACGCAAAATTGGGGTTTTTGCGATTATGTCAAGGTCTCAGCCAAGCGTATCATTCTTGTTCTGCCTCAACATCGGATACGATTTGTCTATAATCAAAAGAATACGAATTACAAAGGTTGCTGTAATCTGGAAAAGTAAGGGTTGAAAGTTTGACATAGGAGGTAATTTAGAAAAATAAGGAATAGAGTAAGAGAAGGAACAAAGCCTTGCGGCTCCCCTGAATGAATTTTGAACTCGTTTGAAGAAACCCCATCTTAAACAACTTGTATAGTGCGATTTTTGAGAAAGCTCGAAATAAATTTTCACCGACACCAAATGCAAACATTTTTGAGAATATTGTACCATGCAGACTCTGTCAAACGACTTAAAAATATCTAAATCAATTACCTTAATTTCGCCAAAATGTTGAATGGAAAAGATAGTGATTTATCATACTTTCCATAACTTTGGAAAGTGCCGAACAATTTGCAATTGGGCGGTTATTTTCAGGGTTATTAGCCACTCCTTTTTGAAGAATAGGCGTTACATAAGCAACTTTCCAATAGACGGGGAATTCTCCGGCGTCGAAGAGCAGTGCTTAAAGACCAGTGCAGGTATAACATCCGGCCCAGGAGTCTTGTTTATGTCAGATCCCTTTAAAAATCTCGTGGCCGAAAAAAATATTTTTGGCATAGTTACCGATACTTTTTCGTGTTCGGGAAGTGGTTGATTGCCAGCTGGTAAGTGAGAATAATTCGGCAAAACAATAAGCCTTGATAACAGGGTCCGAAAATGTTCGGCCATCCATTAAAAGAGTTGGTATTCAAGAACTAGCATCGACGCTTACTCAAGTGTTGATGCGGTTGTATGTTTAAAATCAGCATCCTAGGGTTGTCAAATTACTATTGTTGAATAAAGGAAAAGGAAATAAAGTTTGGATATATTTTTAAACAAATATACTAAAATAAAACAATGCCTTATTCACAGCTTTGCCCAAGAACAACTGTAAACAAATTTACAAATAATTACGTTTTTTTGGTTGGGCATAAAATAATCTTGACAAAATTTATTGATTCATGAAGAGCACTGAAAATACTTGTAAGTCAAGAAAAATCAACACCGTCTGGCAAGCCTAGTTCTGACATATGTAGTAAAATTACATGGCCAATACATGGGGACTTCACCTGGCAATTTTTTTTGTGCCATACCAACCGTCATAGTCTCTGTGGGAGTTGTTGGTCTCCTATCAGACGTGTCCCAGGTGGTGGATAGGGAAATGCCGGTAAAATAGATACCCCGAACCAAAACCAACAAATCAGCGTCTGTGCATCGCGAGGTAGCTAAATGCGATCGTTTTCGCGATTCGCCAGAGGATCGCATTTAGCTACCACGCGATGCATCGCAGCGATGTTAGACAACTTGCCGGCGATGATTCGGCGATGGAAATTGTTATATTATTTATATGAATTTCAATAAAACACCTTTCACAAATCACTTGCTCAACTGGAATGACAATTTTGCTAATTGCCCTTGAAACCAAATATTTATTTTCCCGTTACCTTAACAAAACAACAAGAAACAAATATTCTATCGAAAGTTATAAAAAAAACACTGTTTATTGCCGCTACTTGTATCCGCTCGCATATTCATCGCCTAGTTGTAAGCCGTAGGCGATGGTAAGCGATTCGTATTCCCTGAATGGGATCGCGTAATCAACGCCAAACAAGCAATCGTCAAAAAATTTCAAAAATGTTTGCAGAGTAGTATTTTGTTAATCAAAACACCAATGAGTGTCTCTATTATAATAAAACAAGTATAATTGCTTATAGTAGAACTTATGGTTACTTATAATTTAAATACATTTAAGGGTTACCATATAGGACTTAATAAATACTATAGGGTAGTTACCATAACATCCCCCTTTTTTTATAAAGATAAATATGATACATAAATTATTAAATTTTAGATACATAAAAACACTTCATAAATTTAATCTATTAGGCGGTATTATTTTTCTGCCATATTTTGAGGTATACATATCATTATCGTTCCTATTAGTATTAATTTCATCGTTTACATTTTCATGGTTTCTAACATTAACATTTTCATTACCACGATTTGCACTAACATTTTCACTATTATGATCAGTATTAACATTATCATTATTCATTGCCAAGTTACTGTTAGGGTTATCACCCCTTACAACAAAATCATAATAAACATTCTCATCACTATCAGATTCCTGTCCTCCTTTCTTTCTCTTTCCCAAATCGTCCTATTTTCATAATGTGTTGTCTGTTTCTTCTATAAACCACACCATTTTCATCCCTTACTAAAAATGATCTAGGCTCCTTACATTTTTCAATGATTTTGCCTCTGAACCATATTGATGTTGGATTTTTCTTAAAATAAACTTGTTCATCCACCTCAATTGGTTTCAGATTAACCGAATTCTTATTGTAATTCCGAGAGGCCTTTAATTGCCTTTGTCTAAATTGTTCGCTAACCTCTTTCGGCTTTACTAATTTTGGCTTTAAATCATTCGAAAACGAAGGCAACTTCGTAGGTAATTTTCTGCTCATTAGCAATTCAGAAGGACTTGGCATACCATTTTTTGATGTTGTTCGATGCTGTTAAAAAGCTATATATGGATCTGTACCAGAATCTCTGCATTTATACAAAATATTTTATATTGTTTAAATAGATCTTTTCGCAAGACCATTTGAACGATATAAATATGGACTTGATGTAATACTGTCAATACCCCAGTCAATACAAAGTTGTCCAAAATCCTTTGAATTGAAAGGCGGCCCGTTATCTAAAATTAAAATAGTAGGAATACCATGTCTAGCAAAAATGGATTTAAGTTTTGCTATTACCTGTATAGGAGAATAACCAGAACTCAAAACTTCGACTTCAAAAAACTCATATCAAATTCAAATAATTCACATCCGACTTTGTACCAAGGTATGTTAAATATATCATGATTTTTCAAATTCTCTTTAGGATTAGCGTTTCTGTATTTTAAACAAATGCTGCAATTGGATGCCATGTTATAAATATCATTATTTATGTTGGGCCAATAAATTGAAGCCCATGCCAAAGTCTGGCAACCTTGAATTCCCATATGACCCTCATGTACATACTGTAACATTTTCGGTCTTAAACTTTTAGGCACTAAAATACGTTTGTTTTTGAATAAAATACCCTTTACCACACCTATCTCATCCTTAATTGGATAAAATTGTCTCTCACATAATCCATAATTTTCCTAAAAACTTCATCATTCCCAGTTTCCAGTTGAATTCTCTCAATCTGATTTTCCGGTAGTGCCAATTGGCACAATAACGAGTTGTATTGTAAATCAATGTCTTTGTCTAAATCAGAAAGAACTTTCTCCCTAAGTGGTGCCCTAGGCAAGGTATCGGCAATAAAATGATCCTTACCTGGTTTATACAATACAGTTAAATTATACGATAACAATCTCAAGATGATTCTTTGAAGGCACGTTGGAATATTATATAGAGGTTTATTAAACAGTGGAACAAGAGGTTTGTGATCTGTCTCAACAGTCACATTTCTACCATAAATATGTATATTGATGGAAACGTGTACACCCAAACAATATAGCGAACAGTTCCTTTTCAATTTGTGCGTAGTTCGTCCGACAGTCAGTCAGGGATTCAGAGGCACACGATACAGGGGTTTTACCATGCATTATAACCGCGCTCACAGCAAACTTTGAAGCATCCACTGAAAGTGTAATTGCTTTATTTACATCGTAGTACGTTAAAACGGGAGCTTTTTGTAATCTCCTTTTTCAAATTCGAAGCCAATAGAAATATATTAAACTGCTTACTCCAGTTGGCCCATTCCGTAGCAACATTTCGAGCTTTCACATTAAAAATTAGCATCGTTGACATATGTATATGACGGTGTATTTTCCACCACTTGAAACTGGTCGTCCGGCATTTTGTATATTATATTTTTGTTCTGAGTGTGAAAACTGTTAAAAATAAATAAATAAAAAACCTTAAAAAATAATTAACAATTATACTAACTAGCAAAACACTATTTGATAGTGTGTTACTATGAGAACATCACAGATTAATCGGGTAAGTCGAGATTTATTAAAAAAAAAATACAAGTAAACAGTCACAAATATAGGATACATATAGTTATAGAATATATATGTAAATTCAAATTACAAATACAGTAACAATTAAAAACAGGTTCAAAATATCACAGACATACATATGTGTATTTTCAGCCTCTATGTGAGCCGGTAGTGGACTCGGTAAAAAATTCAGGTAGATGTATTCCGGTTGTGGGGCCTCGTGCAGGATACCAATAGGAGATAAATAACCAGAAGAGCTCCAATTATTATTCTTTTCATACTCAAATATATCGTTTAAGAGGTTGTTGTCATGCGATTCAAGATTATCCACAAATCGCCTTTGTAGGGAAAGCGCATATGAACAAAACGGGACCACTGAAGACCTGCTGTAGATTGTAGCATTTGAATGGCGTTTGTTATATGGTGAAAAATTCATATTGACACATTTCCTTATTATCGTCCTCTCAAAAACTTCAAATTCCCTAGCCACCGTAAGAGAAATCGTAAACCATATCGGGAAAGCATACGTCAAAATTGATCTGATGGCTATCTTGTTCAGCAGTAATTTTGTATTTTTTGGAAGGTGTCTGCTATTTAATAAGCTGGAAAGCATACCCGCAATTTGTTTCGCCTTGGTTAAGAGCACCCTGCCATGGTTGTTAAATTTAAATAACTTGTCCAAGGTGATTACCAAATATTTGATGTTGTTGTTATACCCTTCACCTCAGGTGGAAAAGGGTATATATAAGTTTGTCATTCCGTTTGTAATTTCTACAATATTGATCTTAGACCCTATAAAGTATATATATTCTGGGTCCTTATGGGGAGAGAAGTTGATTTAACGATATCCGTCCGTCTGTCCGTCTTACGTTTGATATGTGTTTTCCGGAGACTCCAGACATGATAGCGGCTAGGTTGTTTAACATTTGTGTCACATATAGTCTACCATCGGTTGCTATTGAAATTCAGCAAGATCGATCCACAAATGGCTGAGTTATGAGCAAAAAACCACGACTACCTCTAATATTTTCCAAAAATCCCTTGTGGTTGTTGTAATTTTATTACTTTTTGCTGTATATCTGGGGAACGGCAAAAGCCAAAGCTTCCAAATTAGGTACACACATTTAGGTAGCCCATACACACAATCCTACAAAATGTGGGCGGGATTGGAGAAGTGTGCGTGGTACCTCCCGTACAAAAAAAAATAAAAATTGTATAAAATCCTAAAATTTAGGGCTGCCATATGTCCAATGGATATGACTTATATACCAAAATATCGAAAATTTTTAGTAGAACATATTTTATAAAAAATTCAGAAAAATCGGTTCAGATACAAAAAAGTTATGACCAAAACTAATTTTTTTTTTTAAATACCCACTTTCGGGAACCATAGATCTCCCCGAGTCCAAGCTTTATAACACAAGTAAATGGTAAATTCCTTCTTAAACACGTCGGTATATAAATCTGTCAAATCGGTTAAAAAATGGCTGAGTTATGACCAAAAAACCACGACTACCTCTCCAAAATAAATTTTTTTTTTATTTTTATTAAATTTTTTTATACACGATTTTAAGATTAAATATAATTAAAACTTATATAACGAATTTCAAACATCAACTTTGTCAAAAGAGGAAACGGACTTAGTTATATACATACATATTTTGATTTTGTCATAGGTATTCTTTTTAAAAACTTCTTGTTCTTATCTCACCATGGTGAAGGGTATTTAAGATTCGGCATAGCCGAATATAGCACTCTTACTTGTTTTTAAATGGAATAGTAATACCATCAAGAAGGGGCTTTCTTTCTGGTACCACAAACCTCGGACATTTCCCCGATGCATTCCTAATGCATATTACCTCTGATTTAGCAGCATTGATATTGATGCCCCAATTTTCGTAATACGTATTTATAATTTGAAGATGGTGGGCTGACTTTTGTAAAGCACTTGTAGGCGATTTATCGTGGGAAAAAATTAGAAAATCATCTGCATATAGAATTGCCGTTGAATCAGTCGTTTCGTGTGGAAAATCGTTTAAGAAAAGGTTGAATAAGATTGGAGCTAAAACACTGCCTTCTGGGACCCCACTTTTTACAGATCCAAAATCAGAAAAGGAGTTGTTGATTTGTATACTTAATTCACGTTTGCAAAAGTAACTATTCAGTTATTTTAGAAGAAATGGATCAATACCAAGATCCACTAGTTTATATAGGACACCTTTATGCCAAGCATTGTAAAACGCTTTTTGGATATCCAATGAAATTGCTACGGTAGATGTTTGATTTCTTAGGTTTCTTGTGATGTCGCTGTGGAATTTTAATAAGGTATGTACTGTAGAATGGCATTGCCTGAAGCCAAATTGATATGAAGATAAAGGATCCACCATAAATCCTGCATCGAGTTTTTGTTTAACGATATGTTCTAATATTTTACCCAAATTGGAGAGTAAAGAAATAGGGCGAAATACTTCAAGTAATTTGCTATCCCTTTTTTTCTTAATTGGGAGTATTTTTTCTTTTTTCCAATCATAAGGAAAATAACCATTGTTTATGCAGTTATTATAAATTATTGTCAGAAATTTCAGGACTATGTGTGGAAACTTTTTTACTATATAATTTGAAATTTCATCTAAACCAGATAATTTTTTGTTATTAATTTAAGCTATAATTTCTTTAAGTGTATCAATCTTTACCAAGTGATAAGTGTCACTGTTCTCAAGGGAAAGTGGTCTGAAACCATGCAAGACTGGATATTTTAAAATTGGGAATATCAATGTTTATCAGATCTCCGCCAATCAGAAAGTGGTCCAAAACTGATGAACCATTAGGAAATGAAGGTGTGTCGTCAGCCAGACGGTGGACTTCTAGGCTGTGGTCCTGTAACTAGTTATGCATGAATTTTCCATTCGAATTTTCCAGTTGATCGCCCCATAATAGACTTTTTGTGTTAAGATCACATCCAATTATGAAACTATCAAAACTTCTAACAGCGGATAGAATTTTCACTAACCCCACCTGGATTCTAGCAAAATTGCACGGTATGTAGACTGAGCCAAATAGAATTTTTTATATATATTGTTTATTTTTAAATCAATTGAAATAAAAGAGCCAAAAAAAACCAAGATCGCCTAAATCAACACGATTATATATAATGGTGTCTTTTATCATTATAGCTACTCCGATACGAGAGTTGTCAGAAATGAAATTGAAGCCATTAAGCTTAGCTGGTACATTTCTTTCGACATGGCATTCTTGGATAAATCCAACTTCGATTTTGTTGTAAACCAGTGTGTTGATTAGTTCGACGCGTCGACTTACATATATCTATAAGTGAGCGCACATTGTAGGTAACTAGTTTTAGTCGTCTATGGATCATAAGAATATTTAACTTTGTTTAATATACACAAGAAATTTTCTTTTGCATCTCTTTTGGGCATATTTTTATAATTGTTTAGGAAATTTTCAACTTCCAGCTCAAGCAAAAGCTCTTCTGGTTCCATGAAATATCGTGAAAGTTTCATGAACTCCTTTATGACATTTGGTTTTGTGCTTGTGTTACATGTCGTAGCATGATTTTGATGAAAAAGATCAGCATAGGACATGCCTTGTATGGTTCTAGAGGAGCTAATAGAATTGTTACATTGCTGGCAGCAATTTGTTTTTTTTCGCGATCTTCATTAATGCGTTTTCTTTTTTCAGCGATATATTTTTAGTAGGAATTGCATCCTCTCCAATTTGCCGGATGGCCAACTTCTCCACAATTGGAGCAAATGAGCTCTTGGGTATTTCCTCATCTTGATTTCTTTCACATTGTCCAGGTTCATGTGTATTTTTGCATTTCACTCATTTATAATCACGATTGCAGTTTCTTGCAATATGACCCCAACGTTGGCATCTTCGACATTGTATCTCATCTTCCTTTTTTCGGTTTTTCCCACACGATTGACTGACTCAAGAGGAACCTTATATGAGACACATCGCCTACAACTTTTCCTGGAATTTAAGAAATTAAAAATAAACCAGTATCAGTCTTTTTTTTAAGTGAAAAAGCTGTTGTGAATTTTGATACTTGGGCTACCACGTTCGGAACTAAGCCATGGAGTGCCAAAGTATAAGCCACTTATTATTAAGGAAGTTTTCCGCATTTCCTTGGGTGTGAACGAGTACGAATTAATATTTTTCTCTCTCAAGATTAACATCATTTCCTCATGGGCGTTGACGTCAGAAAGGTAAAGCTTGTTTTTGCTTCTATTCACATTCTAAATTTTAAATTTTATCTTTGGACTCCTTGCCTCGAGTTGTTCAACCAGGTGTTTGATGTTAACATTGTAGAGAAAAATTGGTGGACAAAATTAAGGTCTTGTGCATTTTAAGGTTATGGTTGGTACTTTTTCCCCATTGTGTTCATCGGCTTTTGCAGCAGCATTGTCTTTTACGATTTCCAAATCTGACAGTAAGGCAAACTTGTTTATGTTGTTCACGGCAGAAATATCAATGTTAATCGGTACACTGGCAACTTTCCTTCTTTTGATTGGACTTATGTCCGCATTAGGCCCGGTTATCACATCGTCCTCCACATCACCTTCCATTTCAGAATTAGATACTATATCCAGATGGATATTAATGTTATTAATCAATCTCGTTCGTATAAAACAGTATACAAAAAGTTAAACAAAACATTATTAAAAAAATTCTTCCGCAGAAAGTTGTTTGTCATTCAACAGCAGACACAAGAATCCACACTTTTTAAATTGACCACGAGATGGCTTTCAATTTCACCTTTCCATTTGTTTGGGAATTTTACTTTCAATTTAACAGCTGATTACATGCTTGTCTTTATAAATTGTTTTCTGGATGACATCTTTCAAGTAAATTGCTTACAAATTGAGTGCAGCCTACGTTACAGTTTTAAATTTATGTAAATTTTGACAAGCAGTATATGTAAAAGACTATCAAGAACAACTTGATCGTCGGAAAGAGCAATGGGAATTTGTATCCCAAGGGAATATTAGATTTAACATTGTTAGATGAAGAATGTGTTGTTTTGCATTTATAACATAACCTATTAATTTGTGTTAAATACATTTGGGGGATTCACAAGGTAGTCATAAAGTTGTAAAGTCATATGTCCTAAAATAATTACATGAAATATATATGACTGCTGTGGGCTACCGCTTATAATTAAGATTTCTACTGTACAGTTATGACGAATCAATAAACACAGCAGTAACATTTTAATTTTGTTTAAAATACAACAACATTTATTTTAAACAATTGTAAAATATTATTTAGGACATTATGACGATATGACTGTATAGCACACCTTGTGAATCCCCCAATTGTATTTTTAATGCATAGAGTGTGTGTCATGGTGAAATTACTAGAAGGTGGCAGCACTAGGAGTTGTTGTACAACAATACAACACAAACAGGCAAATTTGTTTGTGTAAAATAGTCCATTATGTCAAAAATATGGATTTTCACCACACCAAAATATATTGTTTTTATTCATTCTGATATATTATAACAAATAAATTACGATTTCTACTTAGTTGAAACACGGGTACGTTTGTTCCAAGAAAAGTTTACTCCATAATTCTTAACACGTTCCTTTTTGGGGTTTTCGTCAGCCTCGACAAACCAACGCCAACAATTTCTTTCATCTACTAAAATGTATTTAAGTGACATAACCTTAAAAAAAAACAAATGATTTTGACATAAAGGAAGTTCACCATGCATTGAGCAAAAAATAATTGATTCTGTAGTGCTGCCACCTTCTAATTATTTCACCATGGTGTGTGTGAAACGGTTGCAAATACCTACTCATGGACATGGTGGAAGAAGCAGGTGGCATCGTTACGGCAACAAATACAACATTACAACAAAATTGGAAATTACTTACGTCAAAAAATACTTTTATCAAAAATAAACGTGCCGCTGAACGTGATGAAATAAATAAATTTTTAGCCAACATAAACCTAGACAAACAATGCAGGAGCAAAAAATCGTCATCTTGCGTAATGCTGTTCCTGTTAGCTGTTTTTTATTTGTTTACTTATTTGTGCATTGAAAATAGATTCGAAAGTGTATCAAGATTTATTAATTTTATTGAATTTATTCTTTTTATATAAATATAGTATGTTTTTGAAGCTCAAGCGAAAAGCGAATGCCATTTCTTTTTCTCTCTCCCCTAAAAACTCATGACTTGACGTCTAAAACTTGAAGAGTGTGAACCAGTGATGTTAACCGTACGGTATTTACCCTTTTTTAGGGTAATTTTTTGCCGCAAAAGGTAGCAAGGCATTTTATTAAAAACACGGTAATTTCAAAATACATAGATAGATATTATAACAAAAAAATTAACAAAATTATGTTTCTTTAAATGTTTTCGTAACACCGATAAGAAAAATTAAATTACTCCTGTATATCATTAATATTATATTTAACCTTTTGTTTGTTTAAAAATCAACAATTCTCAAACATATGAAATGTCCGCAATGTTATAAATTTAACTTTAATTTTCGGATTATTTAAAGTACGGATCAAATTACAAAATTATTTTACTTCCTTATCCAAAAAAAATCCAATTGGGGAATTCACAAGGTGTGCTATTAAGTCATAATGTCCTGAATAATAATTTGCAATTGTTTAAAACAAGTATTGTTGTGTTTCAAACAAAATAAAAATTGTAATGCTGTGTTTATTGATTCGTAATGTAAATTATAAGCAGTAGCCCACAGCAGTCATACATATGTACATATATATATCTTGTAAATATTTTTAGAATATGCCTTTACAACTTTCTGACTACTTTGTGAATACCCCAAATATTTTTGGTTAAAAATGTATTTTAAGACAAACATTTACATTCAGATTTTTCTTAAAACACATTTTAAATTTAAATTAATGGTTTATAAATAATGCTCTTTTGTTCTGTTAACAAATGAAACAATCAATTGCCTGTCATTTGGAAACAGCATATTAATGTTTTGATTAAAAATCTTTGCGCAGGGTAATTTTTTCTAAAAACGGTAATTTTTAGAGGGCCGCAAGGTAATGAAAAAATAAAAGTTAACATCACTGGTGTGAACCATCACATACTTAGTGCCGGTTCACACACGTCAAGTTTGACCCGTCAAGTCTTGAGTTTTTAGGAGAGAGGGGAAAAGATATGGCATTCTCTTTTCCCTTCTCTCTTAAAAGCTCAAGACTTGACGGCTAAAACTTGAAGAGTGTGAACCAGCACTTAGTTTGGAACTTAAATTGGACATAATAAAACGTTTCAAGTCGGGTAAAAATACTGTTGATATAGACAGAACCCTTGGTTTAGCACCTTCAACAGTGCAAACTCGAGTTAGTAACAAATGAGATTTTATTTTTTATTTTTTTTTTTTTTGTTTTCTAATCTACTAAGCCCTAATCTTTTTGTGAATATGAATAAATGAAATAAAAAAATTTTTGTTATGCATTAATGAAAATATATTTTTTCTTATGTATTTCTTTTCAAATGATAAATATATTTCAGCCCACTTGCTGAAATAAATAGAATAAAACTTAGCCATATAACTTCTTCGTCATAAATAGAATTTCTTGCTAAAATTTATCTTTTTGAACCAATCAAATTTGTAAAATTCAAATATTTGACTATTTGTTGACGATTTTGTTAAATGTTCGTGACGATTTTGACGAATTTTGTTAAAACTTTTAACGATTTTTGAAGAAAAAGGCTAGCAAACCTGCTTGCATTGTTTGGCTAGGTTTATGTCAAAGTTGTGTTCATGTTTACAAAAAATCCACGATTTGGGCTGTCATTATTGTATATTATTAAAGTGTTTGAAAGTATCAAATTAAAATAAATAAGATATTGACCTGCTTATACCACCATGGGCGATACTACAACAAGTAACAACACCAAAAACACAACATTGTATTTTATTTATTGCATTCGTTGGTCGATACTTTTGACATTCCTCTCTCTAATTTAGAAAAAAGTAGCACAGATGTGCTTTCAACGCCATCTGAAAAATGAATTCACCTTGCCCTGGGGCTAGTAAGAATGTTGATATTAGCGTTGAAATTCTTGACAAATTTAATTCACCATAGAACTTTGCTACCGTTTCATACACACCCATAATACAAATTTTGATTAACTTTATTTAAATTTGATCACATTTTGGTTTTATTTTTTTTTTTGTCGGGGCAACGCTGCTTACTATATACATTTCATGCTTATATATACATTTCTTCTTTCAATAGGCTATCCATTATTGAATTATTCACCTTTTAAAACACTGTGTGACTAATTTCGAAGATTTTCCCATTCAATCCATTTCAAAAATAATTAACTTGTAACAGTTATTTTTTGTCAATTCTTTTAAATGCTGTACAAAAAACGTTTATCAGCAACACCCTGTCATTTTTATTTAATACAACTGTCAATGAATTGGCAACTCTAAAGAGTACATTTTAACTCTCATCTTTCCTTTTTGACACAATTCATAATTCATTTCTTTGTGTAGTGACGTTTTTTATTTGGGTTTTTTCTTTGGACTATTAAAAAATTATAAATTTTCATAAAATATTTTCCAAAATCCACTCAATTTTTAGTTTAACTTATTAAAAATTAGTGTTCAATCAAAATTCCAAGTAAAATTCGAGAAATATAAACAAAAGTCGAACTTGAAAAATAGAAAGTAAACAAAACCCCTAAAAAAAATATTTTTTGGTTTGCAAAACATAGTGGGTTGTTTGGACGATTGGGTGAGAATACAATTGGAAAAAACGCAAGGGGTTGTACGTAGAAACTAAAATCAACAAAAATGGCTGGTTCAGCTTTAAGAAGACTTATGGCAGAATATAGACGTAATTTTATAACCACTTGTGGCAATAAAATATGTTTTAAAAAATATTTATTTATTATTGCGTAGAATTGACTTTGGACCCACCGGAAGGTATAGTGGCTGGTCCCGTCAGTGAAGATAACTTTTTCGAATGGGAAGCTTTAATAGCGTAAGTGTTATCTGTTATTGTATAAAACAAATGTTTAGACTATTTCTTTACTGTTGATAATAGTGGTCCCGAAGGTACATGTTTTGAAGGTGGCGTGTTT
The DNA here is from genome assembly GCA_949318255.1 of Pollenia labialis. Taxonomy (NCBI): domain Eukaryota; kingdom Metazoa; phylum Arthropoda; class Insecta; order Diptera; family Polleniidae; genus Pollenia; species Pollenia labialis. The sequence continues at coordinate 51,124,699 of OX439142.1, forward strand.
CCAGCTCGTTTAATTTTCCCGCCAGATTATCCTTTAAGTCCCCCTAAAATGAAATTCACTTGCGAAATGTTTCATCCTAATAGTGAGTATTAAAATATATATTTATTTTATTGTGTCGCTTAAAAATTCATTTTTAGTCTTTGCCGATGGCCGCGTGTGCATATCAATATTACATGCTCCTGGTGATGATCCTATGGGTTATGAATCATCGGCTGAACGTTGGAGTCCCGTTCAAAGTGTAGAAAAAATATTACTCAGTGTTGTTTCAATGTTGGCCGGTAAGTCTTAAACCTTAAATTTAAAACTTGTTACGAATTTTACAAATAAAGTTTTTTATATAGGTATTTATTATATGGATGATATTTTCGAAGTAAAATGTTTAGAAAATGTGTTTTTTTTAGTTTAGTAGTAATTCTCTTATCCCCTTCACCGAAGTTATTGATCGTAGTCGCTATAAGGTATATTCGAATATTCAGGGTCCTTATGATAAGAGAAGTTCATTTCACGATGTCCGTTTATCAGTCGGTTGAAATCGAGTTTGCGGAGCTCCAACACAACTCCAATATATGTATGATGTATCTATCGATGGGCAATGCTCTCAAGAACTTTTCTATTAGAAATTGCTCACATGGCTTATTAATGACCAAAAATATCCAAAACGAGAAGATCAACATTTTGATAAACACTTGGTTTTTAGGGCTCCAGTACATAAGTTTTGTATATCAAAACGGAAACGTGCATATTTCTTTTCGTGCACAAATTTTATAACCCAAGTACTAAATAAATAATTTCTTCCACAAAGGTGGAAAAGGGTAGTAAGTTTGTCATTCCGTTTGTAATTTCTACAATATTGATCTTAGACCCTATAAAGTATATATATTATGGGTCCTTATGAGGAGAGAAGTTGATTTAACGATGTCCGTCTGTCCGTCTTACGCTTGAAATGAGTTTTCCGGACACTCCAGACATGATAGCGGCTAGGTTTTTTTACATTTATGTCATATATAGTCTACCATTGCTTGCTATTGAAATTCAGCCAGATCGGTCCAAAAAACATCAAAAATAATTACAACTCAACTGAGTTGAGTTGTGAACCTTAAAACGGGTCATATTTAATTTTAATGATATTTAAGCAGCGTTCCTTCATGGTTTAGTTGTCTAAGGGGTTGTTAATGTTAGAAACTGTGAGTCTCCTGGTTCGAATCTTGGTTTTTCAAAAAGAAATTTGTTTATGTTCCAAAAACGATTTTAAAAAAATATTAACCAGTTTTCGCTTTTTAAATTTAATTTATATTTTTAGTTTTTGAGTATTGTAAATATGTATGTATATGTAAAAATTATTTAGTTTTTGTTTAGATGCTCTGTATTCTGCTCGAACAATGGTGAAGGGTATATAAGATTCGGCACAGCCGAATATAGCCCTCTTACTTGTTTATATAAAGTCTCAGTTAGCCGGGAGTAACAGTAACGTTGCAAATAATCTGTTTCATTTTGTTGTATGTAAAGCAATTAGTAGAACGATTAAAGTTAGCAGTAAGATGTTACGTCTTAAGGCTCAGTTAGCCGGAAGTATCAGTAACGGTTCAAATTAGCTGCTTCATTTTGAACAGCAATTATAACGATTATAGTTAGCAGTAAGATGTTACGTCTCAATCTGTAAGAAATAAATTGGTCTTAGTTTTTTACGGTAAGGTTAAGTTACTGTTACTCCCGGCAAACTGAGCCTTAACAGTTGTTTACACACTTAATTTCAATTATAACATCTTTCGGCCAACATTTTCAGATAGCTATTAGCTTCTTGAACTGGCAACCCAAGTAACTTACCCTGTGAATTTTCTATATTAGACAGCTACAGACAATATGCTGCTTTTTATATTCGCTATATCTTAAACAGACTGGGCGGTACACTGCTAAGATGTCTGCCATAATTCTTAAACTTTTCTTATCCATACCCAGTATCAGCTTAGTATAGTTCAACTAAAGTTATAGAGGGATGTGCTAGAAAACGGAAAAGTAAAACGCAAGAATTTTAAAAGTCGTTTTTTAATAAGATTTATGTAATAAAAGAATTTTACGATAAATATACAAGAATTTCTATATTTACCAGAATTTTTTATCAAAAATTAGATTAACAGTGTATTTAAAACAACTTCCAAATTCTAGCGTTTTACGTTTTGGATTTCCAGCACACCCCTGATAATGTCCCAGGGAATATTTATTCATAATTTGGCTGTTAGTTTCTATGCGATTGCGAAAAATCAAATTAAATTTTGGAAATGCGAATACTTACATTATGTTCAATATTCATATGAAAACAAATTTTTGCTTACGTTTTATTATAATACAAACACATATGTACTGTATATATCGTAAGCTTAAACACAAAAAGGCGTAATTAACATACATACATATATATAATTTTAGATTAGAAGTAAAAACCTTTGTAAAATAAAAACTAAAAACATGTCAGAAAAACATACATTGATAAGTTTTGAAACAATTTTCAAAGACCGTCATGTCATTATATTTTGTTTGAAAAAATGTGTAATCACGTCGCTTTGCATATATCAAATAAAAACACTTGTAGTTAGGTCCCTTTGTTTTTTGTTAAGACTAAGAGTGATTTTTGATACCAAAAGTGTAAAATTTTGTTAAAACATGTAGTTTAATGGCATTTATAACATTCAATCAATCTATATTCAAACGATATATTAAATGTGTACATACTTAAATAAATTTTGTTCAAATACCTGGGTCCTGTTTCTCAAAACTACAAGTTACATCTACATGTAAAATACGTTAAAAAAGCAACAATCTTACAATTTTTGTTTTTACTATTCATTTTTATTTTACTTTTTCAGAGCCCAACGACGAATCCGGTGCTAATGTTGATGCTGCTATTATGTGGCGTGAAAAGCGAGAAGAATTTAATCAAATAGCTAAACGATTAGTGCGTAAAACCTTGGGCTTACCTTCATAAAAACGTATAATTTTAGGCAAAAAATTAATAGAAAAAAACCCATGAAAAGCAACAAAAAATTTAGAAAAAAAAATCTACAAAAAATAAAAAAAAATGTAATTAACTCTCCATTTTTAAAAAAGTTTTAAAATGCTTCAAAATAAATTCTAACTTTTTTTGTTGTATTTTTTTCATCAATCTAAACTCTCCTAATGCAGCTTAAAAACTATTTTCATCTGTTTTCCAAAAGTTTTCGTTCTCATTTGTTTTGAAAACCAAAATTATAATTTTTTTTCTATAATTTTATTAATTTTAAATAAGTTAAATACACAAAAAAAAATATATAAAAAAAGTTAAAAATTCAATAAAATTGAAGAAAATATCAATAAAACTATACAACGCAATTCAATACAATTTAACATTTAATAGAGCAACAGTTGAAAAATATAAATTTTATTTTAAGTGATATGTTGAAATTGTTTGAAGCTTCTTAAAAGTAATATAATTTTTAATTTGATACTCAAAGATTTCTTAAAATTTATTTAATTGTATAAAGATAAGGCTTCAATTTTGAGAATTTATGTTAAAAAATATATATAGTAGTTTAAATAAATAGCGAATTTTTATTTAATTTCCTTTTAAAATATTTAAAGTAAAGTTGGAAGATGTGAAAGAGTAAATTTGTTTTAGTTTTTAAACAATTTATTTACATCTTAACACTTACAGCATTACACAAAGCGGGCAAATCCAGCCTTTAGTGCAGTGGCAGGGGGTAGTCGGGGCAGCCTACAAACCAATTTATGATTTTAGAAAACCAGTGTTTGACTAGCTCATGGGGGTCAAGATAAAATCTTTTCGAAATCGTCGAAATGTACTGCAACTAATATTTATAATTTTTGCGCATATATTAGCTATCTTTAGACAATTTGGAATTTATTTTTTAAACTTCCCAAACATTGGACATCTGTAGGATGTGTTTGTATTAAAGACCTGCACGAGTGTATCAGTAAAGCAGACCATACACGATTCAATTCAATTGTCAACTGAGTCGGTTGTTGTCCAAATCAAAGCGTGTATGGCCTTGTCAGTTGATTAGTTTGACGGTTGTCGAGTTGGTTGAAGAAAAATCAAAAGATTTTGATTTTTTCAAGTTGACTCCAAGTCTTTCAATTCGATTGTACTGTGTGTGCTTAAGTCTCTTGATCAGCTGTCAAAATTTATGTTTGTAATTTTTTTTTGCAAAGAAAAAGTGAAATATTTTTAAAATTGTCTTTAATTTCAATAAAATTTTAAATAAAAAAATGACATTGGTGGCAAACATGGATAATTGGAGAGAAAATAAATTTTTGTAAAATTGTAAAAAAATCTATATTTGACAGTTGAATTAAAATCTTTCAATTCAGTTGAAGAAGTGTGTGGCCAAGTATCAATTCAGTTGAAAGACTCAGTTGACAATTGAATTGAAAAGTGTATGGGGCGCATAAGTATTGTTGAAACAGATACACCAGATATTTATCTGTTACTACTGATATAAATGAGAGAATGAGTGTAACTGATATTGTATGGTTTTGCTTTTGCCCACTCACCATATCTTAAAAACCAAAACAGTTGCTTATGGTTTTGGATTGAGTATGACATAACATTTTTTTTTACTTAAAAATATCTGTTGTCACCATAAGTATTTCTACAATATCTGTGGTTATCTGTTGTATTTTAAAATATTGTTGGCGAGTTGATGAAAATAAGAAAGTTTTTAAAAACTTGTATACGATCTCAACCAGGGGTGCCAGATGGTTTTGGTAAGAAATCGGCATATTTTCAAAAACAAATCAGAAATTAAATTAAATAAAAAAATCGGCAAATTACTATTACGATTTTAAACACAATAACACATTGACAAAAATAAAAAAGCAAAACAATTAACCATTACCTAATGCTTTAAAAAAATTAATAAAATTAAACTTTTTAGAAATAAATTTTAGTTAATTAAAAAATCGCAAGGACCGTAAATAAGAGTTATCCATAAAATTTTAGCTTAAAAACGGAGTCAACCAATAGGTTTGTTCTAAAGTTCTCTTTAAGAACCTATGGTGATCTAGAAAAAAATCTCAACTCCACAGTTAAAAATCATTTTTCAACGAAAAAATAAAAGTTTGGATGAACTCTTAAAAAGAGAGTTTTATTTCGCAATCATAAAATATTCGCCCTAAAATAGAAATCACACCATCAACAAATACAACTCTTTTAAGGATTTTAATTTTTACGTCTAAACACTCATAATGTTTTTCTTCTTTTTTTTTATTTTTACGTTGAAATTGTAGTGATCTGACCAGCGCTTTGGTTGTTAATGTACAAAAAATTAGTTTAATAAAATGCTGGTTAAAATCAAACTCCTGAAATGAGTTTTATTTTTTGACGGCTGAATAAAATTCTCGTTTTAACAGTTTTATTCGATATTTTATTGCTCAACTGCGTTTTAATTTATGACGGCTTAATAAAACTCTCTTTTTAATAGTTAAATTGGACCTTTTATTTTTACGTTGAAAAATAACTGTTTTATATGGACTTGTTTGTTTTTAAATCTAAAAATAACTCAGGGACTGAAAATAATTACTGCACATTATTATTTTTTGTAAAGGTAACGAGAAATATTCCTTTATTTTCAATTGGGAATATTTAACCATTATCGTTATATATATTTTATTTTGTTTGTGGTAGCCAATGAAAGTAAAATTTATTTTTTTTGGTTAATGATAACCAAATTGGTTACAAATATCTATTGGAAAAAATATATATTTTTCTGGTTATATTTTTTTATTTTTTGGATACAAATATCCAACCTCCTCCATTTTCGAAATAACGGTATATCTCTAAAACCAGAGCCAATCTTAAAAAAACGGCGAGTACCACTGGATTCAGTGTAGCCGAATTATTATTTTAAAACGCCATGTGCCCGGCTTGTCTGTTTTTCCAACTAGCGTAGTGAAATTTATATAAAACAAACCAAAAATTACCGTGTTGTAAGTATTTCTCAAAAAATATGCACTTTGATAATTTAGAGGAAAATATCGCCAAAATGCCTAAAAATCTTGAAATATGGCCTGATAACAACGATTCTCGCTTGTGTTGCTGTTGTTGCTCGGCAATTTGTACTGCCACAGCACAGCACAACACACAGTGCGTGTGTGTGCGACATGTCTGGTTTTTTGTTGGCTTTTTGTTACGTATACCCTTCGCCACAACTAGCTGGGTATACTTAGTTTGTCATTCCGTGTGAAACATTTTTATTATTCGAGCCTTAACCGCGAAAATAACGCAAGCACCAAAATCAATTTTATAGGTGAGAGTTTTTTTTATTCTAATTCATATAAATTTTGTATTAAATTTGTCGCTCACGATAAAATCAGGGACCAAACATAATGGTTATTGTATTTTATTTGAGTTTACTGGAAAATTCCTTTTATTTTCATTTGGTTATTTTTAACCATTATCGTTACATATATTTTATACTGGTTATCGTAACCAATTAAAGTAAAAAATATTTCTTTTTTTGTTACACATAAATAACCATTGCTTCAACCACAATTTTTTTTTGGTAACAAACAACTATTAAACCAAATAATTAATTTTTTGGTTACAAATAACCATTTTAAAAAATAATACATTTGTTTGGTTTCAAATAACCATTTAATCAAGCAATTTTTTTTGAACAACAACACAGGTTAAAAATTTTCTTCAGATATTTTTTTCTGTGCATATGTATTTATATGCAGTGTTGCCAATTTAGCCATTTAGTGGCTAGATTTAGCCATTTTTCACCATGTTTAGCCATTAAAAAATGAGTTTAGCCATTAGCCATTTATCAACTTGTTTAGCCATAAAATATTTTTGCCGATTTTCTTTTAAAAGAATAATTTTTATTTTATTATAAAAATTTATAAAAGTAAATTAAACATTTTTAACAATTAAAACGCCTTTAAATTAAATCAGAACTTTTATAAATGTTGAAAATCGCTATAAACGATGTTGATGAAACATCTTTCAAAATAAAGGAACAGTATTCCAATATTAAATTTATAAAATGGTACAACACAAACATCGGTGTTTCTTTTTTTAGAAATTTCAGAATTGACTAAAGTTGATCTTACTTCCATGGACTAATGCTAAAGTAGAGAGTGTACTTAGACAAGTAAACATCGTTTAAGCTTTAAAGTAATTTGAGAAATAGGTTACATTAAGCAACCATTAATTCGATTTATCAATTAGGTTAATATTTTTACCATTACAATAAAATATTTATACCCCCACCACAATAGTGGAGAGAGTACTATACGTTAGTGCTGATGTCTGCAACACCTTCAAATATTGGTTTTAGACCCACCTTTAAGTATACCGATTGACTAAGAATCACTTTCTGAGTCGAATTACATAACTATGTTTGTCCGGCTGTCTGACTGGCTGTACATGTAAACCTTGTGCGCAAAGTACAGGGGCCTAATTCTGGCAGTCGTGATCGAGTAATTTCTCGATTCGAAAGCAATTAATTATTTAATTATTTCAGTCAATACTGAACGAATCGGAATAATTTTTTCAGTGTTATAAAGCATTAATTTTAGTTTCACAATACTGAAAAAATAATTTCGATTCGTTAAGTATCGACTGAAATAAAATTGCTTTCGAATCGAGGAAGTACTCGATCACGACTGCCAGAATTAGGCCCCAAGTCGCAGTTTTGAAGATTATTTGATAAAATTTGGTACTTAGGTGCTAATGTGGTCAGATTTGACCGACTATACTTTCTGACTTGTTTTTTTATTGTAGATCTGGATTCAAAACGTTGGGTAAATATTGTCGTGATTATGATTTACCTCAAATTGTTTAGAACTTATAAACACGAGTGATTCCTATGAGATGATCAATAACGACATCGAATTTATTGATGATTTAATTTTTTAAATATCTATCAAAATATTAATTAACGTTTATTCTTATTTAACAAACTTAACTTACAATTTCATCGCAAACAAATTTAAATGAATTATTTCTGTTTGTTATTAATTTTAATATGTTTTTATTTAAAAAAGCTTTTAGCCATTTTTTTAGCCCATTTTTAGCCATTTTTTTAGCCATTTTTCCCCGTAAATTTAGCCATTTTTGGTCACAAAGTTTTGGAAACACTGTTTTTATGTATGATTATTTCCGTGAATTTATTATTTCGATGAGTAAGAAGAAGGAGTGAACGTGTCAACTGTTGTGCGTGACTTGAGAGGCAATTCTAAACCGCTAGAATCACCGTCTGTACTTAAAAACAGTTTTTTTGCTTTTGCCGGAAAAAATATTGCCCATGGGTCCCAAATAGTAACCGACTATACTTTCTTAAATATGAATAATTTATATTTGTAACCAAAAAATAATTTACTTGTTTTAATGGTTATTTGTAACCAAATTAATTTATTATTTGTTAAAATGGTTATTTGTAACCAAAAAATTAATTATTTGGTTTAATAGTTGTTTGTAACCAAAAAAATTTTTTAGGTGAATTAATGGTTATTTATGAAGGTATAACCAAAAAAAATATTTTTTTCTTTAATTGGTTACGATAACCAGAATAAAATATACATATTAAATGATAATTGTAATTTTTAACCTTTACCTATAATTAATCAATATTTATATGATTTTTTGTCGTTTCCTTTAAAGGGTCCCTGGATAAAATTGTTTTTGCTATAAAATCGTTAAAGTCATTTATTTAGAAAAAAACAAAAATCTAAAATGATGCCGCTTACGTTATTTTCGTTAGGTTAGGGCTCAAATTCAACTGTTAGTCAAACAATTCTTTTCAAAATAAAAATATTTCAAAACGTTAATATGAATTTTCTATTTTTTTCTACATAATACGGTTATATTAAATAAAAAACCTAAAGTATAACTTATTAAATTTTCGAGCTTAAGGGTTGTTTTTGATATAAAATTTATTTAAATCAATATTTCAGCACTCCTTTGAGTGTCTTCTTTAGGGTTTTTTTCTTGATTGTTTGCTATTTTTTTTTAAATTGCGGTGCGTTTTTTAATTTTTCTAACCCAACAATTATACTTACTGTAACATTTGCATTTATGTATGTAGGTTATTTCCACATAAAATGTAGCATACTTCTTTTTTAATGTTTTCAAATGTGTTTACCTACATATTTAAGAAAAGTTCTTTAAACGAAAAAAATAGTTTTGTGTTCAGTTCTTTCAGTAATTTTTTTTTACAATAACTTTTGTCTACATGTCTTTTTAACAAAAACAACCATAGGCATCAAAGAATTTAAGAAAAAAAATATTACCGTTACTAAAATTTTCAAAAATGTTTGCTTTAAAAAAAGCAGCATACACATTTTTACAAGAACAAATCATGTACGCAGCAGACACAAAGGCTAATCGTGCTGCTCATCAAGAAAAATTGCAAGCGCTTCCACTTGTATTTTCGTCGTAGGTATAATACGTAACTAGTAGTGTTGTTGTTGCTTGGCAATTTGTACGACCATAGTGCAAGCAGCCTGTGTATTTTGTTTTTGTAAAATTTTTTGTTTGGCTTTTTTTTCGCTCGTAATACATTCACGCTCTTTTTCGTTGAAAATAACGGCATCGTACAATAAGTAACTTATTGTATTCCATCAGTATCCACTAGTATCTGCTTTTGCGAAACAGATATTAACAGATATGATACTCTCTTTCGCTTTTGTATCAACTTACATCCACTCTTTTACAAATCATATCAATATCAACTCATATCAGAAACACAAGAGCACTCATCCATACGCATCCACTTTAGAAAAAACACAGAAACAGATATAAACAGATACATCTGTGCAGGTCTTTAGTTTGTATACTAAGTCTGGGTTCACACTATGAAAGTTTTCTTTCAGAAAGTCTGAGTTTATGGGCGAGAGAGGAGAAAAGAAAAGCATGTTCTCTTCCCCTCTCGCCAATAAACTCAGACTTTCTGAAAGAAAACTTTCATAGTGTGATCCCAGACTAAGGAATTAGAGAGAGTAAAGCGCATTTTGTATCACTGTCCTTTGTTACAGAAATGGCAAAGCAGATACTTCTCACGCAAGGTCTTAAGGTAGACTCTTAATAGGCATAGCCTAGTAGATTAGTAGTATGAGGCCATACGTACAATGATAGTCTTGTTTTAGTTTTTCTTCAATTTATTCATATTGCAGTAATTGTCAAAATTATGTTATCTTAAATGTAGACAGCAATTTTTTGTACATATTTATTGCTAACAATTTATGTTGCAATAATTGTTAGGCTATTTTCGTTGACAATTATTGCTTACAAAAAACGTCAATTTGGTTGTCAGTTGAAAAAAAGAAAAAAAAATAGAAGCAAATTGTGTGGGAAAGAAATTAAGTTTTTTGAGATTGTAGCAAATTATAATTGTAGTAAAATAATTAAATTAAAATAAAATTGCAAAAATTATAATTTTTTCCTTATTCGAACTTTATTGTTAAAATTAATATTAATTTGTTTAAGTTCGAGTTCTTTTTTATATAAAAATAATCATTTTACATTAACAAAAATAAAAAAAATTAATAAAATTAATACATTTGTATTAAAAATGACCTCAAGCTTAAACAAATTAATACAAATTTAAATAATAAAGTCGAATAAGAAAGAATTTATATTAATAATAATAATTCTTGTAAGATACCGCCATTTTTTACACTGCACCTTCTTTCTTGATAATTATAATTATCTTTAGTGTAGACCTAGGGTTAGTGCCAAACCTAGAAAAAGCACTAACTTGGTGCTTTTTCAAATTTTCGTTAGTACCTTCTGTGCTTTTTACAAATTTTATTTCTTTTCTACCATTTTTTAAAACTTCGATTATAAAGAGGATGATTTAGATGAGCTTTGCTATTTGGATTACAATTTTGAAAAAGCCTGTAAAGATTTTAAGATTTCAAATGATAAAAGAAAGTTGAATTCGTTTTGCCAAAAACTTTATTTACGAGGTTAGAGCTAGGCTTCCTAGCAATTTGGAAATTTTGCAAAACGTTTCACTTTTTAGCGATGACAACATATTTAGTATTAGTATCGTAATAAAAACGATGTATTTGGTTGCGATAAACATTTTTTTAAGATGTAGACACAGTGCCAAAAATAGAAATGGCTTGGAACATATTAGGAATTGTGAATGGAAAAATAAACAAATATTTTGAGTCATGAAGCTTAGCAAGCACGTTCCATACTTTCAGTTGATACTCATATTGCAGAAGTGCATTAAAAATACTTAGTCCGCCATGTTGTGTGTGCCCGCCATATGGGATTTAGAGTGGCCACTTTATTTTTCGAGTTGTTCTTAGCAAGCCCTTTCATTTTATACCCATATTGAAGAAGTGCATTAAAATTAATAAATTAATAAAAGCGCGTTGAAAGAAAATAAGTGAAATTCGGTATTTAATTTAATTAAAAACCTATAGGTATGTACTTATGTATACATACATACATATTTTTACTCTTTCTTTCTATTCATGCACCTTAATTCTTTCAAAAACAAATTTGGCCTTTGAGACAATGACTTCTACCAGTTAAAAAATAAACAAATAAAAAAATAAACCTCTCAGCCAAAAAATAAACAAAAAAATTTTCTTTTATTTATTCGCATTCAACGAAATTTAAAAATTTTCAGTAGATGCAAAACAATTTTTAATTTAATAAATTTTTTTAATATTAAAAATTGTTTGAATTGGACCAAAATGAAATTGAAACATAACAATAATCATTCGATATCGAAGTATCAGGGCTGCCAGATACTTTTTCCTTGTCCCCAAAAAATTAAAAAATAAATCCCCAAACTAAAAATCAAAACCTTAAAAAGTTAATACATATTTTCTTTTGTTTTTTTTCTGTCCAAATTTTGAATCTTGTTAAATAAAATATTTTAAATTTTTTTAAAAAAAGTAAGAAAAATTTTAATAGGATATCCCCAAAAATCCCAAAATAAAAATTTTTAGTAAAACAAATTATTTTATTTTGTTTGTAGTGACTGGATTCGGCATGTTTTTAAAATCCTTTTTATGCGATTCCAGTGAGGAATTACAAGCAGAGCAATATGCTGCTTGTGAAGACATATTAGCAAATTTATAAGAATATGGAGCTTTTTCAGTCGGTTTTAGCCATGCTTAAAATTAACAATAAAAGTACATATATCCGTCCTTTATTCAATACTTCGAAGCATAATAAGTACTTACCAATAGCCCAACATTCTTTTTCCCAAACTTTATTATATTGTCTTTTATATTTCGTCACCTAATACGCAAAAAACAATATCTAACCTAACCGTGGACTCACCGATATTTTGTTTTGATAACAAGACAGCTGACTGAAAGTTTTTTGTTTACATACATACATACATATATAGAAATAAGCATTTAAATTTGCATTGCCTTTATTACTTTATAATCAACTTAATTTATCAATATTTTTTGTCTTTTCTAATTTTTTACTATTTTCTCAAAATTTTTTAATTCTTTTAACAAGCCGCCATTATCGTTTTCTTTTAAAATGTATTTTTTGTATAGTGAAGTATATTCTAGTGCCTCTTATATGGAAAAAACAATAGTTGCTTCAATAAGATTTTGCGTAGATTTCGTCAAAGTCTAGTCACGAAGTAAATTTTGTTTTGTATGGGATATCTAGTCGAAAACAACTAGATTTTGCGGGAAACTGGAAATCTCTTTAGTACTGGATTTCGTTGAGGTGTAAATGGGCTTAAACATAGCAATGCTACTTTAGCCGGCGATACATTCAGTCGAACGATTTGGCAAAATAATCGTGTGTGCTCATAAAGTAGGATAGTGTGGCCTAAAAATGAATTAAGTGACAGATTTTTTTAACAAGTCTGTCCGACTTGCAAATGTTTATGAAAATGTTCATAAGATGATAGTTTCTATGCGATCAGAGTTGCATTTTCTTATAAAGAAGATGAGTCATTTGAGTTGGCATCCTTTTTGTGTGATAATGTGGCATTGACAACAGATTTTGAAGACATTTTTTATGTCGGATAGAATTCCATCAGATTTTCGAGTCACACTCGTAAAACTGCTGTGAGTGGAGAAGCAGCTCGCGCTCTTTGTCATTATTTTTTAAGGACAAGCAGGTCGTTCTTGTTTGTCTGCTTTTCGTGCGTTTTGCGGTGTCACCCCGCATTGGTTAATGTTTCGGCGTCGTATAACTGTACCGAGTTACAGTTTTTGCGGTTTTCAGCATTAACTATATGCAATCGTTTTTAACCTCAAACTTTTAACGTGACTGGTGGAGAACCATATATAACTCAGAAGATTTACTGGTGGAGTACCAATGAAATAACTCAGACGTCTACTGGTGGAGACCAAAATACTCTGGAGCGGATTCTGGAAGCTCTCGTCTTCCTATACGAAGGTTTAGGTCGAACGAGTGTTTTTTTGCGGTTGAAGCTCCAAAAATTGTGTGATACCCTGGCAATATAACTCAAGAGAGTTAGCCAAAAAATATTTTAAAATCAAAAAAAAAGAAAAAAAAGATTTTCGAGTGAATGAATCGTACGATCGTGAAGAATAGTGAATCCCGGCCTTTTATATTACAAGTAATTTTATATGGGCATTTTCAGCGAAAAGTCTACTTTTTCCACGTAACGCCAGAAGTATTTTAAATTGTTTCTCAAAAAATTTTATATGTATCGTTTACTTTTTTATATTTTGGTGTAAAGCGCAACAAGCTCTACATTATGTAACAAAAGGGATAACGATTGAACAACATGGTCCGAAAATACAACCTTTTTTGCAATCTGGCGTTACATTAAAGAAGTAGACTTTTAGTTGAAAATTCCCATGTTTACCTTCAAACGAGCAAAGATTTATAAGTTTTATAGCTTGGAAAATAAATCTGTATTAGTCCAAAGTTTACTAAAAGAGGTTTTGTACAAAACGTCTTGCTCAATTCGCAGTCTTATTAAGTTTTGTAATGCAAGTCAAAATCCACTTCCGTTTTTGTAACGTCACGCCAGCGCAGATTTTTGCTTGTATCTGCAAATCCTTAGCGTCGATTACTGTAATTTTTTTTCTGAATATAGTGCTACTTCATTACTTTGTATACATATATAAAAACCCTTTTTACAAATTTGACTTCGTCATTTAATTTTTTTTACATTTTATGGTACAAATATCACGAAACGTCAAAATGGAAATGCCCATATTTTGTAAATATTTCAAAGTAGAAAAGGAAAATTCACTGCCTGAACTCTTGCATTATTTGTAATATCACTAGGAAAAATCCTTCCGATTTTATGGAAATAAATAAATCATTAAATTAATTATTTGTATTAGGTATATACAATATACATAGGTACACTGATAGAAAAATGCATATTCATATTGATGATGCCCTAACATCAGAATTGTGACATCAATGTTACTACAAATGGCATCAATGATGCAAAAAGTAACATCAATCCAATGACTAACGTCTTCGTACAATTTTGTCCTTTTTTACGTGTAATCTATTTCATGACTATGATGAGATCAATTTGATGCCACATTTATTGTATTATTAACATTATTTTCATGATTACAATGTATTAAAAGAAGCAAAAATTCCTATATTCTGTTTTTTTAAATTATTTAGTTAAATACAACAAATTTTTAAGGTATAATGATTACGAAAATCATATGGGGCAAGGTGCTGGTGTCTTATTATTGAGAGTTCTGCTGTAAACAAAGGTCGTAATTCAACAAACGTGAAACAGACATATGAAACGGGTAAGTAAATAATAATATTCTCTCACTTTGACTTAAGTCAATTTCAATGACTTTAACTAAATTACAAACTGTCATTAAATTGATGCTAATGTTTCCTTTCTCCGCACTGATGACATGTTCGTCATTTCTATGATGGCGATGCACTATGCTTCGTTCCCATATAACGAAGGGACAAAAATAGAAGGAGTTGTCAGATATTTTTAAAATTTGGTACACTAGCATAAAAAAGCTTAGTTAAGAAAAATTAGAATTTTTGGAAAAATCGGCCCAAGGACACGCCTACCTCCCATGTGTCCTGAAATTGAAAAATGTAATTTTAGCTTCAATAATGCCTACAAAATTACAAAAAGTGGTCATGCTGATACACATGCAACTAGCAACGTGTGTGTAAATTTTTATTTAAATCGGAGTAAGGACTCAAGGTCCTACTATATATCATCTTTCTTAAAAACGCTGCCACTCCTACAAAAATTGTCTGATCTTAATAAATTTTGGTATGTAAATTGATATTTGCAAGATATATATTTGTGCCAAATTTGGGTAGAATCGGATTATCAATGTGGAAAATACAAAAACATCATTTATTGAAAAATAGGATAAACCGGTTAAAATGCTCTTGCAAAAATAAAACTATAAGGATATTTGAAAGATAACACAAATGAAAAAATTAAAGAGGAAAACTAGCAATGCTAACGTCATTAAAAAATTATGAAAAAATCATATCGCACTTGATCCATCAAAATTTTTTTTTTCCACTTTTCGAAAAATCGACGAGTAGTATTCATATCCGCTGTAAAAATATCGAGCTATTTTGCCTACTTTTTGATAATGAAATGGTTGGTTTAAAAAATTTTTTTCATGTGCCTTTAATATTAAATTTAAAATTGTTTTGCTTCTACTGAACATTTTGAGTTAACACCCTCCTGTTGATTAAGTGCGATATATTTTGATAAAAAAATTAAAATTTTGGATTTTTAAACAAAAATTATAATAGTTTAACTTAATAATTATATTTTATCACTGCTAAAATAAAAAACGTTAAAAAAACATATAAAGACAAACTTATAACAAAGCATCATCGCTACTTCCCAAAACCAATTTTCGCTTAACGAAGAACTCATCTCGTCTTCGATTTCAACATTTTCTCCAAGAATATATTTCCCAATCAAAAACACCGAAGGTTTTTAAAAACTTAGCTCGAGTTATTTTTTTATGGCCCACTGAACTTTTTATTTTTTTTTAAAGGTGTTTGGAATGTGTAAAAACTATTTAATGTTTGTAGAACATTTTAATCCTTAAAACACACGTTTTAAAGGTTTTCAATAAGAATATTTAAAAAAGAGACTTAAATGACTCCTAAAAATGGGAGATAGAGGGTTTAATAATATGTTAAGCTCAAAAGTAGATTTATTACATTTTTGCCAATTATTCCACACGACTTAATAATAATATTTGATAATTTACAATTTTACTGTTTTAAGCATTTTGCTTATATCACACGAACTTATGATCTTTTACAACCCCTAGTGAAATTCGATGCAGAAAATTGTTGTAGAATATTTTAACCCTTAAACGTGCGTGTAAGTGGTGTTCTGTGAGGTGGGACTAAAATGACCCCTAAACATCGCAGATAGAGGGTTAATTAGTTTTATGAAAATAACCGTCATCAACTTTTATTAAAATCATCTATTAACCTTATTTAGCTCAGAATTATATTTAATACATTTTTTTTGACTTACTCAAAGCGCCTTTCAAAAAAAAATTAAAAACTTTAGTGGGCCATAAAAAAGAACTCGAGCTAAATATTGAAAATACTTCAGTGGTTTTGGTCTACTAATGTTATAATTAAATTTTTTTATTTTTTAACATTCAAAAAAAAAGTTGTGGTAAAAAATTGGCACTAATTTTTGAATACCCTGTTAGCTACGAGTATAAACTTACAAAAACAGAAAAAAAAAAATATCTAATTTTATATAATTTTTTTTATACTCCATCAAACTTAAGTAATTTTTGGATTTTCAACAAAAAAAAATGTGTTTTTCAGAGCAATAAAAAAAGTTATTTTGTAAATAAATACTAAATTATGCATTTTAATTTAACTGCAAATATATCAAAGTACTTGAAAACCAAATTTCGAGCGACTTTTTAAAAAAATTAATTTTTCAGAATTATTTTTGTGAAACAACTAAAACTCATTTTTCTGTTAAGTAATTTTTGCAAGAAATTATCTGCTTTTAACGCCCTCTTGTGGTGGCAAAAGCAGTCAGAAAAATTTTTTTTGTTAACATTTATTTGAGATACCTTATTATCTTTCAAAAAATCTGTATTTAAAAATTTGAGACAAAGAATTTTTTTTGATTTTTGTATATGGGACAAAGCATAGTGCGATGTGTCATCCCATTGATGAAATAATTTCATTTTGACGCTGATGACACTTTGGCCAAGTGAAGTTAAGGTTGACATCACAATGATGAAAAATGTCATGGGGTCAAAAACGAAGACACTTGTCATAGTACTGATGTCAAAATACATCAGCGTTATGACGCCTTTTCCATCAGCCCAATTTTACTTTTAACTTTAATAATGTCGAATATAAGAGTGCGGCTAGACTTATCACAGGCATATATATGTACCAAATATGTAGGTATGTATTGTATATAGAAATTATGTTTCTCTCTTAAAAAAATATGTATGTACAATTCATACATATGTCAGCATTTTTTTATTAGACAAATTTATTCTAAATTTTAAGAAAGGTAAATTTCCTACATATTTTAAAAACGCCCATATGTTTCAAATGTCACCTTGTTACTGTTTACATTTGTTTCACTACCACATCATTCTTTCACTCGCAACAGCATTTGACAATGAACGAATATATTCAATTCAGTTTAGTTTGCTTCCAACACTCTTACAAAAGTATCTTGTATCCCACAGATACCCGTGTCGTATTAAAGTGCGGTTTCTTTTACAACGGGTAGTTTTCGTTCGTTATTTGCTCAAAAAAAAAAATTTATACAAATAAGAAATTTGATAGTAAATTAAATAAATGTTTTGACTGGTTTCGTATTGTTGTGTTCACGCAAAGAGGAGAATAATTAAATAAAAAACCTTTAAAGAAATTTGAAGAAAAAAGAAATCTAAAATAAACGAGCGTGCATTAGCAGGTAGGTTTTCGTAAAAAAACTAAGGAGAGAAAACTTAATAAAAATTGAAAATCAATTACGAGCATACAATTAATATAAAAAGTGAACTTTAAGAAGAAAATTAGTTAAAAAATCGTTAAGGAGAAATTTTTTTATAATAAAAAATGTTGAAAAATAACCCCGATGGCTAAATCTTCTAAAAATACAAGAAGAAGAAAATAAAAAGTATGAAAAATATGACGCATTTGTTCAAAAAAGAAATTGAAACAAAAAGTGTAAACATGATTAAAGAATCACATGTAATTTATTAGAAACTATTGAAATAATAGCAACAACAATACATACATATGTACATATTTGTAAAAAAGCATACAGATTCAAACACAAATACCAAAAAAAACCAACATTTTTATTAAATTGCATCATGTTTGGTTTGTTTTTTAACTGTTTTTTTTTTGTCTTTTTCTCAGCTTTGTAAAATAAGATGATGGGAGAGGATAGACCCCAATTTAAATTTCATATCCATGTCAGGGATGAATAATTTAGTTAAATGGTACTTTTGCAAAAAGTACTCTTGAAATAAAAAACAAATTTGATACAAACAAATTGTTAGAAAGTACAATCGGTCAAGCCCGGACATATGTTACCGTACACCACAGAACATGTATAAGAACAAATTTTTGCAATATAACCCTATTTGGGACCCATGGGCAATCATGGACCCGTAACAACAAAATTATGTAATAGAGTTTAATATTCATTTAAAAATTCTTTGTGCCTAATATTATTTAGATATCTTCATCTATATAAAATTTGTTTGCCTTATTTTGTCATGACTAGTAGCCATCGTAAAAGTCATTCTCGCCAATTTTTATGTAAATACTAAATTACATTTATAATGAAGTTATGGCATTACCCAACAAACACGAAGTCAAAGATATGAAATGACTTTATCATTTGACATCAAACACAATTCTCAAACGTTTTTCAATCGTTTGATTTAAACATTTAAATTCAAATTGATAATGATTTGAAAATAAAAATTTTAAATCAAACGTTTTATCAATTTGATGTCAAATTGGTATCAAATGTTAAATTCAAATCAAAACTTAACTTGGCAATACTTAAGCAAAAAATAAATGTAAACATTTAAAACAGCGATTAAAGTAAAATTTTTGCTTCGTGGTTAAATGTGTTTTACAAGTGAATGATTTAGTTATTGTGAAAAATAAAAATTATTTGTGAGTAGTTACAATGATTAAAAATACACCTTAAAAAAATAAAACGGGGAAGTAAAGAAATTATAAGTTTGTTGTATGACGCGGTGCTACAATCTTCAAAATAAAAGGGTGGCAATTATTTCGTCTTTGCAGGAATTAGAGGATGGAAAAAACATTATTTCTTATCTTAGCTATGGTGCCAAATGTTTGTCTTACAGTTTATTAAAATAAATAATGAATTAAAATTAAAAAAATAAAACATTTTTATTTATGTATGTTCCACATTGTATTATAATCAGTGATACCATAAATATGCAATTGCATGTTTTTCCTTGTGCGACCCATAAAGGCAGAAACAAATTATTTATCCGTTTTAGAGATTTTTATGAATTTTGGCATCGATTTGTTAGTGCATATTTTACCCTTTCCAGCATTTTTTTTGCATAATATAGTAAAAAAGCCTTTTTGCAGCATTTTTTAAGTTTATAGCACAAATTTTGCCTTTTTCAGGCATATTTTGATACATGTTAAATTTTTTATATGTAAACAAGAGTTTTTCGCAGCAAATAAAATAAATTTTTTTTTGCGAAATTTTGGCTTTTCTGCTTCAAGTTCGACAAAGCAGGTTGTCATTGAAGACAAATGTTATTTAAAGCTTTAAAATTTTATATACTACTAAAAATAATAAAAATAAAAACTAAAATACTAGAGAATTTTGTTAATAACTTGACCCCTGCACTATCTACCTACCATCAATAAAAAAATTTAATATCACGACAACAGCGCCACCTATCGGGAGTTATTTTTATAAACCATCAGTGAAAGTAGACCTTTGTAGACGTATGTACTCGTTTGCAAATCGGTTGAGTTGTTCTCGAGTTATAAAATCACGGACATAGGACAACTTATTTTTATATATAGAGATAAACAAAAATTAAGGAAAAACCAATTATATACCATGTGTGTAATGCATAAAAATCTGGACCAATCTATTAAAATGATCTTAAGATGTCCGTTTGACTGGTTGTCCGTCCATGTTAACCTTGTGCGCAGAGTACAAGTTACAATCATGAAGATAATTTGGTCAAATTTGGTGAATACATTTTAATTGCACTAAGGACAAAGTCTGTGTAAATAGTGAGAATCGGTATATAATTTCACATACATATTCCCAATAAAATCTTCTTTCCAACTTAGACTCTTTGTGTCCGTAAACTATCTAATTATGTTGGTATTTAGATTAAATTCGCCTCAAAAACATTTTACTGCAAATTTAATTCTTTTCGATTCAGCTCACATTTGCACAAAGCTTCCATCTATAAATAGCGTTAACTTCCTTTTAAATGTTAACATTAATAAAAAATTTAGCGACTGATCTTAAAATCTCTTTAAGACAAAAAAATCTTATATGAATTTTAACCTCCTAACGTAACTTTGTTTTTGTGAGTCGATGACTGCCCATTGTTTCCAAATAAGGGAAAGTCTTGGAAATTCGTCTATAAATACTGTGGTGTTTGGGCTTTACCGGTTATAATTTTATGATTTTTTTTATTAAATAGAACAGTTATTAAATTGTTGATTATTTTGTTTTCAAATAAGCAGCTTTTGCATTTTTTGGGGTATATATTTTAGCAATTTTCAGTTCATATTTTAAAGTTTTTACTGCATATTTAATGCGAATAAAACGCGTTTTTTGGAGAATATTTTTGGTTTCCCTTATTATAATCCACATTTGAAAAACATTTGAGAATTACGTTTGAAAGCAAGTTGAAAATTAAGGCATTTTTCAATTTGAAAATAATTAACCCTTTTTGTTGAGAATGCTATGATTTTCAAATCATTATCAAACGTTTGTCGTTTGAGAAACAGTTTGATTTCAAAACATTTTCAATTTGAAATCAAACCTCTGTGTTTGTTCAGTTAAAGCAATTTAAAACCATAAATTGCTTCCTTGTATGGGAGCTATGGTGAAATATGGACCGATTCCAATAAAATTTGGTAAAATGATTTTGATTGCAATAAAAAGTTTGAACCAAATTAAATCTAAATATGTATATACCAACATAACAAGATGGTTTATGGGAACAAAGCCCCTATTCCAGAAAGAAACTTGTATGGGGGCTACATGAAATTGTAACTTGTAACGACTTTATTTCGGGGTATACTCAGCCTTTTGTCCAGGTTCGTTACAAGAAAATATGACACGTGTGAATTTGTTTGTTTTAACAATAACCTATATCAGGTTTTTTTATTTTTCTTCTTATAATTTACAATAAAAGAGTAAAAATCATGTATAATTTTTTGTTTTGTGTCCTAATTATGACTGCTTCTGCAACTCCTTCCCGTGTTATCCTCCCTTGATTTGTTACTGTATGGGTCTAGCTGCCTATACCAGCACAATCTCTGGCGTAGGGGATTGCGTTGTGCCGCTTGTTACGGGAGGTTTAGGGGAAAACACTTATGGGACTGTCACTATGGGAAAGACTTCGGGTTGCTCTAAGATTTCACATTTGTGAAATGATCTACTGGTTATTTTGCCTTTTTCGTTGTTAGATACTAAGCGGTGAAATTGTCTACTGGGTGTATTATGTATACTAGAATTTCACTCTGTGTTAGGAACCACGCGGTGAAATTGTCTACTGGGCATTGGGTTTGTTTCACTAGAATTTCACTCTGTGTTAGAAACCACGTGGTGAAATTTTCTACTGGGTATTGGGTTTGTTTTACTAGAATTTCACTCTGTGTAAGAAAAAACGCGGTAAAATTCTCTTCTGGGTTTGTTTACTAGAATTTCACTCTGTGTTAGAAACCACGCCGTGAAATTGTCTAATGGGTAGTGAAATTGTCTAATTATGGACCGATTCGCCCCATTTTCAAAAGGTTTGGTCTTTGTGTCAATTAAAACCTATAAACCAAATTATCTTCAAAATTGCGATCTGTACTTTGCGCACAAGGTTAACATGGACAGAAATGTTAACTTAAGTTGGAAAAAAATTAATTTGTGAATCACAATTAACATCGTGCATTATGGTTGGACCAACCTTTAGTAATAAGAAGCCTTAAAATTATTCATACATAAGAAAATTCGATAATATAATATGTGCGTTCGTTTACTTTTCCAGTAGAATCCCAGTAAAATCCAGTAGGTGATTAATAATAAAATAATAAAACGCAGCTAATATAAAAACTATAACTAAACGTTAATATATTTGTCACTAACATATATTTTATACTAACAAAATATTTAAATATGAAATAGATAAAAGTAACATGTATTTATGTATATTGATTAGAAGTTTTAAATAGATATTCTGCCAATTATGACTGCGATTGATGGTATTGTTTGTAGTATATTTGGAGTTTCTCTTGGTTGGTAGACAAAAAAAAGCATTAACAGCACAAAAACACATGATAGATATCCTAATTTAAACAATAATACATTTGGTACAATTGAGGTTAATATAAGTACAATTCTGATACAATTTGTTTTTTTACTGTGCATCTCTAGCGTATACGTATACAACTATACACAAGTACATATTAGATACAACGCACGGCAATACAAACAACAAAGTATCTGTAAGTTTCTTTTGACGGTCAATTAAATGAGTGAAAAACACACAATATTGAATGAAAATTCATAGAAACAAGAAAAAAAAACACCGTACAAATATGAGAAAATCAAACAGAATTTTATAAAAATCTTCCATTTGTACGAAATATATTTGTTTTTTAAACATGTATCTCTATGAATTTGTTATTAATTAATAGAACAAATTAAAACAGTAATAAATAATGGCATTGTGAGATTTAAAAAAGTTTTAGGTATATGAATATTGTATAATTAATTACTTATGGGAACGATTTTACTAAAACTTAGATAATAGGATATAAGACAAGTAAATGCATTCAACGTAAGTTGGTACGTAATCAAAATATTTATATACCTTAAGTGCTTAATTGCAAAGAGATGCAACAATACGCCTTTTTGCTGATACGACACCGATACTCAATTGGATTTGAATTCAAGTAAAAATTAATAAAACACAAGAAGAGTAATTTTTTTATTATACAAAATAACAGATTATTAATATTTTAAACTGATACTTACAAGATTTAAGAAACAAATTGAATTTGAATTCATGGTAAAATAGCAAAAATAAAAAGAAATTAATGTTTTTTGTACAAAAAAAAAAAAAAAACAGTGTAAATTATACTAATATTATAAAGCTGAAAAGTTTGTAAGTATGTAAAGTTCCACTAAAGTCCTTAGGATAGGATCCAGGGGCGATTAACCTCATATTCTAACCTCACTCATATCTCCAAAACTAAAAGAAACAGAAAACAATTTAAAACTTATCGTTGGTCTTTAGAAAAATAAATGGACAGGTTTTCGAGATTGTTCACGTTATCGAATGCCAAAATTTTAAAAAATTAATACCAACTAGATGAACAAGTATTCTAAAACAAATATTTTATTAATTTGTAGTAACAAAAAATATATGTCTATGCAATAATTCAGTTGATATTAATAATAATTCGGTGTCATCCTGATTTTCTTCAGAATTGTTGTTCTAGTCTTTCACCGTAGAAAGGGTCACTTCAATTTATGATCAAATTACAGTGCAATACGCATATAAGAAACTCGCTTATAAGAAAAACTTGCTTATAAGAAAGACATCTTCAGACGGCTCCACGAAAATGAAATATTCCCCAAATTTTTTTCATACATTTTTGGGTGTTATTTCATATGAAATAACACCCAATCTTTTTGGGCCCTTTTACATTTTTTTTGGGAATTATTTCATTCCTCATTTGGGGTTTTCAAATTATGAAATAATCTCCAATGAAATAACACCCAACAAATTTTTAAAATTCGGGGCTTGTTTCATAGCTTGTATAATTTGGGTGTTATTTCATTTTTTATTCGGGGGTTATTTCATTTTTAAAGCTGTTGGTTTTTGGGGGTTATCCTTGCTGAAACTGACTCTTTTATGAATTTTGGGCATAATTTCATTTTTGTTGCTGATGGGCTTTATTTCATTGGGGTTTATTTTATTTTCATCATTTGGTGTTATTTCATATGAAATAACTCCCAAATATTGGGGGTTGTTTCGTTTTCGCTTTGGGGTTTATTTCATTTTTCGATGTTATTTCATTCACTGTTTTTGGGTGTTATTTCCTATTTTTTGGGATTTATTTCATTGGGGGTTATTTCCTGGGCGTTATTTCATTGGGGGGCTTTTCGTGGAGCCCTTCAGACACCATGCACATTTGAATATATCTGCGTGCTCATACAAGAAACTCGCTTATAAGAAAAACTCTTCTATAAGAAACAAATTCTGAAGAAAAATTATGCTCATTACATAGAAAATAGTACCTACGTGTATAAGATAGTTGTATATGGGCATTTCCGTCAAAAGGTCCACCGTGACCGAAAATTTTAAAGTTATTAAGAGCTGATTATTTTACGATATTGTTTTAGAGAAATATCTAGATTTTACTAATGTTATAAATTTACCCATAAATTTATTCACTTAAATGAACAATCAAACTGCAAACTTGTGCAAACGTATGTAATTTCTTATTTATGAGAATGTTTTATTGTATGTTTTTATTAATATTGTCTTCCTTAAAAGAGTTGATATTTGATAAAAATTATTCCAAAAAAATTTTCTTACATGGTCTGTAATCTAAAAAAGAGTTCGAAGAGAAATATTTTGTTCGGATTAACGGTAAATTTTCATTTTGTTTTAATCATTATTCTGTAAAATGATTATGGAAAAAATTTCACGTTCGAAATGTCACGTATCGACCCATATTTTGGCTTAGAAAAAAATTTCAGAAGATTTTGGAATCAAACCAAAGACATTTTAATGTTACATTACTACGTAAAATTCTGAAGGTAGTTTGACTAAAAAATTGTGACAGGTTTCGCTGAATTACGCCTTTTTATACATGGCCACAAAAACTACTTGTATTTTTTTCACGTTCGAACCGCAACTTCTTTTGCCATTATCTTTGACCTAGAATCGCGCCCTCCATAAACTTTAGCATAGATAACAATGCTTTCTAAGTGCTATAATTTTAGGGATAAAAGGACTTAAAAATATTTGTTGTGTAAAATGTTATTGCATTTAAGATGCGTACGACTGTCACGTTCAACACTTTGGAATTACCCATATATGTATTCTCACAATTGAATGTTTTTTACCTCGGTTAAAATAGATTTCTTTTTGTGTAAAATTTACAATTTACATCTGTTCAGTGTTACTTCATATTCAGTATTTTTTAAGTAAACACATGTTTTTAAACTATTTATTCATTCCTCTTACTGATTTTTAATCAAATCTAATTTTAAAACTAGGAATTAATATTTTTTTTACCAAATTACTTTTTTTTATAAAATGAGATTTTAAGTGAAGTGCAATCACCTGTTTTGTTTTTGTTATGTTTCTATATTTAGGCCCAGGCCCACGATGTCGACAAGAACATTTCTTTCGTATATTTTATTGAAAGCAAAAACAAATTTTAGTTTTTTAATATTGTTTTCAATATAAATATGCGAAAAAAATGTTCTTGTCGACATCGTGGGCTCTGGCAGTTAGTGCTGTTCTTATATATTTATATTTGTACGACAAATAAACGAAATTTAGTACAAAATGATGTGTAGTATGTATAAGTTTTAAACAGTTTTATTTCAATTACTATATATTTCTATAGGGCATTTTTTAAATTCTGTTACTGATGTTTATAAGAAAATATCTTTCTTATATGGGTGTTACAGGAAAATCGGTGCATTTTTAAGCTTTCTTATATGCGTATTGTACTGTAATAAGTTAAATAAAACTCTCTAAAAATACTGCAACCTACTATAATAAAAAAAAACCTGAGGATTAAGCGCTTGAAAAAGTTTCTTCTAGATGTCTTATGTCTTATTTTGGTCAAAAAATATATTTAAAATGTTTCAGCATTTGTGTAAAATTTCTTGTGAAATTTGACTCCATGCGGAGTCTAATAGATAAATTCCATCTTTCGGTTTTTTAAAGACATTTTTCACTTTTACGAATAACGTAGCTAACTAACACGTCAGCGTATACATACATACATGGATACAATTAAGAAAAAAGAACGCTGTAACATAAACCAATAAGTGAACTCAGTTCGGAGATTCCCCAATTAAACAAAACATTTTAAAAAGTAAACAAAAATGTCTTCACGTTTTAGAGCTTCCAGATTTTGTTCACGTTTTAGAATAGTCTGTGTTAAAATAAATTTGTTCTCGTTTCTGAGACGTTCACCCTTTTGAGTGTTCACGTTTTCGCGAGTTCACGTATATCACGTTCGAAACTTTTTAAAAAAATACAAATACAATTCCGAACTTTTCAGAAATTTAAACGTTTAAGGGGTGAAATTCGAAACTATTGTTGGTACTTTTTTCAAAAAAGTATTTTTCTCCATTATTTGTACTCCCACTACAATATTGAAATGTTTGATACTTCAATGGGGGAAAAAATTACCAAAAAGGGGAAATACGGAAAATTAAATTTCATTCTTTAGTTTTTGGTTCTACAACTGGTACTCTTTTTATTTGCCATTAATATTGGACCTTGAAACATAAAACGAAAAATCTCCATGGGGGAACTTTTTGGTACTTTGTTTGTCCTTAACTGGTTCTTTTTGAATTTCCGTTATTATAAGACTTAAAACAAAAATGCAGTCCATTGTGAATCCATTCAATGAAGATAGAAAGAGAGAAGTAAAGAAAAGAAGTATGAGATGGATAGAATTAAGAAAGTTAGAAAGTTAGTAGGTACCCCGTAGAACCATTACCCTCTCTACAGTCCCCTCAACAGAAACAACCGCACTATTTCCCTGACAAACCCCAGTAGATCAGCCGGATTACATCCAGCGATGCACCCCAGTTCGTCGTGAAATGTATCTCCTAGCCACTTCTGTCTGAGAGCCTGCATCCTACGACAGTGGCACAGTACATGCTCGATCATCTCCAGCTCATCGCATAATCTGCAGAAGTCCGGTATGGTGTTGTCCCAATTGCCCGTAAAAGCCCTTACAAGATAATGGCCCGTCAAGAACCCTATAAGTATTCTAAGACTACCCCTGTCCAATTCCAGTAGAACCCTGGTTGCCCCCGCGTCCAATCTGGGCAATAGTGCCCTAGACACCCTGCAATCCGCTCTGTTCCGCCAGGATCGGTCCTGAGTGAATGAGAGTCTTTAAATGGATCTATATGGTACTTTTTCGTTCTTTAACAAGTACCTTTTTTATTTTCGTTAATATGGGACCTATGAACATAAAATTAAACGTGCAGGGCTTTGACTGGATGCAAATCTGTAACACGGCCTTTTGGTAGTTATTTCTTCTTTAACTGGTAACTTTTTTAATTGTCATTAGTATTGGACCTAGAAACATAAAATTAAACATGAAATGTCCGGGGTGAATACGAATCTGTTAGAGGGGCTTTTTGGTACTTGTATGTTCTTTAACTGGTACTTTTTTGAATTCCCGTAAATTTTGGGGCTAGAAACAACATATTAAACATGCAAGGTCCTGTGTGAATGAGAATATGTAAGAGTAATTTTTTTTGGTACTTTGTATTTCTCTAACTGGTACTAACTTAAGATAGGGTTTCAGGCCGCTAAGCCTCTTATATTCAGAAACTATTAATTATCGTTTTAGAAGAGATCTGTTGATTCAATTGCATCCGTGCTCAAAAGAAAGGGAGAGCCATTTTAACATGAGTACGCTGTTCAACCTCCACTTCGCCTTCAGTCTATCTCTTCGCTCAACCGTCCCCGACCGAATGCGAAAGCGACCTAGAGAGGACATACGGAGAATTATTGCAACTCTGAAAATATCTAACCAATTTTGATGTAATTTGAATAGAAAGACCAGCGTAATTAAAACACACAGGATTTATATCGTTGGTCTCATGTAGAAAGGCCCTAACTCACATATTTGCAACTTTGCAGGAAAAGTCAAAAACATATTAGAAACTGTATGTATCATAATGTAAAATGACTTCTTCAATTGCTTGGAAAACTGATATTATTGATGCTTTTGTATTAAATTCTTGTGACGAGGTGTATTTTTGGGAAGTTTATTAGAATCACTAAAATGCTCAATTAAAAAAACCGAGTTAGTGGCTTTCTACATGAAACCGACGATATGTTTTTTAAAGCTAGTAATATAAAGAGAAAGATGGGCAATTTTAATATTGCTGAAATTTAAAACTATATTTATTTTTAGTAAAGCTATAGCAATGGCTTTGCTTACGTATTTATGGACCTATCCATGTTTTCCAATTAACAGGCAACGCAGTGGTGCAGAGGGTAGAACTGCAAAGAATTCTGATGATGAGAATGTGGTTATTCTCGAAACGTAAATTCAACCAGAAGAAGAATAAAAATTATCAATAAATTTTAATAATTTTCATGTTGTAAAATTCCTTCCTTCAGTAAAATAATTTAATGAAAATTAAATTTGATGAACTCGAGCCTAACTAATAAATATCAAAATTTCAGAAATATACGCCTTTAAAAATTAAATTTGCTATTTTGACTTACCTTTTTTTATTATTTTGCAAATATAAGAACCAAAATTGTCCCGATTTTTTAAATACATAAATATATATGAATTTTGAAAAAATCTTTGAAAATTAAAAAGTTGTTGCATTAGATATTCAAATTCTGACGTCAATTTTTTTTTGTCATTTTTTGAGCTAAAAACTATGTACATTCCCTCCAAATCCAAAACTTAAGCTGGAATACAATTCCTTAATTGGCTCCTCGAAATACACCCTCAAAGATACCACCATGAGTACATTACTATGAAAAGTGATGATAAAATCTGGCTATGAGGAGGAATCTGCTAGCTTTCTGGTCAATTAAGATATTAACCCTCATACGGTCCTCAAAATTACTTGCAGGAAAGTTCTTCGGGTAAAAAATTCCCCATACTGATTATTTAATGAAAAAATGTATACAGGATTTTTTTCCTATATTGAAGTTGTTTTTATTTTTTTTAGACAAAATAATATTTAATAACACAAAACATACTAATGATCACTTTCTGGTCTATAACGCTGACACCAATTGAGTCTCCACCTTCAAATTTTCTGCAAGTGCAGAAAAGAGTCTAATACTTGACATATAATTTTTTAAGAATTTTAAAAAATATACTTTTTCAGAAATGGGCCTTTGAACTCAAGACCCCAAAAAATTACCTTTGACCTTTTCTTAACCCAACCCAACATGCATATCATTTTAAAGGGTGCACTTTCACCTTTAAAACGATACCAAAAAATCTAAATTATCTTGCATAGTTCAAAAGTTCTATCCTTTTTTGTGAGGAGACTTTTGTGATTTTTTAACATATTGCACATCTTTAGTGACGTCATATATCTGAAGCCGAAAGAATCTGGGGTCTGAAAATTTATGTTTTGTTAAAGTCCAATAACATAGAACGTTTGTGTTGAATTTCATTGAAATCGGAGGTGATGATGCCGAACGACATGATGGTTTGACATGGATTCACTCTTTTAGTTTCGTGAAAAACTTTCGGGTTATTAAAAATGTATTTATGTATGTCTTCAATTGAATAAAAGGTGATTTTAAGCCACATGAAAGCTCGAAAGCCATTGCACCTTTAAAAAAATTAGCTGCCACATTAAAATATTTAGCACAAGGTGGATACCAACATCAGATTGGCCAAGATCTTCTTGTGGGACTTTCACACTCATCAATTCACATATCGATAGCTAAAATGCAAAGAGGCGTAACTAACAAAAATATAATTCTACAGGAGATGCAAACAACTTTGTAAAATGAAAACTAGAAAAAAATGCATAGATAAGCCGTCCATGGAATTCTTCAAACAATTTTCAAAGAAACCCATTCATTATATTTTGTTAGAACAAAAATGTGAACTACGTCGTTTTGTATTTATCAATTAAACATACTTGTAGTTACGTCCCTTTGTATTTTGTTAATAAAAGTGTAATTTTTAATCGCAGAAGTGTAAAATTTTGCTAAGACGTGTAGTGTAATAGCATTCATAACCCTACGTTTCCACATGAAAGTAATGACTTGCAAGTAGTGTAGATATACGTATTATCAACGAAAAATCGAGGAAATAGCCGATTGGCTGAAAGTACAAAAATTGTGTGAATGTTAGTGAAAAAGTATGAGTGTATTGAGTTTTTTGAACTTGCACTTGCATGTTGAATGGGGTTTTTTCAACTTTTCCAATTTACGATACGGTGGATCAACCGCATCTTAATCTTTTGACAATTCTTTGTCACAAATCCTTCGACTTGCTTTTAGCACTTGCAACATTGAGGTGGCCCTTTGCTAAATCTGTATGTGCAACAGTAAAATCAACCATCAATACTGTCATACTGTCTTGGTTTTGTAAATATTGCTTTGCATGAGCTTTTCCTAAAGAAACCCAAATTTAAATAAATTGCTATCTATCAAAATGTTCAGACTAAAAACAAAGAGTTTTGACAACAAACACAGGATATAAATTGTGATTTTAAGCCACTCTCGGTCATGAATATAGAGGATATTTTATGTTTTTAATTGTATTTTACAGTTTTTGTAAAAAGTTTTATCTAATTACATACATTTTCAAATTTTTAATTGTTTCCGCAAGCACGTCCACTTTCGAACGATTTACGAACAATTTAAATGAACTGACATTTGCTTTCGTATTACATAGTTGAATTGTAAAACGGTAATTTATTATTTACGAAAAGGGGTAAAAAAAATCCCGCAAAAGAAAATATTTCCGAACGTTCGAAAATAAATTTTCGAAAAACGTAGTACATAATACAATTTGTACGAATTCGTAAATATTTTCTTTCGAATCGTATTACATAATAACCCCCCAGTTGTTTTTATATAGTTTTTTTCCGAATAAGAATTTAATTTTCTTATTTACTGCCAGTTCAACGATTTCGAACGTTATCGTTCGCATAAAAATTTTGTTTTTCACTTCACCTTCACTTTTTTCATATAAAATTTTTAAAATTTTTGAAAATTCAAAAAATTTTATATGAAAATTTTCTCAACGCAAGGTGAAGTGAAAAACAAAATTACCCCCTAAGTTTTTAAAATATTTTCCATATAAAATTCTATGCGAACGTCTGCGTTCGAAAGCGTTGAACAGGCAGTTAATATTAAATAAACAAAATGTACGTTACGCAAACGGCATGTTTTTTCCTCAAAAAACATTGCACAATTGCCCATTAATTTGAAGAAACCAACATTTTTATCAAGTGATCGAAATTTTACCAACGGTCGAACCTAGTACAACTAAAGGGTTTAAAAGGAAAAAATCACACCACTAACCGCATCAGTAATGTACTTACATATATGTAAGTATTTTTTGGGCTTTCTTGCTATAATAGTTTTACAAAGTCTTAATAGTAAGAAAATGAGTTTATGTTTATAATTAAAGTTTATACTAGTTTAATCCACGGCGATGCCGGGCTTGAAAAGCAATAAGGAATTTCTTAAAAGATAATATTCATACACAAAATCATGCAACATCAACACAAAAACATTTTTAAATTCAAGACGTTGAGTTAACAATAATGATGTACTTATTTTTTTATTAAAATAAATCTATATTATGTCTATATTTTAAATTAAAGTTTCTTCTTAGCAGGGAAGTTGCAAAAAAAGATTTTTTAAATATATAAATATCCTCGCAATTATCTAAAATCAATTAAAATTTAGAAAAAAAATCAAAACGATTTGAATATTAAACGATTAGAGAATACCTGTATAAAATTTATCGTTTTGCTTTGGTTTTTTAATTCTTTACCATAAAAAACTCGCCTCTCATTATTTTTGTTTTGCTAAATTTATAAAAAAAAATATTTTATTATAATATTTCAGCCAAAAACAACAACTGTATAAATAAAACAAACAATTTGAAATTTCTAAGATCTAAAAACAAACAAACGATTAAGTGGGTGACCTTCTTCTATAGAAGCCGTTCTCACCGTATCAAATATTTTTAAATTTAATATGAAATGAGTTTAAAAAAAAAATTAAAAACAAAACATTAAAAAGAATATGATAACTAAATATACCAAATTTTATTGGATATTTAAACTATTTAATACATGTAAATTGCGAAAATATTTAAATTGTGTGGAAATATTACCGCAGCGCTCCAAAAACCAACGCTCGTTTAATTAGCTGCTTAAAGAAATTTGAGAAAATTTCAGATTAAAACAAAACGAATACATATTTAAAAAACCGGTTTAAATTATAATTTTTGTTTATTTTTATCAAACACTATATTTCAAATCGACATCTATGAATTTATTTATACATTTGTAAACTCATAGAGAAATTAGAAATTTTTAATATAAATTTTATCCATTTTTTGCATTAATTAAGCTCCGTATCAAGTGTTTACCAGTGTATTAAATTTTATCAATTCGATTTAACGCTAAAAGTTGCATTTGCTACATGTTGCCAACAGATAACGACGAGTGCTTGAATACAAAAAATAAAAGAAATAAAATTGTGTTGGCTCATATTTATTTCGAGAGATTGTTTATTTAACAAGTTGCGTCATAATTAATAAAATACAGAAAAGGCGAGTTCCCATTAAAAAAAATTGCAAGTGATAAGAGCATTAAAATGCGAACTATACCACGTGCTTATGCACGCAAATTTCATAAAATTTGACACAAAAAGAACAATATTGCAAACGACTGTTTAAAAGCGATTCCTGGGGCCTAATTCTGGCAGTCGTGCTCAAGCACTTTCTCGATTCGAAAGCAATTTAATATCTAATTATTTAAGTCAATACTGAACGAAGCGGAATTATTTTTTCATTGTTGTAAAACATTAAATTAAGATTCACAATACCGAAAAAATTATTTCGATTCGTTAAGTACCTATCGACTGAAAGAATTAGAAAAAAATTGCTTTCGAATCGAGAAAACAGTTTAGTACACCTAAAACTGTAATAAATAATGATATCATAACGAAATTTGGCCCGTCACAGTTTTATAGGACTAGAAATGACAATGTAAAATTTCGTGTATATCGGACCATAATTTACTCTAGGTCCCATATAAACACTACTCCCGGAAAACAGTTTAGTACGTCTAAAACCGCAATTAATAATGCTAACAGAATAAAATTTAATACTTCACAGTATTATATGACTAGAAATCACACAAATAATTTTCGTGATGATCGGTCCATGCAATTTAGTGATATTCGGTTCATAATTTACTTTAGATCCCATTTTCTACCGTCTTCCTGATCACAACACTAGCTTCAAGGCAGAAGTTCGTGATATTATATGTAGACGCTTAATTATTCACCTATAGCCAAAGGGCAATTAGGGCGACATCAGTTAATTGGGTCAAGTTCAAGACCTTATTGGACTGTAGGAGGGCCATTACCGAATTTTCCTCGGTCTGTGTGCCGGCCACTCGGGAATAATTAGTAACTCGAATTATTTAACCTGGCAAATGCGAAGCCGTTTGAGGTAACGAAAACGGAATTGAAAACCTTAAGGAATAACGTTCGGGAAACTAAGTCCCCTACTGCCGGGCACCGTTACATCACGTTTGGTTCATCCCACACTGGTTAACCGCCTCCCTATAGGTGGTGGTAGCACTATTCACCTGAATCTACATGTGCTTAAGAAGCGCACAACAAGCCCGGTAAAGGCCTAGGTGTACATCGTATTGATATGAGGTTAAAGCCGTGATGTTTCCTCCTCCTTTCGACCTTAGTGAGGTTATTTTTTTTTTTTTTTTGCTGAAATAATTATTTTATGAATACAAATTCCCCGTGAGTTTTTCCCCCTTTTAAAATTGAATTTTCATTTACATTTACAAAATGGGAGAAGGGAGAAAACTCCCGGGGAATTTTTATTCTTGATTAGGCTAAAATAAAATTTGATCAATCAATAAAAACTGTTTAACAAAAAATAAATGGTTGTTAAAATTAGTGGTCACGCTTTTTTCGCAAACGCTCATGTGCCTATAAAGATGTTAGCTACGATATCTTTGAAACCGTCCACTTAAAATTTTTATAAATTGGAACCCCCAATCAAACTTGACCCAGGGGCAATACCGAGGTGGCTAGAGCCAGCCCGTTG
Source organism: Pollenia labialis (assembly GCA_949318255.1). Taxonomy (NCBI): domain Eukaryota; kingdom Metazoa; phylum Arthropoda; class Insecta; order Diptera; family Polleniidae; genus Pollenia; species Pollenia labialis. The sequence continues at coordinate 51,158,975 of OX439142.1, forward strand.
CGTTGAGATATTTCAGCAAGCTGATGAGTTTCACCCGCGATATCTCCGAGCGTTACTGTAGAAGGTTATTCCCAAATAGGCTTTGTCGTGTTGAATTAAATGCTGGGCAATCACATAGTAGATGAAATACTGTCTCCTCAGTTCCAGGTTCCCTGCAGCTCCGGCAGAATTTATTAAAAGGGAGGCCGAGTCTTAAAGCGTGCTTATCGATCGTCCAGTGACCAGTAAGCACGTATATAAGTCTCGACACGGTTCTCCGATTGAAGTTGAGGAGGGGCTCAGAGGGACCTCTGTCATATGTGGGCAACGTTACCTTTGTAGCCCTGCAGACATCTAGTTTCCTCTATTTATCGTCAGCCATATCCAGATGGTGTCTGAAGATTTCGCTTCTGATAGTTCCCAGGGGTGTTGCGACTGGAGCACCCTGTGAAATATCAAGAGCGGCTCATTTGACATCAAACACAATTCTCAATCGTTTGATTTTAACATTTAAATTCAAATTGATAATGATTTGAAAATAAACATTTGACATCAAATGTTTTATAAATTTACTAGCTGACCCGGTCCACGTTGCTGACCCTAAGTAAACAGTAGTGTTGTATTACCACACGATTTAAATTAAACATTTAACGAAATTTACGGCCTTTAAAATAAAAATCCATGGAATACCTATCATTAAGTTTTTTTTACAAAATAACTTACATATGGTGTAGATATGGTCTCAATCAAAAAAGAAACGCATGTATTTAAGGCAAATTGGAAATTATATTTATTTATTACTTCATCTTAAGGCCAGCGCATAGACAATGTTTTTTGTTTTTTTTTTTATTTGGTGAAAGAGCCGTTTTCTGATTTTAGGTAAATCGGAAAAAGCGGGCGGGGCAAAATTTTCTTTCCGTAAAAACCTAAGTTAAACCATGGCGATCATTTTGAAGAAAAAATCGTCCAAATCGGTCAAGTCGTTTTCCAGTTATGCGCTTAATAGAAAAAGTGGGAAAAAACTTAAAGTTGATTAATACGAAGATTTGAAAGAAAAATTAGTCAACTCGATGGAGCCGTTTTCTGATTTTAGGTAAATCGAAAAAAGTGGGCGTAAAAGTGGGCGGGGCAAAAGTATCCTATGTCCGTCTCCTGGCTCTAAGCTACCTCCCTACCAATTTTCAGCCAAATCTGTTCTGCCGTTCTTGAGTTATAAGTGGTGTAACTAACACGACTTTCTTTTATATATATAGATTGTAAAATTGTTATCTTAAGCGAAAAATAAATATAAACATTAAAAATGGCGATTAGTTATATTTTAACTTCGTGGTTAAATGTCTTTTACAAGTGAACGATTTATTTTTTGTGAAAATAAAAATTATTTGTGAGTAGTTACAATGATAAAGAATACGAATTGAAAAAAGTTAAACCGAGAAAGTGAAGAAATTATAAGTGCTACAATCCTCAAAATAAAATGGAGCCAAGTATTTCGTCTTTCCTAGAATTAGAGGGCGGAAAGAACATTATTTTATCTTTTAGCTACGGTGCCGAATGTTTGTCTCACAGTTTATTTAAATAAATACCGAATTTTAATTAAAAAATAAAATATTTTTATTTATGTTCCAAATTGAATTATAATCCACATTTGAGAAACCTTTAAGAATTACGTTTGAAAGCAAGTTGAAAATAAAGGCTATGATTATAATTATCCCTTTTTGTGGAGAATGCTTTAATTTTCAAGTCATTATCCAACGTTTGATTTCAAATCATTTTCAATTTTAAATCAAACCTCCGTGTTTGTTGGGAAATCATTTTATGTTTATTTTACAACCAATTTATAGGTATGTGGAACTAAGACCACATCAACCAACAAAAATTTGTTCCCCTTACACGGAAAGAATTATTTAAAAAATCACCAGAAAATATGGCTTGAACCAAGAAAATTTTACAAGCCAAAAATTACTTGTTCTAAATATATGTGTGTGGGTTGGTTCAAGCAAAATGTTTCTTTATTTAAGAAAATTTTACTAAATACGAAAAAAATAAATTAAAATCAAAAAATTCTGTACCTAGTTTCATATATTGTTGCACTTGTCAAAACTTCCCTATAACGAATATTGGAGCATATTTGTCATTTATCTTTACTTTAATAACACTTTTTCCGCATTACTCCTTTTAAATTCACGTCGATATTATCAACCAACTTACAAATAACTCTATATCGCAAAATAACAATATAACTCTATATAGGCATGTTGCGGTAATCGGTTCATTTTTAATTATACAGGGTGGCCCAAAATTACCGAAGGGGTAACTTTTTTATAACTTTTTCGTTATAATTTGTTTTTTCTTTTCTTTTCAGTATTTTGTAAAGAAGACTTGGGGAATTCACAATGGAATAGTACTCATTTTGACAACGTGCCCAAATTGTTGAGCTTTATTTTTCAAATCAACGATCCATTGTTTTGACTCAGCGTGCATATCGTCGTTATTTTAATGTGCGGGTTGGACCCTCAGAGTTAACAATAAACTGTCTGGTTGCAAATTTTTTACAACAAGGGGCAGTAAGGAACCTTCCTAGTGCTGGCAGAAGACGAACGGTGCACACGGATGACAATATTGAACTGGTACAGAGGAGAATTCGGGAAGATGGAGAAACATCTACCAGGAAACGTTCGACACAAGTTGGCCTCTCATGAGCGTCACTGCAGAGAATTTTGCGCACAATAGGAATGTTTCCGTACAAGATTCAGCTTGTCCAAAAATTGAAACCGACAGATTACCAGCAACGACTTGATTATGCAGTTTTTTTCCGACAAAAAGCAGAAGAAAAATCATAATTTTATTCATAATTTAATTATGAGCGACGAAGCCCATTTCTAATTAAGTGGGTTCGTTAATAAGCAAAACTGCACGATATGGGCTACGGAAAATCCGAGAGAAGTTCAATAGCGAGAACTACACCCATTTAAGTGTACGGTTTGGTGCGGTGTTTCATCAGAAAGGATAATTGGTCCCAATTTTTTTGAAAATGAACACGGGGTCGCCATTTCCGTCAATGGTTTCTGATATCGGGCAATGTTGGAAAATTTGTTAAGGTCAGCCTTGGAAAACCATCCGCAAGTATGGTTTCAACAAGATGGAGCCACAGCGCACACTGCAAGGAACACAATGGCTGATTTACGGGACATATTTGGTGAACGAATTATTTCGCGTCAAAGTGATTTTAATTAGCCTCCGCGTTCACCGGATTTTACCGCTCCATACTGTTTTCTTTGGGGTTATTTGACAGTAAAAGTCTACATTAGTAAGCCTAGAACCATCCAGCAATTAAAAAGCAATATACCCGACGAAATAAACAACATAACACCTGAAGTTTTGCGAATGGTTATGGAAAATGTGTTGGAAAGAGCACGAATTTGCGAAGCAGAAAATGGCCACCACTTGCGAGATATTATTTTTCATAGCTAAACATAACTAAAAATATTCCCCATTTACATACTGCATTAAAAAAAATAATAATAATAATTATTTCTTAAATAAACAGTTATAACGAATTAAAACCCCTTCGTTAATTTTGGGCAACCCTGTAGCTTCTATATTATATCAGCTGTGATTAATTACTATAATCAACATAAATATTTTTGAATTTCATTTATGAAAACATTCCACATAATATTATATTAAGGGATGATATCGATTACTTCTATTCTGCTTTGACAAAAAGCTTTAGGTTGTAGTTTATTAAACAATTAAACAAAAGAACCACAAATACAATTATCTAAGAGCTTTTATCGTTTCCCAAAAACTTTGATATGATTATCATTTAACAAAAAAAATTAATTAAATATGTACATATTTGATACAGTAGTTTTGACTTAACTACCTTTTGTTTAAGTGCACTTTTGACTTAACTGCACAAATTGAATAATTTTTGTCATTATTGTTAAAAATCCCATACAAATTCCCTTTTAAGTGCACTCTCTATGCCTGCACATTTAAGATAAATGCACACAATTTTGGCATTTTAAAATTATTTTCATACAAAAAATCAAACTTAGCTGCGTTTTGTCTTAACCAGGGCTGTGTAGTCGGAGTCGGAGTTGATATTTTTGTGCCGGAGTCGGAGTCGTATTACCCACAAAAACTCGCGACTCCGACTCCAAAGTTTTTCGGCATAAAAAATTTTAAAAAATTTTTCCAAAATAAAAATTATCTTCTTAAAACACATTTAAAATTTAAATAAATGGTTTATGAATACTGCTCTTATGTGCTGTTTCCAAATGACAGGCGATAAACTGAGTGCTTTTCATATACAGGGGTGTGCTGGAAATCGCAAACGTAAAACGCAAGAATTTTAAAAGTCGTTAAAATCAAATTTTAATAAAATATCAATTTATTAACCAAAACAGTTTTTATTCTTCTTTGAAACACTTCTCTTTAGCTGCACATTTACGCAGGTAACCACAATTGTGTACCTGTACATTAAGGCAGATAAATATAGTTAAGATAACAGCATTTTTGATTTATCTGCACAAAAAATCGTGCAAAGGAGATTGTGCAGCTAAGTCAAAATTACTGTATTCAATTTTTTCCTCCCCCCCCCCCCCCAACAGCCTTTTTTCCAATAATTTTTTTAATAATTAATTATTTTGTCAGTCCCAGTTCTTATGGGATCATTCCTTTAAAATAATGTTTTGTTTCTTTGCTGTTTATTTCAACTAATATTTGTTAGTTACCAATAATAAATTACAACAAAAAAAAACTTGCAGTGAACCTTATCAGTTACTTCTATTTTTAGCCACCGTGCAGTAGATGTACCTGGTATATTAAAGGGAAAAAATTAAAAACTTTTTATGAAAGATAAAATGTGTTTGTTAAAAAATTCTAAAAAGAACAACGAAAAGTAATTAAACTGTTTAAACATATTACATGTATGTATGTATATAATAAATAAATAAAGGAAATTTATTACTTATAAAATATTCCCAATAAAATTTAATCGAAAATATAATAAAAACTGTTTTGTTAATATGATTGATTTGTTAATTAATATTTAGAATTTTGTTTAAAATAAAAATCTTTTTTAAATCTGATCAAATAAAACCAACTTAAATATACATATGTATTTAGGATATTTTTGTTTTAATTTAATCTTTTCTACATTCCTCCCAGATAGTGCACTCATTTTGCAGTTTCAATTCACACTACTAGTGCAACTAGTGCAAAAATATTGCAATCATTTTTTTGATGTTGAGTGATGAATTGAAAATTTGCGGCCTCACTCAGGGATGATAAATGACATTTCCAAAATTGTACTTAATTCAGTAAAAAATTGTACTTTTTCAAATCTTATTGTAATAAAACCCAAAATTATTTTTCAATAGTAAGAATAACTAAAATATGTTAAGGTATTTTTTAAGCTGCATTAGAAATATCGATATCCGTAAATATGCTTTGAGAGCTGAGAATGTCATTATGGATTGCTTGGTGCTACAGCAACGCTTCCAAATTGTGGAAATTTACTTTGAAAAAATAAACCTGTTTGCGGGCACTTTTATCAAAGAATTGTGTTTAGTGAATAAATGTATAAGTAAGTCAATAAGCAAAATTGCTGTATTTGGAGCGAAGACAATTTCAGGAAGTTGGCCTGTTCCCGTGCGATTAAACGCATCTGGACAACTTTTTATGGGGTTATGTTAGGTCATTAGGTTATTGGAAGCCAATATTCAAGCCAAAACTGAAGCCACAGATTTATTAGAAAACGTAGTCCAAAATTGAACAGAATGGACTGAGTAACTTGAAGCCGCGGTGGACATATGCCTGAAATCACATTTAAAAAATAAATGCCATTAAATTATCTATTAGATTATAATAAAGCAATTTTGTTCCTTGCTACTTGGGTGTTTTGCTTGCGCTCTCACTCGGGGGCGGTTGGTACTCGCATTGTTTTTTACACAGTAGCTAAGATCCACCATAGAGAAGGCCCTAGGGCCTTTTTCACAACTGGCACACCACAAACACAATTTTCAAAAAGACTTTAGCAGATAATAATCAACAAAAATTATTTAAGTGGGACACAATCACACTTTGTGCACTTGGGATGTAGCAAAAGGTTTAATAACCACGTACTTCACGTATAGACTTAATGATCCAAATGTACTCATCTAGCGTCAAAGGTCTCAACTCTTATTCATTTGTCTAGCCTACTCCACTTTTTTTTATTCTGAAGAGTTTTAAATACATCTGCTTTAATCTTCTTCTTCTATATATATAAAATATGATGTGTGTATGTATGTAACGTATGGACTCCAAAACCGCTGGGCCGATTTTGATGAAATTTTCAGGGAATCTTCAGAATATTCAAGCGGGTGATACTGTGAAGTCTGATTTTTGATTTTCGGGCGGAGGGGCGTGGCAAAATCCAATTTTCATATTGCACCACCAATGACATCTATATAATTTGGACGATTTTTTCTTTAAAATGATCGCCATGGTCCAACTTAGATTTATACGAAAAGAAAATTTTGACCCGCCAACTTTTACGTCCACTTTTTTCGAAATACAAAAAACCAGAAAACGGCTCCATCGATTTGACAAATGTTTGTATTAATCCATTTCAAGTTTTCATCGAAAGAAAAGTTTACCACGCCTACTTTTACGCCCACTTTTTCTATTAAGCGCATAAATTGAGAACGGCTTGACCGATTTGGACGATTTTTTCTTTAAAATGATCGTCATGGTCCAACTTAGGTTTTTACGGAAAGAAAATTGTGCCCTGCCCGCTTTTTTCGATTTACCTAAAATCAGAAAACGGCTCTTTACACCAAATAAAAAAAAAACAAAAAACATTGTCTATGCGCTGGCCTTAAGATGAAGTAATAAATAAATATAATTTCCAATTTGCCTTAAATACATGCGTTTCTTTTTTGATTGAGCCCATATCTACACTAGGGGTATAACCAAAAAAATACCTATCACGATGGGGTGGCCACTGATGTATATATCAAGAAAACAGTTTTTTGAAATCAATTTCATTTTGTTCAAAAAAAGAGTTTCCGTGTTATTTTAACATAATTTTAACTGTTTGGATGTAGTATAATTGGTGGTATAAGGCTTATTTGTGAAATAGTAAAATAGAACTGAATGTTTTTTGTTTTTACAATAGAGATATTGTATTTTTAATTAACAAAAAAAAATACAAATACTAAACTTCAAAGTGATTTGGGGGGGAACTTTTTTAACGCCCGCGAAAAAGTGACCCCAATTTTTATCATAGATTTTCATGGTCTATATGGCATGGATAGGTATTTTTTGATAATTTAAAAAATTGTTCAAAAGTTATACCCCTAATCTACACCATATGTAAGTTATTTTGTAAAAAAAACTTTATGATAGGTATTCCATGGATTTCTATTTTAAAGGCCATACATTTCGTTAAATGCTCAATTTAAATCGTGTGGTAATACAACACTAATGTTTGCTTAGGGCCAGCAACGTGGACCGGGTCAGCTAGTAAAACATAACAAGAAACGGGTGATATAAAATTCTGTTTCAACTTATTAATATTGTCATCTAAGTGTGTTATTTGAAACTTATAAACTTTGTAGGAAAATATGGTGGCAAAATGATTATATGGGCATAGTTAGTAATTTCACTAAATAAGTAAAATACTTACCGTTCAAAGTTGCACTTTTATTAAGTTTATTGCACTTTGCAATATGTATTTAAAACTCGCCATGAACTTGATTCTATATTAAATCACTTTAAAAATTATTGAAAATTTGTCCAAAATTAACCTTAAATTTAAAAAAAAAACAAAGCCTGTAAACGTGTTTTGAAAACTAAATTCAATTTAAGTACATACATACATACTTACAAATATTTTAAGCTAAAAAGTAAAACTAAATTTTTACAAGTACAGTCCAAAGTTATAATTAAGTAGTTGTTTTTATAAATTGAAATTTTACCTAAAACAAAAACTAGTTTACTTAAAAAAAAACTAAATTTATAATGAACATTTCACAAGTGCATTTAATCATTGTGTTTGAGCTTCACCGAAAACATCACTAATTAACAAATCTATAAAAAAAACACAAAGCCAAATGGTTTAGGGGACAGACAGTCATAGAGAATGAGCACCCAGCATTTGTTGTAGTTATTTTATCTCGATCAAAATTTACACTAAAAAGTTTTTTATTTCTAAGTCAAAGTTAAAATGCTTTTCTTTCAACGACATAATCGTGATGAGTCATTCTCAACATTAACGTAAAATATGAATATGGATCTGTGGAATATTTATTTTGTATATTGATACCCCTTTTCACCTGTGGTGAGGGTATACAAATATAAGTTTTTCATTCCGTTTGAAATTTCTACAATATCGATCTAAGACCCTTTAAAGTATATAGATTCTGGGTCATCATGAGTAGCGAAGTAGATTTAACGATGTCTGTCTGACCATCTGTGCTTAAATCCGTGTGAATGTTGAAATGGGCTTTTCGAAGACCGCAATAATGATAGGCACTTTGTTGTTTTATTTTTATGTTACAAATAATCCGTTAAAGTTTTTGAAGTTCAGCCTGATCGGTCCCTCTTGTTTTACCGATATATTTCTTGTAATTATTTTTAAAATTTATTTTTCTGTATATCTGGAGAACGACAAGAGCCTACGTTTTAAAATAAGGTACAAGCATCTTGGTTTTCAATTTGCAACATGTGGCGAGATTGGAGAACTGGGCGTGTCACTTCCCATACAAAGACATTATAAAATTAGGTACAAGTATATTGGTTATCAATACTCAACATCCGGAAAAATGTAAGGGGGATTAGAGAAATGGGTATGGCACAAAATAGATTTATTATTATATCTAAAGTACGGTAAGAGGAAAATCATCCAAATTTGGTACACATAACTGAGCTATCAACATGCAAAATAAATTGCTCTATATCTGAGAACGGTAGGAGAAAAAGGATCCACATTTTTAAAATTTAGTACAGCCAGCTTCGATACCAAGCTCACTGGTTAAACCACACCTTTTCTAATTGATACTCAGAAAGCGTCAATTATTATTCAGAAAGCGTCAATTGTTATTCAGAATAGTCAGTTGTAACTCAGAAAGCGTCAATTGTAATTCAGATTAGTCAATTCACTGAACCAAACATCCAATGAAAATGTACGTTAAGCAAACGAATTACCATTATTAAAATATTTTCGTTGGCTCAACGAATTATATGTTAATATAATGAACATTTTATTTTCATTGGGTTTTATTTTCATTATATTAAAGAATAATTCGTTGATTCGTTATAGTTTTAATCCACCAGATCTCTGTTCGTACCACCCTAATGCCAGAATATTAAAGCTCGCAAGAAACTATTAAATTTTTGCTAAGAAAGGATTTCTATAATTCCTGCAGAACAGCCGGCAGTCTGGGATTTTATCAGAGGCAGTGCAAGCCATAAATTATTAAAATCTGTCTACAACTTTTGACTTATTCAGGTCGGTCATAAATGTTATAGGGCGACTTCTGGGCAGTTATGGGACTTTTTCTTCAATATATTTTAAGTCTGTGTTAAAAATTTTGTATGGGACCCCCTGAAGAAATAGAGAGAGCGGGTAGGTATGTTAGAAACAAATGATCAAGATGAACAATAAAATGGGATTGGTCATACATTTGACCCGTCTAGGTGCATCTTACGCGCTGCAGGGGCCAAATTTAAGAATTTCAACCATACAAATAAGGCGGTTTAATACTATTTTTATCGAAACCTTGCAAAAATACTTCATATAAAAGGGCGCACTTTTTTCCTTGTAAAGTGGTACGCATTTATATACTTATATATATATGGTTTTATTTTCTTTATACTAACAAAAATATGCTACTTTTAGTTACTAATAATAAATGAATTCAAACACAAAAAACTTTTAACATTTTAAAATGTAACGACCGTTGCTTAAAAAAAAGTTTTTTTTGTAACTAATTTCTTTGGTTTGAAAATAAATATATTCCTTAAACAAAACATTTCAAAGAATTTAATCAGATATTTTACTTGACATATCCTGCGCAAAATTTTACAATACATGATGTGTGTTTCCGACATTTGAAAACAGCACATTTATAAAGTAACAACCGTAACTTTTAAATAGTCAAAAAAAGTATTGAAATTACATTTTTTATGAATTCTTTCGGTTGCTGCCCTTGCTTGAACATTCGTTAGTCCAAAAGCAATCCTCGTGGCATATTTGGATAGGTTGGAATTTTATTTAAAAAAAATCTCCGAAAATCGGTAACGCCCGTTACTTTGGAAACACTCATATATAAATATGTAATTTATGTAAATGTATTTTTTTATGTAAATAACTTCCTGGTCTTACCGAACCATGGTATAGGGTATATAAGCGTTTAAAAAAGGAAGTTAAAATTAAAAATGGAAGATTTGTTGTATAAGGAAACTTTATTTAAGCCAAATAATATATTTGTTATACCTAAAGAAAGCAAATCAATCGTCAACTGAGGCGGTTGTTGTCCAAATCAAAGCGTTTGACGGTCGTCGAGTTGGTTGAAGAAAAATCAAAAGATTTTAATATTTTCATGTTGACTACAAAGTCTTTCAATTCGATTGTACTGTGTGTGCTCGAGTCTCTTGATCAGCTGTCAAAATTAATGTTTGAAGTTTTCTTTTGTAAAAAAAAGTTAAGTATTTTAAAAATTGTCTTTTATTTCATTAAATTTTAAAATTAGTTTAAAACCAATTCAGTTGATGAAGTGTGTAGCCGTCAAGCATCAATTCAACTGAAAGACTCAGTTGACAATTGAATTGAAACGTGTATGGGGCGCATAAACGATCTTTTTGTATGCTCTTTTTCGAAAAATATAACTAACTATCAATGCCAGTAAAATCTAAATTAATATTTAAGTACGCAATGGCTGTCGCACTAGCACTGACGTCATAATATCGTTTACTGCATCTTTATTGTTTGTTAAAAATATTTAAAAGCCAAATGGCCGCGGCGGTTAGAAGTCTTGATAAAAAAATCGTTTGAAGATGTATAGAAATAAAGTCAAAACCCCAACTACATTTATTTATTTATTACATTTCATATAATGTGTCATCAATCGATTAACAGTTTTTTTTAATACAGTCATCTTAGAAGTATCGTGTAATTAGAGTATTGAGATCATTTAATAGGAAATCTAAATATATCGCAAATACGACGACCAATAAAATATTAGTTTTAGTTTTTCCAAATTGAAAAACATGTGTATGTACCCAGCAAACAATTTCCATCGCCGAATCATCGCCCGCGAATCGCCGGCAAGTTGTCTAACATCGCTGCGATGCACCGCGTGGAAGCTAAATGCGATTCGCCAGAGGATTTTGCAATCTGGCGTTACATTAAAAAAAGTAGACTTTTCGCTGAAAATACCCATATTTACCTTAAAACGAGCAAAGATTTATAAATTTTATAGCATGAAAAATAAATCTGTATTAGTCCAAAGTTTACTAAAATAGGTTTTATATTATTCAGTTTTGTAATGCATGTCAAAATCCACTTCCGTTTTTTTAACGTCACGCCAGCGCAGATTTTTGTTTATATCTGCAAATCCTTAGCGTCGATAACTGTAATGTTTTTTCTGAATATAGTGCTACTTCATTACTTTGTATATATAAAAACCCTTTTTACAAATTTGACTTCTTCATTTAATTTTTTTACATTTTGTGGTACAAATATCACTACACGTCAAATGCCATCGATACTGCAAAAAATATACACTAGAGCTAAATTGGTTAAATCCGATTTGCGTTTTTAAGATTTCGATTTGCGTCGCTACGAACGGTTGGATTTTTTCACCTAGGTCATAATCATATGTGAACAGGGCTGCCAAATTCGACGATTTATCGTCATTTTGACGATTTTTTGTTCCGGAATTAGCAAAGTGCCGATGATTTTTCTGTCTCCAAATTCTGAATTAAACACTACACGTTCGTTTTTTAATCTTAGAATGTTTAACAGCCGTACCTTAACAAGAGCGGAAGGCGGAACGTTTTCTTTCGCTTAGCTTTTACGCTAATGTGTCATACCAAAGCAAGGACGTCAACGTTGTTTCACGACAAGTAGTGATAGCGTTTTTGTTTTATAAAACCCACAAATTATAAAAAAAAAATACAGATATAAACGCTAGATTGACAAACAATAGCTAAATTGCCATTATTAATTAACAATAGCGGCAAACTTCACTATTAAACGAGCTGTCAAAATAGGTTCTTCCAATTGCAAGAAAATCTTGAAATGATTATTTACAGACTATAAAAACCGCAATGTTACACGACTCTCTGTATAAATCATATTTTCAACAAACATTTCACGGGTAGTAAGATAATGTCTACATTTCGCTGTGCTTTGCAAGAATTTTATTCGTGTTACAGTTTTTCCCGTGTGAGGAATCATCGACGATCAAATATACTCTCCATGAGATTCCCTGCTAGCTGGGTATGAAGTAACTATGTTTTTGTTTGAATGTTTTTTTTACAAAAATCAAACGAAAATTGTTTAAAACAATTAAATTTTAAGTTGTCCGATTTTTTTTGACGATTTTTCGAAACGTAAAAGACGATTTTTTTATTTTTTCTCAGGATATTTACGATTTCTTCACATATTTATCTGGCAGCCCTGTAGGTGAAGAATTTTTCCATTTGCGTGTTAAAAGGCGAACTCCCATTTAATTATGTTAGGTTAGTAATTCCAAGGAAATAAGAAGTTGTGTAGAAAAATGACTGCAAGGAAAAGAAAATGCATTAGTTTGGAACTAAAATTGGACGCAATAAAACGTTTCCAGTCGGGTTAAAAGGCTGTTGATTTAGACAATTTGTTTTTGCTTTCAATGAAATTTTTGTGCGTTGCGTTGTATTCAACGGAATAAGGCCCTTAATGTTTTAGTGAATATAAATAAAATAAATTAATTTTTGTTGTTTTTATAAAAATTTATTTTTTCTTATGTATTTATTTTCTTTTGCTTAAATAAATATAATTAAACGTAACCATATCACTTTTTTTATCATAAAATCTCTGATTTGTAAAATTTAAATATTTGGCAATTTTGTTAAATGTTCGGGACGATTTTGACGTATTTTGCTAAAACTTTTTACGATTTTTTGAGAAACAAGTTAGAGTACTATGTTCGGCTGTGCCGAATCTTTGATACCCTCCACCAAGAAACAAAGTAATTTTATTTATTTTTAATTATCAATCACGAACCTTTTTACGATACAACGGCTGCTACAAAATGCAGCCAAAGGAAAGTGAATTATGGACCGATCATCACGAAATTTCACAGCGTCATTTCAAGCTTTTTAAAACTGTGACTTACCAATTTCTATTATTATAGCATTATTAATTATGGTTTTAGGCGTACTAAACTGTTTTCCTGTAGTAGGGTTTATATGGGGCCTAAGGTAAATTAAGGACCGATCATCACGAAATTTTACAGCGTGATTTTCAGTCGAATAAAAAATCTAATCTCATTCCGTGCCTTGTTCCACCATTTATGTTATTTTTTGTAACAAAATTATCAATTTTTTAAGGTGGTGGTTCCACCGATTTTTCTGGATTTCAATCCCAAACTGCTTAGGATATCTACAAGCAATTTGACACCAAGTTTGTTAATTTCTTTTGAGTTGTACGAAAGTTAGCTTGTTTTCAACAGACGGACACGGCTAAATCGACTTAGAATTACTCAAGGAGCTAGAATATATATACTTTATGGGGTATGACTTTTGTGCTTGTTTTAAAATTGAACAATCTACTCAAAACCACTTTTGTGAATTAGGTTAAGTCGCTCAAATTTACTTGTCGCGTGAAAATCTTAAAGTCAATAGCAAACTTTATCGCCTCAAACATTAAAAAAATTATAAAGCAAATATTCTGTATAAGAAATGGAGTTTCTGAGAGTACATTTTGTAATTGTTTACAAAAATATTAAAAGTTATGGCAGCACTGATATACATAAATAAGCAAAATATTAAAAAAATTTTAAAAGAGTTTACCGGATGTTTCATTTTGTTTATTTATTAATGTCATTAAATGTAATTATTTTACTTTTAATGCCCAATCTGAAAAGTAATCATTATTTAATTAGAAAAGCATTAAAAAAGAAATTATGTAAAATAGCATAACATTTAAATGAGCGAAAAATACCTCGTCATTTAATTTCAATTAGCTAGAATCATTATGATTAAGTTTCCCATTAACTCAATTTGAATTGTCTTTTTATATGAAAAGTATTTAACCGAATTTGTTTATTCCAGGAATAACGCACACATTTACAAACTAAATTACATCAACATCTATCGAATACAATTATGTATCCAATAGTTTTATTAAATGAATATTCTTGGAATTTGTTTCTTTATCTTTAATTAAAATAAACATTGTAATACCAAAATTCCAGAATTTTTATCCTAAAAGAAAAATTCCAATAATTTTTTATGTTTTTTAAAATATGCGATACCGAGGTGGCTAGAGCCAGCCCTTTGCGTTGAGATATTTCAGCAAGTTGCCGAGTTTCACCCGCGATATCTCCGAGAGTCCGAGAGGGAGGCCGATTCTCATAGCGTGCTTACTAATCGTTCAGTGACCAGTAAGCACGAATGTATATGATTCTTGACACGTCTCTCCGATTGAAGTTGAGAAATCGCTCAGAGCGACCTACATATGTCATACATATGTGGGTCACGTTACTCTGGTAGCCCTGCAATAATAAAATTATGAATTTTTTTGATGTACTCTAAGGTGTTTTGGAAAAAAAGTTGAAGCAGCCACCCTCTAATTTTAAAGGTTGAAAAGAATTCGGGAAAAAAAATTTTTAATTTTTTGCCACGCCTCTGGACACCGCCCTTTTAGTTTTTTGTATACTGCGTAGCCAATTAAAGTCCGATCATAACATATTGCATATCGTTATGTATGGCTTGGCTATGGCTTCATTTTTGCCTTTATATTTATATATGTATATATGTTCTCATCGATCCTATGAGGAGCATAGGGCCTCCATTTTTGCCTTTGGTGACTATTTAAACCGACATAGTGAAGCCATTAATAATGATATGCGATAAAATAACATTGGACTTTAAACGGCGGCGCTATAAATAAAAAACCAAAGGTTCAATGTAGTATATATAAGTAAAGAAAAGTGGGCCTTATTTTGGGGCGTGGTATAAAAGTGAGTACATTAAAAGCTAGAAGTACAAAGTTGTAGAAGAGCTTTCTTGTCATGTGCAAAAGTTGGACATTAGGCATTCTACACGTTTGCTGTGTAACTTGTCAATATAATTTTACACTTCCACTTTTTGGACAAATGCATAAACGCATTTAATGCTTGTAGTGGACCTGCAGCTTTCGCCATTTTACTTTGCACCATAGTGGTAAAATGTTCTCTCATTGAAAAATCTTGTATGCATTTGTACGTTTTGAGATTTTTCGGTAATAATAAGAAAAATTTGGCTTAAAATTCTGTAATTTTCTTTTTTTTTCAAAACAAAGCAATTAGGACTTGACAGAACACACATTCAACATATTAAAGTGACATAGTAAATACTTGATAAAACATAAATAAAAAGCAAAAGAGCAAACATCCAACTAAATGGCGACATGTGTAGCTATACGAGTAAAACACCACTAAAAGGGTCAAACAGAAAACATGTCAATAGTAAAATTCATACAGTGGCTCAAACGTATAATTGGACACTAAGTATGAGATTCTCAATATAAATAATTTCTAAAAAACTTTGAAACAGAGTTTTAGATTATTAAAACGTCTTTAACACATTGTATAATACTTACGACCAATTTCACCAAGTTCAGTTTTAATTAACTATCAGTTGTAAATGTCATAAACATACTGTTAACTGGAAGTTAAAGTAATTTTAAGTTTAAGCTGAACTTGGTGAAATCGGCAGTTAGCATGTTTTTATGCAAAACTATTTCCAAATAAAGAAACAAAACTAGAAAATTACATGTCAAACACATAATTGGATATTCTAAACTTCAGGGCATCGACTGCACCGGATTGCTGCACAATTTCAAAGTAATGTTGTTCCACTCACGTCTTATTCCCTTCCTCAACTGGTCGGCTGTATTGAAAGTGGATTTAGAGAGCTTACGGACAAGTTCTTCCCAAACATGCCCAATGATGTTGAGATTTAGGGACTGTAGCAGTATTTGCTGTAATTTTTAAAAATTAAAAATGGTTTATGGTCCTGATAGAAAGCAAATACGTGCGATATGTTTAGTTTATCGGCACTTTGCTTCAAATTTTGTTTCAAAATGTCCAAATATGGTTAAAACGGATTTGCAGAAAGATGATTGTGGCGCGGCCACTCGTGCTAAAAAAAGAAGGATTTACATCGGCCCTATATCAGTAAAAAAAATTATAACATTGCACGAGTGAAATTTTTTAAGGACTACTTGTTAATGGATTCTGACTTTTGAAACACGGTTATTTTGCAAAATTTAATTTTATCCTTTTAACTTTCAACCTTTTCACCTATTTTATAGGAAATCTTTACTAATAAAACCTGCATGGATCAAATGGAAAGCAGTACTTTTGGCGTATGTCAAATACTAAGTTTTTGCCTAATAACACTCGGGCTACGGTCATGCATAGCGGAGGGTCGGCGATGGTGTAGGCATGTGTTCCCAGTGCAGGAGTATTGACCATTTATTTTATAGAGGGTAAAATAAATCGATTCAAATAATTGGACATTAAATATGAACCAAAGTGAGAGTTAATCAAACATATTAGACACATTTGCTTTTCATCAAGACCACGAACCGCTTCACATTATGCGAAACTGTGGCGCATTCATAATTGTCCAAAATTGCAAATACCGTCACAGTCCCTAAATCTTAACATTATTGAGCATGTTTGGAAAGAACTTTCCCGTTAGCTTTATAAATCCACTTTTAACACAGTTGAGCAGTTAAAGCAGTCGATGGCCCTTACTAAAACTGTATCTACTTAATATACATATGTTAAATTTTGCCTTTCTTTATTTTGAAAATGGTTTTGCATAAAACATGCTAAAGGTAGAAGAACATAACACGCGTCCATTCGTCGACGTTTTTCGAGCGTTTAAAAACTTTAGCGCATGAAAAATTGCAAGTTACCTAGCATTTACACGTGAAAGTAATTTCATGAAAGTCGCAATACACTCACACTTTTTCACTAACACATTTACATTTTTTTACTTTCAGCCCAACTTTCAGCTTGCTTTCAATGAAAATTTCAAGAAAGCGATTTTTTGACAATTTCATGAAAACAAATGACAATAAACTAAGCAGTGTTGCCTATTTAAAATTTGCATTTGAAATTTCAGGATTGTGTTAAATTATAGTTACAAAAGCAGCATGTTTTGGACGTATATATAAAGAATTTTAATATATTTTTTTAACTACAATTATTTGAAACACAACTATTCTAATTAAAATGGATAAATATAAGGAAAATAAATAAAAATAAATATTAATTGGAACGTCTTGGCAACTCTGAAATTACAAATAAGAAAAACAATAAAAATGGAGGCAAAATTAAGCAATAAACAAATTATTAAATTAATAAATTTGTACCGATCCCACCCCATTTTGTGGGATATGAACCACAAATCCTACAGAAGGAACGACATTAAAAAAAAATCGTATGAAGCTATTATAAAAATTATTAAAATCCTTGTCGTCGTCTTCCCACAGTAGGTCTCTCAGTAAATTCGCTTCCACATCGAATTCACATCTTTTTATTAATAATGGCTTAACCCACTGCCTCCTATTTACTGATTTTTTTATTTTCATATCTTTTTTTTTGTTTTGGTTTTCAATTTCTAGTTTTTTTAGTTCTAAAACTAAAACAATTTTTGCCACTTTGCGCTTTGACGACATTTTTCAAATGAACTTTCACTTTCCTGTGTAATCGAACAAGAAATTTTCAAGAAAGTCGTCTATTTCATTGAAATTTTTACTTATAATACATATACAGAAATTTCATGAAAGAACTTTCATGTGTAAAGGCAGTGTTACACAACACGCGTTACAAAAGCCGTTCCTGTCAGCTGTTTTTTATTTGTTTGGTTATTTGTGCATTGAAAACGGATTCAAAAGTATATCAAGATTTATTTATTTTATTTAATTTATTCTTTTTATATAAATATTGTATGCTTTTAAAGCTCTACAATAAATTTTCCTTTCACGATTCGCAAATTTGTTAAATTTTTGTTTTTATTGTCAGCTGATTACTTGTCAAAAATACACAACGCGTTAAAAAGTTCAAAGTTAACCAACTTTCTGGCGTTAACGCGTCAAAATATTTTGCATGTAGCTTGTTCTATTAAAATACACTAGTTTAACTTTTTTTGACAGAAGTCTACAGAGGGCGCGCGCACTAACGCGTGGTATGTACTTCTACCTTAAGTGTTATACATTGTTTTAAAGGTTTTTTAAAAATCTACAATTCTGTATCAAAGTTCTTTAGATTTTTTTTCATTTACGTGAAAAAACAGCATTTGAGCCACTGTAATTTGTCCAACAACTGAAAAGAAAAAGAATATATTGGATAAAAACTATTATAACTTACAGTTATTGGCAGGTTTCCTAGCTGCATAAATAACATACATATGTATGTAAATAAAAAATAGTTGAAAGAACATTATTCCATTAGACCTAAAACGGTTATTGAATTAAAAAATATAGGGAAGAAATAAGGAAATTATTTCTTGATTATTAATACTTAAGTTTGTAAGGCTTCCGAATGGTTAAAATGAGGAAAGGAACGTAGTTGTTGTTTTGGTGAATGTTCTCTCGTAAGTTCCTTAAAATTATTTATGTATGCACATTAGACCGACTCAAAAAAAAACTTGTTGATGTACCCCCATAAAAACTAACTTTGACATGTTTTATGAAGATTCCCAAAATATTTTTGCTCTAGCCATAATCTTTCGTGAGCTAAACCGCGTCAAAAAATATGGTATTTTTCATTAATATAAAACTTGGTACATTTTTTTTTGTCCAATTAGTAGCCAAATATAATAGACATTTAGGAATTCTTTGATTCTTTGCATTAAAACCTTTTAAAAATCTCACCACAGACTCGAGATGTTTATGTCAGTTGTTTAATGCTTTTCAATTCGATTTTAATATAAATTTTAATAACTTAACCATTTTTATTCCGATTTTCATTTCGAATACGTCTCACAGTGGTATTTTTTTGGCAAAAAGTCTATTTTTTAGAAATCTTATGATACAATTCTGTAGAGAAATGTTTTAAAGCTACTATTAAATTAACCCGTTCATGACCAACATTTTTTAGAGGACATTTAAAAAAGATAATTTTTGACCCTTTATTGACGCGGTTTACCTCACGGGAGATTATAGCTAGAGCCAAGATATTATGGGAATCATCTTAAAAATTGTCAAAGTTTTTTCAGGGGGTACAACTTTAACTTTTGTTCCCCATATAAGGTGAGTCGGTCATATTTACATATATATGTACATACATATGTACATATCTGTGTCATTTTGACAAAACATCTTAAGTCGAGATAAGATAGCAAAAAAAGTTTAAAAAAAAACTCGGCGAAAAAAATCATTTTTATCAAATAATTAAATAAACCGGAATTAAAGAAAAATTTCGTTTATTATACAAAATTTTGAAATCGTAAACAAAAATGTTTTTTGAAGGCAAATTCGTATAGTTAACAGCATTATTTCAACTTTTTTAATTTGACTTAAGATGTTTTGTCAAAAGGCCACAGATATGCATTTATTTATGTCTATATCAACATTTCCAACGTAAAATGCAGACATCGCCTTAAAGGAACTTCTGTATACATACATAAAATTAAATTAACAAATTTTCCTAATTAAAATAATTTAAGAATACATAAGTTGAGTTTATTATCAAACGTATGTAGGTATAGTACATATTAAAATTCATTTATTTTCTTCTTTTTTTCATTTCGCCTTGAATCCATTACTACAAATTGTAAAAACTTTTGAATTTTTAATTAAAATAATTTCCAATGAATTTATAATAAAATACAGTTTTGATTTGTTTCTCTGTTTTACAGATTGCGGCAAAAAAAAAAGAAGAGTAGAAATGTTTAAAATAGCCAAACCGCCAATGAGTCAAAGTGCTGGACAACATCAACAGCAGCAGCTACAGCAACGAACACCTAAAACCACGCCTCTAGTCGACGACTATGAAATTTCTAACACGGTTTTAGGTCTGGGTATAAATGGCAAAGTTGTTGAATGTACAAATCGTAAAACAAATCAAAAATATGCATTAAAGGTATGTATTTATAAATAAAATCGTACATTCATCAATATTTACAAATTAAATAAATCAGAAGCATTTTGTTAAATATAAAGGGTGTGTTTTTTAACCGACAACATTAGTTATTAATCAAAATTATTTTTCAAGATCAATACATTGCAGTAACATTTGAAAATTATTTCGGGCATATGGGCACAGCGGCATATATCGCTAACTAAAGCTTCTCCACATAGACGGTCTTCGGTCGGCCGCAAAGCCCAATTTAGAAACTTTAGAAAAATATCTGTGCTTCCGGCCGAAGAAGCTTTTATAAGTGAAGCCGGTGCCTATTATACCATAGAGAACTAAATCTTTTCGTCCGGCAAAAAACCGACTATGCATAGAGGCTTAACCTAACGATTCGGGATTTTAACTTCGGAATTTAGGATTTCGGGATTTAAATGAATACATATCAGAGAGCTGCAAGGAGTATGATCGAGCCGACTCAATCACTTCAGCTAAAAATTCAGTATAAATCAAAAAAGTATTCTACAGTTTTGTTCTTGTTCAAACGTCAACACGAACCAAAAAATTCAGTAAGATGTATGAATCGATAGCAAAATTATGATTGTATTTGCTTATTTAAAAGCGATGCATCTGTTTATGAACAACAGCTTACTTGTACTCGGGTTTCGGCCAGTGCTGCCAGAACTTTTAGAGGAAAAATCAGCAAAAACCCATAATTTTTTATCAAAAAATCTGCAAAATCTGCGTCAAGGTTTTATTTTAAAAATCTTCAATAAACCTTCAAAATACATTTATTGCATTTTTTATGTAGTTTATTTAGAAAAAGATATTACAATTAATTTCAAAATATGTTCCCGAATTTAAAATCGATGGTAGTTTAAAATGTGATTCTGGTAAATATGAGTGGTCCTCGAAGTATGAGGTATAAAAAAGGAAATATTTTTTTTGAACTTTCAACACTGAAAAGTTATAAAAATTTGTTCGATTTTATGAACATGGCTAATAATTTATGGATATTATTACATTAAGGGCCATTATTACAACTTGCCAATAGTTAAAAGTCGGATTTTGTCGGACCGATAAATAGCTTTGCATTATAAAACCTTCAGTTATTATGTTTTCATCTATTAAATATTATTATTATTGAAAATAACAGCAATAAAAATGGAATTTGTAATAATTCAAAGCTATTTATCGGTCCAACAAAATCCGACTTTTAACTATTGGCAAGTTGTAATAATGGCCCTAAAAATATCTATCCAAATTTAATTACTCAGGCTGAATAAGGATTAGTCACATCTTTGTTAATTTAAACAACAAATTAAAAGTTAATTGCGGGATGACTTAAGTCCCGCGATATTAATGTGTCAAGACAATGCGAATTTTTAATTTTTAAGTTATCTTTTGTGAATAATTTTTCTACTAATGAATCTATTTCCACATGGTTCTTCCATGAATTGTTGATATTCTATATTTATTTATCAATGCAAGAAGTGGAAATAGTACAATCATGACAATGTAAATAAGTTTCCACCGAGCTAAAAAATCTGCAATGTTAAACCAAAAATCTGCAAATCTGCATTTTGACAATTTTGGGGAAAAAATCTTCAAAATGCAGATAAATCTGCACTTCTGGCATCGCTGGTTTCGGCTCGGTGATTCGAACATGATTTTATTGTAATCAGTTGCAACCACCACTCGAACTTTATGATTCAATCGTTTTTGTTCAACAACAAGAAATTACTTAAATGCAAAAAGCTCGTTTCAAACAGTCAGTTTGAATTCTTGTACTCGCAACGAACATAAATGTATATATTTCTTTGGTATGATAGAAGTAAAATTCATGTTATAAGCTCGAGCCACTTGTTTAAATACACATTGTGATTTATTTATATAAGCAATATAAAGCTCATGTTATTGTGAGCGTTGCGTGTTGTTCTTAGTAGTACTGTTCCTTTTATAGTTATAAATTATATTTTGTTATATAATACTACTTGTATTGAACATGGGGTTTCACATTTTGGTATAAAAAAAATGTTTTCTTATTATTAATTTTTTTTTAATATCTCCAAAAATTTCTTTGAATTTGATTATATGCCTAAAAAATAATAATACATGTATGTAAATAAATTCAGACAACTTTTTCGCAAATTTAATTTTCATATAAATTTAGCTTGGGTTAAGATTTTTTAACATTTTTTTTACTATATTCATATTTCCTAAAAATGTATGCACACAATATGAAAAAACAATATGGGCTTACATACATTCATTCAAACATTTGTATTTTTTGAACCAATAATGTTGCGACTGATACATACATATGTATAATGCTCAAACGAGAACGAAACTGTAGAATACATGAATGGTTTGTACTTAAATTTTCGCGTTAATGATTGAAACGACTCCATCATACATGTTGCAGCTAAATGAACATAATATCGCATTTGAAAACGAATATTGCAAGAATGATGCGAACACCGCTTCGTTTCCTTGCAGTGATCTGCAGTCATACCAAAAAAAAAATTACAAACGTTCATGTTCGATGCGAGTACAAGAATTCAAACTGATTGTTTGAAATGAACTCGTTACTCCAAAATCATTTTTGTTGTTGAACAAAAACCGTTTGAATTATAACAATTCAGAGTAAATGATTGAATATACTCCAAATTTTAGTATTCGTTGCAGTTCTCTGATACATATACCAATAAGTAAAAAGAAACATGGTTTTAATAGATCTTACAGCTATTGATTTTTACTATTTTATTGAATAACGCCAACAGCAGCAATATTTTCTGCAGTACAAGCTGAACGAGCATGCACTGGTGTTTTCACATCAGAGAACTGCAACGAATACTAAAATTTGGAGTATATTCAATCATTTACTCTGAATTGTTATAATTCAAACCGTTTTTGTTCAACAACAAAAATGATTTTGGAGTAACGAGCTCATTTCAAACAATCAGTTTGAATTCTTGTACTCGCATCGAACATGAACGTTTGTAATTTTTTTTTTTTGGTATGACTGCAGATCACTGCAAGGAAACAAAGCGCTGTTCGCATCATTCTTGCAATATTCGTTTTCAAATGCGATATTATGTTCATTTAGCTGCAACATGTATGATGGAGTCGTTTCAATCATTACCGCGAAAATTTAAGTACAAACCATTCATGTATTCTACAGTTTCGTTCTCGTTTGAGCATTATACATATGTATGTATGCATCAGTCGCAACATTATTTGTTCAAAAAATACAAATGTTTGAATGAATGTATGTAAGCCCATATTGTTTTTTCATATTGTGTACATACATTTTTAGGAAATATGTATATGTATAGTGAAAAAAATGTTAAAAAATCGTAACCCAAGCTAAATTTATTTGAAAATTAAATTTGCGAAAAAGTTGTCTGTATGTATTTAGATACATGTATTATTATTTTTTAGGTATACATATAATCAAATTCAATTATATGTTTGAAATTTTTAAATTGTACTTCAGTACTTTTGCAATGCTAATAGTACTGAAAAAAGTACAATTGTACTGACTTTATCATCCCTGGGTTGAGTTATTTGTTATTCTCTGTATCAAGGCCCATTGAAAAGGTCTGTGCAAGAAGCCCGATGATCATTGTTTATGTTCTTTTTAGTTGTCAAAAGTTGTTTGCATGTGCATGTATACGTTTATGGTATGCCACACATACACGTTTTTTCCTTTTGCTTTGTATATGTGGTAGTAAATTTTTGACAACTAAAAAGAATTGTATTTTGTTTTTGTACAAGTAAGCAGACCTGATAGATGGGCCTTGCTCTGTATAAACGTATTTTGACAGGGTTACCGTAAGACATTTTGAAAAATAAAGTCGCGTAAAAACGTCGTTTAAGAAAATAAAAGTCGGAAACTTTTTTAATGACTTATAAGACCCCTTTCACACTCGGCAAGTTACTTGCGCAAGTCTCTTGCGCAACTCTTGGTTTGTAGACGTCAGCGGTAAGGTCGGGGTAAGGAAAAAAATATTTAGTACAGACTTTGTTGTACTCGGCAAGTTAGTTGCGCAATAGTCTGAAAGGGGTCTAATGAAGATCTGTGTTTCTATTTTTTACTTTGACATTTCATGAAAATATTATAAATTAAATACGGGGATAGCTTTTTAAAAGCGTTTTAATTTATATTGCAGACATACGTACAAAGATAGGTGAATAGTGCCGTTCTATTAAAATGTATACGTTTTTATTGTACAACCAGTGATGCCAGGAGAAATTTAAGAAAATCCCTACGTGTCTTAACAAAAAATCCCTTTTTTCCCTACAAACAAAAAAAATGTCCCTACACTTTTCCCTACGTTAAAAATCTATTGTTTTTAGCAACAGGCAAACAAATATATATTTTGTAAACATTTTGTAAATATTATAATAAAATATTGAAATAAAATCATTCAAACAGGTGTGATTTCAGACCAACGTGTCTCAGTTAATGAATGGCGTTATTAAATGATTTATTAACAAGAAAAAAAATCAAAATAAATATGTAAATGCCATTTTGCTCTTTTTGGCAGAAACGCCTCTATATATCCTTTAACCTAGAGACAAAACATAGTCAAACTTAGTATTTGATTTCCTCATCCTTTTAAGAGCTTAATAATTTTCAAGAATACTTATTTTAAATATTTTTTAATATGTATAAGTACCTAATAATTTTTAGCAAACTTGGTACCAAATAAAAGAGAAGGCTCTGTAAAATTTAAACAATTTATTTTCTTCAGGGGAACTGAAGAAAAATATAAGCAAAATTTCCTTATAAAATTAAATCCTTCGTTGTCCTTAAAAATGTTCATTAAAAATTCGAAATTGTATATTTTAATTTCTCTTGGCTTAGATGGTGTGATTGTTTTTTTTTATAAATTTCTATGTAGAAATTGCAAATTTTATATATTCGCTTTTAATATTAGCATTCGTTTTAGCGAATGTGAGTGCGAATACAAATGGCAAAAATAATAGAATAGTTCGCAAATGCGAATAAATGTCGCCCCATTATTACATATCGTTACTTTAATATAGAAAAGCCCTAACTAATATTTTCCTTACTTTACAGGAGAAGGAAAAAACTTAATAAAAATTATAGTAAATTACTTAGAGAATTGAACAAAAAACTGCGTTTAAAAAAAATCGGGACTGCAAGACTATAATTTTTATTAAGTTGTTTCCTTCTCCTGTAAAGTAAGGAAAACATTAGTTAGGGCTTTTCTATATTAAAGTAACGATATATATTCCTACATTTGCCTTTAAATAAAATATCTGTAATTTTTTCCCTACGCTTGAAATTTTCAGAAAAAATCCATACAAAAAGGGAAAATTTCCTACTGTTGGCATCACTGTGTACAACGCACAGGTTCTCTCGGAAGTAAATGACAAGTGGTCGAATTTCGGCCACCAGGCGATCCTAGTATACTTATGTAACTAAATATATGAACACGAAAAGTACAGAAAGACTGAATCAAGTACAGATTTTCAATCGCGATATACTTAACTTATCCATGTGTAATCCCGAATTCGTACTAAGATTGAATTAGGCACAAAATGCGCTTGATTCAAGTAATATAAAGTTGATTCAATTTCGAATTCGTACTTGAAATAAAATAGTGGAATTAGAAGAAGAATTTGATTATGATTGATTTACTTACCCGTTTTACACCTTATATAATTTCAATTGTGAAACAGCAGCATCATTACATACGGGTTTTACTTTAAAAAAATTAATGTACATACTTACATATTTAACCAAAATATAAACTAAATGAAAACTCATGCTTTCAATTTTACTTTTTAAGCATGGAATTTATGTGTTATTGTTGTTTCTACACACAATCGTTTTTTCACAACTTGTGTGGTGTTGTTTTACTTTGAAATTTTACTCTCAGAGTGGCATACCAACGAAAAGTTCAACCTTTTTTTTACTTGGTTTAAGAATTGTATACTTATTTTAAGAAATTCCGGGATTAATTTTAGAAAGTAATCCTATTTAGGATTGTTTGCAGTTGCTTTAGTCTTATTCGTACTTGAATTTTTGATTACGACTCGTCCTTAAAGTAAGTAAAACAAAACTTAAGTTATACCGAGTGTTTTTCTTTCTGTGTAGAACCAAAAAAAAACCTTGTTTTATATATTGATATATCGAACGTATTTTGCTGAAACTATTACCAAATTAAAAAATTTAATATAACTTTGTACATACATATTTATGAACAAACATATTGTATGTAATAACATTTTTACTTTTTATTGTTTCATTTTATTTCTTATTAGTTCTTATTGCAAAGTAGAAAATTGAAAGTAATATTCGACAATGTTTTTATAAAACGTCTGTCGATAACCTTAAAAAATAAACTTTAAAATTATTTTACAAAATAGCTAATTATATTCTTGTGTCAAGAAATTTCGATAATGTAATGCTGACTTTAGATAATCAACCAATCTGTATTTTTCTCGCCATTAAGTATATCAATCATTTCAGTGTAAAGTAAATTCGGTTTTTCAAAACTAACAATTCGGAACTCCTTGAGGACTGGACAAACACCTAGGAAATGTTCAAATGTTTCCATTGTACCCATATTACAAAGCTTGCATATTTTGTTCTCAGTTGTCGCCTCGAATGTGTTGTAATTTAGTTTAATGAGACCACATCTTGCTTTAAAGACCCACGTTATTTTAGATTGATTCATGTTGTCGATAAGATAATTTGAACCTCTTTCGAAATCTTAATCTTTATATATTCTTGAAGTTGCAGCTATATTCTGTAACCACAACTTATGCTGACATTTTTTTATTCTTTTTGTAAGTTCCTTGCTTTGGGGGATCCATTGTTGTTTATTTGGTTGTGTACTGGACCATTAAATATTTAGATTATCAGCCACCTTTTGCAATTCTTTAAAGCAAAACAAATTTTTTCAGGCAAGTATATGTGCAATTTGAAACGGTAACCTATTAGCCGGGTATTGAAACATAACTCGAAATAAGTACAGCAGATTTAGTTCCAATGTATATAAATGGTTGTTTACCGCGGTAGTTTCAAGCATCAGAGCATAATTTGGTGTAAAATCTGACAGCATCAAAACTTTTTTTAGGAAATATCCTTGAAGTAAATCAATCTCCTCAAAATACCCATAACCCCTAACTTGAGCTGCATATGATTGAATCGACCTGCAAACAGCTTAAAAGAGATTCCACTCTTGTCTCAATTGAATTTGTCTATTAGATATAAAGTTTTTCCAAGAACAATTAATAGCTGTTTTTGCCTGTGTATTTCTACTCTCCACATGTTTGGTAAATTTTATTTTGGGTGTAAGAATTACTCCTAGGTACTTGTACTCATTTGTGATTTGAATATTGTTTCCTTTGAACTGGCATTTTTCTTGAAATTTTATTCTACCTACATTTCTGAATATAACTATTTCCGGTTTATTTAAGTTTACCTCTAGATTCTCTAGTTAAAGATCATCACTTGAAGAGTACATATGTATGTCATCAGCATACATAAGTAGCCGGATATTTATATCTTCTACTAGTATTCCACCACCTAGGGATTCATCTAAATCGTTAATATAAAGCTAAAATAGGAGTGGGGATAGTAAACATCATTGCTTAACACCTGAATTAATTTGAAAATACTCAGAGAACTCTTCGCCATTCCATACAGTGGATTTCGTATCTGTATAAATATCCTCCAATATGTTTAACAATCTGTAGGAAATACCAATTGAAAATAATTTATATACAATTGATTTTCTTGCCACTTTATCGAAGGATGCTTTGAATTCGACAAAGAATGCATATACCTTTTTCTTTTCGGCGAACTTTATATTAACGATACCAGCCAGATTGAATATGTTGTCAATTGTTGAATACTTTTTTCGGAAACCAGCTTTATATTCTGTTAAAACTTGATTCTCTTCCACCCAGTTATATAACCTGTTGTTTAAAATTCCCATCATAACTTTAGCTAATGTATTCATGAAGGATATACCTCTGTAGTTTTCTGGCGTATTCGGATCTCCTTTTTTAAATATATGAAAAACAGCTATTTTACTAAAAACTTACTTTATTTTACCCTCATTGTACATTTTGTTGAAAGAATTCAACAGATGTATTTGGAATTCTTCCTCTGCGATTTTCAGAGCGTGTTTTAACTCATCATTTTATTTCAAAAAATTAATAAAAACAAAAATAAATTATAAAAAAAAATTCAATAAAAACCAAAAATTCAATTATAACAAAACCAAAAGGAAAGAATATAAAAAACCATATAAAATCAAAAAAAAAAAAATAAATTGCGAAAAATTAAAATGGAAGTTAATAAGTCATGGAAGTACCAACTAACCTTAAATTATGAATTGCACCCCAAAAGTACCAACTTTAACTAGAAATGTTTTTGATTGTTTTAGTCAAACCAGAAATCATCAGATATGGACATCAGGAGCACTCTCTGTTTTATGTGCTCTCTTGTCAATCTGCCTTTTGTATCCGGCACTGCTTCTTATAAATGCCAATCATTTTAGATCTTCATATTAGTTCAAAAAAACATATGATGCATGCAATTATGCCAATTCTTGAAAAAACATGTTATTTGAAAAACGGCTAAAATTTTGAGATTTTAATGAAGACTGACTTTAAAAATATCGAATTCGATAGTTGTATTTCAATATCGATATATTCATATATCGGTATTTTGAATATCGGCGATATATATCGATTTTTTTGCCCATTCCTAATGCGAAGAATGGAATTAAATAAACAAATTATTTATTTTCTACTGGACTTTGAACAATGTCTTCATACGTTTGAACCATGAATCAAATAAACAAGATTGCGCATTGCGCAGATCCGTTATTTTTGTGTGTGACGAAACAATAGACTTGGTGTGTGTTCATTTGTGTGTGTCTTACATTTTTTACAACAAACACTCATATTTAGTCTATGATGACGTAGATGCGCAGTAGAAATTTTTTTTGTACGGCTGAGTGCGCAATCTTGTTTTTTTTATTCATGGAACGTTGAATATTGTCTTCATGTGTTTAAAAGTTCAAGATGACGACAATGTTCAATTGTTGTACTTATGAATTTTCGAACTCGTGTTTTGTACTTAAGAAGAAAGCGGGCGAGTACCAAAATACGACATGCATTCGTGAATTAACCATAATAAGATCGATCTTTGGCGGTACATTCATATAAAAAGATGTATTTGTATTAAACTGCACGAAAAAGAGGAATAAAACAGTTACATATTCTTATGCGACAAATTTGTTGTTCTAAAATTTTTGTTCTTTTTATTGTCTTGATACTTTGACTAAGTCAAGGTCTATCCAATAGGCCTGCACAAGCAGCCAGATGTTTGTTTTGTTTATTCCCAAACGATGTCAAAAGTATTTTACATTTGCCTTATAGTTACATGTATATTTTTGTTTACGTTTTTGGTTTTTTGGCACACATACATGCACACAAAACACATTTTTCCTTTTGTTTCCTCTATGTGTAGTAAGATTTAGACAACGGCGAGGAATGTTACACAAACAAAATGCCTGTTGTTTTTTGTGTTGTTTTATTGTTGTAGAGGTAAGCAGACCTCTCTCCAAGCCAGACCTCTCTGCCAAGCCACTACAAGTGTACTTCTCGAATACAAATTTATTTGTGCAGATCATTAACATGTATCCCTTTAAGCCGTGTCTATTTTCGAAAGGACATTTATTCTATAAGCAGGACAAGCTATTTTTAACAAAAGAATTCGTTTAGGTAGATGAGCCGGTGCGAAGTTGATCTTCACACCCTCGCCCATAGACCTTACCTATTGTGACGCCTTAGGTATTAGAACAGAATAATAAAAGAAATAAGAAGAGAAAGAGTGTAGCAAAATATTATATAGTG
This sequence comes from Pollenia labialis, assembly GCA_949318255.1. Lineage (NCBI taxonomy): Eukaryota > Metazoa > Arthropoda > Insecta > Diptera > Polleniidae > Pollenia > Pollenia labialis. The sequence goes on from OX439142.1 coordinate 51,189,196, forward strand.
GAAGAAGATATCGGACCAGAAACAGAAAAACAACTATTCCGCACACAATATTCTTACAAACGTCCAGTCCCCAGCCGCATATCATGGTTATAACGCAGAGCTTTCCCCTGCCTAGAAGAAAATTATAACCGGTCCTCCTAAGCATCGGCCTTTGACATTCTACTGTTCGATATATTTCCCCAGATCCGATTAGACCCGTCCAGAAACCATTCCATATTCTTCCCCAAACTAAAGCCCAATGGATGTCTGACTGTATCCACATCAAGACGAAAGAATTGCTGTTATAATAACAAATTATAAATATATCGGTCCTTTTCTTTCATAACCATTTTCTTATATCTAAATTTTTAACAAGAACTAAAAGAAATTACATCAGGTTATGTTCTAAAATAAACTTCTAATAAAACTATACAAATAGACTTAAGCAGTTATTGCCACAGAATTACTTCAAAGCCAACAGTATTAATATTAATCCAAAAAAGTTAAATTCTTGAAACAAATTATTACAAAGCATTTCTTTTAAAAAGGGATTTTAGTTCAGAATAAGCATTTACAGAATCGTTTGAAAGTTTATTTCTAATTTTTATCAAGAAAATTTCAATGACAAAACACATTTGTTTCTACGGATGTTTGCCTTTATAGCCAAAGGAACATTATATAATTTTCTTAGCACTTCCTTCAAAACTTGTAATTCCCTTTAAAAACAATATTATTTTCTTCAAATCGAATAAGCGTTTTCTTTATTAATAACTTTTGCCATCTTATCTTACAGAATCTAATCCGAAAAATCTTTTATGCAGCTGTTCTGCATAAAAAATCATAAAAATTTTTTAAAGCAAGTATGAAAAACTATTTTTCGTTTTTATAAAATAAACAAAAAACATTAAATTGGCATCTCTTTGGCGTTTGGCAAAAATGCCCTAAAGCAGAAACTTTAGTTTTTCGTTTTATTAAATCGAAAAATTTCGTTATATTAAATCGAAAAATATTTATTTGGTGTATTTCATAGACCTTTTTCCTAAGAGTAAGAGTAAGAGTTGTGGTAGACTAAACTGATTTAGTCAAAAAATCAAATTGCGTTTTTTGACTTAACATCTATTTCATGACACAACTTATTTACAATTGTACTTATCAGCAGTAAAGTTGTCATAATTAAATTAAAAAAAAATCCCGGGAATTCCAGCACAAATTTCCCGAAACATGTGCGGGATCCCAGGATTTTTGTCCCGGGAAATCCCGTATGAAAAACACTAGTTGGGGTGAATAAAAACCAAATTAAAAAGAAACTTTTATCCTTATTAAATTTAAAATTTAAAAGATTTTTCGATATAAAGTACAAACAAAAGTGTTTGAAAATGGTGTTCTCAATAAAAAACACAAACACAAATGCTGAAAATGGTGTTCTCAATAAAAAACACAAACACAAATGCTTAATTTTTAAATCAATACATTTTTCAAAATCTTTTTTTAATTTATTTCCCTTAAAGGTCTTACTGGACAGTCCTAAGGCTAGACGTGAAGTTGACCTACATTGGCGTGCAAGCGGCTGCCGTCATATTGTCAATATTGCTGATGTCTATGAGAATACATATGCTGGTAATAAATGTCTCTTAGTCGTTATGGAATGGTGGGTAGTGAACATTATCTCATTCATATCATCATTAGACAAAATAAATAGATAGATAGGCAGTTGCACAATTACAATTGCGATTACGATTTAATTAAATTATGATAACGTTTTGTTCTCTTTATCACACATCTACAATTATCATTTTATCTAACATTTATATTTATAATTATTTTAGCATGGAGGGTGGTGAACTCTTTCAGCGTATACAAGATAATGCTGATGGTGCATTTACCGAAAGAGGTTGGTAAATATTAAATATTTTCCGCACTTTTACAATTATCTATTGTTTTGTGTTTTACTATTTTTCTCTATCGTGTAGAGGCTGCTCAAATAATGCATGAAATCTGTGTGGCCGTACATTACCTGCATAGTCGTGATATCGCTCATCGTGATTTGAAACCTGAAAATCTATTATACACATCGCCACATCCAAATGCGATTTTGAAATTAACAGACTTTGGTTTTGCTAAAGAGACACTAATCAAGGACACACTGCAGACACCATGTTATACGCCATATTATGTTGGTAAGTATAACTTTTAAAGTTTTTTAACAAAACAGTTTGATTTAAGAAATTCTTAAACTTTTGTTAATGTGTTTAAAAAAAAAAATAACCTCTTCTTTTTGCGTAAACTTCTTTTACAAACTAAGGTCGGTTTTTGAGACGTGTTTACACTTTGTTTAACGTACTCTGAAACTCGGATTTTTCCGGCGCAATGTTTTTTTACTACTTTATTAAAGACCAACATTTTAAGCAAAACTAAGCTGTTTCTTCAAAATGTTGTATACAAACTTGGTAATGGGGGCACAAATCTGTTTTCAGATTAACTAAACCTAGTTTAACTGAGATATCAAAAACTCAGCCTAAGAAGTGCGGATTAAATGTGAAACAATTAGAACAACTTCATTTGGCATCAGAATATGAAAGGAGTTATGTTGCCTTTAGGCAACCAAATAGTTGTGGAAAAAGATCAGTTAGGCAACTGAAATTGAAACCTTTAACTACCAGTTGTCATCTGTAACATATTCCATAAAGTGTTAAAAAATAATACAAAGAACAAGTAAGAGTGCTATATTCGGCTGTGCCGAATCTTTTGTAGTCCTATAAAACTGTGACGTAATTAATTAAATTGTGATAGCATTGTTGTTTACTCAAAAAATGTAATTATGTTTGCATTGTTTATTACAGGTTAAGGCGTCTTAAACAGTTTTCCGGGAATAGGGTTTATATGGGGCCTAGGGTAAATATGGACCGATTTTCATGAAAGATGGCAGTACGATTTCTAGTCTTATAAAACTTCGACGTACCAAATTTTATTATGATAGCATTATTTATTACGGTTTTAGGCGTACCAAACTGTTTTCCAGGAGTAGGCTTTATATAGGGCCTATGGTTAATTATGGACCGATCTTAACGCAATTTAACAGTATGATTTCCAGTCGTATATAAAAATTTGTGCAAAATTCCACAATTTATGTTAGTCTTTGTAACAAAATTATCAATTTTTAGGATGGTGGTTCCACATTTTGATTCATAGCTCTGATCCTACTGAACCGATTTTGCTGGATTTCAACCCCAAACTGCTGAGGACAACTGCTAGGAATTTGACACCAAGTTTGTTCTTTTCTTTCAAGTTTTTTAAAAGTTATCGAGTTTTTAACAGACGGGCATGGCTAAAACAACTTAGAATTACTCAAGGAGCCAGAATATAATCTAAGATAACATAAGATTTTTAGATCCTGTAGGTATTCCTGGTTTCAAGAGTAGTTCTGGTAAAGATATTTGGTACACAAAGTTGGAATTACATAAAATGGAATATTTTAACGAGCTTTCAATGCAGGGTCGTTTTTAAATTTGTTCGATTTTAAATTCAGTTGTATTCGATTACTAGAAAATGGCCGATAATTTCTTCTTTTTAAATACATACATACATACCGTGGGTTTATATTCAAATAGCAAAAAAGTCGATTTTTTTGGAAATAAAATGGCTACCAAGCAAGTGTATCGGGATTCCTATTGCACAATTATTATCAACACATTGGGTCATACAAGCTGTGCGTAAAATTTTTGATTCTTGCTTTACAATTGGAGAAAATGCGCCCGAAACTAAATATTTGAAAAAAAAAATAGGTATACGTATTCCACGGATAATTACCTCGCCAAAAATTGCAATATTTTTGGGTTATTATGCGTGGTAAGCATTTAAGCGAATACGCTTAACTACCTCGATTAGCTAATTATAAGATTACGTTTAACTACCTCATTGAGGTAATTAAGCGAATACATTTAAATACCTCAGTGAGGTAATTTAACGTATTTATTTACAATATACTTCAATTTTGATGCATGAACAAAAGTTAAGGCAGGAATTTTTCAATGTATCAGCTTAATCTAAAGAGATAGCAATAAAAAAAATGGTATTTGTTGTCTTAAATGTTATCTGTAATATTTTTTGAGATGTGCTCTCATATCCTACTAATAAAAGCGTGCTCATGCATAAAAACTTATGATCAGGGAAAACGTAAAAATGCAATTGCATGGTTTTTCTCGTGCACCCCGCCGATTGTTATTTAAAAATTTATAGTTCACTATAATAGTGGCTTTAACTACGTTTGAAGACTCTAGCTAAGATAGTTCTTCAGTTACGCGATATTTAATATATATGTACATCCTATGGGGTATTGCTCCAGCTGCGCCCTTCCCCTTCATTTTTATTTTCAAATGTGTAGTTTACTATAAGAGTGACTCCTACCAAGTTTGAGCATTCTCACTAAAACAGTTCTTAAGATATGCGATATTTAACATTAGCGTCTTATGGGGGCACCACTTCCCCCGCTGCTATCTTATTTCAATTTCAAGGCTTAGAAGATGCTACTGAAAAAAAAATTCAAGAAAATGGGTGCAGAGGCTCTTAACATATGCAATACTTAATATTGGCATGTTATGGTGGGTTCCTCATCCCCAGCCCTTATCGGAAAAAAGTGCTCCTCCTCTGACTACCCCACCCATTTTTATATTGAAATTTATAGTTTACCATAATAGTAGCTTTAACCACGTTTGAAGAATCTCGCTTTAATAGTTCTTAAGTTGAGCGATATTAAATATATATACATCCTATGGGAGGTATTTCCCCCCTGCGCCTACCCGCTTTATTTTTATTTTCAAAAGTGGAGTATACCATAAGAGTGACTTCTACAAAGTTTGAACATTCTCACTATAACAGTTCTTAAGATATGCGATATTAAACATTGGCGTCCTAGGGGGGCACCACTTACCCCGCTGCTATTTTATTTCAATTTTGGGGCTCAGAAGATCCTACTACCAAAAGTTCAACAAAATGCGTGCAGCGGCTCTTAAGATATGCGATATTTAATACCAATTTCCCTTCAATTCAATTCAGTTCAATTTCGGTTCAGTAGTTTAGGAGTCTATAAGCCAACAAACAAACAAACATACAAACATTTTTAATTTTTATATACTTTTCTACCCCCGATCGCCTACAAACAAAACAAACATGTTTGTTTGAAATGTCTGAAAAGACACCATGTGAACTTCCTCTAAGAAATGAAATTCATAAAAATATATGCAATTTGTTTTGTTAAAATAAATAAAATTGGGGTTATGATATGGAAAAACTGTAGCATGCGTTGTGAGGCGTGCGTCACAAAGGGTTTCCGGCTCTTGTCAAAAAATCACAACATTTTGTTGGCTTATGATGCAAAATTCTCTAAAAATTAGGAAAACACACTTCAACTTTTAAAGTTACTTCCACTTTTGTGTCGTGCGTCGCAAAACTTAATTATTTTGCAACAAATACCTGCTAAGAAATTATGATATATGCCATTCGTAAATACATATTAATGTCACTAAAGACTATATATAAGTTGAAAGTCCAACAAATGTTTATACATCAATCACAAATAGAGTTTTTTCCCCGGACTTTTTTGATTCCCGGGAAAGCGGGAAATTTTTTAAATTTCCCGGGATCCCGCTCCATATAAATAATACAAAGTAAATTTTGTTTTTAATTAATGAAAAAAACTTTTATAAAAATACGTAAGGGAACTTGTTTACAAAGAAAGTAAAAGAAATGGTTCAATACTAAAAATTAATTGAAGATTGAAGTAGGAACTTGAATTATTATTACCTCACGCTTTTATAATATAAACATAACAATTTAATTCATAAAACAATAATAAAAATTGAGGTACTCAAGATATGAGATCAAAAAGGTAATTAATAAAATAGATAAAATATTTTAAATAAATATATAACATTTTAACGGCTTAGGAAATAACTTTCTGACATACTGAAAGCGCTGTTCTCTTCCCCTCTCACCAGTTAACTCAGACTTTCTGAAAGAAAACTTTCATAGTGTGAACCCAGACTTAGTATATTTCTGATTTTATTTACGAATTTCATGTTACCGAAAAATTTCGTTCATTTTTTACCGAGGTTGGACATATAGTTAAAAGTGCACCGTTTGTTGCGGACGAGGTACACATGCCGAATGTAGCGCAGAAAAAAATTTTGGCGTAGACGGGCTGTAGTGAACCTGTCGGGATGCGGCTGTAAAAGCCCGGTTAAGTCATCCCTTATTTATAATTTTTCAGGGGGAGGCGAATTTTTTTTGGAACCCCCCGAGAAAAAATGCACAAGAGACCAAACGTTTCGTAACACGTTGCAGCATGCTTCGGATTCACAATCAGAAGCAATTTTTTCTTTTTTATAAACAACGTCTTTGTCAGTCAAATGCATGTCAAGGTATTTCAAGTTGTATGTTGTAGTATCTTACACGAGTCTCCAAAATGTTATTTTATTTCGGTTTCCCCGCACTTCACTGTTATATAAACCAACACAAATTGAAAAAATTTGTGTTTATCACCTAATAAACATATCGCTCCTTCATTGCACCATAGTCATATCTCAAAAAATCAAAAATTTTAATTAACTTTAGCAAAGTTTTCCTTCACACCTTCTCGTATTATATCTCAAACTGAACCGAAGTAATAGCAAAATATATCTTTAAATCGGTACATTTTGAAAACTTTAATCGCATTTTGCCAAGATCGTTTGTTTTTGTAGATATGACTATGTTGCAATAAAGGAGCGATATGTTTAGGTATCTTCTATTTTAAAGACTTGTACATGGAAAATGAAACTTTACTGCCTGCATCTTATTTTGAATTAATGTACTTTATTAACTCTACACTTCACTAAATGTAATAATTATTAACTGTTGCACTGCCCATTCTGCTTTTAGTAGATTTATTGCATCAGGAGGCATTGATTTAAATATGTACTCACTTCTTGTAATTGATCTAATCGCAACCCATCCACAGATGCTAATTTTTAGAGAATAGAAAACTAAATTTTAAAGTATAAATAACTGTTTTCTGAAATTATGAGGAATTTTTTTATTTCCCGGGATCCCGCAAGAAAAATCCCGGGAAAACGGGAAATAAAATAATTGACGGGAAATCCCGGGAAAAAACCCTAATCACAAAGCGCGTGCGAATGTAACGTTCGTTACGCAGGATTTGCCCATATGGAAAAATTAAGGAAAAAGCAATTATATAAATTTGTGTTGATACATTAAAATCTGGACGCATCGTTTAGTAAACCGATCAAATCAGAAACACTTTTTAAAGTGATCTTTTTGTGGTCGTCCGTCCATCTGGCTGGTTGTCCGTCCATGTTAACCTTGTGCGGAAAGTAAAAGTAGCAGTATTTAGATAATTTGATAAAATTTGGTAAATACGTTTTAGTTGTGATAAGAATATGTTAATTGTGAGGATCGGTCTATAATAGCACATAGTCTCCATTTTTTTTTTTTTTTAATTTTAAGGGCATATTTTATTTAATTTATTAACATGTAACTTGGTTGCATTACTTGCTGTGTTGCTGTCAAATAGTGCTGAGGCAATGAAATTGATGTGTAATTTTCTTTTGAGAGTTTAATTTTCAATTCAATTACCCGAATTGGGTAATTAAGCGTATGGCATTTAAAAGTAGATTTTTGTTTGACAAATGAAAGAAACAAACGGGGATTTAAAACTCAAGGTAAATAACCGTGAAAGGCATTTAAGCGTGGGGTAATTAAAAATTTTAATATAAAAAAAATTTTACTAACAAAAAAAGATAAATTTTTAGATAAAACTTGCAAAAAATCGAATTTTAACTTCAGATGCATATAACTTCTGAATTAAAAAAGATTTTTTCATGATTTGCTGGTTATTCACAAAAATATATTTCTAAAAATTATGAAACATTTGTGTCCTATATCGTTAGCCATCCTATGACGACAACTGTTAGTTCAAAATAAAAATGTTTAATTTTCTTATTTTTTACAGCACCCGAAGTTTTGGGCCCTGAGAAATACGACAAAAGCTGCGACATTTGGTCTTTAGGCGTTATTATGTACATTTTACTTTGTGGCTTTCCTCCATTTTACAGCAACAATGGCATGGCCATATCGCCTGGCATGAAAAAACGTATACGTACTGGTCAATATGATTTTCCCAATCCTGAGTGGAAAAATGTCAGCCAATCGGCCAAGGACTTAATTAAAGGCATGTTAAATGTAGATCCCAGTAAACGTTTGACCATTGAAGAAGTAATGCGCAACAAATGGATTGCCCAATATACGGAAGTGCCAATGACACCATTGTGTACAGGACGCATGTTAAAGGAGGGTGAGGAAACATGGCCCGAAGTGCAAGAAGAAATGACCAGATCTTTGGCAACAATGAGAGTAGATTATGATCAGGTGAGTGAGGTGAGATGGTTAAAAAATTTAGAGCATTAAAGAGATATATTGTATGTGTTGTGATTTTTTTGCAGATGCACATTAAGGCTTTGGACAAATCTAACAATCCTCTTTTAAGTAAAAGACGAAAAAAGATTGAGGAAATTGCAGCTGCTCAAAAACAGTAAATTAAATGACGAAGGCGAAAAATTAAACCTTAATTAAGATTATAAAGAAATATTATTAAAAAATAATTTGTCCTATAGGAAATGTCTTCTAAGAGAAAGAAGCATATTTTTTAGTGAAAGGAAGAAAGGAAATTTTAAACTTTTAAGTTAGACCCTCGAAAATTCAGGGAAAGGTTTTTTTGACATTGATTAAGGAAATGGTTTATCGTTTCGTTGGACAATAAAAAAAATTGCTTTATTTTTTTTAATTACAAACTTAGTTGTTTTTTGTTTAAATAAACTTATTCTTTACTATGTAAAAGCTTAATAAACAAAAAACTAATATGAAGAAAGAAGAAGTTCAACTGAAACACAAATCTTTAAAAAATATATAAATAATAATGCGTAATACGTACTAATTAATAAAATGTTAAATCTTCAAGTCAATAAATACTTTAAATGTATATTCAAAATATTAAAAGTTAACATTGCTCTATATACATATATTAAACAAAAAAATTAAATATACAATATTGTACTCCTGTGCCCACGTTCTGTAACTCTCGCGTCGAGAAACTTTTCGATTGAAATGTGTGAAATTTAGTATTAAAACAAACAGCTGTTTTTCTCACTAAAACTTTTTAATTTAAGTAAAATTTTGGCGCTGTCAACAATATGTATTACTGGCGTTCTCAACGTCGGCAATGTTACATCGGATTCGAATGCAATGTTATGAACGTAACGACGTAATCTCTTTTGATCACAGAGGCGTCACGAGAACCAAAATATTGTGTTTTTTCTGTATTTTTCTTCGAAAGCTGCCCTTTTTGCAGTTTTGTTTTGATAACGCAATTTGTGTTGATAGTAGCGGACTGTTTTTACACATTGCCACTTCACTATCAAAAAACGTTTTCTTTCTTCGAAAGCTGCCCTCGCATATGATTTGGGCAGTTTTCAAACGTCACTTTTTTCATCTCTGTATGCTCTGTGCTTTAGATAGCTTCGACGTGAGTTACAGACGCACTTTTTTTCTCACTTTTCGAGAAACAATGGAATATTTTGTTCCCACTATAGTTACAGAATATGGGTACTGAAAGAAATCATATACGGTTTCGAACAATTTGTACAGTGTATTACGATTTTCGTAATATTTGTTTCGAATAAACGGACGTTTTTTATACTTTATTGAAAACAAAAAATCCCTTTCTTAACAGCCACTCTCTATTACGAACAAAAAGTGTTCATCAAATTTCCCATTTTTTAAAAAATACAACCTTACCATCGTTTCGAACGATTGCGAAAATCGTAATACACAGTACAAATTGTTCGAACTCGTAAATTATTTCTTTCGAATCGAAATACGCAGTAACCCCCCTGCATATTTAAACCTTAAACCCATGTATGCCCTAGGTATTCATTTGACTATAAAATTCATTTTAGTTTATAGAGTTTTCTATATAAAACCTTAAAAATTGTTATTAAAAATTTTAATTTTTCAAATATTTTTAGTAAAAACATAAAAAAAATCAAAAGTATTTTTATAGCTCTTTTGTAGCATCATTAAAGAAATGAAAATTTTAACAAATATTACAGAAAATTAAACAAAAGAACTCGTTGCTATAAAAAAAATAATAAAAATATAATGGTGTATAATTAATCAAAAAGTCTGTATGTGTATTTAATTTGAGTAAAAATTTTACTAGTAAACAAAATTGTTTTACTAAATATTTGTAAATAAAATTTATTTAGTGTTAAAATTGTTATACATAAATGTTGTTGATACACGCCCACACAATCACACACGTATACAATGAAAATATTTTGAACTGAAAAGTTGGTAAATAAATTTGAATACATAATATGTACATAACTTTTTTTTATTTTGGCTTAAACTAAGTTTTTGGCTAACGATTTGAAGTTTTATTGCTAAAAGCTAATTCTGGCAATATTGATTGGATACTTTTTCGATTCGAACGTAATTTTATTTCTAATTCTTTCAAATCACGTGCTTTTAACGTGTGATTTTGTGGTGTTCTGAAAGTAGGGTAGCCAGATATGGAATTGACAAAAAAAGTACATTGATGAAAAAAAGCAGTACATTTAAGAAAAAAAAGTACATTTATTTTTTTATTAAAAAACGTTTAAAAAATTCATTAAATAACATAAAATAACCATTTATTCAATAAAGAACATAAAAATGAGATCGTAAATAAATATAAGTAATAACTTAAAATTAGTCAGGTCTTTTCAAATTCAATTCTTTTTTTTAAATAAAATTAATTTAAATATTTTTTAATACAGTGGCCGACAAATGTTTACATATGACTACATTGAAGATGTAATTCGTTATCAAGAAAGTTAACAATAAAAGACCAAATTACTATCAAACAAGTTCTTTTGTAAAAAGTGCTGTTTAGATAATTTATCAACCCTTAATTAAAGTTTAATGACGCTATGATTGATTAAATATTAAATCTGCTACAAGCAACAAAAAAAACCAGAGTGGAAGTATATCGAAGGCTTTGGCTTTAAATTTTGCTTGTAACCAAACGTTTAATAAGTATAGCAAAAACGCCAGCAGTAGCTCTGCTTTTCTACTTAAGTATGTATATAATGTTAGGAAACAATCTAAATTCAAAGTTAAAGCCTTCAATGTACTTGTACCCTCAATCGCCATTGTAGATATTTTTCATGTTTCAAAGAACTTTTTTTTTCTACACTAAAACTAAAAACGTTAAGCACAGAAAAAAGTACAAAAAGAAGTACAAAAGGCGAAAAAAGTACTTTAGCGTACTTTTTTAGGTGTTATGCAGAAAGCAGTACATTGATGAAAAAAAGTACGTGTACTGCTGAAAAAAGTACCTACGTCTGGCAAGCCTATCTGAAAGTCATACCGTTTTTGTGTTTCTGGGTGTGCTATCGGGAATTGAAAATCACACCGAAACACAAACAAACGGAACACCATAATGTCACACGTGTGATTTAAAAGGCACATGTGATTTGAGTTAAAGTAATTTTCAGGACAGGCCTGTATATGAAGACTTAATAAATGAGGAGGTTCTTTTCAAGACTTGCCTATTCTACTTTTTACGGAACTGATTTTTTTTTTTTTTTTTTTTTGCAACGTTGAAATAACAATTTAGCGAAAATAAAATTGGGACAAAACTATATAATTACACCAGAAAAAAAGAATAAATGACATGATTTCGTCAAAGTAGATTTTTCCAGTTCACAATTAAATTCCCAAAAAACTATTTTCTCAAATTGTGAAAGAACACAAAAAGTGGAATAGTCAAGTTTTAAATAGAACCTCCTCAAATAAATATTGGAAAAAAACAAAAGAAAATTTTTCTTTATGGAACATTTTTATAGAACACTAGCCCGTGACTACGTTCACGTGAAAATTAGATCTTGATTTAAAGAAAAGGGTTTATCTATCCTACATACAAAAAAAATCTACAGATATTTTATGTACCCAGAAAAAATGTTTGCAAAAAATTATTCAATTACATAATTGGTGTACATTATTTATTCAATTAATTTTATGTTTGCTGCAATTTATTTTTTTAATCAAAACCCATAAAATTAAATATGTGGTGTATTTTTTAGTTTATGCAATTAACTTTTAATTGACTAAATTTGTGTCCCATGACTCGAAAATACAAATCCCTTAATTGATATGATCAACTCCTTTGCAAGGGCCAAATTAGTTAAATATTTAATTTTATGAACGAATTGTTTAATTAAAGTCGATTTTCTATTTTTTCTGTGTAGTTTGCTACATCTTTACTTATTTGATGTTACGATCGTACGATTCATTCACACGAAAATCTTATGGAATTCTATCCGACACAAAAAATGTCTTCAAAATCTGTTGTCAATGCCACACTATCCCAAAAAAAAGATGCAAACTCAAATGGCTGAGCAACTTTACAAGAAAATGCAACTCTAATCGCATAGAAACTATCATTTTATGAAAATTTTCATAAACATATGGGCATTTCTAATATGTATGTCGAATGCGACATTCGTACGCTTTAAGAGTAAAAAAAACATACACCAAAACATTGTTTTTTTTGACAAAAGGCGAAAGTTATTAATCTTGATTAGCGCTATAATTTGTGTTAAGGTTGACTGAGCAATTGTTCGTTTTCAAGATAATAAAAAAAAACCAAGGCATTTGCATGCGACAAAAACAGAAGTCGCCTTTAAGGCAAACAGATCAAACACTGATTTCAGCGAAACCTGATGAAATATTTAAATGCGATTAATTTTAAAAATTTTATGCATTGATGTATCTTAATAATGCATTTTATTTGATTCAAAAATATTGTGCAGTTTATTATTAATTTAATTTTAATTACTGTCGCACGCTACATGTTGCATGCGACATTTTGTTCCATCATACTTTTATGTTTATGTTTTTACTTTTTATGTAATAAGACATGCGTAAGATGATTCTACATTATTTTAAATTTATTTTCCGAACAAAAATTATAAACTTAAAAAAATATCTTCACTAAAGAAAAATACAAATATAGAACACAAACTAACTTAACTGAAAGTAGTATTGCTAGTCTCAAATAGTTTTTTTAATGGAATAAGCTGTCTTTGCTGCTTGTAGTTGTTGGCCATCGCAAATAAAGATATTTTAGAAAAAAAAAAATTTTTTTTTTTTGAATTTGTGCATTTTATACTTACGGTGTCTCACGCTACAAATTTAAAGTAAGTACCAAGAGAAACGCACTAATTATTTTCCAGCAAATTTTTTTAATTAAATTTGCAACAAAAATATCTGTTTGTTACTAATATTTGATGCGCATTGTACAAATACCCTCGGCGAACTGATAACCACAGAATATACAGAACTGTCAAAAGTGACGTGTGAAAAAGGCCCAAATCAGTTGCGAGGGCAGCTTTCGAAGAAAGAGAAAGAAAATGTTTTTTGGTAGTAAAGTGGCAATGTGTAAAGACAGGCCGCTACTATCAACACGAATTGCGTAATCAAAACAAAAAATGCAAAAAGGGCAGCTTTCGCAGAAAAAGACAGAAAAAAACACAATATTTTCTGTCTCGTGACACCTCTGTATGCTCTGTGCTGATAACAAATGTTCTTTTTCAATGTTGCACGCTACGAATTTGCTAAGATATATCGTAGTGCTGCCACATGTTATTTTTTTAACAACATATAATACATGGGACACTGATTTATAGTTGTTGAGTTTAAACAACATATAAATTCAAGTTTAGTTCAACTAAACCAACGTTTAAACCATCAGTGATTTATTAGCCATTAATGAGCACACACGATTTTTTTGACAAACCGTACGTCTAAATAGGATAGTGTATCGCCGGCTTAAACAGCATTATAGGAATAATTTTTTTTTTTGCCGAAACCTAAATATGTATAAGTTTTGAGCACTCGATACTTATGGGCAACCGACATTTAACTGTCTCAAGGGGTCTCAAAATATGTTTATTTCGGCAACTGGGCCGGAAAAGAGAAAATGTAACAAAAATACAAATTTTTTCCGTTAGTCGCAATTAACACTATGGACATTTCTTGCCGGACAGAAAAAGTTTGTTGGTAAGGGGGCTTGACACACTTTACTTCTTGCCTCTCTCGCCAACAAACCTTTTCTGTCCGGCAAGAAATGTCCATAGTGTAAATTCCGACTTATCATCATAAACAGAACTCTATATTTTCATTTGGGTCAGCGATAATAAAGTTAATACAATTGTACTTTTTTCAGTACTATTAGCATTGCAAAAGTACTGAAGTACTCCAATCACATTTTTAGTACAATTAAAAAATTTCGAGATATCAGAAGAATTGCCAAATTCAAGTTTTATCTTCTTACTTTAGTACAAGTCGTACTCAAAAATTTATGAACGGATAACACTTGAAAGAACTTAAAACATTCAAAAAACTAATATGCGTACACACGCGTGTGTTTGCAAAAGTTTGTTGTAAAACCAACAACAATACTACTGTTTAATGATGACTCGTCCCAAACACAGCACCCTGTAAAATACTAACGGTCCTTAAATTGTTATTTATTTATTTCACATTTTGTCATTACATTATTTTCCTTGTACTCAATTTCACTTGCAAGATCATTTATACAATAATTAAAACTCACTTTAGTTTCGACCTTTGTACAAATAACATTAAAACAAGTGACATATTAAATTGTGAAAATAAATAAAAGAAACATTGTAAAAACCAAAAAACTGTGAACAAAAAACTCCAAAATATTTAATAAAACAAAAACAACAAAATATTAAATAAACCTAAAATACAAAAATCAAATAAACCTAAAATATAATAAAAACCAAAAATAAAAAGGTGTTTTTATTAAAAGAAAAAATTAAGAGAAAAGAACCAAATCAAAAAATCAACCCCCAAACATTTGGTCACTTCGAACCGCAGCATAAAGTGTAGTGTATATAAAACAAAAGCAAAGTTTTTATTAAAAAATTGATAAAATAAAAATTAATTTAATTAAAAGTGTTTACAAAAAACAAAATTTGCAAAGTTTAATAGTGAACAAGCTAACGGGACCCAAATTCTTTGGCGCAGTAGCAGCAGCATCAGCAGACACCCAACAACAACAACAAAGAAGAATTAATCTACAAGCAGTGACACAAAAATCAAAAGACCCAACAACAACAAGTAAGTCAAAGTATACAACCCAACAAGAAATAAATATTCTTGCTTGTTGTGTTACTCTTTAATTTTTTTTGTCGCTGCAATTTTTTAAGAGAAAAACCCGTGACGTCACTACCCAAATAAATAAAAACCGAGTTACCATTGCGTCCATTTTTGAAAAATACCGGGGATACAAATCGCTTTGTGGGACTCTTAAAATTTTTTAAATCATTATAATTTTTTCAATACTTGTTGTTGTTATATCGCTAGCAGGTACTTTTTTGACCCAATTTAATAGTTTTTTTTCACGATTCTTGTTTATCTAATAAATAATGGCACTCGATAAATTTGTTAATTGTACAAATGACCTTTTGGATTTTGAAAGCGAGTATTCAGAATCAAAGGCAGGTGAGGACATTCATAGTTTAGAAGTTCTTCGAGTAGAACTAGACTCACTTTGGCAGCAAATCAAAAGGGCTTATGAAGAGTGTAGGGACAAGAAACCGGAAACTGGCGAACAACCGGTAGACAGGCAGAAACTTCGCGATCGATATAAAAAGGCCCTGGCTGCATACAAAACTTGTTTGGCCTCACTTAACGCGGAAATTCTGGCGCTTTCTGCCCCGACTGATGACACGAGTAAGCACGAGCGGGTTTCGTCTGCGGAAAACCCAATTTTAGAAAACAGCGACGTTTCGTCTATTCGGCTGCCACCTTGCGATATAGATACATTTTTAGGTGATTTTGTGACATGGCCAACCTTCCGCGACCTTTTTACTGCCCTATATTTAAATAATTCACGACTCAGTAAAATTGAAAATTTATTTTATTTGCTTCAAAAAACTGGAGGAGACGCTAGGAACATAGTTTCAAATGCCCCATTAACCAACGAAGGCTTGGAAAAATCTTCAGGTCAACGAACAATTGAAAATTTTATTTGACCTTCCGAAAGTTACCGAAGATTCAGGCCAATCTATTCAGACACTACAACGAACCGTTAATGGCTGCATTCAAGCTTTAAATGCTTTAAGGGTAGAAACTGGCACTTGGGACCCCTTCCTGGTATATCTTTGCTCGACCAAGCTCCCCCGAACACTTTTGAAGGTATTTGAAAACTCTATTCAAGAAATAACAAAGGTTCCATCGTGGGAACAATTTAACACTTTTTTGACTCGCCATTCTAAGACTTTAGAGTCAATTGCGGCCATCACACAACCTAAACCCTATCAACAAAAAAAGGAAAGTTCCAAACCGTTCACTAAACAAAAACAGGTCCACAGTTTTCAAACAAACGCGACTCAAACCAATAACGAGTTGAAAACTCAGAAACGTTTTCCAGCAAAGGGGGGACAAAAAGACTCTACGCACAATTGTCAACATTGTAAAGAGCCTCACCCATTACGATCCTGCCCTAAATTTTTAGAAAAAAAATGTGAATGACCGAATTCACATAGTAAAAGTCACAAATTCATGTTTTAATTGTTTGTCAATAAATCATGGTGTCAAGGACTGCTCAAGCAAATATAGTTGTAGGCTGTGCAAACACAAACATAACACTTTGTTGCACAAGGCAACGGTGACCCAGCCTATAAGTTTACCACCAAATAACGCTGACGAGCAAGCTAGTACAAGTGCTGCAGCGCAAGCCCAATATATACAGTCCACTTCCAGATCAGGTATTCCTAACCTGACATCCTTGACCCTGCGGGGAAATAATCAGTCCTCGACACAACTAGTAGACAAAGAAACTTAGTTATTCACTGCAATGGTACAAATCGAAACTAGAGGCGCAAGATACCAGGCAAGAGCAATCATCGACCCTGGATCCCAATCCACGTTTATATCGGACAAGTTGAAAAACCGATTAAACTTACCTACAAAACGTAATATAGTACACGTTTCCGGCTTGAGTCAGACAGTTTCTGAAACTTCGACCAAAGCCTGTTTGTTTAACCTTTGCTCCAGGGTGGACACATCTTTTAAGTTAGAGGTATGGGCACCAGTTTTGAAGACCCTTCCATCCAATTTACCGAACAATTCGCAGAGGCTGCAAAACTAGAACTTGCAAACCCACACTTTCATCAAGGTCGACCCATCGACCTACTAATAGGCCTCGACTTAGGCCCCTCAATATATAGTATGGAAACACCGATGCGGTCCATTGGATCCCTTTTGGCACAAAAAACAGTATTTGGCTGGATTGTGGGGGGACCAATTTGTACAACAACTTCACCTAGAAAAACGATATCGTTACTAAACACATTGTCCCTGGACCGAATCCTCACACGCTTTTGGGAGGTGGAGGAGACCCCAAAAAAGGTTTTGAGGTCAGAAGAGGACACGCAGTGTGAAAATCACTACAAGTCTACAACCCGTAGAAGTGATTCGGGTAGATATATTGTTACCCTACCCTTTAAAAATGGCGAAGAAATAGGCGTATCTAGAAATATTGCCATGGCCCAATTTTTGAGAATGGAGCGCATGCTTAGCCAAAAGCCAGATCTTAAAACACAATACGACCAAGTTATTGTAGAATACCTCGAGCTAGGACATATGAGGAAAATTTCTCCCCTGGAAAATAATAAATACCCAAATTATTACCTGCCGCATCACGCAGTAATAAAACCCGAAAAGTTGACTTCGAAGATTAGAGTAGTTTTCAACGCATCGAGCCCGTCTTCAAATAAGAGAAGTTTGAATGACATTTTGTATCCAGGACCCATACTTCAACAAGACTTAGTGCTCATAATATTGAAGTGGAGATTCTTCCGTTTTGTGTACAACGCAGATGTCACAAAAATGTATCGCCAGATACTCATTGACCCTACGCAAACAAAATATCAAAGGATATTGTTTAGAAAATCTGAGGCTGATCCTATTGAGGATTACGAACTCCTCACAGTGACGTTTGGAGTTAATTGCGCGCCCTTTCTTGCCATAAGAACCCTTCTTCAACTAGCCGAAGATATAGGGACAACTCACCCCCTGGCGACAAACATCTTACAACACAACATGTACGTAGATGACGTTTTAGCTGGTGGCCACACATTAAACGAAGCCATCAAATCATGAAAAGAACTTACAACTGTTCTAAAATCTGCCGGTTTCGATCTGATGAAATGGACCTCAAATGATCCACGAGTAATTCAAGATTTGCCAAATGAGACCGCTCGACTGGTTAAACTTATCCGAGAATGCCGGAACCAAGACACTCGGGATAAAATGGAACATTTCCTCAGACTCTTTTACATTCACTGCCCCAGGTGTTGAATTGAAAGAAAATTACACAAAAAGGGAAGTTTTATCTACAATTGCCAAATTCTTTGACCCTTGCGGATGGATAGCTCCAGTAATTGTTGATGCCAAGTTAATCATGCAACAGATTTGGTTAGATAAAGTCGACTGGGATGAAAACCTAAAACCCTTGACTTGCCTCAAATGGAAAAAATTCGTTAAAAACTGCTCTGCAATAAATGCCCTAAAAATTCCTCGTTGGATCCAGTGGGGATGTACGCCCCAAGACTTAGAAAGCCACAACTTATGGTGGTTTGGACCTTCATGGCTAAAATTACCCAAACATAAATGGCCAAAATCCAGAAGTCCAAATGACACCAATTTAGAAGCAAAAACTGTAAAGACGTTAACTACTACTACTCAGGAGGACCCATTGAATCGTTTCTCCAATTTGTCACGCGCTTATAGAGTTTTAGCTTATGCCCTACGTTTCTGGAGAAATACTGGTGTAAACAGAACCCGCCTTCGGATATCTTCAAACGAGGTTACACCAGATGAAATAATAGATATCAAAACACGACTCATTATTTTGACGCAAAAACAACACTTCCCAGAAGAATATAAGCAGTTGAAGCTCAAACAAAGGATTTCGTCTTCCAGCAGTATTTTGACCCTCAACCCGTTCATAGACCAACTAGGCGTCATCCGAGCCAACGGACGTCTGGTTCAATCACCAGCGCTTACATATAACGAACGGCATCCAATATTGTTGCCGTACAACTCTAAGTTCACCAGATTGCTGACCGAATTCACTCATAAAATCACTATTCATGGTGGAAACCAACTTATGGTCCGAGTACTTCGTACGGAATTTTGGATTTTTCGTTTGAGGCCCTTAATAAAAATGGTGATTAATAATTGTAAAACTTGTGTTTTGTACAAAAAACACACTTTGAGTCAGATCATGGCTTCCTTACCACCAGAGCGCACAACACTTTCTCGCCCTTTCACCACAACTGGAGTCGACTACGCTGGACCCTTCAACATTCGCAACTTTACTGGTCGAGCCTGCCTTATCACAAAAGGGTACGTCTGCATATTTGTATGCTTTGCCACTAAAGCTGTTCACTTAGAGCCAGTAAGTGATTTATCGACCCAAGCCTTCCTAGCTGCCTTTTCCCGTTTTATTGGAAGACTCTTCAATCCCAAGTTGAACACAACTATAGCCATCAAAATATCATTTGGAAATTTATAACCCCGGGTGCCCCACATATGGGCGGACTCTGGGAAGCCGGTGTAAAGTCATTTAAAACCCACCTAAAGAAAATGATACCTGATATGAAATTCACCTTTGAAGAGTTGTCAACAATTCTCACCCGCATAGAATCGTGTTTAAACTCTAGACCCTTAAGTCCTGCTAGCGATGACCCAAATGACCTTAACCCATTGACCCCTGGACACTTCCTTATTGGAACTCCATTATTGACCCCAGCCGAACCTGATGTAAGCAGGGAAAACCTGACCCTCATCAACCGCTGGAAACGCCTAAAGGTCATCTACCATTCATTTTGCCAAAGATGGAAATCCGAATACCTGGCCGAACTGCATCGCAGGTACAAGTGGAAGTCTCAGAGGGATGACGTTAAAGTCAACGACTTGGTGGTCATCAAAAACAACAATTTGCCCCCCAATGAATGGCAAATGGGCCGAATCACGAAGACCCATCCAGGCAAAAAATGGGATCGTTACCAGACCCATTACAAAAATTGTGGTTTTGTTTTAAAATATACATAACATTCTTTAAAAGAAAATTTTCCCAACTAATGTTTCACTGAATGCCTACTTACAGGTATGGAATCCCACAAAACAATTCTAAGTTTCTCATCAACAGATTTGATTGCCGTCAACATATTCAACCCCACACGGCCCGCAAACTTGAATCGAAGTGAGATCCTAGATGCCATATCTGCCAAAAATCATCACAACACCTTTTTACATTGTAACCTGTTTTGCGGACCTATGTTTACCTGCACCAAGTCATGGGGGCCGGAATGTTTAATGATGACTCGTCCCAAACACAGCACCCTGTAAAATACTAACGGTCCTTAAATTGTTATTTATTTATTTCACATTTTGTCATTACATTATTTTCCTTGTACTCAATTTCACTTGCAAGATCATTTATACAATAATTAAAACTCACTTTAGTTTCGACCTTTTTACAAATAACATTAAAACAAGTGACATATTAAATTGTGAAAATAAATAAAAGAAACATTGTAAAAACCAAAAAACAGTGAACAAAAAACTCCAAAATATTTAATAAAACAAAAACAACAAAAAATTAAATAAACCTAAAATACAAAAATCAAATAAACCTAAAATATAATAAAAACCAAAAATAAAAAGGTGTTTTTATTAAAAGAAAAAATTAAGAGAAAAGAACCAAATCAAAAAATCAACCCCCAAACAACTACAAGAAGAAAAATGTAGATTATTTTCATGTTGAAAAAGTAAAATAAGAAGCAATAATTCCCATATTCTATTTGTTTAAATTATTTAGTTAAATACATGCATCAACTGCTGCTGGTGTCTTTTAATTGAGATTATTCTTCAATCGAGGGCGGAAATCAACAAAAGGTAAATAAACATGTGTAACGGGTAAGTAAAATTATAATATGTAATTCTCTTTGGTTCTGTGGGGTAAGTGTTTAGGAAAGAATCAATATAATCTCACTTTCGATTTATTTCTAGTACGAATCGAGGTTAAACCGTCTTAGAAATTCTTAAATTAAGCGCCGTTTGAGATTAATTTAATCTCACTTTTAAGTAAGTTAATCCTGTTTTTGGATTATTTTAAGTATGAATTAAATATGGATAAGTTAAGTACTTCCCACTTAAATAATCCGTACTTTAATCAAGCGTTTTGTTCTTGATTTAAGAAAATCCGTGCTTACCATAAATTTGTGTATGCAACAAAATCGAAAAGAAAGACGTAGCAAGTACAAAAATGTTACTTGACAAAATTGATCACAACTGTGATTTTTCAGTAACAGTGAATAAATCGCAGGTACAGAAATATCGCTCATCTTTAATCAAAACATACATCTTTCACATTTACAATATAAGTAGGATAAGTGTTGATTATGTAGGAACTACAGACAAATCCGTTCAATTTTTTTAGATTACTCCAAATTTGAAATATTTTTTACTTGGGAGAAATTTTTAATGTAAAATAAAATTTGAGTTTAGAAAAATGTAAAGTGCAAAAGAACCATCTTAAGCTGTGTTCACATTATGTGTATTTGTCATATGGAATGTCACTTTTCTACCCACATGTGTTTTCATGTGTATGTCAAAATTTGAGTTTTACATAAGGTTTTTAATTTACATGTTCACATAATGGTATGTAACGTACATTTGACATAACCTATCAAAAATAATAAAAACATTTTTAATAATTAATTTGTGCATTTTTTATCTGTTTTATTATTTATTTACTATTTTAATATTTATGTATTACAATTTCAATTAATTTTTGCCGCCACAAACAATTTTGTTAATAAAAAACAGCTGATGTCAGATGCTTTGTCACTTGAAAATAGAACACGTTCTAAATCAAAATTGTCATGTGTACTGTACACAGAGAAATAACACATGATAGTGTTTGAAGGGGTTCAGACGATATGTACATATTTAACATGTGAAAAAGTGACAATCCACATGACAAATACACATAATGTGAACACAGCTTTACTTAACAATTTTGTTCAGAAAATTCGATTTCTTTTTGGAAAATGCTATTTTTTCAAACATTTATTTTTTGGCAAAGGCGGGCAAATACATTTTCAAGTCGAGCGGCGCGGATTAGGATTTTATTTTACTGCCCGTTTATACCAGAGATAATTATTGCGGCATATATAATACACTAACCAAACTCTGGCTGGCGATTTGCTAAACTCTTGTTAACGAGCTACCAAACGTTTGCCAACTTGTGAAAAATAGCCGTTTAATGTCAAACAATTTTGTTGGTTTTTTTAATTAACTGATTTTTTTAAATTTCCTGACTTTTACTTATGCTATGTTCATACGACGATAGAAACCACTGGTTTCGCTCTCTGAAACTAGATAGCCAAACATGCTGTTCATACGATTTATTCCTGTTTCATTTTGAGATTTTTTTTTTGAGTTGTTAGTGTGATTTTTTTTTAAATAGATAAAAAAGTAAATAAAACTTAGGAATATATTATTTAATACTGTTATTAATATTAGATCAATTTTTATTTTGTTTTTTTCTTTGTTTTGATTTTTTTTTGAGAGCTAGTTCAGATAAACTAACGATAACTGTTATCAAAATTGGAGATGATAGTACATTTTTCCTGTTTCGCAGCCTGTTTCAAAATGAAACGACCTGTTTCGCTCTCAAAATTTTGTATGGGAAAACAAGTCGTTTCAATCATGTTTGGGGCGCGAAACAGGAATAAGAGAGCGAAACACGAATATTGCTGTCCGTGTGAACATGGTATTAGTCTGTTTTCATACGGCTCATGTTTCAATGACATGATTGCTACTTTATAGACGAGAGGGACTAGGGGAAAAGAAACGATTACACAGATGCATGAACTGTCAGTATGCTTTGCTTTTTCATTCGTTGTTTAATTTTGTTTTTGTTTTCAATATCAAAAAAGCACACATGCATACGCACGACTATACAAAATAAAAAACATGTCGTCAACATGACATGAATCATTTGAACGCCAATTCATGTTCAAAGAATGCATTCTAGTTAGCAGCTCGTTTATTTTCGAACACTGGTACGAAAAAACATATTAGTTGTTAAAAATATTCAAAAACAAAACATTTGAAAAAGTATTTATGTATATGTGAAAAAGCTTGCATGTATTGCTACTGCCATGCCATTACTGACAAATGTTTTAATACTATTAAAACCATTTATTATATCTTCCTTCCATGGTTTCAATTTCATTGGTGCATTTATTTTGTTGCACTTAAAACTTGTGAATAAGTTGGAGCATCAATTATTTCCTCTTCTTCATCATCGGAAGATTCCGATAACTCTTATACTCTATGGTTTTCGAAATTCAAGAGAAATTTACTTTTTTACTTCAACTGCCATTTTAAATATTTGTGCTTCCATACATTCAAGTACAAAAATATTTTTAGTAACTTTATAAATGCCTTGCCGGATATTTAAAAAAACGGAAGATTTTTGGTTACGTATTTAAGCGATTTATTTTGTTCAAATTTATGTAATTTCGGGCAAAAATAATCAATCATTAAATCCGGGAACGCATTAAAGCGAGGGCATTTAAGCGGGATTTTGTTCATGTAATTATGTTAAAATGTTGCATGCCAGCACATTTTGCGCATTTAAGATGGGAAATCATTTAAGCCGGGTGTATTTAAGCGGGAACTACTGTACTCGATAATGGTCTGTAATTTTCGTATTTTGGTGAGTTGTATTACGGTATTTACTACTTTTGTAAATTTTAGAATTTCGGTCATGTTTTCACAACCGCAAAACGCTTAATTAGCATTTACAATTCTGACTTGATATAGCATAAAGTGTTCTGTAAATTGCAATCGCAAGAAGTTTGGTGACTTAAAATTGCAATAATATGCTAAAGTGAACTAAATAATCTTTAAGAAACTATGGCAGATCGCAAGCAAAACGCACGAGTTTCAAAACACTATTAAATAAATCTGGCGTTTCGCAATTTTAAATCGTGCGATTGTCAGAAAATGTCCGTATGCACTCCTTTTAATGTGTTTAAACGAATAACGTATCTTAGCGAAATTTTTATTTTAATAACAAACTATAATTGCATAGGAGTGAATGAACGAGCACTTTACTCACATAAAATTGTAACGTAATTTGAATATGATCAGCCTGTTCAACGATTTCGAACGTTAACGTTCGCATAGAAAACTACATTTAAAGCAAAAACAAATTTTAGAATTTTGGTTTAAATATGTATATTTTTCTATGCGAACGTTGACGTTCGAAATCGTTAAACAGGCAGGATATCTTTTTGTTCTGTATCTTACTAAAACTTAAAATTTATTAAAAATTAAGAAAACTCATTTTATAATACCTTAAAACAAGCCAACAAATCTTCTGAAAGTAATAAATTTGTAGTTTTTATACCCACACCACAATAGTGGAGAGGGTATTATGCATTTGTGCTGATGTGTGTAAAAACTAACTGAGCCTTTACTCCCGGCTAACTGAGCCTTAATACTACTATGTACCGGAAAAAATAAAACCCAATTACATAATCAACAAGTGAGGACGGTCCATCAATTAATTATTCAATTAATCAGAAATTTGGTTTATTAAATTCTTTTTTTTAACAAAAAAATTTTCAAAAACACTCCTTCTTAAAATTGATTTTAAAAAATTTTTAATCATGGTAGAATAAGTACAAGGTATAGTCCTTAGAAATTTTGTTCTCAATTTCAAAACCCATATAACGTCAAACAAAAGAAAATATGGTAAAAAATTAAAACAAGCGTCAAAAATCAAATAAATAAATTTGGCATTACATGGGTAAACAATGAAAGCTCTCCCTAATGAACATACATGGTACTTGTTATACTGTGTTTAAAATAAATTTTGTTTAACGTATAGATTTATATTTTTTTAATTTTTTTTTATTACGAAATTTTATAAACACATTTCCTTAAAAAAGGACATTAAAATATGTATGTATACATTACAATAATATTAATTTCGTTTACATTTTTCCTTTTGCGAATAATTATTAATTTTATTGTTTTGTATGCCAACATATGTACATATTTGTTTAATTTTAGTTGCAGTATGACCATGTTCTGAAAATCAAAATCGAATAAACTGGAAATCTAGCAGCCGTATTCATAATGAAAATTTGGCATGAAGTTAGAACAAAGTTTATTCATAATACACTTACCAAACTCTGGCTAACGATTTGCTAAGCTCTTTTTTAATTCACTATCTTTTATTAATTTATTTTAAAGTTTTTAAAATGTTTATATGTATGTGAAAGAAAAAAAACAAAAAATTACAAATCCAGCGATGATTAATGCAAAACGTGCTGCATTTTTAAGTAATACAATGTGGCATCATTAAAATTCAAAGTTGATTTATTAAAAGTTAGCAGATGGATTATGAATTAACTCTGTGCCAACAAGCTGCTAAGCTTAATCGGCATTCTAGTTAGCAGCTCGTTGTGCGTTGTGTACAAACTGTGGCTAACATTTTGTTATGAATACAGCTGTAGATTTCTAGATACATTTTTTAAATTCAATTTTTTTAAGAGAAGTTCTGGGAAAGATCAGAGATACTCAAGGTATAAAGTAAATTGTAAAAGAGAATAATTTTATGAAGTTTCAAGACAGGATCGTTTTCAAAATTTTTTTGGCTTTAGATTCGAATATAATTCCCTGAACATGGCTAATAATAAATTTTACAAAAGTTCCAACCAAATTATATAGTTTTAAATATGGATATGTATGTATGCATGTTAAAAAATGAAAGTAAAATATTGAAAAAAAATGAAAGTAAAATATTTTGAAATTTATGTTTTAAAAGGTTTATGTATAAACGTAAAACTGTAATTTGAAATAATTATAAAAAGTTTAAATAATTTATTATTAACAAAAATCTGGCACGTTACCCACCGTAGTTTAAATAAATGCTTAAAAAAAATAATTCTTACTAAAATTCTTTAAAATAATTCATAAAAAATAAAAAATAAATTACAAAATAAATAACATAAGAGCATTGAAGTATTTAAATCCAATAGAATAAGAACCAGGGCAGGGTAACATAACAAATAGCCACTTTTAATAATTTAAAGCAAGAATATTTAAAAAAGCCTAAGCAAATTTAACCCTTTTTTGGGTACTTACTTTTATTGCGTTTAACCTTGCGGCATGTGTAAATATTTTTTCCAAGTGTTATAGTATTATTCATATTATCGGTAGTGATTACATAGCCGGAGCATTTAATGGATTTTTTATCTAATGAGCAATTTTGTTGTGATTTATCACCATTAGGCACTTTTAAGTTTTCGGATGGAATTTCTGGTTCAGTTTTCTTGGTATTTTTTTGTTCACTTTTTGTTTTTGAGACTTTAGTATTATTAGCATTTTTATTTTCAGAGATAATTTTATTAGAATCGGCGGCAGCTGCCGTACTTAATTTGAAATGCCAAGACATTTCAACTTCTATATCTGCATGCGTTGGATCACCCATTAACATTTCGAAATTAACAACTATATCATTAAGAAACAAAGTTGATGTCGGTGATACGAATTCAATTCCTCCATAGTATAATGAACCAGCATTAACCGATAACGATTGATCGAAAAATAGCACCGTTTGTAACCAATTTGTACGTGGCGACCAAGGGTCAGTACTAAATCCCAGGGGCGTATGTGATTTTGTGAAGTAGACGTGGAAATATAAGGCTATACCATCCATATGTGAAGTTCTTTGTATGGGTAACATAAATTTGCTGCGAAAGTTCAGATCATCTAAAGTAGCAGTGTTGAGGTTGAGGGATTTAACAGGAAAATGTTTGCTTATAACCTTTAAAAAAAATTAACAACTTTAAAATTAAATCTCATATTACCTAAAACAAACCTTCTTTATGGGCAGCACAAAAATGCAAGAATATAAATATATATTTTTAATTTAGAATAGACTGGTTTTTTATACCGAAACTTCATGTACATATGTATATCTAAATCTTCTTTCATAAGCTGATTGAAAACCTTTGGAATTAGATATCAAACATTAAAATTCTTTAATCACTTAGATTTTATTCTTAGCTCATAATTTTTCAAAACAAGCTAAACACATCTTTAGACCGATCACAGTGACTTTTAAATCTTTGATATTGCCAAATTTGGTATGTCGCTGCACCACGATTAAACGCGTCGACTGATTTCAACCAAACTTGTACACCGGAACGACTCGTAGTTTGACGAACACGAATCGAGGATTGTCAACTCAGCAACAACTGTTCTTCATATCTCGCTGCTACAACAACAACAAGGTAGGTATTCGAACCTTGATGGTTTATGTTAATTTTGGTTAAAATCAGAAATCGCATGTGTGCGATAAATAAATTTTGAAAACATTTGACACCAAAATAGAATGTTATAGCGAAATTTATATAGACCAAATGTTTAAAAAAGGTCAAAACATGGAAACGATTTTTTAAGAAATCCTTCATTTAAAATCCAATTCAAATCTGCAATTTTTCCTAAAGCTACATCGGCATATCACAAAAAAGGACATTTTAAACAGAATTACAATTGTCGCATCATTGCTTTTACGCAATACTAAAATCGTTTAGATTTTTTGCGTTTGCATCCCTAATACTCGGACGGAAAGAAAACGTTACAATGAAAACGTTCAAATAAAAACATAGATGAAACATTAGGTGCGTTTGAGAACGTTTACAGTAAAATGCAGTAAATGAGTAAACTAAAAAATTTGCTCTCACAAAAAGCGGTCGCACAAAAAAGTACGCGAACGCAAAATTTGTAAAATAAAGGCAACAGTTGATGGCTACTTAACTCGTTTTCTTATCGGTTTTCGATTAAATACTTTGTGTAACACGAACATTTTTGGAAAATATAATCAATTATTTTATGTAATCATTAGTATTGTGGTTATTTTGTTGAACTGTTCTTTGGTTTTTAATCCATATTTGTTTGTTTTTATTTTATTTAATTTTACTAATTTGTGGCGGGTTAATATATTCAAAAGAACATGTATAATTTGTTTGCGGTGTACCGCAGGGTTCTATTTTGGCTCCTCATTTGTACAACATTTTCATTTCTGATTTTCCACACCAATTTGGTTGTTCAACTGGTATTCTTTACACTGATGATTCTCTTATTTACGCTCATGGAACTTCACCAAAGAATACATTGAGTTCTATTTCGTCATATTTAAATTCGGTAAATAATTTTTATAAATTTTGGGGTATAAAGATAAATGCGTCTAAAAGCTTAATTTGTCCCTTGATGGTCAGGAAATTCCTTTTGTAGACAATATTAAATATTTAGGTATTCATTTTAATAAGCTTTAAAGTTTAAACGTCATGCTAAAATTTGTCTTAACAATGCGTAATTAAAATTTCTTTTGGAAAATTATTTAATAGCAGATATTTACCAGAGAAGACCAAATTGTTAATTTATAAATTAAGCATAAGGCCGATTCTTATGTATGCATTCTCGATATGGTTTTCATTTTCAACTTCGGTAATGAAGGAATTTGAAGATTTTGACCGTAAAGTTCTTAGACTTTGCGTTAACAAACACTTTGAGCGGGTTCATAAGAAGTTTTCTAATGAATATATATATATATATATGATTTAACAAAGGTTAAACCCTTAGCCTCGTATGGTTTTGATTTAATGAAACGCTTTGTTGACTCTTTACATAATCTCGGTAATGTTTTCAAAATGTCTTAAATGATCAAGTAGGTTTAAATTGGCTCAATACCAACTACTACTCACCCTTAGGCTTTCAATACAAGTTTTAGCGTTGCGGTTGCGTTTTACAGAATTAGAGCCTAAATTTGTGTAAATAAGAACGGGTTTGAGAGCATAAAATTATTCCTTTTTTTTGCACGAAACAGCCCAGACTTTTTCTTCGTGCAAATTGTGTAAATTTTCAAACAGCTGTAAAACATAAACAAAACAAAAAAGGTAATGAAAAAAAATTATGACCAAAATTCTGGAAAAAGTGTTTTGGAATAAAATAATGTACTTAAAAATAAAGTTTTGTACTGAAATATTAGGGAAACATAATGTTAGTTGTTGTAAGTGTTTATCTTGTTTTATTTTTGCTAAAAGTAGTTTATTTCTACAGACAATATAAAATTTTTAAAAGTGGCGCAATTTGTGTTGTAAAGACTGTCAAAACATTGAATTTTTATTTTGTGCTAAAAATTGTGTTTTTCTGTTCCTGTACTTTTGTGTAATTGTGTCTCTTAATGAGAGAAATTTATGCTTGCTCTCATTTTCACGAACTTTACCCAAAAAGTACTGAATTTTGTGTACTCGAACGCTATTAAGTAAAATGCAGTAAAAAATAGTAAAAACTTTTGTGTTCTCGAACGCAGCTATTAGCATGTATAAAAGTAAAATTTAAGCATGTTCTTGCATTTTTTAACATTTTATTTTGTTTATTTTATTAATATTTGTAATTTTAATTATTTTGGTAATACTTGTTTGTAGTTTTTTATTGTTTATTTTTTGACACAGCTGATTGTTTGACAATTTTCCCAATCAGCCCAAAGAAACAGTACGGGCTACTTCGTGCAAGAAGAAGAATATTATTCTCTTAAAAGCTCTCTCACTTTACCAAACTTTAAGTACGGGTACAGTTTTCGGTTTAGGTTTAGGATCCCGCTTGCTCGCAACGTTGAGTACGGGATCACACCTAATGCTTCTATACAATTTTTTCTTTTGCGCTGCTTCGTGCCATTTCAAAACAATTTCACAAAATAATCCGACACCTTTTTGTTATTTTAACGACCAATATTTCATTATATCAGCTGTTACCTAATTTGCATCTTGTATTGAAAAGTTGCATAAAATACCGCTCACTGTCAATAACAAAATTGTTGCAATAACAAACAGCTGCAACCTAAAACACACCAAACACTGAACACCGCTACTGAATTTTATAAATTTTTGGAATTAAATTGCTTACCAGCCAGCTGGAAATTTAAAAGGCAGACAAGAAGTAAAAAGGTTTATCATTGGTACTTTTTTAATACCGCTTTTATTTTAAATAATTTTGTAAATTACAAATTAAAAAGTGGCCCATTTAAAGCTATGTTTGTTAATTTTTACTACAAAATATCTTTAGTAGTAAAAATTTTAATTGAGAGGGACAAAAAGGATAAAATTTTGTATTCTTGGTATTTTTTGTAAAAATAAATTACGACAACTTAAAAATGGAACTACAAAGAAGAATAATGTACATACATATGTATGTTCTTTATATGAGTTACGTTACATATAAGGGCTAAAAAGAATAAAATAGAAAATTTCATTATTTTACATAAAAATCAATCAAAGCACCTATAAACTAGGGAATGGCAAATCGATTTTTTACCACAAAATCGATTTTCGATTGCAATCGAATTTACGTATGAGATTTTATACTCAAATCGATTATATTTGGCTTTTAAAATCGATTTTTTTTAATTAAAGTTTTGGCAATTTTTAATTTAAATGATAATTAAATCGAAAAATTAGGAAACTAGGGAATGGTAAATCGATTTCGATTCCAATCGAAAATCGATTTTGTGGTAAAAAAAAATTAGTATCGCTCTAAAGGCCATCTCAAAATTTACATATTTTCACTTTTTGCAGGAAAATTATAAACAGATGTCATATCTACCCACTGTAAAAATCTTAGTTTAATTTCTCTAGGAGTTTTCCAGAAACAAAAAAATGCTGGTGTATCCTCCTTTGTGATATAAGGAATAAGTTTCTTAATTAATCTTAAAAAATCGAACATCAAATTCGATTTTAAAATCGATTTTAAAAACCGAAATAAAAAGTCAATCAAAAATCGGGTTTGGAATCCATTTACCATTCCCTACTTTAAACATAAAAATCGAGGCCCATTAAAAAGTCTGCGCAAGAAGCCTGATGATCATTGTTTATGTTCTTTTTAGTTGTCAAAAGTTGTTTACATTTTGCTTGCATGTGCATGTATACGTTTGTTTACGTTTATGGTATGCCACACATAGGTAGTAAATTTTTGACAACTAAAAAGAATAGTTTTTTGTTTTTGTACAAGTAAGCAGACCTGATAGATGGGCCTTGATAAAAATGGATTTATTTTTTATCAAGAAATATCATAAGAAACATAAAACTTAAAAAATATAATTTGAAAAAGAAAGGGGTGTATGAGAAAACTATTAGTTCTATTTGGCGAAAACTTTAATAATAACACAATCCGAATTCAACATTATATGAAAGACTTTAGAGCAAAAACTCTATAATATAATAAACAGGATTAAAAAGAGTAAAAAGGGAAGTTAGTTGTACCGTTTTAAATTTAATTTTCAAAAACGTATAAAATAAAAAATAAGGAATTCATTTTATAATTACATATATATTAAAGTCCAGGATAGTTAGGTAGTTAGGTTATAAATAACCTATTAACAAGACTTAGGCCGGGTACAAACAAATCGAACCCTTACCAAGTGAGAGAGTATAGTCGGTAAAGCCCGAACATATGATACCCTTCACCACAGTATATAAAAACAATTTTTGCTAGTGTACCCTATTTGGAACCCATGAGCAATCATGGACCCCCAAAACAAAATTTTGTTATGAGATTAAGTAAGATTCATGTAAAAGTTGTTTGTGCCGAATTGTAGATATCTTCATCTATATGAGATTTTAAGATGGGTTTTTTATATGGGACCTAGGGTAAATTTTGGACTTACCAGGACAACATTTTGTAATGAAATAGTAGCTTACGTAAAAGTTATTATCGGAAATTTGTATTTTAATACCAACATTTAAAACGAAGTTATGGCATTAAAAGCTGTTTTCGGGAGTAGTATTTGTATGTGAGCTATGTTTAAATAAGGACCGATTCCAATAAAATTAGATGATTTTGATTGAAATAAAATAAGCTTTGGTCAAATTTAATAAAAATATGTACATACTAACATAATAAGATGTTTTTGGGCACAAAGAAAACATTCAGGAAAGAAACTGGTGTGGGGGCTATATGAAATAATGGACCGATTTTTCGATAAAATTGTGCCTTGTGCCAATTGGAACCTATCTACCTACAAAATTTCGTCAAATCATCTCCAAAATTGCGACCTACGCTTTGCGCACAAGAGTTCCCTAACTGACAAAAAATGGACCGCAGAAAACACAAGTTTCAATCTTCAATCAAAAATTGGTTATTATTGGAAGTGCTGCCCATAAATTAAAGTTTAGGCATCACCTGTTCCGGTCTAATACTTTGATATCTTGGCTCAACCAAAGCCACTTCTCTTAAACAGCGCATATTAAAACCATATACATCTGACCACCAATCAATGTTTCCATTTTTGTGTTTAGAATCTTCCAATGCCACCATATACATTTTACCCATGTCTGGAAATATCAAACCGCCTGGCTTTTTTAGCCATTTATCACGAGCGTATATAACAGTATTACAAATCGATTGATATAACAAAGCATATCCCATCCAATCACAAACAATTATATCCACCTCTGCAACTGGTAATTCTACTTCTTCCACTTTACCTTTTATAACTTCAATCACTTCGGAATATCCATTAGCTTTAACAATTTGTCTTGTATAAAATACAACATTTGAAGAATCAACAGCAAAAACTTTAGCAGCTCCCGCCTTCGCGGCAAACAACGCATAAATCCCTGTACCACAGCCAATATTTAAAACGCATTTGCCTTTAAACAAATGTTTATTGTGTAAAATGGCCGCTTTAAATGTGTTGATGCGAACAGAGTCCTTAAGCACCTGAAGCATCATTTCAATGTGGGCATTGTAGTCCAAATGGAAATCTCGCGAAGTCATTGTTTCCACTGGCGTAAGGGAGGCATTAGACGTTGCTTCGCTGTCGCCTTTGCCAGAATCGTTTTCATTTATTTGTACCACAGGCTTTTTAAAATTTTTCTGTTTTCTCTTACTGTTTTCATTGTGATCCATTACTATTACTTGTAACTTATAGTTGAAATAAGATATTCTTTTTAAAGTACAAATTTAATTTATTGGCAGGCAAACAAAATTATTTTTTTTTAATTTGTATTAAAAAATCAAAAAAAGAATTAGAGTGTTGCCAGGTTGAGGGTACCCAAGGCCCATTGAAAAGGTCTGCGCAAGAAGCCTGATGATCATTGTTTATGTTCTTTTTAGTTGTCAAAAGTTGTTTACATGTGCATGTATACGCTTATGGTATGCGACACATACACGTTTTTTCCTTTTGCTTTGTATATGTGGTAGTAAATTTTTGACAACTAAAAAGAATCGTTTTTTGTTTTTGTACAAGTAAGCAGACCTGATAGATGGGCCTTGAGGGTACCTGAACATATATATATTTGAAAGGCGAATTCAAACAGGTAAACTCTTCTCGTCAGCCGTTCATCAGCTGTTTCCACAGCGAATTAAAAAATATGGTCAAACGTCAAAATATGATTTTGTTTTGAGAAGAAGTTGAATGAAAAGTGTTAAAAATATTATTTTTAACACTTTGAATTCGCCTTGTATATTTGTGCACAAGGCGAATTAGTTGAATTCGCCTTGTTTGTGCACAAATTCATGAACAGAGCTGCCATTCGCCGGTGTCACAGCGGTTCTTAGCCCTACGTTTCCACCAAGGCGAATTTACTACGTTTCCACATGCAAGTATTTTTGTGTACTGACTATTAAATACAGAATTGCCAATTTAGCTCCTTTGGCGCTAGATGTAGAGCTTTTTAACTGTCGAAAAGGCGCATATTTTTTCCTTAGCGCTTTTTTTAAAGGAGTGCTAAATTAGCGCTTTTATTGATAACTAGGGCAACCAAAAAAAAGCACTAAATAAACTGTTTTAAGCAATTTAAATTTATTTTTCCACTTTATTCGTTGAATGCGTTGTTACAGTAAATTAAAAATTGATGCGATAAATTTTCGAAAAGTAAACCCTGTCTATTTGGAGTCAGCACGCTTTTGTACATAGAAAAAGTTCTTTCTACGTCTACATATGTTAAGGGAGCATATTTTATACGATTGAACTCGCAATTCCGCTTGCCTTCCAAATAAGGACGTTAGGCTAATCTGGCGATAAGCTTGTGTTGTCGCATAACTCGGCTTTCCAGGTTTGGGTATAACTAAAACCCTAGCAACCTGCCATCCAACCGGGGTATATGTGACTTTCAAACACGCAGTATATATCATAATACCAAATGAATATTGGTTCGATCAGCTAATTATACTACTATCGAAAATCGAATTAAGTTTATATGCTTGTAGTTAACCTGAACAGTTTGGGATTGAAATCCAGCAAAATCGGTTAAGTAGGATCAGAGCTATGAAGTCGTCTTAAACCATAACTAGAAATGACACTATGAAATTTTCTGAAGTTCGGTCCATAATTTAAAAAACGTTTGAATAGTAAAATATCGTAAGAACGTATGGCTTTAGATAAGTTTGCGACCGGTAACAATCATTTAATAAACTACGTTTTGCTGTTAATATATCGAGCCATAATAGCAAAAATGATGTAACCAACAACATTTTAGATTTTTGTTTTTTGATGAAAATCGATCATTTTTAATCATTTGCATCATCTCTAAAAATCTCATATCTCTGGGTCTTTTTCTTACAGATTTACACATAACATCTTACTGCTAACTGTAATCGCTTTATATACAACAAAATGATGCTGCTGATTTGCAACGTTACTGTTACTACCAGCTAACTGAGTCTTTATGTTTGCAAAATAGTTTTAACGAAACATACAAAAGTCAAAATATAGACAGTGATTTATAGAATGAAAAGTATATGAAGGATGACCAAGAACTGTTTATTTTATTTAACAATGACATACCTGGTAGGTTAAAGTAAAGTTATAATAGAGCATAACTTTTTATACGGCCGATAAAATCCTACCTTTAGCTATTGGTAAGTTGTGAAAACGGGCCTAAAACTTTAATAAAAAATGTACAAAATGCCTTTATTTCTTAAGTATTTTCATGTTTCTTTTTAGTTAATTTATAATAAAATTGATAATGTATGTTAAAATTAGTATTGAGCACTAATGAAAATACATATAAGAATCATTAAGTTCCAATTCATATTATGAAACATTTGCTGCGACACATTTTAGTTTGCTGACTTACAAGCAGTTTTTGTAAATTTGTTATTGAAAGAAAGAGAGAAGGCATAGAAAATAACTCAATGTTGTAAAACAAAGTTTTTATGCTATGGACACGAATGCAGTTTCAAAAGAGAATTGAAGAAAGTTTTTGCAGCAAATTTTATTTTTTATTAATTTTTTTATTTTATTTATTTCAGTCTATAGATTAAAAAAATCCTTTCAGACATAAGGGCTAATATTAGAGTACAATCTATAAAGAATTATTTTATTAATTAATTTAAATAAACAATAATGTTTCATTATATAGATGAGGACTTAACTTCATTGGTTTTAATTCGCATTCATTCAAATAATTATTTCAGATCAATGAAAATCATAATCTAATCTCTGAACTTTTAATAACGAGCCGTTTAACTAATCTGAACCAATTCACGCCAATGACACGCTAATGTGATTTTCTTGCATGTTTCACCTAAAAAGAACCAGTGCATTATCCTTGAACCCCATGCATTTATTACTTATTTTTCATGTCTTTTTTGCCGCGTTATTATGTATAATGAGTTGACGAATTGCCGAATTTGTACAAAATTAAATAGGGTTAAATTGTGTTTTAAGTGTTTTCAGCTATATTTTCCGTAAAAATTTTTCTAAAAAAAACATTACATAACCATTTAATTTCTTATAAATAAGAACGTAAAAAGTCCATCTAAATAGAGAAGTTTCATTGAAAGTAATTAAATTCTAAAATTAGTGATTTATACATTTTGGACAAGAAGATTTTAGTTTGGGAGCTATGAAGGTCATACATTATATGAAATCTTAAGGGTTCTTAATTTAATATTACATTTTTTGATATCGATATTTTGAAAAAATATGCATTTTACTAATTTAATTCTTATTCCATAGTTATTAAATTAATGTTAGAACAGCTTTTAAAAGATATTCTTAAGCAAGTTTTGTACACATACATACTTTGTTTAAAAATGATCATGATCGTGAAAGGTGGAATTTTCAAACTAAAAGCTTTTTATGTTCCAATAGTTTTACCCTTGCTTTGTTTGTTCTTTAATACATGAAACTTTATAATAATACGAGTTTTCTTTTCACAAACAATTTTTTTCATCAATATCCTCAAAATTGACAACCGCTTATCTACGATGGTTTTTTTTATATTTTGTATGCCCAGAAATAATAAACAACAAGCTGATACAAAACTTCATTGTTTAAAAATATACTGTTTTTTAAATTGTGAACTTTGTACAAACAAACTTTATGTAAATCATAACTTCTAAAAATAAAAAGTCATCATATGAGAAACAAAATTTTGTCAAAAAATAATCAAAATTATGATAAAATCATCAAAAGAAAACAAAACTTTGTCATATTAAACTTTGTGTGTCTAAACACGAAAAAAAGTATACAAGATAATTCAACACACTTTGTCAAAGTAAACTTTGCCTGTCTAAAAGGGGACAAACTCAGAATTTCTAAAAAAAACTTTCATAGTTTAAGCCATAGTATAATAAGTGCAAGGTTGTTCTTTAGGGAGAGTTGTCATTATATACCCATGTAATATCAAATTAAATTATTTGATTTTTGACGCTTGTTTAAATTTTTTCCTTGTTTTCTTTTATTTGACGTTATATGGGTTTAAAAATTGAGAACAAAAATTCTAAACACTATACCTTGTACTTATTCTACCATATATATATATATATATATATATATTGGTTCCTTTAGTTCCTATAAGAAGCATAGGGCCTCATAATTCTACCATGGTGTAAGCCAATTCTTTAACAGTAGAGTATTGCTCTTGTTGATGGAAAAAAAGTCAGGCTGTAAAAAAACAATTTGATATTATTGAAAAATAGAATTTAAATTTCAAATACACATGGAACTAAAAAAACCATGGGCTACACAAGCAAGTAAAAAATTACATACAATATGTATATATTATGCGCCCCATACACTTTTCAATTCAATTGTCAACTGAGTCTTTTAACCGAATTGATACTTGGCCACACACTTCTTCAACTGAATTGAAAGATTTTAATTCAACTGTCAAATTTAGATTTTTTACAATTTTACAAAAATTTATTTTCTCTCTAAGTATCCATGTTTGCCACCAATGTCATTTTTTTATTTAAAATTTTATTGAAATTAAAGACAATTTTAAAAATATTTCACTTTTTCTTTGCAAAAAAAAATTACAAACATAAATTTTGACAGCTGATCAAGAGACTTAAGCACACACAGTACAATCGAATTGAAAGACTTGGAGTCAACTTGAAAAAATCAAAATCTTTTGATTTTTCTTCAACCAACTCGACAACCGTCAAACTAATCAACTGACAAGGCCATACACGCTTTGATTTGGACAACAACCGACTCAGTTGACAATTGAATTGAATCGTGTATGGTCTGCTTTATATATATATAATTACACATGGATTGGCAGCACTGGTGTATTTCTTATCGATAAGAGAATGTTTTGTTATATATCAACATGTCATCACTAATTTGCTGCTACGTTTTCAATAGTGGTACGCTGGCAACTCTAAATGCAATAAGAAATTAAACGAGTAATTTTCTCATTTTTCGTTCTTTAGTTTTACAAAAATGGCGAAAGTCGGTGCTCGTTCAATCGGAATTTTAACAATTTTTCTAATTATTTACAATTTAAATTTTTGTGCAACAAATCCACAATATGAAAGTAAGTGAATTAAAAAAATAAATAAATTGTGCTTAAAAATTCTTGAAAAAATAGAAAGTTATGTTAAAAAACAAATTAAAGAAAAATACTTTTGTGAAGAATTTTTATTTTTGTATTGGTCTTCTTTAAGTTTTTTTTAACATTAAATTTTAACTTAATTATAATTAAGATAATTATCAACGTCATTAACAACATCGTCATCAACCAGTATGTTTTCTGCGTACTCTTTGTATCTGTTTTCTTAAGATTTTTTGTAATTAACAATATAAAGATTAAACCAAATTAGAAAATGATTTAGCCAATAAGTTATGAATAAAGAGTGAATATTATAAAATAGCACAAACATATTAAACACAACAAATGCGGATAAATTAACTTTTACCTTAAAAAAGATTAAAAAATAAACCTCAAAAAGTAATAAAAATAAATAAATAAATGTAAAATGTAATTTAAGCAGACGAGTCGATGACGAAATTCTTTCGAGGGTATCGTTTTTTTTTTGGATGTGGAATGGGGTAATTTTTTTTTATTAAACTGACGTTCAATAGAAAAATTTTTGTTTTCGTGTGTTAAGTAATGCTAATAAAATCTAATTTGCAATGATTATGTCGTTAGAGTTTATTCTATTTGTTAAAAAAAGTACATAGTCACACCAACAACAACAATTAAATGATTTTACAGTCGGTGCTTTTTTCTTGCAAATGAAGGTTTTTTGTTTTTGTTTGTTGTGTGACGATTTTTGAAATTAAAATAAAAGTAAAAAAGAGTACAATAGAGCTGTAAAGTATTGTTTTAGTGATAATCCACAATTTTAACGAAAAATATCATTTGTAATAAAACTAATAAAAACAATTTAGAGTGCTATATTCGGCTGTGCTGAACCTTTAATATCCTCCACCGACAGTTCGAATATATTAAGAGTGACATATGAAGGGCTCAGAGCTGAAGCGAACCAACATGTTTTTGTTTGTTGTGTGTCGATTTTTGAAGCTAAAATAAAAGTAAAAAAGAGTACAATAGAGCTCTAAAGTATTGCTTTAGTGATAATCCACCATTTTAACGAAAAATATCATTTGTAATAAAACTAATAAAAACAATTTAGAGTGCCATATTCGGCTGTGCCGAACCTTTAATATCCTCCACCGACAGTTCGAATACATTAGGAGTGATATATGGAGGGCTCAGAGCTGAAGCGAACCAAGTCAAAAAAGAAAATTCGAAAATATGTATATTGAGTTTGAGTAAGTAAATTGCCATAAATTACTGGAGCAACTGACTTGGGTTTATTACCGTTACCTTAGGAACGAAAGTGTTTTTTATTTACCCCATTACAGAACTGGATTGAGTTAAATTTTGCGGAGATTTTCGCACCAGATTTCAAATACATATAGGTACGTGATATAATTTATGACTTGGTTCGGTTCAGCTCTGAGCCCTCCATATATTTGATATCTATTTATTATTAGTTATTCTTTATAAAAACAGACGTCAGCATTAAAATTGGTTATTAAAAAACATAAATTTCAAACATACATATGGTATACCTGCATGACATTTTTTCTGGTCATTTGAAACTAAGTTGGAAGAAATGTTACCACAATAAATACCTATATCTACTACGGTTTTAGTCGGATTTAATTAATTTACCAGAGTGGTCTTTATATGGGGCCTATACTAAATTATGGACCGATCATCACGAAATTTATTAGTGTGATTTCAAGTCCTATAAAACTGTGAAGTATTAAATTTCATTCTGATAGCATTACTAATTACGGTTTTAGGCGTACTTAATTGTTTTCCGGGAGTAGGGTTTATATGGGGCCTAGGGTAAATTATAGACCGATCTTCACGAAATCTTACAGCGTAATTCCCAGTCGAATAAAACGAATTTTTGCAAAATCGTATATCATTCCGTCCATTGTTTCACCATTTATGTTAGTTTTTGTAACAAAATTTTGAATTTTTTAAGGTGGAGGTTTCACTTCTTATATATTAAGAGCAAGTTGTTCAAATTGTTCCTCTCTTTCACTTAATGTAATGCTAGTTGTATTGCTATAATTATGTCGTTATGGTAAGTCACCTATAATCGAATACAGTGTTTTCCATAAGGTTGTTTTTATTGCTTATGGTTATGTCACGTGTAATTTGATCTTTATGGTTAAACTCCATCGCCAAACCGGATGTCAGAAATAGCTTTACGCCAATTTTGTTCAGTTTTCGTAATATTTTTATTTTTTAATATGTAATTAGTATTGTGGTTGTTTTGTTGTTATAGGTAAATCCAATTTTTTTTTTCTAATTAAATTTTGCATACAAAAACAAGCAAGTATAATCACGCCTGCCACTGTTTTGTAATAGATTAAAGGAAATAAGTTCGTGTTCATAAGTAAAGCATTGGACATTTTTATCCTAATAATAGTAGGTATGTATCAGTCCAAATTATAAAGAATACGTCGAGAATAGCCAACTTTAGCAGCCACTGCCGATATATGATTCCTAAAATTTAGATCCCTGTCTCGTATTACCCACAAACAATTAACAGTTTCTACAAATTGCACACGATTATTGTCAAAAACCACACTCATAGAGTCTTCCGGGTTTTTAATAGAGCCAACCAAATGCTATGGCTTTTGTCTTATTTGGATTAAATTAATGAAATTTAAAACATAGATAGATCTATATATTTTTATGCATACATGAGCTATGCAGTTTTTAAAAAATAGGACCCCATGGGGAGTTAGGGGGCAATTTCTGCCTCAGAAACTATCAAATCGATTTTAATGAAATTAAAAACATAGATAGATCCATATTTATAAGGGAACATGCATGATTCTCCATGGCTCCCGAATAGGCTACACTTTGGTAAATGTGTTTTAAAATACTGTGCTGTAGGGATTATATAGTTGAGCTGGACCGACTGTACTTTTTTACTTGTTTTTAGCTTTATCATTGTTGGATGTCAAAATTTTGTTTATCATCTTTTTTCTGTTTTGTTTTATTTCTGTTTTTTGACATTTTACAATGATTTTACAAAAATAAATTATTTGTGGTTTTTGTACGAGTACCGAGATTACCTGCAATGAATTCGCCTTGCTCCCATCGCAGTTTTAACAAAATTTTACATCAAATAATTACGGATGTGCTCTAAGTTAACAGCCTGATCATTGATTTCGAACGTAAACGTTCACATAGAAAATTAATAATATTTTCACCTAAATCAGTTCGTCATTAAAACCTTTACTAAAATAACTATGTATTTAATTTTTTGCTGCCTCAAATCTATTAAAAGTGGATTTTTCGAAAAAATGCTAAAAAAAAAATCAGAATTTTACCTACACTATAAAAAATTTCCTCTACAAAAATATCTACGCATTATTGCCATTAAAATAATAGCTTGGTGTCGTAACGTGACAAAAAGTAGACTTTTCTGTAGAACGTATTAACTCAAAATTTTCAGTAGAAGCAAAACAATTTCTAATTTAATATGAAAAGCATCTGAAAAAGTATTTTAAAACCAACCAAAGGTAAACAAAATAGCTCGATATTTTACAATGGGTAGATATGAATAATACCTGTCGATTATTTCTAAACAGTGAAAAACTAAAAATTTTGAGTTACAGTATTGTTGAATAGGTGCGATATGTGCATATGTTCTTTTAAAATTTCAATTAAGTGATCTTAGAAAAAACATACACATACAATGTTAGTGTCGCCCACTTTTTTAACCCTAAATAACTCTGGAAAAATATTTTTAAGCGATTTTAGTGAAACGAAACATTTTCAACCCTTTTGGACAAGAAAATATAACTAACAAAACGTTTTTTCTGTATTTATTTTGTAAATAGTGCGATATGACGAAAAATCCCTACATTTTGGTGATACTAAAAAATCTGTCTGATTTTTCCTACGCTTCTATTTAGTATACAAAAATACCTACATGTAGGGATTTCCCCTACTTCTGGCAACAATCACATTCATTTATTTGCTATTTTGAGCCTAATTATCAAATTCACTAAAAGTAATATTAAGTTTAAAATTTAATCAATAGTACATTTTAATAATTGTAACAAAGTGTTTAATATTTAACGTTGGCCGAAGGCCAACTTAAATAACATGGTCCTGATTTGATAAAAAACAATTTACTGTTTAAAAATTTTTTAAAACCACTTGTATGTAACTAAAAGAAAGAAAACTAGCAAAATTCAAGTGCTTATCCTTAAACGACTTTCTCAAGTGTCTAACTCGAAAAGATTTTTTCACAAAACACAACAGCAAATCATAATTTAGCATACACAAAGATACATGCTTTAAATATAATATGAAATGTATAAACACTTGTAATATAAAACAATTTGTAACACTCTCCATGAACAAGAGATCAACTAAGATCCCAGTCGAAGAGCATTGGTACTACATAGACAAACGTACGTGTATACACTTGCATGCCTGGTGCAATAACCAAATGGTGAACGAGACAGAAACTTTTTTGGTTTTGTTTTATTTTTTTATTTATTTGTTTCTATACCATTTAACGGATGGTTGCACGGCCAGTGGGATAGACGGACAGCCGGTTGTAAGTATGGACAAACGGATAGATTTTTAGGAGAGAGGGAGACCAACAAGCAGATAAATGATTAACTAGTCATACTTCTTTCTACAAGCTAGTAATAGCGAAAATTACAAGTTGATTTCTTAACTGCTGTTGTAGTGGTAATAATGGTACTCACACAATTGCACACAGTAGTCGAATGAATATTTTGTTTGGTTGAATGATGCAGTAACAACATTACTACCATGCCATTCGTGCCACTACTTCTGCTATTAACTGCAATGTACTGCATTAATATTTACAAAATAGCTCACTGTGGTGTCGGGATGATAATGTTGATGACGAACAATGAATGATGATGACAATAAACAGAACCATATAAAGACAATAAGCTTCAGAACTTTTAAAGAATTAATTAGAAACAAATAAGAATATTCAAAAGTATTTTGACAATATTTCACTTATTTATTTGTGTATAGAAAACAATTTGCAATTAGGAATTGCAAAATTACATTATTATTCGCCATATTTTTAACGAAATTTTTTAACACATCTTCTGTTCTTGCTTTATTATGTACAACATGAATTTCAAGTTTATCTACCGTATTCATAAAAAATTAAAATGGATTTGAAATGCATTTTATGAAAAATTTTGATTTAAAACTCATTTCAAACTTATTTTATTTCTTATGAAATCTATAGTTTTTTTTGCAAAGTCTTAAAGTTAATAACAGGTTTATTATACGAATTTCCTATGGAAATGTGTTGAAATCAATAATATTTTTATGAATATGGCGGTAAGTCTAAAGTCTTTTCCCAACAAACACGAAGTCAAACATTTGATATGAAATGAATTTATCATTTGACATCAAACACAATTCTCCAACGTTTTTCAATTGTTTGATTTTAACATTTAAACTCAAATTCATAATGATTTGAAAATATCAAATGTTAAATTCAAATCAAAAATAAACTTGGCAATACTAAGCGAAAAATAAATGTTAACATTCAAAATAGAGATTAAAGTCAAATTTTTACTTCGTGGTTAAATGTGTTTTGCAAGTGAACGATTTATTTCTTGTGAAAAATAATAATTATTTGGGTAATTTCATTTCAAATCGACCAAGAGTGGGACACGACCTTTATTGATTTTAATGAAATTTGGTGAGAAGGTTCATTTTATCCTATTAGGAACATATATTAACAAAAAAATGTTGGGCACGTCAAATGGATGACCAACTCCACTTTAATATTTCGGGTTTTTAAGTAATTTGAATAAGCAACACCGTTTTTGAGTATCGCGAATATATGTTGGGCAGCATTTCCAAAACAACGGTATATCTTGAAAACAAGAGCTAACATAAAAAAACGGCTAGCACCACTGGATTCAGCATGCCCAAATTAGGTTAAAACGCTAAGTACCCGGCTTGTTTGTAGCACAGTGTACTTATTGCTCAAAATTTCAATATTAAAATTATTTTTTAAAGGTTGCAAAAGAAAAAAAATCAGTTTGGGGTATAATATAAAAAAATCAGCAAAAAAAAAAAATAAGTTTTTGATTTAGTCCGTTTTTATTCCAAAAAAAATTTTGTTTTTTCAATATATGGTTTGTAGCGCTAAGTATCATCTTCGTATGTAAAATAGTTTTCGAGATATTAAAGAAATAAGTTCAACACATTTGGCTAAATCGGCGAAATTATGACATTACGTTTGAAAAAAAAATTTTTATTTTTTTTTGTTCATATACATATGTTCGTAATAGGATAAAAGGAACTTTCTCACCAAATTTCATTGAATTCAAAAGGGTCCGTGTCACACTCTTGGTTGATTTGACATGGAATTACCCATTTGTAATTACATACAATGATTAGGAATACGAATTAAAAAAATAAAACGGAAAAGTAAGGAATTATAAGTTTGTTGTATGATCGCGGTGCTACAATCCTCAAAATAAAAGGAAGCCAAGTATTTCGTCTTTCCAAGAATTAGAGGTGCCGATTGTTTATCTCACAGTTTATTTAAATAAATAATGAATTTAAATTAAAAAAAAAAAATAAAATATAAAATAAAAATTAAATATGAAAAACTGGGAATTTAGCACGTCATACGGAAATCGTATTAATAATAAATTAAATTTTATTTCTTTCGACCTTTTTTTTAATAAAAATAAAAAAGTTCTTTCGAATTGGCTTCGAGCTCGAAAAACATTTGAGAATTACGTTTGAAAGCAAGTTGAAAATAAAGGCATTTTTCAATTTTAAAATAATTTCCCCTATTTGTTGAGAATGCTATGACTTTCAAAACATTATCAAAATTTTTGATATCAAGTCATTTTCAATGTGTGCGGTTCAAGAAATGG
This sequence comes from Pollenia labialis, assembly GCA_949318255.1. Lineage (NCBI taxonomy): Eukaryota > Metazoa > Arthropoda > Insecta > Diptera > Polleniidae > Pollenia > Pollenia labialis. Next base: position 51,234,137 of record OX439142.1, read on the forward strand.
CTATTAAGAACAAAAAAGGCTAGATCTTCCAGCTTGATAAAATCTAGCCATTTTTTTACCGCCGAAAAATATGCATTTAAAAGGTGGATTGGTGTTGTTAAAGCCGTGGAACATTTGCCATTTTTTAAACATTTACTTCCCTTTACGTACATATGTATGTGGGGAATACATTGCATGAAACTGATGTTCTATAAAAAAGGTAACGGCTGTTTTTTTTTTATTTTAATTAAAAATTTAAACAACCTTCGAAATCTGTGATATTTTTGAAAGCCTTTCGCAGTTTGCTTAAAGTGCAACATAAATATTAAATGCATAAATAAGTCTTTAATATCTGTATTAACTTCTAAAAATTGTAAATTCCTTATTCTTAATCAAGCAAAGAATCAGTCAACACCTTGCACGTTCTGTAATTAAAAACCAAAATGTGTTTATCATCCATATGGTGGCGAATCTATTGAATAAGAAAATTTAAATATTGTTTACATACATTAAATTTAAACAAAATACTAAAATAAAAAATAAAAATGGATTGGATACTCGTTTCTTTGCATGTGCAATTTGTTTGTTCGCCAGTCATATTCAATAATTCCAACAATATAAATACTACAACAACAGCATTCATTCTCAGCTATTGGAACGAATCATAATGGCAAAGCTTCGTTGTAATATCTGGTCACTTAAACAAAAAAAAAAAAAAAAAACAAAGGGGGTTCATCATCAGCTTTTCAAAAAATATGCATTTAAATAAAATTGCGATTTTTTATGAACAAAAAAAAAAAATAGAAAAAAGTGGCTTAAATTAATATTTTTTGCACGTTCGAGAATAATTGTAGATTCTGATACAACAGCAACAAATAAACTCGGTAATTGGAACATCTTTTTATCATTGCTGGCTGATGTTTTTTTTTGTCGTCTCTGATAAAACGTATAGCAAAGAGAGCGAGAGTGGCATTGAAGATGTGTGTCAATTGAGAAATTTGATATGACAACAAACTTTAACGATATTTATTTTTTTGTTTAAAAAAACTGGTTAATTTTTTTCCAAGAGTAGTGAAAAAGATGGCCGGTTGACTAGTTAATGCTGAAAAGTACTCCAAAACAAATGTAATATCAAACACCTGAACAAATCTTTAATTTCGACAACAAAAGCTGTACAGGGTCTTAAAAACGATAGGTTAAATTTTCAGAATTTAGAATTAGATATTATTTTAAGACCCTTTTTGTCAAGTTCTAGGGAATATGAGAGGTAAGATTTTAACTCGTTTTTTTTTAAATTTCAGAAAATATTTCTGTAATTCTTGGGATCTTTATAAAGAAACTTTTTAGAATTTCGTTGAGAATTTTTGAATAAAACTACACACAGTCAAAGCTTTAGGGGGTAAACAAAGTTAAAAATGGGAAATGTTGGTAACCTTATATCTCGAAAACTAAAGGAGATGCAAAATAAATGTAATACTTATCGTTGTTCTTTAGAAAAATAAGCGGACAGGTGTCAGGTACTTTTTTGAAATTCGGCCCTATTAGGGAGTGAACGGGTAAAATTTGAATCTTAGTAGTTTTTTGCCACCCCATCTATCTTTTGAACCAATAAGCATAGAAAAAAAAGTTAATACCACATTCGAAACTTATCAAAAAAATACTTGTACGAATTTGGTATTTTTTCGAAGTTCGAATATTAAAGGGGTGAAAATCGAAACTATTTTTGGTACTTTTTTTTACAAAACATTTTCCTCCATTCATTGGCATATTCGTACTAAATTATGGGCTGTCACTACAATACTGAAATTTTTGATACTTAAAAGGTGGAAAAATATAGTACCCATAAAAGGAAATACGGGAAATTTGATATTATTCTTTAGCTTTTTGGTTATTCTAAAGTAGCAGGTTAACGCTAGAATTAAAAAAAGTTTAAACCTAGAAAAATAAACTTTGGCATAAAAATATGTCCACGAAAGGAGAAGCTAACGAAGAAGGGGGTATACATTAGTATTATATATATAAAAGAAACAATAACAAATAATAATAAACAAAAAGTTATTAAATTTATACACGCAGGCGTGACTTTTGGCATTATTATAGTTCTAGAAGATATGAATAAGTGTTCGAAATATATTTTTTCTATGATGTTTATTTGTCAAGTTATAGGGAGGTAAATTGTTGCCGTTTTAAAAAAATGTTTTTTTAAAATTATTTTTTCGAACTAAAAAAATTCAATCAAACAAAAATTTCAGTAGTTCTAAAAATCGATTGATCTTTAAATTAAAAAAATCAGTTTTAAAAAAAAAAATTGTTTCATCTGCAAAACCGGAAATGGCCAATTTAAATCAAAATAGTTTTAACTTAGTCCTTTTTTTATTTTTTAACCGAAATTAGCCGATAGTGTCCTTATTATATTTTAAAAAGTTTATTATCCGGTTTTGCAGATGAAAAAAATAATTAAAATAAACATTTGTTTTGAAAACAGCAACACTTTACCACCCTGTAACTCAACAAATAAACATTATTTTTGCACACTTATTCATTTCTACTAGAACTATAGTTATATAATAATATAAAGGATACATAAAATATAAAGGAATTAAAACTAAATTTTTTTATTGTGTCATCCGCTTTACAAATAAATCCCCATTTATAAATATTATCCCTTTAGGAAGACAAGTTCATTTCACTATGTCCGTTTGTCCGTCTGTCTTTTGAAAAAAAATTTAAATGAATAAATACTAGGGTGATCGATTATTCGACTTTTTTCAATAACCGGTTTTCGAATATTCCGAATAGTTGCTATTTTAAAAAACCCGGTTTTCGGTTAAGCATTTTAAAAATAACCGGTTAACCGGTTTTAATTCGAATACATAAAAATACAAAAATCAAATAAGTTTTTGTAATAAAAAGTTAATTAGAATAAAAACAAAACAATTCACGAAGGTAAGGAACCAACAAAATACATATTCCCGTCAATCCTATAAGAAGCATAGGACCTCAATACATATATATGACTTAAGGTACGTTCAGACCACAAATATTTGACGATAAAATCAAAAAATAGCGTGACCAGTAAATTGATTAAACTTAAGCATTATTTTAAACAATTTCTAGTTATTTGCTAGACTTTATGTCTAAGATTATAATTGCATTTATGTATATATGTAGTTAAGAAACCGTTTAATAATGTTTGCTCTAGCCAAACGTTTTGCAAAAGCAAACAATTCCTTAAGAAAACTAGTGTGAACATAGCTTTAGAATTTTTGAAAAACTTTGGTTTTAAAAATTTAGGAATTTAATAAATTTATTATTTGACATATTTTCCCAAATTTGTTGGAAATGAGTTTTAATTTGTTGCTGGTTAAACACTTCTATATGAAGCAGTAAACTTAAGCCATATTTTTGAAAAGTGGCAAACAAAACCTCTTATCCAGGATTATATATTTCAATTTTTTTGTTTCAGCATTATAAAAACAATAGTAATATGAACATGCTTTTTGTATGAAATATTTGTTAATTCGTCGATCACAATTTAAACCCATCCATGAGATTGTTTGATTCCTTCAATTTTGTTTTGAGTAATTTAATAAATAAAACTGAAGAATTTTTTTATATCGTTGATTTCGCCGGTATGGTGTAGTTTTAAGCATGAAGATATGCTTGAACTACTTAAGAGTTTTAATTCATTATTGGCAGCATATTTTAGATTTGCAGTCTCTTAAAAACTACTTGGAACAGAGTCAAGTTTAAATTGGCGTATATTTATGTCAAGCTAGTAGACTGATAAAAAATGATTAATAAGTCGTGACGTTAAAGAACCTTTGCAACTTATCATTTTAGGGCCGTTTAAGCACAATTTTCTTTTAAGTCAGTTCGAAATATCACCAGAGATGACATCTTTATAAAGATATACATAGTTGCTGAACTTTTTTTTTTAATTGTTTTTGGTTTTTGTTACAACAACACACGCTTATATAAGCGATTTGTATTTACATTGCTCATAATGTTTTTTTGACTTTTGTTTCAAAATTTTTTATAAAAAGTTCAAGTTTGCCAAATATTCAATTAGAAAAAAACTTAAATTACGGGTACATTTATAACAAAAGTAAGGAAAACGTATATAAATTACACATTACTAAGGGTATTTATATGTTGGAAAAATGGAAAAGTGGAAAAATGTAATTTTTGTTACAACAACCACAAGAAAAAAAATTCCACCAAAAGTTACATTTTTGTCAAACTATAACCAAGTGTAAAAAAGTCAGGATAAAAAGATGTAATTTTCCACTATAAACGTCAAACGAAATGATGTTGCCATTCATAAAAAATTGCTAATTTTTAATACAAAGTACGAAAAATTACATCTCTTTTTATAAACTCTTGAATTGTACAACTCTGATTTAAAAATTATTTTTTATAGTTACAATATTTTAAACATAACTTCTTTCTCATTTAACTTTGAAAAAGAAAAAACCCATATTAAGAATGAGTTCAATAAAAAAAGTTATTAAAAAAAATTAAAAAAAAAGAAATGAAGTGAATGAAGTAAACATTTTTGCAATTTAATTTATATTGTATTGTTTTCATGAAAATGTATCTTTACATACCCTTATTTTCGTAAATATTATCAATTTTAGTTAATGATGTGACAATTAAATAAATTAATTAATTCACTTTTTACACTTATTTGGCATATTGAAAATATAAATTACTTCCACGAATTACTTGGCAGATTTTTTTTGACAGTTTGTACTTTTTACAAAAATGAAATAAAAAAAACCCGTTCACGTCAATAAGAGTGTAATTTTTCTTTTTTCCATTTTTCCAACCAAAAAAACTTTGAAATGAATACCCTTACTAAAATAACCGGGTTATTTTTACTAAAATAACCGTTTTATTCGATATTCGAAAAATTTACATTTTAAAATATTAGACTTGGGGAAAACGAAAATAACCGGTTAAAACCGGTCGAATACTATTCGATCGATCACCCTAATAAATACTGAAAATAAAAGGAATATGTATTAAAAATCCATTTAAAAGATACTGAAAACGAGTTTTCAAATTGTTTCGTTTTTCAAATCGATTTCCATCACATACCTGTATAACTCTTCAATTTTTACCAGTAAATCGAAGTCCTCATATAATTTATAAACTTACTTTTTCTTTATTTTCACCTTAAACAAACTTATTAAAATACGGACAGTGAAAATTAACAAGTTCGGTCCATAAATCACCTTGCGAATTAATAGTTTAAGCACAGTACTATATTATACCATATAAGCTAGGAGGACCAACTTTGGCAATCATATTTTTTTAATTTAAAAGATATAAAATATTGAAAACCAGCCAAATCGGTCCACTATTTCACCTGTCCGCCACACAAGCGTCCTGACGAGGTAAAAGCCTCGTTACTCTTACGTAAATGTTGCGGATACGTAAACGTTGCGGTCGACTTGAAACGTTGGTAGTTACTAAAAATACGTAAACGTGTCATATGGTGTTGAAGTGTATGTGTGTACTCGTACATATGTACATATGTATGCAAATTATTATTTGTTTTGATTTTGCTCACAGTCCTGTTCCAAAACATGTTGATAACATGCTTGTTTAAAAACGCCAATACATAACGATATCAGCTCTTTTGTAAAAAAAAAATAAAATACTTTATACATCTCTGTGGCATTTTGAGAAAACATCTTAAGTCGAGATAAGATAGCAATAAAAATTAAAAAAAACTCGCTGAAGAAAATCATTTTTATCAAATAATAAAAAAAACCAAAATTTAAGAAAAATTTCGTTTATAATACAAAATTTTAACAATGCAAATAAAAATGATTTTTGAATGAAAATTCGTATGATTAACAACATTTTTTCAACTTTTTGAATTTGACTTAAGATGTATTGTCAAAATGCCAGAGATATATATTTACATATACAGCACTAAAATTGCTTTAAAAAATAAAATTTTTTATCCAGTTTTTATTGCGCCTGAGGATCTAGTTTTGGAGTTATGGACCTTAGAATATTTTTAGTCATTATTAATATCTCTTTAAATGGAACTTGATATAACCAATATGTGTATAAGCAAAAATTGGAAAAATATTTTTTTTTATTATTTTTTATTATAAACTTATTTTTTAATTCTTAAAGAAGCTAGCCAAAGTTTAGCGAAACAATGAGAAAAATATATAAATATAATATATTTTTTTAAAAAAGACCTCAAGCTTAAACAATTCAAAATATGTAATTATAAAAAAAGAAAGGTAAAATAAAACTAAATAATATATACATATATTTCATATAATAAGGTTTAGGCGAATATTCGGAACTATGCGCTGATTTTTTTCTACTTACATTACCTAAAATGTATGCAAATATTTATTTTATAATAAAATCGATAATAGAATCAGCTGTTTTATGTTTTGGCTCATGTGTTTACAGCTTTAAATTAAATTTTTATTTAATAATAATTTTGTAAATTATGATTTTTGCGTTAAAATATTGTTAAAATAAATGAAAATTATGGAAAAGAAAATAAGAAGTGGAAATACAGTAAACATACAAATGTACACACAGTGCCAGCTCGCTAATTCGAATTAATGATTGCAGACCCTGATTCGGATTAACGAGGTATTCGGATTACTGGATGTGCTGTTATTATGTATTATAATTCACTATATCCAAAATTTAAACAGTTTTGTATTCTAAAAAAATAATTTAGATATCAAACCAAGGCGAATTTACACTAGGTGACCATATCTTGCTACGTAAGCCACAGCTGATTTCTAACCTTGTGTCAAAATGGTATACCGTTCTGGTGGTTCTGGGGAATCTTTACTAAATTCTATAATTTTCGATTAATATTATGAAATTTTTAATTTTATTTCAAAACACACAATTTTAAATATTTGCTTAAATATTTGACACAACGTTTACATATTTTATTGTGTTGTAAGCGTTTTCTAAATAAGACCACTTTGTATCAAACGTATTTTCAAACAAAATTTCTATACAAATTTTTCTTAAAAATTTATTTCAAGACCAATTTAGTTTTTAATGAAAACGGCAGTAAAGCTTTTTTTAAATGTTATGTTTTTTTATACATAATTTGTGATGTAGGGTTGCTTCTCTTGCAGTGCACATGCTCCAACGAAGTATTGCCAGATTTAATAATCCAGCTAAGAATTTCTTATTCAGAAATTCACACGTCATTATTGCGGTAAAATTAGTTGCAAATTTTCAAAGTTTGCACAGAAAATCGGTTCTTAAAATTATAAAAAATCAGAAAAATAAAATAAATAAAAATTCGGTTTAGCGAACTTGCAATCAATGCGAACTATAGAGTATGTAGTACGGCATAAACTCAATTCGGATTGCTGGATAATTCGGATTACACACTTTCGGATTAGCGAGCTGGCACTGTATGTATGAAATAAATGCCTTCGTTGTATAACTTGCATTTTTGTTTATATTTGTGTAATTTTATTGTTTTTTTAAATATATAAAGCGAATTTAGTTAAAACACAAAAATATTTGTTTTTTCAAACTTATAAATAAATAAAATGAGCATAGAAAAAGTGAGAAAAAGGCTGTTGCAAATTTGCAGCAGCCCGCTGCCGGAAACATGCAAAAATACTATATTAACTAGAAAATAAGTTCACCTTCTCTTTAATCTATTATGAAACAGTCGCAGGCGTATTTTAAATACGCCAACCACGATAAGGGTGAATATTTATTTCCAACAAATAAACAAGAGCTGCAAGCGGCTTCTTTTATTTTCAAAAAAAACCCCGATAACATTGGTTTTTGTGACACATAAAGCCATCACTAATTTCAGTTCGAACAAAATACCCATAAAATTGGATTTCATTGCACCAAATTTAAACTAATGTTTTGCTGAGAATCTCATTAATAAAATTTAAAAGTAAACCGCTGGATAATAAGTTTTGTTGATAACACTGCTTCAAAACTAAAATAAAATTCTTAACAGCTGATACGTAAAAAGTAGAGAAATTTTATCAGGTTCATTCGCAACGCAAAGTTACGTTAACGTAAGAGTACCTATTTGCACAGTAGCTTGGTAAGGAAAACGGAACAGCTGATCTGCAACGTATACATTTACGTAAGAGTAACGAGGCCTTAAGGGTTTTAGTGCGATAGGGTCCATACAAAACAAATGTAATTGAAAATATCTCCCATTTGCGTCAATAACAATAAATGGCAAAAAACTGCCACACTTCTAAATGTATTAAACTATATTATGACATTCCGATGTGTGAATTTGAAATGATTAACTTCGCACTTGATTATTTTTATTATGTCTTATCTTAAGCTTCAAATAAAGCCAATTATACACGCTGAAAGATTGTATACCTCACCAAGAGTCATTAAGCAACTTCATTCTGTTTACGTTTGGCAGGTCGTTAACAAGATTTTAGCAAATCGTTAGCCAGAGTTTGGTTAGTGTATTATGACTGTATATATTTTGTTTAATTACAATTTCATAAAAATCGGTTGACCGTTACGGATGAGTTCAAACGCAAACGAGATATTTTTTTTTATTTTTATTTTTTTTATTAATTTATTTATTAATTCAATGTTACACAAAAACCGATCCCCGAAAAATACAACTCAAGACATACTACTCAACAAACAATAAGAATATAAAAAATAACTTAGGGCCGTTATTAAAACTTGCCAATAGTTAAAAGTCGCATTTTGTTGGACCGATAAATAGCTTTGCATTATTACAACTTCCATTTTTTATTGCTGTTATTTTCAATAATAATAATAATATTTAATAGATGAAAACATAATAAATGAAGGTTTTATAATGCAAAGCTATTTATCAGTCCGACAAAATCCGACTTTTAACTATTGGCAAGTTGTAATAATGGACCATAAAAATATAACAATTAAATTTTTTTTCTCCTTTTCTTTATTTACGATGTGATGAAAAGCGATAAATTTCAAACAAACAGAATATAGACTGAAAAAAATAGGCAAAAGTATTAGAAATCAACAGAAAACGACATTATGGATTTCCATAATTTTGTTTTAAAATCATTTTCCATTACATACTTGATTAGTAAAAAAGAAATTAAGTTACCAATTTTATGTTTCATTTTATATACACTTTTATTTTGTTTTTTTTTTTTTGGAACGTGGGATTTGGCGAACACGAACAGGGCTGCCGTTTTTGGTTATTTCTAACCAAGATTGGTTATATTTTTTTCCAATGTGGAGATGTGAATATTTTTTTCATTTTGGTTACTTTTTTCTAAAATAATAATACGTACGAATGTTTTTTTCTTGATACAATTTGTACTGTGATATACGATGTTTTCATTATTTGTAACCAATGATTTGAAGTTTTTTATATTTTATCGGAAACAAAAAATCCCTTTCAAAACAGCAACCTAATAATATTTTTAAGATTTTTGGTGAGAAAATATTGCTATTTGTGATTTTTATATTAAAACGCCATGTTCTGAAATCGAAAACAAATGAAGTTTTAATCAATAGAAATATTCAATTATTTTTTTTTTAAATAAAGAGCGTCAATTTTCTTAATTTTAAGAGAAGTAAAGATAAGTAGTACTTATGCCCGTAATTTCTACAAAAGAAATCTAGCTGTGTATAGAAGTCTATGGTGTAAAGGCTGCCATATTTTAAAATAATAAAATAAAACTGAAGGTAAAAACACCTAGTCTAAATAAACATTGAAAAAACTGTGAGGTACGAACACGACCAGCTCTCTTTTTGTAGAAATTACGGGCGTTAAAGTAGGAAGGGCATAAAATCATGCGGAATCTATTTCAGAAAATTACTGAAAAATTACACAAAAGTCGTTTTAGTGTTTCTAAAAACTTGAAAATAAGTTTAATGTTTCGAATTTAGGTTATTTGCAAAAGTATATACATACATATTTAAAAATACACATAGAAATTTTAAAGATGTTTCAAAATTACATTGATTTATCAATATAATTTTAAAATTTATAGACTTTTCTTTAAGAAATGGTTGTAAGTTTTAAGAAATTTGAAATTTTACTGTTTATAACTTGTCGGTATGCATATTTATTTAATGTTTTTTACTTTTAAATCAACCTTGTATGAACCACACAAAAGGAATCTAAAGAATATCTAATAAGTACAAAAAAACACATTTTTTGACTAAAAATATTCTTTAGTAACAAAATATTTCAGAACTTACGTAAGCTATCCTCCTTACTACGTATATTGCACTAGAGGCTAAATTTTCTGTCGAAAAAGTGTGAATATTTTTAATATTGTTGCTAACTGCATGCAATGTATGTTTTATAAATTGAGCTCTAATATAAAATACACACCAGGTTTGTAGGGTTTGCTGTTGATCACAAATCGGATAAGTACATCCTTAATGTTACGTAAATCATGACTTTGATAACAAACGAACTATGGAGCCGCAGCAAAGTATACAGACATTGCATATGTGTAAAAAATCACACACGAGGGTAACAAAAGTAAGTTTTTTAAGCTTGATTTGAGGGTTAAGATTATTATTTGGTAAAAACAAAAATTTGACTGTCAGTCATTTACTTTTTCCCCATTGACTGTACGTTACGAAAGGCGAATTTCTTTATATTCGCCATAATATTTCACAATGATTCACAAAATATATCAAATAGAACCATTATGAATCAGTTATTCTTATTATAGAATTATAAATTTGAAATAAAATGTACAAACAACAGAAAAGAGTTTTTGTAATATTTTATATATACTTATGTAAATTAGAAAATATTTACATAACATGCATTTCGCATATCGCCAAACTTGAATATCAACCGACAAAATGATTAAGATATCGCCACATTTGACAGTCCTGCCAGCTAAAAAGCGAAAAACAACTTTCCATTTTTGTTCTTTATAACTGGCGTTTTAAACAATATTTAATTTATGAACTTTCAATATACTGAATTTTGTATGGATATTTTACGGGTTTAATAAAATAAAAAAAATTTTTAAAAAAGAGTCTCAAATAAATAAATACTTTTAATTAAGCATCTCGTTATTTTTTCAATATGTAAAAAAATTCTAAATTAATAAAAGTCATTTTAAAATTGGTTAATTTTTTACATTTGGTAACTTTTTCAAAAATTTTGGTTGTTAAAATTGTATTGGTTGTGGCAGCACTGAACACGAATTTCATGTAATAGGCGAATATTCGGCGATATGCATATTCGTAACATCACTAATACACATAATATGTAATAATATACGTAGTAATATGTATGTATATGATGACATACATATAATGTACGTACTAATTGTAAATTTCATTTGAATGTTAAAATTTCTGACTACCCTTTTTATAGTACATATTAGCTGCAAAACGACAATTATACCGGTAAAAAATCCAATTAGAAAATGTAAATGAAAAATATATAAATACATATCGCAGACCTACTTCAAAAGTGACTCAACTAAAAATTTTAATTCTTTGGGTTTATAAGCTTAGACTATGTTGCTGTTAACTGTTGCTCAAAAACAGTTGTCTTTCTTTATGTTTCAATTCGTTTAAAGTTGCAATTCATAAAAGTGACTTAGTTTTAGTTGTGTCAGAAAATATTATGGTTGTAGGTTCCTACTAAGAAGTGCTAAATGGTCTAAATTCGAATTTTTATATTTTGATAAAATAGATCTTTATTGGAGGTTATAATAATTTGACTTGTGTCACTTTAGAATTTGGCAAAAGTGTCAAAACTTAAAATACTTCGGTAACTTGTGCAAATAATACTTCATCAAAAATTATAGAAATAAAATTTGCAGATATAAGCAAAAATATTCGCTGGCGTGATGTTAAAAAACGGAAGTGGATTTTGACTTACATTACAAAACTAAATAAGACTGCGAATTGAGCGAGACGTTTTGCGTAAAACCTTTTTTAATAAACCTTGGACTTATATAGATTTATTTTTCAAGCATCAAATTTAAAAATCTTTGCTCGTTTAAGGTACATATGGGAATTTTCAGCGAAAAGTCTACTTTTTTAATGTAACGCCAGAATGCAAATAAGGTTGTATTTTGGGACCATGTTGTTCAACCGTTATCCCTTTTGTTACTTAATGTAGAGCTAGTTACGCTTAACACCAAAATATAAAAAAAGTAAACTATACATATGGGCACTTCCAAGATTGTAAACGGGACATTCGCACACGTTTATATTGACAAATCTGTAAAAAACAACCTGATTTTCATTTTTTAAATTAATGATTCTTTTAACTCTCAATTAGCTCTTTAATTTCCGCAAATGAAATTTTTCGCTTACTGTCGTGGTTTCCGAGATAATTGCAAAACAGTGATTTCTGCGAAACCTGACACAATATTTTTTGGGATTAATTTTAAAATGTTGCGTACTAATGTGCCCTAAAAATGGTTTCGATTTTAAAATAAAATATGAATTACATTTTTTTAAATAAATTGTTAAAGAAATTGTAAACGGGACAATTTTTCCACCATGATTTAAAATTTTTTTATGTTGCTATTTATAATCCTTTATATAAGAAACTTAATAAAAAATGTTTTTCAGATCATAAATATGCCTTAGATTAGAGTATTGTTGTTCCAAATGCATATTTTCTAATATAAACAAGTATGTGCTAAAAGTTGTAGTACTTCGTTTACCATTTATTGTTTTTTTCGATTCAATTAATTTATACGCATATATTAAAAAAATATATAATTTTTTTTTTCCATTTTTTGTGGTGGACGTTTTTTTGGAAATAGCCATTTACAAATTTTTGAGAAACAATTAAAATTACTTCTGGCGTTAAGTTACAAAAAGTAGACTTTTCGCTGGAACTGCCCATATATGTATATTTTAATCTTACCCTTTGTGTTAAAACTTTTGCTTTTGTGTTAATATTGATTTATTTAAAATATGTACAAAGAATAATTATTCACAAGGTTCTCTTAAAACTGCCACAATTTTAATTACAAAGAGGTCATTTTATAAGTTTCCCCATTATCTAAGCATTTTCTATTGTACATATTTATAACTCAAATAAAAAGAAAAACACACTCAACAAGCAAACCTTAACCTTTTAAACAAGAAGATTTTATTATTGTTTTTTTTTTCATAGTAGTTTCCGCTTATTTATTCAAGCAATTATTGGTTATTAAAACTAACATGTTATTGATTGAATTGTTATTTGAATGCCCTATAACACGAATATAAAGAACTGTACATAAAATTAAAACGCACTGTGGTGCTTGAATTTAAGTGGTTGTAGAAATAAATTAACAAACTTTCAAAAGTGTGAAACACAGATGTAAAAAAAATAGTAAGTCTAAATTTACACGTTTCATCTTTTGATGCTCAACTTCTTTTCAATTCCCTTTTAAAGATGCCAATATAATCACACGCAGCAATCGGTTTCAACTTTTTCGGTTAAAAACACCAACAATTTTATTAACAGCTAATCAAAGAGAAAAAGAAAAGAAAAAAAATTACATGCAGCCATCGTTGTGCATATACCAACGAATAAAAACATAAAGCGTACTGACCGAGTACAGGCATCTCCGTACTAACCCCCTTTCATCTTTCGTCTCTCACCTAAAAACATAAGAGTTGAGCATCAAAAGATGAAACGTGTGAAAGCAGACTAAACAAGATTCTAAAATAATTTAATGAAATTAAGTTTTTTACATGATGAAACTTAAAAATTAAAAAAGCCTATTTCATAATAAAAAAATAAGAAAAAAAAACTTTAGTATAGAAAGATAACACCTAATAGAAATCAGATAAATACGAAATAATTCCAAATTATTAAATTTTGATCTTGCTTTTAGTTAAAATACAGCAAAAGTACTGCATGGAAATTTTGTGCATATGGTAAAAACGTTGCCACTTATTTTGAGTTTAAGAATGTCAATTTTGCCAAAAATCGACATTTTTTAAAAATTAAAAAAAAAAAAATGGTACGTTAAACGTTTAAAGATTTCACATGTCTCTTATACTATGTTCGCACTTGGGTAGATTCGGCCAACATGAACTGTACAACCGGCCACGATTTCTGCTTAATGTTTTTATTTTTTCCTTAAATAATTCATAAATTTTCACAATTTCATCATTAATATGTTTAAAATAAACTTCTGATAACTTTATAAAAGTATTTTTTTTTTTTATCAATTTTTAATACTTTAAAGAAATATAAATTTGTTTGTTTTGTTTTTTTCTTAATCATCTGTCATCTTAATCATCTCAAATTAAATGTGAACGGCTTTGATTAACTTAATCAACATTTTGCTTAAACGCGTTTAAAAACTCAAGTGTGAACATAGTATTATACTGTTAAGACAAAAATAGGTATTTGCAACTCTATGTACATATGTATATTAAAAGGGGTGTTTTTTTTTTCAAATTTATCCAATTGGCTATTATAATCAGATAATTTTATTTAAATAAGATTTTTGATCTTCGTTTGATATTCAAATAAATCTCTATTATTCAATTTAATAATTATTTTAATTTTTAAATGAAATTGCATTTATATTAATATTTTCTTTAAATATTCGTGATTTTGTTTTTGTTTTCTTATGGTTATACTCTCTTGAGTAGTATAGATAAAATTCCAGGATGAACATTTTTCATTACATATTATTACGAAGTATTAATTATTTTAAAGTACTACTTGATTGTTCTGTTCTTGTCACTTTATGAGTGTTTGTAGATATGTAAATATAATTTTACTTTTTATTATAGTTTTACTGTGAGTATGAACTGTTATCAATGCATTTCTTTGTTTTTTGTTTTAGTTTTAAAAGAAAATTCTATTAAAATAAAGGCATTTTATTTATGAGTTTCTTCACATTAATCATGTATTAAACCTTAATTTTAAATGTAATGAAATGTTAACATATACATAAATGAATGTGTATAGCAATTAATAATTATCCTCAAATTATAACGGTACCTTCTGCTTATTTACATTTTCAGCCCAATTATGAATAAAAATTCCCGGGGAATTTTCTCCCTTCTCCCATTTTTCCTATGTAAATTCAATTGTAAAAATGAGAAAAGGGAAAAAACTCCAGGGGAATTTTTATTCATAATTGGGCTGATTATTTATAAACTATAGTTGGTATTTCTGTTTTAAATTAAAAAAAGAATCTAACTGTTAAAATAATAAAAATGCATTTTTATAAATTGTAATCAAATGTTGTAGGTATGTATGTATGTATGTATGTATGTATGTATGTATTTGTTTTGTTACTTCCTCTTAGAAAAATTATTCAGTCGTATGTTATTTTTGTGGTTTTTTTTAACACAATTTAGCAATTTTGTATAGGTACATATGAATGAACATTGTTTGTGTGTATGTATTTTTCTTTGTCTAAATGTAATGTAAACAAACGTTAAATAATGTCAATATATATACAAGTGCTTTCACCAGCGATCGGCAAAATACACGCCCGGTAACTATCACAAAATTTAACAATGTGATAAATAGCTGGATTGTATCCCCCGTATTCATAAACGATTATTAAATTTAACAAACTCTTATTAAGGA
This sequence comes from Pollenia labialis, assembly GCA_949318255.1. Taxonomy (NCBI): domain Eukaryota; kingdom Metazoa; phylum Arthropoda; class Insecta; order Diptera; family Polleniidae; genus Pollenia; species Pollenia labialis. The sequence continues at coordinate 51,249,678 of OX439142.1, forward strand.
AAATTTTCATAGATACCTTTATAAAATTTTAAATATTTTTATGAATACAGGCATAATTATCAACGTAGCTTAATATAAAAATTGTAAAACATTTCAGCGATTACTAACGGTAAATTCTTCAAAACTAACACTCAATTTACATGATGAATTTTATGACGTCCAATTTTAGACGTAATTTTTTGTTTGATATCAAGCGGGGTAGAGAAGAAAGAGGAAGAGAAAACAGAAATCATGTCTATTTTTCTACCCCTCTTTCTTTTCTACACCGCTGAGAAGCACTCAGTTTTTTGAGTGTTTTCCATATAAATTTTACTACACGTTCAGTCACTTGTGTTGTGAAAACAGCACATACATAAGTCTGAAGTTATCGCTTAAACACGATTTTAAGGTGTTCATTGACAAAATATTAATGGTGTTCAGTGTTTGGTGGATATAATGTAGCGAAAGAGCACTGATTATGCGTTTATGCGAGTTTCTGTAGATGCATGTCTCGTTTTAAAGCACAAAAAGATGTGACAATAATAAAATGCATCGTATCCCCCGTTTCCACATGCAAGTGCAAGCTCGAAAAACTCAATACACTTTCACTTTTCAATAACATTCACACAATTTTTTTACTTTCAGCAAATCGGCTGTTTCCTCAATTTTTCGTTGATATACACTATTTGCAAGAAATAACTTGCATGTAGAAACGTAGGTTTAAAGCTACTTTACACTTACTATTATACTTTGAATTAATACATGTCAAAAACTCGTGTAATATGTAAAAATGTGATAGTGTGAATGTAATGTCTTACGAAAATGACAAGTATGTATGCATTACGAAAATAAATTTGACATTCCATACGACTTTATTGTTTTTTGAAATTTTGCTAAACAATACATAATACTTTTTATTTGATCAGGGTTGCATTTCAACAAAATTATGTTTTAGTGGGAATACAAATTGTAATGTCAAATTAGATTTTTTGATAGTCACAGCAAAACTCATTAGATACATAAGTATCTAAGTATCTATTATGGAATACGTAAGGCTTGATAGTGTTAAGTTATACTTAAGCGATAAATACTGTATACACTTTCCACTTGCAGTTAAGGTTTAAAAAAGGTTAATATATATTTTAATTAAAAAACATCTAATCAAAGTTTTTCTTGGGATTCGAAAATTAATTAACAAGGCTTCTTTCAAATGTGCTAAATTCCCATTTCATAATATTGAGAAACTGAAATTTATTGTTGAAGGGATAAGCTATTCCTATGCGCATTTCACTGGTTGCTTAGATCTGGCCTAAGTCAGGAAACTTCATCCAAAGATTTTAGAAAAGCTAAAGATATATAAATAAAACTGTTAAGCGAATAAGAATTATAAACCTCAGTTTTACTTGTAGCAATATCAAAGCTTAAACAAAACAACAACAATAAACAGTGAGTTTATTTTTTCTTACAGTCCCGACTACAATTGGTTGATTTTTTGTCAACTCTAAATGTAGTTGTAAGTGGGTTAAGAAAAAACAATAATAAAGCACAAATTACTTTATTTTATTTTGCCAGTTCAGTTTATTTACTCTGCCACATGCATATAAGTTATCAAAGTTTTTCTTGGGATTCAAAAATTAATTAACAAGGTTTCTTTCAAATGTGCTAAATTCCCATTTCATAATATTGAGAAACTGAAATTTATTGTTGAAGGGATAAGCTATTCCTATGCGCATTTCACTGGTTGCTTAGGCCAGATCGTCTTTAACTTTCCATATGTCATTCTAACCGTTTAATAGAGTACAATAAATACATACACTTATTGTCGGCATTCACCCATTAAGAACTGGAAGCCGCAGCAGCAGAAAGTGTTTCATAAATGTGTGTCTATAACAATTTATCTTTTTTTTTATATATTCTCCTTATTATTTTCCTCTTATCGATGTGGTCATTGTGTATACAAAACTAGTAAGAAAGCATAGTCGGGCTAACGCAACCTTACGACACCCTATACTAGTGACTTACTCCTTTTTGGTAAATATGGGCAAATATGAACCTATTAGCACACAATTTTTTTTATGAAGTTTCGATTTTGCAAATACACATTCCACCTCCAATGCTATCTGACGTAATGGCGATTTTTCCTAAATGTAGAGGAATCACGTTTAAAGTTTTTTTTGTTTATTTAAAATACAATTACTCCCTAAAATACGCCTACAGAATTGGCTTCAAGAGTCCTAAAAAGACTAAGCATTAATATTCAGGGGTGTGCTGGAAATCGCAAACGCAAAACGCAAGAATTTGAAAATTGTTTTTAATAAACTTTAAACCTAATTCTTATATTTTTTGGTTTAAAATCCTACTTAAGAGGGAAATATTTGCTTAATATTTGTCATAAATTTCTTTTATCACAGAAATCGTATTAAAAAAACGGCGTTTAAAATTCTTGCGTTTTACGTTTGCGATGTCCAGCACACCCCTGATTATTATTTAAATTTAGCTTTTTGAACGTGATTGCTCAACATTTAGAATAATTGCACTTATGTATGTCAATATTGCATTGGAGGTGCGATATCCATACGCTTTATTTAAGCAGAATTGTATCAAAATACCAAAGACAATATCGGCCATGTTCTTGAAATCGAAATCATGTGCAATTGAAATCCATGAAGAATTTCAATTGAATTTTTGTAAAAATGAGCATAGTTTTTTCTGGTTTCAAAAGTAGTTTAGTTACCGAAAAGTGGTCCCCAAAGTAAATATAAAAGGAAATATTTGTATGAACTTTGAATATGGGAGAGTTTTCAAAATTTGTTCAATTTCAATTTCACGTGATTTCGATTTCCAGAACATGCCTGACACAAGCGATATTTAGAAGAGGAAAATATGGGACTTGCACTTAATTCTGTGTCTACCGTCATAAAATTTATCTATCAGCCATGTTTTAGAAATCGAAGAAATAAAAATCAAACGAGATTTTCAGATAAATTATTTTAATGAATTTTTTTAATCCGGGAGGACATTTTTATGGAGGCTAGGTTACCGTTTTCTACTGTATCAAATTTCATCTAACTATCTTTACAATTGCGACCTCAACTCTGAGTCGATTTGTGTATGCATTGTTGTGTAGGGTATACCAAAACAAAAACTAATAAATAAATAAATACAGACATTATTTCAGTCTACATTAACGTACTACGATATGTAATTTCTTGTTTAAATTGTAGCTGTTGTTTTTCTTACAATGTTCAGTTTCTTTGTTTTTTTGGTTTCTTTAAAATTTCTTAAGTCGTCTTCTAGGTCGTCGTCGTTTTATAGTCATTCAACTTCCTCTACAAAAAGAGCTCATCAACACTTTTAGCGTTATAATTTTTGCTTTAATGTACATAGTATGTACTTGTGTATGTATAATTTTCAATATAGATCGTTGGGAATGGGTTGGTGTGTTTAGTTAACTTAGATAACTTTGAATGTATATAGATCATTTAAAAATGTTTAGCATGGACCCTTAATCCATTTTCTTAGGAAATATACCATTTTTGGACAATTTTACTTTTTGCGTTTTGATTCTAGTAAAAACTTCTCTTAACGTAATTGCTAATGAGGAATTTTGTTAAAAAAATAAGTACAAAATTCTTAAACCATATAAAAAAAAGATTAAACTTTTTGTTGATAGTGCCACTCTGAGAGTAGAATTACAAAGTGAGCGTTTTAGTCTCATATAACTTATCGAAGTTTGTCGCCTACACAACAAAAACACCACATAAGAAGTTAAAAACGATTTGCTTGGTGTGTGTAGAAACAACGAAAACAACAGAAAAAGGCGAAAACGCATCATTTTCATGTTTAAGAAGTAACATTAAGAACTCTTGCTTCTCATTTAGTTTATTTTTTCTTATATACATACATATGTACAATAAGTTTTTAAAGTAATCGGGAATGACGCTGGTGTTTTATAATGAAAATTCTGTAAGGATTTAAACGTGTAAGTAAATCAATCATTTAAAATTCTTCTAATTTCACTTTTGGTTTATTTCAAGTACGAATTAGGGATTAAATCAACTTTATAATACTTGAATCAAGCTCATTTTTAGCTTGATTCAATCTTAATTTTTAGCTTGATTCAATCTTAATTTTACTTAAATTAATCTTATTTTCGTATTATTTCAAGTACGAATTCGGGATTTAATCAAGCGCATTTTGAGCTTGGTTCAATCTTAGTTTTACTTAAATAAATCTCATTTTATTATTATTTTAAGTACGAATTCGTGTTGGAATATGAATAAGTTAAGTATTTTCAGTTAAAAATCCCTACTTAAATCAATCTTTCTGCACTTAATTAAAGAAAATGCGTGCTCAACGTACTAATAATACCGCTTCGGATTGATTTGATGAGTATGGAATTATTTACTTATTCACCAGAAAATATGGCTTCAACCAAGAAAGATTTCTTATTGTAAACATATGTATGTGTAGCTTGATTTAAGCAACTAAAATTTACTTAAATACAGCTAAAAAGAATTCATTTTTATTCAATAGTAACTCGATGAAAACTTTAAAGTCTCTAAAAATATTGTATGTCCTTCCTTCTACATTTTATAATAAAACGATCAACTTATTTTTAAAAGTACCGCTAGTTTTTATGTTTATACTAAATTAACATTAAAACAATATGTGTGAACAATATTGATCCTGTGCGAATCTTTCGTAAAAAATTCATTTAAAGTGAGTAATTTAATTAATTAAAAATAAAATTTTTTAAATTTGAAAATAAACTTCCCGAAAAGTGTAAAACTGGCAACACTGCTCGGCAATCGAGGTCGTCACTATAGAAATGTAGTGTTTCAACAAAAGGTCTTAATTTCAAAATCGATAAAAACACTCTTTTAATGGTTAAAATCTGTTCGATCACTTTAAAATCCACTAGATCTGTATTGCTAATAATTAGGGAAACACAAATTCGTTAAACACTCATACCGTGACTACAATTATAATTATCATTTTATACATTTTCACTATATGTACATATATGCCAAGTTGTTCATAAACATAAACAAATTATTTTGTTTACAAATCTTTTACAGTTTATTTGTAAATAAATTTAAAAAATTGTTTTTTTCTAACAAGACTTTGAGTACTAACTAATCTTATCTGTAAACATATAGTTAAACCGCAACAGAGGAAAAGGGAGAAAAAGAGCAAAAATCGATTTAATAAGTTAAATAATTTAATTTTAAAAATTGTTGCGGTCTATTCAACAAATTGCCCTACATTCGACTTCACATAGTGGTTAAAATGGTGCTTAGGGTAAAGGGAAGAGACACCGCAATGCCTTCCTACACATGCAATTTGAAGAATTCTTTGTAATTTAAAAGAACATTTTATTATGATGGATTAAAAAAGTTCACTGAAATATTCAAACTTAATTTCAATTTATAAAGCTTTGTTTTGTTAAATTAAAAAAAAAATTTTAAACTATTTTTGTTATTATTGCTGTAATTGTGTTAACATTTATAATTGTTAAAGTTCAAAATCAAACCTAAACAAACTAAACATATCGTCACTTTAAATGCAAATGGACGTAACTACACTTTTATTTTAATTTTACAGAAAAAGCAAACAACTTTAAAGAATCAATATGTAATCATTAAGAAGTCAATAGTCAATTGAATAACTTTTATATAGGCGCCTTTTTGGTTTCAGGGGTCTACAATTTTGCGTTATTATAAATTTTAATACAACGAACCAAAATCCATCAAGAACTCTATTTCGAGTTTTTGTGCAGTTACATAGATACGTCGCTTTGCATTTAAGGGCACGATATGTATATAACGTAATCAACACTTACACCAATTTTAAATCTGGTACCATTTAATGATGGCTCCGGGATTTCCTTTTTCTAATTGAAACAAAAATTTGTTAGTTACAAATAATTATCACTTAAATAAATTTTATAATACATTCTTTGTTTATTTTTATCACCAATCAATCAAAAATAATCAAGATTTCTGTCTATAGCAAATGAATTGATTATATTTATACATATATACATAAATATGGAATAAAATACAAACAGGGCCCCGATAAGATAAAGTTAAACAAAAAAAAAAATCGTTGAAATGTATACAATAACTAATTAGAAAAAGTGCAGTTGAGATTCGACTACACATTGTACTTGCTTAGAAAATATAGAAAACTATGAAATTGAAATATTTTATACGTTTTTATTTTATTTGTAATGACGGACAGATGCAAAGCAAAACTAATGTGATTTAAACGACGTTAAGCTTGATTTTTTGATTTAGACTTTATTTGATTAGTCACCAGTTGGGATTCAGCAAGAGGCTAAAGGTTAAATTGTATTTTTTTTCTAATAGAGTAACTTCGGGTATTGTGGAACCCTTATTTTTGTTTTGGAAAACAGTGATTGGAAAAATTAGAGGGTAATGGGGAACTCCCTAGTGGGTAATATGGAATACTATTACATATTAACAGAAACAAAATAGCAATAATAAAACAAATTCAATTTAGCATGTAATTTTAATTCACTAAAAACATAAGACTTACTTCTTGGCATATCTTGTTGTTTAGAAAAATATTCCATTTAAAATTGTTCTCAGCCTTCATGGCTATTCCATATTAGCCGATTGTCAAATTTTTTAAAACAAATCTTATAAATAAAATATAAAATGTTTAGCTAACAATTTGTAAACATTGTAAAGAACAAAAATAAAATATCAGTATTTGAAGCAAAAAAAAAAAAAAACGGTTTAAATATGCACACAAAAAAAGTCGACAACACATGTTTTCACTTACAGACCGACATAAAATTAACAGTGCGACTATTTGCATAGCCAAAGCTGTAATGTTGCTATTGTTATGTAAGCTTTGTTAACATACAGTGAGCGCTTCTAAATAACATTTAGTTTGGGAAATAAGGGGGTTGTTCCACATTGCCCACCTATTCCACAAAGCCCGAAGTTACTCTAATTATATTGTCACAATTTTGTACACTCCTCGTCAGATGAAGTCAATACATCTCTTCTTTACTAAAAAAAATATCAACTTGAAATTTGTGATGTTTTATCATTATTAAATGTCTTAAAGAAATAGTGCATAAAGAGTTTATAAAAAGGTATTGTTGTGTGGAACCGATTTTGAATAGAGACGATGCACACAAGGGCAACCTTGTTAATTTTGAGTGAATGAGTAAAATTTAAAAACTTCGCTAAAAAAATGCTTTATGCTAGAAACACAACTGGGACGAATGACGAACTTCGCATAGTACGACGAATTCGTAGGCAAGAATTCGTTGCGTAAGTTCGTCAAATGAGACACAATATGTGCGTGAATTCCAGGTATTAATGTGACTTAACATTTTTTTTTTTAATTTTTAAAAATGAACACCTTAGACGCTAGATTCTTTAATTATTTTACTGCATCCATTTTCATCTATTTTAACTATCAAAAAATTTTATTAAAATTTCTTTGTAATTTACTAGTTTTTGGGTTTGTTTCAAATATTGCAATTTTTCGCGAATGTCAGCCATGTTCGCGATTTTTTTTTTGTCATTTTCGGACATTTTGTTTTTTTCCACTTATTTAGCGATTTCAAAGAAATTTTATGTCTTGTGTAAAAGTTTGCAATTTTTCGCGAATTTTAGTAAAGTTCGCAATAGAAGCGATTTGTCGCTGTGATTCTTTACAGCTTTCACAATTTAAATAAGTTGTAGACTTTGCTAAAATGCCGCTTTTAAAAAATTTCACGAATTTCCGCTAACTTAGAAATTTTTACCGAATTTTCCTTATAGTTTTAGCGACTTTTAATCAATTTTATGGGTTTTTTGAAATAATAAAAATTTTCGCGAATTTTTGCAAATTTTTCTTTGTTATTTTCCTACATTTTGTTTTTTTTTCACTCATTTAGCGATTTCAAATAAATTTTAGTGCTTGTTTAAAAGTTTGCAATTTTTCGCGAATTTTAGTAAAGTTTGCAATAGAAGTGATTTGTCCCTGTGATTCTTTACCGATTTCACTATTTTTAATCAATTTTACTATTTTTAATCAATTTTACCTTTGCTATCATGCTGCGTTGTCCCTTACCCAAACTATTCGTCACCAATGTGATCTAGGTATTTCATTGCGAATAATTCGTCGTTCGTCCCAGTTGTGTTTCTAGCATTATACCAATTGTTTTGCTTATATAAGTAATGCACACGATAAAATTTGGACATACTTCAAGGCTTATATTTTTAGGGCCATTATTATAACTGTTAACCAGCAGATACCAGACGATTTTTGACAGATAACACATTACTATCTGGCAATTTAATCGTAACTTAAGCAAACTTCCAGTTGTAATAATGTCCCTTAATGTGATTGAAATAAATTAATTCCTTTCCTTTTCTATGTATGGATCATTTTGAATCGCTTATAAATCTTGTAACAAAAGAAATTCTTAATTTTGCATGTGTGAAGCAGGGCTGTCAGATTTTATTTCACCTTTATCGCCAAAACTGTTGCCGGAAATCGCCAAAATTCGCCAAATTTGTTCAATATTACAAAATTTATTTAATATTTATAAAGCTGGTTAATACAATTAAAAATGATTTGTACTTTTTGTCATTTAATAAAGATTAAATTGAGATCAATAAAATATATTTGGGGCATTCACAAGGTGTGCTATCATGTTATATTGTCATAATGTTCTAACATTTTACAATGGTTTAAAAAAATTGTTGCTTTGTAAACAAAAAGTGTCTTAAATTAATAGAACTTTGCTTGGTATGTTTATTGTGCTGTCGTAATTAATCAGAAGAGACTTGCGCTAAGCGGCTGAGCCGAACCGCATTAGTTTTTGTAGCCTTCGCCGTTGATGGTATAGTTTTATCCGGCTAACTTCCGAATTGAACCTGCGGCTAACAATTTTTGCAACAAAACACTTGCGGCGTCAAATTAGATCGGCTTAGGACTCTGATGTTTAGTAAACAAACAAAATAAAATATTGTGGTTTGCGTCTGAAAAATGGAAAATACATAGTCAGGAAAGATCTAATTTAATTTATTAATTCATGGATTAGAATTAAAAAATATCTTTATTTTTGGTAAATATTTATTTTTTATATTTGTTTAAATCAGCTGACTTAAATTCAAAATAGCACACTAAATTATGAGGGGTTGTTCACAAGAGTCGTATATTTTCATGTTATTATTTTAAGACTTATGATTTTATGATACCTTGTGAATCCCCCAATTATATATACTTTTAGTTAAGCTAAAAAATTTATAAGGTCGTAAACCTCTTTTATATATTTCATCTGCACTGTTTAATTTTTAACATATTTTGTGTAGGTATAAATGAGTTAAAACAAATTTGTTCGACATTCATATAGTTAATAATTCTGAACAAAGCATCCAAAAGTTCATATTGGATTTTATTACGCAAACTAGTTTTAGAACAATTCGTAATTGAAAAAACCCTTTCCACACTAGCGGCTAGTTGGAATAATTATAATCAACATGTTTAGAAGAAAATAAAATGTTTCCGCTGCATCGCTGTAGTTATAAACTGTAGGACAGAAGTCAAGTAAGTTTGTTGGAATTTTCTCTTTAAAATATTCTTTCCAATTATTAAAAGCCAATTTTAACCACTGAAGTTCATACTCGCCTACTGATACTTTTGGATTTTGAAAAAGTGTTATTGATTCTTTAATTAATGAAAATTTAGCCTGTGTCAACGGATTTTCACATTTTAATATAGAAAATTCACCATATACTTTAAAGAACATCATATTTTCCGGCAATCGATGTAACATTTCTTTAAATATACAATACAATTTTCTTTTAAAATTTTTTCATGGTTTAGTTTCATGTCTATATTAGCTCTGTTTCTTTACTTTTTGGGTAAAGTTCGTGCAAATGAGAGCAAGCATAAATTTCTCTCATAAAAAGACAACATTACACGAAAGTACGGGAACAGAAAAAACAAAATTTTAAGCACGAAATAAAAATTCTGTGGTTTTGACAGTCTTTACAACGCCACTTTTGAAAAAATTAATATTGGCTCTAGAATTAAACAACTTTTACTAAAAATAAAACAAAACCAACACTTTTACAATAACTAACATTATGTTTCCCTAATACTTCAGTACAAAACTTTTTATTTAAGTACATGGTTTTATTCCAGAACACTTTTTCCAGAATTTGGATTATGAACTTTTTTCCTTTTTTTTTTGGTTTTGTTTATGTTTTACAGCTGTTTGACAACTTACACAATTTGCACGAAGAAAAAGTCTGGGCTGTTTCGTGCAAGAAGAAGAAGAATTTTATTCTCTCAAATCCGCTCTCATTTACACAAATTAAAAGTACGGGAACGCTTTTCGTGCAAATTGGGATCCCGAGGGATCCCAAAGTAGAGTAAAGAAACAGAGCTATTGTTTATCAATATTTTCAATACGATTTTAAACTGACGGTTTAAAAATTTTTAATGATAAAACAATAATTGTAGAAAACATTTGCTCGTACATGCTTCCTGCATCCATATGATCCGATTGAAATTTATAAAAATATCAAAAACAATCGATTTTTTTCGTCGCATAACTTGTTATACATATATATTCTGAGCACTTTTATCATTTTCAACAGTCGATTATAATGAAAAGTGATGTTTTTGGTACTTGATTTTGCATTGCATTTTATTAATTATAAATTCGTAGCAAATGCATTTGTTAAATGAACTTTGACTTTTAATTTTGTTTCTAGTTTAATAACATACGAAAATACATGAATACTTAATTTTTGATATTCGGTACCCAGAATAATATGCAGTAAGAAGTATTCAAACATTTATTAGGTTTACATCTCTAAGACAGTAATGCAATGTTATATATACATATTTAATTTAATTTACTTTTCAAAAATACCTATTAGAAAACTATTTTTAAGTTTATGCTGCACTTTTAATTCAGTTTTTGTTCTTTTAAATGTTTCTTTTTTTTACAAATTGTAGACTTTTTGTTGGCAAATTGTATATTTTTGCTTGTTTACTATATTGAATCATATGTTTTTGTTTTCTACTGTATTTAACAGGCAAAAATTTGTTCAGTTAAAATTTGCAGGCTCTTTTCCGTCAACTGTCACTGTACTATCTCAGTAGATGCTCTCTAATAACCAGTACAAATTTTTGGGGTAAACGAACGCAGCTACAATGTAAATAACTTTAATTATGTGTCGTAAATAAATTTGAAGATGCTAGATGTATTAAAAAATGTAATGGTACATATTTTGTTATAAATTCAAAATAATTGTAAAACATACATAACATAAGAAAATTAGCCAAATAAATCGCCATCACACTTTAAAATCGCCATGTCGTCAAATGGAAATTTATGTAGCCATAAGCACTAAAAAATCGCCATTTCTGACAGCCCTTGTGTGAAGCAATTTGTACATGCGTTAAATGAGGCATTTCTTTATTAATAACGGCTCTATTAACGCCCATGAATAAAAAACAAGACTGCGCATTCAGCCGTACAAAAAATGTGTTTGTTTTAAAAAATGTACTTTTTTCACAACACAAATTCTATGTTTACGTCACACATTTATTTAATATGTTTCTGCAAAAAAGATTGTTTAAATTTTTATATAACCATAAGGTGTCCTCATTTCACTATTGCATATATTGCTAGCAAAAAAGTAATTAAATGGTACCATGCGAATAAAGTTGAATAAAGTTCAACGAACTCCACACTATGGAGAGGTTTTGGGCATTTGTAGAAGAACGTTTGAAAGTCATAAAAAGCAAAGTCAAAACGAAAAATAGAAAGACAATATAACAACAAAATACGTAATTCTAGAAAAAATAAAAAAATTGTTACCACCTACTAAACAACATTCTCTTTAATTTAAATAAACATTGAAATAATTTTACCATTAAGTTAAGTTTTTATAAAGAAAAGTGTGTGGACAAATTTTTTCGTGCGCATTCCTTAATATATACACCAATGCATAAGGAATAATTTATTTTTCATTAAATTTATGTATTACTATAGAGATATTCAATACGAGGTTACTGCAGATTTTAGTAAATCAGATAAGGAAGTGCGAAGGTTTCGAATTTTGGTTATCCCCGAAGTGCCCTATTTTGGAGCCTCCCTAATTAAACCTTTGGTTTCGAAACTTTGCCAAATTACCATCATCCATTATAATTATAAGCATATAATTGAATTAAATTTAAAGCTACTGCTTGTTATGTTTTTATAACCTGTACTAACTGCAAAATTTCAACTGAAATAGAGTTGAGTTGTAAACCATAAATCGTCAAATAAAGGTACTTTATTTTCTAATGTCTTGCAATAGTAGATAACATAAATATTTATAGTTTTTTTTCTGTTCTTTAATCGTATTATAGATCGTTTTTATAAAGGTACGTTCAGACTAATGAAATATTTGTCAAAAATATTTGTTCTGATATTTGCTTCAAACTGTGTGAAACAAAAAAATATTTTGTTTGATGTTCAGACTAAGCTTAAATATTTGACAATTTTTGTTTGTTGAAACAGTTGGCAAATAGTGTCAAATAAAATAAATTAATTCATGTTTGCCATGCGTTCAGACTAAAACAAATATTTGCATCAAATAATTATTTAATGAAAGTGTTCAAAAATAAAAATATATTTCACAATAGTAAAAATTCGTGCAGAAGCCTAATTATTTGTTTTATTCTGTGGAGCAGCATCTATTATTTTGTTAGAACAGGAGTATGTAAAAGAAAAACAAAACTGGAAGACAAATGGTTATCGGAAACATGGCTAAAATTTGCGAAAAATTGGTAACAACCCCTAAAATATATGGTTCGGTTAAAATAACAACAAAAAAATGTTGCAAAAACAGTCATAAAATTGACTAAAAGTCCCCAAAAGTATAAGGAATGGCAAAAATTTGGTGAAAATGGCTTACTTAGCAAAAATTCGCAAAAATTGGCTAATAGCAAACCCTACAATTTATTTGAAAGCGCTTAATCGGTTAAAAAAACAAAATGTCGGGGAAAAACCAAATAAAAAAATGTTGCAAAAATAGCGAAAATTCGGAAAAATTCTGATATTTCAAACAAGTCACAAAATTGATTAAAAGTCCCTAAAAGTATAAGGAATGGCAAAAATTCTTTGAAAATTGCTAAATTAGCAAAAATTCGCAAAAATTGGCTAATAGCAAACCCTAAAATTTATTTGAAATCGCTAAATCGGTTAAAAAATCAAAATGTCGGGGAAAAACCAAATAAAAAAATGTTGCAAAAATAGCGAAAATTCGCGAACAATTTTAATATTTCATACAAGCCATAAAATTGACTAAAAGTCCCCAAAAGTATAAGGAATGGCAAAAATTCGGTGAAAATTGCTAAATTAGCAAAAATTCGCAAAAATTGGCTAATAGCGGCATGCTAGCAAAGTCTAATAATTATTAAAAATCTTTAAAACTGTAAAAAATCCGAAAACTTTCAGGAAAAATTGCTTCTATCGGGTACATGGCTAAAATTATTTGTCGTTGTTTGTTCTTACAATTTTTTTGTAATATCAAATAAATGTTTGCTTAAAAATTACTAAAATATTTGATTTTTTGTGTTCACACTATGTTCACATTGGACAAATATTTGTTTGTCGGCAAATACTTTTATTTGCTCAAAATCAGCTGATATTTTATTTGACACTCAAAAATATTTTGTGTTCAGACTACGTTAATGAAATATTTGATGTTTGCTATCACGTACCTTAAGTCTTTGCATTTGCTTACATAAATAATTATATAATTAGTAGATTCAAACAAAAAAATTTGGTTTATATTATTGACTATTTCAAAAATACATACATGTTTGTATATCGGGCCTTGCTTTTTCAATAAAAACGGTCGTACTCTTGTCGTCTTTACGCCGAAAGAGAACTCTATTTAACACTGTGCATTTCAACAAAACGGTGCATTTTGTCATACAGAATCGCAACGAAAATTCCCTAATTTTATCTTTTAAAGGCTACACAAATTATTCGGTCAAGCAAAGAATCAAATTATAAAGAATTTTACCGATTCAATAGCATCTTTAACGGGAAACTAATAACCCATGGAATAATAAAATAAATTGTTTAAGTTACGATGTCACAGTTATTATTACTGTAAAATTACTACTGCGATAAATCAAAATAAAATGGTTGATTGTATATTGCATACAAAATTTTGCAATTGTTTTATTTATTGCTTGGGACCAAAAAATGACATTCAGATTGAAATAACGGGAGTCACGTTAAATGAAAGTTATGCCAAGTTGAAACATTTTGAATTTCATGTAGAATTAAATTGGTTTGAGTTTGAAATAACAGTGAGAAGAAGCTTCAGAGACAACATATGCATTAATTTAAGAAACACTCTTAACGCTTACCTGTAGAACCAGAGCGAAAGAGAATATTATTATTTATTTTACTGTAACACATGTTTTACTTTTTTGTTTTCCTCTTTGTTCACAGAAGCTCTCAAAATTAAAAGACACCAGCAGAATGACCCAATATGGTTTTCGTCATCATTCTACTTTGAAAATTTTATGTACTAAATTTAACTAAATAATTTTAAACATGAAAATATAAAAAATTCATGTTTTTCTTTTTATAGTGTTGTTATTGTTTCTATACAATAAATTATCATTCATCAGATTTTGATCATTCAATGTCATCTTCAGACTCAGTTTTGTTATATTTACTAAACACACTCTTCCACACGCTGACTAAGATAGTGTAAATAAAACAAATGTTTAACCTTTCTTAATTTTTCGTAGAATGCAACTTTTATTATGAGTCTATTGCTGCTTTTAATGCGCTATAAATCAGCCGATTCTTTGCATACTTTTAGGAAGTCTGTCCAGAATATTCTTTCCGCTCTCATTTCTTGTTGTCAACTCTTAAAAATCGCGATTTTTACTGAGTTCATTCTGTATATAGCAAAAAAACGATCTGTACAGTTCCTACACTTGAGCACAGCCATACAAATTAATTGTCAAAACTCTTTTATGTCCTATTTCACCAAGTTCAGTTATAATTAACTATCAGTTTTACTTTAAAAACAAAGTAGTGGTATTCACACCGAGCTTGTTAGTCGTTAATCGTTACTTTTTTACACTCATTTTGTTTTTGTATATTTAACGCGTTACCGGATAAACATTTAACAAATTAACGACACGGCACCCCTGACACAATAGTTGTTAGTTGGTAACTCACAATCAGCTGTTGCAGTTTCTAAATAAATATAATAAAAAAGTTATTTGTAATACATTTACACTTTCTCGTGGGATGTTTTATTTTTTTTAATAAATTTTGTCAGAACAATAAATCAGCTGTTTTATTACGAAAGTTACCAGACTAACAAAGTTTTAAAAAGGGGGTCGTTCACAGTTGGTAACTTTAACAAATTAACAAACTACCGAGTAACAAATTAACAAGTTCGGTGTGAATACCAATATTGTTAACTAGAAGTTAAAATAAATGTTAGTTTTACCAGAGCTTATTGATATTTTGCAATAACTGCAGATCAGCTTGAGACAAAACACTGATTTTTGTTTTACATATAGAGAAGGTATGAAGGAGCAATTTTGCTTAATGACCCTATTGCGGTTCTCCACTCAACTCAGTTTGGTCGTGTGAGAGTCAACCCAACTTATGCTCAATCAAACTCATTGTGATATCCAACTGTTTTTAGTTGAGGTTGCTATAAAGTTGCCAACTTGAAATATCGATTTGCCAACTTTAAATAGAAAAATTTTATAAAATTAAATAATTTTTTAAACTAAAAGTATTTTTAATTGTTGTGTTGAATAAAAAGTATTTTTAATGGATATTAGTGTCGATTTGTTTTATGATGATGAAAAGGAAAACTCTTGTATAGATGCGCTTAGTACAAGAAGACAAATTCGTGATGATTCCAACCCTTTTGAACTTCCCAATGCCAATTAAGAACTTCTAATAAGTAACGAAACTTTCTTGTGCTTGATGAGTTCTTCTTCCTGTTGGGGTAGCTGTTCGCCAATCTGCTGGTTGGATTATTAGTTCAACTGACTCAGTAAAATTGTCACTTGATGGTGGAATATTTTCAACACCAAATACTTGGCCGGACAGTTTCCTCAAGTCTATTTAATGGAACTTCTTGTGATAGCCCTCCCCTTGTCGCTTGAGTGTTTCTTTTATTGTTGGCAAAATTTTTCTTTATACTTGCCTTTTAGTGTATTCAAACCTTTGCCAAGATCTTGTCGTGGTTTCAAACTATTTAACTCTACCCATAACTCCCTACATGATTTTTTCATCGTACCAAACTTCTTCAGGAAATTTCTAAGCTGGACAAGCCGCTCAATTTGAGCTTTTGTTTTTATTTTCAAACTAATAAAAGTTTTTAAAAATAGCGAAAAAGTATTTCCAAAAATGTATACATACGATTTCTCCATTTTGTTTTCGATTTTCACCAAATATATAAAAAAATAAACTTTAACTGCCAATAACACAACTACTTTATAGCAGTTGTGTGTATTTAACATTTTTGTCGACCAAACTTTTACAAAGTTAAAAACGGTAATACCACGAAACAAACAGATACACTACCGTAGGTCGTTTCTGTATTTCTCGCATAGTAAATTTGTTCACATGAAGTATGACACAAAAAATTCCATCGTTTCTCGATTTGCGAGAAAAAAGTGTTTCTGTATTTAAATGCGAAAACAGACAACACAGATTCAGTTTTAACTGGAATGTATCCAGTAATTAAGTGTCAAATGAAAGCGAAACGTCGACAAAAGAAATAAATATAATAAAAACAGGGCTGCCAGATTGGACGATTTTTGCTCCGAAAATAGCAATGTGCCGATTTGTTGATTTTTTCTAAAAAGTGACGAAAGCAAAAACAAAATCAATTATATTTTATAACTTTATTCTAGCTTTCTATAAAAAATTCATGTTGAATTTTTAAATTTCAAACACTTCATATTTTGTGGCGTTAAAAATTCAAAAAAAAAAAAGAAAAAAACAATATGAATTTCTGTAGAAAGCAACAACAAATGATCAAATTATATTTGATCTTCTTAGCTTATATGGACACTTGTGCCAAACCAATATTTCGGCTAGAAAAAAAGTTGTTTGTCTATAACCCGTTTATTTATGAACCAATATTTTCCATTTCAACTACCAGTACCCATGTTCTGTACCTTTAGTGAAAACTTCTCTCATCGAAAAGATGTGAAACAAAATATTCCATCGTTTCTCGAAAAGTGAGAAAATACTGTGTCTGTAACTCTTATCGAAAACTATCAAAGGAGATTACGTCGTTACGTTATAAATGTCATAGCATTGCACTAGAAGCCGATGTGACATTGCAGACGTTGAGGACGCCAGCAACTTATATCGTTGACGGCGACCAAAATTTACTAAAATTAAAAATTTTTTAACGACGGCGGCGAAAATACAGCCGTCGGCTATACCAAATAATGTAAAGTGCGACTTTAATGTTTTTTGTTTGCAAACGAGCTTTGAAAACATTTGTATATTTTACAAAAATTAAAAGCAAAATAATTAAACAATGAAAAACTGTGCCAAGAACAAAATATTATTATTATTCTTTGCATTTTTAATCGTTTTTTTTAGTGTTAAAATTGTTTCTCGCCCCATTTTTTTCGTGAGTTTATTTGACAGTTCAAAGCGGTAACTTTTCTCACAAAAATGTTTCAGACACACTTTTTCTGTATATTGGCGAGTAGTTTTCTTACGTGACAGCTTGCTCTCGCCAAAAAAGTTACAGACACAGTTTCATGAGAAAAACAGCTGTTTGTTTCAATATATGGAATTTTTGATTCATTTCACACATTTCAATCGAAAAGTTTCTCGACGCGAGAGTTACAGAACATGGGCACAGGTATGCTACTTAGTCTATTTCAGGTGAAAAAGAAAAAGTAAAGTTAATAGTTATAAGAATAGGTAAATTATAGATTTATGGGTATAAATTACAGTTATTCATGTTTTTAACTCATATCTCAGCCATTTGTGAACCGATATTATTAAATTTCAATAATATCCTATTTTGACTACATACGATACAAATTTAAAACAACGTCGCAACTATCAATTCTAGGTTTTTCGCAAAAATAAAAACCCTAAATAATTATTATACTGTTATCTAAACGGGTTTGATTTAAACATTTTTAATTTCTTGGTATTTGTATGTATCTATTTTAAATAAGTTTGTATGTTTATTTTATTAAGCTTGACTTCTTTTTGTTTTTATAAAAATGTTTATTTTATTTTTTGTTAATATTTATTTTTAATATGATATTCTTCAGGGAAAAATAACAATTTTAAATTGTTATCGGATCAAAGAAAATAAATAATTTTATAAAAGCTAATTAAAATAAATATAAATTTAAAAAAATTAAGTTCGAACAATAGACAATTTATATGTACATATGTATGTATAAAATACCCATGAACTTTGACTATGTTTTTGTTTGATTTTGTTTTAATAAAAAATCGAACAAGATTTCTTTATAATTAATTTTAAATTGTCCGATTTTTTAAAACAAAACGACGATCTTTTTATTTTTCTCAAAAAATGACGATTTTTACACAAATTTATCTGGCAGCCCTGAATAAAACCAAAACAAGGAAAGGCTAAAAAAATGTTAATTAACAAAATACAACAATGGTGTTTTATTTATTTTCATCATTTAAATTATGCATATAATTTAAATCCTTTTTTTTTATTTATATAAAAAAAATAGTATACAAACAAATTTTAAATTTAAAATATCTATATTTTGTTTTTCTCGCACCAATTTCAAATGTGACATATTTTGACAGTTCTTGTAAGAAACTTTTCGCAAAATATTGTTACAGAAACACTTTTTCTGACATCCTTCCAATAATTGCTGGAAATTTATTTAAATGAAATTCTCGCAACGGAAAGATACAGAAACACTTGTGTAAGAAAAACCATTTTTTTTCATTTTGCACTGTTTCTGTCCCGATTCACTGGTTTCATGCGGAAAATTTTACGATGCGAGAAATTCAGAAACGGGCTACTGAATAGACAACTGCCTGCTGAGTTGAGAATGACAATGTGAATTTACCAAAGACAACCAAAACTGTAACAAAAGTGGAGAACCGCAATGGGGACATAAGTAACATAAAATTTTTGATTTTTTGAGATATGATTATGTTGACAAATTTTCCGAAATGGGTTAATCGTTCTGCAGAACAGTCAGTAAAAAATAATTCTCCGTACAAAAATTTTTTTCGGAATGTCTGGATGAATTTACTTTAAGTTAGTAAATCTGTCAGTTAAAATTTTTAAAAATGCTTCTATTTAACGGCAAACGTTTTAGCCATTCAAAACCGATATAATGATCGGTTAACTTTTAACTTTTGTAAACTTAAAACACTTTTAAAAGATCTAGTCGGATTTAATATTTAATTCTCCATTTCGTCATCATTTTATTCAAAACATTGACACACATAAAAAATTTTTCTAATTTGAGACTCTTTAAAATCCTCAAACATCGCTAACAGCACTAAAAACAACAACAATGACAAATAACAATTAGGTAATGACTAATGCATAAGTTTAGCTTAAAATAAAACACGATTTTTGATATTATGTATTTTATTTTAAGTTTCTGTTTTATTATGTACAAATTTGTGAAATATTATAATAAACCTATATAAATATATAAATAAAAATTCTCAAGAAAATTCACACTTTGGAGACAAATTTAACAACTTGAAAGTGATAACAAAAGCAAAAAAAGCAACACACATGACGACCGATGATAAATTTAGATGAAAAGAAAATTCAAATAAATACTTTTTAGTACATATTTTAAGCGTTTAATGTTTTTACAGAAATACGAAAATGATACAAATCAATAAAGTAAAAACCATTTACAAGTGTTAATTAGTTTTAAAAACTGCAAACAAAATACCTCATTGAAAGATAGTTTTGTCTTAATACGAATTAAAGAACCATATTTTATCAAAATTAACTATAATATTGTCAATTTTTACTAAGATATGGTCAATATTGACTATAACATGGTTAAAATTAACAATTATATTTACTTATCCCTTCAACAATAAATTTCAGTGTTTTTTTTTTCAAAAATAAAAATTGGGAATTAAGCACGACAAACAAATCTTGTAAATTTAAAATTTTGTATTAAAAAAAATTACTTTGATAATAAACTGGCAAGTGCAGGGCTATAAAAAAAAACTAAACTGGCAACATGCTTTATATTTTGCGAAAACAATAAAGCAAGTTGTTTTTTTTTAATTTTGCTTTTTCTTAACCTACTTACAACCACAATTAATGTTGGAAGAATTCCCACCAATTGTAGTGAGAAATGTAAGAAAAGATAAAGTCACTGTTCATTGTTGTTGTTTTTTTTTAACTTTGTTATTGTTACAGGTAAAACTGTTGCTTATAATTCTTATTTGCTTAACAGTTTTTTTTGTTTAATA
Organism: Pollenia labialis; assembly: GCA_949318255.1. Taxonomy (NCBI): domain Eukaryota; kingdom Metazoa; phylum Arthropoda; class Insecta; order Diptera; family Polleniidae; genus Pollenia; species Pollenia labialis. The sequence continues at coordinate 51,270,178 of OX439142.1, forward strand.
TCTTTAGTTTTTCTAAAATCTTTGGATGAAGTTTCCTGACGTTCTGGCCTAAGCAACCAGTGAATTGCGCATAGGAATAGCGTATCCCTTCAACAATAAAATTCAGTGTTTTTATCAAAAATAAAAATTAGGAATTAGGCACGACAAACAAAATCTTGTAAATTTAAAATTTTGTATTCCAAAAAAAAAATTACTTTGATAATAAACTGGCAAGTGCAGGGCTATAAAAAAAACTAAACTGGCAACATGCTTTATTTTTAGCGAAAACAATAAAGCAAGTTGTTTTTGTTTTAATTTTGTTTTAATTTTGGAATTAATTTTGGAAGAATTCCCAGCAATTGTAGTGGGGAATGTATTTACAAATTTACAATCAAATATTATGGTTAATATTGACCATAATTTGGTAAAAATAAAAATATAATGCTGATTGATTTCAGACGTTTTTTAAATGCACCTTTTGAGTCAGGCTGTTTTTAATTTATCTTATTTTTATTCCTGTTTATTGAAGTTCTTTTCCCGGACTATTCCATTTCCCGGGAATGCGGGATTGATTTATTTAAATTCCCGGGAATTCCCGCCAAACGATGTAAAATCTAATCTAATTTAATTTATTTGAACAATTGCTAATATATGAAATCTATTTAATAAGTTTATAAATGCATTAAACGTTTGTATTTATTTTATTGCAAAGCCAACAGCATTGATATATAATAAATTTAAGAAGAGTTCTGTCAATAAGAACCGTTTTCAATGTTTCCCTTTATACGCAAGATTGCCTAATAGCAATAAGAACATGATATAATCTCTGGAGACTTTAACTTTTTCACCACTTCCTTCAAAAACTTGTAATTCCTTTTTTAAGAAAATGATTTTTAATTTAAATTTTCAATATTCTTAATCAGGCTTAAGTTCATCAAATTTAATTTTCATTAAATTATTTTTATGAAGAAAGGAATCTTACAACATGAAAATTAATAATTTAATGAAAATTAAATTTGATGAACTTAAGCCTGATTAAGAATATTGAAAATTTGGATTAAAAACCATAAATAGTTCAACAAAATCACCACAATACTGAAAATGATTTTCTTTGAATCGAATCAGCGGTTTCTTTACTATTTGCTGTATTCAACATTTCTTTAAATGTCAATTTTGTCAATATCTCCTAGATAAATAGTATTTACTAAAATTTTAGTATCAAAGCCAAAAAATCTTAACAACTAAACGCCCGTCTTTTGATGGTCTTTTCCATTTTAATCTAGAATTATGATTTTTTTTTTCAAATTCTCCCACTGTGAGGCGTTGCAGGCTGCTGCAATAACCATTAATCAAGGATTAACATTTAACACCTTTTATTTAAGTTTTTAATATTTTTAAACTATTAAACAGATTAACAGATAATGGATTACTATAAATAAAATAATGCCAAAGTAGTCCTAAGAAATTACATATAAACAAACGATATTGACCTCCAAAATCACTTAAATGAAATATTTGCCCATAATTTCCACACCCTGTATATTTTTTTATATTATTATTTGAAATAATTTTTTTTTTGTGAAAAAAAACATAAAATTATAAACAAAGTCGGCAAGATCAGATCTACAGCCTGGCCCCCGTTTGTCCACCGGTATCGTTTTCTTGCATTCTCAACGACAAACAGCTGATTTGCGGCCCAATAAGAATTTTCAGTACGAAAAGTCGATCGACAATGCAAGCGACCGATAACGTAACAGTTTTCATACAAATTTGCAGCCCACTAAAAAATATTATGCGACCACCAACGTGGGCGTTGTGACACTAAAGTATCACGTTTGACCTTTTTTCATGTCAATGCCGCTTTTTGTGACCCTTTTTTAATTTATCCCTTTGTATCATTTTAACAAAATTCATGCCACTTTTTGAACCTTTTTGAAAATAACTACAAGTTTCCATATTCCTTACGAAAGTTCTCGTGAGTTTTGTGAACATACATACATATGTGTATATAAAAATTGGTAGCATGTCATAACGTCGCGTCGTGTCATAAAATAGAAACTTGTGAGCCCATGCTTTCCTCTCGCAATTTGCTCGAATCGTAGCTGGAAGAATGGACTTAAAGTGAAGAATTAATTACAAGATATTGAATAAGTATTTCTAAAAAGTGATAAAAATTATCCAAGGTTTTTGTCTTGATAATATGACTAATATTAAAATGTACCTGTCAATTGTTTCTTAGTTTATATATACATATGTTTAATTACTTTTATTTTAGTCTAATGTATTAAATTAATACATACTAAAAAACTTGGCCCTATTTTACTTTACAACGCCCCTTTTTTGACCTTTTTTTTCTTAAATACCCTTTTTATGACACTTTTTCGAAACCACAAATGTCATAATCAGTCACTTGTGTTGTGGTGGTCGACAGGCATTTTGCTAAAATTTTTCTTTACACATAAACACTTAATAATTTTTTTTATAATTACACTAGTTTACAAAATGAAATTTTTTTCATGTACATTTGATGAGATGTGATTTTTCTTATGTATTTTCTTCCGCTGAATTCAAAAATCAAGGTTAAATTTTTTTTTATGGAACAGTTTTTGAGATATGGTCATTTTCTCATTTTTTCGACCTTTTTTCACTTGACAAATTATATCTCGAGCTAGATATAATGGCCTATTGGGTCGTTCTTGGTACCAAATGGAAGGTATACTATTTTTAACACACAAAAAAGTCAACAATGTATTAAAATCGTTTAAACCCAATAAATTGTAGAAAAAAATAATATATTCGAAAAATAGGGATTTGGATTGTTTCACTCAATAGCTTATACCTTTGTCATTTTTCGGTCGATTTTCTTCTGGTTAGTATTAGTTCTTGCGTAGAAGTATCATCTTGACGTACATGAAGAGAAACCAGATGTTTTTTCGACGATTTGTACTTTTCCATCGGCACAGAAGCACTGTAAAATATGATTTTTTTGAAAATGTGCCATATTTTCATCAATATATTTTGAACCGCTTTACCAATCAAAGGTGCAGTTATACATATTTGTTGGTCATCTCAATACCTTCCATTTGGTACCAAGAACGACCCAATAGGCCATATCTAGCTCGAGATATAATTTGTCAAGTGAAAAAAGGTCGAAAAAATGAGAAAATGACCATATCTCATAAACTGTTCCATAAAAAAAAATTTAACCTTGATTTTTGAATTCAGCGGAAGAAAATACATAAGAAAAATCACATCTCATCAAATGTACATTTTCAATGTAAACCAGTGTTATATATTTTTAAAACCATTTATAAAATTATATAGGGTTTTAAAATATTTTTCATAAAATTCTGTTCAATATTTTTTGTTTACTGCTTTCTTCCTTTGTTCTCCTTTGTTCTGTATTCTGCTTTGTGTGCTTTGTCGATTTTTATTTCCAAACTAGCGTTTTATTTTTGTAATTGCTGATGTGGCAATACAGCAATTTGACAAAAATAATTGAATTACCCTAGCATTTACACGTGAAAGTAATTTCATGAAAGTCGCAATACATTCACACTTTTTCACTAACACATTTACATTTTTTTACTTTCAGCCCAACTTTCAGCTTGCTTTCAATGAAAATTTGAAGAAAGCGATTTTTTGACAATTTCATGAAAACAAATGACAATAAACTAAGCGGTGTTGCCTATTTAACATTTGCATTTGAAATTTTAGGATTGTGTTAAATTATAGTTACAAAAGCAACTTGTTTTGGACGTATATATAAAGAATTTTAATATATTTTTTTAACTACAATTATTTGAAACACAACTATTCTAATTAAAGTGGATAAATATTAGGAAAATAAATAAAAAATAAATATTAATTGGAACGAATGCCTAAAGTTCGGCGTGAGTATTTGTCTTGGCAACTCTGAAATTATAAATAAGAAAAACAATAAAAATGGAGGCAAAATAAAGCAATAAACAAATTATTAAATTAATAAATTTGTACCGATCCCACCCCATTTTGTGGGATATGAACCACAACTCCTACAGAAGGAACGACATTAAAAAAAAAATCGTATGAAGCTATTGCAGATGAAATGTGTTTGGACGTTGAAGCCATAAAGAAAAAGATCCGTCGCTGCGTATTACATACACCGGGGAAAAAATTCAGTAAATTCGCTTCCACATCGAATTCACATCTTTTTATTAATAATGGCTTTACCCACTGCCTCCTATTTACTGGTTTTTTTTATTTTCATTTCTTTTTTTTTGTTTTGGTTTTCAATTTCTAGTTTTTTTAGTTCTAAAACTAAAACAATTTTTGCCACTTTGCGCTTTGACGACATTTTTCAAATGAACTTTCACTTTCCTGTGTAATCGAACAAGAAATTTTCAAGAAAGTCGTCTATTTCATTGAAATTTTTACTTATAATACGTATACAGAAATTTCATGAAAGAACTTTCATGTGTAAAGGCAGTGTACGTGAGAAACGTAAAACCAGTTGAACAAGTCGATGTTAAGTGGGCCGCTTAAGAGAACGATAATGAGTGACTTGTTATACTTCGCTTAAGTTGTCGATCTATGTATATTGGGGGCCGCACAGTTAATATTCACCCTTAAGGCTCAGTTAGTCGGAAGTAACAGTAACCTTACCGTAAAAAAGTAAGACCAATCTATTTCTTGACAAGATATGCAATTTTGCTATGAAATCGGAACAGAAAAAATAAGAAATTTTGTAAACATTTTAATAAAAATTTATATTTTGTGCAAAAAACAGTAAAAATATATAAAATAAAAAGAAATTAAATATTTATAGTGAAAAAAATTCATTAAAAAATTTAGCTTTTCGTACTGTTTATGTGTTGTTGTTTTTGACCTGTAATAAATTAAATAAAACTCAAATTTAATTGCAAAAAAAAAACAATATATAATTAAATAAATATTTATTGTCTTTCATTTTACTTACACTCAATTTACATGATGAATTTTATGACGTCCAATTTTAGATGTCATTTTTTGTTTGATAACAAGCGGTGTAGAGAAGAAAGAGGAAGAGAAAACAGAAATCATGTCTATTTTTCTACCCCTCTTTCTTCTCTACGCCGCTTGCTCCCAAACAAAAAAATGACGTCCAAAATTAAAACGTAACGTAGAATACCTATAAATATGTATGTATGAGTAAGGGAAAATTAGGTAAGGATTGGTAAATAACCTAGTATTTATCCAAAGAGAGGAGCTTAACTAATAAACACATACATACATACCTTCTTCACAATTTTAAATCAATATACTCCGGTTTGTTGTTGTTTTAGTGCAAGTTAACCTGCTTTATAATATTTAATGACGTTTTTAAATAAGAAAAAGCAATTTAAAATTAAATTAATTTTATTAACAGTTAATGATTGCCAATGATACCCAAATAGTTATATTAAAAAAGGAATATGCCTGGCAACAGATCGTCGCAGTCGTGATCGAGTGAGTGACTTTGATCGAAATTTTACTTTTTGGAATCGTCCCATTCGTTATCAAAAAACTTCTATCGAAATTTGAGATTATGTCATTCGATAGGTTAAGAGCTTTCGTAAAAACAGTTAATTGTTTTTTTACAAACAATTTACACACTTTTTGAGAATAATTATTAGATTTCTTCAACAAATAGCTAAAAATGTAAGTATTAAAAATTTTTCCGCAATAAGAAAAAAAATAACATTTAGTTTTGCAATTTTTCGCAAATTTTAGTCATGTTGCGATAGAAGCGATTTTTATATTCACCCTTATTGTGTTTGACGTATTTAAAATACGCCTACGACTGTTTGGTAATAGATTAAAGAGAACGAAAACTTATTTCCTTTCATCTATTACCAGACAGTCGTAGGCGTATTTTAAATATGTACGTCAAACACAATAAGGGTGAATGTAAGTTTTTTGATTCTTTCAGCTTTAACGATTTGTAATATATTTATTGGACTTTGCTATTATGCCGCTATTAGCAACTTTTTGCATGTTTCCCCTAATTTAGCAATTTTTACAGAATTTTTTCTATTCCGTATACTTTTATGGACTTTTAATAATTTTAATGCTTATTCGAATTATTGAAAATTTTCGCGAATTTTCGCTATTTTAGTAAATTTTTTTTTGTTAATTGTTGAAATATTGTTTTTTTTTTAACTGATTTAGCGATTTCAAATAAATTTTAGGGTTTGTTTTCAAGTTTGCAATTATTCGCGAATTTTAGCCATATTCGCAATATCAGCGACTTTTTCTGTAAGTTATCTGATTCATTACAGCTTTAACAATTTTTAATAAATACTTGACTTTGCTTTCATGCAGCTGTTTGTGAATTTTTGCGTATTTCCGCTAATTTCAATTTTTTTATCGAATTTTTGCCATTCCTTGTACTTTTAGGGACTTTTAATCAATTTAATGGCTTGTTTGATATATTTAAAACTTTCGAGAACCGCCGAAAACCGATAAACCGAAGTCACTATTAACACTGTTGATTTATATGTATATGTACATGCATAAAATCTATTACATTTTTTAAACAAATTTTGATTCGAAAACTTTAGAATGCCGCAATCCCGTTTATGATACGTGACGAAGTTTTATTCGATACGAAAGTACATTCGAACACGTGTGCGACGATTTGGGCCCTGGTATTTACCCGGTATGTACCCAGACATCAGGTAAATACCCAGAAGAATCCCATCTATAATAATACCAAAGTTACAAAACGGAAAATATTTCGATTCGAATCGAAACGCAGAATAAGGGTGATTATGTTAATTGGAGTTTTTTTTATATACATATGTTCAAACTAAAGCTGGGATCACACGATTGCCGCAATGCACCAATTTTTACACTTTTTAATACCCCAATCGTGGGACTGCACAACCAAATGGCTCATGTACCAATCGAGGACAATAATTGCTTACCTTTACCAATAAAATGAAACCCTGGTGCGGCAAACGTGTGATTGCTTGCTTTGCAACCGTGCGTCAATAAAAATAACAAATGCACCAATATTTATTGTGTTCTTCCGCGGCAATCAAACAACACAATACGCGCCAATATTTGCCTTTTTTTTAATTAATTAACGTTTTTGTGTTTCTTTCAGTAAGTAATAAAGATAAATAGGTATGTACATATGTATTTAATTATTATGCATTTAAATTTTTTTTTAAATTATTGCTTTTAATAAAATATGTATGTTCACAAGCATATCTATGTACCTGTTCAGTGCGAATATTTGTATTTTACGTTAACATTCAAAATTGTTGAACAGACGGTTAATTTTTAAAATTTCATATATTTTAAGAACAATTGTGATTTTTAGTTGAACTTTTAATTTTAATTTTACTGAAGGAAGGAATTTTTACAACTTGGAATTTTATTAAAATTTATTGATAATTTTCTTGGCTGAGCTGGGGCTCGAACCTGGGTTGAGTTTACATGTTTCAAGAATCACCACATTCTTTCATTAAAATTCTTTGAGTTCCAACCCCTGCACCACCGCGGTGCTTGCCAGCCAACAGTCAACATCAATCTTTAACCAGTGATACTGGTGGTTCGAAATTTGCTGTAATTATCATTTTCTTTATAATTTATTCACATGTTGCTTCCTTTCATCTGTTTTTCGTATCCTTTCCGACAATACTTTGTCTTGAAAACCTGAATACATTTGTTTATTATGTTTTTTGTACATTTCGTCGACAAGAAAATTATGAGCCAAGAAAATTATCAATAAATTTTAATAAAATTCCAAGTTGTAAAAATTCCTTCAGTAGGTAAAAATAATTTAATGAAAATTAAATTTGATGAACTCAAGCCTAACTAAAAATATCAAAATTTTCATATATTTTTCTTAAATTATTTCAAATAAAACTATTCAACAAAAATTTTTAAGTATAGGTATGATACAAATTTCTTTTTTTTTAATGAACAAATCAACTTGAACTAGGTATTTAATAAATAAAAAAGCTACCACTACAGCTGTTTTCGTTGTCAAGTAAGAACAATCGTGTGACTGTGCTGCGGCAATTATTGTACCCACTTCACTTTGTACCAACTAGCGGCAACTAAATTTGTATAAAACAAGGCAATCGTGTGATTTCCGAATATTTGGTTGGTGCATTTTCATTATTGTGCGTCAAAAAAGCACAATCAAAATTGTGTCATATTTGTGCATTTGCGACAATCATGTTATCCCAGCTTTAAACGTTTAAATTAGCGTTTGAACTAAAAATAGATTTTATTAACCATTCAAACCTTTAGCGTTTTCTATAAAACTCGAATAAACTGAACAAATTCCCCTTAATATACCTACGCCAATTCTCAATAACTGCTAAATCAAATAAAAATCCCCTTATTTAAAAAAGATTAACAAAGTATGCAAATACCTACATCCATACATACATAAGTACATATGCATGTATGTAGGTACATGCTTCTGTGTATACATATCTAAATGATTGACAATAAATAAAAATTGCAAAATTTCTTTTACTCAATGCGAATCCAAAATATTAAAATTTTTAATAAAACTTGAGAAAAATAATTTTTCGATGTTTAACTCAATCCGTTGATATTTTAGCTACAACTTAATACCTACTGAATGTATTTATAAAAATACATAATACATACATACATACATATGCAGTCGAATAATAAAAATCAGATTTCAAATAACGGCATTCGATAACTATAACACGAAATTTACATTTAAATAGCAGTACATATAATTTTGATCTACTATAGTAGATCTATAGGTTAGGTACCTACATACATATGTACATCGAATGCGTAATTTGCGCCCTGTGTTTTTTTTACATTTATTTTTCACTTACATAGGTATATGTATGTATGTAGGTATGTAATCTTATTTATACACAAGTTTCTAATCCGTTATAAAAAAACAATAGAAAGTCTGCCAAAAATAACAAACCAAGAAACACTTAAGAACAACAATCACCGTAAGCATTGAATCATTGACTTAAATATAATTTAACTGCTGATGGTTACGCTTCAGGTAGAAAATCGTGCTAAAAAGTAAATCGTCATTATTACCAATGAAGTTGTTGTTGGATCTATTATTATCAAAATCATCATAAACATTGAGTTCTTATCATAAAAATTGTAAATCCACACCGTTAAAGTATAATGTGAATTCAGGTGTAAAACAAAGTATTTACTCTCTAGCCGAGATGCACAAACAGAAACATAAGTGAAATAGAAAAAAACTTAAAAATACTGTTATTACAATTTCTTAGCTTGTTTTGATTGTACATACCTACATATGTACATCAGGGAGGGTAAAGTGGGTGCTATTATACGTTTTTTGTACTATGGTATAGGTACCATTCATTTATTTAGTACAATCAAGGCCAATTTTTTTTCTCTATATGGGATGTGAATAATATTTATCAATCTTAACGTCAAATTTATAAATTAGGTAAAAACGTTATCAATAGCCGAAAGATCATTCACGCATCTGAAGTGCGATGCAGGTAATTTTTTTGATTTGTACTTTGAAATTATTAGTAAAATAAGAAAATCATCTTGTCCGTCACATATACATATTTGGTATTTAAACAAGCGGATTTGGTCAATTCAAAACCTTCAGAATGAACATTGTATGAACATCTGAGCATCTTTACGATTTCTGTAAAATTGTTCGAATTAATATTTCGGCTCTTAAGCCCTTATGACACTAAATTTTTAATGCATTGTTCAAGTTTTGGTGAACAGTGCAAATATATGTATAGTAATAGAAAAATTTACCAAGTGCGAAGGGTTCAGCTGTATTAAGATAAATGGCAAACTGTCAAACATTTTACTAAAGTTATCAATAAAAAATGACGCTGTCAAAAAAAAATGTAAAATTGTTCAACTTAAAATGATATTTCTAGCTTGAAATATAAAAAGTGTTGCTGAATCAGCGGTTAATGGGCAAATGCAGCAATTTACCGTTTTTTGTTTTTAGGTTTCCCATAAACAAAAAGTTGGCAACATATAATAAAATTAACAGAACAGGGATGGCTAAGTTGTTTCAATTGTACTTTGTTGTTGATACTTTTTAAACTAATACTTATAATTTATAATACCTTTTTGTGGTGTTTTTTAAGAATATAAATAAAATTAATTTCAACTAAAAAAATCGTTTGGTACAATTAGGGTAAAAAAGTAAAATTTTTAAAGGTTGCTGGCACAATTTTAAAAATTCTCAACGCTCATAACAAGAGAAACAAAAACTAAAAACTTTGTTTACATTTCTAGCATTTATTGTTTCTTTCTACATATCAATTCTATATCAATGAATGAATAAAAAATGCAGTGTCATAAGGGCTTTATGCAAAATGTCAGTTAGGCTTTTTAGCGTTTACCATAGTATCTTTTGTAGATATGGCCTTCTCTTTTTTTTATAATAAAATCGCAAATTTTAGTCGAAAGTTCCAAAATTTTTTTGTGGGCATTTGTGCTGATGCAATACTTCAGAATCAATAAAAACGTTTATTTTTGAATTTTTCTTTAGTTAGGGCCTTTTGCGTTTCAGGTAACGATTTACTTATTTTTGGGAAAGTCATACTTGCTTGAAAATTGTTTTTTAAAAATCAAAAATTGTATGTGTTGACAATGGTTTTAGATTCCATTTTTAATTCTTCCTTTTTAAAACACTCACTCAAGAATAATAACATACAAGAACGAATATAGCAAAAGTTTTTTTTGTGTTTTTAAACATGAATAAAACAGCAAACAACAGTGTATAACATTTTTTGTTCTTGACCATGAGTGAATATTTTGAACTCTGTTACATAGTACTATTTATTTTACAAATGTCTAAATTATTTTCTAATCTTTTCTGTTAATTATATTTTCAAGTCAGTAGCTGAATGTGGTTATTTGCTGTTTTAAATGAGACCTTGGGTGAGTTCCAAAACGTCAAACCAACTCGCTTTATTAATTGCATTCTACAATGCAACCGTGTAGAATTTTATAATAAATCTATTCACGTCAATTTTTAACCTTGCAACTGTGCAAAAAGCATAGTTGCACTTATTTGACGCGAGCAACCTATTTTGTTTGCACCTTAAATTTTCAGCTTTTCCGAAACAATTTTTTAAACAATGCACTTTCCATTTGACAATATGTATGTATTCCAAGATGCATGCGCTGGCGAATATTTAAAATTTGTATTTAATAAAATACATAAAATGATTAACTATTAACTTACAAGTCGAATTTATAACTTATCTACCTAAATTTTTTTTCAGACAACTACATATTATAGTATGTATTTTAGTTATTTCAGCTTCTTACATTTTTTTGTCGTTTTTTAATTTTTACAAAGTTCATCTTTAAACACTACATATTATAATATTTTTCAATTCAAAGAAACAAATTTAAGTCAGAATGGTAATCCTGCGATATTGTTTAGTGTGGAGTTCTTTTTAAGTATTTGTTCAATTTGTCAATGCCATTAAAAGTTGCAACATTTGTATGCTTTTACTCGGATAATCTTGCATCGCTTTTGCGAAATAATTGTCTATGTGGTTGTTGTTGTGTTTTTGCACTTTTGTTTTTTCGCAAGAGTGCAACTTTTGACGTGAATACCTTTAATGTTATCTCTGTCCCAAATTGCAAAAAAAAGATATCGATAAAAAAAAAGTAAACTTCATCGTTAAACTTGATGATACAATTATGATGTTTTGGATTTTAGAATTCTTTCTTTATGCTGAGATACTTAATAGAAACTATTTTTTTTTCCAAAAAACAACAACATCAAATCTAATTTAAAGGTTTCAGCAAATAGAATTACCTATAAATCTCTTATGTATAGACATAAAGCCTTTTAGTAAAAAAATATTTAAACAATATTTTATCTGAATTTTAAAAAGAACCATTAGTTAAAGGCCAACCAATTGATTACCCTACTATGTATGTTTAAGGATATATTATAGCCAATCAAAAATACGTTCCGCAATAGTTAAGGTTAAGGTTAATATAAAACACAATAAAACACTGTTTTGGTTTCATTGGGATCAAAGTACGATTTCAGGAGCAAGTTTGTACAGTTTCACAACTCGTTTTGCCATCCCTGGCATACACATTAAGAATAGTAACATATATGCATACCAATATATGTATGTGCGCTAACCTTCCAAGCAATTGTTAGAGCGTTTTTCGATTATCTACGATATTTGAACTAATTCGTCACATTTGGGAGTTAAACAGTAGATTTTGTGGTATTAAGCAACAACAAAAAACGTTAGAATCGAAAAATGAATTCTAAAATTATAATTTTTCGTCACTTTAAAGAGTTGTTCAGGTAATTGAAACAGTTATATAATTACAACAATAACAAAAATGAACAATGTCCATATAATATTCAGTTCTTCACAACGATTTGCTGGTAAAAAGTAAATTAAAAGTACAAAAGCAATTTACCAAGTTATGACAGTTATTACTTAAATTGCTATGTGATCGGTGGAGCATGAGTGTAAAATAAAGTGAAATTTTACATATTTAAAAATAAAATAGTAATATTGTACTCAAACTTAGGACCCCGAAGGATCCAAAAGTTACCGATCGTTTTTAGTACACAAAAGTATTAAATGAGGGCACAAAACAGCCCAAACTCATTTTTTTTGGCTAGATTGGGTAAATTTTTAATAATTTATCATACCTTTAGGGAATTCACAAGGTAGTCATAAAGTTGTAAAGTCATATGTCATATGTTATCAGTGAAAATAATTTATAAAATAATTTTTGCAAAGCATTAAAAAAATATGCTAGTTATAATGTGATGAAACTTTTATAAGGTTAGGGTTTGAGCAAATTTGCGACTTTCTGTAATTCCATTAAAAAAAATTTGTCCACATTAGGTTTTTAACTTTGAAGTATTCATGATATCACCAATTTATGTTAATATTGAATTATATGAAGAAATATATTGAAATATGAATTTGTATTTAAATTGAATTGGTGAAATTGGCCATCACAATTGTTTCGACTATGTACCAGTTCAACGCTTTAGAACGTTATCGTTCTCATAGAAAATTTATATGAACAACCCTCAGTTTTAAAAATATTTTATATTTATATAAAATTCTATGCGAACGTCGAAATCGTACTGTAGATTTTTGATAATTTCTAAATGTTCAGCTCAGTTATTTTATTTTACTCAGACTCGCTTTACAATTTTTATTCATAATTGTGCTGATAATTAATTTTATTTTTATCTGGCAACTTTCAGATGCTTTTTGGTGTTTTCTTTTCTACAAAAAAAAAATACCACATTTTAAAAAATGCAAATTTTTATTTGACGAGAACAAAACACAAAATTGGATCGCCCTGTTTTTAACAACTGACAAAAAATTTGTTCTTCAATATAAAAAAAATATGTACATATGTAAATCAAAAAGTGTGTTCTTCATAATATAAAATAAATATTCATAAACCCAAATTTGTTAATAGATTGATATTAAATAAATAAATAAATGAACAAATGAACGACGAAATTCCAATTTGTTTAGCTTATTTACCTTTGGCAGTTTGCCGATTAATTAACACCAAGTTTTTACGATTTCTTGATTTGACGGTTTTTTTCAAAAACAATTTTATAATAACGAATCCATTTAAATTTTATACCTCTGACAACCTACCATTAACAATGTAATGCTTTCTTTTGTTTTTACTATAAAATAATAGAAAAAATAAATATTAAAACTTGAAATTTTTACTGTCCTGACTAGAGGCGATTTTTCCCAACTTCGTCTGGTAACCCCATATATAAACAGAAGCCATATTTTTACAGGGCATTATCAACATTATCGATTTATACGGGGCGTAAAGTCTTATGACATTTAAGGGTGAATTTTTTTAGAATAAAACACGCGACCTTTTAGAGAGCAAAGCATTTTTAAGAAACGAACACCAAATTTCATTTTTTTAACTAAAATGTGACATTTTTTGTACAAAAGAAAACACCATTAGTTTGAAGAATATTTAAAGCCCTTAACAGTTGTAAAACTGAATTCCGAAAGTTGTATAGAACCCTGCAGGCATTTTGTTTCCTAAATAAGGTATAAAGGGTATTTAAGGACCATGAAACTTAAATGGTAGTCAACACAAACAAATAAATTTTAATCACAGATTAACACACGGCATTACCAATTGAAACTTATTTCAAATAAACGTACAGACGTCCAATTTTGTTCTTTTTCTTCTTTTTCGAGCATTTCTGGCTGCATGTCACGAATTAAATGAACAATGTTGAACTCCTAGAAAACAATCAAGAGGTTTCACATCTCAAGGCCTTGAAGTCTAGTTGACAGTTTATTTTCTCTAAATCAACACATCCCCTTCAATTTAAAAAAAATAAGTTGCGTAATTTAAGTCATGAAGTCGCCTATAAGTTGCGAAAGTCGATGGCTGATTTTCAAAGTAAATTTTAATGATTTGGTGGCGTTGTTAAAGCATGAATCTACTCATGAGCAAAAAGTGAGAGCAGTATGACAGTTCGTTTGACATCTAAAACTTCAATAAAACTTCAATTTTATATCAGGTTTAATTTCATTTAAATCGGGTAATTTTGCATCATCTCAAGTGTAATTTTTAATTTTGCTGGTGGCAACATTGATACAATTAATATAAAAATCAGAACAAAGATTGTTTTTTATAATTTATTATCCTTAAAATAATTTTTTAAAACAATATTATTATTATTTTCAATTGCTGTTGTATTTGGCCAGAGACGATTGGAAAACAGAATGTAATGTAATGTAATGTAGATAAATATGATGATGACCATCAAAACTATTTTAAAGGAAAACTTTTTAAACATTGTTACCTTAATCACATTATTGTCACGGCCATCTATATTATGTATAAATTAGTCCTCCATCCAAAAGCTACAACAGTATAATGGTTGCCTCTAAACATGTTATAATTAATAATATTTTTACCACTAATAATATTTATGTATGTATATGTGTAGTTGTTTTTTTTTAACCATAACATGCAGCTTTTGGTAAATGGGAAAATGTTATTGTTAATTTAATACCATAAAATTATTAGTGGTAAACAAATTATTCTTTTCATATACCACAACATGTTTGGAGGCAGCCTTAAAATGGTTTTGGCTTCGGGTTGTGTCTTATGGGAGAACCAATTTAACCATAATATTGTTGTGCCAATGTCGTTGCTGCTTCATATAAAATAATTTTTTTTGAGAAACATGGTAACATTTTGATCTGGTGGTGAAAAAGTTGTGATAAGGACTATTGGCAGACGAATGGCGTTTTGATCCATTGGGTAACTCAGTTGGGTAACATATTTAAATTTTAAATCTTCGCTGTACTTAATGGATCCAAATGACCTGTTCGCTAAACGCTAACTTCGCAGAGTCAAATGTTCGTTTAACTAAAAATCGTTTGGGTTAATTTATGATATCCGTAAAAAGCTTTAAATACTTAAATTTATTTTAATTTACATCTTCTAAGTACTTCTTATCTTAAATTCCTCTCCCATGATAAAAAATTGTTTCATTCAAAATTTTTTGTTGAAAAATAATATATTAATCAAACAAAAGTTGAAAGAACTTTTTGTTTTTGTTTTGGGAAGCAGTCGCCGCTAAACAAACAATATTGAGTTAATTGTTGGTGTTCTTTTTTGCCATTTTCCTAAATTTATTAAAATAAGCATACACAATTAACCTGTTTATAATAATAAAAAATAATTAATATATAATAAATTGTTTGCCTTGTTTATGTTGTTTATGTGTTTGTTACCAATATGAGTTTAATATTTTTATAGGAAAAATAGTTCGGTTTTTGTAGAAACTTGATCGTAGTCAAAGTAATACGTCAAGCAACCTTTGAGGTATAAAAAATAAACTATTCAATCAAACCAAAATACAGTGCAAAATCCGTTGAATTGCTACAATGCGTTATGGCAGAATTTCCAAATTTTGCGGCAAAAATTCGATTTTTCAACATCATATTTTTAAAAGTTTTTTATATTGTTCAATTGCCAACATTTTATTGGAAAGAAAAAAATAGATACAAATAATGAAACTTGGCAACCCTATTTATGTGTAAAAAGCTTATAATTTAAAAATTATTTTTAAAACGTGCTATCAGTTGTCAAGCAAAATAATTTTTATCAAATAAAAAGATTTTTTCCAAAACATATTTTTAATAAAGTAATGGCCGTTTTCTCAATGTGTCGACAAACTGTCTGTTACTGAATCGCGACATAAATTTATTAGACCAATAAATTGTCTGTTAACGATTTTGGGTTTCTCAATATACCGACAAAAAACATTGTTTTCAGTTGGCAACACCTCTCAAAATACATGTAAAAGTTGGGAGTCAGCTGATTGAATTTATCTTTACGGCAAATAAAAGGAAAATAAATAATTGGCAGATGAGTGCTGGTTAGCTTTGCGACAGAATAGAAGAAAAAAAGACATTGAGAAATCCAAATTTCTTTAATGTGCAGTTTTTCGTTGGGGAAAAAGATAATCGCGTAATGAGAAAACGGCCATAAATCTTTGAATATGTATTCAATCATTTGAGGGGTGTATTTTTAACTGTTTTAAAAATTGTTTGCTAATGTTTTTATTTTAGCACTTATTTTGACGATTTTACTGGGTCATATTTTTTGTGAAATTTTGAATAGTTCTTTCGTCTTTTGTGGATAATAATTGCAAACGAATGCACTATGGTCAAATTTCCAAATTTCGCGGAAAGAAAGTAAATTTTTTAACCTCAATTTTTGAAAAATATTTTTATAACGTTGAATAACCAATATATTGGAAAGAAAAAAATATATACAAATAATGAAAGCTGGTAACTCTTTTTATGTTTAAACAGCTGATAATGTTTGTATTTTTTACTAATTCGTTTTATTAGTTGTGAACCAATAACATTTTTATTAAACAAAAAGTGGTTTTCTAAAATATACTTTTAATAAAAAATCTGTGAATATGGATTCTATTACTAGAGGTGTGCATTTTTAACTGTTTTAAAGATATTTTATAAATGCTTTTATTCAGTGTTACCGTTGAGTATTTTGAAAAAGTCGCACAAAAAGACGTTTTGAGAACAAAAAGTCGCACAAATAAGTTGTTTCTTCAAATTAAAGTCTTACACCTTTTTTAACATTTAAATTACTTTAGCCTTACCTATCTCGGTTTTATTTCTTTAATAACTCTCTCACTCAATTTTGCTTCAGTTAAATAGACATTTTTACTTACTCAACTAATTGTTAAAAAAAAACTGAAAAATATTTGTGTGATGAAAACGTTGAAAAAATGAAAAAAGAGTTATGACGATAACTACTCCTCATCGCTTACTGAGCTACCTAAATAATAGCGGCAAGCGTCTGCTTAATGTCAAAACGTTTCATTTTCAAACAGTTTTACGGAACAAACCCTTTGAACGCGAGTTCAACAACACCCGGCTGAAAAATCTTATTTGATAGATCGCTTGGTCGTTTTATTTTATTGAAAATGTATTGGCAATAGAATTTTCATGTTAAAAAAGTGCTTGCCGCTCTTGCAGTAACTCCCGGGTGGGTATTGGTAAACGATGTACATACATAAAAATCTTTGGTAAGTCGATGGTTAATCCAAAAAAAAAACACAAAACAAAAAGGAATTTACAATTTAATCGATATAAATAGTTGAGAAATAATTGGTTTAAAATGTGTGTTCATTGATTTTTATTAATGTGTCTGTATATTAGTTTATATACATACATATGTATAAAATTTACGATTTTCTAGCTTTGTTTGTATATTCGCACAAGTTCATTACTTGGCATCCAACTTTCTATTTCAGTATCTAGAAAATTTAGAGTTGATAGCATGGACTCACATACATATTTCCACTTTTAACCTGTTGGTTAATTTATTTTTCTTTAATACTAATTTTGAAAAATAAACTTATCTGCACACGCCCTGTTGTGCGGTTAAGTTAATACATGCGCTGCTTATTTGTCTAAATTAAGGTACAATGGTGAATTAAAAGCATTTTTTTTTTAGCTGTATACCAAAAATGTTTGCCATTTGTAATTTCAAAAATGTACACTCACAATATTCTGTACGTAAAATTAACTGAAATTGTAATATAAAATAAATGAAAGTTCAATTAAAAACCGGTCTGCCTATTTTTCATTTATTTTTAACAAAAAGTTCATTTAATTTTTACTGTCAAAAATTCAACACCATATTCCGTAAAATCAAAAAAATATTCAGTTATTTTGTAAAATTTTATTGTCAAAAATTCAACACCATATTCAGTAAAAACGATTAAATATTCAGTTATTTATTAAAATTTTACTGTCAATTTTTTACTGTCAAATTGATCCCATATTCAGTAAAAACAATTAAATATTCAGTTATTTTATTAAATTTTCGTTTACTCCACAAAAGAGCCGAATTTCTAAAAATACCAGACAGACACCTGTCCGCTTGTTTTTCTTATAAGCGAGAGAGGGAGAATATTTTTATTTACTTACCCAGTTACACACGTTTGTTTTACTTTTGTTGTACTGACCACGTTGTTTACAGAAGAACTCTCAATTATAAGACACCAGCAGCATGACCGATATGGCTTCGCAATTATTTTACTTTTAAAATTTGATGTAGGTATTTAACTAAATTATTTTAACAAATAGAAAATGGGCATTGCTTACACAAAACAAGCAATTCATTTTTTATAGATAAGTAAAAATAAATTTTTGGTAGTAAAATTATATAAAATAACTGAATATTTAATTGTTTTTACTGAATATGGTGTTGAAATTTTGACAGTAAAATTTTATAAAATAACTGCATATTTATTTGTTTTTACGGAATATGTAGTTAATTTTTTGACAGTTAATTATAAAAGATAACTGAATATTGATTTCTTTTTACGGAATTCGCGGTTGAATTTTTGACAGTAAAAATTAAATGAACTTTTCGTTGCTTTAAATTACATTTTTATTTACGTTTACATAAAGAAGAATTTAACTTAATCAACGGACAAAATTAACTGCAACTGAAAATCCGTATTAATATGCACTTAGTTTTTTGAATAACTGTTAGAATCAGTTAAAAATAAATTTGCTTGAAATTTTAAATGTTTATTTATTTAAAAATGACTGAACGGAATATTTCTTAAATAAACTACAGTCCGTTACTGTAATAATATTGTGAGTGTAATTGTATGATTTATCATTGGATTTACTTTTTAACAACTCAAATTCATTAATATAAGCCTGTGTCATTTATAACATTTTTAAAAAAATTCTATTGCTATCGCTTTTAGTGTACAATTTTACCTTGGAAAGGTAATATTGAAAAAAATCAGCCGATTTTTGTTTTATTACCCATTAAAAAAAACTTAAAAATAAAAGTTGAGAAAATTTAAAAAAATTTAAATTTGGGTGCCTCGAAAATGATATTATTGATGTGTCGTAAATAGTGAAACATTTTTCTATTGAAAAATCGATGGCTAATCTCCTTACAAATCGGCCCACCCTAATCATGTTCCCAATCAACATCGACCCCTAAAATTTCACCACCCTTTACATATGTATATGTATGTACACAAAATTTATAACTTGTTTTCAATTGCTTTCTCTTGAAGCTAACGTAAAATTAATAAGGGTTTTAATGATATCGCTTAAAGTTGATATTTATGCAAATGGGCAAACTTGCGAGACTCGTTTCATGAAGACCCTACTTAATTTGTGTGTAATTTTAAACAATTAATGCCAATTGGTAAGAAACGTCAATAGAAAAATAAATTAAAAAAATATTAAAATATGTGAAATTTGTGATTAAAATGTGAAATTTGTTTTTAAAAACACATCAAGAAAGCCAAAAGACTAAAGTGCTTAAATTATTACATGTGATTTATAAACACTTGATTTTTGCAACGGAAATATCGGTAAGCATTAAAAAATGTGTTTTTAGAAATGCACAATTGAACTGCACATGTTTACGATTCAAAATTGCTGGGCAAATTTACGAAGTTTGTGTAAAAAAATTCTCATACAATTTTTGACAATTCATTTGCGAGGGCGTAAATAAGCACAGTTTGCACAGATTGCGAGACTTTTAAGCGATATCATGTAAACCTTTAATGTCTTGGATATATCGATATTATTTTCCTGTCCCCACTGGAAACATACAGGGTCCGCCAAAAAACTTTTTTTTTTGAAAATGCTATAAAAAAAAACTACTGAATATTTTCTCAAATTTCTTTTTTTATTTGAAAGTACAATCCTTCCGGTTAATAATGGAAAATAATTTCATTCAAATAGCTGCCTCGGCTGGCCATGCAGTAGCCAACACGATCGGTCCAATTTTTAAGCACATTATCGGTTGTGTGCAGCTGTATTTCACCAATGGCTTCACGAATATTGTCCTTTAAAGCGTCAATTGTCTCTGGCTTGTCGGCGTAACACTTATCTTTGAAGGCACCTTACAAATAATAGTCCAACTGTGCCAAATCGCAGCTCCGAGGTGGCAAAACCACATCAGCTCTTAGACTGATAATGCGAAATTCAAAAACAGGGCGCAAAACATCGAGTGTAGCTTCGGCTGTGTGGCACGTAGCGCTGTCCTGATGAAACCAAATGTTGCCTCCTCTTCAATTATTGTGAACAAAAACATGGCCCGATAACGATCGTCATTGACTGTAACGGCCACTCATTGTCCATTTTCGAAGAAAAATGGCCCAATTATGCCTCTGGACCAAAACCGCACCAAACAGTGACTCGTTTTGGGTGCAACGGCGTGCGGGTTTTCTGTGCCCCAAATGCGACAATTTTGCTTGTTTACATATCCGCCAAGATCAAAATGAGTTTCATCGGAAAAGATGATTTTTTTTGGCAAAAATCGGCAAAATCTGTAAGTCGATCGCAGGCCCACTTAGCGAAGTGAAAACGCATATTTCCCAGCGTTGTTCAAGCGTATACACAACCATATTCGTTCAGCGGAAGGATAGAACTAATATCTGTTAAATCAGACATGAGCTAAGTAATACCATTCACGAAATAAGCACTAGATGAAAAAAAACGTTAGATGGCGGACCCGTTACATCAAAACTTTTGATTACATCTCTGTGTTTAATTTTTACCCCTTCATCAGCAGGTACATCGTTTTCTAATCGTGCATTAATTTCTTCATCTTCGTCAAGACTTCAACTGTTTGCCTGACTACTCCATCCATGTATTTAAATAAGTTTTACGAATTTTTTGTATTATTATTTTTATTTGATCGTTACATCGAGTACCAAATTGGATTTTAATTCGTTATACGCAGTACCTAAGGTAAACTTTTTGCCTGTTCGTTAAGTCCGGAATTCGCTAAATCGAGAGTTCGTCAAATGGTGTCGGTAATGATTTCTCTCGATTTATATCGAGTTTCCTCAGTGATCGCACTATACGTGTTGTTATAGATGGGATTTCATCAAACGAGTTTCAGCTGAATTCAGTTCTGTCCTTTCTCCTACGCTATTTCTTATATTTCTTAATGACCTTCTTAGTCATACTTCAAATCCTATCTACTCTTTTGCAGATGACAGCAACATTTGTCATTCATATTCCTTCGATCATAGGCCAAGCCTTGTTGAGATTGGGGGCAAAAGGCAGAATATGAATGACACTCTTAATCAGGACCTAGCTGCAATCTCCGAGTGGGCTCAAGCGAATAGGGTCGAATTTAATGTACGCAAGACCCAATGTTGTATGTTGACCCACAGACGGGCCGTGGGACCAACTATGTCATCTGTAGTAATGGGTGGCATTGATATTGAAGAATCGGATACTCTTGATGTTCTGGGCATGAGAATACAGTGCGATGTCCGCTGGAATAAACACGTTTTTAAAGTGTTGAAAGAAGCATTCAAGTGTTTAGGTTTTTTAAAACGGTGCAAGACTTACTTCACTCCATCCGATCTCCTTACTATCTATAGCACCTATATCCGACCGAAGATGGAATACAACTCCCATATATGGGCAGGGGCTTCAAAGTCTATTTTGAACCTTCTGGACCGTGTACAAAGGAGGGCGGTGAAGCTCATCAATGACAGTAGGGTATCCAACTCTATTGACTAATTGGAGCATCGTCGGAATGTGGGTTGTGTGGCACTTTTCTATCGATATTACCATGGGAGGTGTTCCACTGAGATAAGTGAACTTATTCCACCCGCCCGAGTATTTCTTCGTAATACTCGCTCATCCAGTGGATCACATCCCTTTGTAGTCGATTGTCCTGTGTTTCGCACAACGCATTATAGAGAAAATTCTTTTTTCAGTCGAACTATCCGTATGTGGAATAAACTTCCCGCAGAGGTCTTCCCCGGTACTTATAATTTATTTAGATTCAAGTCAAATATCCACAAACACTATTCCCTCTTTCCTCCTTCCCAAACCTTATTTTCCTGATCAACACAATGCACTGCATATATAGGGGGCATCCCCTGAGTGTTGGTATATCGCAAAAAAAAAAAAAAAAAAAATCGGGAAACCACTGTATTATGTAAATGAATTAAGAAAAATATGTTTTGGACAAAAACAAAAACCTATGTATTTTGTTATAATATATAAAATGTTATTACATATTCATTATAATATGTATACAAAATATTATAATAAAAATAAAAGTGTTATAAAAGTCAAATGATAAAAAGATGAAAAATGGTATTAGTTAAGCCACCAGTATTTCTGTTTACTTATTAATATATGTGACCTTCTCCGAGATAAGGGACCTAGTGTGTGAAAATTAAGTTTGGGAAAAATGCATTTAAAGTAATTTTACAGTACCAGAATCAACTCTTAAGTCCAAAGCCGTTTTTGGCCCCTGGGTCCCTTTTCTCCTAGAAGGTCACATATGCTTCTATCAAATCTATTGTGTTCATTACACTGTATAATTTTCTTATTGACTCTTCTTGTATGGTAGAATATACTATATATTCAATATAGGAATGCCGCTTTCATTTTTAATAAATCCTTTGCTCTCGAGGTTAAAGCAATCAAACTACATATATTCCCATATCACAAAATTTTGTTTTGCAAAAAAAAAAAAGAAAAAAAAAAATTTGAAACCGCTGATGATTTATTTCCCACCTTCCTGATTGTTAATATGAATTATTTTTATTATTTATATGTAGTTTTAATTGAAAAGAAATTAGAATTTTTGAATTATTTGATTTGACAAAAATCAAATTAAAATGTTTATTTTAAAAGCTGATTTTTATTTCATGTTATTCTAATTAAAAAAAAAATATTTTAATTTTTAAAGCACGTGTGTGTGCTTTACTCCCAAAAGACTTTTAAATTGTAAAATCTATATTGTCATCAAAACATTACCAATTCAGTACAAACAACAAAGAATACAATATGTACGTAATTATTGTGTTTAGTTAATTAAGTTCATTGATCTGATTAGGTTGTAATTTTTTTTATTTTATGTAGGTGTACTTATTATGTATTGTATATTTTACAATGTTATTTAGTTTATTTAAAACTAAAACTTAGTTATTTTATCGTATAGTGTTTCAATATTTTATTAGTTTATTTCTTGTTTAATTCAAATTCTAAGTAATTAAAAACAATAATAAAACTAGGTCAGGCACTTAAAACTCTTTCATTCATTCGTTCATTCATTTTGTCACTTCTGTCGAAGGTCATATGTTGAGTTTTTTTGTATTATTATATTTTTTTTTGTCATGGCAAATTTATCTTTTTTCTCATACTTGAGGGTAAGAAAGTAGCACCAATTACAATTTGCATTAATTTAATTTTAACATACAACTTTGCTTATTTGATTTACTTGTACCTGTACTCCCCTAACACCATCTGCAACCCCTGCGGTTCATCGTTGCCCCAACATCAAAACCAACCACCATCTGAGTGATAAAAAAAATCAAATTTCACGTCTTTTTTTGTCTTTCTATTCAAAATGTGAATGAATTGTGTTTGTAGTTTTTAATATGTACGTAGATTTGTTTTAGTAAGGCTATTCATATCAGGTTTGGTTGGAAAAATGGAAAAGCGGAAAAATGTAATATTTGTTACAAAAAACACAAGAAAAATATAAATAACTTGCAAGAATTATTCGACAAATTTCTTTCACAGTTAATACTTTTGTTCTTTTATACCCTTCATATAATTTTTTTCCATTTTTCCATTTTAGTATGTATGTACATGTAGTTTTAAAGATACTTTTTTTTAAACTAGTGTTCGCCCAATGGTCAAAATTCGACCATAAATTTTTATGAACATATGAAGAAAACATAGTACATATGTATATCGAAGTATGTATGAATTTACATGTTTTGAGCATTTATTTTTTCCATCTTAGTAGAAATATTTGGCGAGGAACCAAAAGTAAAAGAGTACCAAAAAGCTCCCCATATGTGTTTATTCACCCTGTTTAAGGTATAATTTTATCTTTATAGGTCGAATATTTACAAAAATTCAAAAAGAACCAGATGAAAAATAAAAAGTTCCAAAATTTTTCATCAAATAGGTTTTCATTCACTCGGGACACTGCACTTAGAATATTATTTTTCTAAGTTAAATATTATAGAAAATTAAAAAATTATTCCATGCAGCACGAAAAAGTAAAATAAAGAAATTTAATTTCCCGTATTTAGTCGAAAAATTCGAAAACCGGTTTCTAAAAAATGTGGAATAATCGAGCAGCCTATTTTTTGATTATTTGATAATTGAAAAACCAAATATTGTATTTACCCAGCCAGCAAAATAGTCCGACGTCTTCCAGATATCTGAGAGAAACGTCAATAAAAAAGTCGGAATCGTATAAGAATTCTGACCCAAAAACGTATGAAGTGAGTGGTTGACACGAATTCTGACAGACATATAGTGGGAAATTCTGGTTTTTTTGCCAACATTTCTGACAGAAAGCTAATGAGAAAGGCATGGACAATTTAGATGAGCTAACCGAGATTCTTATTGTTTTTTAACTCATAGCTGAAAGAATTCCTTTTATTGCAAAATATTTAAAAGTAAATACATATATATAATTATAAATTTTTCACGTCCGTACCTTTTTTTAATCTTTTATCTTAAAACAAAATAAAATATTAAAATTATTTTCAACTTAATGCCAATTGTCATTATTTTCACAAAAAAAAAATAATCAGCCCAATTAAGAATACGAATTCCCCGGGAGTTTTTTCCCTTTTCCCATTTTTACAATTGAATTTACATAGGAAAAATGGGAGAATAAAGAAAACTCCCGGGGAATTTTTATTCATAATTGGGCTGAATAATAATAAGTCTCGTTAGACACATCTGTAAGAAACCCGTCAGAATTCTATTAGACATATCTGTACATAAATTTCGCCCGATATAACCATTCAAAATCAATCAGAAATCGCCCAGACAGTTAGTATATTTAATGTCTGACAGAAATCTGAACGCAGTCTCTTAGAATGAATTCAGGCATTTGCAAGGAATAACTAAATCAGACAACGTCGGAGTATTTTGCTGGCTGGGTATTTTGTATATTTATATATCGTTACCTAAAACGTAAAAGGCCCTATCTAACATTTTGAAAATTTCACAGCAGAAACAAAAATTATTCAAAATGTTAAATCAATAAATAGCCTTAAACTGTTTATAATTAAATTTTCTTCTATTTTTCATGTAAAAACGTTGATTTTTAATTTTTCGTTTGTAAGTGCCTTTTGCGTGTCAGGTAACGATATGTATGTATATAAATTTTATACATATGTGTTCTGTATATGTGTAAGTCGCTAATTTAAACGCTTATTACTCCGAAAATATAGAACAGATATTTTTTTTTGTCAATTCGCTGCATTTTTTTCATAAAGTTTAAAGTATGTATTTGTTACAAATTTGCTATACAAATATTTTAAAACTATTTCCATTCAAATGTCTCGAATAATAGTTTTTGAACTTTTTTTATTTTTTCTTATTTATTTTTTGTTTTTGGGTAATGTCGTGGATATTTAATATTTATTTTTATTACTTTTTATCCGTTTAAAACGTCCACGCATTTTCTATTTATTAAGGGCAGAAAAGCGTGTTTTATTTTTATTAGTTTTGTTATTTTCATGTCCTACGGTTTCGTTTGTTATAATTAATTATTGGATAAGAGCAAAAGTGACACCATATTTGTCTCATCGATTTACAACTTTTTAGAGTTTTGAAAATATCTCCAGATATCTTATATATCGCACTTGTTAAAAAATTATGTATAAACTCAAAATTTTAATTTTATCACTTTAAAAATATTTATAATCAACCGCTGTAAAAATATTGTGCTATTTTGTACATTTTTTTTTTGATAATAAAAAGGTCTGTTTAAAAATAATTTTTTATATGCATTTAATGCCAAATTAAAAATTCTTTTGCTTTTACTGAAAATTTTTAGATTTTGAGTTAATACAGTATTGTTGAACAAGTGCGATATGTATGTATGTATAGGCAAAATTAAAGGTACGATTTGAAAGCTTTAACATTTAATCGTTATTTACGTTTTCAGTATCGTTAAAAATTGATTTCTAATACTTTTTTCTTTTTTTTCTGCTATATTCTTTAAAATTGTATATTGTATTAGCATTTAACCCCCTACTTTGTTAGCGTCTCCATTTCTTTTGCATATTCCAATGTATATTCCAATGTTTATGTTTCTCGGTTTTAACAAAAAATGTACCAACAGTTTCCATCTAATGGGTTCTTATTCACTCAAGGCACTGCACCTACAATTTTATTTTTCTAAGTTCAATATTATGGAAAATCCAAAAAGTGCCACATGTAGAACGGAAAAGTAAATGAAGTAAGCAATTTTATTTCCTGTATTTCCTTATTATGATACCTCCTTTTCTCACCATTAAAGTATTAAAAATTTCAATCATGAAGTTGGAACCCATAATTTATTACGTATCTAAATGTCAATGAATGAAGAAAAATGTTTTGTTAAAAAAAGTACCAAACAATTAGTAGAATTTTCACCCCATAAACGTTCGAAAAAGTACCAAATCATTATTTGAAATAACACGTGTGGTATTGTGATTTTCAAATGCCGAAAGCACACCGAGGAACACAAAAATGGTGTTATAACAAAATGATTTTCAAATGCCGAAAGCACACCGAGAGCACAAAAATTGTGTGATAACAAAATCACACGTTTGAATTTAAAAGCACCTGACATTAAAAGTTCCAAAATACAGAATTTGGCAAGGGAGGGACCAACCAACATCCAGTCCAAATTCAACTTTTTAGCTTTTGGCTTTTAGTGCGATTATAATTCAGTCAATCAGTAATGTTACAATTTTATTTATGTATGTGTATATGGATAAATATGTTAATTGAATTGTATTTTGAACAAAAAATTATACAACAACAAATTCTATCGAAAATCTCTGTCAGTTAAGGTTACAGATTTGCAAACCGTTTTTGTCAAATTTTTTCGAAATGTAAGTTTGTAAATCTAAAAAAGACATGTCCAAAAACTAAATTCAATTCAAAAGCATTTTTTTATAATAAACTTAAACAATTATTTTATCCCCTAACCAATATTAATCGCATGTTATATGCGTTTTAAATATGAACATAAAGAAAACTTTCAACATAAAAAAAAAAAATCGATTTTCTATTAATGTTATGGTAATGGGGCTGAGAAACGTATTCAACTTCCTATTTGTAATAACGAAAAAAAGTTTAAATTACAAGCTCCATGTTATGTTATGTACATTTTGCAATTTGTTCCCCACCATGACGACAAAAATACACTTGTTTTATTGTTGTTATACTTTATACACTTCACCATACCTAAATAGGGTATATTTAAATTTGTTATCCCATTTGTAATGTTTGCAATATACATCCAAGCATGTGCATTTTGTGTCCTTAGCGGAGTTGATTTAACGATGTCCGTATATTAACATGGCGTTTAAATTTTACAGTATTGTCATGACAGTAAGAAAACGCTGCTAACTGTCTTCGTGATGCAGACGTACAGGTAGTTATAAGATAGTTCAAAAAAAGTTTATTTTTAATTTTTGGTTAGTTCGGCCTTTTGCGTTTTAAGTAACGATATGTAGATAATATTTTGCCTAAAATTTTAAGATATTTTGCTTGAAATTTTAAGGTCCGTTTAAAAGAACAAAAAATATTTCGAACATTATGTAGAAATTTGTAAACTTTAATAAAAATTAATATTGTGGAGAGTATATAAGATTCGGCAAAGCCGACTTTTTTTTGTTTTCCTTTTAGATGTTATTGATAAAGTGATTATGGGCTTTTTTACACATTGAAAGTGCGTTGTTATATTAAGGTGTTTAGAAAAATTCGTTAAAATAGTTGATTTATATGTCAATGGCGTTATTATAATTAATTTTATACATAATTTTATAATGTGTAAAATTTTCTATATTCTATATAAAAAAAAGCGTGAAAATTAAATTAAGTGCAAAATATGAATTAAATTTGGAAAAAAATTCTACAAAATTCTTAACAAATGTACATAATTAGGGTATTCACGTCAAAAGTTGTACCCTTGCGAAAAAGCAAAAGTGCAAAAATATAACAACAACCACACAGATAATTAGTTGTGCGTAAATCATTTTTTTGTGGTTGTTGTTATGTGTTTGCACTTTTGTTTTTTTTTTTTTGCAAGGGTGCAACTTGTGACGTGAATACCCTTAATATGTTTAATTTAGACATAGAAATTATAGTAAATTAAATAATATTTATTTTCACATCGAAAATTGTCATATTTTGCTTCACATAGTTCAAATCATAGTAGAATAAGTATAGGGTATAGTCATTAGAATTTTTGTTCTCAATTTTGTAACCCATATAACGTCAAAATAAAGAAAATAAGGGAAAATATTAAAACAAGCGTCAAAAATCCGATATAATTATTTGACATTAAATGGTTAAATAATGACAACTCTCCCTAAGTCTGGGATCACACTTTGAAAGTTTTCTTTCAGAAAGTCTGAGTTTATGGGTGAGAGAGGAGAGAAAAGAGCATATTCTCTTCCCCTCTCACCAATAAACTCAAACTTTCTTTCATAATGTGAACCCAGACTAACATGCAGTCTACAACTGACATTAAATGCTTAACATTAACACTAATATGATGTTAGTGTTAAATATAGAATCATAACTTTAGAGGTTTTCTGATGTTATAACACGGTTGTTAATGGAAATGTTTTAACAACGCTTTTATACCATCATGTTGTAATAGAAAATCATGTCAGTTGAGACGGGGCGTAATGAACATACCTGGTACTTATTTTACTATGATTTAAAATACTATGGTTAAAATCGTTTTAAATAAGAAAACTCACTTAGTTCAATGTTTTTTATTAATTTTGTTTATTTTACTTCTTCTAGATGACAAAAAGACTCAATATGAAAGTGTTCAAAATTCACCAAGTCCCACAATAGCAACAGCATTAGCGCAACAAAATGCCACAGCCTCGTCGGTAACGTCGGTTGTTGTGCCCTATAGCAATCGGTCACAGTTGGGTGTTAACGGGACTGGACAACGTAAGGATATGACCGATAAAAAAACATATATCAATGCTAGTACAATACAACCGGAAACAATAAAAACCAGTGGGGATAGTGCTGATGCAAAGAAAAACCAAAATCTATATCCCAAAAAAGCTTTAGGGGCAACAGCAAATGCATCAGCAACACTAACAAAAACAAGTGCAACAGTTGCAGCCGGAGCTGCGGTAGGTGGTACAATAGCAGCTGCTGCAGGAGCTAGTGTGCAAAAGCAAATAGAAGAGACTGATGATGAGAAAATTATTAATACAATTGATGTGCCCGAAAATGAAACATTAAATGCTATAAAAAATAATAATTTAACGGTGAATCAAACTGAGGTATTATTTCAAAAAAAGAATAAAAATAAATAAAAAAAAAATCATGACTTTTGTGTGTTTGTGTGTTTTTTAAGGATCATCATCATTACTATAACAGTACGATTCTAGTGGACAAAGAAAAGGCTGATACATATTGGAATGAAATTAAAAATATGTCAACAAATTGGATGTTATCACAATCTCATCGTAGAGCTATGGTAAGTTTGTTTTTAATATGAAGTTTAAGATGTTATTACTTTGGTAATTATTTTTGTTTGTTATTTCCGTCATTCACTTGTCTCTAAGTAGGCTTATGACGGGAATTTCCGCTAATTTTTAAATCACAGTTTTCAACTGTCAGTCATACAGTCCTAAAATCCTAGCACAACTAGCAAAACCTAACTCAACAATTCTAATTAGAATAATTATAAACGTAAAATTGCTGGTTTTTTTCTGTAGAAACGTCAACTGTAGTGTTTTCAAATAAAGTATATATTGGGCATACTGAAAGTGATTATCGGAGAAGTTTTCGCACTAAAAATTGTCTGAAAAAAATTAACCTCAATCTTTTTTACGTGATGTTTGCAGTATAATTATGATAATTATATACATTTAGATGATTATAAACAACGATATTTATAATATTTTGAGCAGTTGTTTTAATATTTTAATGCTTAAAAATCTGCTTTCTTGACATTAAATCGATCGCAGAATGCTTTAATTTTTTATACTAATAGTTTGTTTTGTTTTTATTTGACAATCAATAATCTATGCACAGTTGTCATTAATTAAATAATGATTTCTTTGGAATTTTTTTAGACGGTTGTTTTAAGTTTTGATTTTCCATTCTACGGTCATCCCGTAAGAAATGTTACTGTTGCCACTGGCGGTTTTATTTACACCGGTGATTATGTACACTCTTGGTTGGCGGCAACGCAATATATAGCACCTCTTATGGCTAATTTCGACACAAGTCTATCAAATGATTCATTTGTACGTCTTAATGATACTGGTAAGCTGCAGAAGTAAAACTCAAAGTCTAATAGAATAAATACTAATTTTGATTTAACTAACATTTCATTTCCAGGTTCCAGTTTTACGGTAATTTGGGAAAATGTTTATTTACAAGACAAACAAGATGTGGGCAAATTCACTTTCAGTACTACATTACATAAAAATGGTGATATTGTATTTACATATTTCTTAGTGCCGATTTTGGTAAATGCCATACAAGATGACAAACATCCTGTTAAGGTTGGTCTTTCAGATGCCTATATTATTGACAAAGTTGTCTACTGTAAGTAAATTTTTCCATTTGTGTTGCAATTTTTGTAATTTTCTTAATTTTTTTGTGTTTTATTTGCTGTGTGTTTTTTTTTTTTACTAATTTATAGTCGCTCGTAGAAAAACAATTTATGAATATCATAGAGTAAATTTTGCCCAAGCCGAGATTACAAATTCTACAATCATTACTTTAAAAGCTTTACCCACTTGTCTTGAATATACCGATTGTGCCTCATGTGTAAATCATGTCACTGCATTTAATGTAAGTATTCTCTATTGTTTATTACATAAAATATACTTGATATTTCCGTATTTTTTGTTTTGTTTTATTACCCAATTGGCTATCAACACCATTTGCATTTGTATTTTAAGTTTTTTAATAGAATTACAAAAATGTCCAAGTATTTAAGAAAACATTTTAAATATTAATTTAAAATTTTTATTTAAGGATAATTCTTTTCCTTTCCAATCAAAATACACAATTAATACGTTCAATCCAACCATCAATATGTGCAATATTGGTCATGTTCTGAAACTGAAATTAAAATCGAATAAATTTTAAAAAACGACCCAGTTTCGAAAGTTCATAAAAATATTCCTTTTTGTAAACACAAATTCTTCATACTATGTGCACCAATTATTTTTATCAGAACTAGACTTAAAACTAGAAAAAACTACAGCTGTTTCTAAAGCGGCGTATACACTTGCAATAAAATTGTTAAATTTTACGTATTTTACAATTATATCGCCAATGTGTATGTGATATTCGAATTGTGGCACAATATATTGGCAACAATCAAAATACTTTTGATTTTTATTGCACAACGAAAAGAAAGTGAAGTGTGTCGGCAACATTGCACAATGATGTTTATGTTATTCCTATAAATTACGTTCACCTTTTTATTGAATGGATGAAAACCTTTGCGGGACTTATTGCATAATACATATATGACAAAATGGAAATAATATGGCAAATAGCATATACAATAATATTGCAAGTGTATGGGGGGCTTAAAATAATTAAACTAAAAAATATATAATTAGAATTGTGGTTATTTTGTTGAACTATTTATGGTTTTTAATCCAATTTTTTTTTAATATTTTAATCAGGCTTAAGTTCATCAAATTTAATTTTCATTAAATTATTTTTATGAAGAAAGGAATTTTACAACATGAAAATTAATTAAAATTGTTATTGATAATCATACATTCTTGACTGACCTGAGATTCGAACCCAGGCGGCTGGTTACCATGACATGTTTCGATCGCAGCCATTCGATCTCCTCGGATGGATTTGCCGTCTTACACTCGCAGCCATCCAAAAAATATTTGTAAATTCTAAATAAGGTATTACCAGTTCTTTAATCCAAATAGATTAATCAGTACAAAGAAGATGGGACAACCTAAAAAAACCGTAAAAGTGGCATCTCGTATACGAAATGCGATATAATTTAAAAAGTTTAAGCTATGTAGCAATAACTAAAAATGGTTTAGTAAGCAAAGAAGAACAATTTTCTAAAAAAAAAAAAAAGGAATATGGTATAAAAAATTTGGTTTTTTTTTTTTTTAAATCTTGTTTGTAACTGATTTAAAAATTAAATAAATCTTACTAGTATTATATGTAAAAGTTTGAACGTTTAGATGCCCCGGTAGGCTAGCTGGTAGAGAGATAGTCTAACAGAGCCGGGGTCTCGGGTTCTATTCCCGCCAGAAACTCTGGCTTCTTTCCTGCAGACAAGAGTAGAGCTTCGCGGGATTTGCTTAAAAAAAAAAAAAAAAGATGATGATTGTTACTGTCAATTTCACTATGTCAAACGAACGCTTTCTTTCGAACAAATTCATTTTTGAGAATTTGTTTTTGTTTAAACTGTAGTTGTGCGAAAGAAAGAGTTCTTTCACTATTAAAAGCTTTCACGTTTGGTGAAGTAGGGAGTTAGCTTGCGGCTAAATCACGCCAAAACCGCTTAATAGATTTGGATGAAATTCAGTAGACATATAGTATTCATATAGCCCTCTTAAAAAGGGTACTTTTTAAGAGGTGAATGGGGGAAAAATTGGTACTTTGGTACTTCTTTACCTTTTAATAAATTTTTTAAACAGTGGTAGAATTTGATTTTTGAATTTATGTTTGCTCTATGTATTGTGCATTAATTTTTCGAAAGATTTATAGTTAAAAAATAGTTTTTTCTTTACATTTCCAGTGTACATGGTGTCCAACTGTTAATAGATGTTCCACTGGTACTGATCGCAAAAAACAAGATTGGCTATCTCGGGGTAAATATCATTTAAATTTCTTTAAATATTCTCAATTTCTTACTTTATTTGATGTAGTTTATACGATCCTATTAACTTTCTTCTTTCTTTTTTTTTAAGGCTGCGACCGCAATTTTATTACCGAAGAAAACTTCTGTCCCGCCATCGGTCAAAAGGGTAATAATGCCAATCAATATAATGATGCAACATCTACAGCAGTTCCGGATGGTAACACTAATAATAACAACAATAATCACAAAGAGGAATCAGGCTTAGAATCTTCAACCACAGAGACACCTTTAGAAAAATCGAATAAAGATTTTCACACTGGTACACAAATGAAATCAATGGTTGATGAATCGGTCGAACGTAAAAGTATGGGCGTTACATTGGGTGTATTTGTGCCCATATGTTTAGTGTCGTGTGCCTTGCTATGGATACTTTATGCCTATAGAAATCCACATACAAGAAGTGGTCAGCTTCTTATACAGGTTAGTTATTGTAAAAATCAATTTTTAAAACAGTCAAAGCATAAAAACGGCTAAAATAATTAAAAATTATACTATATGTATATAAATAAGTATATTAATCAATCTTATACTATTTATTGTTACATGCAGTCCAAATATCGTCAGGTTTGTAATTGCGGTTAAATCTAATTCATTCCAACTCACAACATAAGTAATTGTAGCAATATGTAAAATGATCTTCATTCACATTAAACGACAGTTGCAACTATTTTTTTTTAATAATTGTTTTGCTGTGAATAAAGTTGCTCTATAAAATTGTAAATTACAATATTTTTTTTAATAGTTCATCATTTTACAAGTTTTAACTTATAAATAGTAACAAGTTTATAGAATTTTTAATGTTAACAAAGTTTTTTTTGTATGTTTCACTTTCATATTCACTAATTGCACCAATTATTTATAATTTATTTCTTTATGCATGATTTAATAGTCCTTGTTTCTTCTTTTGTCCCAAAATTGATGAAAAAAATGGTTAAAGCCTTAATTTATTTTTGCAGTAAAAAGGGACATCATGGTAATTTGGTGATATATTTATCTAATTTATAAGAAACTGCTTTAACTTTTATTGGAAGATTTTGCGCTTAAAATTTGTATTAGAAGGGTAGCCAAGCAAATACGCACGCTTTTTCGACTTAAAATCAAAATTTTATTTATTTTAACATTCTTAATTATCAACGGCTTGAAAGTTATTTGAAAACAATTTCAGAATAATAGTTTTATGTTCAAAATTTAAACGACATTTGAATGTAAACTTTTTAACCAAGGCGAATTTACACCAGGTGACCTTATCTTGCTACCTAAGCAACAGCTGATTACTAACCTTGTGTCAAAATGATATACCGTTCATGTGGTTCTGGGGAATATTTACTAAATTTTAAAAGTTTCGCTTAAAATTATGAAGTTAAAAATTTTTTTAAATTATAACATTTCGAAACAAACAATATAAAATTAAAAAGAAAACTAAATATTTGTTTAAATTGTTTACTAGTGTTGTATTATTCTTGAAACAACGTTAAAATACTTTACAGTGTTGTAAACGTTTTCAAAAAAAGACCACCTTGTATGAATTCGCCTTGTTTTTAACCATTATAAATAGAATTTTGTTGAAGTTGATTATACTAATAATAAAATGTTATTTAAATAACTAAATGAAATTCTTATCCATTAAACTTGGGTTCTTATTTGAGACAGACATAAGAAATGTGTTTTAATTTAAATTTCGTTGAAGTTGTTTTAAGAGCCGAATCGAAAAGGAAGGTAGGAACTCTGGAATATTTTTATTTCGTTTGTTTTTTTATCGGTTTTTTTTAAGCTTATATGTAAACTTAAAGAATGGTCACTGTACGAACACGGTAAAAGCTGGTGTACTTTATTTAAAAGTTACCATTTTCCGTTTATTTTCTCGCATTTGCCTCGCCTTGTAATACTATTATAACAACATCGACTTTTTCGCAAAGTTTGAAACTTGCCAGAGTTGTGCGTGCATATAAAGAAAGAAGGTCAGTCGTCCTGATTGAGTCTTACATGTATGATAGATATCAATAGGTATCTAAATGTGGTTTACCGCAAGGATCTGTAATTGGATTCTTTTTATGATTTATATTAAGGACCTGTTAGAGACATTTAAATGCGTTTCCTGTAAGCCTTTTTTCTATGCTGATGCTGTACTATTTGTATGTTGTTCTTTGTTAGAGGAGGGGGGCAATTATGTGATTCGTGAGGTGGCAACATGGACGTTTGCTAAAGGATTCTGCGTGAACCGAATTAAGACGAAAGTGATGGATTTTGGATTTTATTAACATCACCTTCCATGTTCCTGTAAAATGAAAAATGTAGGAGTCTTTATGGACAACTTGTAAAATTTTTCATCTAAGGTATAATTTATTTTGAAAAGACTGAATTCGCTAAATATTTACTTGCCTTGTTCAGTAAGAAGACAGGTTGCAATCAGGGCTACCGTTCGCTAGACTAAAGTCGCAATTTTACCCTTTTTTTTAGCAGCCTGCGACTGTTTGTGAGATTTTTTTATCACCAACTTTTTTAATATAGTAGTTGCAACATTTTCCCTTTTTCTGTAAAGTTTTTCTCAAAAAACATTTAATTTCAGTAAGTTGAAATTGCTCTTATTATGTTTATCAAAAAAAAAAAAATCGTTAAAGTAACGTCGTCAGAATTTAAAAGTAATTCACAGTTTATTTCCTTTGGCAACAATTTTATTACTTTTTTGCAACCCTGCCATGTATACAATGCATTTTAGTCGCAATTTACAACATGGACCTTTCTTGCTGGCGAGAGAGGCAAAAAGTAAAATGTGCCACGCATACAGCGTCGCCCCCTTACCAACAAACTTTTTCTGTCCGGCAAGAAATTTCCATAGTGTAAATTGAGACTAAGAAATGTTTCGCAAATTTTCAGCAAAAGATTTAAGGATTAGTTTTAGCAAAAAGCTTTT
This sequence comes from Pollenia labialis, assembly GCA_949318255.1. Classification (NCBI taxonomy): domain Eukaryota; kingdom Metazoa; phylum Arthropoda; class Insecta; order Diptera; family Polleniidae; genus Pollenia; species Pollenia labialis. The sequence continues at coordinate 51,306,539 of OX439142.1, forward strand.
TAAAATGAAAAATTGTGATGTCTGCAGTGCTCATTTTACAAATGAAAGAAGAAGTTGTCGTAAAACATGGACCAAGATGTTTTCTATGCGAACGTTAACGTTCGAAATTGCTGCACCTGTATGATTTCTTGTTAAATCGAAAGGAAAATCTGAAAATCGAAAAAGGAAATTAAGCTAGAAACACGTTTTCACAAGCAAAAGAAACCACGGAGTTTAAGACGGATAACGTTAACATCGCTGCAGGGGCTTTCAAAAAACGTAATATTTTGTAATACTATTCGAAAGAATGGGGACTGAAGTATAAATAGCCTAACCAAGACATGGAGTCAAAGCAGCCTTTTTGCTGTGTTTGTAAACAGCTTTTAGTGAACTAAAACAATCATCTTCATCGACATGGAAAAACAAAAAAAAAACACTCTGAAAATAAAAAAATGCAACTGACTGTTTTGTTTCAATTGTTTTTTTTCTGTTTTGCTATGCTTTTTAATTTTAACTATGCGAAACGTACATTTTATTAAAATAAAATTAAAAAAAAATTTCGTTCCACAAAATGGATCATAATTAATATAAAATAAATGTGTTAAGATAACCAAGTAGGTATTTAGGTAGAAAGGCTGGTGTGAAGTCTCCTTCACACCTTCACCCAGAGACCAGTGTGGTCCATTGTGACACCTTAATTAGAGATAGCTATATAGAGATAAAAAGTAGGTAAAATAAACAACGAAATCACAAGTCAGAAATAAAAGATAGATAGAAAAGAAGGTTTCGGACCAGCCCCGAGAGAAATCCCAACCAACCAAATTCGCCCTACCAAGATAACCGAAGATATTTCCATTTTTGTATCCTTATTTGTATGGCTTGTTTCTTTTTTATAGTTGGTCTGCCGTATATTTTTAAAAAGTAATCGTAATAAAAAACAACTGTACTCAACTGAGTACAGCGGCGGAATCCATATAAAGGGTCCGCCATCTAACGTTTTTTTCAACTAGTGCTTATTTCGTGAATGGTAACACTAAGCTCACGTCTGATTTGACAGATAATTAGTTTTATTCTTCCGCTAAACGAATATGGTTGTGTATACGCTTGAACAACGCTGGGAAATATTGCGACATTACTTTGAAAATCATGGTAATGTTTCAGAATGTGTGCGAAAATTGCGTACGGATTTTGGAAGAAGAGTATGTTCGTTATCTTGTGAAAAAAGTGAAAGGAACTGCCATCCTCGTCGATAAACCAAAGCGTGAAAAGCCAAATACAGTGCGTACATCCGAGAATATTACTGCTGTGGCAGAAAGTGTGCGTGAAGCGCCATCAACATCAATTCACCGTCGTTCTCAACAATTGAACATTTCGGAGACATCATTGAGACGAATTTTGCATAAAGACCTTGGTATGACGCCATACAAGGTCCAATTGGTTCAGGAGTTGAAGCCAACTAACCATCCAATGCGTTTTCGCTTTGCTAAGTGGGCCTGTGATCGACTTACAGAAGATGCCGATTTTGCCAAAAAAAAATCATATTTTCAGATGAAGCTCATTTTGATCTTGGCGGGTATGTAAACAAGCAAAATTGTCGCATTTGGGGTACAGAAAACCCTCACGCATACATTGAAAAGCCAATGCACCCAAAACGAGTCACTGTTTGGTGCGGATTTAAGTCCAGAGGCATAATTGGGCCATTTTCTTCGAAAATGAGCAAGCACTGGCCGTTACAGTAAATGGCGATCGTTATCGGGCCATGTTGAACGAATTTTTGTTCATAAAAATTGAAGAGGAGGATATTGGCAACATTTGGTTTCAACAGGACGTGCCACACAGCCGAAGCAACACTCGATGTTTTGCGCCCTGTTTTTGAAGATCGCATTATCAGCCGCAGAGCTGATGTCGTTTGGCCACCTCGGAGCGGAGATTTGACACCGTTGGACTATTATTTGTGGGGTGCCGTCAATGATAAGTTAATTGACGCTTTAAAGGACAATATTCGTGAAGCCATTTTTGAAATACAGCTGCACACAATCGATAATGTGCGATCGTGTAGGATACTGCATGGCCAGCCGAGGCAGCCATTTGAATGAAATTATTTTCCATTATTAACCGGAAGGATTGTACTTTCAAATAAACAAGAAATTTGAGAAAATATTCAGTAGTTTTTTTTATAGCATTTTCAAAAAATTTTTAATTTCAAAAGTTTTTGTTATTCGTGCTCAATTCCCAGTTTTTATTCTTGATAAAAACACTTGAAATTTGTTGTTGATGGGATAAGCTATTCCTATGCGCATTTCACTGGTTGCTTAGGCCAGATCACTGGTTGCTTAGGCCAGATCACTGGTTGCTTAGGCCAGATCATCAACTTTATGGATGAAGTTTCCTGATGATCTGGCCTAAGCAACCAGTGAAATGCGCATAGGAATAGCTTATCCCATCAACAATAAATTTCAAGTGTTTTTATCAAGAATAAAAACTGGGAATTGAGCGCGAATACCAAAAACGTTTGAAATTAAAAATTTTGTAATCCCAAAAATTGAAATTACTTTTTGATAACATTTTCAAAAAAAAAAAAGTAATTTGGCGGACCCTTTAAAAATTGTGGCATACTGTAGTTGTCAAAATTGCACAAAAACTAAATCGTTCTCCATATTCGAGGAGTTTAAAACGTTTTAACGCTTGTATTTTGTGTTGATAGCGTTTCTTTGTATGATTTATGTTTTATGTTAGCAGTTGACCAGTTATATCATATAAATTGTGTAATGACGTTAAAAGTTGATAGTAAAAGTTTTAAAGCAAAAATTATTTTTTTTTCTTTTTAGCACATTCAAATAAAAGCTTGTTTTTAAAAAGGTTTTTTACTTTTAATTTATTTTTACATTTTAATTTTACTGAATAATATTCTCCCTTATCGTGGTTGGCGACTGTTTGGTAATAGATTAAAGAGAGCGAGAACTTTTTGCCTTTAATCTATTGCCAAACAGTCGCAGGAGTATTTTAAATTCGCCAACCAAGATAAGGGTGATTATTTAGCATAAAATTTGTAAAATTTACATTAATGCGATAATTTACTTACTCTGCTCGTATCGAAATATTCGATACGATCGTTTATTCCATATTGTATTTGGTGATTAGACCCCAGTGTTAAATAATTCAATTGTGATAACTTTCATTTTAATTGTGTATTTAAAATTTAGAAATATGTAATCGAAAAGAACTGTTCGCACTTCATGTAGCCATATCCATCAATATCCATCGCTAAAAATCTATAAATACTAAGAGCAAATTAGATACCGCGAATTTTAGTATTTAGCATAGCATTAGACTTAGCGACATCGCAAAAAAATATTTTCCCTAAAATTTGCTTAGCATTTAAGCGCGAAAATTCGCGATATGAAAAGACATTTTAAATACCAAAGTTATGCTCTTTTTTTTTAATAAAAAAAACTTATCTTTTTAACCCTTGAAAATTGTTTCCTTATTTTTTTCATTCAAATCAAATGTTTAATAATTTTACTAACATTCCTCACCTCATCATTTGTCAAACGTTGTAAATAAAACAAACCCTTTTTAAAAAATATATTTTTGAATTTTTTCTTTACAGTATCGTCCCAGTCAGTGGTCTTGGAGACGCGGCGAAGCCCGTTATACAGCAGCAACGATACACATGTAGAAAATTGTACAATTTTAATTTTAAACTTTCTTCATCTTTGACTTTTTAAACTTGTTACCAAATCTACATAATTTGTTTGTATTTCTTATTTGTATACTTTTTTTAACTTTATACATATATACTTTTCGGATTTAAAAACCTTTAACTATTTCTTTTCATTATTGAAAACTCTTTATAAATTTATATGAAATGTTTGTGTATTTGTAGACGTTCTTTAAATTTAATTTTTCTTCTTTTAGTAAAATTTTTTATAATTTTAAAAAGAAAAAAAAACAAGAACTATTTTTAACATAATTTTTAAAACTTTATTAAAAAAAGAACATAAAACTGAAAAGACACCGCAAAATGAAAAAATTTGTTTAAATGTTTCCCTCTTTAATTCAAACTACGTATTTGATTTTGTATGTATTATTTTGTGTAGGAATTTGTTTTATAACTTTTATATTTAATTAAAAAAAATAACAAACTTGGTCTTTTATTAAAAAGAAGAAAAAAAATACTATTTTTTATAATGCCTGTAAAACAAAATGTAATAAAATTTTTCTTGTTTTAAATTTAAACTTTTTCTTCTTTTTATATGTGCAAATATAAAAAAGAAAAAAAAAATATTTTTTAGTTAAAATATTGTGATTTTTAATGTTAAATGTTTGTGTTTTATTTTTAATTTGTCTCATATTTTCTATTTGTACATTAAAGCAAAAATAATTATATAAATAAAAGATTTAATAAATAAAAATACATATTTTTTTTATATTTTTAAACAAACATTTTTCTTGTATTGATAAACATTAAAGAAAACTCTTAAATTTAAATTAAGGGTTTATAGGAAGTTTTAGCATTAAAATTTTTGTGTTGTAAATGTTTCAGTTCAGAAACAGAAAGCGTATTTCAACTCAAAAGAACATTTTTTTTTGTAATAAGTATCAATAAGGCCGCCACAGAATTTCATTTAAACCGATATTTTAACGTAAAACAAAAACCCACAACAATATTTGAAATTTAATAACTTTCTTAAATTATTCCGTAAATATTTATAGTTGTAAATTTTTTTCTGGCCTTCATTTGTTGTATTAGATTAGTATTTGTGCTAAAGTTTGTTGCTTTAACCCATCCAGTATTGCCGTTATTATGATAAAAATTTTACCACGAGGGGACTTTTGTACGAATCTGTCATCCAGAAAGTGTTTTAATTGCGACCTATAACGTACTTTCAACGGAACGACTTGGCTAGGGGCTCCGGTGATTATTTTAATGTTTTATAAATGGAATGAATTTGGTTGTTAACCAAATGAATGTGAACATAACCCTCAGGTTGTCTAAACTTTTTAAATTCCTCAAAATTAAAGTAATACATTAAATTTTCTAACTTTAAATATTATTTTTCTTTATTAATAATTGATCTTAAGGTCACTTTTATTTCAAATTGTTCGTTTATTTGTTCTATCGATATTTCGATTTCCTTTGGAAATCTTCTTCAGGATATTATATTTATAAAATTTAATTAAAAATTAACAAAAAATTGTGTTTGACAATTAATAAAAATTAAAATTAAATTTAAAAATTTTTTTCAGCATTCAACAATAACATTTCATAAAATCAAAGGAAATTGAAATATCTATAGAACAAATACCCGAACTATTTGAAATAAAAGTGACCTTAAGCTCAATTATTAATTAAGAAGAATAATATTTAAAAAAAGGTCGAAGAAATAAGAATAAAATTATTAACTTTAAAAATTTCACCTTGTTTGCATTTTTGTTGATTTGTGCAATTTTTATTTGTGGTACTTGGGACAATACCAATCCACATGAGATCTACAAGCTTCTAAAGAATCCCGAAAAAGTTAGAGTTTAGTATGGATTTTTGGCTGATGACGTCATCGGTCTACATTACGATCAACGGCGAGTCCTATAGGCCGATAATTACTCAATTCTTTTGGCCTGAATTGCTTATGAACACCAATGATATGTGGTTTCAATAGGCTTATGCCAGTTTAGACATTCTGTGTTCGAGTGAGTGTCTTGAAGGTATGTTCATTGCACCTAGAAGTGTTGTGAATAAACCGCTGAGATCGTGCGATTTGGCCCCGTTAGACAAAGCCAACAGTACTAGGGCTGGCAAAAACCCAACCCAGAGGAGGTTTTCATGGGATTTTTGAGTTTTATTGAGTTTTTTTTTGCCACTTATGTACGTGTTTGAGCTGCTATTTTTATGAATTTTGTAATTATTTTCTTGTAATTTTTTATGTATTAGATATTTACTTCAATTTCGGCCTTTTCAAAATCAAATTCCGGTTTTTAAAAAACAAATTCAGAATTTTGAGTATTTTACAAATCATATTCCGCATTTTTCAAATCAAATTCGGCACTTTAAATATTAAAATCAATTTCAATCAAATGCATTTTAAAAAAGTCTGATTTTGATTTTTTATAATGAATTAGATTTAGAAAAGGCCGAATTTGAAGTTAAATACCTTAAAGTGGTATACTATCTATTATGTTTCAATTAATCAATATAGAAAAGCACTCTAAAGTTAAATCTACATACGGTCAAAAGGGCATATAAACACATTGTATGCATTTTATAATAATTTTCTTTTATGTTTTTGTAAATAAAATGTAAAAATTATACCATCTTTGTTTAAATTAATAAAAAAGAAAAACCCCTCCTGGGGTTTTTTGAACAAAATACCCATTAAAACCCGTGTGGGGTTTTCTGTATTACCCAGTAGGCAGCCAACCCTGAATAGTACCCATGCCTTTAGCCAAATTCATATCGGATGCGTGCACGATTTAATGTTTAATACTTAATGGCCCCGATTGGCCTTTCAAACGAATAAAATATTGCGGTGATATCTCACACATAGCGCTCATTTACTTCAACAGTGCTATAATTACAAAAAAAAACTTTAAGTACCTTTAACCACAAAACGATTCAGAAAGAATTTTTTCACAATATAATTCATACTTACAGGCCTGTGACAGAAATCTATTTCGATCGGAATTAATTTCTGTGACAGGCCTGTTAGTTAAAAATCGTGTATTGAAGTAGGTTAGGTTAGGTAAAAAGGCTTGTGAGAAATCAACTGCACACCCTCACCCATAGACCAGTATCGTCCATTGTGACGCCTTAATTGGTGAAAGATTACTTAAAAAAGAAAGATAAACATAGTGAAAGGAGATAGTAGTGGAAGATAATAATCGGACCAAAAAGATAAGCAACCCTACTAAACAATACTGGAGGCTTATTCTGAATTGCGATTCGAAAATCAATGCGATGCGAAAATACATAAATGCGAACAATTGCTATTCTGTTTTGCGATTTTCGCAGTTTTTTTTAATCGCATTTCAAATGCGAAAAAGTGGCAAGTCGGTATTCTACATTGCGAAAACAAATGTCAAACACATGTCAAATTCGCAAAATTTATTCGACAACAAAATAGCATTCGCAAAGTACAAACATGTAAGTGAAAGATAATAATTTATTTATTTATTCATCATATATTTATTATTTAATTTAGGGAAGCTAGCAATAAGACCACCAAACCGCGTCAATTTGAAATAATGATAGAATTTATGAATAAGCACAGCCAATTGGCAGAGGCCATTTGAAAACACCAAAAGTACGTCAGTCGGCAAATTCTTTGTGAATCCATTTTTATTATTTTTTTCTTACAGAATGTCCTAAATAAATTTTATAAACAATTTTCACAGACAAACACAAGCAATCTATTTATTTTTAATTTGACGTTTGTTGTCACTGGCGTTTATTGAGCAGCGTTGCCACGATTTTAAATAAATTGCGAATGCGATTGCGAAAGTCTAACAGAATACCAATTTTCTTTCGCATCGCATTTCATTTGCGCATCGCATTGATTTTCGCATCGCAATTCAGAATAAGCCTCCTGCTATACAGCCAGATGATACATTGCCACTACGAATCGGCCCACAGCCCGAAACATCTCCAATTCATCTGTGAACCTATTACATAGCTTTTCCAGCCTGCTATTCTGCAGCCTGAAATGTGGTCAATTATCTCCAACTCCTCTGGGGCCTCACACAACCTGCAAATATCTGACAGGGGTCTTATCACCGCATACGATATCGAGCAAAATTAATCGAAATTTTTTATTTTGGTATAATGACACTCGATATCGAATGATCATTCCATATCGAGTAATCAAAGGCATTACATCTCATTAAGTTTTCATTCGATACGTCAGTGTCTATCGTATGCATAAAAATACGATATCGGATGCGGTGATTAGACCACTAATCCAATTCTCGCCGCCATTATCATACAGTGGCACGTGATAATACCCATAATGATCCTAATGTAGACCTTGCTCCGAATCGTACTTCCTTAGCACCGGCAACAGCGATACTCTGCAGTCCGTTTTGTTCGCCCAGACCGAATTTGTCCCCCCCCCATTCCCTAATCCTTTTTAAATAAAGGCCTATTGGTGGCTTGACTGCCACTATTGCAGTAAATAAGCAAGGGATCGCTAAATAAAAGTTTCTTTATAATTGACCATTTAAAATACAGAACTTAAACTGGTTTTTATTAAAAACTTTTAGAATTAGGTAAACATCGGTCAAAATTAATCAAATTACGAATATATATACACATTTCGTTTAGAATGAAATTCTGTGACAGTTTTAATAAGGCGTAGTAGCTTTTTCAAATTCTTAAATTTTTCCCCGTTTTCCAACTTTCTGTGATTTTAATTTAAAGTAATATTTTTAATCTTTGTTTCTTAAATTGCGATTTCTCACGTCTCCCTACATATATTTAAAACAAAATATCAATAAAAAGAATTTTGGTCCAATATTTTTATAAAATAATTAAAAATAACTTTTAAAAAGCATTAAACAGAAACTAACGGCCGATTTCACCAAGTTCTTCATATATTAAATATGAACTAACAATAATTAATCAAAACTTAACCTAATACATACTTTATTTTATGTCCTGTCAGTGCCAGACAAAAATTTCGTCATCACGGTTACGTTAACAAATTTAAAAATGGAGCAGATTGACAGTAATGAAATGTCAATACATAAACAAAAAAATAAAAGTTTAGCAAGCCGATTAACGTGTTTTGGTTTAAAATTTTAAATAAAAAAGAAAATTAAAGATGCGAAAAACAAATGCGCAATTAAAGACTACCTACCATTCATTCGATTTGCTACCATTTTTCATTCGCATCGCAATTGAGAGTAGCCCGTTATAATGAACTATCACGATAACTGTCAAAAAAAATATACATATTTCTAACCGGCAGTCATAGCTACATATATTTAATTAAAACTGAACTTGGTGCAATTGGCTGTAAATCTAATAATAACTATAAGCTGAACGTAAAGCAAGAGAGAAAAAGGTTGCATTATATTAATATGTACTACTATTATTAAATTATATACCTATTATGTATATTAATTATACCTACTATATTGTAATAAAAAATTAAACAAAAATCCAAAAAAAAGTTTAATTATCGAAACGGATCCAAGGTTTGTAATAATTGTTTTATTCACCCTTATCGTAATTGGCTAATTTAAAATACGCCTGCGACTGTTTGGTAATAGTTTAAAGAGAACGTAAAGTAATTTCTTTAATTTATTACAAAACAGACGCTGACGTATTTTAAATTCGCCAACCACGATAAGGGTGAATAAAAAATCCTACACAAATTCAAAGTGAAATGAGAAGAACTCAGAAATTATTGAAATAATGGTTTTTAATAATTAATGTACCCGTTTAAGTTTTACTTTTGTATGTATATACCGTTCACTTTTGCAAGATTATTCCCTTCAAAAACGTTTTTTCCATAAAAAAAAAGTTTCTAATGTTAAAGTTTTTTATTTATTGTTCATTGGATTTAAAAAACTATTGCTTTTTAAAGTCTGTGATTTTCTTTCGTTCAATCAGTTTAAAAACGCCCCGCTCTCTTAAAAATCTCCAGATATTTGCCGTGTCCGCTAACAGCGATCTTTTTGTATCTCATTTTCAAAAACCATCGGTGCATGCATTTTCCATTTTTTGTGTATTCCGCACATTATTCTTTTTCCATGTCAAATAAACGTATTGTTAGAACATTAAAAAAAAAATATTCGCTAAATTATTAATACCTTTTCCTAAATGTTCTAAAATTTCTGATTTTTCTTTTTAAAGTTCAAAACTTATGCTTCATTCATATTTAAGAACTTTTTTAGCTTAGGGAATTAAAAAAAAAAAAAAACTGCAGACAATTTTAAAGCGATAGCTGGGGAAATCCGCAGGTTATTATGAAGTTGAATAAGAACTGATTAAAAAAATATAACTATAAGTTGTTCATATTTTAAAGCTTTTGCACAAGTTCATATTTTAGAGTAGTCAATGGAAGAAACAAGTGTTCATATTTTGGGGTGTTCATATATTAGGGCATTGATATTATCGCGAGTGCACTGTATTCTCATAAAAACATGTATGCAAGGCGAATTGACTATAAGGTCGGGATGTCAAAAATATTGCTAGTAAAAAAATAGGTTTGTTTACATAAAAAACTAGTTTGTATACAAACTTTGACAAGTCGACCACCGAAAAAAAACACCATATGTTGACTTGACCCCACCTTCTACTGAATTCGCCTTGCATGTATGTATATACTAGAGGTCTGCAAGAATAAATAAAAAGCAATTTCAACACACTCATTTGTTTTTTAATTACAATGTGTCGATCACCCAATGATAAAGAAACAAATGAAAAAATAACCAGAGACAAAACAACAAAAACTCATTCTATTCAGTCAACTCAAGTCAAATGTGTAAATTATTCAAATATAATTTGAATATAAAATATGTGTACCCAAGGTATATTTACACAAGGTAAACTCGTTGGCCCATATGTTTGTCAGCTGTTTACCTAAGTTGGAACATCTCGTCAGCCGTTCATCAGCTGTTTCCACGGCGAATTAAAAACTATGGTCAAACGTCAAGATATGATTTTGTTTTGAGAAGAAGTTGAATGAAAAGTGTTAAAAATATTATTTTTATAATAAAAAAATTTCAAAACTGCGAATGATTGAAGTGAATTTATTAATTTCTTTTATAAAAAAGTGATAATTTTAATTTGCAATAAAAAAATGTTGACAACCAACCAGAAAATTGTATAAACAAAATACATGGGGCTTTTTGTAGTTGTTTGAATTCGCCTTGACCAATGTCAAATTCCGTGTATATGAGCCAAAATTTGTACACGTGTGCGTTAAATTTATATAAAGACAATTTTGACAATTCCGTTCCACTCGGTTATTTTTATAGAGCAGCATGTCTACACTCCCAAATGAGTCTACCTTGTGTAAATATACCTTGTGTGCAGCGCTGCCAGAAGTAAGATTTTACCTTATTTTTTAAGATTTTTTAACCGAAAAAAGATTTTAAGATTTTCCCCCCAAAAACAAGACTTTTTGTTATGTCTAGACGAAGGTTAGGTTCAATAAAAAAAAATCTTCCTTGTTCCCATTTAAACATTTTAAACGAAATAAAACAATTTAGTATAAGAAATTAAATTTTTTGTAATGTTTTTTTTTTGTTTATTTTATGTATTAAATAAAATATTAATTGTTTTTATTATTTATAATAAAAAAAAATTACTTTTTTCAAAAATAAGATTTTTTTTTCAAAAATAAGATTTTTTCTTCAAAAATAAGATTTTTTTGGTGAAATTAAGATTTTTTGCTGAAAATTTCTGGCAGGCCTGCTTGTGTGTACCTACACATTATGTATGTATGTATGTGTAAGCTTAACTCTTATAAATAAAAGAAGCCACAAGCTTACACACATATTATGGCAAGGTATTCAAATAAATGTATGCACATTCAATAATTCAAAAATTATTTGAATATTTTTTGTAAACTTGCTCTCTCTAACGAGTCATTCCAATGTTTTGTTATTTATGAATGACTCTCATATTCATTTACAGTAAACAAGATTTTTATTCAATTCATTCATTCTTATTTTTGTATATGGATTACTCTCTTCTTATCTTTTTGGATGTTTTATAATTGAATAAATGTTGTGCACTTTGGGTAAAGGCAAACAAGTGAGTTATTCAAAGCAGACCTCTAGTATATACTATGTACATATGTTTCTTATGTCAATTTATACATTTTTATTTATTCTAATAAAAACTTTTCTAATAACCTTAAGGTTATGTGTCCAGTCACCCAAGAAAATTAAATTAAAAAAAAAATTTCAGTAGTTTATAAAGATGATTTTACAAAATTCAGAAATGGGATATACCCATGTAAAAAATATGTCAGATGTAAAGAATACCCTGTCGGAGGTGATAGCAAATGCGAAAAGTCAAGGTCACATAATTAAAACAGTTCTGAGCTACAATGGTGGAGAGTTTATTTGTAATGATGTCAAGCAGATATTGAAAATTACTGGCATAAATCATAAACTAACAGCTCCATCCATACACACCTCAACAAATTGGTAATGCAGACAGAGAAAATAGAACGATCGTAGAGATGGCACAAACATTCAAATATGTATTCAAATAAAGATTTTGAGTTTCCTGATGAATTGTGGGCTGAATTTGTTATAACGTCAATATACATTCTCAATCGTACAAGAAGAAGTTCAGTTTTAGATGTAAGTCCATTTGAACTTTGGCATGGAAAGAAGCCTAGAATCAGGCACATGAGGATTATTGGTTCCACGTGTTATGTACACATACCAAAACAAAAACGTAAAAAGTTAGATAAGAAAGCTGTACCAGGTTTCCTCATTGGCCATGATGGAAATGAAAGATAAAGGATATTCATTAAAACTAAAAATTGTGTGCAATTCTCAAGAGATGCTAAGTTTTTAGAAAATGTTGGTAATTTAGATAAAAATAATTCAAATTTAACCACAATTAAAATAGAGAGAATCATAAGAAGAACATAATCATTATGATAATGAAAGCAATTGTGAAGTTTTGGAAGGTTTTGGAAGGTTTTGAAGACGCATTTGCAAGATTCCGAAGCGCAAAGTTATCAAGATGAAACTAGAAGTAGTGATAGTTTTGAAGACGCAGTAGAAGACGCTAAGCCGCAAAGTAATAAATGGATGCGAGAGGAAGATTTGGATAAAAAGATACCAAACGTGAAACGTTTGCGTAATCGTACAATCATTATTGATAATATTCGACATAATGATATTGTACTTATGTCACAAGAATTTATTAATAAAATTAAAACTTAAATTAATACTTAAAAAGAGTCAATAAAAAGTGAGCAAAGGGAGGAGTGGAAGAATGCTATGAGATTGGAAATGAATTCGTTAATGCAAAATCAGACTTAGGAACTTAAAGAATTACCAGAAGGTTTAAAACTCTTCCAGGAAAATGGGGTTACAACATTAAAACAAAGGCGGATGGTACTGTTGATAAATATAAAGCTAGATTGGTTATAAAAGGTTTTAATCAAAAGAAGGGTAGTGACTTTGGTCAAATATTTAGTCCTGTGGCCAGAATGTCAACTATACGTTCAATGATGAGAATTGCTGCAACTGAAGGTTTACACTTGGTGCAATTCGATGTTTCTGTTGAATTACCGTTCTATTTAACTTACGTACTTTCTGTAAGTTTCTTTATAACTTAAAACACACGTTGCCTCTCAAAGGTACAAAAAGAAAAGGTAAAAATTTATTAGAAAACAAAACAGTGTTACCATGTGATTAACAAAAAAAAAAATAAAATTCAAGTATAAAAAGTGTTGACAATAATAATAAAAAATTAACTTTTAATTCCAACATCCTCACCAAAAGATGATTCACCCATGTTGTTTCAAACCCATACCAATTATGAATTCCTTTACCTTAATATTGCCAAGAGGTTTGGTTAGAATATCCGCCACCATTTCCCCAGAGCTTATGTGTTGCAATTCTAGGTTCTTCGTGAGTATATTGTCCCTTATGAAATGATGTCTTATATCAATGTGCTTCGTCTTAGCGTGGTAAGACTTATTTTGAGCTAGCTGAATGGCGCTCTGGTTGTCACAAAACAATGTAGTAGGTTTCAACCATTTGTTAAACAATTCCTCTTCCAAAGCTCTTAGCCAAAGCAATTCCTGCACTGCTAATCCCAAAGCCATGTATTCGCACGTTGATAAGGCCTTGGTTTGTTGTTTCTTGGAAACCCAAGATATAGCCCCGCCTTTCTTTATAAACACATAACCGCTTACTGACTTTCTTAACTCCGGGTCAGCTGCGTAGTCTGCATCGGTAAAACACGTTGTCTCGAACCCTGCTTGCTTCTCATAGGTTAGCTTGTAGTCAATAGTCCCCTTCAGATAACGTAAGACTCGCTTTGCTGCCGCCCAATGTTGCATTCGAAAATTATCATTAAATCGACTAAGGAGATTTACAGCAAAGCTAATGTCCGGTCGTGTAACTTGAGCCGCAAAGAGAAGACTGCCAATTAATTCCTGATAAGGGTATGATTTCATATAAAATTTTTCATCTACCTGATGATTTTAAAAAAGTTCCACATTTTTCTCCATAGGTGTTGAAACTGTGTTGCATGAAGTCATTTAAAATTTTTCCAATAACGTTTGTATATATGATGATTGATCGACGGATATACTTTCACCTGGTTTATATATTATACTCATCCCGAGAAAAGATTTTGCTGCACCAAGATCTTTCATCTTGAACTCCGCCATTAAGTCATTTATCAGTGAATGTTTCACATCATCATTCTTCCACATCACTATCATGTCATCTACGTATATAGCAATAATAAGTAAATCATCCGTATTTTCATTCATAATATGAACACACTGGTCTGTCTTTAATTTTCGCATGCCAAGATTTTTTTAATTTCTCATTCAATCTATCGTTCCACATCCTGGATGCTTGTTTCAAGCCATATAACGGTTTGTTCAATTTTAAAACGTGTCCCGTTTGCACTGATATGCCCTCGGGAACTTCAATATACTCAACTCAGTTGAGTTGTAACCAGGGTTGCCGAACTTGGTCTTTTCCGACCAAATTTGGTCGGATAATTTTGGTTTGGTCGGATGGTAGGCCAAGTCTAATTTTGGTCGGTTTTAGAAAATGTACAAAATATATTTATTTTAACATATTCAGAACACTGGTCGCAAAGCAGGCAAGTGCAAATCTATAATAGCTTTTTTACCAAACAAAAATTTGTTTAATTGTTGATGAAACTATATTCTTTTAAAAAATTGGTTCGGCCCTAACGCCGTGAGTGGTAATGTTGATAAGCTTAATCCTACTTAACAATGCAAAAAAAATTAAGGTTTTATGTGGTAAAATTTGAAGTTTTTTCATCGCTCCTAAAAAATTATTTAAAAATGATGATAGCCCATTTTGCCTTTTTAGGACATTATACTTTTATTTAAATGTTTCAAAAGTTTGGTCGGTTTCAAGGGATTTTGGTAGGTTTTGCAAACAATTTTGGTCGGATAATAATTTTCAAACGGCAACCCTGGTTGTAACCAAGACAACTGGTTGTGATTAGTTGTAATTTTTGTTATCTTTGTAGAATTTAGCAAAGTTGTAAACCATAATACAAAAATTAAGAAATTACAACTCAACAAACTATCATGCAACTGCGTTGAGTTGTAAACCGTAATAGGGGCCTAAAATTTACGCGTAGGATTTTGTTTGCCAGTTCTTGAAACAGGTTTAAGCGTATTAAGGGTGGGATTTTCATTAAAAAACTTCCAAGCTTCTCGTGTCGTACATCATCTGGATATTCTTATGCATACATATAGTATGTAGGTAGTTGACAGATTTACATATGTTTCCAGAATTTGGCAGTTTACACAATTTACTATTACTATTATATTCAATTTACTATTATGTACAAACTTCATGTATTTCACTTTGAACACAATTTCGGCATAGCTGAACGTTTCTGCTCCACTTTTTGGTGTGACCTAGCCATTGGCAATTTATGCATCTCATTGGGTTAGGAATGTATTCAGAGATTGGAACTCTTTCCCATCCAAGTTTCAAAAAGTCTGGACGATAAATGAGATCAAATGTGATTATAGCTGCACCTGTTGCAATTATTTGATAATTTTCCTTCTTCGTAATTTTGCGTCCTTCAACTACTTTTTGATCCTGGAGCAGTTGTAGTTCGTGCCGGTTCACACACGTCAAGTTTAACTCTTCAAGTCTTGAGTTTTTAGGAGAGAGGGGAAAAGAAATGGCATTCTCTTTTCCCTTCTCTCCTAAAAGCTCAAGACTTGACGGCTAAAACTTGAAGAGTGTGAACCAGCACTTCCTCTTGGGGGATGTCCCTAATCTTTCGTGAAAATATTCTACGCTGTACAGTGTTTAGAGTTTTGTGCTTAGATATTTTGGCAGCGATACCGTCGATGTAGTAAGCTTTCAAAAATGTTTCAGCAGTTTTATTATTCCGTACTTTAATAAGCAAATCGCCACATCTCATTTCCTTTACTTCAAGTGGGTCTCGTCATATGTAGTCCAGTCCTCTTTCCACTTGAAAAACATTATGCGATGGTAATGGAGGAACCTCAACATTTTTGTCACTGGACACTGTTGATGCAACCAAATAACGTGGTAGGTTGAGTTAATTGTCAGTTGTTTCTGTATCTTCTAGTACATTGGCTGAAATTGAAATTTGCATCGTATATACTTAGATTTATCGTGTCAACACAGCTTTCCTTGCTAGACGATACTGCTCAAGTTATTCTGGTGTCCGGTATCGTTTCCACAAATGGTACATATGGGCATTTCCAGCGAAAAGTCTACTTTTTGTCACGTAACGCCAGAAGTATTTTAATTTGTTTCTCAAAAAATTTTATATGTTTCGTTTACTTTTTTATATTTTGGTGTAAAGCGCAACAAGCTCTACATTAAGTAACAAAAGGGATAACGATTGAACAACATGGTCCGAAAATACAACCTTATTTGCAATCTGGCGTTACATTAAAAAAAGTAGACTTTTAGCTGAAAATTCCCATATTTACCTTAAAACGAGCAAAGATTTTTAAATTTGATAGCTTGAAAAATAAATCTATATAAGTTCTTAGTTTATTAAAAAAGGTTTTGTACAAAACTTCTTGCTCAATTCGCAGTATTTTTCAGTTTTGTAATGCAATCAAAACCCACTTCCGTTTTTTTAACGTCACGCCAGGGCAGATTTTTGCTTATATCTGCAAATCCTTAGCGTCGATTACTGTAATTTTTTTTCTGAATGTAGAGCTACTTCATTACTTTGTATATATAAACACCCTTTTTACAAATTTGACTTCGTCATTTAATTTTTTTACATTTTGTGCTACAAATATCACGACACTTCAAAATGGAAATGCCCATATTATCCCGGCGTTGTATTAACCATCTTGTAGCATTGCAAAACCATGGCCGTACATAGTTTTATTTATGTGCTAAAATTCTCAAAAATTACAAACTTGTACACAAACCCTAAAATTTATTTGAAATAGCTAAACGGTTTACAAAAATGTTTAAAAAAGCCATAAATTTGATTAAATGTTCCTAAAACTATAAGGAATTGCAAAAATTTGGAAAAAATTGTTAAATTAGTAGCGAAAATTCGCAAAAATTTTCAAACAGCGGCATGATGCTAAAGTCTACTACATATTTATTATAAATCGTCAAGTTTTAAATAATAAAAAAAAAAAATTACAGGAAGAAATCGCGAACATGGCTTAAATTCGAGAACAATTGCAATATTTGAAACAAACCCTAAACCTAATTTAAGATTGCAAAATGAAATAAATTAAATTTGTGCATTTGAAACTTTTTTTTTTAATTTTAAATAAAAACTTACATACTCTTTCTTTTCCGACAGACAAGACTTTGTGAATTATTTTCTTCATAAGTTGTAAAAATATTTCACATGTATGTTAGCTATTTACAATCGTGTGAAAAAAATAAATTCACACGTCATTTTTTTCGGAGTTTAAAAATTTCAGCATTCGCAAAATTTCCACAACAAATATTATTCAAGATACCAACTATTCACACGTTCGGAAATTTACATGTGAAATTTTATTCATGATAAGGGTAAGTATATCCCCGTAGCACCCCCCCTTCTGTAGATTTGTAGACAACATTCAAACAATTTATTTATTAAATTTTTTTAAATAAATTGTTATTTCTTCTTGTTTATTTAATATACAGTACATTTAATTAATATATATAAATTAACAAACATTTTATGCAAATATATGTATAAAATAAAACAAAAAAATTAAAACAACTCAAGTTTTGTTTTGCGAATAAAAACTGCTCCTTATTATATGCAGAAGAATAAAGGAACGGAGAGAAGTTGGGTTAATCTAATAATTAAATATATATATATATGTATGTATATGTATAAATTAAAAAAACACCATTGTGACTGGCCTATGACCATATTTTTTTAATAATTTTTAAATACACAATATTTTTTTTTAAGTTGTAGGAAGTAAAGATGCAAAATATTCGGCTTTATTGTGTAAGGCGTTAACGCCCACACAGGTTGTATGTTACTTTATAACGCCTTATACAATAAGAACGATTAAAATAAAAAAATAATACATATTTCATAAAATGAAGCAACACAATTAAATTATAAAATGATTTTTTTACATAATAAATATAAAGCCTTTGATATTCACAAAATGTAAATGTTTCTCTACATAAAATTGCTAATTTGTTTGTTTCTTTATTATTATTTTTTCTTTCTCAATGTAATGTTTAGTTCGAAAATCATGCAGATAAACTGAAAGTTTTTTCGTAGATACTCTTCAGCCATTTTTTTTTTGTTACTTAATAATGCCTTAAAAAACGTTTTAATATTTAATTTACAAATGGCTCTATTACGGTTAACAAAACAACTCAGTTGAGTTAAAAACTTTACAACTTAAATTTACTGCTAGTGATGAGTTGCAAATATTCACCCTAATCGTGGTTTAAAGAAAATAAGTTCACCTTCTCTTTAATCTATTACGAAACAGTCGCAGGCGTATTTTATTTTTGTTAACTGCACTTACAAAGAGTTTTAACAATAAAACAAAACTGCAAAATTTTGACTCAACTAGAGTTGAGTTGTAAACCGTAATATGGACAAAAGTATGTAAATTAAATAGTTATTTTCATGTTGACGCCATTGATTCGTGATCTAGTGAAGGAGCATTAAAGGTTATGGACTAATTTAATGCTATATAATTATTTTCAAATATTTCCAATTCATTTTGTATGTAATTGGCTTTGTTACGTAAAAGTTTAATTTGTTTTTGATTGGATTCCAAGACGGCCAATTGAGCTTCCAAGGTTTTTAACTCATCATTCATATCGGTGGTGGCCGTATCAATAGTACGACATAGGCGAGCAAATGTGCTCGATAATTCCCTACAAAAAAATATTGAATAAATTATTCATTTAAATTATTTAAAAAGAAACTTACTGTTGCACTTGATGACTACAATTGGCGGATGTTAAATCCACAATCATTTTTAATTTCCTAGTAGCATGGCGTACATATTGTGCCTTAAAGGCTCTCTCTTTGGCTGAGTTAGTCCATGAAAGCCGTTCGTAAAAGTAAATACAACCATATAAAGCTCCCACTCCCAGTAAAACACGCCAACCAATGGTTTTTAACATCTTGGTGAAAAGAAAAAGTAAATAAACAATTTATTGTTACGTTTTTTTTTTAGCTTAAAGCAGAAATTTCTTGAACTTACAACGCCGGCTACTATAAGACCACCCACTGTGCCCTGAGATCCAATTGAGGTCAATGCAAATCGTGATATAATCGACAATTGTTCTTGGGTTATATTACCCACTGGTGTGGGTATAAGACACAATGGTGTATCACTTACTGGCGAAATTGGTGTTATAGGATTATGCTAAAATTTTGAATTTATATTAATTTGAATAGATTTTTCTTTGTATGTGCGTTTGTATTAAAACGTACCATACTGACTTGACGATGCATTATGGCTGGCT
The DNA here is from genome assembly GCA_949318255.1 of Pollenia labialis. Classification (NCBI taxonomy): domain Eukaryota; kingdom Metazoa; phylum Arthropoda; class Insecta; order Diptera; family Polleniidae; genus Pollenia; species Pollenia labialis. The sequence goes on from OX439142.1 coordinate 51,326,177, forward strand.
GTTTCTTATAATTATTGCGCTCTCTTACTTTGCCAGTAAAACGCTGTATCATAGCCGTTATACCCCATGAGAATTTGAATTCTAAATCCTCTTGGAAGTCAGCACATAAATTTTGACAATTCAATGAGTACAACATTTCGAATGGTTGGGAACGAGCAACAATTTTTGTAGGGGGTATAAATTTTTCATTGGGCAACAGAGCATGCATTCGAGCTGGTTTTTATATGAAAATAATTAATATTTTTATTTTCAAAATTAATACATATTTTCAAAATCCCTGACCACTTACCCGTCATTTCCCTTTGAGCTGACTCCACATTCATCGCTAAAGCCATCGATAGTCTTGCCCTTAAGTTTGAACCCAAACCTGCTTCAACATGCCCATTTAATTCTTTTTTATAGATATTCAGCACTAGAGGCTCGGGATGAAAAGGCATATTAAATTCATCAATTAAAACACCCAAACGCCAAATTTCCTCATTCAAAGCTTTAGAGACTTTTTGTTCGACCTCTTCGACCATATTGTGTATTTTCAATTTCATTTCGCGTGTAACATTCATCATTTCCGTTTCAGTGCCCTGAATGCGTTCGGTAAGTAAATTCTTTTGATCGATCTTTAAATTACGGAATATTGAAATGCGTTCGAAAATATTGTCCAGCATAGAACGCATATCCCCCGATAGTGTTTTTCCGCGGGAACTGTGTTTTTCAAATTTTGTTTGAACGGCACTCTTTGAAATACATTCTTCGAATTTACGCTCAAAATCTTGAAATTCGAAATAACGTATTTGAAAGCCTTCTGCTAAAGCACCTTGGCTAGGAGAATTGCCTTTGGACTCCTCAATGCGGGCCTGTAAAGCTTCGCGAGCAGAAACGAAGAATACACGTTCAGCTGCCTCTTTTTCGTTGGTGATTTTCAACTCTTTGGTGAGAAAATCAATACAACGTTCTGTGTGTTGAATTTTAACCTATAATACCAAAGTAAAACAATTATTTGATTTCACAAATAAAAAGCCGACAGAGATTTTTAAAGCCTAAAAGCTAACTAAAGGATTTCTTTTAAAGCTAAGCAAAGGTTTTTTTCATTACCTTTTCAAGCTCCTTGGATGAAATTTTATTTTTACATTTTTTTTTATTAAAAAAGGTTGCAAAGTACAGATGTTTACAAATTAAAAACTTAAAATATCAAGTACTACAGATATTAAACAAAAATAAAACTCACCGATTCTTGAGATTCTGGCTCATGGGCCGAAGCATCCCAACGATTATTGAGTATGAAAATATTGGGCTTTGATAGTTTTTGTGATACGGTGTGAAAGAATTGCTTTTCTGCTCTCGTCATTGTTGATTCCGCATTCAAAACCAAAACAAAGACATCAGCATTTAAACAATGATTATCAATCCAGTCATCTAGATTGGCTGATACATCAACTCCAGGTGAATCGACGAATACCACATCATCGCGCAAAAGACTACAACGCTCGCGTGGCCAAAAAATACGCACCAAAGAACTTTCTGAAAGCTTCTCTTGGCACAAAGCATTGGCCAATTGTTTAATATTCTAAAATTTTAAAAAAATTACAAAAAGAAAATATTTTTAACACAGTTTTCTATATCAAGAAATGTTTATGCAACACAACTTACCACTACGTTAAGTTTTTCTTCTGAGCCTTCTTTTATTAAATAAGCCTCTGAACTATCGCTGCCCTCTACTTGACAAAAACAATTTGTTGTATGGCCAATACCACTGGGCAAGATTTTCTCACGTAACATGGCATTGATAACGGAGCTTTTGCCATTTGATGTACGGCCAAAAAAAGCCACCTTCATATGATCGCGAGCCAAGACTTCGCGAATACCGTTGACTTTAAGCACATAGCTTTCAAAAAGTTCACGTTCAGATTTGTCGACAATATCCGCTTCAGCATGTAAGGCTAATAATCATGATATTTTAAAAATCTATTAAAATGCTATATATGTAAAGCACTTACCATCAATAAATTGGGTTGTTTCTTTGACATATTCTTCAATTTCCACATAAATGTCGTTAATCTTCTTTTTGGCTCTAACAAAGACCTGTAATGGTGATTTATCAGTGTTGATGTGCATTGTACGATTTTCGGACATCAGCGCAGATGGGTCGTAATTTAAAGATTTATTGTGTGATTTGGCGTTGCCGCCATTACCAGTGACCACAGAAAGTGTACGATTCAAATAGGCCGCCATTATTTACGAAAATAAACGGTTGTTTTTTTTTTTTAATATGCAAAAGAAATTATCTTGCTTTTTTGTTTTGTTTCTTACAAATATTTAAATGAATGAAATATATTCTTATTTTTAACTTAAACTTAAAAAGCCAAAGGTAAATTATAAAACAAACAAAAAACCGTGCCTAAAATTATTTCGTTTTTTTTATTTGTATGCAAGTTCGTTCGTTTTAAGCCTCGGTTTCTAAATTTTATTTTTAATTATTGTTGTTTTTCGAAATTTCTAAACATTAACTGGCATACAAAACAAAGTAGCAATTTTGAAAAACAAACAAAAATATTCAAGAAATATTAAAGAAAACGAAACAAGGCTAAAGTAGTTTAAACTGGAATTCGACAAAATAAATGGGGGGTTTCCTATATTTCTCTATGTTAAAAATAAATACTTTAATAACTGGACTGATAACACCAATCAATGGGAGAGTCTGATCTATGTTGATTTTGGTTTATAGTGTGGGGTTTGTAAATAACTGAAAACTGAAAAAAGAAAGAAGAAAATAATAAATAAATAAATATAAATATTTAAAATAAACACTAAAATATTGTTTAAAATAATAAAAAAAAGAAATATGTGTTTATGGCATGTTCGCACGGTGCTTTGGATTACTTCGCTCTCTCTTTTTATTACTTATTTGAATTACCATGTTCGCACGGCATTTTTCTAATCAGTTTTGACAGTTCTTCTTCTTCTTTTTTTAAATTATTAGGTGAGTTCAAGGCGAATTCAAACAGGTAAACTCATCTCTACAACTACAAATAGCCCCATGTATTTTGTTTATACAATTTTCTGGTTGGTTGTCAACATTTTTTTATTGCAAATTAAAATTATCACTTTTTTATAAAAGAAATTAATAAATTCACTTCAATCATTCGCAGTTTTTAAATTTTTTTATTATAAAAATAATATTTTTAACACTTTTCATTCAACTTCTTCTCAAAACAAAATCATATTTTGACGTTTGACCATATTTTTTAATTCGCCGTGGAAACAGCTGATGAACGGCTGACGAGATAAGTTTACCTGTTTTAATTCGCCTTGGGTGCGTTTGAGTACTTTTGCAGTAAAATGCAGTAAATGAGTAAACTGAAAAATTTGCTCTCACAAAAAGCTGTTGTGCAAAAAAGTACGCGAACGCAATATTTGTAAAAATTCGTAAAATAAAGGCAACAGCTGATGGCAAATAATTGAAGTGTTGAAAAATGTTTACACTTTTGACTACTTAACTCGTTTTCTTATCGGTACTCGATTAAAAACTTTTTATAACACGAACATTTTTGGAAAATACAAACAAACTATTTTATTTAATCTTTCATATTTGTTTGTTTTTAATTTTATTTGATTTTACTAATTTGTAGCGGGTTAAATTATTTAAAAGAACATCAATAATTTTTTTGCTATTGATTACTTAAGTCCCCAAGTACTTTACACTTTTACAACTCTAAAAAATTAACTTATCAAAAAAAATTTCAAAAGTTTGTATTAAGCCAAATAAATGCTTCACAAACAAGATTAATTTATTAATAGTTATTCACTTTTTGTTTTGGTTTAATTTTTATTTCAACTTTTCTTTTATTTAACAATTTTTTCACAATTTATATGCATTTTATTTGTTACTTTTGTTTGTTTACCTTTTGGAACATATGTTTTTTTGATTTACTAAATTTTATTGCAAACATTTCTGCAGTAAAAATTTGTAAATACTCAGACAAGAACTGTCACTTTACGCTCTCAATTTGTGTTCTCATTTACTGTATTTTGTGTACTCGAACGCAATTTCGTAAAATGCAGTAAAGTTCAGTAAAAAATTGTAAAAACTTTTGTGTTCTCGAACGCAGCTATTATTGCTAAATTTAATTGTTTGTTTGCGGCAGAAAATATTATTTCAAAGAATACATACATACATATAAAATATTTATTTTCTTTTTTGTATTCCATTAAATTTTATAATATAAAATTACTTCCTTTACTTTTGTTTACTTTCTTTATGTTATGTTTTGTTTGTTTTTTAGTGCTTTGACAGCTGTTGATGGAAAAAACCGATAAAAATTAGAGATCACATTGATTTTAAAGTAATCCACATGGCAAGGCGAATTCAAACAGGTAAACTCATCTCGTCAGCCGCTCATCAGCTGTTTCCACGGCGAATTAAAAAATATGGTCAAACGTCAAAATATGATTTTGTTTTGAGAAGAAGTTGAATGAAAAGTGTTAAAAATATTATTTTTATAATAAAAAAATTTCAAAACTGCGAATGATTGAAGTGAATTTATTAATTTCTTTTATAAAATAGTGATAATTTTAATTTGCAATAAAACATTTTTGACAACCAACCAGAAAATTTTATAAACAAAATACATGGGGCTTTTTGTAGTTGTAGAGATGAGTTTACCTGTTTGAATTCGCCTTGCCACAGGGTAATAAAAATTTAATTACGTACAAATGAGATAATCCGCTCTAAAAATTTTGTATACGAATTATGTAATTTGGATCATAATTAGGCTGTGGATTACGAATGAGAGAGTGAATTACGAAAAAACGCTGTCGTGCGAACATGGTATTAGCTACAGAATGTATAGTTATGATTTAATATGTATTTGGTATTCATTATAAATAACTAATAAGTAAATTGAATGTGACTTAAAATTAGTAAACACACAGGGGTGTTTTGGAAATCTAAAACGCAAGAATTTAAAAGTTGATGTAAATACACTTCGAATCTAATTTGTATAAAATTGGTCATAAAATTCTTTATTCCAAAATATTATTAACACCAACGTTTAAAATTCTAACGTTTTGCGTTTTTCAGAAATTATTTTGTTAAACCAGAGCTTGTGCTAATAGATATAACGATTCATTTTAATGTTCATACGGCTAAGCTTAAGCAACAAAATTTGGATAGACTTATTGTATACAAGAAACGGCTGATAGCAAAAATTGGCCAAAATTGATAAACTTTTTATTTAAATGTACAAGTTTGGTTTTAAACTTTTTATACCCACTCCACAATAGTGGAGAGGGTATTTATTATGCATTTGTGCTGATGTGTGTAACACCTTAAAATATGGGTCCTGGAACCACCTTAAAGTATACCGATCGACTGAGAATCAATTTCTGAGCCGATCTTACGATGTCCGTGCGGCTGGCAGGCTGTGCATGTAACCTTGTGTGCAAAGTACAGGTCGCAATTTTGGAGATAACTTGATACAATTTGGCTTATTGGCACAAGGACCAAGCCTATTAAAAAAAGGGCCGTATCGTAGGACCACAAGGAGAGCTAGGGAGCAATTTCTGCCTCTCAGAAACTATCAAACCGATTTAAATGAAATTTAAAACATATATAGATCCCTATTTGTATGGCTACATGATATGCAGTTTTTCCAAAATAGGATTATAAAGGGAGTTAGGGGGTATTTCTGCCTCCCACAAGCTATCAAACCGATTTTATTGAAATTTAAAACATAGATAGATCCAAGGCGAATTGAGTAGAAGATGAGGTCAACTCTACAACAACACTGCATCTGTGGTCGGATTGTCAAAAATATTGCAAATAAAAAAATAGGTTTGTTTACATAAAAAACTAGTTTGTATACAAACTAGTCAAATTCGCATTTATTGATCATTAAATGTATAGTTTTCCCCTGGATTTTGTAATTTGTGACGGTAATACGCATGCGATATACGTAAAAATTAAAACAAAAAGATTTATGTATGGGCTTGGTATTCGCAGAAAATTGCCCTTTATTATTACATTTTAAAGAGGGGTATTTAGGAAGATTATGCTTTAGCAGAGATACCATGTCAGTGGATTTAGACAAGTCATTATCGGGTTAGTTAGTCGAAAAATGTAAAGTTTAATAATAAATGAATTTGCTTGATAAAAACTCCCGTCAAACAGGAAGAATTGCTTGTAAAGGTTTTTGGTGTATTGTATCAACAATTTCCATACGCCTTAAAGAATATAGATTCATTAGAAATGTCATTGCAAGAACATGAGACAAGAGATTGAATGATGATATCGTATATGCTGTTTCAGTACCATCTATAACGTATTTAATAGCTAATTCTTTTTTGAAAATTACAACAGATGTCATAAATAATGCATTTTTTTTAAGCAACTACTGCCACTTAACTTTAGAAATTATAATAACTTTAATCAAAAACACGTGAAGCTCAAGTAAGACTTGAAATATGTATACAATCAATGAGATTAAGGAAAGAAGTACTTATGCACCTACATTCCTATGTACAAAAATAAGCTACATATCGTCATCTAAAAGACCTAATAACCTACCTGCAAAAATTTCAAAATTGATTTTTTTTATGGATTTTTATTACTTATATCATAACGCATATGTGTGCAAAATTTTGAACATATAATATTACAAATGACAAAGTTGTTCTACCTAGAGGACCGTTACGCACAAAAAAATATCGTTAATAGTTCCAATTTTATAACGTTTTTCCCTCTCCTGAAAACTTTTAAAACTGCAGATTGGTTATTTCGTCTTTTAGGTGACGATATGTAGAATGTATGTATGTATGTACAGTAGAATCGCGAAAAAGTTAATATCGCGGTTAAGTTAACCGAATTTTAGCGTCCCTGCGTTGTTCTAAAAAGTTAACTTTAAGCTTACTTTTCTGAATGTTTAAAAAAAAAAGATTGTAAATGATAAGAAAGTAGAGCTTTTAAACAAAATTAATTATGATATTCAAGGAAATCTATTAGCGTTGGATTATGGATCTCAAAAAAAATTTTTTTTTAAATTTTTTAAACTGCATATGAAAAATATAAGTTAAATTTTTGTTATGATGAAAACTTAAGCATTGGAATAAGTTTAGAGCTTTATTTCCGAAAGATCAACGTTTTATATTGTGTATTTTTTAAATTTAAACCCGCTTAGAAAAGTTAATAGTTCGAAAAAGTTAACAACCCTTAGGATATTTTGATTAACTTTTTCGTGATTCTACTGTATATTTAAAATATGTATGAAATATATTGGTGACTTCCCTCCAAGCAATTGGTAGTTTTTTTCAATTGTCTACGAATTTAAACTACTGTGTCATATGTGGTATTTAAACAGTAGATTTTGCGGAATTAAACAACTACAAAATACGTTAGAATCGAATAACGTGTTCTAAAAGTATGCTTTTTCGTCACTTTAAAGGATTGGTCAGACAATTTTAACAGTTATACAATTACAACAATAGCACAAATGAGCATTGCCCATATATTATTGACTTCATCACAACGATTTGCAGTTAAAAAATGATTACCAAGTAAAAAAAAAATTTGCCTAATTTGACAGTAATTAAAATTGCAATGTGATCGGAGGTGCGTGAGTGTAAAATAATAAAATAAATATTTAAAAATAGTTATATTGTACTCAAAGTTAGGACCCCGCTGGAATCAAAAGTTACCAAAAGCTTTTCAGTACACGAAAGTTTTAAAAATGAGTGCGCACAATTATTTCTACTACATTTATTTTTTTAGAGCTAATAAAAATGAACTAAAAAATGTATTTTTAAAGGATTTTAATGATTTTTTGAACTATTTGTTTATTCAATGACTAAAATTTTTTGTTGAAAAATAAGTTTTATAAAGCATTAACAAAATATGCTAGTTATAATATGATGAAATTTTTAAGTTAACGTTTTAACAATTTTGCGACTTTCTGTAAATTATTTAAAAAAAATTTGTCCATATCATAGTATAATAAGTACCAGGTATGTTTATTAGGAGGTACTATGTTCATTAGGGAGAGTTTTCATTATTTACCCTTGTAATGCCAAATTAATTTATTTGATTTTTGACGCTTGTTTTAATTTTTTCCATATTGTCTTTTGTTTGGCGTTATATGGGTTTTGAAATTGAGAACAAAATTTCTAATGACTATACATACATATTAGGTTTTTAACTTTAAAACATTAACAATTATTTTGATTAGATGTACTGTAGATATTTATTTATTTGTAAAACTTTAAGCAGTTATTTTTTATTTTACTCAGACTTGCCTAGCAAAAACAAAGATAAACCGTAAATTAGCCCAGTTTTTATTATAAAGAACAATATGTAACAATAGGTGTGTTCCACAAGATCTCGGGCAAGTTTGGACTAATGAGAGTAAAATGAAAATTACTCTCTAAATTTTCCGAAACTACCCAAAATTGCTGGAACGCAAAAAACCATTTTTAAACATCTTCAAATACTAATGCTGCTTACTTTTCAAATTAAGATCTATTTAAGTGATTTAAGACGCTTAAAAGTCATAACATTATAAAACTAAAACATTTGCATAATTGTAATTTTTTATACATATTTTGTTTTTTTTTATATTAAAGATTAAAGGAAATATGTATGCAATAAGGTTTTTTCACAAAAACCTTACATTTTGCTTTTTAATATGTTTTTTAATTAAAACTAAACTTTTCCTTTTGCTTGTAAATTTCCTGAATTATTTATCAGTTTCATATGTAAACAAAAACAGCTGATTGTTTTTTCCTGTCCGAACTTACCCAAAGAAAAAGTTCGTGCATATTTGTACAGGAAATGAAAAAAATTACTCTCTCAATTACTCTCTTCATTGCTTTTGGGTAACTTTGTGCAATTTCGGACTGTTTCGTTATGCATGTGGAACAGAGCTAATGTAACTTCAAGTGTTATTTTTAAAGCTAAAAGCGATACTACATAAAATATAGACGTGGATTATAGTGGGACATTTCTTCAGAACGATGGTACTACATCAATAATAATTAAATAGCAAAAGCGATAGATTTTTGCTAAATGGGGACACTTTATAGATAATTTTTCGATTGAAATTGTTTGCAGGGTTGGATGTACTTCACCCAGGTTTTCTTTAGGGTAGTTATACATATGTATGTGTTGTATGTACATACATATATTTTTTAATTTTATAGTAAATATGATAAAAAAAATTTATAAAAATATTATAACGCAAATGCTCTGTTTGAATAATCTCCGTAAATAATTTCGTATCGATGGTGGATGCATGCCCGAAATACACACATACATACATATGTATATGTATATATTCATACGCTTGATAAATTTTATATTTGCTAAATTAAATTGTATGTACAAAGTGTTTTTTAAGTGAAACAAATATTTATCATATTGCGCACAAATAAAAATAATAAGAAATGTATTCTTCACACACATTAAAACAAACACCTTCAAAGCCAAACAAAAAACAATAATGATAATAGATACACGAGTACTAATGAAGTATACAAATTATTACGTTGTCATTATTTCAAGTTTAGACAGACACACGATGCAAATTGCATATGAAGAAATTAGTGTCCAATGGAGTTTAGATATTCTGTTCGAAGAAATAGTAACTCTTTTTCCAATAAAACTACTACCGCTGCATAATTTTTTTTGTTCTTGTATATTGCTGAAACTTAACTAACCTGATTGTTTGATTCTTCGGTCATTGTATTTTTATGTTTTTTGGATACTCACTGCTGTTGCTGGGTTCCAAACCAAGTTGAAATGGCAACAGCACTTAATATTCTCTGATTTTTGTGTATTTTAACAAATTAATATTAAATATTTATATTAGTTTTGTTAGAAAAATTGTTTTTCTTTAATGATGTAACACGAAAACTTTCGACGAAACCGACTGACATTTCGTTTGACAGTAGAACTGTCAAATTTTTGTGTTGCTGGGTTGTATTTCATTGTACTATTTAGGGGATATGTAAAGGTACTATATCTTCTATTTAGCTTTATGGTACTATATGTTATTCTAAAAAGGATTTAAAATCGTCAAATAACAAACAATTGCACTAACACGGCGTTTACATTTGACTGTAGCAATACATGAACAATTTTGCATATTATACAAGGTGGCCCAAAATTACCGAAGCGGTGTGAATTGCTTATAACTTTTATATTATAATATTTATTTCTTTTCTTTTCAGTATTTTGTAAAGAAGACTTGGGGAATTTAAAATGGAGCAGTACTCAATTGAACAACGTGCCCAAATTGTTGAGCTTTATTTTTCAAAAAGCAGAAGAAAATTATAATTTTATTCATAATTTAATTATGAGCGACGAAGCCCATTTCCAATTAAGTGGGTTCGTTAATAAGCAAAACTGCAGGATATGGGCTACGGAAAATCGGAGAGTAGTTCAACAGCGAGAATTACACCAACCTAAGTTTACGGTCCTTTGGTTCTTGTTTTTTTGAAAATGAACACGTGGTCGCCGTTTCCGTCAATGGTGTCAGATATCGGACAATGTTGGAAAATTTTTAAGGCCATCTGTGGAAACCCATTGGCAGGTATGGTTCCAACAAGATGGAGCATCAGCATACACTGCAAGGGACACAATGGCTCTATTACGGGACATCTTTGGTGATTGAATTACATATTTCACGTACAAGTGATTTTAATTGGCCTCAGTATTCATCGGATTTAACCGCCCAGACTGTTTCCTTTGGGGCTATTTGAAAGGAAAAGTCTACATTATTAAGCCTAGAACCATCCACCAATTAAAAAGCAATATACGCGACGAAATAAACAACACAACACCTGAAGTATTGCGAAAGATTATGGAAAATGTGTTGGAAAGAGAACGAATAAAATGGCCACCACTTGCGAGATATTATTTTTCATAGCTAAACTAAAAATATTACCCATTTATATACGGTATTAAAAGAAAATTAATGATTATTTCTTAAATAAAAAGTTATAACGCATTCAAACTCCTTCGTTAATTTTGGGCCACCCTGTACATGAACACTTTTACAACTGCCTATGCAATTTCTAAATGCCCAACTATAATATGCATAGCCTTGCTTAACCTACTGTCAAAAATTAACAAAAAGTCTCTCAAATGTATTTAAAAGACCTAAAACAAAATCAAAGAATATTTGATTCCGTACTTTTCTATAACATCTATTCTTACTACGGTTTTAGGCGTATTGAAATTATTTTCCAGAGTGAGCGTTAAAGGGGGCATATGGCTTATTTTGGACCGATCTTAAAGAAATTTAACGAGTGCCCCGGTAGGCTAGCTGGTAGTGAGCTGGTCTATCAGTGCCGGGGTTGCGGGTTCGATTCCCGCCAGAGACTCTGACGCAAGCGTAGAGTTTCGCGGGATTAGTTAAGGTAAAAAACAGTGGCGCATATTCATAAATTATCACTACGTGTTAACTATTTTAAGTACCTATTTAAGTTATTCACAGTTGGTTACTTTCAGCAGAAAAAGTTTACACTTAATTATGGGTAGAGCTGTAACTAAATGTTAACTAACCAAATCATACAAAGAACAGCTGATTGATATTATCATATAATTTAATTGGATAGCAAAACAATTTTGGCGGCCAATTTTTGTCACTCTAAAATACAGAAAACTCTAAATACTCTTACAATTTTGTAAATAATAAACTTTCTTTATTACATTTGCCACTTGCATCCATTTATACTGCGTCCAAAAACATCCATAAAAAAATAAACTAAACTAGAGATGTGTTTTTAGTCACCAAATTTTATTGAAAAATTATATTTTTACAGGCACCCATTTTAATTAATTTATATCAAAACTATAACCAAAAAATTACTTTTTTAGAATTTGTATGCATTTTTTAAGAACAATAATTGTTTTTTTATAAGCTTAATAAGCTTTTAAATTAACTACAGTATTTATCGTTCAAAATATTATCGACATTTTGTTTTCACTACCTGCCAATATGCATGGTTGCATGTCTTCAATCAGCTGAAAGCTGTTGCCAAGCTAGTTATGAATTATGAATAAGATCTATAACTATCTATGAACTATTTTTTAGTTTCTGTTATATTAGTTGCGACTTTAGTTATGATTTCTGAATACGCGCCAGTGTTATTTCTAGTTTTTTTTTAAATTATGAGAGATTATTATTACAATGAAATTATTCGTTACGGGTTTAGGCATACTAAATTGTTTTTCGAGAGAAGGCTTTACATGGGGTCTATGGTCAGGGTTAGGAAAAATACATTCAATGATGTATTTGAAATGTAAGAAAATATAAACTCACTGTTTATTGTTGTTGTTTTTGTTTAAGATTTGATATTGTTACAAGTAAAACTGAGGTTTATAATTCTTATTCGCTTAAGAGTTTTATTTGTGTAATATCTTTAGCTTTTTTAAAATCTTTGGATGAATTTTCTTGACGATCTGGCCTAAAGCGGCAATATTATTTTATATGATATTCGCCCTATTATTTCCATTTAATCCTATATTATGCAATAAGTCGCACTAAGTTTCCATTCATTCAATAAAAATGTGAATGACCGTAATGAAGTTTACGATCACATTCGGTCATTTCTTTTTATCATTTTCTTAACACCAAAATGAAAAATGTGACTACTCGCTCATTCATTTCTTGTAGGGTATTTTTTCCTTATATGTAGCCATTTTTGGTCACCAAGTTTGGCAACACTGTTAATAACGTAATACAAAATACAAGTTTTGCAGTAGTCACATTTTTTATTTTGGTGTTAAGAAAATTATAGAAAAAATGACCAAATGTGACTGAAAACTTGATTTCGGTAATTTCTTTCTATCATTTTCTTAACACCAAAATGTGTCTACTCGCTAAATCATTTCTTGTAGGGTACATACCTAAAAACTTAAGACTTGAGGAGTCAAACTTGACGTGTGTGAACCAGCACTAACTTATAAATCTCATTTCTCAGCCAGTGATGCCAGAAGTGCAGATTTATCTGCATTTTTGTCAAATTTCAGATTTAAAGATTTTTGGCATTAAATTGCAGATATTTTTTAGCTCGGTGGAAACTTCTTTACAATTTCGATTATGTTAGAACTATTTTTGCATCTTGCATTAATAAACGAAATATTTCAACCATTCATGGCAGAACCGTATGAAAATACATAGATTCATAAGTAGGAATTTTATACACAAAAGATAACTTAACAATTTAAATTGTCTTGTATATACCAAAATATTCATGTGTGCTTATGTATAAATATCTTTAATACTTATTTTCAATATTTAATCTCTTGTAAATGTGCAATAAGACCCTTAATAGATTAAATAACATGTCAAGCAATTAGCTTTTAATTTGTTGTTTAAAATAACAAATATGTGATTAATCCTAAAGCGGCCCATACACTAGCAAAATTATTATATATGATATTCGCCCTATTATTTCCATCTTGTCCTATATTATGCTATAAGTCGCACAATGGTTTCATTCATTCAATAAAAAGGTGAACATAACCTATAGGAATAACATAAATATTAGTTAGCATTGTACAATGTTGCCAGCAAACTTCACTTTCTTTTCGTTGTTCAATAAAAATCAAAAGTCTTTTGATTGTTTCCAATATATTACACCACCTTCGAATATCACATAAACATTGGCGATATAATTGTATAGCACGCAAAATTGTACAATTTTATTGCAAGTGTATGAGCCGCTTTACTTAGCCTGAGTAATTAAATTTTGATAATAGTTGTAATGTAAAAATATAAGAAAATTATCATCCATTTTCTGAAAATCGCATTCGAGTGAAATTAAAATCGAACAGATTTTTAAAATTTTTTTGTTTTTTACCTCTCCCTTCGAGGACCACTTACAGATATTAGCCAGAAATATTTTTAAAATTTCAAATTCCAAACATTGCCTTATATTTTGAAATGAATTGTTATATATTTTTCTAAATAAACTACATACAAATGTAAAAAATATGTTTGAAGATTTTTAAAATCTTGATGCAGATTTTGCAGATTTTTTGATGAAAAAATTTGTTTTTTTTGCTGATTTTAGTTCTAAAAGTTCTTGCAACGCTGGAGCATACGCCTGTTTTTTAAATTTCCTATCGGAAGTTATTTAATCTCTATGCCAGATGGATTACTTGCCTCCGCAAGTAATCCATTTTTTCATAACTTTGTTTTTTTGGATTTCACTGTAGCTCGTTGTTGCCTTACTATAAGCTACACTCTTATTTTTATTACAAATTTTGAAAAAAAAACTTGAAAAATATGCAAATACATAGATACTTTAAAATCAAACATTTATAATTTAACGGATGTCTAATAGCATTGTTAGTTAGTTGGCAACGCTAAAATTATAATAAATGTCATGCGCACAAAATTGATTTAATGAGAGAGAGAGAGAGCAGGATATTAATACCAGAATCCACACTTCCTTTGCTTAAATTCTAGTGGTAGGAAATCAATTGAAATTGTTGAATAGATAAATACGGTAATTAAGAAATTTTCTTTCGTAAAGAAACAATTAAACAATATTTAAAACTATAATAAATAAATCAAGTTAATTAAAAATCAACAAATACATTTAGCCAAAATATGTAAAAATTGTTTAAAAACAACAACAATTAAACCATACATTTAAAAAGAGTGCAATAAAAAACGAATCTTTTTCGCAAGTGAAAAGTATACAAGAAAATTATGTCGGCAAAGGTGAGAAGTCACTAATAAATGTTCAAAGAAAATGTTAATATTGCTGACCAGAAAAAGAAAGGAATTATTAAAATTTAAATTAAACTGTTAAATAATAAAAAATAATATGTAATTGTATTTCTATCAACATACTACATACAAATGTTTAAATTTTGTGTAAATGTTAAAATAAATGGTTTAAATAAGAAAACATTCATACGTCAGAGTATGTATTTGTCTTCAAGCAAGATGTGTGTCTATATGCGTTTGAGTGTATTTGCAAATTCATTCTAAATTGAAGGAAGAGATTAACGGCAAATTTGTCTTGTTCTTCTATATATTTTCTTTTTCATTTTGTGCTGTTACTGTATTATTGTTCCGCTTCTTTTTGGAAATTGTCCCACATTTATTTGAGTATAATTTGCTCATTTGAATAAGAATAATGTACACAATATTGAGAAGAAAATACTTATCGTTCAATAACAACACAATACCCTAAGAGTACAACATTATTTGTGTTGCCAGCTAGAGATACAAAATAGTTTTAACTTAAAAACTATTAATTTAATTGGAAATTTTTTTAATTTAGTTATTCTTCACATGTGCTACGACACCTGTTGCGAGCTAATCACGGCCCGCCAAAATTTTTTCTATAGAAAAACTTAATGTTTTAATTTACATGACAATAAAGTTCTAATAAACACATACATATGTTTGTAGGTACCAGTTTTAAGAATGAAATGTAGATAACCCTAAAGGCCCAGCCATAATGTGCATAACTTTTTTTCGGTACATTTGTGGTACAACCACAAGTTATTTGATACAACGTAAAAGCCCAAGTGTACCACTTTATCGCCGATGAAAAAAATTACCTATGTATAAAAAACCCCTTGGGTGGTACATTATTTAGCGTTCGGTTTACACACCCAACAACGATATTTATTTTTTAAGTGATTGTATAGAATAACACAACCAACCCTTAATACCGTTTGTAACTATTTTCATGAAAGAGTCGAACATTAAATAATGTTCTGTTCTTTGTTAAAAAACAGAACAATTGTAGTGATACTGTAGACAAACATTATATTTAAATAATTTTAAATGTTGATCGACCTTTTTTTAATTACTCTAAATAGTTTATATAGATTTCTATATGCAGGCTTTCAAGGTCATTAATTTAATGTAAATAAAAGATTATTTACTTCATTCTCAATAAAATCCGACGTTTCGTTAGTATTCTTTGCAACTTCTTCAGGGATTTAGTTTTTTATTAAAATAATAATCTTTTTCGTCAATTTACATCATCTATAAATTATATCACAGTATTTTGTATAGGTGGACAAAACAACACAAAACTTAAAATATTAAAATAAATGTACATATGGAGGGCTCAGAGCTGAACCGAACCAAGTCATAAATTACATCACGTATATGTATTGGGAATCTGGTGCGAAAATCTCCGCAAAATTTAACTCAATCCAGTTCTGTAATGGGATAAATCAGTTTCGTTCCTAAGGTAACGGTAATAAGCCCAAGTCAGTGGCTCTAGTAATTAATGGCAATTTATTTACTCAAACTCAATATATTTTCGAATTTTCTTTTTTGACTTGGTTCGCTTTAGCTCTGAGCCCTCCATATGTGAATTTAAAAATTATCACAAAGAATTTGTCCCTTTTTTGATCACAGTTGTTATAATTACTAGACAATCTGTTGTTGCCTGTCCATGAAATTATTTTTAAGCCATAGTAGTTCTCGTCCTAAAATTCCATAAAATTTTAACATTTACATCATTATTACATGATCAGTTAGATCAAAGTCCTTTGAAAAATCAAAAAGTCATGCATCTGAAAAACCCGTAATCTTAACCTTTAAAAAATACTTACAACATCTTTTGTAAGTTGTTGTTTTTATTTTGTTTTTCTTAACCTACTTACAACTACAATTAATGTTGAGAGAATTTCAACTAATTGTAGTGGGGAATGTAAGATGAGATGAAGCCACTGTTTATTGTTGATGTTGTTTTGTTTAAGCTTTGATATTATTACAAGTAGAACTGTTGCTATAATTCTTATACGTTTAACAGTTTTATTTGGTTTAATATCTTTAGTTTTTCTAAAATCTTTATGGATGAAGTTTCCTGATGATCTGGCCTAAGCAACCAGTGAAATGCGCATAGGAATAGCTTATCCCATCAACAATAAATTTCAAGTGTTTTTATCAATAATAAAAACTGGGAATTAAGCACGAATAACAAAATCTTTTGAAATTTAAATTTTGTATTCCCAAAAATTGAAATTACTTGATAATACACAGTAAAAAAATTTATTTTAATTCTATAGTTACTTAAATCAAGTTTTTGTTGCTTATGGCCAATTTTACCAATCCTATTTAAATATCAATTCATATTTAAATATGGGTTTTCATATAATTTTATTTTTAATTGACATGAAAAACTAATTGATATTTATTAAAACGTGTATCATTAGTTCGTTTAAGAAAACTTAATATAAAAATAAGAAACTTTATATTGATTTGATAAAAATTTCGATTCAAATCAAAATTAGTTGAATCAAACCAAGTTTTCTTGAGCATATTCCGTAAAATTTAAAGAAATCCCTAGCATTTAAAAATCAAGAAGCCCCGACTAATAATAAACAAATGCAGCTTAAACTCAGAAATATCTTCGTTCGAAATTTTGTTAAGATACATGTTTTAAACCAAAACTGTGATTTTTGTCGCATTTTTATATTTTATGAATTTTTAAAGAACATAAAATTTGCTTGTTTTTAAATTTTCCTTTTTTTTCCCAAAATTTAACAATATCTCTGAAACTATGGGGCACATTTAAAAACAATGTAAAGATTGCTGAGCTACGGATTTTTTGTTAACTGAATACTGTCAACCGTTTTCAAGTTATTCCAATATATGTAGTGAAAGTGCCTTAATTTTGGATATATGTATGTAGTGGTATATCTCGAAAAGAAGAGCTGATAGAGAAAATGGAGATCAGATTTGAAATCAGCGACCTCAAATTAGTAAAAATTTGAAATCAAATTCCAGACCGCCCAAAAAATTTGTTTTCTTGTGGTATTAATTATTACGGGCTTAGGCGTATTAAAGAGTTTTTAAATAGCGAGCTTTATATTGGACCTACGGTTAATTAGGAAATTAATGCAATTTAAAATCTTTTAATACTAAATTGCACTAAACTTGACTACAACATGATAATTTGTTAGGATTTAAGGCGTATACAATTTCTGTTAACAAATTTAATTATCTAAGCCCTCTTTCTTGTGTGAATGTGTAATAGGAATAAAAACTTTGCTAAAATATATAAATATTGGAAAAGTTTTATATTGCTATGTTTGGAACTCAAAACAAAAGCCTTATTTATATGAATAAAATAATCCCAATTTAATTCTTACCAAGTTATATAAAAAAATTAACATAAAGAATATGAACTTTTAAAGTATTTTTATGAGCCGTCTCAATTATAGCGCAAGTAGCTGTATACAGTTCTGAAAAGTAAAATTGTTTAAAAAAAGAACGGTAATATTTATCCCCCTTATAGGAAAGGTTGGTCACAACGTTACTACAGTGTAAACATAATAAATTTTTTTTGTATGCTTATAAATAAGTGGGTGGGTGGTTTGTTTACATGGGGGTCGAAATATTTCTTTTATTTTTTGCTTAATTTCTTTTGTTTTACTTTTGTTGTTGCTATTTTAGCATTTCGGGTCTGCGAATAAAATGTATCTTAGATCTAGATCTGGCGCTGTTATTGTTTTGCATTCCATTGTATTTGTTCTAAAGTATTGTTGTGTGAGAATGTAGATACACTCAAAAAAAATACATTCCTAATTTGTACGAAAACTTTCGCACATACAATGCATGAAAGTACGAAATGTTTTAGTAAAATACAAAATTCCTTTTTTAACTAACGACATAATTTTTTGTCTATTTTACAAAATATTTTTGTAAATAGCATCAAAGTTTTTGTATTTTCGTAAATTTAGTTAAATTTTTTATTTAATAATCTTAGAAAATTATTTTGATTATTCTGGGAAAAATTCTTTGACGTTAGGCAGAAAGCTATTAAGTCCAAAAACTGCATTATGACTTTTTGATTGGGTTTAAATAAATTTAATTCTCTTTCTTTTGGTAACACAAACATACAAAATTTTGTTATATTTGCAAAAAATAGGTCTTCCAAGGAGTTCGTTACCTTCCTAAAATTAAATATGCAAGAGTAAACTTTTTTTCGTGTAATATAAGAAACTTTTGTAAACAGTACAAAAAAGTAGTAGTATAATGTATAATGTATTTTTCCAGTGTATGTATATTATTTTAAGCAATTTTTTGCATAACATCCGTTTTATTTTTCAGTGTTTCTCTGGCCTTTGAACGTTGAAAGTGTGATTGTGTTTTTGATACAATTTGTTTTTATTTATTGTTAAACAAAACGATTAGTACGACAATAGTGTACGAGAAAGTTCATCGTGTGTCATTTACATAGTTACATGATATACTTTGAATGCTATAATTTTGCATGTTCTGTTCATATTACAAAACTAAACTACCAATTTTCATATATATTTTTTAAATTTATTTGCATTGTGTTAACCATACTGTCAGTCAGTCAGTCTTCTACCTTGTCATAAGTGTGTTTTAAATTTTTCACAATTTGTTTATAACTGAATTAAGACGACATGTTTGTTTACAAATTCTTTCAACGTCAAAATAGTGTATGTTTTAAAAATATTAATAATTTAAATTAAAAATTGAAAAAGAAAATGTTTAATTAAAAATACAGTCGAACTTCCCTATAATGAATCTCCACGGGGACAGACAATTATTTCACTATATAGAAACTTCATTATAAAGAAATTTTTTTGTGTGTTTTTTATTTATTCAAAATAATCAGGTATTTTTGTTTGAAATGTTTGATAAAGTACTGGGAAGAATTCCAAACTCTTTAGCTATATCTTTTTTTTTAAATGTCTCTTCTTCAAATTTATTAAATAATAATAACTTTTTCAAGAGAAATGCTACTCCGGTGCGTCATTTTCGTTCACTGAACTCGGGCAACTGGCGTTAAAAGTCAAATCATTAACTTTTTTGTTTTCATTTACGGTACATTTCTTATTTTCTTAATAAATAGTGTTGCTTACAATTGTAAAATAAAGCTGCAAAAAATAGTTCACTATATGGAGACAAAAACACACGTAAAATTTATTTTTGTTTTCAAAATTTTGTTCATTGTAAAGAAAAATTCACTGTTTGGAAATTCATTATACGGAGATCAAAATACATTGAAAGTGGAACGAAAAAGTAGTGTTCTTGATTTAAGTTCATAATAAGGAGAACTTCATTGTATAGAAGTTCACTATAAGGAAGTTCGACTGTACTACGTAATGTCTACAATTAGAGAGTTCGTATCGAGACATTTAACAAATTATGCATTAAATAGTGTTTTGAACTTTGGTGTTGCAAGTTGCATTAGTTGTGGTTTAAAGTAAAGAAATTATTCGTAAAATATTAAAATAATCTTTAAAATTACATACATATTTACAAAAATTAAGATCTGATGGCCAGTGTTGCTAGTGCTCTTTAATTTTACTTAATCTTGGCATTAACTTTTTGTGGATCGACTTACGCGGTCTGTTGGGACCGAACAAAGCACGTGTAAATCAAATCGAGTAAAACAAGGTTCAGGACTGGTACAAATTCCGTTTATGGGACCAAAAATTTAACATATCGCGTAAATCAAAACATGAGATTCATACAAAATTTAATTTGAAGTACCGTGTAAATCAAGGGATACCTGTATTTACAAAAATTAAGAAAATTGTACTTCTATACTAATATTATAAAGCTGAAAAGATGTATGTTTGTTTCTCTGTTTTTAAGGACGAATTCTATGTAAATGTTAAGAATCGGTCTATAATTTCACATATACCCCATAAAAACTTATTTCCAAATTAGACTCTTTGTGTCTGTAAATCATCTTATTATGTTGTTATTTAGATAAAATTCGCCCCAAAAATATTTTGTTGTAAATTAAATTCTTTTCGAATCGGTTCACTCTTGGCCAAAATTCCCAACCACTTCCTTTTAAACTCTGGTTTCCTGCAGACAAGCGCACAGCTTCGCGGAATTAAAAAAAGTTAAAAAAAAACAAAAAAAATTTAGCATTAATAAACAATTTAGCTACCGTCCATATAATCCCGTTAAGACAAGATATCTCATATGGATGTTAATATCTAGATAATATTCGGAACAAATAAATCTTATATTCATTTTAACCTCTTAACATAAAGCTACGGTCACACTTATTAAATATTTGACCAAATAAGCGTAACCCCTACTTTTGTTAGTGGTTATTAAAATTTAACAAGGTCTTAATATCACAAAATAAACTAATTATACTAATTGGCATATCAAAAAAGTAGTTTTTTGTAAGATGTGGTGTTATAATCTAAATAAATATTAAAACTGAAGGAAATTATTATTTAGTTTACTTGTTGGTCCCGTTTTTTCGTCAAATATTTGACAAGTGTGACCGTAGCTTAACTTTATTTTTTTTTTGAGCCCATGAAAAGTTGCCAAATAGGGTAAAACCTCGAAAATTCGTTTGTAAATATCGTGATATTTAATTTTGTTTTTATTGATGGTAGATAGCGTCGGAGTCAAGTTATTAACAAAATTCTCCAGTATGTATTTAATTTTTATTTAGAACATCCCGAGGATGTTTGAATATTTTAGGGCATATTTTAAAAAATTTTCAGGGCATATTTTCAAGTTTTTACAGCATATGGGCATTTCCAGCGAAAAGTCTACTTTTTGTAGCGTAACGCCAGAAATATTTTAAATTGTTTCTCAAAAAATTTTATATGTACAGTTTACTTTTTTATATTTTGGTGTAAAGCGCAACGAGCTCTACATTTAGTTACAAAAGGGATAACGATTGAACAACATGGTCCGAAAATAAAACCTTATTTGTAATCTGGCGTTACATTAAAAAAAGTAGACTTTTCGCTGAAAATGCCCATATTTGCCTTAAAACGAGCAAAGATTTATAAATTTTATAGCTTGAATATGCAAAAAATCTTGCTTAATTCGCAGTCTTATTCAGTTTGTTATGCAAGTCAACATCCACTTCCGTTTTTTTAACGTCACGCCAGCGAATATTTTTGCTTATATCTGCAAATCCTTAGCTTCGATTACTGTGATTTTTTTCTGAATATAGTGCTACTTCATTACTTTGTATATATAAAAACCCTTTTTACAAATATGGCTTCTTCATTTAATTTTTTTACATTTTGTGGTACAAATATCACGACATGTCAAAATGGAAATGCCCATATTTTATGAGCATAAAACGCGTTTTTAGAGCACATTTCTGTTATATACCTGGTCATTACTCAAAATTGGTTTTTTGAGTTTAGAAAAATAAAAGCTGGCTTGGAATAGAAATACAATTTTGAACATCACAATGATTGATGGTATTCAAGTTTTTTTTTTAAATTTTTAAAGAGCGGTATGTCAACGCAGTTATTAAAACCAATTCATATACAAGATGACTGCATCCAAAAAAATTCCTTTCTAGTTCTTGCTCCCAAAGTTTCTCCTGATTTCCAAACCTATTCACAACTGGAAGTCGTTCTTCTTAAACACTTTGGGCATTAAATGCAGGCAATAACTTTCCATCCAAATAAACAGAGACTATTTCAGGAATATTATTTGTAAAATATGCTTTTATATTTTCGTTTTCGTTTACATTATTCCCAAGCGCTTTTAGAGCAGCTTCTGAAATATACAAGGAGTCGCACATACTTAATTGACATTTACGAGCGTATCTTCAAGTTTTAGTGAAAGGAGTTCCTTTTTGCCCGTTGTTTGGAGAGGTAACACATTAAAAAAAAACTATGGGATTTGAACTTGATGATTTTAAACGGAAATCAATTATGTGTACGAATAAATTTGTCTTACCTTTTAGCTCTGAGAGGTCTTCTTTGAATTTCTTTTGCAAATTCGGGCAAACTCCGTTTAATTTCACTAATTTTTCTACACTATTTCTAAATATTTTTGCGGGTATTCAGGGTTTTAACTAAAACTCATGCTCTCTCTTAAGTTATTACCAAAAAAGTAAAACAAAAATGATCAAGTCTAAAAACAGTACGATCATAAAAAAACCACATATTCCAAACTTTAAGACCCTGTCGTTTAGGGAAGGCGCGACCCTCGGACCGTAAAGTAACATATATGTTTATAAGTTTATAATTATGCTTAATAGAAATAAGGGAGTCAACATTTCAAATATTCTAAAAATAAGAGATACTCTAACGTACATGTTACATTAAACCAAATCGAACCCAATACAAAAAAAAAATGCACCAGTCACGCCCTCGAATGTAAGGTATTTGAATGAAGTTTCTAGAACTGTATTTTTTTTTTACCACGACCCGCAATACAGCCTTTTTGGTTTTTTATTTTCCACCGCTTTCAGCATATGGAGTTATTTCACAATAATTGAAATTAGTAGAAAAACGCAGTAAATCTGCAAGATTTTTTTTTAATATATATATAAAATGAAATTTTATATTGGAAGAACAATCAATTAAATTAGCTTGATTTCACCCTAAAAGCTTTGTAACGCATTGCACATAACGAAAATGCTCCGCAAATGGAGCACTTAATAAAAATATTTCCAAAACATTTATCAAAATAAAAAATGTTTGATTCCATTATAATATTTTTTTTTTAGAAGCCTTAATATAAAACACTAGCACTCGAAATTTCTATAAATAATTGGCTTAGACCTCTCAGTGCCAAAAGTAGGAAAAAATCCCTACATGTAGGGTTTTTTGATACTAAAATAGGAGAATAGGGAAAATCGGACTGATTTTTTTTATTCGCCAAAAAGTATGTATTTTGTCTCACATTGCATTATTTACGAAATAAATGCTAAAAATTTAGTTTTAATAATGATTTTAAACATAAAGAAAGGATCTCATGTATGAGGTAGAACAATCGCATACAATTAATGTTTCTGAAAAATGAAAAACTACAATGACAAGGTTGCATTTCCAAACTTATCGAAACTGATATGGATTTTGCTTACTATACACCATGCAAGAGCCGATGCAGAAAGACAACCAAAATGCGAAACAAATTGAGTCACAAAACTTAAAGTTTAATTTGTATTATAAGATAATTTCATTTAAACCATGGAAGAGGCTGCGTTACTTTCGATTGCACTAATAGTCGCTTTAGAAAATTCGGTTCAAAAGAAATACATTTGTAAAATGTACCTGAAATTAAAATTATCATTTAATTATTATTAAGAATAAAATTAGCCTTTTATAACTATTGGTTTTTCTTAGATTTTAATGACTTAAACGCGTAGGGATTTTTGTAGGGGACATTGTTTCAACGTGTTAAAATTAAAGGTTAAATCGGTTTTTTTTAGTATGCGTAGGTGATTGTCAAAAAATCTTCTGGCAACACTGCCGCTCACTGCCACTTAAGTAGTTTTTGAATAAATCATCACTTTTAGCCAATTTCAAGCCTCTGTGAGACATAATTAAATCCAAAATTATTCTGAATCCATCAGCATACAATAACGAAAGTCTAAAAATGTTTTTTCGGTCATTACCAACAACGAAACAAGATAACTAATAATATGTAAATAATCATAATGATTATGTTAATGCAAAATTGTTGTTATCTAAATACTGTTCTAGTTATCTCTTTTTTTTTTTTATCTATTAGTGATTTTCTTGATAACAATTTTTAAAAATTTACATACATTACTGGGTAATGTCGATGAGTGTATTAAACAAAAGTAATGATCCATGCCGTTTTGTATAACGTTTAAAGGCTCAGTTAGCCGGGATTAACAGTATCGTTGCAATTCAGCTGATTCATTTTGTTGTATGTAAAGCAATTAGAACGATTATAGTTAGCAGTAGGTAGGTAGGTAGGCAGAAAGGCTGGTGTGAAGTCTCCTTCACACCTTCACCCAGAGACCAATATGGTCCCTTGGGACGCCTTAATTAGAGATAGCTATATATAGAAAGTAGGTGAAATAAACAGCGAAAGCACAAGTCAATAATAAAAGATAGATAGAAAAGAAGGTTTCGGACCAGCCCCGAAAGAAATCCTAACCAACCAAGTTCGCCCTACGTGCGGCCAGCACCCAGTCTCTCGCGCAGCCAGGCCATCAACATTACGAATCCTTTTAGATTCTCGAGTCAGAAACCCAAGACCCTAATTCGCCCAGGAATCTACTGCCCAGCCACATCAGCCAGCTGCCCTGCAACCTGGGACAGTGGCACAAAAAGTGCTCAACTGTCTCCAACTCCTCAGGGTCCTCACACAACCTGCGCATATCCGATTTGGATAGTTAGCAGTAAAATGTTACGTTTCAATCTGTAAGAAACAGATTGGTCTTACTTTTTTACGGTAATAGCCTTTTTACACTGATCAACATCTAACATCTACCATCAAGGATGTAGAAAATGTGAAACACTCGTTTACATTGGTCACATCTAACATCACCATTTTTTAATAAAAATGTTTTTAAAATAAAAAAAAGGGTTTTTTCTACAAAAGTGCCAAAATTTAATAAGAAAACACAAAAATGTGTTTTAAGTTCAGTTTGTATAAAAATATAAAAAATACCTAACAAAAAAACATTGCAATAAAAGAGAAAACTTGACAAATGGCAACGCTGCTTTCAAAACCAATTTTTTCTTGTCAGTGATGCCACAATAATTATAGAACTTAATTAACTTAATTACGTTCTTAAAAACCCAAGTGTAAACCCAGCATGAACTAGCGTTTGCATTATTTGTCGACATACTTTAACTTTGAGATTTTGGTTGAATTCCAAAACGTCAGTTGCATTAACCATTGAAACATTGTCAATGTTATATAACGGTTATTTTATCTTCCTTACAGGACTATAAATGAATGGTTAATAAATAAGTCGATTATTTGGAAGAGTCAGTACTTCGTTAAAATCACCTAGCCTTGCAAGAACGTATAAAAAGGCGACTGATAAGGAGTTACTGCAGTTCCGATTCAACAAATGTCCTGCGTGGTTCTCACGAAAAATACCTTCTCTGTTACTTAAATTTTTTGTAGTATATTTTTCTACCCTCCACTGCTAATAGTGAATGAGGTTATACTACTTTTATCATTCTGTGTGAAACTTCCATCGAAGACCCCATAAAGTACATATCGCACTTGATCATAAAAAGAGCATTAAATTTTCATTAGAAGCAAATACATATACCCTCTTTATGATCAAGTATGATATCTAAGAGCCAGTTTACATGGAGGGTCATGTCGCTGCGACACTGCCTGCGTTCTCTTTTGGTGTCCCTTCTTAAATCTGCTTGCGTTTACATGAAGGGATTTTGTTGCAGCAACAAAGCGACTTTTTGACGTTCAATTGACTAATTCTTCATACATAACATGACAAGAATACAAGAGAACGTAAGATGTAAAAAAGAAATGTCAAAATTGTCGCATCAATTCGCATTACGTGCGACACTTATTACCCCGTACTCTCCACCACAGCCCTCACCATAAAACTCGTGTCGCATGGGGCATGTCGCAGGGGCATGTCCCTTCATGTAAACAGGCTCTAACTATATTTTCTGCGTCCTTGATTTATTGACTTAGCCATGGCCTAATGGCTGTCTATCCGTCTGTTGAAACACACTCGCTTCCGAACGACTCAACGGAAAATTTGGTTTTAAATTGTTTCTAGTTCTAGGTAGAGAATTATAAGCTCAAATGTAGAACAACCATCTAACTAATATTTGTTACAAAAACTTACTTAAATTGTTGACGGAATGCAACGGCTCTCGTTAAACTTAGCACAAGTTCATTTTATATGACTAAATATCATACTTCTAAGTTTTGTGAAGATTGTTCCATAATTTACCATAGGAGCCATATAAAGACCACTCTTGTACGCCTAAAAACGTAATGAATATTGCAGTTGTATTAAAAGTTAGCCTGTCATAATTACTACTAAAGGGTGTTATTTCTTAGAGTGTCACAACTTTGAGTTGGCATCACTGCTTTATTTGAGCACCTATTAAACAGCTGACAGTTTCTTTTTGTTAAGTCTGCTTTGAAAATTTCGTTATGAATCGACTTACACCAGAGCAATACGTATAATCAAAATAATTCGGCGAATGGATATTGATTTTGAAATTCCATTCAAAATTTTATTTACCGATGAAGCCCATTTCTGGTTGAATGGATAAAAAGAATTGTCGCATTTGGAGTGAGGAGAATCCACAAGCTTTTGTCGAAACACCATTACATCCACTGTTTGGTGCTCTTAATGGGCTGGAGGATTCATTGGCCCATATGTCTTCAAAAACGATGATGGTCTGAATGCGAAAAGTTGTAAAAAATTCAGATTGCACCTTCTACGCGCCAGCCGTGGCGGCCATATGGCAGAAATCATATTAAAACATTAATTTCATAACATTTTCTTTCCAATAAAGCCTGTTTAATTGATAGTTAAAATATATTTCATTGTTTTATTATGATTCAAACTTGTGTCACTCTATAAAAAACACCCTTAGTCTGCTTTCACACGTTTCATCTTTTGATGCTCAACTCTTATGTTTTTAGGTGAGAGAAGAAAGATGAAAGAGGGTTAGTACGGAGGTGCCTGTACTCGGTCAGTACGCTTTATGTTTTTATTCGTTGGCTTATGCACAACGATGGCTGCATGTAATTTTTTTTCTTTTCTTCGCTGTTAATAAAATTGTTGTTGTTTTGAACCGAAAAAAGTTGAAACCGATTGCTGCGTGTTATTATATTGGCATATTTAAAAGGGAATTGAAAAGAAGTTGATCATCAAAAGATGAAACGTGTAAATTTAGACCTACTAACGTACTTCAAAAAATCACGCTGCCAAATTTCGAAAAGATTGGTCCATAATTTACTATAGGCCATTCATAAAGCGTGCTTTTGAAATAGACTTTAATACGCATTAAACTTAAACGAATTATAATACTGTGAGTTCAGTTTTTTTAAATATTGGCTTATAATTTTTGGATATAAAGTCAAATCCTTTAAATATTTTTACTCTAGGTAGAAGGTATCATAGAGCCGGCACTGCCGAATATAGTACTGTTTCTTATAATTGAATAAAATGTTTTTCAAAGGAACAGAACTGGGCAAAAAACGCCCAATAATTAAATTTTTTAAGGATTGGTCCATGATTAATGGGAAAAATAGCTTCACATTGAACGTCTGTTATAACGTTTAATGACGAAAATTGTTAGTTATACTTAAAAATACATACATACATACATACATACACATACATGTATACCTACACATATGTATGTAGATATAACTGATTGTAAAAAGAATCGAACTCTTTAATTGTGCTACATTTAAAAACATTTGTGCTTGATTTAATTAACTTGTAACGACATTATTCTGATTTGTATGTGCATATTTATATTTCCTTTTAGATGACCCGTTATAAACAGACAGAGTTCTCGGAAGAAGACAGTAGTTCGATTGGTGGTGTGCAGCTGAATGAGCCCAGCAGTAGCACGGGAATGCAGATACGTTATCATACTGCGAGGGTAAGATACGAACGAATAAAATGATGAATAACGCAATTTAAATGTAAATGTTTTTGTTACTTATTTTGCGTTGCTCATTTTACTACAATAGTGTTTAGGTATTTTAATTTAAGACATAGCAAAGTACAGGGTCGGACAATATTAAAATTGAATAAAATATGAAAGAAAATTTAATTGGAAGGTCCACATAAGCTGTATTTTTATATGTTTGTAGAAAAAAGACCGCTTAAAAATTCTTTATACAGCGGATGCAATCAGCAGAGAAAAATAAACTGAACCTGCTTTACATGAGTTGGAAAATATACTATTGTGGTGTTCCTGCTTATCGAAGAAACTTTTAATAATATGTAGCTCTAGATTTAAAAATATCGTTGTTGTTAAGTCTTAAACTAGAGAAGGGGGAGATGAGCTTACTAGAATTGGTGGTAGATTGGCTGGATTAGAATAGCATTGTGTACCACAACCTGCTCTCTTGCAAACTCAGATGGAGTTCAAATATTGAATATAGAAATACTAGGCAATTGTGGCATCATATAAATGAAAAACGTACATGGTCTTTATTTTTAATGACCGAAATGATGTATATCTCGCTACTTGTACCCTCTACTAGCCAGGCATGCACAGCTTCTAGAGGTCAGATATTACGATTACTCTACTTCTGCGTGAAGAAACAAGAGTAATAATACAACACAAATATTTAAATTTTCAATGTGATTTATTTGAATGGAATAAACGTTTTACGTTTACAAATATGAAGGGATATCAAAGAAGTTTAGTGAAGAGAACAAAGGAAATACACAAAAATAAGGCATTTCAATGAAGCGAAGTCCGACTCCACTAATCAGTTTTTGAACAGTTCAAATAATGAAGACAAGCAAAAGATACTGACGAAGAATGAAGAAACGTATGTAAATAATAAATCGTGTTGTCACTACGGTACGAATAACGTCAGACGTTGCCCTAACAGTCGTATACAAATAACACCAGTAGCAGACTTTATTATTCTAACTAAACCCAAGTTAAAAAAACTTATCTGTTGAATGCAATATAACATTTATATAACGTTTGTTTGCGGTAGAGGTCCACTCATCAAGAGTGAGGCTAAAAGTTAACCCAGTATCTTTAATATTGCTTACCTCCTGAATTGTTTTTTGTTTACATTTTAAGAAGTATTCAAGAAACTTAGCTTTTAAAGTTTCCTTAGATTTTGAAACATCGAATCCTCGAGACGCCATCGATTTGCGAAGTTCTGTAGACGTTATAAAAACTGAAAATGGAAGGCTATCAAGGGCAGTCATTCTGGCAATACATGAACCAATTGAGTCCTCCCATAAAATTGCATAGTTTGTTATTTTGGCAATTTTTGGCATTGGCTCGGCTCGTCAATCGTATTTTTCTCCAATTGTATGTTGTGGACCTGAAACAAAAAGGAAATTTAACATCTTGCCAATTAAATTTTTGGATGACTTACTTTTAGATGACTTATCAAACCTTTAGTTGAACCACCATTAGTTTTTAAAATTTTATTGCAAAGTTTGCATTTTGCATTTGGTGCACCAGTGGAATTAATTAAAAATAAAAACCACACGGAACTTTTACTTTTGCTTTTCATTTAATGCATTTCAAAAGACATTGCTTGTTAAATTTATTTTCTTTTAATTTTGTCGGCACTTTTTACATTTGAATTTTTTATTATTTTTGGACGCGCTAAACAGAATAATAAAATTTGATTTTTGTTCTGTGTTCCCACAGTGAATATATTCTTATTGAGAAAAAGTCATGATGAATTTGTTTATATAAAAAACCGTAAAACAAAAAATTCAGAAAACAATTTCGGAATTGACTGCATCCCGTATTCGATATCGGTATTTCTGGACTGGCATCCCTAGCACCTACAAAATATTTGATTCTATCGTCAAACATTTGTTAGGTCGGAACATACCTTTAATCATATCTACACTGAAAAAAAACACTTCGTACCGGGAACGAAACGATTACGTTGAAATCGTTTCATTAGTTAAATGAAAAGTTTCTTTTATTAAATGAAAAAATTCAAAATAGCGACGAGGGTTACGTTAGGAGAATTAATTTTTTAATAGGCCTATTTTTTTACATTTCTGTGAGTTGTTAATGTTACGAATTTTTATTCATTCAGGCTATGTAAAACTTTAAGTCACGATTAAGGCTTAAAATAAACATGAAATATGTTTGTAATTGTTTACTAATAATATATTAATAACAAATATATTATTTTTATAAATTTTTGTTAATTTCATCAATAACTGTGCAGGTATAAGCACTTCAAAATTTTAACGAAATATTTTCATTGTCGCAAAGAAAAATTACATATTATCAAAATGTTCTTAATTAACAAATAATTTGCACCGAATAATAAATTTAAAGTTCATACATACATAAATATATAAAAACGTGTCTTTAAAAATATTTTTACTATTTTAGACTCATATTGTCTGTCAATAAAACTTTTACTTGAATGTTATGACACTTCGAAAAATATTTGTCATTTTACGTTTAAAATTTTTAAGACAAATTTTTAAATTCCGTTATTAAATTGAAAAAAGAATGACAAATTTTCACAATATTAACGTTATCTTTCATTCCTACAGATCGAATACAACAACAGCCACTCTGAAATTGAGATAAATTTAAAAAATTCAATTATTTAACGTATGGCTACATTCTATTAATGATATATTTCATGAAAAAAACGCAATAAACAAGAAACCCCGAGAGCGTGCAAAATAGAGATGAGCGATCCCGTGATTTTTAAGGAACATCGTGATTAGTGAACGTGATTTTAAAATCACTGTTATT
This sequence comes from Pollenia labialis, assembly GCA_949318255.1. Classification (NCBI taxonomy): domain Eukaryota; kingdom Metazoa; phylum Arthropoda; class Insecta; order Diptera; family Polleniidae; genus Pollenia; species Pollenia labialis. Next base: position 51,357,345 of record OX439142.1, read on the forward strand.
TAAAACTGTGATTGTGATCACAACTTTTATTTTTGTTCTAGGATATTTGAAAATTTTTTGTTATGGAGTTTGACAAAGAAATAAGGCAACAAAAACGATCACCTGTTTAGTTGGACATACTTGAACAAATAAACATTGGCTGTAAAAAAAATTCTAAAAAGGAAGAAGAGAGAACAAAAGAAAAAATAGCAACAATTACATTCATGAGTGCAAAAAACGCTATTACCCACACAAACAGTGAAATATCATAAATTTGAGTATGAAACAAAATAAGAAAATAACAACTTAGCAAGTACCTGTTACTTAACAGATTTGGTCACAACTGTGATTCGTGATTTTTCAGTAACAGTGATTAAATCACAGGTACGGAAATATCGCTCATCTCTAGTGCAAAAAGATCAATTTATTATAACGGGACTTAAACATAAAAAAATGTTTGAATTTTTTTCGTAGTTAAAGCAATGATTTTGTCGTTTATAGTACGTAATAAATCATTCAATCCTTTTTTACCTTCCAAATTTTAGAGAACGAGAGAGAAATTACAAGAGAGTCATTAAAAAAGCGACACACATTGTAAATAACGTAGTAAATGAAATGAATTCATCATTAATACAATGAAATGTGTCATCTAATAAAAGTAATCTTTAAGAATATATAACGGGACATAGTTATGGTGTGCATTTTGATTTTTATAACAACACACTTAGCATCAACTCCTTTTTTACAGTTTGTTTGAAAAAATTTAGTTTATTTGAAGTGTCCGACGTGTAAAGACGAAAATATTTAGTGGTAACTACAGTGTTATATATGCGTAAAAAGTGTCTTGTAAACTAGTAAATTCCTAATTAATTGTTTTCTTATTTTGGTAAATATAAAACCGATTAAAATGAAGTGCTTCTTATGTGAAATTATGTTTTGTGAAAACGATATCTACTTAAATCATTTAAAAAGTTATAATTTTCTTAAAAGTATTGATGATTTCAGATGCTGTGGCAGTATCTATAAAAATTCTTCATCTTTCAAGAAACATCTTCGTACAAAACATAGCCCTGTAAATCCATACAATACTGAATATTTTGATAATGTGAAAAGTGATGTAAACAATAGTAGTGTACAATCTAAAAATATTTCACAAATTGGCGAAACAGAGAATCGAAAGAAAATAGAGTGTACAAAAAAAAAGAAATTTTTGATGAAAATGCAGATTTGAAAACAATTTTAAAGAACCTTCTTGCATTTCAAACCAGCTTGTATTCAAATTTTAAACTTTAGAGAAAAGATTGGAGAAAATTTGGTTAAATTACTAATTGATCCGTTATTGTCTCTGTTTTGTCAATTTAGGAAGAAAATTAATAGTGATATTTATCTTCAAATTTGTAAATTAACAGGTGAATGCAAGCAAATTTTTAATCGCACAAAATCTACTCAGTTTTTTGGAAGATGACTCCATTGATCTTAAGGGACCAAAAGGATTTCAATTGGTTAGGTTTTTTTAAAAATGACTTTTTAAGTGTGAAATTAAACAATGTTCTTTTACAGATTGATAATGATTTTAGTAAGATTCACGATAGCACGCCTACTATTATGAGTTGGGAAACAAAATTTTTAATATATTTTATTATTTAAAAAATCAAACAAATCAAAAGGATATAAATTTCAAGCATGCTATGGGTACAATCAATCAAAATCAAATGGAAGAAGGTATGTTATTAATGATTGTTATTAAACTTATATAAGTACATATATGACCTGATGCAAAGTATAAAATTGACTTTTTTGGTTTCTTTTCAGATAAGGAGCTCTTTCATCTAAAAATACTTTGGTGCCTGCACTATTTACTATACCCCACCAAAAAGTTTTGAAGAAAGAATGAAAACGGGAAAAGAGAATATGGAAGATTTACCATAAGAGATTCACACTAGTGATTCTTATATATTAATTCAACGATGCAATCTTTAGAGGACCATTAAGACTTTTTAGCACACAAACGTGGTCCATTCAGCCTTTCATTTTAGCTGAAGGTGATATTTAAACTTTTAATAAACCTAATGTTTTGTTTATTTGGATGTTTCCATATATTTAATGTCGAATAACCTTTGGCATATACCCCATTGTGGGGCTTTGTTGAGAAATACTTTTACATTATTTCCAAATCACAAATAAAGAATTCACAAGTTAGTCTTCTTTTAAATGAATTGCTAAATAATGCTTAATTTTAAACATTTATTTACTCAATTTCGGTCATTCTAAGAGAAACAATGAAAAAAATTTTAAAATGTAAAAAATGCCAATGTACTGTTAAGAAGTCTTATTTAAATGATTTAAATAATTTTTAAATTAATTTCATTTTTAATAAAAATAATTTAAATAAATTCTGAAAACTATCTTTTATTTGTTATATGAGAAAAATTAAGTTCTTCATACTTACGATGAAACTTTATCATTATTATAAACAATGATTTCGTTTAATTAATGATTTATAGTAATTATAAAAAGAACTTTGTCGTTATTGTAATGACTAATTGTTATTATAGTGACGAAGTACATCGTTGTTCTAATAAAATAGTATCCTTATATCAATGATTTGTATTGTTGCTACAATGACATTATGTCATTAAATTAATTACGCTTTTCGTTCAAAAAGTTAACACTTACATTGCATTTATGAAAATTGTTCATCTTTTAAATTACAATGCTTCATTCCATCTATGACGATACATCATTGCAATAATGCAAATGTGGCATTACATGAATGAAAACGTTTTATGCTATCAATGAAACAGTTGCATTGTGCAACTGAAACAAAAACGTTGTATAAATGAAATTTTTCATTTATGAAATGTATAACATTAACGAACATATTTCATTGAAGCTATGACAATTTTGACTTGAACGAAACGTTTTTCATAAAATGAATGAAACGCTACGTTGGACCAAAAACAATGACGATTTTCATAGAGTTAACGTTAAATATCAGTGTATTTACGAAGATTTTTCTTTTAGTGTATGCATTTTGTTGGTTCCTTACCATCGTGAATTGTTTTGTTTTTATTCAAATTAACTTTTTATTATAAAAGCGAAATTGATTTTTGTATTTTTATGTTTTCGAATAAAAACCGGTTAAACGGTTATACTTAAATTGCTTCATCGAAATTCAGTTTTTTGAAAATCGCAGCTATTCGGAATATTCGAAAACCGGTTTTTGAAAAATTTTAAACAATCGATCTCCCTATTAGTGATCTGCCAAAGCACGACGAGTATTTTAGCCCATTAAAAAGGTAAATGCCAATAAAAGCCAAAAGCTCTTCTTATGGCATACACATTGCTTTGATAAACAATGTCATCAATGCAATTACTAAAGCAATCCACGACCGAAGAGTTTTCAGAGCAGGGATGATAAATTACATTTTCTAAATTGTGCTTAATTCAGTAAAAAATTGTACATTTACGACTCTAATTGTACTAAAGCCCAAAATTATTTTTTATTAATTAGATTAATAAAAATATGTTAGGGTGTTTTTTAAGCCGCATGAGATCTTACGATATCGATTATTATGCTTTGACAGCTGAGAATGTAAGACTGTGTTTGTTGACATATCTGTTCAGTCAGGTTTGTAAAGTCATCATGAATCGTTTAACGCTAGAAAGCATCTAAATTGTGGAAATTCACTTTGAAAAAAAAATAATAGCCTGTTTCCGATGTGCAAAATGATTCTTTCTTTCGAACAATTACATTTAAAACAAATTCAAAACTTTGTTTTTGTTTTAAATTTAGTTGTACGAAAAAAAGGAAATCTTTCGCACATCGGAAATAGGCAGTAAGTCTGTTAGCGAAGTTCATAGAGCACTTTTATCAAAGAATTGTGTTAACTGATGAAGCTTATTTCTGAGTAAAATGTTACGAATCACTATTGCATCATCGATCCCAATTTCTTTCGAGCTGCCGATACAGCTAAAAGCGAGCGCTATCGCTTAATTAGCTAATCAGCTAAACATTAACGACATATGGTTTCAACAAGCCGGAACAACTTGCCTCACAACGTGCTTAGCAATCGATTTATTGTTAAATCAATTTGGTCACAACTTGATTTACAGAAGTGGTCCTGTTCAATGGCCTACTCGTTCGTGCGATTAAACGCATCTGGATTACTTTTTATGGGACTTAAGTTAAGTAATTTCTGCCGACAAACCAGTTACTCTTGAAGCATTGTATGCCAATATTCAAGCCACCATTGGCGCCATACGGCCAGATTTATTGGAAATAGTACTGTATTTTTCGTTAATAATCACTACCATTTTTAGTCACATAAGCGATAATCGTTTAATGTTTGTTATCAACTCTTCACTCGAAAAAAAATTAATATTGTCTTTGGTATTTTTATTTGGTATCTTATTTTTATTTCAACAATTTTTGTTGCAAACCCATAAGCCTGCAGTCGTTGTAATAAATATCCATTTTTTTTTCCATATTCACATAAATTGATTATATTGAATTCGGTTATATGCCTTATATGTAAATTAGGCTTATAGCCTCATTTGGAATACAGTCGACGATTCGGCTGCAACTAAATGATGTAACTATTAGCGAAAAGTACTATAGGTACAAAGAATGGATAATGTTACTCGTAGCCGCGAGGGCATATGCCTTAAATTATATTTAAAAATAAATTCCATAAAATTATCTACAAGATTACAATAAACAAAACTCAATCCAACAATATTTCTGTCTTGTATTACATTTTAAGTTCTTATGCAGCTAAAAAAACACCCTATACATTAAAAATTCACTTAATAATATATGTATCTTTGGAAATTAACAGAAATAAACATTAAATTAAGACGAAAACTTTTTCATTTGTTTCTTTAGAGTTCATAGTGGAACAGCGTAAACTTGTGTAAATTTGTACGCTTTCTTTTTTGTATTATGGTATGAAAAAATTACTTTTTCAATTATCCAACCCTATGCCACAATTCATAAATTATAAAGCGTTTGATATTTTTAGATTGTACAAAGCATGGCATTGGAGTACTTTAGTACTTTTGTTATGCTAATAGTACTGAAAAAAGTACAATTGTACTAACTTTATCATCCCTGTTTGAGAGTATTCTGGTAAATATGTACATCTCGTTTTTTCATTTTCGAACTGAAACTCTTTTATTCGACTGCGATGACTTATCAGTGGTTGTTTTATATGCTTGCCAGATCCAAAAAATTAAAGATCTTGACATTTTAAGAAAAAAAAAACAATTCCCAAGTTAAGAGCTTTTTTAAAAAATTATGGTGAGATAGTTTCGTGTAAAGAGGATTATTTTGTAAACTAAAACGTTGTTTTAAATAATCAATGGCGACTTCGGAGAAAGATTTTTCCTTATAACTTTTACTTTATTTCCATAATAGTTATCATTTGATATATTTCGAAGTCATGTTAATAGCTTATTTAAAATGTCGTATAGTTCTAATATTCTAAAGCCACAATATAAAGGATAGGGTATAGGGGGAATTTACCATTGCTGACATTTCCAATTTATTTATTTACTTAGATAAATAAGTTGATTATAATGTTACAATAATAATTATTAAAGTGAGCAGAATAATAAAAATAAATCGAAAACATATTTTAATTTATATACATATAGCTTGACGTAAAGCTTTGACAAAGCCAAATCAAGCCCGTCTGGCAAGCAAGAAGAGGTATAAATAATTGCTCCTTCAGAAGGTTCATCGTCTGCTTCATCTTCAGCTTCTAATGTGAAAAGAGATTCTTGTACTGCTTCATCAAGAAGTTCAACAATGCTTATTGGGGGCTGATGGATGACAATTTAATCATCAGATAATTCTACATTTAAGGCAAAATCACATTCAATTGATCTAATAGATCAATATTTTTAAAAACATCCAAAAGCAAACATCGCAAAAATAAACATACATATAAAAACAGAACTCAAAAAATTCTCAAAGTCACTGCCGGTAGAGTTTTCTCATCAAGATGTTTCGTTATTCACTTACAAAAAAAAAAATTACATTTAAATACATACAAAATGTAAATTGATACAATTTAACATATGACCGTCGCGACGTCTGCGATGGAATTTTGTAATGAACAAAAAAAACAAATCAATACTGAATCCACAGGATACTCATGTTTCACAGTTAAACTCATACTTACGATTAAATAAGTTATGAAGGGGTTTTATTTAATCCCTATTCAACGGATGTTGTGGTCACAAATATTTGGTGTGGTTAATATAAATTAGTTTCGCTCTAAAAACATTAATACCGTTTTAAGGATTAAATGTGTGAGAAATAAATGATGTCATTATTCATTTGTTAAAAGAAATAGTTTTTTTTTATTTATGTAGCTGCACAGCTTTAAACAATTAAACAGTTTGGTTTATTTAAAGTTATTGGTCTTATGTGGGAGATTTAACCCACTAGTCTTATTGGGCTAAAGGAATTAAACTTTAATTTTAAAAGGAAAACTATCTTTAGTTCTAAGAAGCTGAAACGTTTTTCATTGAGATTTTGTACTCCTTTTTTGGGCTCATTTGGCAAAGTCATCTTTTAAGCTTGTAAAAGTAATAATTCCTTTCGTATAAGTCACGGTGCAAAAAGCTTTATTTCACAACATTTTTCAACACCAAATGAGTAGAAAATTAAGTGTGTATATTTCTTTAACGGAAGTTGGAGCTCAGATTTGACTTAGCTAATGGTTGGCTCCAGAAACATACATCACAAACGTACACAGAAAACGAAAGTTATCATATTTAAATACGAAAATAATTTTTTTCAACAAAATGTTTACGTGATGTTGTAAAATAAATTGTTGGAAATGTTGAATAAATCAAACAAAATGTTTATCGAATCTTTATTTATTAATTATGTAAATTTTTTTCCAAAGACTAAACTAAAACTAAAGATATTATACAAGTAAAACTGTAAAGCAAATGGGAATTATGAGCTATTAAAAAATGGACAAGAGTTGTAAAAATATTGTCTTTACTTTAATTCAAATATTTTTTTTATTGAATATGAAGAAATATTTAATTATTAAAAATGTTTTATTGAATGTTATTTTGCAAAGTGTAATTTTGATAAATTTTTTCATTGAATCAAATAAAAAGTTCGTTGACCTAAAATTTTATTTTTAGCAAACTGTGTATCTGTGTTATCTTATCAAGTTCGTAGTTATATTCACTTGGGTTCAAATTTAATTTACCATTTTGCGTTCTATATCTTTTTTCAAGGATTATGCCACAAATTATTTAAAATTATTTAAAAAAATTTCAATGTTTTTGATTTATTTTTAAGGCGACTTTAAATTGGCGTTCACGAAATCGTGTTGAAAAATGGTTAATGATCACGACAATTGTTTTGTCATTCATAATATTGGGCTTGCTAATAATGCTCTTCAAGAATGAAGCTGATAAGACTACAAGGATTCTACATGTGGAACCGCACAAAGATAGTAAGTTAATACTAACTTTTTAAAATTATTAATTATTTATCTTGAAATGTTTACCTTTTATAGATCCTGAAATGCCATGTTTAAATGAGCACTGCATATTTGCCTCAAACGATATATTAAATTCAATTGACCGCACGGTAAATCCTTGTGAAGATTTTTATGGATTTTCCTGGTAAGATCTTTGTTTCTTTAAAACTAAATCATTTTGAAAACCAATTTTTTTATAAGCAATCAATGGATTAAAAACAATCCCATACCAGATGGGAAATCGTCCTGGGGAACTTTTAGCAATATAGAACAAAGAAATCAATTAATTATAAAAAACATTTTGGAAAAACCTATGAAAACTTTTAAATCGGAGGCTGAGAAAAAAGCAAAAATCTATTATGAATCCTGTCTGGATCGTAATGATGATTTGGAACAATTAGGAGCCAAGCCAATGGTTGAATTTCTATGGAAAATTGGTGGATGGAATGTGACTCATACCGGTTTTAATAAAGCAAAATGGAGTTTGGCTAATACGCTCAAGTTATTGCAGAATAGGTAAGATTTGATCAAGTATAATCCTCACCTTCATTTTATTAAACAATTTATTTATTAATATATTTTAGATACAATATCAATTGTTTATTTGGTTGGGCTATAGGAGAGGATGACAAGAACTCTACACGTCATGTTATACAGATCGATCAAGGTGGTCTTACTCTACCTACACCCGAGTATTATGAAAATCGCACAGAAATTCATCGTAAGGTTTTAAAGGAATATATTGAATATATGACCAAAGTTTGTATTTTGTTGGGTGCAAATGAGACTGAAGATGCGCGTCGACAAATGGAAGAGATTATGAACTTCGAAACGAAAATCGCCAATATTACCATACCTTTGGAAGAACGTCGCAATGAGGAGGCCATGTATCATGCTTTGAAATTATATGAGTTAGATGCGTTGGCACCTTTCATTAATTGGACTGAACATTTGGACTTCGCCATGCAATTAGTCAATCGTAAGGTAACACAGAAAGAAGTAGTGGTGGTTTATGCTCCCGAATTTTTAAAAAAATTATCGGTTATTATTATTGACATGCAAAAAACGGAGGAGGGCAGAAAGTAAGTTAAAAAAAAGTATACAACGATCAGTGAAGTTTCTAATAGAAGTACTAATTTTACTGTAACTTTTTTTTAGTACCCTTAACAATTATTTGGTTTGGCAAGCAGTTCGTGTACTCTCTCCTTGCCTCTCACGCGCCTTTCGTGATGCCTATAAAGGTGTTCGCAAAGCTCTTATGGGTTCGGATGGTGGAGAAGAAGTTTGGCGTTTCTGTGTTGCTGATACAGGCAATGTAGTAGGTTTTGCTGTGGGAGCCATTTTTGTGCGTCAAGCATTCCATGGCGAATCTAAGCCCGAAGCAGAACAAATGATAAATGAAATTCGTGAAGCTTTCAAGCTTAACATACACAATCTTACTTGGATGGATAATAGGACACGTGAACGGGCTATAGAAAAAGCCAATGCTATTTCAGATATGATTGGTTTTCCCGATTACGTCCTAAATGTAGATGAGCTGGATAAAAAATATGCCGATTTAAATGTCACAGCCAATACCTACTTCGAAAATAACATACAATCGAATATGTTTAATTTGAAAAAGAATTTGGAAAAACTGGATCAACCTGTTAACAAGACTAATTGGGGCATGGTGCCGCATATGGTGAATGCCTACTATACACCTTCTAAAAATCAAATTGTCTTTCCTGCTGGGATCTTGCAATCACCCTTCTTCGATATACACAATCCAAAAAGTTTAAATTTCGGTGCTATGGGAGTGGTAATGGGCCACGAGTTAACTCATGCATTTGACGATCAGGGTAGAGAGTTTGATAAATTTGGCAATATAAATCGTTGGTGGGACAATAAGAGTATTGAACGTTTTAATGAAAAGACAGAATGCTTTGCTAAACAATATGGTTCCTATGTTATAAATGGCAGACATCTGAATGGCAAACAGACATTGGGAGAGAATATTGCTGATAATGGTGGTCTAAAGGCGGCATATCATGCATTCCTAAAAACAGCAATGAATAAGGAGGCAGATGTTTTGAAGCTACCAGGACTTAATTTAACACACAAACAATTGTTCTTTGTTTCATTTGCCAGGGTAAGTGTGAAAACCTTTTTATATAAATAATTTTAATCTAAACAAGGTTAATGACTATACGGTGCTTATCATAAAGTTCATCAGAATAAAAATATTATTTGGGAAATAACCTTAAACTGATAAAAATAAATTTTACATAAAGTTCGTCAGAATCTGAATATTATTTTGAAAAAAACTTTAAACTGATCCAATGCTTATGGTGGAGTCATGAGTGTGACAATAAGTTTTGCAGAACTTACTGATCAACAACTTGTTGTTTTTCGATTTAAAGTTGATGCGATTCTTTTAAGCAATTATACTGTTAAAGTAAATTTGTTGCATAAGTATTAGACCAACGCAATCTAATATTTAATTTTCAATGACATCTTCTTTTCTAAAACTTAATAACATTTATTAGAAGAACAAAAATTACAGTTCAATAATAACTGCCTGTTCAACGACTTCTAACGTAGACGTTCGCATAGAATTTTTTATGAAAATATTTTTAAAACTGAGTGGTTTTCATATAAATTTTCTATGCGAACAATAACGTTCGAAATCGTTAAACTGGCAGTAAGTATTTCATCTACTTTTGCTTTTAAAACAAGAGAGACTTTATATCTCCTGAAATAACAATAAAACAATATTCAGGGGCTTATCCAAAATAAGTTAGTAGGATGAGATCTAGAATAAGGGTTTTAAGAATATAGAGGCACACAAAATATGATAAGAGTATTAGGTGAATTCTACTAATTAAAAAAAAAGACAGTGAGAAATTAGAAATGAATTAAGGTTGCCTTGGTAGTCTAGTGGGTAGTGAGAGGGTTGTGAGTTCGATTCCCGCCAGGGACTCTATTCTGTTTCACTAAAGGAGATATAATATAAAAATACCGACACCCCAATAGTTGAGAGAGTATTATGCGCTTATGCTGATGTTGTAACAGCTTAAAATATTGTTCCTAGACCAACCTTTAATTATACCGATCGACTCAAACTCACTTTTCGAGTCGATCTATGAAAGCAGTTGGCGCGAAATACCATTCGCAATTTAAAACATAATTTGACCAAGTTTGGTACATTGGTTCAAATTGATCCATAATTCCTATAGACCCGATACAAACTTCTTTTCGGATTAGAGTATTTGTGCCCATAAACTATTTTATTATGTTGGGATTTAGACTATATTTGGCCCAAACTTATTTGATCTAAGCCGTCTTACCAAATTTTATGGGAATAGGTCCAAATTTGCCCATAGCTCCCATACAAATACTACTCCCGATAATATTTTTCAATGCCATAACTTTCTTATAATTGTTGGTATTGACAAACAAATTAGCAACAATAACTTTTACGATAACTACTAGGTTATGTTAGGTTCCATTGGCAGACGTGATCAAGCACAGCTCACGTGGGTCCATTAATTAGTTCCCGTTGTGCTACCATGTCACATCGTCTCCCATGGGTCCTATGTTAGCTGGCTGCTAGTGTTCCCACGCAGCCACCCGGTCGATTTAACAAAGGAGTGGATCCCGTTTACATCAATACCAGAGAGACAAGTTTTGTCCCCAAGGGATCTTTGACCAACCATTTAAAGTCTTAAATCTCCGAATGCCGGACAATTACATGGGGGATGTTCCGTTGACTCCTCCATTCGTCGCCACAACTTCTATATGCCATTATAAGGGAGCCCCAGCCGCTGGGCATGCCTAACAATGGGCCAGTGGCCAGTTATAGCCGCAATTAGGTTTCTTAGATGATGTCTGGACAGCTGTAATGCCCGCCGTGTCCCTTTTTCATCTATGATGGGCCAGATTTTCCTGGTTTCCCCACAGGTAGTTTCCTCGTGCCACCTCTGACTGCCAATAAGGGGAAACTTGTGCGCTATAAGTTGCTTAATCCTTAGGAGTGAAACACTAACATTATATGTTGAACCGTCTCGATTCAAGGTGGTGACTTGGTGACTGCATACGCAAACGAATCCCCCATGCAGTTTCCCTGTGTGTCCCCGTGTCCGGGGACCCAATTAAGGGTTACCAATGAATGTCTCGCTATCTCCTCCAGAGACATCTGGCATTCTCGGACAGTTCTTGATGTGATAAACACTTTCTCCAGGGATCTTATGGCCGCCTTGCCATCGGTAATAATGTGAATCACTGATGGGATGTTCCACAACAATTGTACCAAATTTGGTACAATCAAAACTTTACTGGTGCACTGGTACAATCAATTGTTTTTGGTAAAATTAAAAGAAATACCCACGAAGTTTTACCATTTTTTAAGGTGGATTAACTACCTTAAAAAAATTATAAAATGGTGGATTTACTACCCTAAAAAATGGCAAAATAGTGGATTAACTACCTTAAACAATGGTAAAACTTTGTGGGTATTTATTTTAATTGTACTTTTCTTTTTTACTAATACAATTTTTAATAAAATATCTTCAGCCCTGACCAGAACTACCAAAAATGCCATAAGTACTGTTTATTTGTGTTCACGATGTTATAAATAATTTCGCCACACTACAAAAATCATTGTCCGGCTTTACAAAAGCAAATAAATGTTTTCTCAGACATTGGGTCAAAAACCATCAGCCATTCAGGAAGTTCAGCGAAGCAACCCCTGCGCAGAACGTGCAATTTTAATTGTGCAATACATTTTCTTATTGTGTAAATCATCACATTTGAACTTTAAATTTAAAACTTATTTCATATAACAATTTGTGTTTTAAAATAAAAATTTTGAACCCAAGTCATCTAGAAAAGTGTTATTCATTACTTGTGCAATATTTGCCATATTTTGTTTGCCACATTTTTGTACAATTTTGTTATATGCCCAATGACCTTATGCGTTAAATACAGGTCATTTTTACATTGGTTTTAGTTCATAAGGACAATGCCAACTCAAAATGAAGAGAATCGGTTCATAATTTCACATAGCCCTCGTACAAACTTCTTTTCGGAGTAGTGTTTGTACCTGTGAGCCATTTCATTATGATGGTATTTAGATTAACTTGGTGTTTTGAGTATTTACATAAAAATTGGTTACAACAACTTTTATAATAGTTACTATGTCATGATAAACATTGTGCTTGTAAGTCCAACTTAACTATAGGTCCCACATAAGCCCCCTTCCTAAAATCTTTTAAGGGCAACACATCTCATAAAGATGAAGTTATATCCATAATATTCGGCATAAAAAACTTTCAAATAAATCTTAACCTCCTAACATAATTTTGTTCTGGCGGGTTAATGATTTCCCATGGGTCCGAAAAAGAGTACACGTCAAAAATTTGTCTTTTTATACTGGGGTCGTATCAAATATTATCAAATGGTCGGGCTAGACCGACTGTACTTTCATACTTGTTTTGTTTTTATTTTTACTGAATAACTATGTATGCTTCTTTATTTTAAAGCTAACTTTTGGTGCAATTTTTGTCAATTTGGTACAATTTTGCCATTGAAACGGTACAATTTCGGAATTGTTAGGTCCCAACAGTGATGTGAATATCGCTTCCAGATATTTCATCGTGCCGTATGCGTCTCGCGGCTGTGTGAATGGCCATTATCTCGGCCTGGATGACACTGCAGTGGTCCGGCAGCCTTAAAGGAATGCTCCAGTTTAGCTGCTCGTAGTATATGGCAGAACCGACACCATAAAGTTTCTTAGACCCGACCGTGAATATTCGAATCGCATCCGACGGAGTTTGTAGGTCATCATAGTGGACCACGTTAACCAAAATGCTCACCGCGAAGCCAGGATCAAAGACTGGCTTGTTTGTAACATAATCAACATCCATGTGCCAATTTATTTCGTTCAAAATACTAGCATGTCCGATATTGTAATCCCTCCATGCTCTAATGGCCCTTAGTCTTACCGCCGCGTTCGCAGCTGGCCTTTTCGCCAAAATGTCTGGTGGTAAACAATGCCTTAGAGGGGGTTGTTCTAATGGCACCTGTAACCGATATCGCCACCATTCTCATTGTACTTTCAAACCTAGTTTGGTGACTCCTTACTTTAAACTCCGGCCACCTAACAGCTGCCCCATAGAATAAAATGGGTTTAATGACACCTTATTAGTTCTGAAAATGGTGTTCATCTTCCAGTTAAGTTTGCTGTCCAATATTAGCCCAAGATACTGGGCGCTGTCAGACAGTTCCAGTGAGATCTCCTTTATCCTCGGGGTATCACATTTGGAAATTTTTTATCTCCTTGTGCAAAGTACCAGTTCTGTTTTGGCAGGATTTACATCCAGTCCACATCCCTGGTACCATTTTGTTAGGACGTCCAATGCGGACTCCATAAGCTAAGACAATAGTCTGGGATCTTTTCCCATAGCACAACTTCAACGTCATCCGCATACGCGATCGGACTGCAGCACGTCCCATAGCAGCTATCATAGGAGTTATTTTCGCCAATTGTTGAAATAATACCATCATTTATAGAGAAGTTAAAAGAAATTTTCGGAAGAAGTATTTGTATGGAAGCCATTGTCAAATATAGAGCGATTTCAACAAAATTTGGTAAGATGATATTAATTTCAATAAATAATAACCTCGTTGTATGAAACCGTTGAATCACCTCTAAGAATCATTTGTGATACAATTTGCTGATTCCTTTTTGATAATATAAATTAATCATATGTGAATCCTTTTCAATCACTCTAGTGATAAATCAGTTTTAAATTCTCAATTTGAACATATGAATCCAGTTTCTTTCGCTCAAGTGATAAATCAGTTTTTAATCATCAAAAGTGATCTGAAACCTGCCTAGCATTTTGTATGATAATCAAATATTTTAGTATTTTAGCAAAATAACCTCATGTGACCTAATTTTTCGATCATAAATTATACTCTCGTTGTGAGAAAATGGTACCTTACCGATGAATCGTCTCAAAGAATTATTTGTGATACAATTTCAGTTTTTAAAATTATTGGTGATAATTTTTCGTCAAATTTTGGTATCTTCCAATATAAAGAAAAAAATGTTTAGATGGCTGAACTCTGTTTCGGTGTAAACAAAAATTTGTATGGCGGCTGCACGCTATTTTGAAACCGAGAAATACTTTGGTTTCTGCAATAACTATGCGAAAAAATAGACAATGTCAGTAGCAAATTATATGTACGTTTGTGACCGAATATTAGCTGCGTTCGAGAACACAAAAGTTTTTACTATTTTTTACTGAACTTTACTGCATTTTACTAAATTGCGTTCGCGTACACAAAATACAGTAAATGAGAACACAAATTGAGAGCGAAAAGTGACAGTTCTTGTCTGAGTATTTACAAATTTTTACTGCAGAAATTTTTGCAGTAAAATTTAGTAAATCAAAAAAACATATCGCAACCTAAATACTAAAGAGTCACAACTCAAAATTTTTAAATTTTCACTTTTTGTAATAAATCGATGCACAGTGGTCATATCTACGAAATCTAAGATCAATTTCTCTAGCATTTATTTGGCTAAATACCAACATTTAATACTTGTTTTGTTATGTTAATTTTTTAGAGTTGTAAAAGTGTGAAGTACTTGGGTACTTAAGTAATCAATAGCAAAAATTTATTCTTGTTCTTATGAATAAATTAACCCGCTAAAAATTTGTAACATCAAATTAAATAAAAAACAAACAAATATGAAAGATTTTATGAAATAATTTGTTTGTATTTTCCAAAAATTTTCGTGTTTTAAAAAGTATTTAATCGAGTACCAATATGAAAACGAGTTTAGTAGTCAAAATTGTAAACATTTTTCGGCACTTCAATTATTTGCCATCAGCTTTTTTTTTACGAATTTTTACAAATTTTGCGTTCGCGTACTTTTTTGGACAACAGCTTTTTGTGAGAGCAAATTTTACAATTTTCTAATTTACTGCAATTTACTGTAAAAGTACTCAAACGCACCTATTATACACCTTATGTAAAACAGCAATTTTGACAGACATGCACAATTAGTGCCGGTTCACACACGTCAAGTTTGACTCGTCAAGTCTTGAGTTTTTAGGAGAGAGGGGAAAATATGTGGCATTCTCTTTTCCCTGCTCTCCTAAAAGCTCAAGACTTGACGGCTAAAACTTGAAGAGTGTGAACCAGCACTTACATGTGACTTGAAAAGTTAACAAGTCAGATGTAAAAAACATGTCGTCTACATGCACCTTTAAAGTTTTGTTATGTTTGTAAGCAAACCATATTTTTTTTTTCTCTCTATTGTGTCTTTGATGTTCTGTTTATCCGTAAGTCACAATTTACACTAGGGACATTTCTTGCCGGACAGACAAAGTTTGATGACGAGGGGTGGAAAAGGTAGAGTGTGTAGTACATGACTATCTGTACTGAACATTTTTTCATTTCTCTTTCTTACTTTTCGTAGTTTACATACAAGTATTAATTTCTGTCTGACTTGTAATGATTCCTATGTAACCGCTTCAGGTTAGATTAAAAGAGAATTCAAAAAATGTCCGACAGGAAATGTCCCTAGTGTAAATTGGAACTAACGCCAGGGAAGTTTTTTAAATTGTTTTTTTCTCCTTGTCGGTATTATAGTGGCCAGATGTTTTGTCATTCATTTTCCTCACTGAATTGGTTATTAAAGTTCTTATAAAAATTTTTGGAAAGCTATTGTTTGGTAGAATGTTGGTTCTTTTCTATGTTTTTTGAGTGATATTGTTTGTCACTAATGTTGAATACTCTGTCAATAAAATTTCTGGCAGAATTAATTATTTGGTTCCGTGGCTGTGTTGCATGAAAATTCATGATTCTTCCCGATGAAGTTTTTATTTTATTGCCACTTATGCGGAGTTTCGTATCTAGGTAAGCAATTCCGGTGTTGGTTTGTATCTCAATTGCGAACTGAATTTTCTCATGATATTTGTTAAAAGTCTTCGGGATTTCATCTTTATTTACATATTTTGCTATGTATTTTATACGAATATTTTTATCTTGCAATTCTTTCATTGCTTCGTCAAGTATAGTATCTAGGACTATATCAGCGAAAGTTGGTGAAAGTGCGTTACTCAATGGCATACCAAATATTTGATACACATTTTTTTTATCGTATATGACGTAATTATTGTCAGAATTTTAGTATGTTTAAAAACTTAGATCTGGGAATTCTAGTGAAATCTTTTAAATCTTCCCATTTTGCCATTATGTTCTTAATTGCGGTATGATTTGTTTGTGAAAAGTAATATGACCTCGAAAGATACCAATACCTCTCTGGGGCAGATGTTTATGTTTTCTAGCTGTAATTTTAAATGTGATGCATTTTTTTATATTGTAGTTGCTCGAAATTAAGTTTTTTAAAATTTTTCCTAGGTATTTGGAAAGCAGGTAGCATGGAATTTTAATAAATTTCATATTTTAATTTCATTTCTTCAGTAAAAATAACTTAATGAAAATTAAATTTGATGAACTCAAGCCGAACTAAATATCAAAATTTCAAAGTAAAAATCGACAGTTCAGCTTAAAAATCACAATTGTGATTTCATAGTTTTTTTTACCTGATTTCTTTTTAACAAGTTTTATATTTTTTAAATAATAATTTAAAAAAATCCTTAATTGCAGGTTTGGTGCTCCACCGATACCGATGAAACAACCGTACTACAATTAGAAAAGGATACACATTCTCCCTCACGTTTAAGAGTCGCTGGTACGCTCTCAAATATGCCTGAATTTGCCAATGTTTTTCAATGTCAAGTTGGTTCTAAAATGAATCCGGAAAAGAAATGTGAAGTGTGGTAAAGTTTTTAAGGGGTTTTGTTTCCTTTTTTAATGAATTTTAAACAAAAAGTTAAGGAAATTTTACAAAAGTATATGTTTTTATTAAAATAATCTAAACAAAACTCAAAACTACAGTAAACTATGAACGTAGTGGAAAAACTAAGAAAACTAAATATTTAAACAATGTATGTGTGTGATTTATAATAATGTAAGAGATCTCTCGTAAATACAATTTTTTTTTATAAGTAAACAACAATAGAAAAAATAATAATTTATTTAAGAACAAATCAAAAAATAATAATAATAATAACAAACTACTAGTCAAAACCCCACTAGGGAAAGAACGCGTTAAACTTAAGAAATGTCATAATTAAATTTAAAATTAAAACAACTCAAATTTAACCCTGACTTACTTCTAAGCATATTTCTCAATTTAAATTTTCTATAGAATATCTATCTATATGCTACATTTTATTTATTTTTCACTTCTTTAAACGTAACATTTACCTGTATTATATAATTTTCCTTAAACAAACAAAAGCACACAATTGCAACTTGTAAAAAATCTATTTTTATACTTAAATTATAATTTTAACAAAATAAGAAAAAAACGAGTAACTGAAAGATTTATTAAAAATTTTAATTGTTATTACAAAAATGAGAAAAAACCAGTCCAGCGAAATATTTTTCTATTTTGTGCCTAAAATAACTGAATTAGAGAAAAGTTATTCGAACAAACAAGCGAGCGAATGAATGTTTCGAACGTTTAACCATTTTTTTTTGGTAATATACATTTATGTAACTTTAAGCATTTAAAATCTATTATATAATTAAAATTTTTGAGTTTAGTGCAAAAACATATCCTACAAAAAAGAAGAACCATCTTAAAATAAACGTAACAATCTATAAAGTTTCAAACAACACAAGCATGTGTTACAATTAAGGCGACAGGCGATGGAGGGGGAAAGTGAATAGAAATTATATTCTTATTTAAATCAATTTTGATGTAAGTTTGATAGATGCCAAAAACATTAGTTCTTTGAAAACTATTATGGCAATGTCTGTAATGAATATTGAAACTTGAACAGTTTTTAAACCTTCTATATATCGTCGTGCCGAAGTTATCTTGACGTATATCACAAAATAAAAAAAATAAATAATTAGTATTGTGGTTATTTTATTGAACTGTTTATGGTTAAACGGCAAAGATTTCTGAAGAGATAGTGTGGTTTCTATCGAAGCATGCCAAATCAACCTGTGAACGTGGGTTCAATTCCCCTGTCAGTCTAGAATAAAAAATTATAAATAAATTTTAATTCGTTTCATGTTGTAAAATGCCTTTTTTCATAAAAAGAATTTAACTATAGCCTCATTTAAGTATCAAAATTTGGATTAAAAAAAATGAGTCCGTTTCCTGTGGTTAATTTAACAGATCGATCGATTTTCCCAATTCTAATGTTTTTAATTCGTCTTCCCTTGCAGAAGTTTTATATTGTAAAAATTTAATTTTAAAAATTTTCTTTTGTGTTATACCTCAAGATAACTTCGGAACGACAATATACCGATACATTAAAATTTTATATATTTTTTTTGTTTTGAATCGCTCTCGCTTTAATTGTATTTTATACATTTTTAAAAAATTATCTTATCATAAATTTTGTTTTCTATACAATAATTTTAAAAAAAAAACAATAGCATAAATCTATAATTTCTGTGATTTTAATTAAAACCAAAAAATTATACAAAACAAAAAAAAATATAAGTAAAACCCAATAATATAAAATAAGTTAAAATGTAAAAACACCAAAAATAATTTACGTATACACTTTTTTAATAAAAACGATCCTAAACTTTTAAAAATATATACATATATAAATATTAAGCCACATATACATAAATAGCAAATGATGTGCACAATTGAACAATAAAACCAGGGCTGTGGAGTCGGAGTTGAGGATTTTGTACCGGAGTTTAGCATAAAAAATTTAAAAAATCTTTCCAAATATTTTTCAGAATAAAAAGTCAGAAAGTAAGGAGTAGTATAGTTTACATCGTCTTTTGGTTACTGGTTTGTCGCACGGAACAAAAATGTTTTTTTTTCTAGAAAAACGATAACTAATATTTGGATTAATAACTAAAATAATGCAAACCTGTTAGGTTCCCCATATACTATTTAGTACACTAATATTTTTAAGTTTCTTCCAAGTAGGTCAAAGTATTTGTTAAAGCAAACAAAAAATAGAAACCGCATACTGTATCGTCGGGTTGTTACAGTTTCGTCGCACGGAACAAACATGTGATGATCTTCATTCTTCGAATAGAACATGCAGCATAACAATTACAAGCAATAATATTTTTACATTGAAAAATAGCACAAAAATTGGCGACTGAAGCAAAATACTGTTAAGAAAATTGTAAAATTGAGGATATGAGGCAATTTTAAGGCTAGAAACCTTTTAATATACTCGAGATATCAAAAAACGGATTAAACAAATTAAAATAGGACACACTTTTTATATAGAATTTATTTGTTTACATTTTTGTAAAAATGTTCCATGTGGCATACCAGAAACCACCCAACCACACATCGATTTGAAATTTTTATAGGAGTCGGAGTTGGAGGCGGACTTAAAAATTTTAGCAGTTAGAGCCGGAGTCGGAATTATAACTATTTTTTGACGACTCTACAGCCCTGAATAAAACGGTAACAAATATTTAAAAAACTCTAGTAATGGGCGAAAATGGATTTCGAGAAAATGCCTTATATTAAAACAAGTAAGAAAGTCGGTCAAGCCCGGCCATATGAAACCCTACACCACAGTATTAAAAAACACATATTCGAGAGTTTAGTAAAATTTACTTACTGCCTGTCCCACGATGTCGACAAGAATATTTCTTTCGTATATTTATATTGAAAAAAAACAAATTTTAGTTTTTTATTATTGTTTTCAATACAAATATGCGAAAGAAATGTTCTTGTCGACATTGTGGGCCTGACAGTTAAGTTTGATACCAATACATTCCTTTAATAGATTTGTACTTCGTTCACAATGTCATCAACATTTTTACTTGGTGTTCTCAATAAAACAAAAACTTTTTTCGCAACTAGAAACATTTTCAACTAAAAAGACGCTTGCAGATATTATTAAGATATGAGATTTGTTTACCTTTATGTGATTTTAAGAAGGCGGGTTAAATGGGATCTTTTTTAATTTTAAACCTACTAAAACATTTTGCCATGCCATAGTAGCTTTAGTAAAATTTATTATCGCTAATTTTTATGTCAATACCAACGTTCATAAGGAAGTTATGGATGGCATCAAAAGCTTTTTTTAGGAGTAGTAATTATATGGTAGCTATGGTCAAATATGGACCGATTCCAATAAAATTTCGTTAGATGACTTACGGTCAATTTTTAGGTTTGATATTATACCACATTTAATATTTAAAATCGCTTTAAATACAAAATTCTGCTCTTCACTAAATACTCGAATAAAACTTTATTCACCAAACTGGAACATACATTCAAATTCAATTTATGTTTCCATTGTGTATAATAAGGGCTTGTTTATGTTAAAAACTTGTTAAGTGTTTCGATCGATAAAATAAAAAGGCAATATAGTAACAATGCTCGTACATCGTACGTATTTGTGGATGTGATATTTTCGCACAGAAGTTCATTCCCAATCAGGTAAAATGTTGAACTTGATTTCTTTAAAGTGCCTCAATTAGTTTAAGAGACAATTTTCACACTGTGATTCAAATCTTTAATGAAAAGAGTAATAAATTAGCTATAAGACATTATTTCCCAGTAAATATTTGTAAACTATTCAGCCATTCTAAAATTAGCGGTATTCCTACTCTTTATACAGCCCTTATAATCACTAAAGCTATGGGCACACTTAGCAAATATTTGATCACACATACATAACCACTATTTTTACTAAACATACATATGTATGTACCAATAAGGGCAAATATGGTGGCAGATAAAGACTATAGCTGAACTATTTCTTGTTTAAGAGGATATCTGGGCCTGGCCAAACACTTTTGATTTTTTTTAAGTTTTTTTAATATTATTATTAAATATACTAGCTTTACCCCGTGAATTGATAACAAAGCATCTTGCACCATATTTTTATGCTTTTACAGAACCCGCTCTACTGATATGTATACACAAATCGCATATGTTCGTATGGGAGGTGCCAGGACTACTTTTCCTATTGAACCTACTTTTGGAAGATGTTGTGTATTTTTATCTAAGCTATTTGGAACAGTACTTCAACTATGAAGAAATCTTTATTGTCATTGTATGAGAGGTACCACCCGCACTTAAAAATTATAAAATATTAATTGCCTATGTTAAGACCCGGGTTAGCGGAAAAACACATCCTATGGGGGTATTGCACCAACTGCGCCTTCCCCCTTAATTTTTATTTTCAAATGTGTAGTTTTCTAAAGGAGTGACTCCTACCAAGTTTGAACATTCTCACTATAACAGTTCTAAAGATATGCGATATTTAACATTAGCGTCCTATGGGGGGTACCACTTCCCCTGCTGCTATTTTATTTCAATTTCAAGGCTCAGAAGATGCTACTAAAAAAAAATTCAAAAAAATGGGTGCAGCGGCTCTTAACATATGCAATACTTAATATTGGCATATTATGGTGGGTTCCACTTCCCCAACCCCTATCGAAAAAAGTGCACCTCCTCTGTCTACCACACCCATTTTTATATTAAAATTCATAGTTTACCATAATAGTAGCTGTAAACACGTTTGAAGACTTTCCCTTTAATAGTTCTTAAGTTGAGCGATGTTTAATATATGCATCCTATGGGAGGTATTTCCCCACCTGCGCCTACTTGCTTTATTTTTATTTTCAAAAGTGAAGTTTACCATAAGAGGGTCTTCTACAAAGTTTTAACAGTCTCACTATAACAGTTCTTAAGATATGCGATATTAAACATTGGCGTCCTATGGGGGGCACCACTTACCCCGCTGCAATTTTATTTCAATTTTGGAGCTCAGAAGATATTTAATATTGGCATCCTATGGGGTGTACCAATTATCCAAAGTCACAAAAAACTAGGTACAAAATACAGCCAGGCCCTAGGGATCGTTTGTGTAAATTCATTTTGGTATTTGCTTAAGGGGTAAGGCCGTTTTACACTATCACACAAGTCTTACGTAATCTTCAGAATAAAATAAAAGTGTTTAAAAAATATATTATTATAAAAAAAGTTAAGCAACACAATTGAAACGTTCATCATTTGCTATTTTATAAAAAAAAATGTGGTGCTTTTCGACCAAATAATTTTAATTTTTAAAAGGCACAATTTTATTTAAACAAATTTGTAGTATAAATTTTATTTATAATATAAATGTATGTATTAAGGTATATCTTTATGTTGAACTTTATTTAAAGATTTTAAAATTATATTGTAATCAGTTCCTTTTTTATTGTTAGCTGCATGAAACGGTATTAACTTGTGCAAATTCCTTATTAGCCAAAAACGAAAATAGAAATTATCAATTAAATTATGAATTATATTTTATAGTAACTATATATTTAAATTAAAAAAAAAAAGATATATAAAAATAGAAAATAATATGTATTTTTTTTTTCTAAATACATGAAATAAATGAAATCGATTAATAAAATGTAAAATAATGTGTTGTAATTCTGGGTCCTTATTCCAGAGTTTTTTTTAGTTATATTCATATGTGAATAGAAAATAGAGGTTTTTGAAAACTTAACTAAAAAAAATAATTATTTTGGTTTTAAATTGATAATAGTTTTTATAAGACTAATGGCCGTTTTCTCATTACACGATTAACTTTTTTCCCAACGAAAAACAGCACATTAAAGAAATTTGGTTTTCTCAATGTCTCATTTGATTCTATTCTGTCGCAAAGCTAACCAGTACTCATCTGCCGATTATTTATTTTCCTTTTATTTGCCGTACAGATAAATTCAATCAGCTGACTCTCAACTTTTACATGTATTTTGAGAGGTGTTGCCAGCTTAAAACCATGTTTTTTGTCGGTATATTGAGAAACCCAAAATTGTTAACAGACAGTTTATCGGTCTAATAAATTTATGTTGACATTAAGTAACAGGCAGTTTAACGGTACATTGAGAAAATGGCCATTAATCTTTATTTTTTTGCTGAGGGAACAGGCATGATATTGATTTTTGTTGGAGAAGGCTTGCAGGGTAAAACTCTTTCTACTCCTTTCCGGTTCAAAATAAAAAAAAGGAAGGAAAAAAGGAGACCAATTATTAAAAAATGCTGAGTTTTTCGCACACTCAAAAAATTATGTAGTTAAATTCAAACGAAAATTCATTTGAAACAACTTAAAATTCATTTAAAAAACGGATCATTTACATTTAATTTAAAACAAATGATTTTTACATTCATTTTTAATTTTTTTATTTATTAAACAGCATATTCCGTAAAATTTAATAGTTTTTACTTTTAAAAAATATATTTTAACTGAAAAAAATCAAACTACATAACAAAATAAATACGGAAAAACATTATTTTTTGGTAGTTTGTTTTTTGAATAACAAACACAAATGTTGAAAAATAAAATTATTCGTAAAATAACTATATTTTTATTCAATTTTAACAGTACAGAAAACGAATTTAATAACCCACAATCAGTTACTGTAATAATTTTATAAGTGCACATATATGCTATGCCCGGTGTTTCCCGAAGTAGGTTCTTTTCATAAAAAATCCCTGTTACATATAGAAATATTTGTTCTGGATTAATGTACAAATCGACAAAGTTGCACTCTTTTAATAGATTTATCGATCTCTGTCGCTATATAGTTGATATGACATTTACAGTTCTGTGTATTTAGTTGTTGAAGTGCAAAAAAGCTAAAACTGCAATACAGTATTTCAAAGCTCATTAACGAGAGCGCTCCCTATTCGGGTCCCATCCAGAATCGTGTTTATGTATCCATATAAATATGGATCGATCTATGTTTTAAATTTCATTAAAATCGGTTAAAAAGTCTGTGAGAAGCAGACATTGCCCCCTTACTCCCCTTGTGGTCCTATTTTTGAAAAATGTTTTAAATGTTATTAAAATCGGTTTGATAGTTTGTGGAAGGCAGAAATTGCCTTGTGGTCCTACGATTCGGCCCATTTTAAATAGGCTTGGTCCTTGTGCCAATAAGAACCTATAAGCCAAATTTTATCAAGTTATCTCCACAATTGCGACCTGAACTTTGCGCCCAATATTACATGGACAGCCAGCCAGCCAGCCAGCCAGCCAGGCGGACGGACATCGTTAGATCGACTCAGAAAAAGATTGTAGTGTGGGTATAAATACACTGAAAAAAGTACGTACATTTGTATTAACTTCCCCACCCTTGATGGAAATAATTTGCCGCCAGCTTAAAATAAAAGCTTTTCTCTTTCGTTAATTAATATTTATATCTGTTAAAATCAGGCAAAAACTTAAACCGCTTTTTAAACAAAGATATAAATATTTCTTTACACTGAGCAGCTGTTTTGATTTTTGTAGACGTAAAATGTAATGAAAAAGATTTTTTATTTGATTTTTAGACAATTCGACCAAAATTATTGGATTCTGTAAAAGCAAAATTTGTAAGACTTGTTGAATACTGTAAAAAGGCTTAACAAATATCGGGGTTTTCAACAAGAAATTTGTTTTCTAAAGCAAAATACAACAAAAAATGTAGATAAAGACGATTCAAATTTGTATTGCATTACGAAGAGAAAAGTTCGGCAATTATGAGTGGCAAATGATATCTGGCAAATGTCTAATACGAGCACGCGGACAGATGTCGTTTCTTACATCAAAGTTTTTAATCACATTTTGGCAAAATGGCGGGTCTATTTCGTTAATCACATCAGCACACGATCTGGCTGGCCACTTAACAGCTGATGTTCGGGAAATTTGGTTTGCAATAAATTTATCGTTTCATTGGCTGTGTGTAACTTTAACAGAACCACAATTTTCAAAGTGGATTTTAATTATTTTAAGCGATTTTCAAGCAAAATTGAATTAAATGTAACAATTGACAATTGTACCACCGATGAGGAAGATGATGATAAATGTTCATAAAACAGACAACATAAATATTGGAATTACTCCACCGGATCGTGTTGATAATTTAAGTGACTCCGAAGATATTGGTGATAATAAACAAAATATTAACGATGCAAATCAATTCTCTCTCTCTTTATTCCATCGCTCTTGTCAGAGCATAGTGACATAGTAAACATAATATGTACATTCATATAAAAATAGATAATGTAAAAATACAAAAATAAAAATTCAACCACATATAATTATAAATTTGAACGTAATATGTTGTCTCTCCAGACTTCTCTGTCTTCAGCCAAGTGCAGGGCTTCACTTAAAGTGGTTCCTATTAAAGGCTTAAGTTGGTCGCACCACCGTGTTGGTGATCTTCCTCTCCCTCTTCTTCCCTCTACTTTGCCATCAACCATCAGTCTTTCCATTGTTCCCTCCCTTCTAGCAATATGGCCGAAATATTTTAAATATGATCTGTTTACTTTCTTCAACAATCTATCATTAATATCCAATTCTTGAAGTATTGACACGTTTGTACGGAATTGTGTCCATGATATTCTCAAAATTCTACGATAGACCCACATTTCAAAACTTTCAATTCTTTTTCTTTCAGCCTGTTTTATTGTCCATGTTTCTGACGCATAAGTGGCAATCGGGAAAATAAGCGCTTCGACAAGTCGGAGTTTTGTTCTTTTTGTAATTCTCCTATCTTTCCATATTTTGGTATGCTTTGATGTTGCCGCTCTGGCCATCGATAGTCTTCTCTTTATTTCATTAGCACATTCACCATTATTGCATATAATTGAGCCAAGATAGTTGAAGTGGCTTACAACATCAAACCCGGCTACTGTTGTTACATTTTGTTGGTTATTGTTAAGTCGGTCTATTATCATAACTTTAGTTTTTGACATATTGATTTGAAGTCCATAGGCGTTGCTGTATGTTGAAAGTCTAGTCATGATATCTTCTAATTCTGCTGAGGTAGATGCAATTATAAGCATATCATCTGCATACCTCAAGTTGTTAATTTTTCTGCCTCCTACTGAAATACCTCCGTCCCAATCGCTCAAAACTTCCCTCATAATAAGCTCGGTGTAGGCATTAAACAGTGTTGGGGATAATATGCAACCTTGTCTGGTACCAGATTTGGTGGATAATGTATCCGATATTGCTAACTCTTAAGCCGCTAACTTTTGCAATATAAGGGGGTTAAATTTAAACTCAAAATTGTTTTTAAGTAGTCCTATCCTTTCTTCATCTTTCTGAAAAATCCTATTTCCGATACCTCTTACCTGAAGTTAGCCAGAATTTTTTTACGATGGCACTGTTTTTGGATATTTTAATACCCATCCGTCCTTAATGGGTTAATTGAGCTGCTGATCACGAATATGGCATTCATTTATTTTTCTCAGGAAGCGGTTTCGCGAAAATCGTATTTTTCTGCAGTTGTTTTAGGAATTTCGAAAAATCTCTAGAACTGTTAAACAAAATTGTACAAGATTTAAAATTTTGCTAAAAAATGTGAATTTTTTATGTTGTTTCAAAATTCAGCATTTTGATTCGCTCCAGTAAGGCAATAAAAAAATTTTAATAATTGTTTTTAACGTGTATCTTAAATAATATTTTGTTCCAAAGGTAGTAAGCGTAAAATTGTTATCGTCGGACAAAAAATTAAGAAATAAATATGTACATATTTAGTAAAAACATCCGAATTTGAATTTTCAAAAACAATTTTTTTTTATCAATGCTACTATTATATTTATGTACCGTACCTTATTGCGGTTTAGGTAGTATACTTTCATTTTTCAGTTTACTTCAAGCTACCGGATGACTTCATAAATGCAATGTTGGAAAGCATCACTGAAAACGAATGCGTTGACAAGCCATCAGAAATAAAAACAATGCACAAATTTTTCAATCGTTGTTTTTAGATAAGTTGTCTATGAATTCTGTGCGTTCCAGTGTTGCATTGCAACGCCGGGTTAATGAAATTCGCCACTGCCCCGCATTTGTTGTTTTAATAACTTTTGAACTTTCGCCAAAAATGCCAATATTTTTGGGTTATTATGCGGGGTAAGTATAATTTTAAATAAATTTAAATTTTAATTGTCCTGTCATATCCCTGCAAATAACAGACCCAGTCCAAACACGCGTGTATAATGTAGCCCACAAGGGACTAGGACTACTCCAAAAGTAACCCACACGTATGGAAAAAACATGATTTATTTAACATTACGATGTCCTAGGGACCATGTAACCCAGCTTTGGGTTACAAAGGAGTAGTCTTAAAACTGTTAAGCGAATAAGAATTAAAAACCTCCGTTTAACTTGTAACAATATCAAAGCTTAAACAAAAATAACAACAATAAACAGTGAGTTTATCTTTTCTTATAGTCCCGACTACAATTGGTTGATTTTTTGTCAACTCTAAATGTACAACTAGTGGGTAAAGAAAAACAAAAAAAAAAAAAATTACTTTATTTTATTTTGCCAGTTCAGTTTATTTACTCTGCCACATGCACATTAGTTATCAAAGTTTTTCTTGGGATTAAAAAATAAATTAACAAGGTTTCTTTTAAATGTGCTAAATTCCCATTTCATACGATTGAGAAACAAATAAATTTATTGTAATTATTTTAGGACGTATGACTTTACAACTTTATGACTACCTTGTGAATACCCCATATGTATATCTTTATAAAGATGTCATCTCTGGTGATAATATCAAACTGACTAAAAAGACAATGGTGCTTAAACGACCCTAAAATGATAAGTTGCAAAGGTCCTTCAACGTCACGACTTATTAATCACTTTTAATTAGCCTACAAGCTTGACATAACCCAGCAAAAATTTTTCAAGATTTGGAAGCAATAAACACGTATACTGCATCCCAACCGCTTCCTTTCTTGCTTCTAAAAATTACTGCCTTACTCTACTGCTGTAAGATAAGGCATACAATCCGAATATTTAATCGTTTTGACTGAATATGGTGTTGAATTTTTGACAGTAAAAATTAAATGAACTTTTTGTTAAAAATAAATGAAAAATAGGTAGACCGGTTTTTAATTGAACTTTCATTTATTTTATATTACAATTTCAGTTAATTTTACGTACAGAATATTGTGAGTGTAGTTTTTTTTTAAATAAAATATTCTTTGCCTCTTATAAATCGTAATTGTTTGCTAACTACCACTTATAATTGGTTAAAAAAACAACAGAAACATGGAAAGAATGATTTTTTGTTTACCTTTATTTTTTTGCGTGTTTTTTTTCCTTGTGTGTTTCTTTATTTTCTTAAGATCAGTTTGTTACATGAACAATTTTTATATATTTTTTTCTTTTTAACTATTTTTTTATGTTTTTTTTATCGTTTTAGTAATTAAATTGAAAACCCCCGGTAATTCGAATTTATTTTATTTTAACCCCGTTAAATCGAAACCCCGGTAAATCGAAAACCCCTATAATTCGTAAGAAATGGTCAGTCCCTTGCGATAACGAATTATCGGGATTCTACTGTACTATTGTTTCTATAATGCTGAAATTAAAAAAATTGAAATATAAAATCCTGGTTTTGTTTTCAACTTTTCAAAAATATGGCTGAACTTTACTGATTCATATAGACATTCTTAGCCACTAGAGTTTTTTTTCCCGGAGTTTTTCGATTTAAAATTTAAAACAATTTCCCGGGATCCCGCTCCATATAAAAATTACAAAGTAAATTTGTTTTAAATTAATGAAAAATTTTTTTTTTAAAAAGCGTAAGGGAACTTGTTTACAAAGTAAGTAAAAGAAATGCCTAAATACTACAAAAATAATTTAAAGGTTAAAAGAGGAACTTGAATTATTGTTACCTTACGATTTTATATCTAAATTTCGTATCATTATGCTCTAGCTAGATACAAGATAAAAAGATAACATAGACATAACAATTTTTATTCATAAAACAATAATAAAAACAAACAAAAATTGTGGTACTCAAGTTATGAGATCAAAAAGTAAATTCATAAAATAGATAAAATATTTTAAATAAATATGTTTTATAAGTACATATACATTAGGGCGGGTCGATTTTTTTTTAAAAATCGTATAGCCAAAACGTAATCTACATAAAATTCTAAGAAAATTCTCCGAAGAAACCATGGGTCTAAAACAAAATCCTAATCCGCGCCTCTCGACTTGAAAATTTGGCTGAAGCCTTGGAAAAACAATTTTTTTTGAATAAATAGCTTTTTCCAAAAAGAAATCGAATTTTTTTAATAAAATGGTTTAGTAAGGTTATTCTTTTGCACTTTATATTTTTTTACAATCCAAATTTTTTTTACATTGAAAAAATTTTCAACCAAGTAAATAAATTTTCAAGTCGAGAGGCGCGGACTAGGATTTTGTTTTAGACCCATGGTTTCTTCGAAGAATTTTCGTAGAATTTTATGTAGATTACGTTTTTGCTATACGATTTTTAATTTTTTTTCATCCATACAAATCGACCCGCCCTAATATACGTACATATATTTTAAATAAATAGATTAACATTTTTTAACAGCTTAGGAAATAACATTAATGGTGTTTTCTTTTCTACAATAAAAATACCACATTTTAAAAGGTGCATGTATAAAATGTCTTGCCGAACATGTAATACTGCAATTTTTTATTTGACAAAATTGGATAGCCCTGTTTGTAACAGCTGACAAAAAGTTTGTTCTTCAATATAAAAAAAAAAATATGTACATAAATAAAAAAGTGTGTTCGTCAAAATATAAAAAAATATACATAAACCTTAATTTGTTAATAGATTGATATTAAATAAATAAATAAATAAATGAACGAAATGAATGACGAAATTCCAATTTCTTTAGTTTGTTTCTCATAAAATATGTAAACAAGAAAATACCTTTGCCAGATTGCCGATTGATTAACACCAAGTTTTAACGATTTCTTGATTTGACGTTTTTTTATAACACCGAATTCATTTAAATTTTATACCACTGACAACCTACCATTAATAATGTAATGCTTTCTTTTGTTGTTACTATAAAATAATAGAAAAAATTACTATTAAAACTTAAAATTTTTTTTAGAATAAAACACGATACCCTTTGCACTTTTTTAAATAAAATGTGACATTTTTTGTAGAAAAGAAAACACAATAAGACACACTCAATGCGTTTAGAAAGTCGGCAAAGAGTATATTTCTTATTTTTATTACTTATTAGCATGTTGCCGAAAAATTTCGTTCACTTTTTTACCGAGATTGGACAAATAGTTTAAAGTGCAAAAGTTTAAAGTTGTTGCATATTTCTAATTCACAAGCCGAAGTAATTTTTCTTTTTTATAAACAACGTCTATATCAGTCAAATGAATGCCAAGGTTGATGCA
Organism: Pollenia labialis; assembly: GCA_949318255.1. NCBI lineage: Eukaryota > Metazoa > Arthropoda > Insecta > Diptera > Polleniidae > Pollenia > Pollenia labialis. The sequence continues at coordinate 51,388,114 of OX439142.1, forward strand.
AAAAATAGCATCAAACGGACTTCATCTTACAAGAGCCACCTGTAATCTTTAGGACAACGTGTTTTTAAAATTGTATGTTGTAGAATCTTGCACGAGTTTCCATAGTCTTTTTTATTTCTGTTTCCCAGCACTCCCCGGTTTTATAAGCCGTCACAAAATCACCTTATAAACATATCGTCATATCTCAATTTTTGTTTAATTTTAAGTTAATTAAGCAAAGTGTTCCTTCATACTTTCTCGTAGCAAAAAATCGGTATTTTATCTCAAACTGAACCGAAGTTATAGCAAAATCTAACTTTCAATCGGTACATTTTGAAAACTATAATCGCATTTTGCCACGCTCGATTTTTTTTTTTGGAAGACTTTGCTGCAATAAAGGAGCGATATTTTTGGATAATTTACTGTCTGCATCTTAGTTTGAATTTATGTTCTTTATTTACTCTTCACTTCACTAAATTTATTAATTATCAACTGTTGCACGGCACATTCTGCTTTTGGTAGATTTAATGCGTTAGTAGATATTGATTTACGAACGTACTCACTTCTTGTTATTGATCTAATCGACAACCCATCAACAGATGCTAATTTTTAGAGAATAGAAAACTAAATTTCAAAGTATAAATAGCTTTTTTTCTGGAACTATGAGGAACTTTTATTTCCCGGGATCCCGCAACAAAAATCCCGGGAAAACGGGAAATAAAATAATTGAAATTTTTGGGAAAAACCCTTATTAGCCACCAACATATTTAAACTTATTTAAAATAAATTTGGGAGAATATCTCAATTAAGAAATTTATGAAATTGCTATAATTTTTTAAAATCAAAATTTTTCAAAATTTCTACAGGTATGTTGACACTAGTTTTCTTAAAGACTTGTTTGCTTTTGCAAAACGTTTGGCTAGAGCAAACATTATTTAACGGTCTCTTTACTACATTATACATAAATACAGTTATCATCTTAGACATAAAGTTTAGCAAATAAATAGAAATTGTTAAAAATAAAGCTTAAGCTTAATCAATTTACTGGTCAGGCTTTTTTTTGATTCGATCAATTAACTCAAATTGAAAGCTCTTATACAAAAACTTCTTGTTGTTGCACTTACTTTAAAATTGAGTTAGAAACATTTTTTTGAACTTGACATTCAGTTGTAGTAGAGGTACATATTTGTTATATGATGGAGTCTGATAAATAAGAAATTTTTTATTTTTGTTAAATGATGGAGACCGATAAATAAGAAAATTTTTTATTTTGAGCATGAGAAAGTATACGGACCAGGAAAAATCAAATTTAAAGTTGTCATTTTTTTCACACCCGCATTCTGCTACGCATAGAGTTGTCAAATATTCGTATATTTTTAAAACCCGGTTTTCGAATATTACGAAACCAGACTTCTGAAAAAATCGTATTTTCGGTTTTGTAACTAAAAACCGGTTTCGAATAATAGGTTTTTCGTTTATTTTAAATTATTTTATTATTTTATAGAGGGAAATACTGAAAAACACGTTAACTAATCGTTGAGATTGGGTTAATTGTCAGTAATACCATGTTTAATAGATGTAATTTGAAAGATATTTTAGAAAATTTATCTCTGTAGTCAAAATCCTCTTTTCAGTCACTGTTATTAATTGTTTTTGAGCTTTTAGCTGGGGTTTGAATTTTGTTTAAGGTAGCATTAAGCGGTTTTTCTATTTTGGCTTACAACTAAACTCAAGTTCAGTTGTATTATGGTTTACAACTCTTTTTTAGTGCGGTTTACAAAAACATCAAAAATTAAGAACTCATCACTAGCAGTTGTTTTAATTTCAACTCAACTGAGTTAAGTTGTACACCAGAAACCAACGCCAAAGTCGGTAATGTCGCTTAAGTCCGGGATTAACTATCCTACACAATCGTACGATCCATTCACACGAAAATCTGATGAAATTCTATCAGACATAAAAAAATGTCTTCAAAATCTGCTGTCAATGACACACTATTCCACAAAAAAGATGCAAACTCAAATGACTCAGCTACTTTACAAGAAAATGCAACTCTGATCGCATAGAATTTATCATTTTATGAAAATTTTCATAAACATTTGCAAGTCGGACAGACTTGTAAAAAAATCCGTCATTAATAATGGTGTTTTCTTTTCTACAAAAAATGTCACATTCTATTTAAAAAAATGCAATTTGGTGTTCGTTTCTTAAAAATGCTTTGCTCTCTAAAAGGGCAGCGTGTTTTATTCTAAAAAATCACCCTTTAATGTCATAAGGCATTGCACTTTACGCTCCGTATAAATCAAGAGTGTTAACGGTTGGTTGTCAGTGGTATACAATTTAAATTTATTCAGTGTCATACAATTATTTTTGAAAAAAACGTCAAATCAAAAAATTTTAAAAACTTGGTGTTAATAAATCGGCAATTTGGCAAAGGTATTTTCTTGTTTACATATTTTATGAGACACAAACTAAAGAAATGTGAATTTCGTCATTAATTTTGTTATTTTTTATTTATTTATTTAATATCAATCTATTAACAAATTTGGGTTTATGTTTTTTTTTTTTATATTTTGAAGAACATACTTTTTGATTTATGTAAATATTTTTTTTTTTAATATTTAAGAACAAATTTCTTGTCAGCTGTTAAAAACAGGGCGATTGAATTTTGTGTTTTGTTCTAGTCAATTAAAAAATTGCAGTATTACATGTTCGGCAAGACATTTTATACATGCACCTTATAAAATGTGGTATTTTTTTTGTAGAAAAGAAAACACCATTAATTCAATTTTAAGCCACACTATCATACTGCTGGCAATTATAAAAAAGTCTGTGTTGTAGAATTCTTCTGCAAGTTCCATAGCTTGGTACTGTGATGAATGTGTTATGTATGGTGACAACAATTAAAATACTGTTCTGAATAACGAAAGTGGTTACTAAAAAATGTCTCGGATGCAAGATAATTAAAAAATTAAATATCGAGATCAAAAAACCGATTTCTCGAATACTTCAAAAATCGGCCTTTTTAAAAGCAACGTTTTCAAAAACCGAAAAAATAGAAAAAATCGATTTTTAAATACTTTGGAAATCGGGTTTGAGAACTCTAGTTACGCATCAATCGAAAAAAGGTATTCCAACAAAAAATTTAATCGAAAGAAAAAGAAGAAGACAAGATTTACGGGTTTGCTATGAAACGGAACATAAAAAAATAAGAATTTTAGTAAACATTTTAATAAAAACGTTAAATTTTTTGCAAAAAACATTGATAAATAAATAAATAAAATCAAGTAACAAAAATATTAAATAAATAAAATAAACAAAAATAAAATAAATTAATTTACCAGCTTTTCGTATTGTGCATGCGTTTGTCGTTTTAACCTACAATATTTTAAATTAAAATTTAAGAAAAAAAAAATTATTTATTACCTTTTATTTAACTTACATTTTTTAAATACAGTTTTTAAACTAAATAAACAAAAAATCGAACAACTTTATGTCAGTAAATAAAAGGAGCTACGATCGTTATTAAATGCAACTATATTTAAATAAACGTGAGTCACCCTGACAAAAGTAACTTAAAAAATTGAATATTAAATCATACTGGCAATGAAACTTATTTTTAACTGGTTACAAAAGTGAATAAATGTTACATGCAATGCATTTTGTACCACAGAAAATAAAATCAGAAGATAAAGTTCGGTGTGGTCTTTTTTCTAAGTGATTGATGATAGAACTGCGCACGCACAATGCAAGTTGTGCAAAAAGGTGTTAAAAACTTTACCAAAGGTCTTTAGAACCATATTTGTTTAAGTTTATTATATTAAATTTATACTTGCATATGGGCTACTTCACCTGCTGAAACCGACATACTATGGCTCTTATTTCGTTAAGTTTTATGAATTGAAAAAAAACGTTGTACAGGGTGACTATACTTACAGGATATGCCGTGCAAAGTTTTACGTTGAAAAGTCCTACACTTAAGAATTGGTGGTCATCTAAAATTCGAAAAATTAAAAAAACGACTTGAAACTTGCAAGAGTTTTTTCATTCATTCCGTTTTCTTTGTAATAGTTTTAAGCTTTCAGATCCAAACCCATACAAAATATAGTCACTAGACTTGGAGGATATATCCACTAAAAAAAAATTTTGATATCGATGCTGGGTGAAAAGTTGCATGGTGTTTTAAAGTGAAACCAAAATTTTCCGAATTTTGAAATTTTTGAAGATTTTACATAGAGTTTTTGCGCCGTTTAATAAAAATGAATTTTAAGCGCAGAATAAAAAAAACTGCGTAATTTTATAAAGTTTGAGGTGTATCAAGTTGGTGTCAGCGCACCAATAACGTATCACGGACATCACAAACTTAAAAGAAATTAGCGTACATTTTTTAAAAATGTATCTTTTTTGCGTCTGACAATCTGAATAGCCTTTTAAGTTGGCTAGTGTATTGCGTGATGTGAGTAACTTCGTAAAGGGCACCTCCGAGGCGAAACCGCACTTTAAAATTTTTAAACGCAAAAATTTTATGAACTTTTGAAAATTTTTGCAAAAAATCAATTTAGTTTTAAGCTTTTTTTTATATCAAAACATGTCATGGAAACATGTTTAGGTATCTAAATAGATTCTTCGCGACGGACTAAACTGATAAAGTGCAAATATAATAAAAAAAAAATAATATAATAAAATAATTTTTTTCAACCCTGGCGCGTGCAGCGGCAGTTTTTTCCAAACACATTTCGCTTTGTGACAACTGAAGCGCTGTATCAATTCCGCTCAAACGTACATCGAATAGAAGACTTTACTGAGCTTGATACTAAAATTGAAAACGCACCAAAAAATTTTAAGGATTTAAAATTTTATGGAGGAAACAAAATGTTTCTAACCTCAAAAAGCATCCTTGTATGAAATATTTGATTTGGTTTCAGATTATACATTTTAAAAGTCCTGATTGCAAATTATGTCTTATACTAGCCGTAATTTTGTAAAATGGTTAACAATTTTGAATAAATTTTTATATGCATACACGATCAAAAAAATTTTTTTTATATTTTTTCCAGTGTATTTTAAAAAGTATTCATGCTTTTACAAATATTTTAGTGTACTAAGAAAGCCCTTAAGGGGTATTATCCACACGCGTTATCCTTTTTCAATTTTAACAAAAACTGTAATGTTTATATTTTTTTTTTTAATTTTTAACTTTAAACCGCAGTAAAATTTGCGCCGTGTTATAAAAATGATTAACGCGAACGGATTTCACATGCTCAAATATCGGTTTATACACACGCAAATCAACATTGATGTCAGACAAAAAAAAAAATTAAAAAAAATGTCTAGGTGTCGTAAATTTTTGAAGTTGCTCATATATATTTGGGATAAAATAAATTAATTATTGTTATACAGCATATATGTAGCTATTTATTTACGATACCACCCAGAAGTGTTGAATGCTAACATTGGTTTCTTCGGCAGCATATGTTTGCAATAAAATACGGTATCGATTATCAGACGCCATTAATTTGTTTTAGAAGCTTTTTAAAATATAAATTTTAATACATAATTCTTCCATATTACTTTAAAAAAATACATTAAACTGTTTTATTTTGTAATGAGTTTAATATTCTTCATGAATTTATTTGTTTTAATACTTATACTTATACATAAACATTTTATTATTAATATGTATATGAATTTTTAAAATTGGCCTTTTTATATAAAATATATAAAAATCCCGATCCGTCCCGGGATCTCGTTTTTTTTAATAAAAAATCCCGAATCCCTGGTTTCAAAAAACCATAACCCATTTGGCATCCTTGTTGTTTTCCTGTACACTATACTTGAAAATTAAAAATTTGATAACTGGTTATTTACTTAATCCAAATATGCAAATGAAGACATAGAATTATAAAAAATACATAAATTAGTTTTAACGTTTTGTTTTTTACAGATAACACATTCGGACAGTATGATCGGTAAGTAAGATCAAATGACTAAGATTTGTACTTCTACACAGAAAAAAAACACTCGGGATAAATCAAGTTTTTATACTTACCTGAAGTATGTGTCGTATTCAAGTACGAATGACGCTAAAACATACTGAAAAAAAATTCGAAATGGGATTACTTTCGAAAATCAATTCCTGAATTTCTTACGCATGTTTTGATTTTCTATACGGATTGAAAAAAGGGCTGGCCAGACTCATGTGTACTAGAAAGGGATAAAAAGTAAATTTGAACACTTGCTTCTCATTTAGTTAATATTTTTGATTAAATATGAACATAAGAGTTTTAAAGTAAAAACCATATCGGGCATGATGTTGGTGTTTTATCATTCTGTAAGGTGTAAACCGGATAAATAAATCAATCATAATAATTGTTTCTTTCTAATTTCTTTTTTGGGGGTTAAATGGGAAAGTGAAGCGAATACAAATAGAACGTATATTTGTACACATAGCCAATCCTATCCAACTGACAACCTCACCCACTGTCCAGAATGGAGTTGGTGACCCCTGTTAACGAGGCGCTGTCGAACGCCGGCATGGAGGCATGCTGGCAGCCTTGGCACCAGGATAGGGTGGAGAAGTCTAATCAGCTACTACATCCTAAATTAAAACGATTACAGAAACCGCAACAAAAGAAAAACAAAAAAATCTGATTTAATGATGACGACCTTCAGCATGAAAGAACGGACTCGATTTGGAACCTGGAACGTTAGAACTCTTCCACCAAAATCCAATCTTCGTGCACAATATACAACTTTAGATCAGTTGGTAAAACGCAATGCAATAATTGTTCAAAATAAACAACATAGCTACGGAAGCTCAAGAGGCAGCCGACACAAATCGCAGTGGAAATCTGTACAAACTCGTCAAAAAGCTTACAAGCAAGTCGGACGTAACTGGTAAACCACTCAGAAATAATGATGGCATACTTATAACGTCTAAAGACGAACAGCGTGATCGAGGCAAAACCATGACGATTATACGAGAATATGTAACTGCACCACTCACCAAAATTTACAAAATGGGTCCACCGCTACCCCAACAGTACCCAACAGTAGGAAATGATAACATATCTTCGGAACTTCTCGAAATTGACCCTGAAACTAGCGCCCAAATCCTTCTTCCTTTAAAAGGAGATATATGGACAACTGAAAGTGTACCTGAAGAGCTCAAAGAAGACGTAAAAATAAAATATCAAAAAATGGCGACCTTACGAACCGTTAGAACTGGCGAGGTATCACTCTGCTCAGTATGGTGAACAAAATAATCTCTCATATAATAACCAAAATAACACTCAGAACGCAACAAGCTGGCTTCTCTCCAAACATGTATTGATCATGTTGACACACTCAGAATAATAGTGGAACAGGCGGCTCTATAATATAGAGTCTATATTGACTTTGAAAAAGTATTCGATACTCACAATCACAATGTTATTTGGATGTCCCTTCAATGTAAAGGTGTCCCACAAAAAATAATCCAACAAATTAAAAACAATTATGTTAATGCAAGTTATCGTATTCAGCACAAAGGCAAACTGAGCAGAAATATTAATGTTGGCACAGGAGTGCGGCAAGGTTGTGTTATGTCACCACTTTTATTTAACATTGTGTTGGATATTGTCATCAGCCATGCGATGTCGGGCAATCAAGGTATTGGTTGGGGACTTCAAAATCGGTTAAATGACCTTGAATATGCTGATGACATTTGCCTTCTCTCCCACCGATACTCCGATATGAACATGCAACTGCAAAGTCTTGCGGAGCTGGCCAAAAACGCTGGACTTAAGATTAATATTGACAAAACTAAAGTGATGCGAATAAACACAGAAAACTCTAACATCTTTACAATTGGTAATGTGCCTCTGGATGAGATTAATTCGTTTTGTTACTTCGGAGCTGTCATCACAACATCAGGCGGTTCGGGTGCAGATATTTCCAATCGAATAAAAAAGGCGACTAAAGCCCAACTTAATAAGATATGGAACTCTTCTACTCTTGCCGTTTTTAATTAAAAATCTTCATTATTCGTGATATGCATACCCTGCAAGTTTTTATTAACAAGTGCCTTAGAATCCTACGAGTCTTTTGGCCACAATACATGTTAAACAACAGACTATGGCATCAAACGAATCAAACCCCCATAACTATTGAAATACAAAGGCGAAAATGGAACTGGATTGGCCACACTATACGAAAACCGGTCACAGATATTTCCAGAACAGCGATCGAGTGGAATCCTAAAGTCAGCCGTCTTAAAATTACCTTAACAAAACTGTTATTTTTTTCTATGAAAGTTATTAATTTCTGTAACTGTTTGAGAAACATGAAACTTTTATTAAACTTATATTGACATATAAAAGGTGTCCAAAATCGAAGTTTTATTTTCGGCGGCACACCTCCATCCGATGGTCCAAATTTTCGAAGACGCTGAGGAATAATTGAGGTTATGTGCCGAATTATCTCCTCCTTTACCTCTTGAATTGTTGCTTGCTTATCGACGTACACCTTTTCTATCAAATAACCCCAAAGAAAGAATCCCAACGGTGTCAAATCACATGATCTTGGCGGCCAATTGACATCGCCACCACGTGAGATAACACGGCCATTGAATTTGTCGCGCAAAATAGTCACTGTTTCGTTAGCTGTGTTGCAAGTGGCACCGTCCTGTTGAAATCACATGTCGGCCACATCCATATCTTCCAATTCGCGCCATAAAAAGTTCAATATCATTTCACGATAGCGAACACCATTCACAGTAACTGCTTGCCCGCCTTCATTTTGGAAAAAATACGGCCCAATGATGCCGCCAGCCTATAAACAGTCACTCTTTGTGGGTGCATTGGTTTTTCGACAATCACTGTTAGATTATCATTCGCCTTAATGCGGGAATTCTGCTTATTGACGAATCCACCAAGGTGAAAATGCGCCTCATCACTTTCTTTTATTTATTTTCTTTGATATGCATTTTGATTTGAACGCCCATTTTCATAACAAGCCTGATGAACGCGTTGCTCGATTGTGTATCTTTCCATGGTTCAAATTGAGTTAGTCTGAAATTGAGAAATGCCAAATGAAATGCAGAAAAAGACTTAACGTTTAGGTGTGGTTCACATTCAACATCAGTCCTTAAAATTTAACCACCCTTTAATATGGTACGTTACACAAAGGAACAACGTGTTTTTATTATTAAAACAGTTTCCTAAAATAAAAAAAGTTTTCAAGATGTAATTAGGAATTTAGAAAATTCGGTAAAATGCTCCAAAAAATCGTGCCATCAAGCTGATGTTTAAGAAATTTGAAGAAACTGGATCCGTTCATGATAACAGATGCTAAATTTATCAAAGTAGTAGTCGTTCAACCGATAATGTATCAGCTGTGAGTACACGCAAAGAAAAAACATGGTTGATGCAATCACAATCGCAAACTATCATTAATGTTTGTGTTTATGATTGTGTCAAACACGTCTTGAGTAACAATATATGTTCAGACATAAAGTTTTTAGCCTTTTATTGTCTCAAACATATTATTATGCTCATAAGAAAAACGCAAACGATCATTCCAACCATGTTTCTATATTTCCAAAACCATGCAAAATGTCTATTTCAACACGTTACATGGTTCTCACAATAAAAACAATAACAAATTTATTCCAAAAAATTTATTTTTTATCAAAAATACAAATGTATGTACATAAAATTTGTTTTATAGATATAAACATTAAAGCATATAATAAAAAATAAAATTAAATACATACATACATATCTAACGAAAAACTGAACATTAAAGAAATTCGGTTTTCTCAACGTCTCATTTGCTTCTATTCTGTCGCAAAGCTTACCAGCACTCATCTGCTAATTATTTAGTTTCGTTTTTTTTCAATATTGTAGGTGGTTTTGGCTGCAAGAAAGACAACGTTTATACATGTTTGTATGTATATTTTAAATAATATATAAATAACTTACCTGTTTCAATAAACGTATAAGTTTTGCAAGACAGCACGACCTTTATCTTCCTGAAAAATTTTGTAATAATTTAAGTATGTAATAATTTAAGTATGTATCCCGATTAACTGATGCTCGCAGACTAAATACTCATTGTTTTTTTTGACAATAAATGCTTGTTCAATTAGAGAATGTGTTTTAAAGCAAACAAAAATTGTGGTACTAAACATACCGTTTGTGTGCAACTTATGTTATGATTCTAATTGTATATTTGAATATAAAAATATTTAAGTAGCAAACATTTCACATAATTTAATATGTTTAGCTAGATCAGAGTAACTTTTTTAGTGTAAAACACCATATAATATTATTATAGTGAATTTAAAAATGTTAAGGACAAAAAATATTTGTTCATGTTATATTAGGACTATAATTAACTAATTTCGTACGAAATTTTCTAATATTTTTTAAAAATATTAAATTTTTATGCCTGCATTTACAAAAATTTTTTAAATTTAATAAGGGTTTACAAAACAAATTTTCTTTAACAAACGTTTTTTAATTTAATAATCGTTAATGAATACGGGATTAAACTTTTAGTGAAATTTTAAATTAATTTTTAATTTAATTTTGAAGAGTTTATTATAATTTTCATAGATATTTGTTCATCATACTCGTTCTACAATGCAATTAATGATATTCTCATAAAACTCTTTATATCGAACCAAGTAGGGGGTTCGAGCTTGTTTATGTTTCATTTTTTTCACATTTATAGGGACCTATAAAATTCATGAAAATCATTAGATAAGCATCTAGTATTACACCAGTCAAGCGCCAAAATCCAATTCATATTGTTTTCCTCCTTAATTTGTATGTTTTTGTAATTCAAATTGTGAGAAGACCAGTCTAAATCGGACTTACTCGTAGACAGCAGCCTCTTGAAATTTGTAATAAAAACGCTGTCGATCAATTATCTTCCTGAATTATAAAATTTGCGTTAAAATGGCATTGATTTGTTTTTGCATATTGTTGCATATTTTGGTGAAAATGCATATTTTTTCTTATATATGTAGGTTTTAAATGGATATATTTGCATATTTTGACATTTTTAAGTGATTTTTTTTAATTTCCATATTATAAAAAAAAGTTTTAAATACACAAAAACCCTTCCAAAAAATTTTTTAAAATCAATAAAGATTCTTTTGGAGCTTTGTTTTTAATACAAGATTTTCAAGATTTCAACAACAGATCCTTCTATTTAAACCGATGCAGCTTCATACATGGGTTTAAAATATTTTATTCAAAACTGTTGCAAGTTACTTTCTTGGCACATGGGTTTAGGAATGGGCAAAAAATATCGATATATCAAAATATCGATAGTTAAAAAAAGTATAATCGATATATATCGCCGATATTTTAAATACCGATTTATCGATGTATCGATATTGAAATACGACTATCGAATTCGATATTTTTTAAAGTCAGTCTTCATTAAGAACTCAAAATTTTAGCCGTTTTTCAAACAATATGCTTTTTAAGAATTGGAATCATTGCATGCATCATATGTTTTTTTTAAACAAATATGAAGATCTAAAATAATTGGCATTTATAAGAAGAAGTGCCGGATACAAGAAGCAGATTGTCTGGAGTGCACATAAAACAGAGAGTGCTCCTGATGTCCATATCTGATGATTACTGGTTTGACTAAAACCAATTGGTACTTTTGGGGTGCAATTCAAATTTTAAGGAAAGTTGGTACTTCCATGACTTATTTACTTCCATTTAAATTTTTCGTAATTTATTTTTTTTTCTTATGGTTTTTTTGTATTCTTCCTTTGTTTTTGGTTATAATTGAATTTTTTGTTTTGATTAAATTTTTTTGTTTTTATTAATTTTTTTAAATAAAATGAAACAATAAAAAGTAACAATGTAATTACATATAATTAATTTGTTCATACATATGATTGTACAAAGGTATACTGAATTTTTTAATTTGGTAATACTTTCAGCAAAATACGTTCGATATATCGTATTTTGAAATAATAAATATCGATACTCTAAAAAAATATCTATTCGATATATATCGATATATTTTTTCAACTTGCCCATCCCTTCATGGGTTACACCGAGTTGAAGAGGAAATTAGAAGCCAATTCGATAATTTTGCAATTTTTAATAAAATGTATCTGGTTCCCCTTCCACCGCAGCAAGAAGTATCTAGATGAGGGTCTTGCTGGATGCTTCAGAATTCTTTTCAAAAAACTTTGAGTAATTTAAGAATGTTAGAAGGTCTGGTTGTTACCGATGATAAAAAAGTAAAAGAAATATTAGATTTAAATGATATCAGAAGTCAATTAGCATTCGTGAAACAAAAACTAATTAGGAGCGATTTAGTTCACATAATACTCAAGTCAAAGTAATTGATATTGCAGAAAGTTAAATTAGCAATGTGGAAGGAAGAATAGCTCGGCAAATTAAAAAAAAAAAAAATCCAAAACGTTTTGCAAAAAAATTAAGGATTTAAAAAAATAAAATTAATTTCAAATATTTTGATAGCAGAAAGCCAATATTATAAATCACTAGGCCCCTGTCTTCTGGCTGCTGGTGATTACAACCCTAAACACACCTACTGGCCTGCTTTTATTAAAAGACAAAATTGTTTATGTATTTGTTTTAAGTAAAATTTAAGAACGATTTTTTATGGAAATTTTTCAAGTTTAAAGTGCATATTTTGGATTGCATATTTAAAGCGAATATTTCTGATTTTTTAGTGCATAAAATCTCATCATTTATTACATATTTATTACTTGGTTTAAATTAATTGTAACTTTTTTAAATAGTTAATCTTGTTTATTTAATGTCAACCTCGTTAAATTGTAGTTTCTTCATTTCGAAAATTCCTCTAATTGGCTAAAAGAGATTCGAATTAAAGAGGTCATACTGCAATAATTGAATAATTAATTTTTGTTTGTCACGATCAAAACCAGTTCCTGAGGACTTTTTATACCCTTTCACCAAAGTTAAAAGGGAATACATAAGTTTGTCATGCCGTTTGTAATTTCTACAATATTGACCTTAGACGCTTTAAAATATCGTGGTTCCTTGTGTGAAGCGAAGTTGATTCAACGATGTCCGCCTGTCTATTGAAATGGGTTTTCCGAAGACCCCCGATATGATGGAGACTTGGTTGATATGTATAGCCGTCACATCTACTCCGCTAAATTTTGCAATTAAAATTTGTTCCATAAATGGCTGAGGTATACGCAAAAAACTACAACTTCCTCAAATTTTCCCATGAAATTCTCTGCTGTTGTTTATTTATAGTATATAATTTTTTTAGACAATTTTGCGTTTGTTTTTAACATACAGAGAAGTTGATTGACGATTCCCGATTCAGTCTGTTTTTTCTTTATATATGGAAAACGAAAAGAGCAAAAGTTTTTTAATTTAGTACAAACATCTTGGTCGCCAATACACAACATCCAACAAAATGTGGGCGTGATTGGAGAAATGAGCGTGGTACAAAATAGATTTATTTATTTCTACACGCGATTAAAAAACATGGTTGATGCAATCACAATCGCAAACTATCATTAATGTTGGTTATGATTGTGTCAAACACGTCTTGAGTAACAATATATGTTCAGACATAATGTTTTTAGCTTATTATTGTCTCAAACATATTATAATGCCCAAAAGAAAAACGCAAACGACCATTCCAACCATGTTTCTATATTTCCCAAAACCATGAAGGTGTTTACATGTACATACATGTATGTATGTATTTCTATAATTATATATAAATAACTTACCTGTTTCAATAGACGTATAAGTTTTGCGAGACAGCATGGCCTTTTTCTCCCTGAGAAAAAGTTTAAATTATTTTGTAGTAATTTAAGTTTCCCGATTAACTGATGCTCGCAGACTTAAATGACGCAAAGAAAATTTGATTTTCTTTATAAATACACATTGTTTTTTTTTTGATTGACAATAATTGTTTGCTCAATTAGAGAATGTGTTTTAAAGCAAACAAAAATGATGGTACTAAATATAACTTTTGTGTGCAACTTTAGTATGATTTTAATTGTATAGTTGAAAGTAAAAATATTTTAGTAGCAAACATTTCATATAATTTATTATGTTTAGATAGATCAGAGTAATTTTTTAGGTTTAAAACATATTAGGCAAATATGAATAAACATGTTCGTAGTGACCATTTATTAATAATGTTGTTTCTCTGCGTGTAAGAAACGGTATTAATATAACGTTTTGTTCTAATCGCCTCATGGTGAAGGGCACATAAGATTCGGCATAGCCGAATATATCACTCTTACTTGTTTTATTTAAATTTGCAAATATTTTTGCAAAATTTGTTATTAAGTTGGAGTTTCAGTTTCTAATAATATCAGTTTCCTCATTACTTTTTAACTCTTACACTTAAAACCTGGGTATATTTTTTTAATATCGCAGGCATGAGATTTGTTTACTGATTTTGTTATTTTTTTTATTTAAAAAGACAAAACAAAAAAAAAAAAATGTTGACGTAGTATAAGCCGGTCGAAGCACAGTGGTAGCGGTTGTGAAGAATTGAATAATCATCTCTAGTGTAAAAAAAACTTCAAAGCTTTTATATATTTTTTAACAAAGTTTATGTGACTTATTTAGCGAATTAAGTAAACGTTGCTATTAAATTAACAAAATCGGTGAATCTGGCTAAATTCCACTAAGTCAACAAATGAAAATAATTTTAAAATCATTATTTTGATTTATGGCAAAAAGAATTTAAAAAAACAGACAATTAAAATTCCATCAGCATAATTATATAAGGGCCGATGTTGAATGTGAACCACACGTAAACGTTAAGTCTTTTTCAGCATTTCATTTGACATTTCTCAATTTCAGACTAATTCAATTTGAACCATGGAAAGATTCATAATCGAGCAACGCGTTAAAGTTATTCAGGCTTATTGTGAAAATGGGCGTTCAAATCAAAATGCATATCGTGAACTTTGTGATTTTTTCGGTCAATTTAATCGTCCAAGTGTGCGTACAATCGGAAAAATTGTGCAAAAATTGGAGAGAACCAGGTTTGTAAAAGATGTGAAAACATCAGTGCATGCTCGTACAACTCGCATTGCGATAGTGTGGCTGAAGAGCCGTCCACATCAACTCGTCGTCGTGCCCAACAATTGCACCTCTTTCGCTCGTTGTTGATGAACGTTATGCATAATGACTTGCATTTACACGCTTATAAGGTGCAATTGACTCAAGAACTAAAGCCTCTTGACCATTCCAAACGTCGTCAAAGGTCAGAATGGTGGCAAGAAATGGCAACAGTGGATGATCAATTTTCGAAGAAAATTATCTTCAGTGATGAGGCACATTTTCACCTAATTGGATTCATCAATAAGCAGAATATCCGCATTTAGGCGAATGATAATCCAAGAGTTATTGTCGAAAAACCAATGCACCCACAAAGAGTGACTGTTTGGTGCGGTTTATGAGCTAGCGGAATCATCGGGACGTATTTTTTTCACAATGAGGCCGGTCAGGCAGTTACTGTTAATGGTGTTCGCTATCGTGAGATGATAACGAACTGGTTTCAACAGGACGGTGCCACTTGCCACACAGCTAACGAAACAATGGCTCTTAAGCGTGACAAATTCAATGGCCGTGTTATCTCACGTAATGGCGATGTCAATTGGCCGCCAAGATCATGTGATTTGACACAGTTGGACTTCTTTCTTTGGGGTTAGTTGAAAGAAAAGGTGTACGTCGATAAGCCAGCAACAAGTCAAGGGCTATAGGATGAGATATTTATGCACATTAACGGCATAGAACCTCAATTATGCCTCAGCGTTATCGAAAATAAGGAGCATCGGATGGAGGTGTGCCGCCGAGGTCGCGGTTTAAGTTTGCTTACAATTTTTGACGTAAGGAGTATTTGGGGAAAAAATATAAAAAACTATAGCCGAAGAGAAATGATAATTTTATTAAAATAAGAATATATTTTCAAAAATAGACTTCAAAATTTAAAATTGATTTCCTATTTTTTTAAGAAATCTATAAAGAATGAATTTTTTTTTAAAAACCTTCTTTATAAATTGTCAAGAAATTTTCAATTTTGACCACTGTGCGTCGGTACATCTGCGTTTCGGATTTTTTTATATGTGTGTATTCACATTCCTTTTTTTTTGTTATTCTTTCTTTTTCTCGTTGCTGATTTGGCCATAAACTTCAACTTGAAGTTTGTATAAAAATTCTTACTCACCATGGGTGAGGTTTAGTTAACGTTAGTCAATAGCTAGTGTAAGTTTGCGCGGTTAGAATCTTCTTAAAAAGTAGTGAATTTTAACTTTAGAGAAGATTTAATAAGTAAAAAAAATTAGAGACGAAAGAAGACAGAAAAACAAATAAGAAACAAGTTCGTTACTGAAGTCTTTTGTTTTTAATTCTTATGGATTTTTTAATGTTTCATTCTGTCGCATTTGAATTATTAAATTTAGAAAAAGTAATTAATTTTTGTTGATTTTCCTGATCTGTTATCTTCTTATAGGTCTTATTTTGTTATTGAAAAAAAAAATTATTAATTAAAAATGAAATTTGCTGTGTGCACCTTGTTTTTGGCCACTGTTTTGGCAGTTGTTTTAGCCGATTCTGGTAAGATCATGATGACGTTGATAACTTTATGTTAAACAAAAGAAATTATAAATGTGTATTTAAGTTAAATATTTCAATCATAAACAAATGTGTATTACATCATCTCTATATTTGGAAGATATATTAATAATAAATTAAATCCGATGTTTTGGAAATATTTTCCTGTAAAGCTTGATTTTTATAATTTTAAATATTTTAATTTCTATTTATTTCAAGTTTATGGTCATTTTTAATAGCCATTTAGTTAATAAAAATAAAAACGGGAACTAAGTGATTTTTTTTTAAAACTTGCCAATTTTTGAATATTAAATTTTGTTAATTTGTTTTTTTTTTGTAATTATTGTTTAAGTTTTTTAAATTTCTGAGGACGTAACAAAAAGGGGAAACAAAAATCTGATAATAAATAAAAATTAAAAGTTAAAAAACAATTGACCATAAGCTCGAATAAACTAGAAATAAAAATAATGGATGGTCGAATAACTTAAATATTTTCTAAAATGCTTATTAAAAACTAAACAAAAGCTTTTCCTATAAAAACTTCTTTCAATAAATATTTTCAGACGCTGGTCATTTCATCCCCAAGGCTTTCTATACCCTCGACTCCAATGGACACAAATCAAATTTACATGCTGTTAATCCAAACGTAAGTTTTTATTTTTCATCACCATAGCGAAAAGGGTTTGTACTGATGTTTGTAACATCTTAAAATATTTGCCCTGGACCCACCATTTAATCTACCGATCGACTTATAATCACTTTTTGCTGTCCGTGCGTCCAGTCCATCCGGCTAACAGTCCCTCCATGTAAATCTTGTGCGCAAAGTGCAGGACGTAGTTTTTGAGATAATTTGATCAAATTTGGTGAATAGATTTTAAAAGTCAAAAGGACTTTGCCTATAACAAATGGCGAAAATCGGTCTTTAATCTCACATAGTTCCCAAACAAACATTTTTCCTGAATAGAGTCTTTTTGCACGTAAACCTGAAACAATCAATAGCTTTATAAATAGCTTTTGACTTTCGTATCGCCTTCGATAGTTTTTAAATCGACATCAAATCAAAAACTATCGATAGTTTTTGTTTTTCTCAAATTATTGTTTTATGATATGAGATAATCGTTTAACAATGGCTGACTGCAACACAACTTATAAGCTTTTAACATAGATGAACATCTAACATCTACCATCAAAGAAAATGTGAATCACTCGTTTACATTGTTCACATCTAATATCTACAATCAAACAAAAATTTCACTATTTAAGAAAAAGAGAAATTAAAAAAACTTGTTATCTACAAAAGCGCCAACATTTTAAAAGAAAACAAAATAATCTATTTGAAATTCAATTTGTTTAAAAATTGTTATACAAAATATTAAGCAAAAAACCATTGTAAAATATGAAAAAACCTGACATATGGTAACGCTGATTACAAAACACCCGTCTTTTTATCAGTGATGCCACAATTATACTAGAACTTATTGGCACTTTTTTAGGGATGTCACTAAAATAATCGAAAGGTGTAGTATGATATAAAATCCATTTTCAATCGAATAGGAGTCTACTCGTAATCTCACAAAGAGTGTTTTTGATCGTCGACGAGTTAATTTTTTAATTGTAGACGATTCCTCGCACGGGAGAAACTGTTACACGTGCTGATTCGTATGAAAGATTCTTCCATAACACAGCGAAAGTTGCTTATATTAATAATAAAGGGAATCGTTTATGTATTATCTAACAAGTCTTTCAAAAAGCATGCCAAGAGTCGTATGAGACTCATGTAGGGATTATTTTACAGCTCAGTAATTGTTGTATGACTTTTACAGAGGGTCGCAAAATGTTCATTCCAAGATTAAAAGACGAGCATGTCAAAAAATTAATAAAAAAGTAATAAATAAAAAAATTTATGTTTTTGCTATTGTTACTCGTCAGATAATCATCAGATGATTCTTTTAGGAGTTGTATATTGGCATTTCCATCTCGTCGAATGTGACCGTCGTACACATTTAAAGTGAAAAATAAGTAAAAATAAAATAGATTTTTATTTTGACAATAGATTATAATTATAGATCTTAATTAGTGCTATTGTTCATTTTGATAATTTTTTTCGTTTTCAAGACAATTTCAAAAAACAAGGCACTCGCACTTGAAAAAAACAGATGTGGTTTCCGTTACCTTTAATTCAAGCGCCAATTTTAGCGAAATCTGAAGCAATATTGTAATGCGACAAACTTTAGAATGTTCTGCACTAATGTCTCTATGAAATGGTTATGATTTTACCCATAAATGATTTATACTTTTTTTTAAAGTTAGTTTTTATCACTGTCGCATGTGACATGTCGCACGTGATATTTTTTGTTATATTTTCGTTCAATATTGACTGAAATAATTAAATAGTAAATTGCTTTCGAATCGAGAAATTACTCGATCACGACTGCCAGAACCAGGCTCCAGGTGTCTACATTTGTGGCTGGAAGTAAATGTATGTGTTTACATAAATAAATCATTTGTATAAAAAAAAATTTTATTACGAAAACAATAATGTTGGTAGCCAATTATAGGGGAATGTAACAACAGATAAACTCACTGTTTATTATTGGTGTTTTGTTTATATTTGATATTGTTAAAAGTTAGATTTTGAGTGTTAATAATTCTTATTCGCTTTAAGGTTTTATTTGTATAATATTTTCCGCTTTTCTAAAATCTTTGGAAAAGGTATCCTAATGATCTGGCCTAAGCAACCAGTGAAATGCGCATAGAAGCTAGCTTTCCCTCAAAAATAAATTTCAGTGTACATGTTTTACAAATATGAAAAATTGGGCATTTAGCACGTCATACGAAAATCTTTTAATGATAAATTTTGTATTCCCAAAAATAACTTTGATTTTTTTTAATTATTCGATATTAAACTATACACTGCTGGAAAAGGCGCCATAACGCTGATGTATTTTGACATCAGTACTATGACAAGTGTCTTCGTTTTTGAGCCCATGCCACTTTTTATCATTATGATGTCAAATTTAACACCATTGGGCAAAGTGTCATCAGGGTAAAAATGAAATTATTACATCGCCATCACAGAAATGACGATCATGTCCTAAGTGCGATGACGCAGTAACATCGGAGAAAGGACACATTAGCATCAATTTAATGTCAGTTTGTCATCAAGTCAAGTCATTGGAATTGAGTTAAGTCAAAGTGAGAGAATATTATTATTTATTTGCCCGTTACATTTGATTGTTTCACGTTTGTTGAATTACGACCTTTGCTTATAGCAGAACTCTCAATAATAAGACACCAGCACCATGTCCCATATGGTTTTCGTTATCATTCTACTTTATAAATTCGACGTATTTAAGTAAATAATTTAAAAAAATAGTATATAGAAATTTTTGCTTCATATAAAACATTGTAATCATGAAAATAATGTTAATAATATGCAAAACGTGGCATCGAATTGATGTCACTTTAGCCATAAAATAGATGACACGTAAAAAATGACAAAATTTTACGAAGACGTTAATCATTGGATTGATGTTTCTTTTTGTATCATTGATGCCGTTTGAAGTAACATTGATATCACAATTCTGATGTTAGGGCATCATCAATATGAAGTGCTTTTTTCTATCAGTGTAGCTTCGATACAAGCATCACTTCCGAAAATAGCTTTTAATGTGATATAAAATTTGGCGAAGATAATGTTTATAATGACCTCTACACTTAAATCGCTTTAATAAGAAAAAAACTCATAAAGATGTTGATATCTAAATAATAAAAAACTCTAATATTAATATTAACTTCATACTATAATTTAGTTTTGCCGGATCAATGATTGGAGCCATTGAGTACACTCTCTTAAATTTTTTGAAAATACTGGGGTGTAGAGTATTAAATAGTCGGGGTTGATCGACTATACTTTCTTACTCGTTATGCCTGTATTAGGTAGTCTTTAACCTGTGCTCCAAGAAAATTGATTGTTTAATCTCTAAATTTTTAACTTCTTTTTAACGTTTTTTTTGTCTTTTGTTTAAATAATGTAGTGGTGTTTTTAACAATAACTGATTATTTACACTCTGTATGAATAATACATAAAAAAACACACTCGCCATTTGCGTATATAACAGATTTAAAGTGTTAATGACTTTTTTTCGTTTCGAAATAAACATCTACAAAGAGTATTAAAGAGGTTTAGCGCAACTTATTTTAATTATATACATAGTACGTAAATGTTTAAAGGGGTTTCCATAAATTCTTACTTGAATTAATTCTTAGTAAATTTGCTTTTATAAAACAAGTTAAATTACGAAGTAAATATTTTGAGTCAAACTGGATTAGAGATTCAATTGGACTAGTTTGATTTAAAAAACAATAAAATTCGGATTTTGTTTATTTAAGCACAAATTCTTAAAAACTTAATTCTTAAAAATTATGTGATAATAAAGGCAATTAAAATGCAAAATAATCCTGTTTGCAAACAATAACTATTTTAAATGATATAAGAGAAGAAACAACACGTCAAAATAACACCTAATATTTGTTTTAAGAACCTAATGAGCGGGTAAATTTCCCATACTTCGAACAATTGAAACTAATATTGAAATTTTTCAACCATATAGCAAATTTAAAACTCGATTGTAAAATTGATTTAAAAGTATCAAAGTAATTTTTGGGAATACAAAATTTACAAGATTTTATTAGTCGTGCTTAATTCCACAACTGCCCGTTTATACCGGAGATAATTATTGCGACATATATTGCAGTTAATGACAAAATTATGTTATCTTTAATGTAGACAGCAATTTGTTGTACATATTTATTGCCGGCAATTTATGTTGCAATAATTGTTAGTCCATTTTCGTTGACAATTATTTGTAACATAAATCGTCAAATATGGTTGTCAATTGAGAAAAAAGAAGCAAAAAAGAAAAAAAATAGAACAAATTGTGTGAAAAAGAATTAAATTTGTGAAATGATAGCAAATTATTATTTTAGTTAAAGAATTTAATAAACACTTAAATGAGACGTTTACGTTCCAGGTGAGAAAACATCAAGGAGCTCATTGAGGCGCCCTTGGACATCTAGTAATAAAAACACATAAATTTTTTTGGAATTCTGTTTGTTAGTTTGTATTAAAAATAAAAAGCAGTGAAACAAATTACAAATATTTAGTTTTGTTTATGATAATAAAAACAAAATAACATTTTATTAATCCAAATTTGTAATATTTCAATCAGGCTTAAGTTCATCAAATTTAATTTTCATTAAATTATTCGTATGAAGAAAGAAATTTTACATTTAAAAATTTCTGTTTGTTGAAATTAGGTAAAATTAGGTACAAGATTTTATCAAATTGTCTTCAAAATCGCCTAAATATTTAAAAAAAACAGCCAAGTTTGGCGAGATATCGCCATATCTGAGAGTCCTGCTTTCTTTGCCAAATTCAATTACAATTCTCGATTTTTATTTACTTTTTCTTTTTTTCCCCTACAGACTGCTCATTACTTGAGGCGCTTACGTAGACAAGTGTCTATCTCTTCATCCTCGTCATCGATTACTGGCAGTGATGGTGTTACACGTTTCACTTCACAAACTATAAACTCAAACACTCCCAAAGTAGAGTAAGTAAATCAAAAAAATACATATGTAAAGGGTGTCTCAGCAAGAGTGTACTTTGCAAATTCAGTGCAACTTTTTGTGCATTTCCGATTATTAAAAATGGAGCGGTTTACGAAAGAACAACGCGATATAATTGTGAAAACTTATTACAAAAAGTTATGCTGAGACCATTCGAAAAACTTAGCTTCTCCAATGAAGCGCATTTCTATCTGAATGGCTTCTTTAGTACTCAAAAAATCCTCCTTCACCATGTCTGGTGTGAATTTTGGTCAAGCGTAATTACGCCTTTTTTTTGAGATGTACGACAAAGATCTAACCGATATGTGGTTTCATCAAGACTACGGCAACTGCCACACCACGTATGAAATAATCGATTTATTGCAGCAACGATTTCCAGAACAAATTATCTCAAGAAATTCTGATGTCAACTGGCCACCAAGATCATGCGATAAAACGCCGTGCAATTTTTGTTTTGAGTTTTGTGAAATCTCGGGCTAACGCGAACAAACTAAAAACAATTCCAGACCTTTAACCTGAGATCCAAGGTGTGGATGGGAAACAGCAAGATCTCTGTGAAAAATTTATTCTGGCCTGTCATCAGAGACGTAATCGGAACATGTCTTCTTTATACTCCAATAAAAAAAATCACAACTGTCTTAAAAAATAAGTGTTTTTATTATAAAATGAAAAAGTGTATTTTTACTGAGACACCCTTTATATATATATATATCCATACATACGTATATACATTCAAACAATTTAATATGATTGTTATCAATAAAAGAAATCTATATTCATATTTCTTTAACTATTTTATTGCAATTGAAAGTACGCTGTGAATTGCATTTACAAATTCTTTTTCGTGTTTAATTTTTCTTGATAAATGTGGTTTTATTTACAAACAATTTCTTTTTTAACAGTTTCTCCAGCCGTTTTGGAGGTTCCAGTGCTCCCGCTACCCATATTGTTCAAACTACTGGGGTTATCGATACTGACGGTAAAATTTACTACAAAACCAAACAAGGACATTTGTAATTGAATTGTTTGATTTAAAACTGAGTTTGTGTTTTTAAACTCCTTTTATAATATTAAAAAAAAAAATTTAGTTCCCTTTTGATATACATATTTTGAATTTGTAAAGTTTTCCTATTAATTTGTCGTTTCTTTTATGTTTTTTTTAAATAAATTGTGATTTTGTAATAAAATTAAATAAATAGTGAGGTTGAGAGCAATTAGAAATGTTTTATTTAAATTAAAGATTCATAAATTAAGTATTTCAGATGAACGGTTAAGCCGAATCTTTTATACACTTAGGTATACTCAAATGTTTCAAAGTAGACATTTGGAACAAATGTTAAAAGGTGCAAAACTAGTCAAGTGGTTTTGCACTGGGTTATTATCAGGTATGGGCACCACTACATTGAAAGCTTTGCATGTTTGGCTTTGTATTGGTTTGTTTACGCCCTACAAATAATATTGGACCACCTGACCCATTTTGATAAAATGGACTACTCCATGGACTAGTCCGATGTAATGCAAGCATGGACCATGTCATTGTTAAAACGTGTTTGTAGTGAGACGACATGTCTTCGTTTTTTAACGACATGTTTTCGTTTTTAAACGAAGTTAAAACTAACCCTCTTGTGTAACAATGGAGTAGTTTTAAAACTACTCCTTAGTGGTCCAAAGGTGGGTTATATACCATGGAGTAGTTTTAAAACTACTCCTTAGTGGTCCAAAGGTGGGTTATATGATCCTCTCCTAGGACATCGTAATGTTAAATAGACCATGTTTTTCCCATACGTTTAGGTTACTTTTGGACTAGTCCTAGTCCCTTGTGGACTACTCTTTACACGCGTGTTTGGACTGGTCCTATTATTTGCAGGGCGTTTGCATTTGTTGCTTGTATGCTCTTTTTCTCATTGTTTTTTGTGTATGTATACACATCGTTCGACAAAAAAATACGTTGGTGTCATGAAATCCCAATTTGTCGGTTTTTTGTTCGAACTCAAATAAGTATCGGTTTTAGGAGTCACAGAAGCCAATGTTATCGTTTTTTTTTAATTAAAAATAAACCAAGCAGCTTACAGCTTTTGTTTTTTTATTGGAGCGTGCGTTAAAAGCTTAATTTTTTATTATAGAAGTAAAGAAAATTGATAAATTGGTAAAATAGTATTTTTCGCATGTTTCCGGTAGTTTTCGGCAGCGGGCTGCTGCAAATTCGCAAAAGTCTGCACTTTTTACTGCAAACAGCAAATATGCAAAAACAGCAGTGGTCATTCTATTTATTTATAAGGCTAAACAACAAATTTGTTTTATATTCTTAATAAATTCGCTTTTTACCTATTATTATTCATATTTGTGCAAAACAATATAATTACAGAAATGTAAACCACAAATGCAATGCAAGTATTAAAACGATGGCATTTTTTTCATATGTTTACTGTATTACCACATCTTATTTTCTTTTCTATAATTTTACTTTAATTAAAAACGCAGGTTTTAACAATATTTTAGAGCAAAAGCCATAATTTACAAAATTGTCAAACATAAATTACATTTAATGCTAGAAACACAACTGGGACGAACGACGAATAATTCGCAACGAATATTCGTCGTCAGAAATAGAACACATTGGTATGTATGAGAATACACACAATCGTTGCGTAGACCCAAATTCGTAATTCGTAACGAACACTACGATAGGTTTATTTCTATTTCTTACGCAGACGAACGACGAATAAATTGGGACAGATACAGCTAATCGCACCTAAATCATGAAACCTGTAAAGAATCACAGGGAAAACTCGCTTCTAATGCGAACTTGGCTAAAATTTGCAAAAATCGCGAAAATTTTTAATATTTCAAACAAGCCATAAAATTGATTAAAAGTCTCTAAAACTATAAGGAAAATTGCTAAATTAGCGGAAATTTGCCAAAATTTGCTAACAGCGGTATAAAAACAATGTCTAATATTTTTTAAAAATCGTTAAATCTGTAAAGAATCATAACCCTTATAGATAAAAATTGCTTATATCGCGGACATAGCTAAAATTCGCGAAAATTGCAATATTTAAACAAACGCAAAAATTTATTTGAAATCGCTAAATCAGTTTAAAATATCAAAATATCCGATAATAACATAAAAAAGTTTGCAAAAATAGCGAAAATTCGCGAACATTTTTCATTTTTCAAAGAACCCATAAAATTGATTAAAAGTCCCTTAGACTATTAGGAATGGCAAAAATTCGTAAAAAATTGCTAAATTAGCGGAAATTCGCAAAAATTTGCTAACAGCGGCATGGTAGCAAAGTCTACTATTAATTATAAATCGTTTAAGCTGTAAAGAATCAGACAACTTACAGACCCAAATCGCAAAAATGGTTGAAATTCGCGAAAAATTGCAAAATTTGAAACAAACCCAAAAACTAATTTGAGTTTGCTGAATCGAAATGAAGAACACCAAAAATGCTTAAGAAATCCACTTTCGAGTGGATTCGGATTCTAGAACACACTCAATTAATAGTTTTTATGTTTTTTTTTTGTTGAAATATGGTCAACCTATGATTTGATAAATGTTAGCAAACAAAGAAATTTTAATAAAATGATTGCTAGTTAAAGAAGATGAAAATTTATGAAAATGTTTATATAATCAAGCGTCCAAGGTATTTATTTTTATAAATTAAAAAAAATTCAAGTCTTATTAATACTTGGAACTTACGCAATTATTGTGCCTCATTTGACGAATTTACGCAACGAATTCTTGCCGACGAATTCGTCGTACTATGCGAAGTTCTTCGTTCGTCCCAGTTGTGTTTATACCATAAAGCTGCAAACATATGAGCCAAAATATTAAACAGCTGATTCGAATATCGATTTTATTTGTATTCGAAAATAACAAATTCGACTTATGCTATATTCATACGACGATAGAAACCACTGGTTTCGCTCTCAGAAACTAGATTGCCAAACATGCTGTTCATGTGATTTTTTTTAAAAAGATAAAAAAGTAAATAAAACTTAAGAATATATTATTTAATACTTTTATTAATATTAAGGTATTATAATTATCACTTTATTTTATTAAAAATCAATTTTTATTTTGTTTTTTTCTTTGTTTTGATTTTTTTTGAGAGCTAGTTCAGATAAACTAACGATAACAAAATTGGAGATGACAGTACATTTTTCTTGTTTCGCAGCCTGTTTCAAAATGAAAAGACCTGTTTCGTTCTCAAAATTTTGTATGGGAAAACAAGTCGTTTCAATCATGTTTGGGGTGCGAAACAGGAATAAGAGAGCGAAACACGAATAGTTCTGTCCGTGTGAACATGGTATTACATATTTTCATGACAACCAATATTGGATTGCAAAACCGACAAAGAGCATAACCGACTTGGATTCTATGACACCTCTGATAAATAAACCTATTTTAGACCACTGCCACTTCTCCACTACCGCCCACATTTTTCCGGATGTTATCAATTGATAATCAAGATTATTATACCTAGTTTAGAAATTTTTGTTCTTGCCCTTCTCCAGATATACAGGAATCTATAATGAATTTATATGGGAAGCACCACGCTCGTTGTTCCATTTTATCGAATGTTGCTTATTGATAACCAGGGAAACCATTAATATGCAATTGCATATTTTTTCTTGTCCGACCAATGAAGTCAGAAATAATGTATGCATTTATCCAATTTAGAGCTTTTTATGAATTTTGGCATCGATTTGTAAGTGCATATTTTTGCATATTTGACATTGGAGTTTTGGCGTACCCGATTATAACTTTAGGATTGTTTTTATAACATGGAAATGTTATTAAATCGTGAATATTTTGTTTTCAAATAAGCAATTTTTGAATTTTTTGGGGCATATTTTTAACAATTTTCAGGGCATATTTTCAAGTTTTTACTGCATATTTTATGCGCATAAAACGCGTTGTTTAGAGCATATTTCTGGTTTCCCTGTTGATTACCAATATGCTTGAACATAATTTGGAAACCTTGACTCTTGCCGTTCTTTAGATATACATACATAAAAAAACAACAATAAGGTATTTATGGGTAAAATTAGAGTCAGCCGTAGTTTTTTGCTCATATCTCAGCCATTTGTTGAACGATCAGGCTGAATTTAAAAAGTAAACATTTCCGGAAAAACATATAAACTACCAAGCCATATAATGTCTGGGGTTTCAGAAAACCCATTTCAGCTGACACACGGACATCATTTTATTAAATGGACCCAGAGATTACAAGCGGAATGACCAACTTATAATTATAAAAATATGCCCTTTCAACCTAAAAGTGAAGTATTCAGCCTGACGACATTACCTATTCGAGTGTTACGCTATTTTAAACAATTTTATTATTTATTTATTTAGTGTTACGCTATTTTAAACATATTCAATAAATATATTCACTTTCTAATCAAAATTTTTTTTAACCTTCATTTTCTGTCAACGGAGTCAATTCCACTCGATGTCGACTTGAAAGCGACGTAAAAAAAACCAAGTGACTGCCATTATTAAACAATTGGTATCAATAACGACTAAGATAATACAATTACTGTTCCGTTGCTCTCGACTTTCATATTAGGGGTCAATTTGACTTCTTTTTTATTCCAGTAACAAAAGTTGCTCCTCTCTTTCAAAGTTATTTTGGATAAACAGAGGCAATTAGTGAAACCAAATATGTATCAGTTGAACTTTAAAACACATAAAAGCATATCGTCGGCTTAATATGCAAACCTTTTAAATCCCCCTTTTAAATAAATTGAGATTTTGATGCCGTATGATAGAGAAAGATACGCCTCATCGACTAGCATAGAGTTATTCCTCAATTTGAGTCTTGAAGTGTGTTAAACCAACAATATTTTTGGTTGAAATATAAAAAATTGTTAAATTTACTGAAAGGGAGTTAGCAGGTTTTCATATTAAGCCGACGATATACAACACTTCGTTTCAGATTGACAAATTAAAAAAAAAAAAAAATAAAATTTGTTCACACTTTAATATTTATATACTTTTAGTTTATTAATAGAGATAATCGCATTAGCATTTTAAGTGTTAATTTTATACAACCATGAACCAAATTGCACAAAACACCTTAAACAACGTTTTTTTTTTTATTTAATAAAACCAAAAATTTTCGAGTCCCATAAAAGCAGAACCCTCCAGTTCCGATAGCCAGCATCTGCTTAATAATTAACGTTGACTGTTTTAACTCTCTTAAATGAACGATAAAGATAGATATTTTTAGGGAATCCACATTGTGTGTTAAAATATTTCTTTTATTTATTAAACTTTGGAATTTTTTCATAAGTTAATTAAACAAATAGATGCCAAACAAATTTGGAAATCTTTATTTGTCCCATTATAATTAATTATCTATATAAAAATTTGATTCATTATGTCTAGTTTATAAAGTCGCAGCATTTGGTCATTGAAATAAATTTATGCATTTAAAAGCGGCTAAAAAAATAAATAGAAGCAACTTTTATGAAATAATAAAACTCAAGATTGGTACTGAAGAGTATAAAACAGGTTATTGAATTCGCTTTAGTTTTATTTTTTTTGCGTAATTTTTATGGAAATAATTAAACCCCAGTTAATGGGATAAAGTAGCCAGAAATATGATAACCAAAAAAATTTAAAGCTGTAAGTAAAACTAAATAAAAGAAATAATGTTTTGGCGTAGTTTGAAAAATATCTCGTGCAATGTATAGTGGAAGAGAAAAGTTTTCAGACACTAAAAATAAATACCGGTTAAGTTAAATCGTATTAACTGTCTGTCGTATTAACTGGTCTGTCCAGACTCATGTGTACCACGAAGGGTTAAGAAGTAAATTTGAACTCTTGCTTCTCATTTAGTTTATATTTTAGGTTAAATATGTACATAAGATTGCTAAAGTTAAAACTAATAATACTTGAATCAAGCACATTTTGTGATTGATTTTCAAGTACGAATTCGGATTAAAACAATTTTATAATTCTTGAATCAAGCGCATTTTGAGATTGATTCAATCTTAGTTTTAATTAAATTAATCTCATTTCCGGATTATTTCAAGTACGTAATCGGGATTGAGTATGGATAATTTAAGATATTTGTGATTGAAAATCCGTCCTTGAATCAATGTTTCTTGTCTTGATTCAATAAAATCCGTACTCACCGTACTATTAATATCGCTTCGGATTGATTTGAGTACAGATGGATTGATTTTTCTTTTGAGTGTAGGAGTTTCTACTAGACAGACTTCGAACTCCCTAACACTCATAAGAATCAAAACAGACCAATCAGAAGCTCGAAACTCTTAATTAAAACGGGACGAGGCTCAAAACGAAAAGCAAAAGTTTTGACGAATGCAGCTTCTGTGGCCGATTAGTCGGCCACCTCAAATCGAACTTTCAAGAAGCACAAAAACAACATCAAACGGTATTTTAGCACGACAACAATCAAAAGTAGCTTCTGTGGCTAATTTGAACCTCATGACTTTCACTCCGACCAACAGTGACTTTAACGCAAGCCAGAAAAAAAGCTTGCATTAGCCCTGTTTCATATAATACGTTGATCCTTAACAGAAGCACTGGCAAAAAGTTTTTATCAACACATTTTGGAAAGGTTGGGTCACTCGTCCAGACCAAGCATTTTAAATGCGTTATAAAAAGCTATGTCGCTAATCATATTACAAGCTAAAAATACTCAAAAACGTTAGTTGCATCGTCTGGCATGAGACTGCATTTGTCGGAAGAAAAGCCTGTCTAAAGTTATTAGATGCATTAAACTCGTTTAAGGAATTGTAAAAATAACTGTCACAATCAACATTAGAGCCATCATTAGACGAAACTTATGGGTCGATTACAAATGGCAACTTGACTGAAGTTGCGTAGTCAGCAACGAAATGAGGCAACGCCGCACATGTGAAAATATAAAAAAAAAAATTGCATTTTTTAACATGATGATTTCGCTGCTGGCAACTCAACTTCAGTTGTGTTGCCATCCGTAATCGACCCATAACATTAAAGATTTGACGGAGACCAATAACATTTGTCATGGCTTTTGCCAAAACTCGCCTAAAGAATCGCGTTATTTAGCAAAACCCAAAAAGGGGCTTGCTAGTTATGATAAGTACTTCGAAAAGTTCCATTGGCACCCAATTAAAAACTTTGTCATTTTGCAAAGCACTAATGCTACATTTAAAAAATTATGCGCACAAGTATGCGCTACGCAATAAGACGTACAGTAATGCAGGAAAGTAAATAAATGAACTCTTAACAAGTTTTATAGAGTGTCCCGGTAGGCTAGCTGGTAGTGAGCTAGTCCATCAGCGCCGGAGTTGTGAGTTCGATTCCCGCCAGAGACTCTGGTTTCTTTCCTGCAACCAAGCGTAGAGCTCCGCGGTATTATCTTAAGCAATTAATAAAAACATTTCATTCCTTACTACGAAGCAGGTTTGTAAGGTAGAGCATTAAAAAATAACTGTAACAAAATATACAGTGTGCAAAACTGATAGCCTCATACACCAGTTTTTATATGCTTTGAATAAAGCGCTTTTCATGACAAAAATGCTTGCTTCCAATTGGGAACTCACCATACTAAATTCCTGGCCTCCGTAAGCAAGATGGTTAGCGAAACTCTTACATTACCCCCATACAAACCTGCTTCGTTTTAAGCTTAATTTTTTATTGGTCATTTTAAGTGTTGCATAGTGTTACTTAAAAATTAAGATGTGCTTTATCCACTTTTGTGTTTCACTATGATTGTATGCGGCTTAGATTTTGACAGATTTCTTACTACTTCTGATATGAATACGAATGTCGGTGTGGATAAGGAATGACAACAAGATAAATTAAAAAAAAAATTTAATAAAAAATTTGTTGCCAAATTAAGTCTTAATGTTGAATAATTTTCTGAGTAAAATGGTGAAATGCAATCAATAAATTAAATAGATAATTGGCAGAGCTGTAAAAGATTGCAATCGATTTAATTACAATCACATGATTTCTCGTAAATGATTGCTAATTTTTTGTTTGCATTCAAAATGGGAAGATTGTTTTTTTAATTTCAATTAAAAAAATCATGAAACTAATACGATAAAAACGATGGAATAAATTTTTTGAAATCAATTGATATCGTTACTTTTATTTAGAAAAGGCGTATTTAACATATAAATTTGTTTTAAGTTTGAGACATAAGCCTGTATAAAAAAGCTTAAAGTACACGCAAAGAAAAAACATGGTTGTGGTAAACATATTCTAAGAGCAACATATTATGATAAGATTCATGATTGTAGTTACCATATTACGATTGTTATTAAATCATATTATGACCAAATATGTTCGTATTATTACATCATAATATTTTTCCCTTAATCATATTGTTATCCTGTTAATCATAAAACGTTAAGAAGTTATAATATTACTGTCATGGTAATCATAATAAGATAAGAAGTAATCATATTGTTGTCATGGTAACCATAATAAGTTAAGAAGTAATCATATTACTGTCATGGCAATCATAATAAGCTTAGAAGTAATCATATTGTTGTCATGACAATCATAATTAGTTTAGAAGTAATCATATTATTGTCATGGCAATCATAATAAGTTTAGAAGTAATCATATTATTGTCATGACAATCATAATAAATTTAGAAGTAATCATATTATTGTCATGGCAATCATAATAAGTTTAGAAGTAATCATATTATGATGCAAAGTGATATGAACTGTTATACATAAATTTTTTACATCATAATATGATACAACTTTAAACATAATATTTTTATTGGACAAAAATACTTATGATAAAATAAAAAACATAATATAGTTACTGTAATCTTTTTGTCGTAGGTCGCAATTATTTATAAATTATTTTATGGAGTTTTCATTATTTTTCTCTTAAAATAACACAAAACTTACCATTAATGGTTAATATTTTGCACCAATATTTCACAAATTTTTCCACCACTTTAAGATTATTAAAATTTTTTTAGCAAAGATATTTTATTTTGTGACACTACAACCCTTTTTTAATGTTTTTTCTTTATTTTTTTTTTAATTTCTTGTTTATTTTAATGGTTATTTTGTTATTTCTTTTTTAATATTTTTCTTAATTTTTTTTTAATTTCTTGTTTATTTTAATGGTTATATTTTTATTATTTAGCCACTCACTAACAAATAATTCGATACGTTTATGTAAAACACGACACAACTGATACAAAATTATTTTACAAATGGCGATACCTAAATATTATTAGAGTAACGATATTTTGATTGCATCTTAAACTTATTATGATAAATGTATATAAAGTTATCATGTTATGGCTATTAAATATCATGTTATGGCTGTGAGTAATATAATATGTTTTGAAAGTTATCATAATTTAGTTGTTAGAAAAATAATTATTTTTCGGTCAACAATACTCAAATTTATAATTGCGATAAACATTAATATGTTAACAGTAACTATAATATTGCTGATATTTAATAAAAATAACAATTATTTGTGTACAACAACAATATATTGTTACAATTAACACAGTGTGGTTGCCGTAACCATGCCCAACCATATTTTTTTTCTGCGTGTAAGATTCACAATGGCAGCAACATTTTTTAATTGGTGTTCACAATAAAGCAACAATGTTATTTTTTCGCAAGTATAAACATTTTTAATAAAGAAAACATTTGTAAATTTGGCCAAAACAATATTTCGTATATGTTATTATTTTTTTTAACATTTTGATAACATTTTCGTTTAAAACTAAATAAAAATTATTGTAAAAATCATTTACAATTTCATATAACTATTTTGAAAAAAAAGTGAATTTTTTTTCATCATACAAATATGGTACCGGGACCAGTCGACGCAGTTTTTTTTTGATAAAAATGATGCAAAAAAACGTATTTTCGATTTTTTGTCAGTTACAGCGTTCTTTAATTCTTGCGACGATATGAAATACTTTATGAAAAAATAAGACAAAAGCAAAAACCAAATTGTTGTTATCATCGTGAACGATGATGTTTTCACAACACAAGTGATTGAACGTGTATTAAAATTTCTATTAAATTTGAATTTTTTTTTCATATAAATTTTACTACTTGTTCAATCACTTGTGTTGTAAAAGCAGCACAATAATGTCTAAGACCTTAAAAAGTTTTATATGTTAGATACGCTTTTTCATAATTAAAGTAACGATCAATTAATAGATTGCAATCAAATTTGAATTTCAAGCAAATCGTGCTATTGCAATCAAAATAAAATAAGATTAAAAATCTGCATTGTCTTCAAATGAGAATATTTCTTATAGAAAAGAGTTGACTCTGATAATTTTGAATTGCTAACCAACAATGTAAATACTTGTTAAAACCAATGTTTAAAAAGCTGCAGTTGAGATAGTAAAAGTCATAAGAATGCGGGAAAAAACACAACGTCCCATCTTTGTTAACTTCGGTAATTATTAAAAGTTTCAGTCTGTCAAACGAAACACTTCCGAACATGTCCAGTGCCGATGTTCTTTGTTGTTTTCAACTTTTCGTTTTTTGCTTTTGCCTTCACTACGACTGTTTTCATTTAATAAATCAGAAGTAAAAGCAACGGTTTATTTTCGTCCAATGAAAAATCAGAAAGTGGAAGAAAAAGCAATTTTTTGATTTTGACTGCAGCTTTTTTAACCCTGGTTAAAACTTGTTAGATTTCAATGGTATATTATTTCGTTGGACTTTCACTACACTTTCGATTTTAAAGGAAACATTTTTTTGCTATCGAATTGATTAAAATTATTGCAATCACAAAATTTTGCAATGTTGAAATCTGAAATTATTTTGAATTCAGTATGGTCAAAATAACTTTGATTTTAACTCCAATTGATTGCAGTTATTTACAACTCTGATAATCAGTTTTTTTTTTATCTTAAGTTTAATAGATTAAAGATCAAATGGTTAAGGTTATGAATGTGGGAAGAAATATAAAAACCTTTTCTTAAATGGATTTCATAACAAGATTAGCGTGTTAGTTTTATTGGGTTTCCACTGTCTAAACCAGCTTTTATAAACATAAATACATATTTTTAATAACCTGCAACCATTTAAATTAAAAGCAAATATTTCATTCAACAAAATTATTTTAATTGAAACATTCACATTGAAACTGAAATTGCAGGAAGTTAATAATTTTAAATGCACTTGACAGGACGAAATATTTATTTATTTATTTTTATTGTTGCAAAAAATACTTTTGTTGAAAAAAAAACATATTTTGAATCATGGTTTTATTTCTTTGTAACTACTAAGAACTACCGACTTATTGTTAACGTACAAAACAAAAATGGATACAGCCAAAAACTAAATGTTAATTATTTGTAACAGCTTTAGGTAACCCAATTTACCCAACAAACACGGAGGTTTGATTTCAAATTGAAAATGATTTGAAATCAAAGGTTTTACCAATATACAAACGTTTGATAATGATTTGAAAATAATTTCAAAATCATAGCATTCTTAACAAAAAGGGGAAATTATTTTCAAACTGAAAAATGCCTTTATTTTCAACTTGCTTTCACACGTATTTGTTTTTCAATGTGGATAAATAGAAATATTTTTTTTTTAATTTAAAATCATTTATTTTAATAAACTGTGGGATAAACATTCGGCACCATAGCTAAGATGAAATAATGTTTTTTCGTCCTCTAATTCTTCGAAAGACTAAATACTTCGCTCCCTTTTGTTTTGAGGATTGTAGCACCGCGATCACCCAACAAACTTACAATTCTTCACTTTCCCGTTTTATTTTGTTTTTAACTCGTATTCTTAATCATTGGTATTGCTCACAAATAATTTTTATTTTTCACAAAAAATAAATCGTTCACTTGTAAAACACTTTTAACCACAAAGTAAAGATTTAACTGTAATCGCCATTTTTAATGCTTACATTTATTTTTCGCTGCAGTATTGCCAAGTTTATTTTGGATTTGAATTTAACATTTGATACCAATTTGACATCAAATTGATAAAACATTTAATGTAAAATGCTTATTTTCAAATCATTATCAGTTTG
Source organism: Pollenia labialis (assembly GCA_949318255.1). Lineage (NCBI taxonomy): Eukaryota > Metazoa > Arthropoda > Insecta > Diptera > Polleniidae > Pollenia > Pollenia labialis. Next base: position 51,423,355 of record OX439142.1, read on the forward strand.
AGTTTAAAGGTTAAAATCAAACAATTAAAAAACGATTGAGAATTGTGTTTGATGTCAAAGGTTTGACTTCGTGTTTGTTGGGTAAAATTACTTTCATTATCGATTAACAACTTTTTCGCTTTTTGGGTGTATTCAAGAAATGAGTGCATTATATGAAGATGTAAGTTTTGTTTTATTTTAAAATGCTTTTTTTTGTACCAGTTGACCTTGCGCAAAATTACACAATATCGGTGAATGAGAAAAAAGGTTGGGAATTGGGAAAAATAAATTAAAAAAACATCAGAAAAAGAGAGAATGTAATCTAAATTGTTAAGGTAGGTTGAACATCAACTTCTGTTGTTGGTCGATGATGATGGTGATGTTGCAAAATATTGATGATTGTTATTAAAGGGTTTTCTTTGTTCTCACACAGATTCATAAAATGTTTTATGTAGACTTATACGCGAGGTATGTGTTTGTGTTTAGATTATGTTGCTGCCGCTAAAAGCAATGCTTTAATGTATGTTCGCAATTGTTGGTATTTTTTAAAAGTTTTTATGCCATGAAAGTACAGTCGTCTTTTACCATATTTTTTTTTAAATTTAATCTATAAAGCAGTTAGTTACTGATTAACGCTTATTTGTGGGACTTAAAGATGTTAATACCATGAGTTCTTTTTCTTAGCTCTACAAAAAGCAAAAGAAACATTCCAAATATCTTACAGAGAAAACAAAATGTAAGAAAGTAAAATTGAAAAGCCCAATCATATGATACCCCGCTCCGTTGACTGGCTTTAATGACGGATCTACTAGCGGAAGATTTTGTTTTAATATTTGGAATTATACACGCAGAGAAAAAATATGGTTGGGGATGTTTACTGCAACTACACTTGTTTATTGTAACAATATTTTGTTGTCTTACACAATTTTTATTAAATAAAAGTAATATGATAGTTGCTGTAGACATAAAAATGTTTATCGCAATTATAAATGTGAGTATTGTTGATTGAAAAATATTTATTTTTGTAGCAACGATATAATGATAACTTTGAAAACGTATTATATTACTCACAACAATTTCATGATATTTAATAGCCATAACTTTCTAAACGTGTTCTCATAACATGTTTAAGATGCAATAAAAATATCTTTACTCTTATAATATTGTATTAGTCCTATTTGTAAAATAATTTTAAATCAGTGGTTTCGTTTGTTTCAAATATGTCATCGAATTATTATTTAGTTAGCGGTTAAACAATTTAAAGAAAAATTCCCATAAAATAAAACAATTTGAAAGAAATTAAAAAATAAGTATAACCAGAGTTCAGTATTAGTCTTGCAATAGTGCAAATGCAAAATATCATTGCTCTTTTGCAAAATCCCACAACAAAACACACATACAGTGCACTCTGGAAAACGTCAACTAATTAAAACCGCGGGTGTTGACGTTTAACAAATTGTTGACGTTTACGAATGTAAAATTTTTATATAAAAAACATATCGATAATGTGCTTTTAAACGTTTTTATTAATTATAAACTAAATCCAAACATAAACAAATTCAAAAAGGAAATATAAAAGGCATTCAACCTGACTAAAACCATAGAAGACAACTGGAACTAAAAGAATACATTTTAAATGAGATCATATTTTTAATTTTACATGCACACATATGCATTTAAAAAAATCTGTTATTTTTTTCTGCTGTTTTTTTCTATCCAACACTTGGAAGAGAGCCTTCTCTCTTAAACGTCTTAATACATTTAAGTCATTTTGCTCAACATTCTCGCATTGAGCCCAATCCAAAGCCCTGTTAAATATTTCGACGGCTTCGCTTGGTTTTATTGTCTGCACAAAAAAGCAACTGAACATAAATAAAAAGACAATACAGACATACAGTTGTAATTTTTTTTACTCTACTTACAAGGTGGATCCCCAATTTCTGAATTGATTTCATAAAATAAATGTGTGTCTGTACAAATGTGTGTATTTTAACTGCTGCTAAATTCGAAATTTTATTTTATTCAGAGTTGACGTTTTAGAGCTTTATAGTTGGGTTGACGTTTTAGAGTAGGCAATGTAAAAAAAAAAGGGTTGACGTTTTGGGATGTTGACGTAAACGAGTGTTGACGTTTTCCCGAGTGCACTGTATTTTGCATTTGCTCTTTTGCAAGCCTAATATTGAATGCCGCTATTGTATTAAAAACGGGATGCCAAATGGGACCAGGTTTTTTGAAACACGGGATTTGGGGCTTTTAATTAAAAAAAACGTAATCCCGGGACGAATTGGGATTTTATATATAAAAGACAATTTTCAAAATTTATATAATTATATTTAATGTTTATGTATAAGTATTGAACGAAATTAATGCGAAAGAAAATAAAACTCATTACAAAATAAAACAGTTTAATGTATTTTTTTAAAGTAATATGGAAGAATTATGTATTAAAACTTATATTTTAAAAAGCTTCTTAAACAAATTAATGACATCTGATAATCGATACCTTATTTTATTGCAAACATATGCTGCCGAAGAAACCAATGTTAGCATTCAACACTTCTTTGTGGTATCGTAAAAAATAGCTACATATATCCTATATGACAATATTTAATCTATTTTATCTCAAATATATAGGCAAGTATAAATTGAAATATAATAAACTTAAAAAAAATATGTGTCAAAAGGCCTTTGGTAGAACCCCCTAAAGTTTTTAACACCTTTTTGCACAACTTGCATTGTGCGTGCGCAGTTATATTATCATTCATTTAGAAAAAAGACCACACCGAACTTTATCCTCTAAATTTGATTTCTGTGGTACAAAATGCATTACATGTTACATTTATTCACTTGCGACTTCTTTTTGTAACCAGTTACAAATTAGATTCATTACCAGTATGATTTAATAATTAATTGTTGAAGTTGTTTTTAACAATGTAAAGCTACGGCCATACTTATTAAATATTTTACCAAATAAGCGTAACCCCTACTTATGTTAATAGTTATTGAGATTTAGCATGATCTTAATATCACAAAATAAAGTAAATGTACTACAAGACATAGCAAAAAATTTTTGTTTGTAAGATTTGGTATTATTATCAAAATAAATATTGGATTATTTAGTATTCTAATTGGTCCTGTTTTTTTCGTCAAATATTTGATAAGTGTGACCGTAGCTTAACTCACGTTTATTTAAATATAGTTGTATTTGATAAAAAAAATAGCACATTTTTACTAAATCAAAAATCTCGTAATTTTTATGTAAAAATCCCGTAATTCGGGAATTACATTTTGAGAATAATCCCGTTTATCTCTATGTACTCTAAGTTATGTTTTGTTTACTAAACCAAGTTATTGTCTTGATCATCATACCATACAGCGCGTAAAACCATAAATTTATCGAACCAAACATTTGGTGACCGAATTGTCTCAAAAAAATGGACCTGTTGCTTGTACACCTGGACAACTTCTTTTGGGTCACATCAAATCTCTATGCTGAAAAATCAGCAAGGATTGATCATTTAGAAGCCAACATTCGAAGCACTATTGACGAAATAAGACATTCCCAGCCTTATTTCGAAAAAGTGGTACATTTGGTTTATTTTTAAACATTAAATACCATGCAATTTTCGAGCTAATTAAGCCAAAATTTTGGGCTTTCAATTGAATTTGTTGTGTTGTGTTATTTTTATTCTATGCCCCATTAAATAAGGCATAAAGTAAGATCTTTACACTTTTTCACGTTATTATTTTTCCATGTTTTAAAAATATCAAAAAAAATTTAACAAGCTTCAAGTAATAAGAAAAGTCAGATGCGTTGGAAATGTATTTCTTTTAGTTATTTTATTTAATACTGTAAATAAAAATATGCTCGCCAATTTTTGTTTCAATAAAATCATTAATCAAATATCAAATCAGTTTTAATTAAACATTTAATCAAGTGAATTACACATTTACATACTTACATATATAAAAAACATTACTGCAAAAAAATTAATTGATACTATTAATTTGCTTACTGGTGCAAATTTAATTAATTTTTTAATTAGTATCACAAGTTTTTTAATTAAAATAAATTTTAATTTTTTCTGTGTACAAATACAGAACATACAATTAAAAAGAGAACAATTAGAGGTGACTTAATTAAAAAATAATTCACGCAGAACAAACATCTAAGGTACAGTACTGTTCTGTAAAATTCAGAACGGATGGTGCAAGAATTACGGGTTCGATTCGCGCCAGAGACTCTGGCCTGTTTCACTACAACAGATTCTTATGTTGTGGTATGACCTGGGTGTAATACTTTATCGAAAGCGTTTTGAATAACGTTTTGTATTAATTGAACTAAACAATACAATTGAGGAGGAGGGAGGCCCATAACAAAACGCAAAAACTCATCTATTTTTTTTTGCTAAATAATATTGTACATACTGATATCCTTTTAGGTATTGTTTTAAGGAATTTATTTACTTCGAATCGGCTCAGAATGCAACAATTTCACATACATACATACATCGCACTGGCTTAAATTAATTTTTTAATGGTTCATTTATCCAATAATTTTAAAAGTGGAATTGTTTCGTTTTGTTATGGAGATCCTCAATGATACAACTATGGATGTTGTTATTAATATCTTTCGAACTGGAAATAATTGTTGAAAAACGTTAAAATGTTGATAAAATTTTAGTTTTGCTACACAATAAAGCATTTGTTTCTGACGTATTTTCGACGTCATCACATCATGGCCGGTGTTGCTTTATAACTACGTCAGAATTACGGCAGAACAACATACGCATGATTCTTTTCACATTCCGTGTACTCTACGCTTAACCCAAACATTTTTTATCCGATCAAACGAAAAAATTTCATCACGTCATTTCAAATCGATCGGTATTAATCTCAGTTATTTTAAACTTGAATATTAAAGTAATTAATAAATCAACAATAAGTTGTTTGAACGTGAAACTTTTTAAGCGAATTTGCAAAATAACTTTTTGCGAATAAATAGTGCTGAATGTATTATAAAAGTTGTATTTCAAAAAACCATCTATTTAGAATACATATCACAATTTGTTAATGAAAATAGGCATATATTTGGCAACAAAATTATTATAAAAATAAAGTTTAGCAACAACCTCTAAAAATATTTATACAAATTTTTATAAATATTCTTTTGTTTAACTCGAGCCATGTGTTAATATTTGAATGCGTGACCTATAAACAATTTTTTACATACATACATTTTTATATTTACATACAATCATTTTATTGTTTTTCAATTAAACTATTGTAAACAATAAATAGCGCTAAATATAATTGATTCAAGTCCAAAACGAAATACATCAAACAAAGTGTGTTTAATGTTGTTCAAATGATTAAGCGTGTTGAGATTTGAATCAAATAAAGCATTTATTTTCTTTAACGCCTCTTTCATTAAGATTTATTATTTTGAATGTAAAAAAATGTTGTATAAACTCGCTGGATTGTTTTAAATTTTATTTATGCAAATTCATAATTTCAATAGGCTCAAATTTCGAAAGGTTTAATTAAAGATTTAATCAACCCATTATTTTCAGTTGCTAACTGTACTTTAATAATAAACTTTTTAAAAATTGCTGAACCTCATGTATTTTCATCTGCTGATGACGATAGTTTCATTAGTTTTTCTCCAGCGGCTCTAGTTTTAAGGATAGCCCCGGTAGGCTAGCTGGCAGTGAGCTAGTCCCGCCAGAGACTCTGGTTTCTTTCCTTCAGACAAGCGTAGAGCTTCGCGGGATTAGCTTAGCGAATTAAAAAAAAATATATTATTGGAACAATTTACACCATTCAGTAAATTTTTCGCGAGCGGTCCTTTAAATCCTATAATACTTTCTGGATTATTTATCTACACAAAAATCTCTGTTAGTTGAGAAAGGCCACATTATTAAATACGTAAAGTAAGATACTTGCAATGATATTTAAATTTTTATGTTAATTTTTTAAATTTTTTTGACTAAAATTAATTCGTCGGACTGTCTAGTTTGTGCATACATTAAAAAACAATTGGATTTTTTAAAGTTTTAAGAAGTAATTTAGAAATACATAATTTTGAACATCCTTGCAATACAAGTTCGATATTCCAATATTCAAATGAAAGACATTTTTGTGTTGAAGGGTAGTTCGTTAAATACTAAGCGAATAATACAAACAATGGGGTTAATTACGCAAATATTAAATGTCACTATATCTTTAATACTAAAGCCGCTAAAAAAACTTATAATATCATCTTAATCAGCACCCTCAATTTAACTGAAAACAATGGACAGAAGTTTGGAAGCTTTTGGTTTTTTGACCAGTGTAATTTATGCATTTTTATTTATTGAAACTACTTAATTTATTAAAAAACTTATTAATCGGTTAACCGATCAATCACAAAATTAACCGATTAAATTAAAACCTCTTTTAATTAATCGAGCGATTAACCGATTAAATGAATACCCTTGTTATTACGATAAAAATCGGAATTTGTGCATATTTTTCAGAAATTTTTAGAACCACGTAAAGAGCAATTTAAATAAGGCAATATGACATCAACATGTCAAAGTCGACAAAAATAGCCGTACGCGGTTGCCCATGTAAACAACAAATCAAAAAAATTTCGGTTATCTTTCTTACTAACCAAAGGTTAGCTGTCAAACGAACTGTCATTCTGCGCTTACTTTTTGACATTAAAGATCAGTTGACTTTGGTAAATCACCATTAATAGATGCACGATCCAACAACGCTTTAAAATTATTTTAATTAACATTGAAAATTAGCCTTTGAATCGCGTAACTACTTGACCAATCCATCACATAAAAATGCAACGCGTTGTAAGTCATATCGCTGGCTTAACATGTAAAGGCTCTAAGTTCACTTTTTTAAGAAATTGAGATTTTAATGCAGTAATGTGCAATAAGGAAAAATACATCGTTTGCAAAGAAAAAATTACAGTTATCTCATTTTTTGTTGTTGTTTTGTAGTGATGAGCAAAAGCGCTAAGTCCAATTTATCACAAGAAAAAGCTCTAAGTCCCAATTAAAAGTACAGTTTAACCATTTCTCTCAAATTGTTCTATCACATGTATTTTAATTGTGTTTTGTCTCTCCTGTAAAATTTTAAAATATGGACTTAGAGCCTTTACATGTTAAGCCAGCGATATGCTGCACAGGCCCTAAAAGTCGCTCAAAATGCATTGTTTTAGATAAGCACTACACCCTTTTTACCGTTACTTTTCAAAAGTCAGGTAACTCCTCCAAACAATAGAACCAACATGGCGCGCGTGAAAGGTTCAATCACAAGCTGCATGCGTTCAGTCTAGAGTAGCCAGATTTTAAATTCGGAAAAACAGTACATTGAACACAAAAAAAAACAGTACAATCAAGAAAAAAACAGTTAATTTTTTTTTCTGGCGAAAACACAACTATTTATTTAAATTATTATATATATTTAAAACTTTTGATTGAATATTCAACAATTAAGTAACGAAAAACGCTTAAAATGTGTAACGTCAAAGGAATGATTTTCGTTTTATGGCATTTTATACGTATACGAAATTACTCCATTTGCGTTTAAGAAAAAAAAACACTAAAACGAAGCATTTGGCCTAAATATATATATATTTTTTTAATTTGAAGACAGGAAAACCATAACATTCCTGTAAGCCAAATAAGAAAGGAGAAAAGCCTAACTTAGCTCAAAACAATTCACTCGTTGATTGTGTAAGTAAGACTTTCTTTAAGCATATTGGTATTTAAAGCAATTTTCACCACACACGTAGTTGCACAAATCATATAGAATTTGAGAAAATGTATCCAAAGTTAATTTTCCAATTTCAAACACCTGAAAGGAATTAGGTATTTTTATAAATTTTAAGCCCAGAGAATTTTTCAAATTTGTACGTTCTCAATTTCACGTGATTTCGATTTCCAGAACTTGCCCGATTATTAAAAAAAAAAATTCTAGGAATTAAAGATAATTGTGTTGGAATAAGTATTTATTAAGTATTTAAAAAATATAATATTTTAAACAAATTTTCGATTTTGTTTTTGTCTTTCTCAGGTGTCAAAAGAAAAATACTATTGGAAGAGGTAGTCATAAAATCATATGTCTTAAAAACAATAAGTCACCCATTATAATTAAGATTTCTTCTGCGTATTTATGAGAAAACAATGACGACAGCGTAAAAAGTCTTATTATTTTAGAACTTTTTTGTTTGGAACACAACATATATTTTCAAAATGTGTCTTTTACAGGGTTTTTCTTAATATCTTGGTTTTTTGTAGGCTGAACAAAAAAAACAGTACAAAAGCATTACAAAGTGTAAAAACAGTACATTTGCGTACTGTTTTGGCTATTATGCATAAAACAGTACAATTGCAAAAAATCAGTACATGTACTGTTAAAAACAGTACGTATGGCAACCCTAGTTCAGTCGGTTAGTTACCGTTCGCCAAACTTGTTCATATGTTCGTTCGATACGCTCAAAACTTTACTGTCTTAAAATATTTCTTTTATGGTGATAAAGTGGATTTTGTGTTAGTTTCTATCATGGATTGTGTACAATCAGGTATGTGCTTTATATAAAACTTATGTTTTACATTGATTCTAATTATTTACTAGTTTTTATTGCGCCCTAAATGGTTAAGCTCTACACATGCAAACAAATAACACACATCTTCAAATATCATAAAGGTTTTAAACTATTTCTTAGCTTAAAGTTTGATAGTATTTTATAGAATAGATCCTCCAGAAATTTAAAAAGCTAAACAAATATAAAAATTTTCAGCGATTTTTTTTTCAATAAAATGCCATTTTTTTGAGAGGCTGTTACTTATGGGCCATTATAGAAAGCTCAGATGCTAAAAATTTCAACGAAAAATTTAAATTGATGGAGTCAGAGATTCTCAATCATTATTCCGAACATCATTGACCCAAACAGTGCTGTAGTGAAACAGAAATTGTCGATTGTACGGCACCAATTTAAGTAGAAATGGTCATATTCCCGGAATACAAAGCCCAGATACCTAGAAAACAACAGAAAGTGGCTTAATGTAACCATACCTAAAATAGTGTTCATATCTTCACAATGCTTTCGTGACACAAATCAGACTTATAATTTTATACCCAAAAATAAAAAAGAAACACAAATTCTGTTTTAGCTGCTGTTGGTATTATTGTTGTGAACCTAAATAGCGGTACAACTATTAAAAATTCTTTGGTTTAGCTTGGAAACTTGTAAAATGCCAGCTGAACTCATTTGAGTACAGTGATTTCTAATGACTTAACACAGAAAAGTTCGTGGCTTACTGTAAGGCAACTGCTGAATGTATATTTCCCATTATACATTTCACCCTATGCCACCGACATTGCACAAGGTGTTGCGCCATGGAGCAGCCGTAATAAGGGAGGCATTTCTGCCAAACGGTCAACTCTCCGAAGAAGCGGCAGAAACCCGTAATAAACATGTTCTTACATACAGGATGGATTATTCTAGAATATTTTCAAGAATATAATGCATCAAAGATGTGCTAAACAGGTTGCTTTTGACTTCAGACCCTCTTTTGACAGGAATGAGGAAGACCAAATCGAAAAAAAGGAACCCCTTTTGATTGAAGTTTTAAATTTAATTGATGAAAACGACCTTTGTAACATTAATATTCAAAATGAAGACGATACTGTGGAAAATGACGAATAAATAAGATTTAAAATTATGTTTTTGCCTTTTTCTACACTGAAATACCACAATCTACCTTTAAATCCAATAAAATATTAATATAAAATTATAATTGAAAAAAAATAAATACTTTTGAGCGACTTTTAGGGCCAAATACCTGTCTGTGTGCTGGCAGCATCATATGGCATTATTTCTTCAAATATTAGAAGTCCAGAACGAGCTTAGCCGCGGTACCCATACTCGAAAACATTTTTAAATGCCATGTATATTTCTTTTTAAATAAAAAATAAAATAAAAATTTTCATTTTGGAATTTACATTGAAACAACAATAAAAAACTTAATTTTTTTTTTTTGTTTTCAATATAAATTCCCAAACGAAAATTGTTAATTTACTTTCTTTAATTTCAATTTCTATCGGGACAAAAAAACCCTTCATTCCTATCCTAAACTTTAAACCAAAATGGATGAAGAAGATTTGATTTCAAAAAACATCGGTACTTTAAAATAAAAAATTGGCCAAATAAAATTTTAACAAAAAAAAAAAATCAAAAATAAGTAATTAATTTCTTACAAAATATGTGACAGCGCTAGAGAAAGGTACCTAAGGGTAAAAAAAATCAATTTTATTTTTTTTTGTCCAATCTGAGCATTGCATGAGACCGATCCCATGCCCCAAAACTGTTCCCTCCCAGAGATATGTGCGTTTTATGAAGTGATGGTACACCAAAGATACCCGTATTTAAATCTTTAAAATGGCTCTCCTGAACAAAACCGGTTTTTACCCTAAGGTCCCTTTCTATTTTGCGCGTCACATATACGAATGTTTGGTATAACCGATGGTTGAATTCCGCGCGTTAATATGTGACTGGCATTCTCAACGTCTGCAATTGTACATCGGTTTCGAATGGATTACTATGACATTTAGTCCCATTTTCACAACTAACCTATAGTTAAAAATAGGACTTTTTTACAACTTTACTTTAACCTTCTGGGTAGGATGAACCTTAATCTACTTTATCGCTTAGTTTAGGTTGAAGTAAAGTTTTAATAATGGAACACTTTTTATAAGGTGGGATAAAGTCTCCTTTAATCTATCGGTATGTTGTGAAAACGGGCCTTAATCTCCCTTGATAGTTTTCGACATGAGTTACAGACACACTTTTTTTATATCACTTTTCGAGACACGATGGAATATTTTGTTTCACATCCTTTCGATGCGAAAAGTTCTCACCAAAGTTACAGAACATCGGTACAGGTATGCAATTACTGTCTGTACTCTTTTTAGAGGACAACCATTTATTTTAACTGGCTGTCATCTATAAAATTTGTGTCCTCCTTTTTCAAAATCTGTCATCTTTATTTTTAAAAGCATAATCAATATTTGTTTTTATTTTTTAAATTAAAATATATTTTTTTTCTCATACACTTGCAATATGAAATTTTGAATAAGTCAGTGCAATGAATTTTTAGGTTTCTTTTTTTTTATCTTATTTAACATATTTATAAGTTAATGCCGGCGCGAGGCAGAATCTATTCGAAATGCTTACTGAATAATGCAAAAATCGGACGTAAAAACTACTTTCAATGCATCTGCTCAAGCCTCTTGAAGTTACAAACGAAAGGGATTTCTACGAATGAAAGCTTTGGCTTAATTGACAGTGCTAAGGAAAATAATACAAGATGTCAGTAAAAAGATTTTGTTGAAAAGTTTAAAAAATGTTTTAGATCGTAATACGTGTGGTAAATTATTCAATACTCCTGAAAAATCTATATGGCTTGGCATTTCAATTTTAAAAAAGGGTTTTAATCGATTTTCTCACAATTTTGTTTTAATGAAAGTGAGACGGATGAATTGATTGACAACCTTTCTCCATCTGAACTTTTAGTGTTCAAATATGCTCCAGTTACATCTTGCGATGTTGAAACAGTGTTTTTCATTTATAGAACTGCAAGAACGCAAGAATTTTAAACGTCGTTTTTTAATAAGATTTCCCTCATAAAAAAATTGCATGACAAATATTATAAAAATATATCTTTATTAAACACAATTTTATAACAAAAATTAGATTAAAAGTGTATTAAAAACAACTTCCAAATTCTTGCGTTTTTTTTTTTGACAATTTGAAGAAATATACCATTTTACTTACAATAAAAACTTAATAAAATAAATGTTCCTTAAATAACATGTTTATTTTTACCATTTTTCGTGGCGCCCAAATACTTTGCTAAAACTGCGTTTTGCTTGGGATGATTATATTAAAAAAATTTTGTCGTTTCTTTAACAAATGATACAACTTATTGAATTAAAGGCACTTTGTTGCTTTTTTAAATTGAGTTGTTGGATTTATGAGAATAGCAATGCGTTTGTTTAACATTTGTCCAGAATTTTATTACAGCTCCATTTTCTGCTGACATCAGAGGACACCCATCTGTTCCATTTCCTACACAAATTTTTAGGTCAAGACTAAAATGTGTCAAAGATTTTAAAACTATTGATGATAGTGCCTTCGCATTAATTGACACATCAACGTCATTATCAATACCTTTTGAAGCCTCTTCAAATGCGTTTACAACAAAGCCAATAAATGCTTTCCTAACAACTTTTTGTTGTATGTTGAAATATCTTTAAGATAAGGAAATCTGGGGTTTTCCCGACAAATCTGTGTTTTCGTCAAAAATTCGAATAGAATTTTGATTCATATATACATACATAAATTTCGCATATACTACTAAGGCTTATTAATAATTCAACCGCACGCATTTTCAAGTCAAACGTTTATTCTTTGGATAAAGATGGCACTGCTGGGATTGGATGTAGAATAATAAGTATTTGAATACAGTAAACTAGATGTTTCATTGGAAATATGTAATAAATAACTATTAGAATTAAGATTTTGATACTTATTGAAAATTTCGTTAGATTCAATAAAAAAAAAAAACAAAAAAAAACCGTGCTGGGATTTCTTAAAATTTTGTGCATATAAAAAAATATTATTGTTGGGAATTCTTGTATTATCGAGATAAACTAAACTTATTTTTATAATTTAGGGGGTGGGGATTTCTTATTCCCCCCCCCCCTGAATCCGCGCCTGGTAAATGTAAATGTAGATTTTTATATATGTTATTTTTTTAATTTACTTACCATATAAAAATATGTTAATGTAAATATTTCTGTAAAATATGTAAGAAATCTTGAAGTCAATTATATTTTTTATTTTTTTCTTTATGTCCTTTTTTTTTATTTTCAAAATCTGGTCGCATTACTGTCTGACTGGGACAATTTAGCACCAAAAGGTGAAATATCCTTGAGAAATATCCAGCAGAACGTAAACTTGTCTTTTTGAGGATTTTGATGAAGCAATGCTCAAATGGATAACCGTGTGGCGAATCGCCAATAAAAAAAATTCAACCGAAACTCAAAATGGAAAACAATATACATAATTTATGTATAATGAGGTCTAAGAATTATTTTTATTTTTGACAAAAACACGCGACAAGATGTTTGTTCGTTTGTGTTTGATTGATTTTTGTTCATTTTAATAAATTTCATGTACAAGCAAATTTTTAGATTCCTGCGGTCAAATATGGTGACTTTATTAAAGAAATTCAAACGCCAAGAGCAACTTGTTGTCATTAATTGTACAAAGTTTTCTGCTTCTCCTATAAAAAAATAAAAATTTAGTTACGTCCGTTTGCATTTAAGGTGACGATATACACTTTTAAGCGAAATCAGAACTTGAGTGATAGATAAAAAACGTTTTGAAAGTTGGCATTTAAAAGACCTCATTTCTAAGCGAATTACTAATAAGGAAGTTACCTCAAATTATTCTCTAGAAATTATTTTATTCGGAAGCGCCCTATTTCCTAAAAAGTAAGTAAAGTTGCAGACTTTCATTGAAATTTAATTACGATTGAATGCACCTTTCAAAAGAAGGCACTAAAAACAGTTCCATTTTTTGTTTTTTTAAATAGCAAAGCAAACAGTCAAAGAATAAAAATAATAAATACAGTTGTTTCGATACCTTCTTCACCTAAATAATAAAAAAAAATTATGACTAGAAAGAAAAAAACCAGAATGACAAGTCAAACATCATTGAATTGAATGTGACACGACTTGAGCTCTTCGTGTGTTTCTTTCAAAACCCTCAACTTAATGCGTCCAAATATGGCTTAAACGCAACGAAGTTAAACAAAATAAATAAAAAAAAGCAAAAACACTTGCACATTCATTTGTGAACTGTTAACAGCTTTTCGATTTTGTTGGAATATTTAACTTGCATGCGAGCGTACGAACATGAGTTTTGTGAGTGATTTACACCCTGGTAAAGATGGGTTAACCGCTGACATTTCTCACTTTGAAATGCAAAATCGTAAAAAAGAAAAAAAAAACATACACAAACTATTATGAGCTACGATTAAGTTGCTGCTGCTTGCGGCTTCAGCTGCGGCTCGTGAAGATTTTACAAACCGCTCAAAAATTTCGCTGCCTGCTGCTGTTCCCAGTAACATTTAAGCGCTGCTTAATTTTTACCGGCAACTGCAGCCGAGTTTTTTTTTTCAATGTATGTTGTTTGGTTTTGTTGGTTAGTTGAGCGTCTGAAGTGCGTATATAAGAAGAATATTTGCACGTTTCAAAAACATAGTCCAGAGTACACTTGAAACGTGCACATCACCACCAACAACTCATAGTTCAATAGTCGATTAAACCTTTTTTTAAACAAACAACAAAATGTTCAAATTTGTGTTATTTTCATGTCTTTTGGCTGCCGCCATTGCTTTGCCAATTGTGAGTGAAATATTAAATGAAAATTTTTATTTATTCTTTAAAAAATTTAACAAGAATTTACTTGGCTTAAACATAGAAGTTCTGCTGAAATATAAAATAATTCTTAAGAATTTTAGAAAAAAGTGCTTAATAAAAAATACATCAAGTGTTTTTAACAAAATAAAAAAAAACTGTTAAAAGAACTCAAAATATTTAAAAAAATTTAACCGCTCTTCTAAAGTTTTTGGCGTAACCTTTAATAATTGTTTACAAATTTGTTTGAAAATATCAACAAAAAAATGGAAAAATGACACCTTTTTCTAAAAATGGTAACGTGCGACCAAAAAGCAATAACAGAATATTAAATTAATTGTGATTGATATCAATAACGAAATAATTATTATTATTATTGTATTAGCAATAATAAATACCACATTTATGTGTGTTACCGAATCGTATGTTAACAAGTTGCTAACTTGAAGGTTAACAGCCAAACGAGAAAAAAATCACCACCATTACCACACATCATCTGTAACATCTTCAGCAGTTACTTCCCAGCTTAAAGTTGCTTCTGCTTAACAACCACAGCAACACAATGTTGATTTAATAACTGAAACAGGGTGTTGAAAAAAGTTTTTAACAAATTTTTAATTTCACAGCCTGACATTTTGTAACAAGCTAAAGCTTTTTTAAAAGCTAAAATATTTTTAAAAGCTAAAACATTTTTAAAAGCTAAAGCATTTTGTAAAAGCTTAAGCTTTTTTTAAAGCTAAAGTTTTTTTAAAGCTTTTTGATATATAAAACTTTTAGTTCTTCGAATTTCAAAGTTACTCGATAAAGTAAGACTCTTTTACGATTAAATTATTTTTTAAATCTTAAAAGACTAAAAAGTACAATACGACTTTCAGTTTAAAGTATAGGAGTTATTGGCAATGCAAAAACTTCGGGAAACTAGTCATTTCATTATTTTTTTTTTGACAAGGTAAAAAAACTGCATTTAAAGAGCCAGTATACCTAATACAAACCTTCAAATCCATTTCATTTAACCATTTGTAAAGTAAACTAGCATTTATCCTGCAACTTTGTTAGCGTCTTCCTTTCTTTCGTGGCCATATAACTATGCCAAAGTTTATTTTTCTATGTTTCAACAAAAAAGTACCAACATTTTTCATCTTTTTCATCCTGTTCCTATATTTTTATGTTTCTAAATTCAATATTATAAACAAATTCAAAAAGTACCACATGTAGAACGGAAAAGTGAAAAAATTAATTTAATTTCCCTTATTTCCCTTTTTGATACTTTATTCTCCCCATTGAAGTATCGAACATTTTAAGATTGTACACACTACATAATAACCATAATTTAATATGAAATATACATTTCAATAAATGGTGAAAAATGTTTTGTAAAAAAGTACTTAATATAAGTACGATTTTCACCCTTAAAATTCCGATTTACCAAGAAGTACCAAATTTATATCTGTAATTCTTAGATAAATTTCATATGTAATGTTGTTATTATTATAACGTTTATTTGCTTAAAATATAGAAGGGGCGACACAAAAGTTCCAAAGTACAAATTTTATCCGTTAACTCCCCAAAAGGTCCTTATTTCAAAAAATTACCAGACACTTCTCCGCTTATTTTTGTTTGGTATCTCTTTTAGATTTTATACGCGGATATATATGAGGCTACTGAATTTACATGTTTTTACCCCAAATACACTTGTCAAATGCTTGTCCAGCAGGCGAATTCAGACGTGTACTAGATGTAATATTTGCCGTCATATCTAAATTTGTTTGATTTTCCATCCAGCATCGTCTGTGTGACACATACAAACACATTTTCATTAATACTACCACAATGCTTGATGAGTATTTTGATCAGTGTATTTGGGCCTTAAGAGTTACAGAGTTCCCATTGAAGAAGAAAACCCGTTATTAAACTCTCTAAAACAAATTTAATTTAAGGTTGATTTATTTTAAATGAATTGCGCCATTTGGACAAAGGTAAAACCGTGCCCATGTTCTGTAACTCCCGCGTCGGGAACTTTGCGATTATAATGTATGCCATATATTGAAACACACAGCTGTTTTTCTCACTAAACTGTGTCTGCAACTTTTTTTTGGCGAGTACTAGCTGTCACGTAAGGAAATTCCTCGCCAATTTACAGAAAAAGTGTGTCTGTAACATTTTTGTGAGAGAAGTTCCCCCTTGGAACTGTCATATAAACTTACGATTAAAAAATCATAATTGTGACTGGCGTTCTTAACGTTTGCAATGCCATATCATGAAATATTTTGTTTCACATCTTTTCGATGGGAGAAGTTCTAACTAAAGTTACAGAGCATTGATACAGGGTTTTAAAATTAATTATTAATTATAATAAATATTTTAAAAAAATATAAGTACATATTAACGAATTTATGAATACATTCTCTTTTTGTTACACCCTTTTTTATTTTTTTTACACTATTTATGTGCCATGGATAATTTTTCAAAACAACTTTTTATTTGATAATTTCTTAGGTGTGTAATATAATCGTTTTAAAGAAAAAAAAGTTATAAATTAAAAAATATTTTGTAAACAAACAAACAAAAGAAAGAAACAACACATTTTAAAAACAATTTCAGATTTAAAGGCACAAAAAAAAACAGGACAGCAGATAATAAAAAATACCTCATACTGTATTTTCATTATTAGACTTTTTTGCTTAAGAAAAAATTCATGACTTTGAATTCAATAAAAAAGCTTTTCTACTACTCATGCCTTTCTACACTATTTGCCAACAAAATTCAAGCTTATGCCTGTTTTCCCAAGCAAAAAAGCCTTGTTCGGGAAATCGAATTCGAGTGAAATTGAAATCAAACAAATGTTTAAGACTTTCCTGTGTTCAAAGATGTAAAAATATTTCATTGTTTTCAAAAACTACTTTAAAAAAAAAATTAATTGAAAATCTCTATCGATTTCAATGCGATTTCGATTTCTAGAACATGGCTTATAGTGAAGATATCGAAATGAAGTGGAACTCCACGAGATTTTTATTTTAATTGTTTCCAAGATGACTGTTGTTTTTCCAGTTTTTTAAAGTTGTTCTTTTAAAAATAATTGATACTCGAAGTATGAAGTATGTATATAAAAAAGAATATTTTTATGAACAAATTTGTTCGATTTTAAATCCACTTCTTTTCGATTTATAGAACATGCCCGATTTTCCACATTCAACATGTTCAAAGCAATTTTAATGCACCAGCTAATAATCGAGTTTTGCAAAAAAGCCTTAAAACTGTAAAATTATTAATAAAATTTTTAACTCGAACTTAAATTTCTTCTTAGAACTGTTTATTAGAAAATAAACCAGCATAATTTTTTGAGTTTAAAGAAAAAAGCAACAAGTTTGTTTAGGTGTGGTGGTTTGTTATTGCTGCCAATCATTGAAAATTGTGCAATTATTAAAGCGCGTTAATGTCAATCATCATCATTATGCCACAAATTGCAGCAGAGGAAAGAAAAAGAGGGCCATAAATCAATCATAATTAAAAAAAAGAATCTGCATTCTAAAACAATAATACCTGGCGTTTGTCATGTTACACAACTAAATGCAAAGCATTTAGTAATATTTAGGAATTTAATTTTTTTTAGCTTAATAACACTTGATAGAAAAATAAATAAATTTCCTATAATCTCTTCCGTTCATAGACTCAAGAAGAAGCCGAAGAAAGAGCCGAATTGGAACGCATTCAAAACGAATCTGCTCAATACTCTTTCAACTCTCATGTCGAAGATAAAATTAACGATAATATGATTGCTCGCGAAGAGACCCGCGATGGTTCCAAGGTTAGTGGCATGTACTCGTACAGTGATGGTTTCGTTATGCGCACTGTCTTCTATGAAGCCGATGAAAACGGTTACCGTGTAGTCAAGGAAGATACCCAAGAAATCGGTGATGGTCCTCAATACAATCCTCAAGGTCAAGCTGATGTTGAAGGTTCTTTGATTGGCAAATACTCTATTAAATTGGACACAGACAAGGAAGATCCCCACTACAAGGATATCCGTGCTTAAGTACAATAAAAAAACAATTCAGCTTTAACACAAAACAAAAAATGATGATTTCATTTAAATTTCTAACATTTAGAAATAGTGACTGAGCCAAGAAATCGATTTATTAACATTATCACATGTAATATACAAACATTTTTAAAATCACATGATATTTTTTTTTGTTTAATTGTTTTGTTAATTGTAGTAGAGTCTTAAATATGTAAAAAATAAAAATAAAAATTGTATGTTTAAGTTAAAAATCGATATAATTGTTTCTTGCTAATTTTATAAAAAAAGGGAGCTTAAAGACAAGTAAGAGAGTATAGTCGGTCTAGCCTGATACCCTACACCACAATTATAACAGATACATTTTTTGAAAGTTAACCTTAGTTGGGCCGAATATTATCGAGATATCAATATCTCTATGAAATTTTTCGACATGAATCATAACCAGCTATCGCTTTTAAAAGGTTGAAATCATTATTTGGAGCTTCGGTTTTACAATAAAAATGTAAGAACCGAGTAGTCTATTGATTCGTTTATATTTTAACCAATATATTTTCTGAACAAATACATTTTTAGGCAGTAAATGGCTATCGCCATCAATCGAACATAACTGATGGGTCGTGGTGGGCTTGGAAATGTTTTCATCACGGAATAATATAACGGTTTCCCAAAAAATCCTTGCAGCCTTCTTTGTGTTTTCTTTCGTTTCATTGAGTTAAACAGAATAACTAAATCTCAATTTTGTCTTGTGTTGGCATTTTGGCTGCTAACCTAATTAGTCAGCAAGTTACCAGGAACCAAAATTGAAATAACTGGACAATTTTAAAATACGCAAATAGGATAGAGAGATAACAGCCATAAATTAAAAAAATATTCTAAATCGACTTTTCTGATAGTGGCGATGTATATTGGTTAACTTCATCATGATCAATCAAAAGTTACTTCCATTTTTGTTTTAAGGTGACGATATATATTAATTTAAAACACATACAAAAAGTTTAACTATTAGTTTTTACTAAGGTGGCATTTATACCATGATTTTTAAAACATGTCTTTTTTTTAAGTTTCTTTTAAAACTGTTACTATAATCTTTTTACTCATACATGATGACTTAGAACAAATACTCGAATAACAGAAATCATGTCTATTTTTCTACCACTCTTTCTTCCTTGCCGAACTCGTCTACAAATAAAATATATGTCTTAAGTCATGTCTTAAAAATCATCGTAAAAATGCCGCCACACTTTTGCTTTAGTTGGAAGCAAAAAATGATTGAAAAGTTTTGAAACTTTCATCAAAATTTACGGGCATGTTCTACAAATCAAACGAGATTTTGATTTCAATTATTAACAAAATGCCTGAAGTTTTTCTTATTTTTAAGAGCTGTTCTTGTAAATATAATGAATACTCAAAGTATGAAGTATATAAAAAGAAATATTTTTATGAACTTTCTTTACAGGCTCGTTTTTAAAACTGGTTCGGTTTTAAATCCACTTCATTTCGAATTACAGAACATACCCGATAGTTTTGTTTAAATTTCCTTTCTTGTGAGTATAGATTATTTTAAAATTTAAATGCTTAAATTACAGAAAGACTTGCTTTATCTATATAGATTTTGTACCTTATTTATATTAAGAAGTATATCTACATATATTTATAAAAATGAATGTAAAGGGTGGTTACATTTTGAGGGCCGATGTTGATTTTGAATAAAACATAATTTATTTAGGACATTATTGTCATTTCTTTTTATTATGATAATATTGGTATTGCTTATTGGTATCAATAAAACAAATGAAGTTAATGCATTTATATAGTCTAGTCTAGTATGCGCCAGCAGTCGAAACAATCGACTGCATTCTAGAAATAAAGCCAAACGGACTTAATCTATTGGAACACTACATACTTCAGTACAATATCATAAAATCCTCTAGTGTGGGTATTAAAACAGAAAGATTGTAATAATTTTTAATTTTCTTTGGTTTTTCTACCGACTTTACCAAAGGTAGAAAGTATATTATGCGTTTGTGCTGAACAAAAATGGTGCTTGTTATAAATTGTAAGAATTGGACTAAAATAACACATTATTCCTCATACAAACATCTTTCTGGAATATAAGTTTGTGCCCATTAACCATCAAATTATATTGGTATTTACATCGAATTTGACCCAAAAATATTTAATTGCAACCTTAAAAATTTTACCAAGTGTTAGTGGATCCGATCCATATTTGACCATAGCTCCCATGAAAGGACTTCATATGGGCTCGCCAGCTTCTACAATTGTAGCAAATATAGTTATGGAAAAATTATTAGATATGTGTGTTGAAAAATTAATTATTAAACCGAGGATCTTGACAAAGTACCTATGTCGATGATTTATTTTGTATAATTCAGGAATCAGGAATAGAACAAATGTTAGAGATTTTTAACCCATTTCATTCGAACATTTAATTAACAATTGAAAGGGAATTTAATTCAAAACTTTCTTATTTGGACACATTGCTAATGAGAAGAGGGAATAGGATATTAATAGATTGGTATCAAAAGCCAACATCTTCTGGTAGAATGATTAATTTTTTCTCGAAACATCCGAAAAGAATAATAATTAATACAACTTAAAATTTTATAGAAAGAGTTCTAAGGATAAGTGATTCAGAATTTCATGGAGATAATAAAAGGACGATTTCAAATATTTTAACTGATAAAAGCTTATCTAAACCTTTATCCAGATTTTGAAAATACAACTGTATTAAACACAGAAAATAATTATAAACGTAGATTTATGTTTGAAATGTTACAAATCATAAATGTACCAACAATGTCGAGATTTAATTTTAAATCTGAGACTGAGAATGTAGCACAAAATTATAGATATTTAATTTATGAAAATAGAAACGGAAGTTAAAAATTTATTTTTTTTGCAATATATCAAGTTTGATGTGAAAAATATTTTTGTTTTCAATTGAAAAATTTTTTAATTTGTCATTTAAATATATTGTTTAATTTGTTTGTTAATAAGAAAAGGAAGAAAAAAACCCCTGAAGAAGGCACTCAAAGAAGTGCCGAAATATTGGTTAAAATAAACGTTTAAAGTTTTTTATATAAAATTAAAAAAAGACCTCAAGCTTGAAAATTTAGTTATTTTTTAATATAATAGAAATTTTTTTGAACTGAACAAATTGTATTTGAACTGGTTACTGGACAATACCCAAAAAACCTGACAATCCAGGTCATTCCACGCTTTTATTTAATTTTGGTGGCACTCCTGGTCCAGACTTTTTTCGAATTTGCTTTCAAAAACTTATGATTGTAGCTCATAGATATGCATTGTTCTTTAAAAACTGTAGAAAAAGGGGAATTTTGTATGGAAGCCCCCTTAAGTAGTAGAGGTAGCGGAGAGGTACGTTAGAAACAACGGTTCATAATCTTCATAAATTTGACCTGTCTATGGACATCCTAGGCACTGCTGGGCCCAAAGTTCAGAATTTCTTAAAACGCCATTTTTGTATTGAAGCCCCCCTAAGGGCGGTAGAAAAGGCGCAAGTATATTTTCAGAACATGCTTATAGCAAAAAACTAATGGACATCCTAGGCATTGCAGGGCCCAAATTTAAGAATTTCCTTAAACGGCATTTTTGTATGGAAGCCCCTTTAAGAGCATAAGATAAGGTGTAAGTATATTTTAAGAAAGTACTTAAACCAAAAAAACTAATGGAGATCGGTCATGCATTTTATCCTCTAAAGGATACTTACTCCATCACACAAGGCTTATGTATTTTTAGGAAAATACAATCCTGTCATGACAAATTGTTATTGTTTTTTTTTTATAATTTTCAAACCATCTGCCATGTCACAGAGTACAATTCCGTTCGGAATCGAAGAAAACTTATATGTTTATTGATAGAAAGTGTATATTGTTAGTTTTTTGGCCCTTCAGATACAGAAAACTCCTCTTCCGTTCATGAAAATCAAAATGGTTTCATCCCGAATTTTTTTTTCGTGATTTTCTGAAGCACCAAAATACGGAATGAATTCCGTTTCCGAACATGTCTGAATGTTTAGATCAGGGTTGCATTTTAGTCAAAATGCAAAATTCAAATTCAGACTAACTTTTTCCAAAATTTGTGTTAAAAATTGGATGAATATAACAAAATTTTAGTATAGTTTTGTGTTTTTTTTATGAAATTCAAAAAACTTACTGGTTGTCTGTCCATGTAACCTTGTACTTAAAGTACAGGTCGCAACTTTGAAGATAATTTGATGAAATTTGCTACATACGTTTCAATTGTCATAAGAACAAAGCCTGTGGCAAATGGTGAGAATTGGTCCATTGTTTCACATGGCTACCAAACACACTTCTTTCCGGAATGGTCTTTGTGCCCATAAACTATGTTTTTGTGTAAGTATCAAGATTCAGATTGATTATGATGCAGATATATCTTATTGCAACATAAATTGTGTTACCAATTTTTTTATACCCTCACCGAAGGTAAAAGGGTATATATACAATATTGATCCTAGGGCCTATATATTATTGATCCTTAGGAGAAGAGAAGTTCAAATCCGGATGAGATGAGGGGGACTTGATTGGTATATAATTATGTCAGATATGCACATAAAAATTTTAGCTATTTTGCTATCATCAAAAAACCACACTGCCTCTAATTTTACCATAAATCCCTTGTTGCTTTTTTTCATTTATTTTTTCTGTATATCTGGAGAATGGCAAGAGTAAACAATTCCAAATTAGGTACAAGCATCGTGGTTGTCAAAACGCAACTTTACCAAAAAGAGAAGTAAGCATGGCATTATAGATTTGTGTATACCTGCAGAATGGCAAGAGCAACTATTTATTTCCAAATTAGGCACAAGCATCTTGGTTTTCAATACGCAACATTTAACAAAATGTGGCGGGATGGGGATGCTGGTCTGTCACAAAATAGATTCATCTATATCTAAAGAGCGGTATTATTTACATTATGGCAAAATTTTGTACAAATTGACCCTATGTAAATTTAAAATCCCTCCCCAAAATCGTTTTAAGTCGTTAAAATATCATATAGTTGTATATATTTAAATAATATTCGATATAAAGAGTGAATCTTAACCTAATAGCATAATTTAGTTTTGCCGGCCATGACTGGACATGTGTGCCAAATAGGTACAGTGTCGAAAACTTGTCTTTATATGCTGTGATGTACGGTATCAAATGGTCGGGTTTGACCGTCTTCTGGAGAGCAATTAAAGAAGCAATAAATAATAAAAAATTGCATTATTATATTCAAAAAATCACTTTAATACGCCTAATAACGTTTCTGAAACAAATATTGATATTATATTTAAAGAAGTTAACGAATAATAAGCAACCGCGTCGAAATCTCTTTCTTTAAAGTAAGTAAGACTATATACCACTACCTTCTCTCATAGGAACTTCTTATTCGATATATGTATTTATATTCTTTTGTGAAATATTTTTAATGCATGCAGAGAAAAACATGTTTAAATATGGTCACCACCAAAAAAACTATTTTTAAAGAAAATTTAAAACATATTATTATTAATTTAACAATATTATTGTCACCGACAAATAAATTATGGTTGAATTAGTCCTCCATCAAGAAGCCACAACCATAATATGGTTGCCTCCGAACATGTTATGGTCAAAAATAACTAAAACATGTTTAACAATGATCATAGCATGGTTGGTTTTCAACCATAGCATGTTGCTCTTGGAGAAGATTAAAATATTAGTGTTAAATATAAAACAAATTATTGTCATATTTAACCACAAAATTTTTTAGAGGCAACCATAATATGGCTGTGGCTTCTTGATAAAGGAAAAATTCAACAATAATATGGTTGTAGGTGACAATAATATGGCTATATTAACCATAATATGATTCAAATTTTCTTTCAAAATAGTTTTGTTGGAGGTGATAATATTAAAACATGTTTTTTCTTTGCGTGTGGCTCACCAGAATAATTAGTCTGTATTCGCAAATTTAAATTTATTTACAGAATTGGGTTTATTCTTTTAGCTATTTCTGCATAAGGAATATATTTATGAAGACAAGATTTAATAATGATTGAAATTGACGTCAGAGCAAAATATCTTTTCTGTTAAATTATTGCTTACTATTTGATTTTGAATAATGAAATTCTAATATGCGGTCATATTATTATAAAATAGTTTCACAGGAAACAGTTTATTCAATTCATAAAATTGGTTTCTGTTTTCATATGATGTGCAGGTCCTCGGTTCATTAAATCTCATGTTTAATAAAAAAGTTTTCAGTCATAGAAAAATGAAAGTTTCCTAGTTTTTAAAATAAATTTCAAACCATAAATTCATTTATACGACCTATAACCAAACTCGTCCAAATATAAACTTACTTTCTAATAATTTTACCAAATTTATTCAAATTTTACGGGTTATCAAAATTATTATTCAACAAAAATATTTTTTTTTTCAATATATATTTTTTTTGTATCAATAAGTACTTACATTTGTTCAACATCGCCCCTCAGCTGCGTTAAACGTGAATGAGTTTAGTAATTGTTTTTCTCCCCCTCCCCCCAAAAAAAACTTAAAAACTCCCTAAAATCGTCTTTTTTAAAGAAATCCCTTGAAATAAAAAATGTTGGTATTGCTTTTAAGTAAATTAGCCTTTGTTAATACTTATTTGGGTACTAATACCTACGATTAGAAAGTTTTTTTTGGGTATGGTCACCTCCAACTAATCTATTTTAAAACTATTATTGCTAATTAACGGTCACCAGGTTTGCCACTAATATTGAAGGTTACCATCTTGAAACATTTTTTCTCTTCGTGTACATATGGAAGAGCCAATAGGAATACATTTTTATATAATTTGTACTTGTATGTATATATAAACGCATGCATTTGAAGCAGGTTTTCCAAAAATATCATTAATTGCTGAGTCTACCTTACAAGCTTTGTACATATCCCTATTGCGCATTTCATATCTTTAAAGTGCTTAGTGGTAACATTGTGCATTATACTACTTATGTGGCCGTATGGAAACACTAGTTAACTCCACTTTTTCCGTAAATTGAAATAACACCAAAACAAGAAAGCGTGTTTCATTTACTATCACTGTCAGATCGCCATTTTGATATAGTTTCTCATTTAAAAGTTATTTGAAAAATAAAAATCGGAAAAATACCAATTTTTATGTAAAAACTAGATAACTCCATACATTTTTTAAAAAAAGAAGGTATCTCCATAGTGTCCTAAAAAACAGAAAAATTAGAAGTTTAAAACGACGTTGTTTCGAAAACTAAGACAGATAGAACGAAATAGAAAAAAATAGGGTCACAAGTTCTTTGGTTCAAAATGTTGAACATACAAATTGCAACTCCCAATAATTCAAAGAATATTATATGCCTTCTATGTATGCATATTTTGTAATTTCTCAAGTTCTTGATTTTTAGAATTCGACTGCCAAACACCCAAAATCTTTCCGAGCAATAGTTTTGAACCCATATAGATCTACCGTACTCTATGTGGTACAGAAACTTTGAAAAATCTTTCTACTTACCCAATAATATTTTTATTTTTTTGTTTCTGTTGCAAATATAAGACAGTGTTTTTGGTCAGCTAAACATAAAAAACTATTTTATTACCAAGTTAAGTATAAACATTTAACGAACACATTTTGTTTAAAATTTTGATATTTATTGAAATAAAATAAACCACGGAGTCAATAGCTGTTTTTCAGTTTCAACCTATAAACACAACTGGGACGAACGACGAACTTCGCATAGTACGACGAATTCGTCGGCAAGAATTCGTTGCGTAAATTCGTCAAATGAGACACAATAAGTGCGTAAATTCCAGGTATAAATAAGCCTTGAATTTTTTTTTAATTTATAAAAATAAATACCTTGGACGCTTGATTATATAAACATTTTCATCCACTTTCCTCTTCTTTAACTAGCAATAATTTTATTAAAATTTCTTTGTTTATTAACATTTATCAAATCATAGGTTGACCATATTTCAACAAAAAAAATATATAAAAAATTATTAATTGGGTGTGTTCTAGAATCCGAATCCACTCGAAAGTGGATTACTTAAGCATTTTTGGTGTTCTTAAGTCGATTTAGCAAACTCAAATTAGTTTTTAGGTTTGTTTCAAATTTTGCAATTTTTTTTTGTGTCTGTAAGTTGTCTGATTCTTTACAGCTTTAACGATTTATAATAAATAGTAGACTTTGCTATCATGCCGCTGTTAGCAAATTTTTGCGAATTTCCGCTAATTTAGCAAATTTTTACGAATTTTTGTCATTCCTAATAGTCTAAGGGACTTTTAATCAATTTTATGGGTTCTTTGAAAAATGAAAAATTTTCGCTATTTTTGCAAACTTTTTTAAAGTTATTATCGGATATTTTGATATTTTAAACTGATTTAGCGATTTCAAATAAATTTTTGCGTTTGTTTAAATATTGCAATTTTTGCGAATTTTAGCCATGTTCGCGATAAAGGCGATTTTTATCTATAAGGGTTATGATTCTTTACAGGTTTAACGATTTTTAAAAAATATTAGACATTGTTTTTATGCCGCTGTTAGCAAATTTTGGCGAATTTCCGCTAATTTAGCAATTTTTGTCGATTTTTTGCTATTCCTTATTGTTTTAGAGACTTTTAATCAATTTTATGGATTGTTTGAAATATTAAAAATTTTCGCGAATTTTCGCGATTTTTGCAAATTTTAGCCAAGTTCGCATTAGAAACGAGTTTTCCCTGTGATTCTTTACTGCTTTCACGATTTAGCTGCGGTTAGCTGTCCCTGTCCCAATTTATTCGTCGTTCGTCTGCGTAAGAAATAGAAATAATCCTATCGCAGTGTTCGTTACACATGACGAATTTCGGTCTACGCAACGATTGTGTGTATTCTCATACATACCAATGTGTTCTATTTCTGACGACGAATATTCGTTGCGAATTATTCGTCGTTCGTCCCAGTTGTGTTTCTAGCATATAACGTTATCCACGCCCCAAAAACTGTCATATGAATTTCATAAAATCAAGATGTGTAAACCATAAATTGTAAACTCTTTTAACTAGATTTATGCATAAAAACAGACAACAGCTCGGCTTATTTTTCATGAAAGGAAAAAAATTTTTTTGAAAAAACTTGGTGACTCCATTTTTTCGTAAAAAAATCGGATTAATTAACCTTCTGAGTCAAATAGATAATGTTTTTCAACAAATCATAACTTTAATTGTCTTAATTCCATACAATTTTTAAATAAATTAAAAAGGGAAGATTTTCGGAAAAACTAGAGAGCTCCATTTTTCGAAAAAACATGATAACTGACATTGATTTGCGGTTTTAATGTCCAAACATAATTTAAAATTATGTGTTGTTAAATGCGCATGCATAGTAACATAAATTCATATGAAATAATTAGCAAAATATGTTTAAAACTTTAAATGTGGTTTTCTCGTGTTTTCAAAAAATGGAGTTATCTAGTTTTTCCATACGGGCACAGACTTAACAACCGAATTGGAAATTCCCTAAATTAGAATTTTCATACTCCCAAATTTGACCCTAAATATTTCAAATACTTAAATCTTCCACCCCTTAAAATGGCAACTCTACGTGTACCGTCTCTATTGCGCCGACTGCACTGTCTAAAGCACTTCTGACTTTTTGTATTGAAGCAATGGTTGCTGGCAGAGGTGGCGGTCATGACTGAAATTAATATTCACTAGGCATTGGAAAGAATAATATTAATAAGCCAGCCATGAGTTTTTTGTTTACATACCTACATACACGCCAGTATATATATATTTTTTTTTATTTTTTAGATTCTATGAAAGAAGAAAAAAAAATACAAAAATTAAAATTTATATTTAAAATAATAAAACTTCTTTTTTTACGGCTAAAAATGGGAATTGAAAGTACGTGACATTCCAACGTTGAAAAAAAATCTGGCAACAAAATAGAAACCTTGTTTAGTTTTTCCGAAATGCATTTAACGCTATTTGTAAGCAATAAAATGTCTTTAAACCATTTAATTTGGATTTTGTGTTTTGGTAAAGAGTGTTCTTTAATTTTTTTTTTTGGAAAGTTTATTTTATTGACTTAGGCCCTGATTTAGTACAATTTAAAAAGTTGGCGTGGTAAGTGGGTTAAATGTGGTTTAATTAGAAATTTTTTTATTTTGGCTTAAGTGCAATGCACTTAAATAAATAACAAAAGGAAGTAAAAGCACAAAATAGTTTTTCTTTACATATTTTGTCCAATGATCTTTTGTATGACCAAAATTAGAATTATGGTTAATATTAAATTAAGTATTTATGAAGGTACGTAAGTGTATGTGTGTAAATGTGAATACTGAAACTACTGCTATAAACTTCGACTTAAGTATGTACTACTGACCAATGTTCCCCAGACTATTGACTAGGAGTACTTGTCGGACGCCATGTAGAGTTTGGAACCTGAGATTTACTAGCTTACGTTTTTGAAGCTTTTTACAAGATATTGGCACAAATAAAATAAGTGAGTAAGGCAATTAATCGAAATGGGTACATATCGCACTCGTTCAACAATACTGTATTAACTCAAAATTTTTATTTTTTCACTTTTTGGAAAAAAATGGATACGTAATATTCAAATCTACCCACTGTAAAAATATTGTGAAATTTTGTCCACTTTTTTGTAATGAAACGGCTGCTTTAAAAATTCTTTTTCATATGCCTGTAATGTTAAATTGAAAATTGTTTTGCTTCTACTGAAAATTTTTAAATTTTGAGTTAATACAGTATTGTTGAACGGGTGCGATATGTACATATATGCTCATTAGACCGTACCTTTAAAAAAGTTTCCCCGTACCACCTTTAATATAAAATATTTTTGCAAGGAGGTTTCGAATTTTTTTTTTTGCAAAACGTAGGGATCCTATTTTAGTCATATCTTAGGCATTTATAGTCTGATCTTAAGGTCTGATATACATATCAATGTATTTGTCTCGAAAATGTTTCTGTTATCGAATTTCTTCCTTAGTAAAAGCTTAATAGTTTCTTGCGAGCTTAATTTCTGATATTAGGGTGGTACGAACAGAGATCTGGAGGATAAATACTAGAACGAGATACTTGAGGTAAATGGCTCCTAAGGGCAACACATTAATCTTCTCGAGACAAAATCAAATATATATCATACTTTAAGATCGGACTGTAAATGCCTAAGATATAAAGACAAAACTAAAAAACGACCCCTACTTTCGGCATAGTAAATTTTTTTTGAAACCTCCTTGCAAAAACAAATTGGTTTTTTTTTTTTTTTATTTTTTTTTTAAATTTCCTAAGCTTATACCGCGAAGCTTTATGCTTGTCTGCAGGAATGAAACCAGAGTCTCAGCTCGCTACCAGCTAGTCTACCGGGGCAATATAAAATGTATATGAGCTCTGAGTTTAAAAGATACGCATACGACTATGAATAGTTATTGCACTACGAAACGGGAAGTGACCAATTTAAATTACTTTTTTTTTTGTTTTTTTTTTTTAACAAACTTAGCCTGCCTTGTCCTAATTATAATATTGTAAAAGATGTCTTGTATGTTTGGATGTGTTTGTATGTCTGCTTCATGACTAATGCCTCATAAATTAATTAATAAAAATTTCTGTAGCAAATGTGGCGTTTACTTCTTGTCAAATGTTTGTCCAGCCGGCGATTTCAACGTGAACGTGTGCTGGACATAATATTCGCCGTCATATCTAAATGTTTTGATTTTTCATCAAGCGTTTTCGGTGTCACACACACAAACACATTTTCACCAATCCTACCACTATAGCATATATGCTTGATGAGTACTTTTATCAGTGTATTTGGGACTTAACATTTGTAGGGGCTTGTCTTTGCTAACAATTTTAGTTAAGACACTAACCTTTTTTATTTGGCGATCTATTCAATATACATAATTTATTTATCAAATAAAGTTACACAGCAGGTGGCAGCAAAGTGAACAAATATACAGTAAAGCCGCAATATTTAATTCGTAACCCGTTAATTTGAAAACCTCAATAATTTTAAATAAACGTCTGGTCTCTTGAGAAAAACTCTTTAATTTGCAATATCCAATCCATTTTATTTTAATTCAAATTAGGAGGAGACCCCCCTAAATCGCCTTTGCTTGGAAACAAGCTCTAATAACTCGTAATAAGAATCAGTAAAACATACAATAGGCAATTTCTTTCCAAGTTTATTCATAATTGTCTTTAGTTTTCCTTGTGGATTTTTTTTTGTTTCTTAAGATTAGTTTCTTTCTAGATTTTGTGAAGACTGTCAAGTAAAAATTCCAAAAAAAAACACGCATATAACGTTACCATTATTTGAAAAAATAAACATAATTTAAACAATTGACAATGAAGCGAAAACAATTCAAGTTGCTAAAAAATTTAGCACCGCTCCTTCAACGCTTTCATCAATCATCCAACCTCATTAAATTCAAACCCCAAAAATCGGGGGTTTCCTATGTTACCTCGTAAAATAGAGATTTTTTTATTTTGCTACTGTTTATGTTTCATTATTTTTTTTTCTTTCTAATAAAATCGTTTTTGGTTTGTTTTTTTTTGTTTGTTCTAATAAATAGAAACATCACTGTAATTCGTAAAAAATTGCTGCTTCCTTTCGATTTCAAATTATCGATATTCTACTGTACATAATTTTTTATAAATAATTTCAAGTATTTAATTAAAAGAGATTTAAAGATTTGTTTTTGCTTTTGCTTTAACACCGAATTCATAATTAATATTTTATTTAAACCATATTAAAACTTAAGCTTTGGGTTTTAATCTTTATAAAATTACAAACTTCTTTTACATTTTAATCTTTCAAAATTTTTTTTATTTCTCAAATTTGCTTGTTAAAAACTTTTAACTTGAATTTACTAAATATCTTTTTTCCTTTTAATATGTATGTACTTGTACTTAGTGCATTACCCTTAAGATGAATTATTTGTATTTAACCCTTCATTTGACCAAAATTATGAAATTAATATAAAAAAAAACTCATAAAAAGCTCCTTGAAGGATGCATGCGATTAAAACAACAAATAATAATTTGCATAGAATGTTTTGAAATTATGTCGAAAAACTTTTAAATGCGTTAAAATATGATTAATGGTAAACGATAAAGATGCACTTTAACCCACATTTTGAAAAATAAATGAACGAATTTAAGAGTTTCTTTTTTTTTTCTTTCAAATGCTGTTAATGGGTGGTGTTGAAAAGATATGCCCAAGAAACTTTTTACAGACCACGAAAAACATTTTTAAAATTATAAACATTATGTTCGAAAAATAAAAAAGGCACTACCACTTATAAGAAATGGAAGCTAGAAATGGTCTAAAACTCGTAAGCATAATAATGTAGAGAAAAACAGACGCAAATGTTAAAAATGAGAAGAATAAAAAAAATAGGAAAAATAGTAAAATAATAAGAAAGAAAAAACGCACCACTTTTCAGGTGATGAGTTGATGCATAATGTTAAAGTTTTTTCAACCGACATTTCTTTTATTCATGAAAAAAATTTTAGTAAAGTGAAAATTACAGTGGGCCAGACAATTAAAAATAATAAATAGATAACTATAACATTTTTGTTAGAAGTCAGACTTTCTGAATGTTATAAGCACAACTACACAAAGCGAAAAAAGACGATACCAATTATATATTAACACAATAACGAAGCGTTGTCACTATTTCAAAAACATATGTTGTCAAATTGTTACCATTACCTTGTCAAATTCAAATCAAAGATGTAAAAATACCATTGTAGTCAAATTGACAACTACCTGTTGTCAAATAGATAACGCCCTGTTGTTGCCAAACTGACAACTTTTGATGTCGTTGCTTACCAAAACGTCTGTTCGGAAATGCATCACTGCGCAGCACGTTCGTAAAAGCGACATCTGGCATCACTGTAAATGTCCCACGCTATCGAATCGCTGTAATTACATTTGGAACAAAACAATATTTTAAAATTTGTTTTTGTTTTTAGTTTAAGTTAGGCGAACGAAGTCTTAGTTCCTAATCGAGAGACAGACAGTTAATCTGTATGCCAAATTTTATACAAATTCAAGATTAAAAAAAACAAAACACAATCAATCAGTTGCATATATTTAAAACAACTCCTACGCAATATTTTGGCACTAAAGGCTCAACTTTTTTTTTAATTCCCTAAGCTAATCCTCGCGAAGCTCAGAATCAAACCACCACCCCCGGGGCTGATAGACTAGCTCACTACTAGCTAGACTACCGGGGCACTCTCAATAAATTTTATTTCATATCTTTCTTTTTAAAGCATGATTCGTATGTAATTGCGATCAGTTTCGCACTTTGCTTAAGCAAATGACAGTTTCAAAAAATTTAACAAAAAGTTTTCTTTAGTTAAATATGGCTTGACACTTATGATTAACATGTATTCGCAAAGTGGCTCAAGCCAGCTAATGTATATTATAGTTGGGCCTTTACAAGTGTCTTAATGTTTCTTTATATATTTGTGTTTTACTTTATTTTAACTTCTACTTTTGTGCTTATTGTGCCTTACTTACGTTTATGAGACTGAATTGTTACGTTCTTAATGCTATTTTTGTTTTTCTTGTTATTTTATGTTTTTTTTCTCACTAATAAAAAAATTCAAGATAATTTTAACTATATATTTGTAAAATTTTTGTTGCATATATTTCTATTTTTATTGCATTTTTTATGCGCATAAAACGCAATTTTAACTGCATAAAAGTCCGGGCACTGATTATTAATAATTTTAAAAGTTAACAATTTTCCATTAAGTGCAAAAAGGAAACATATTCAGCACTTTTTTGCACTTAATCGAATTAGATTTCCTATACTATTCAGTTTCGTTAAAAGGTTGAACAGATTTTATATTATTTCCCAATTTTATTATTGAAAGCAAAATGCATAAATCGTTATGTCAATAACCGGATTTTACACCATCCATCTACTAGTCAACTATCATACGCGGTTTACCACACATTTTTCTTAATTATTAATTACAATTTTAATTGAAACGATATTTATAGAGATAAAATAGCTACTAACGAAAATAAAATCAAAGATGTGAATAAGGCTAAGCAATTTATTCCCGATGAACACTTTTACTTTTATAAGAAACTGCTTGGATGGCCTATAACAAAAGCAGAAGGGGATGATTCTTATGAAGCCAATTCTACTCAATTAAACAATATTTTGTGATTGATATAATTATTAAAATGCTTATCTACGAGATCAAAACCAGTGATGCAAGTGAATTTTCGAGAAGGATACATTTTAGTTTCCAAAAACATGTAGTTTATCCCAAAAAGATAATTTTTGAAAAAAAAACAAAAATTTGGAAAATCCATTTCTAACGTTTAACATTTATTAACATAACATTTTTATTTCATATTTAAAGAATATTGTAAAGAAAAGGATATCATATTAATTGATTTGTATATTTATTTAAGTCATAAATATTAGGTATGCAATTTTTTGAAATAATGTGAGCCAACTTTAAAATAAATTATGTATATGTAACTATCTTTGGATGTTAACAAAACAAATTCATTTTTGCAAAAATTAATATACGAGTTAAGGCGTTTGTTTATACTAAGGCGATCACATCAAAAAGTTCACATAAATTTCCTAATAATAAAAGAGATGTTCATATTTCCTCAGAACAACTTCGCACTACTAGTAATCATCGTTTTAGGTAGATAGTATGTTGCAACATTTTTGTGTTTTCTTTTACCATTATTAAAACTGCTATTGTATAAGTATTGAGTAGGTTACGATGATCAGTCTTAACCTTTAAGTCGTCCTTGTATGAAACACCAAACAAAATGTGTGATTTTTACACGATAAAGAAAAAAAAATTTTGAGAATACGAAACAAACTTTTTGACTTTAAAAGCAATATGAATAAAGTACTAAAAACACATTTTTGATTAAAAAACTTTTTTTAGTAACGAAACATTTCAGAACTGACATAAGTTACCCTCGTGAGTGATTTTCCACACATATGTAGTTTTTATGTTATTTGCACTGGAGACAACATTTTCTGTCGGCAATTGTGAATATTTTTGACATTGTAGCGAACTGCCAGCAATTTTAGTTTTATAAAGTGAGTGCTTATTTAAAATAAAGGGTGGTTAAATTTTAAGGGCCGATGTTGATCTATATATATAAAATTGTAACGTTACTGACTGATTCATCATCGCACAGCCTATACGCCTGAAGCTAAAAACTTGAAATTTGGACCAGAGAAATTCGAATGATTAGGGAGTAAAAAAGGGTTAAAACGCTTAAATTCGGTAGCCTTATATCTCCAAAACAAAAAGAGATACAAAAAAAAATTGAAATACTTATCGTTGTTCTTTAGAAAAATAAGTGCACAGGTGTCTGGTACTTTTTTGAAATTCCGGCCTATTAGGAAGTAAACGGGTAAAACCTTAATTTGTGTACTTTTTTGACACCCCATCTATCTTTCGCACCAATAAACATAGAAACAAAGCTTATACCACATTTGAAACTTATCAAAAAAATACGAATACTAATTTGGTACTTTATCGAAATTCGAACGTTTAAAATGTGAAAACCGTAACTATTTTTGGTACTTTTTTTAAGAAACATTTTTCTCCATTCATTGACATATTCGAACTAAATTATGGGCTCCCACCACAAACGGAAATTTTTAATACTTTAATAGGGGGGAAAAATAGTACCAAATTTTTGGTTCTATAACTGCTATATTTTTAATTATCGTTAAAACATAAAATTAAACATGCAATGTCCTGAGTGGATACGAGTCTATTAGGGAACTTAATGGTACTTTTTTGTTTTTTAACTGGTACTTTTTGTATATTCTTCAGTATTACCCCTATAAACATAAAATTACACATGCAACGTCCTAAGTGGATAAGAAACTATAAGAGGAAAGCTAAACCTACAAAAATAAACTTTGGCATACAAATATGTCTACAAAGAAAGAGGAGACGCTAACGAAGTAGCGGGTTAAATGCTTGTTTTAAATAAAACTATTTAGGAAATTATTGTCATTTCTTTTTATTATGATAATATTGGTATGGTTCAATTATGCATGGAACAAAATATCGGCCAAATGGTCGCCCATCCTTTAGCTTTTGAATTGTTGCTAGCTTATCGACATACACCGTTTCTTTCAAATAACCCCAAAGAAAGAAATCCAACAGTGTCAAGGCACATGATCTTGGCATACCGTCCACATCAATATCTTCCAATTCGGGCCATAAAAAGTTCGTTATCTTCTCACTATAGCGAGCACCAATCACAGTAACTGCCTGACCGGCCTCATTTTGAAAAAAAAATACGGCCCGATGATGCCGCCAGCTCATAAGCCGCACCAAACAGTCACTCTTTGTGTGTGCATTGGTTTTTCGAC
The DNA here is from genome assembly GCA_949318255.1 of Pollenia labialis. NCBI lineage: Eukaryota > Metazoa > Arthropoda > Insecta > Diptera > Polleniidae > Pollenia > Pollenia labialis. Next base: position 51,459,286 of record OX439142.1, read on the forward strand.
AATCACTCTTGGATTATTATTCGCCCAAATGCGGCAATTCTGCTTATTGACGAATCCACTAAGGTAAAAATGTGCCTCATTACTGAAGATGATTTTCATTGAAAATAGGTCATACACTGTTGCCATTTCTTGCCACCATTCTCAACACTGACGTTTGGAATGGACAAGAAGCTTTAGTTCTTGACTCAATTGCACCTTGCAAGCGTGTTAAAGCAAGTCTTTCTGCAGTACGAGCATGCAATGGTGTTTTCACATCTCCTACAGACCGGGTTTGCTCAAATTTTTTCCATGATTTTTCCGATTGTACGCACATTTGGACGATTAAATTGACCGAAAAAATCACGAAGTGCACGATATGCATTGATTTGAACGCCCATTTTCATAATAAGCCTGAATAACTTTAACGCGATGCTCGATTGTGAATCTTTTAATGGTTGGAATTGAGTTAGTCTGAAATTAAGAAATGTCAATTGAAATGCAGAAAAAAACTTGACGTTAAGGTCAACATCGGCCCTTAACCACCCTTTGCATACAATTAGTTTATGGCTTCTTTTTGATCCCTAACGGGATAAATACATCATTAATCTTATGTAAATCATGACTTTGATTACAAACGAATTATGGTGCCACAGCAAAGTGGACAGACATTGAATATGTGTGGAAAGCCACACACTAACACACAGAAAAAAATACTAATGTTATATTAACATGGCAAAATGTTGATTGAGAATCATAGTAAATTTCAGCAAAAGTATGTCCTTTATTTAAACTTATCATTATTTCATATTAATTTCAAATGAAAAATATTAAAATAACTTTAAATCACGTTTATTTAATATTATTCACGGTTAAAATAACATTGTTCAATATTGAATCCATAAAAACCTGTTTCATATTAAAATCAAAAGTTTATCTTATTAAATTAAAATGCATACATACTTAAGTATGTACATTTTTTTATTTTCATGTTTAAAATATGTTATAAAAAGAAGACAATTCCAATAATTAATTAACAAAGGAGAATACAAAATAAGTCACACATGTGTTACAGTGGTTAGTGAAACGAATTATTCTTAAATAAATGCATATGTTGTCTCTGAAGCTTCTTTTCACTGTTATACCACACTCAAACCAATTTGAGTATACATGAAATTCACGTTGTTTCAACTTGACATAACTTTCATTCAACTTGATTCGGATTGTTATTTCAATATAAATGACTTATAGTTATTTTGAAAGAAAAATTTTTGTTCGCAAGTTATTGTAAAATCATGTTCAATTAACATGAAGTAACAATGAAGCAAATCACTACCAAAAACGGTCAAATCAACCTTGTTTTCGACGATTTTACATTGATTTTTTTCTGTGTGAACTGACGTAAGTTTTTTTTTTGAGGGTGATTCAAGGGTTAATAACTTTTAGTTGGCTTAAAATTCTCTCCACACATTGCATTCGAAAATGGAAGTACAAATCTTTTATAAACTACACACTTTTTTCAAATTTTAAATTAAACACTAATAGTCATCAGCGACCATGTCACTGTTAAACCAGTTGCAAGTGCACGGCTTAAAAAACGAAACTGGCAACAGGCTTTATGTTTGCGAGAGCAATAAAGCGGATTGTTTTTGTTTTTTCTTAACCTACTTACATTTACTATTAATGTTGGAAGAACTCCAACTAATTGTAGTGGGGAATGTAAGAAAAGACAAACTCACTGTTTGTTGTTGATGTTTTTGTTTAAACTTTGATATTGTTACAAGTAGAACTATTGCGTATAATTCTCGCTTAACAGTTTTATTTGGTTTAATAATTTTAGTTTTTCTAAAATCTTTGGATAAAGTTTCCTGACGACCTGGCCTAAGCAACTAATGAAATGCACGTAGGAAAAGCTTATCCCATCAACAATAAATTTCAGTGTTTTTATCAAGAATAAAAATTGGGAATTGAGCACGACAAACAAAATCTTGTTATATGAAAAGAATAAATTCAATCAAATAAAAAAATCATGATATACTTTCGAATCCGTTTTCAAAGCACAAATAAGTATGTGTGTATACATTAAATAGTTTTTAATGTATAAAATGCCTATGAATTTGAATTGCACAAACAAAAATTATCTATTACAATTATCTTGACGTCGATTGACTGTTTTTTTTCACAAATTTATCTGGCAGCCCTTTTTTTAATAGTAATTTTAATAAACGTTTATATTTGCTACACAAAAAAATTCTCCAAAATTGTTCTCCAATTAAAAAAAAAAAAAAAATTTTAATTAGAAATTTAAACAATTAAATTAAACGTTTAATTGATACTATTAATTTGCTTACTGGTGCAAATTTAATTAGTTTTTAAAATTAATATCACAATATTTTTAATTGAAATCAATTTTTTTTTTGTGCAGAAGAAAAGCTATCAGACATCAAGTTATTAGCGGTTGTAAAGCCTTTTGTACACAGAAAAAATTATTGCCAAATTTTTTTCAAACAAACGCTTGTTTGAAATTTTTTTTAATTTCTACAAATTTTTTTACTGATTCAATAAATATTTTTGTTTGATTTTTATTTAACCAACAAAAATGTTGACAACTATTCAAAACTATATTTTATACGCGCTATTGGTTTCAAGTTTTCATAATTTTGTATGAAATATTTAACGCTCTTTAATGTTGTCGTTTTTTGCATTTTTTTTTATTTGATCGTAAGCAACACTTCTTTATGTGAAATATAAGAACAACAACACAAAACACATACAGTCTATTTTTGGACGCTTTAAAAAAGTACAACAAGAAGAAAGAGGATAAAATAGCGCGACGAGGTTACTAGAAAAAAAACGAAAGCAATAGCAGGTAAAAAAAGGTTTCATTCTTGTTAAACAACAGAAACAACGACAACATTATAAGAAACAAAATAAATTTTTGGTTGGTTTCAAAGTTGGTAAAAAAGAATGAAAAACAAAATCCCGTATTCAATTTTTGAAAACTGTTTAGTTAAATACATCAAATATAAAAATAAAATGATGACGAAAAACATATCGAGTCGGTCTGCTGCCGGTTTTGGTAACATTTCTACTTCTTTAGCCAAGTAAAGGATACAGCAGTGAGTAATGAAGAAAAACATTGTGTGTATAAACAAGACATCGTTTAAAAATAATTCCAACAAAAAATGTGTCTCGAAGCCAGCCGCCGCTCTACTTCTGCCTTCATCTTCAGTGATAGCTTGGGTGCGCGTCATTGCTTGTGCAAAAATTTTTGTTTGATTCAGCAAAATTATTTGTTTGAAATTTATATGAATTTCAGTAAACTTTTTGCTTGATTCTGTAAATTATTTGTTTGAAAAAATCAGTGTTTTTTTTTCAGTAAACAAAATGCAAATAAATTGTTTGAATTTGCGAATTTGTTTGTAGGACCGATTTCAGACAAAAAATGTTTTGATTCTACAAATTTTTTGTTTGAATTCGAAAAATAATTTTTTCTGTGTATAGAATGTTCTATGGCTTATGCCGATTTCATTTACGTTCATTTGTCTTCTGTTAGTTCGAATGAAAATGTCTTTTGACACTACTGTATACAAATTTTTTGTACACTTTTCTCACACACTAAAAAATAAACTTAATATCATATCTAAAAATATGCATAATTTCCCATTCGCTAAGATAAATTTGTATGTATGGAAGGGAGTATGTGAATCTCAGCGAGTGCTTTAATGTTTTGATTTTTTTTTTGCCTTAAGATAAAAGAACACTAGTGGAATACTATTTTTAAAGTTTTATGGTAATTAAAAACTTTTTGATAAAAAAATCTCAACAAAAATTATAATAAAACAGAAGGAAGGAAAAAAGCAGAAGGATAATTAGAAAAATCATTTGAGCGTACACTGCATCATATTATTCCACAACCATTTGTGCCATCTCCAGAGCTTTAAGAATAGATAAAAATAATTTTAATTAACATATAATTAAATTCATTAATAGGTATGTTAATATATGCGCAAGAATGTAAGCGGGTGTGTATGTATGTGTAAGTTTGTTCTTATTGAATATCAAAGGTTTGCATATTAATTTGTAATATATTTAAAATACAAAAGAAAATAAAGAATTAGAAATTGACATCTTTATCACTATCGCAATAAAATACTTGTTGCCACACATGTGCTTAAATGACACTGGGAGTATTAAAGAGAGGTGTTTTTACGCGTTATCAGGTAAAACAAAACATTTTTTTTCCGTTTTCCATACTAAGCTAATGTATAAATAGGTTCTCTTACGTAAACGTGACGTTGCTTTGCGGATGAGCCTGGTTAAATGAAAATTGTTCTTCTTTTTACGTGTCAGCTGCGAAAAAGTTTTAATTTTGTTAATGTTTTCTCATAAACAGATTATTCCATCGATATACATGCCCAATATCGAAATATTTTAAGTTATGGCGGCCATACACGCTTAAGGAGAAAAGATACTGCAGGGCTTATTCGATCAGAAGAGCTCTTAGCACATTTTTTAGAGATTTTATCCTTAGGAAATTTACAAAAATTAAAATAGCTTAAATTTGTTTGATCGAAAATATAAGTTGATTTTGTGATCACTCACAATCACCAACGATTGTGTGTGTGTCAACAAGACACGACCTACCGCAACAAGTTATTGGTTGATATCCCCGGACAACGTTCGATTGTGCCACAGTCTACCCAGTGCATTCATCCAGAACCAGGTAACCCCATTGGCAACCAAACATCTTTAAAAATTAAAATAAGAAGCAAAAATTCCCGGTTTCTACTTTTGAAAATCATTCAATTAAATATGTACATTAAATTTCTTTCAAGTGTCTGCTTTGTTTTTCCACTTTTTTATTTTAAAAATGAAAGTGCACCTTCGGCTTGTATTTGCATCTGATCTACAAAGAACTTCTAGTTCGAGTTTAACTGGCAAAAATACGTTGATAAGTTGAGCAAAAAATCAAAATTAAAATTGTTCAGTAGATATGAGGATACTTATTAATTCAAACTTTCTTTAATTCAGTCTTTAAATAGGATTATTGCTTCTAAATTTGAAATTGGACGGATCTTCACGAAATTTAACAGCGTGATTTCCAGTCGAATAAAACAAATTTTTGCAAAATCTTTCCTCAATCCGTGCCTTGTTCCACCTTTTATGTTATTTTTTGTAACAAAATTATAATTTTTTTTAGGTGGTGGTTCCACATTTTGATTCATAGCTCTGGTCCTACAGCACCGATTTTGCTGAATTTCAATTCCAAACTGCTTAGGATAACTACAAGCAATTTGGCACCAAGTTTGTTCATTTCTTTTGAGTTGTTCGAAAGTAAGCGTGTTTTCAACAGACGAACAGACAGACAGACGGACATGGCCAAATCGACTTAGAATTACTCAAGGACCCAGGATCTATATACTATGGGGTCTGAGATAAATAATAAAAAAATTTCACACGGAATGACAAACTTAATATACCCTCTTCACAACTAATTGTGGTGGAGGGTATAACAAGTATTTAAAATGCAAATTATTTAGTCGCTATTGCGTAAAATATTAAACGGTGAGAATTATCGTTCAAACCCTTCTCAATACACACAACCATTTCTATTGGACCATTGAAACTAGAAGTTTGTCACTGTGTGTTTATTACGAAAGAAATAAAGATAAGCAGATTTAACACACCTTAACCATTTCCAGTGGAGTTCTCCAAAGACACAAGACTTTGCCTATAAGCCTGAATCGATCGATACCCTTAATAAAAACATGTCAGAGACCAGAGTTAAAATATGTGCTGAATTAATTGGAATTATAATAAATAGTAAATAATTTCTTGAATACCAAGCATACTTTTTTAACATCTCCAGTCGTATTACCCTTTTGTTTCATCTACTGTGTGCATACAATATGTTAAATATGATTTTCACGCAACTCTTGTACAAAAGGCCACACTATTTGGTTTTCCAAACGTGCCATCTACATGACATGAACTTTGTATTCGTGCCAATAAATTCGTACTGAAACATGGGGATACACACGCCAAAGGTTTCATTGCTAGATGTTGCTTTTGCTGTTGTACGTACCCCTTCGCTTAAGAGTGTGTGAAATGGTTTGGCGCTTAGTGTGTTCCCATTAGCATGTGCTTTACGGAATGTGTATAATGGCAATAAAACCCCAAAAAGGCAACAACAAAAGCCACGTTTCAACACTACGACATTAATGAATGTATGCAGTTGTTCTGAAGTTTGCCAATAGACAAATAACTGAAAAGAAGGAAATCTTAAGAATTGTTTTAACTAATTTAAAGGATGCAATGAGAACTTAAAAAAAGAAAAGTTAAGGCCTAACCATAATATGCAAAGCCTTGCTTAACCTACTGTCAAAAATTAACAAAAAGTCTCTCAAATGTATTACAAAAAAACAAAATAAAAAACATTGGATTCCGTACGGAATGTGCGATTTGATTAGCTCCTTGCTTAAGCAAATGACAGTTTTATTAAACTTAGCAAAAAGTTTCCTTAAGTTTATTATGGCTTGCCTCATATAAATAAAATGTATTCGCACATTTTCTTAAGCCAACTTAAGCACATTGTGGTTGGGCCTTTAATTTGAAGAAATAAAGAAACTAATGTTAAATTTTTAGGATAGCATTTAAAATAGGTATGTAACAAATTCCGATATATCGGAGATAATTTAGATTTTCCGATATATCTCTATCGGCGATACTTTGCTGTCGGTACGACGATACTCTTTATAATTTTTTTGGAGTATTTTTGAGCAAACAATTTAAATTTTAATGCCTTTTTTTGCAGAGCAACTAAAAAAAGTACTGGCCTATGGAGCGTTTTTGAAAAAATTACAAGATTCTGCTAAGGAACAAGTCGAAGATACCTTAGATCTTCTAATATTTCTTGAGACGCATTTCCACCTGTTTACGGCCGCAATGACATGTTAAAGCCAAACTTGAATAAATGGCGTGGAAATTCTAAGGTTTTCAAATTAGTTCTGTCACATCTAAGAGGCTGTTTTCCATTGCAGATCTGGTTCAAACGGACTTGCGATATCGTCTATCTCCGCTAAAGTTGATAATACGTTGTTTTTAATTATTTTTTTTAAACTTTTGTTGTTGTTATTTCTTGTTAATTTTATCATGAAGTCAAATTTAGTTCTTTGTTTTTTAAATCTTTTTAAATTTAAAGGGCCGATGTTAAATGTGAACCACACCATGTTTTTTTCTGCATTTCACTTGACATTTCTCAATTTCAGACCAACTCAAGTTGAACCATGGAAAGATACACAATCGAGCAACACGTTAAAGTTATTCCGGCTTATTATGAAAATGGCCTTTCAAATCAAAATGCATATCGAAAAAAGTTATCTGTGGTAATGAGGCACATTTTCACCTCAGGGTTATCGTCAATAAGCAGAATTGCAGCATTTGGGCGAATGATAATCCAAGAGTAATTGTTGAATAACCAATGCACCCACAAAGAGTTACTGTTTGGTGCGGTTTGGCGGCATCATCAAGCCTTTTTATTTTTTCCAAAATGAGGCCGGTCAGGCAGTTACTGTGAAAGGTGTTCGCTATCGTGAGATGACAACGAACTTTTTATGGCCCGAATTCGAAGATATGGATGTGGACGATATGTGGTTCCAACAGGACGGTGCCACTAACGAAATATTTGCTCTTTTGCGTGACAAATACAATTGCCGTGTTATCTCACGTGGTGGCGATGTCAATTGGCCGCCAAGATCATGTGATTTGCAAGTAAATTTTTGACACTTGTCACAAGTGAAATGACAAATGGATAAAACAGTGTTACCGTGGATGAGTTTTGTATCAATTATCTAGCACTTAGTAAAATAGAAGTTATGTTTATGGCGAATTTCTGTGTATTTATAAAAAATTAAATAGAACACAACTATACAACACCGCATCTTAATGGTATTTTTAGACATGAATTTTTGGTATTTAGAAAAAAAAAATTATATCAATTTTTAGTAATTTTATGATATCGGAAACACGGCAATACTGAACACAGAAAAACGCCGGGACAACCCAACTTAATTTTGGGCTATAGAACACAAAGGTATACTATGTTTTAAAAGATAAGGTCAAAATCAAGAGAAATTTATACTTTATATCGAGGGTTATAAATTATAACGCTTATAACTATGACTGATAGCACTATTAACAATCTTAAATTTTATCGATTTAAGCAGATAGCACTATTTGAACAAAATTGAAGAAGAGCTGTAATGAAAACTTTTCGAAACATTTATTTAAGTTACACGAATTTTCATTTAAATAATTAGTAAGATTAAAAAAAACGCGTAATCATGTTAACAGAACTCGAAATTAAGTTTCAATTTTACACTAACGTTTATTGAAAAGCAATAAATAATTAAATTTTATCCGCATTTTTTAATTTATCATAAAAATAAAGATATTCTTGTTAAAAAGCAGACTTCAATGCTTTGGAAATGCATCCGTTTGCTTAGTTGAAAATGACGTGGGCCAGATTCGCTTCTATTTATATGATCGCTGCACAGTGTGGGAAATGTGGAAAAAATGGAAGTAATTCTGTATTTTATATACGGTTGGTCCGATTGGAATGCAGTTTGAGGTGACAATTAAAAAGTTGTAGTCGAGTTTAAGTCTTGGATTTGAGGCCTATAGACATAGCAGGAGAGGTGCTATAGGTTCCCAAATTAGGACATCTCGGGTATAACAAAAACTAAAAACGATCCTTAATTTTAGCTCGTTGCTAAAAATAATTGGTCTAGTTTTTTGGAAATATAAGACTCAAATTTATCATTATTTGTTTGAAATATTTTTTTGTTAATTATCAGCAAATCAATTAATATTCTATATTATGCAAATTGTAAAAAAAAATCTTTTTTATCAAAGTAATTTTTGGGAATATGAACAAGATTTTGTTTGTCGTGCTTAATTCCCAATTTTTATTCTTAATAAAAACACTGAAATTTATTGTTGATGGGATAAGCATTTCACTGGTTGCTTAGGCCAGATCATAAGGCAACTTCATCCAAAGATTGTAGAAATACTAAAGATATTATATAAATTCAACATTTTTATTTTTTCGAATTTATTCTATGAGCTAAATTTCAGTTATGTATTTTATAAAGTTTTTTTTTGTAATAGTCCTATTCCTTTTATTATTTGGAATGACTTTATACACTACCAGACTATTATATTGTATCTTCTTGTTACATTTTACCTTAGCTGTCCTTTGGATAGCAATGAAGTATATTGTATGTACAGAAAAATTTAAATTATTATTCACCAGCAGAATGTAATGCATTTTCTGGCCCGCTACAGTCTTCGTCAGCATTCTTTGTGTCACACTGGATAGTGATACTTTATAAATTAAATGTATTTAACTCAACTATTTTAAAAATTAAAGGAATAGGACTATTACAAAAAAGCTTTATAACATACATAACTGAAATTTAGCTCATAGAATAAATAAAATAAAGTAACCTATGAAAGGAAATAATTCCCAGTTTCTATACGATATTATGTGCGTTCGTTTACTTTTCCAGTAAAACCCCAGTAAAATCCAGTAGGTGATTAACATGAAAATTTTACAAATATATGTGTACGCGAACGCATTTCAGTAAAATCCAGTACAAATTTGTACAAATTTTGTGGTAAACGAACGCAGCTTTTATATAAATAAATTCGCTTAACAGTTTTATTTGTATAATATCTGTAAAAGTTGGCCATGACTTCGTCTGAGGTGGCCCATTCGGACGGTCGAATTTTGGGTAACTCGTTCCAGTTTGTATGACCCGATATGTTTATAATAATTGTGCAATACGAATACTAGTCCTGTGCTTGGTAGCCATTATATTTGTAAAAAAAACAAATGTTTGGGAATTTTCGGCTGTTTTTTGGCAATTGTGGGATTAGTTTTGTAAGTTTAATAAAATTTTAAGCTGGTTGGTATTAAGCATTATAAAATGTATTTACTTGAAAAATTTCATTAAATAATATTAGTTTTTAAAAATTTTGTTGCTTAAATTAAAATAAATATTTTCTACAAAAACTAATAAACAAATTGTTTGCTCTTTTTTTTTTTGCAAAATTTCTACAACAAATTTTAAAATTATATTAGTTTATGAAATCTAGAAACAATTCCCAACCGTTTGATGTATAAAATGTCTACTTTGTAGTAAATTTTTTTATCATTTTTTTATATGTAGTAATATGTTTTATGTAGATAGCACTTTTTTACAAAAAAAAAAACATGTGTGTTAGCACAATACAATAAATGTGAAAAAAAACGTTTTGGGAAATTTTTTTTTTCAAATTTAAATGACAGATGACCTTTCAGTTAGTGAACTAGTTTCCTTAAAAAACACATTTTTGAAAAATTGCAGATAGCACTATTTGAAAAATAACCCTCGATATGGAAAAAGGCTTCGAAAACACATTTGAAAAAACATTATTATTATTTATTATTTATTTGTCAGAACTATACTATAACAATGATAACAATGTGGCACTATTTAGAATAATTTTATCAATTATATGCATTACAAAATTTATAAAAATTGGATTAAAAAGTACCACACGTTAAAAATAAATGAATTATTCTAGCAGGAAGGCCATCATCATAAGAATTTAACTTCGGCAAATAAACAAAAGCTAAAGTAATTTTATAATATATTTAGATTTTCCCCTAACACCGACAAATCGCTTGAGAGATTTTGACCTAATCTTTTAAAACGGTGCATACCACTTAATTCTACGGCTCAAAGTTAAGCTGGGGTGTATCGGCGTTTTTCTGTGTTATTTCGAAAGTGAAAATTGTACTTACAGTAATTTAAGTAACTAATAAGAAAGTTTTTTTGGCAATAGTATTTTAATCATAATGAATATTTCCAAAAATTCAGCTTTAAAGAAAATATTTTTGTTTCAAAATAATAACAGTTACATTAAATTACACTTTAATATGATTTTTAAGAAATCATTCTTTAAAATATCTAACATTAATAGCAACCACAAACTAGATGTCTGACTAGAAAAAAAGACACGGTAAACACAATAAAAACAACGTGTTAAGTTAGAATATTATAAATATTAATAATCATAACATAGAGGAGGATCTTAATATATTAAACACATACTTATTTGCATAAGAGTTTGATTAAAAGTATTAGCAAACTTGTGTACACAAACTAGTTCAATGTCAGCAGACTTTTATTTAAGTCATTTCCACTTTTAAATGTTGACAGTAGTTAGTTCCAGCAAATAGTATGTTAGATAAAACTTTTGCTTCGCTTTGCGTTAGTGATTCGATTTGACATCTTAAGCCTAGTACTCTGTTCAAATTTGTGAAAAATGTTGAGCAACATTAATTATTTCACACGAAAATTTTGACATGTATCAATGTTACCTATTATGCGAGTTTGTACAATTTGACGTTTTTATTCCTGCAAAGTAAGCGAGATTGTTTTGCGTATGTATTATTTCTTATTTAATAATCAGTTCATGCTTTTTTGCTTTTGCTTAACATAGCGGCCACACGATCAAGTTTTGCCTTTCAATTCCATTCAATTTACTCAACTCTCTCATTTTTTTACTAACACACTCACACTTTTTAAATTGACCACGAGATGGCTTCCAATTTCACCTTTCCATTTGTTTGACAATTTACTTTCAATTTAACAGCTGAGTACATGTTTGTCTTTATAAATTGTTTTTTTTTATGGCATCTTGAAAGTAAATTGAGTGCCACCTACGTCACAGCTCTCAATTTTTGTAAATTTTGACAAGCAGTATATGTAAAAGACTATCAAGAACAACTTGATCGTGTGGCCTCAGGGTAAGGTAGGTAGGTAGGTAGAAAGGCTGGTGCGAAGTTTCCTCCACACCTTCACCCAGAGACGAATATGGTCCATTGCGACGCCTTAATTAGGATAGATAAGGTGAAAAGGAAAAGGTAGATGAAAAAGAGAATGACAGCCCGAGAATAAGAAAATAGATATAGAAATAAAGCAAAGACCAAACCAAAATTCACACTACACGCGGACAGTGCCCCGTCTCCTCTCGCGCAGCCAGGTCATCCCCATTACGAATCCTATAAGACCCTCGAGTCCACACCCCGAGACGTCCCCTAACTCGCCCAGGAATCTACTGCCCAGCCACCTTAGCCTGCTATTCTGGAGCCTGGGACAGTAGCACAGAATATGCTCAACCGTCTCCAGCTCCTCCGGGGCCTCACACAACCCGCACACATCCGATAAGTCGGATCCCATTCTCACCGCCATCCTGCCTATCATACAGTGGCCCGTGATAATCCCTATCAAAGTCCTGACACAGACCCTACTCTTGCCCAGCAGCGATTTCGAATCGGACCTCCTAAGTACCGGCCACAGTGTCCTTGATACATGGCAGTCCATTCGGCTCCCCCAGGCCCGGTTGGTCGCATCCAGAATCCATTCCGTGATCCTTCCAAAGAGGAAGCCAATTGGAGGCCTAACTGCCTCCACCCGGTCAGGATCATCCATCTCCGAGCCCTGTCTCGCCAACTCATCAGCCACCTCATTGCCGATTATGTTGGAGTGACCCGGCACCCAGCATAGCCTCAACGCATATTCCCCTAAGACTCCCCCTAGAGCCCTCCTACAATCATCAACCAGCCTGGATTTCACATAACAGCCCCTCACAGCCATAAGAGCTGCCTGGCTGTCCACATACATAGTGACCTCCGAGCCCCTATCAATGTTGTCCCTCATCAGTCCCACGGCCCTCAAGACCCCTAGAACCTCCGCCTGAAAAACACTGCAGTCGTCGGGAAGCCTATATGACATTCTGATGTTCAGATTCTCGATGTAGACCCCCGCACCCGTGCCCCTCATCTTCGAGCCATCAGTGAATATAGCAAATCCATCAAATAATCTGCTCCTACCCGACCAGCTCCCCCTAGTAGGCATTATTACCTCCGGCACCCGCCCAAAATCCACCCTGGTGCTCATGTAAGCTTTTGCTTAAAATTTCACGTGAAATAAGTGCAGCTTACATTATTTCGCAGTTGTAAAAAAATGTTGCCAGAAACATTTCGGACATTTTTCACAAAATGAACAGAGTACAACTCTATCAACATTATTTCATGGATATTCCGCTCAAGTTTTTTTCATATTCGTTTTGACAGCATTTCACGTGAAATGTTGAACAGAGTACCAGGCTTTAGATGAAATATTCATACTTATACGAAACATGTCACATAAAGTACTCTTAACGCAAAGCGAAGCGAAAAATAAGACAATTCTCATCTTTATGCGCGCTTTGATAATCTGCTAGCAGGGCTGCCAGGTACTTTTTTCCTTGTCCCCAAAAAATTCAAAAAAAATCCCCAAAAATCCCCAAACTAAAAATCAAAACCTTAAAAAGTTAATATTTTGTTTTTTCTGACCAAATTTTGAATATTGTTAATAATTTTTTTACAAAAAGTAAGAAACATTTTAATACGAAATCCCCAAAAATCCCTAAATAAAAATTTTTAGTATACAAATTATTATGTTTTGCTTGTGTCGACTGATTTCAGCATGTTTTTTAAAATCCTTTTTATGAGATTCCAGTGAGGAATTAAAAGCAGGGCAATATGCTGTTTTTGAAGATATATGAGTCAACTTATAAGAATTTGGAGGTTACTTAATAATTGCCCAGCATTCGTTTCCCCAACCATTATTATATTGTCTTTTATATTTCGTCACCTAATATGCCAAAGGCCCTACCTAACGTTTTGAAAATTTGAAAAGCAAAAACTATTCAAAATGATAAATCAATAAATCGCCTTAAACTGTTTATAATTAAATTTTCTTTTAATTTTCTCGTAAAACATTCTAGTTGTTTTGACAATTGACAATGTTGCATATTATGCAAACTGTGAGTTAGGCCTTTTTGCTTTTACCATAGTATCTTTTGTAGATATGGACTTTTGTTTTTTGATAATAAAATCGCAAATTTTGGTTGAATGACTCCAAACTTTTTTATTGACATTTGTGTTGATGCAATACATCAGAATCAATGAAAAAGTTTTTCGTTTCGTTAGTTAGGGCATTTTGCGTTTCAGGTATTGATTTACTTATTTTTAGGAAAGACATATTTGTTTAAAAATTGTCTTTAAAAATCCAAAACTGTATGTGTTGTCAACGGGTTTAGATTCTTTTTTAAGTTCTTCATTTTTAAAACATTAACTTAAGAATAATGACATAAGTTTTGTAAGTACCTTTTACACACTTAACAAAAATGTTAATCTTAATTAAGACCCTTTACCCTGTATTAGTTGTTGAAAAGAGTAAGATATAAGTGTTGCTACTTTTTTTCAAATTTTATTTACGAAACGAAGAAAAATAAGCGTAAATAATAAAAAAGGGAAAATTATATTTAAAATGTATACAATCCCCAAAAAATCCCCGAAAAATTCCCCAATCCCCAAATGTCATTCTTTGTCATTTTTTCTCGCATGAAATCCCCTACTTTGGGGATAAATCCCCAAGTCTGACAGCCTTGTCTGCTAGTGTAATTTTTTATCTATGTTTTTTTAATTAGTGCCCATTTACATTATACGATTTTTGTCGTTGCGATTCTAACTTTATAGGCGAGAGGAGCGAGAGGAATTTAAAGGAGTACACAAGCGAGTGTATTTTTCGATTCGCTTTGTTCGCTCATGTTTTCTCTCATCTGACGAAAAATTTATTTAAGTTCGGTGGCACATAAAAAGTAATAACGATAAAAATCGAACAATGTAAATATGAGACCGACTTCAAAGATGAAACGACAAAAATCGCAACGGCAAATATCGTATAATGTAAATGGGGACTTAACAATGCTTGAGTATTGTCAAAGTTTTTATTGTGTCTATCTAAGTAGGAATCGTCACGCAAAGCGAAGAAGTTGTGTCTGTCACTGCTTTAAGCCCTTTTGACAATCTTGTGAATATGAGATTATGCAATTGTAAATGTCGAAAAACACGAAATTTTTTCGCTGAGTGTCAGCTATCGGCTTGAATTAAGTGTTTCATAATCTGAGAAAACATATGTGGCTTCGTGCTAAAATTGCCAACGTCAGTATTTTTCTGTTTTGAGTATATCATTGCAATTGGTGTCTTTTTTACAATTTTTTTTCTTTTGTCAATGTCCAATTTTATCCAGGACGGCTTCATAAGGGTTTTGCTAGCCAATTTTACTAAGGATATTTTAACATTAGCCCTTTTAGCACCTAGCCGCAGATATAAACTATTGGTTTTTAGGTGTTACATATAAACTAAAGAGTAGCAAGTGCATTGCTGTATATTTTGTTGGTTTTCACAACTTACAGATAGCTAAAGGTAGGATTTTATCGGCCGTATAAAAATTGTTCCATTATTACAACTTTATTTTAACGTACCAGGTTGGACGAACCTTATTTTACTTTATCGCTCACTTTAGGTTAAAGTAGATATCGGTAAGTTGTGAAAACGGGCCTTAATTGTATAACAACTGACATTTGCTAATAGCTTTTTAGCTTTGATTTTTTTTAGAAATTGGCAAAGGTTGAATTTTTTCACATATGTTCAGCTGCAGTAGAGTTACATTAAAATTTCATTGGTTGTTTATTAAAAAATATTTATAAGGTTTATTTATTTGTGTCTTTCCTATGCAACAAGATTAGATCTTATTATTACAGCATAGAAATTTTAATTAGAATAAACATGTTGATTATAAATTATTCTAGAGAGTTTACATATAAATACTTATAAATTAATTAGTTTAAAGATAAAAAGATTTTTATTCAAAAGTGATGTGAAATTGAAGAATAAAAAAAAAAATGCAGAATCTTTGTCTAAATAAATGAAAAATATGATAAATAACAGTATAAAAGTTAAGTTGTAGAATACAATTTAAAAATTTCTTTTTTAAACTTGAATGCGTTACTATTTTGCTGAATGTTGTGAGGTAATGAGTTCCAAAGTCTGATAGTTCCGGTGAAAAAATGCCAGGAAGAGACAAGAGTTCGGTATCTGAAAGGAATTACCTTATTTCCCCTATTTGATCTTGTGAATGAAATTCGTTCATAAAGGTAGGCGGGTACTTTGTGAAACTTTATGAAGTTTAATATTAAGCTTTTGTTAAATTTAAATCAATTCATCAAATGCTTTAGTAATTTCAGATTTTTCCAGAGTTTTTAGAACTTCCTTCTTTATGGCTTTTGAAAAAGACCTCAATAGTTCAATTATTTTTGCTTCATCTACTTCACCAATAAATCGCAGTCCTTAAGTATACGCATTTTGAAGATGATAGTTATAATCCATAATTTTTACAAAAGGAAGTATTTTGACGGAGTATTCTGTTGATTATTCTGATAAGCTGGTCTTCCTGTATTTAACAAATCTACATTTCTTTCAAGAAACAATTTTAACAGTTCTGTTCGCCTTTTGTCAACGAATTTTAAACTTTGATTATACCGATTTTTAAAATTTTTTTATAATTAGTTTTATGTGTTCATCTGAAATCTGGTAGTTTTATTCGTAAAAATTTTGTAACACTTAACAGATTCTTACCACTCGCAATGTAGGCAGGCATAAAAAGGCACATTGAGCACTAAAAATTATTAATTTTCACATACGATGTTTTTTGTGAAAAGCGAAATCGTTTAAGCAGATTATAAAGAGATTTTCTTTGACGTAAATTATTTTCTTGTTTATTAAGAAATGCAAAGCTGCCAAGATAAAAAAGCTTACTAAATTATATTTATTTTTTTTTTAATTTCGGAGTTGCTCAACTTTTTTTCTTGCATTTCTTTTATAGGCACGAGAAGGCCTAATCAATGTTGGGAAAGAAAGCTAACAAACATTATATATGTATTTCAAATAAATAAATTTCAAATCTGCTAACAATATACTATTCAAAACTCATAACAAAAATATAATGTGGACAAGATATCCTTTCCCACAAGTTATAACAATCCTTAACAAAAACTTAAAATATTAAAATTGAATAATTTTATCTCCCCAAATCTTTAAAGTCTAAAGTAGTGTGTTCTGTCACCATTTTCGAATACTTCTGTTGGCTTTTCGATAGAATTTGATTTATTGTTAATTTTAACCATTTGCAAAAATCAATTTTGATATGCATACACCTAATATTATCCAGAGTGCAGAGCCTTTAAAATGAAACAAACGAAATTATGTTTTTCTGTTTTGGAATTTGTTCATTATATTTCATTAAAGAAAATAACAAAATTATAGCTTTTCACGGGTTTCAATATATTTCCACAAGAAATACTTTTGACAATGAATAAATCAGTTACTAATACTTCTCATACTTTTCATAACGAGTGGTAAACTATGGGTATTCTTTGTTTGTTGTTCCGTGGGTAACACTAAAAATATTAATCTCAGTCTTTCGAAAGACTTTATAGAAAAGAATGACTGTTATACCAAACCAATTCTATGCGCTGTTTTATTTTTAAGATGAAGAAGGATAAATAGCTATGGAAATAAGCAGAGCTGCAGCATTTGGAGCAAAGAAGCTTTTAAGCCACTGTCAAATCACCCTTCCCTTCGGGACTTGCAAAGATCATCTAAGGTATATTTCACCTTTAGGTGTTACATCCTCCGTGGCAAAGCACGCGCAGCCAATACCTGGAATTCAGCCAAAATTCAAAATTGGCAGATTTCATGAAATAGCGACTGACCTGAGAGTCATTAGCCCCCAGGTGTGCAGGCACCGGTCTCACTGTTGGTTAAAGCAGCCGTTAGTATTCCTCATGCGGGAAATGCTCCTGCCTTTCAGGGAGATTGTCTTTCCAGAAAATTCGCCTGTCCGCTGACAGTATGTTTTAAAGGATAACGTGGTGGGGTCACAGAAAGGGATGTTCCTGAAAATCGCATTTAAGGGCTTATTTTTCAACACTTGTAAGAGAGTTCAACCTTAGGGAGGTTTATCCCTAGGTGATGTTGCTATTAAACAGAACTTGCTGGCAATTTTTAAAAATGGAGGCGAGAACATGCCTAATTCATATTAAAACATAAGCGGCATCAAATTATCTGTTTACTCAAGCCATTTTAATTGATGTTGGAAATATTTTTTATTATTTTTTCGTTATTTTAATGTAAAGTTCAATTAGCAAGATTTCGTTTTTTGTGCTTAATTCCCAATGTAAGAAAAGATAAACTTACTGTTTATTGTTGTTGTTTTTGTTTAAGCTTTGATATTGTTTTTCTAAAAATCGTTGAATGAAGTTTTCTGATGATCTGGCCTATGCTACCAGTGAAATGCGCATAGGAATAGCTTATCCCATCAACAATAAATTTCAGTGTTTTTATCAAGAATACAAATTGGGAATTGAACACCAATAGCGAAATCTTGTTAATCTGTAAATTAAAATAAACAACCTTTAGTTCTCCTAAGTACTCGTCTATATTATGAAACATTTGTTGCGAAACGTTGTGTTAAGATAAGTGTACTTAGTTTCGTGTAGACGAAGTTTTTGTGAGATTGTTATTGAGGGAAAGAAGAAGAAAGGGAGAAGAGATACAAAATACTTAAACGCTGCAAAACAATAGTTTCATTGTATGGACACGAATGCAGTTTTAAAAGAGAATTGAAGAAAGTTTCTGCAGCAAATGTTTCATATTATGGGCGAGGACTAAGCAGTATAAGACCGAAATCCAGCACAGTTGGTCCAGTTGGAATGAATACTAATATTGACCAAACTCCCTCCAAGCCATAGTTCCCCTATAAAGCCCACACTCGAAAACATAAACAAAGTCAACTCCTGAAAAATTCTAATTGTCGGTGTAGGATATAAAAAATGCGACACAGTCGAATAGAGAATTTTTTCTTGTTTTGACTCCAATTTGCGGTAAACAACTGTTTGGAAAACTATGTCAACGCACACATATTTAGTTACTTCATACACAATCGTTTAACTCAAAATTATAACTGTCAAGACATTTGTTTGGCATGATAACTACAGCCAATATATTCGGATCAATAAACATGAAAATTCTGCAAACTCAGAGAAAAAAAAATTTCAGACACAAACTTAAACACACTGACACTTAGACGCAAGAGCCAACTTAAGCATTTTCCAACACAATGGAAAATATTTTGGCAGTGACATTATTTTCCACTCATATTTCTTTTACAGATGATTGGCAATTCATTTTTCCTGGCCATTGTGTCATAATCGAAATAGAAAAAAAACGAAAAATTTCATAAAACTGTAGTCAACTGAGGTAAAATGAAGAAAGAAATGTGAAAAAAGAGTAGACAACTTATTTTTTAATACACTTCCTTCTTTTTATGTGTTAAAGGATGTTAGTTGTTGTGTGTGTGTGTATGTGTGAAAACGAAATAACAGTTGTGAACATTTTTTTTTCGTAAAGACTTTCTGCTAAATTTTGCTGGATTTCGTTCGCATTTAACGATGGTACAAAAATTTGGGAAATTTAGAAGAATTTCTTGATTTATCTGATAGAATTCTGTATAAATTTTGGCGAAATTTGCTACGGTAATTTATAATACACTAAAAAACTCTATCCATCCGAACTTAAATGAAGCCAAAGCGGTATCAATAGTACGTAAGTGCGGATTTCGGATTCACTTAAGTAAAAGTTAGATAAAAATTGATTTCAAATTGTGCTTGATTCGAGAACTTCTTAATTGGGTTTAATCCCAAATTCCTACTTGAAGTAATCCAAAAGTGAGATTGATTCTAACCTAAGCTCTTAACCCAAGAGAGAATATTATTATTTACTTTCCCGTTAACACAAGTGATTGTTGCTACTTTGTTGTTGTTTTCTCGCCTTTGTTTACAGAAGAACTCACAATAATAAAAAACACCAGCAGCATGCCTGATATGGTTTTCTTAATCATTCTAAATTCAAAATTTAATGTATTTATCTAATTAATTTTAACATATAGAATTCGGGAATTTTTTCTTCTATTTTTAGTTTTTAAACATGAAAATAATTTATGATTTTCTTCTTGTTGTTGTTTCTACACAAAACAAGCAAATCGTTTTTACTTACTTTTGTAGTGTTGTTGTTGTTTCTACAGAAAACTTTTACAAACACAAGCATATGCACGCATATAGAATGCGATGGTTTTTGGAAGAAATCTCATTTTAAATTGCTTTAAGTACGTTTTGGTCTTATTCGTACTTAAACTTTTAAGTGCGATTCGTACTAAATGTTAGTCGAAAAAACTTAAAGTAAGAACTAGTTTTTGTTTCTGTGTACGTTATTTGGCTTTGAGATGCCTTCCTGTGAATCGACCCAGTAGGGTTCACCGACGGTTTGTGCAAAAGACGTAGAGTTTTGCGGGGGCTTGTTCAAAGAGGAACTGGATATTATGGTTCCCTTTCGTCTGTCGTAAAGCAGTTGTTTCTTGCAGGATTTCAAGTGGCGCACTGAAAGTCTTATAGACTTACACAGTTGGGATCTAGTGAATGCACCTGCTCCGTATGAAGAGCATAGATGTTTGGCTATCATAAATGGAGAACCAGCTCGCTACTTAGGTTCAATAGGGAACATATAAGGGCTGGTTGGCAATAAATCGAAACTCCTTATTTTGGTAAATTGCATACACTTTCAAGATTTATCGGACAGAATTCTATATGTATATAAAAAGTATTGAACATTTCTAGGAAAACTTTCGTGAAATTTTTATTACGTCTGATTTTTGTTGAACACCAATTAAACAATAAATCTTCATTTATAAAATCGGCAGAGTTTGTAGTTCTTTTTACGAGTAGTCGCTGTAGTTTCGTGTAAATGTCTAAGCAAATATCAGAGACATATGGCCTAAAATTGTTTACTGGGTGTGTGAGTATTAAATTACCTTTTCACACAAAAATATTTTTATAAAATTTCTGCCAAATAACTGTCGAACGCAATGTTGCGTAAATCTGAGTTGAACTGAATTGCTGCTGAATGAATTGAGTTGAATGTTGAAAAATCTTTCATATCTTGTTTTTAGCGTTTATACTTTTTTTATAACCATTCAAATATTTTTATAATAAAAGTAGATTACAGAAAAAAAATAAATATTTTTTTTTATCTTTTCAGTACTTCTAGTTTTTTCTTATTGAATTTAAAAAAAATAAATATTTTTTTTATCTTTTCAGTACTTCTAGTTTTTTCTTATTGAATTTTTTTGTTTGCTTACAAATCTTTCTTCAGTTTTGTATTCTTTCACACGAAACTGATATGAAAGCAAAACAAAATTATGGTACCGGAGTAAGAACGTGTTAGTAGTTACACGAGTATGTATATTAGTAGTTATAGCGTTGTGCAACAATGAGTGTTATTGAATTATTTATCTCAAAAAACTATTTTCAACATCACTGAGCTAAGTCTAAGATCTAAGAACTTAAGAACTTTAAAATTTTAACCCAAATGGTAAATAAAATCTCTTAAATAGAACGTAGAATTTAAGAAGAATTTAATTTTCATTAAATTATTTTTATGAAGAAAGGAATATTACAACATGAAAATTAATTAAAATTTTCCATCTACCAAAGGTTAAAAATACAATTTGGTTTAAGGATTGATATTTGACTATTGACGTCAGCAGTCGTCGATGGCTGCGAGTGTAAGACGGCAAATCCATCTGAGGAGATCAAGTGGTTGCGATCGAAACATGTCATGGTTACCAGCCGCCTGGGTTCGAATCTCAGGTCAGTCAAGAATGAATGATTATCAATAACAATTTTAATTAATTTTCATGTTGTAAAATTCCTTTCTTCATAAAAATAATTTAATGAAAATTAAATTTGATGAACTTAAGCCTGATTAAAAATATTAAAAATTTGGATTAAAAACCATAACTAGTTCAAAAAAATAACCACAATTCTAATTTAAGAAGAATGTTTGTAAGAAAATCAACTGAAAAAATATTTACTACACAGAAAAAATATCTCAAGAAAATTTCTAACATCACTGTTTGCTAAAAATAAAATTTAAGGTCAACAAACTTTTTGTTTGATTTTATGAAAAAATTTATCAAATTTACACTTTGCAAAATAACACTCAATAAAACATATTTAATCATTAAATAATTAAATATTTCTTCATATTCAATAAAAAAAAAAAAAAAATTTTAAATCAAAGTAAATACATCATTTTTACAACTCTTTTCCATTTGTTATTCTCATTTGCTTTACAGTTTTATTTGTATAATATAATAAGTTTTGCCAAGGTCTTAGGAAAAAGGTTTCCTGATGATCTGGCCTAAGCTACCAGCGAAATGCGCATAGGAACTAGCTTATCCGCCCATAATAAATTTAAGTGTATTAATTAGAATTGTGGTTATTATGTTGAACTATTTATGGTTTTTTATCCAAAATTTTAATATTTTAATGAGGCTTAAGTTAATCAAATTTAATTTTCATTAAATTATTTTTATGAAGAAAGGAATTTTACAACATGAAAATTAATTAAAATTGTTATTGATAATCATTCATTCTTGACTGACCTGAGATTCGAACCCAGGCGGCTGGTTACCATGACATGTTTCGATCACAGCCACTTGATCTCCTCAGATGGATTTGCCGTCTTACACTCGCAGCCATCGACGACTGCTGAAGTCAATAGTCAAACATCAATCCTTAAACCAAATTGTATTTTAACCTTTGGTAGATCGAAATTTGCTTTTTTGAATGATTATCCATTTTAATTGATTTTACATGTTTTTCCTAACTTCTGTTTTTTCCGTAATTGTATTGTTAGTGTATTTATCTAAAAATAAAGAAATAAATAAAAAAAAGATTCGATAAACATTTAGTTTGATTTATTCAACATTTCCAACAATTTTTTAACAAATCACGTCAGCATTTTATTGAAAAAAAATTTTTTGGGCAGCGACTTTTTTATTGACTTGATAAACTTGGTTGTTGGCTAAAATTTCAATAAATATACCTACAAACTTTTTTTTTATCAATACCACAAAAATCGTAATCGCAGAAAATTCAAAAATTGTTTTTTACCAAACATGCGATTTTCGTATTCAAATATGAAAATTATTTTTTCTGTGTACTTTCAATTAAAATATTTCGTTTTAACTACAGAGGTTTGGGAAATTTGTATCCCTTAATTTTTCTAATAAAAATTTGGTTGTTAAAACTCCTTAAGTTAATTTGAGAAACTTTTTGTTTGTCTTTTTTCAACTCTTTTCGAACTACCCTGTTGTAAAGGTTTTTCCCACATCCTATTTCCAATTGTTTAACCAACATATTTTTATGATCATCATAAAGTTGCAGTCGCAAAGAATGGTGAATCATGTTGGTAATATTTGAGTTTATTATATACATATATAAATAAACTTATACATGTCATTACATACTTATATACTTGTAAATGTACATTTGACGGACTCACAAAAAATATATTGATTATGTTGCACTATTTAAAATATGCCCGAGGATGCTTTGTATCCTCAGAAAGGCACTATGATTAGACGAAGCCATAATTTAAGAGCAACAAAATGTTGTTGGATTATGTTAATTTTAAAGATGTTCTTATATGTATGGACTAATTTAAGAGTGTTTTGAATCAAGTTTGCCGGGCAGGTTTTTGTTCCTTTGTATTAAAAAAGTAAAGAGGTAAAATTTGGAGCGAATCTGATAACATTAAGTGAACCAGGAAACGACTCCAATTTAATAATTTTAATCTATTTATTCGCAGAGATAAATTGAAGTCGTTTCGCAATTTTGATATGCAAAATGGTGGTCCAATTACGGCCTACAAACGCGATAGCAGCGCTTGCTTAATTTGAATTTTGTTTGGATGCATCTTAAGATCTAACTTTAAAGAAGGAGAAAATATAAAAATTTTAAAAAAATTAGATTTTTTATAGTCGCTATTTTTTTATGGGTCAGTCTAATGTACAATGTGTATGAGTAAAATATTAAAACTAAAGAAAAAATAAATATTGAGTTGCAAGTATGTAGATGTAAGATATTTTCCTCACAACTATAATTTTCTTTCACACATAAATAAACACATACACATCGACATTGCTGAAAGTTTAAGAATGTACGGCGGCAAATATTTTTCTGATAAACTTGTTGTGGCAAAAAAAAAAAAAAATAAATGCTTGTAACTATAACTACTATTTTATAGATAAAGAACCAAAACCATAAATACACATAATAAAAAAACATATTACTACCCATTACACTGGTTTAAAAGAAAATTTTTTTAAATAAATCTAAGGTCTTTGCAGTATGTAAGCGTATGAGTGATATAATAAATCAAAGCATACAAATGTATTTGAAATACTTATACGTACTGTACGTCAAGAACATTTTGCAAAATAAGAAAAATAAACTTAAGGCCCTAATTGTGTAAAACGCAACGTCAAGAATTACAATGAAAGCACAAGCAGTCAAAATTGCGTTTTAAAATTTTCAATACGACAAGATAGGCAGCGTTTGAAATTTAAAAATTTAATAACAATTCCCGTAGAAAGCAACAACAAAATTACAAAATATTTTTGAATTGGTTTTATCTTTCAATGTAGTTTTTGGCGTTGCGTTGTGTTAGTGCAGTGAATCATTAAAAATTTAATATATTTTATTTTTTAATTACTATTTCTGGACTTTGACAAACTAAAAGACTTGTCACTTAATAATGTTGAAAGTTCCATCTGTTTGAAAAAAGTGAATTAAGGATACATACTGAGCTGTTCGCTTGGCACTGTGGTCTCAGATACCATCAGTTCATTTTAAATAGGTATTTATCATTATCAAACAATTCAGATTCTGCGAATGGAACTCGTACGCAGAAACTTCTTAAAGAACCCATTTGATCTAATTAAAATTTATGACATCTCACCCAGTAGAATAATTGGCTTTTGAACAACTCAACCGTTTTGCCAGTGCATATTTTTGGGTATATGAGTAAATTTTTTAATATAAATTTTGTAGGAATACAACAATTTTCAATTACAAATATTTTGTTTATCGTGCTTAATTCCCAATTTGTATTCTTGATAAAAACCCTGAAATTTATTGTTGAAGGGATAAGTTATTCCTATGCGCATTGTAATGGTTGCTTAAGCCAGATCGTCAGGAAACTTCATCCAAAAATTTTAGAAAAACTAAAGATATTGAACAAATAAAACTGTTAAGCGAATAAGAATTATAAGCAACGGCCTTACTTGTAACAATATCAAAGTTTAAACAATAACAATACTTCTTCCAATATTAATTGTGGCTTTAAGTAGGTTAAGGAAAAACAAAATGAAAACAAAAACAACTTGCTTTATTGTTTTTTAGCAAACAAAAATAAAGCATGTTGCCAGTTTAGTTTTTTAGCCGTGCACTTGCCAGTTTATTATCAAAGTAATTTCGTAGGAATACAAAAAGTTTTGATTTAAAGCAACCAATTTCAGTGTTTTTGTCAAGAATAATAATTGGAAGTTAAGAACGATGAACCAAATCATTTGAATTAATAATTTTTATTTTAATATAAAAACTGTCCCTGGTCGCTGTACTTTATACATTTTCAATAGCAATCGTACTTTATAAATAACTGCAGAAATCACTGTGCAATTGCTGTTTAGTAAATAAGTATTATAAGTGTAAGTGTTTGTGTTTGTGTTCATTTCTCATATAATCAACCCAAACATTTCTCATACACAGACACTCAAAGAAATTTTAAAGAACAAAGAAAAAACCAGAACTGTACAAATATAAACATGTATGTGTGTTATTTTTTTGAAAAGAATAAATACAAAAGCCTAAAAAATAAAGAGAAAAATAGGAAAACAAAAACTCAATAAATATTTCACATATTTTTGCCGGCAATAAAAATGAAAACGGAAGCAAAGGGATACCAACATTGTAACAAAGAAAACTATTATTACAAAAAAATAACAACAAAAATTATAAAAACAACTAGCAAGAAAACCGAAAACTTTTCAATCAAATGATTTTGCCCCATCAGCGTTTTAAAAGATAAATATTTTTTAGAGAATTCTTTAAAATCAAACATAAAAAATCTTGAGCGGAAAAAAAATAATTGTAAGATTTTAAAGCAACACCACCAACAGATAAAAATAAAATAACAAGGAAATATTCAGATCGAAGAATTTTAGAAAAGTTCCTATGTACATATTTGTAAAGGACTGCTTACTTAGTTTATCTGTAGGTATAAGCAGCAATTCAAAAAAAAGTATTTTTTCAACTTCAAGATACATAGAAATCCCCAACTATTTTTTATTGTTTTGGGGACATATTGGGTTACTACAGTGGCCGTGATTTTCCCGTTATGTGAAGTACAGGGTGTTTCTTGCATCGAACCGACTTCAAACGAATACGAATTCTGGGATGTAATTTTGAAAAATTTCTTATGAATGAAAAATGTCTTATTTTATTTTTCAAACGGTACAAAAACATTCAAATAAAAGTTATTCGTATCTACAATATTGATATTTCACTTAACGATAGAATGTTTGGTTTGGCGACACATTAGGAAAATGCAAAAGCTTAAAAACTAAGTGTTCAAACAGAATTGAGCCCAAAATTAAAACGTGGGCAGAAACTTCAAATTCTCTCTCATTTTATTGTATTTTGCTTTTTATTTTCTGTTCACCATATTTATTAAATTAAATTAAATAAAATAAATACTACTAGATAGTTCTATTTGTAGTTTTAGTAAACAAAGAAAAAGAATTGTAAAAATTACATTCAATTATTTGTTCCAATAAAAAAAAAAAATATTTATTAAATTTAAGTATGGAAGCACTGATGGGAGAATAAGTGCCTAGACCATTAAAATAAACATTATCAAAATAAAATAAAATATATTTTATTTTACGACGGCTTTCTACGTTAAATTTGTATGTCAAATTGTATGGAAAATGTGGTCTCGACGCAGTTCTGTTTGAACACCATCATACATTCCGAAATAAGAGCGGAAAGCGTTTTCTTGCTATCAAAAGTTCTTATGCCCATATAACGCTTTGCAATTGGAAAATCCGGTTTGCTAGCCAGGTTAATAATGAAGTTGGCCGATATTTTTTTTTTGATATTTTTAGTTAGGCTTGAGTTGACGCTTTTATTTAGGTATGGGTTTTCAGCGTAATAGCCTTTCGCTCTTATTTAGGTATAGCTGAAAGTGTTGGACGTAAAGCGGAATATCAAAGTTTAAGACATGTACTTATGTCATTAAGAAGGCAGAAACAATTGGGGTATTCACAAGGTGTGCTATCATGTTTTATTGTCATAATGTCCTAACATTTTACAATGGCTTAAAAATATTGTTGTTGCTTTGTAAACAAAAAGTGTCTTAAATTAATAAAACTTTGCTTGCTATGTTTATTGCGCTGTCGTAATTAATCAGAAGAGACCTGCGCTGAGTAGCTTCGTTTTTGTAGCCGTCGCCGTGCCTAGGAATCTGATGTTTGGTAAACAACAAAATAAAATTTATTTGTGGTTTGCGTCTGAAAAATGGAAAATAGTCAGGAAAGATCTAATTTAATTTATTAATTCATGGATTAGAATTAAAAAATATTTTGATTTTAGGAAAATATTTATTTCTTTACATTTGTTTTAAATCAGATGATTTAAATTCAAAATATCACAACTAATAATGAAGGGTTGTTCACAACAGTCGTATTTTTCACGTTATTATTTTAAGACATATGACTTTATGACATCTTGTGAATCCCCCAAATATGTATACCCGATTTAAGGGTTTTTTGAATTTTGGCATTTTGGATTTGTTAGTGCATATTTTACCCTTTGCTGCATTTGTTTGCATAATTGAGTTAAAAGAGCCTTTTTGTATATTTTCATTTATGTTGAATTTTTTAGATGCCTACAAGAGCTTTCGCAGAAAATAAAATTAATATTTTTTTTGGATATTTTGGCTTTTGTGTTTTAAATATTTATCTGTTTACCCAACATGTTGCTGCAATTTCGCCATCTGCATTTAATTTTTACTCGAAAATTGTAAGAAAAAGTAGGTTGTCATTAAAGACAAATGTTATTTTAAACTTTAAAATTTTATATATGAATAAGCAAACGTTAAGCAAAAATCAATAATTTACGTTTTTTGCTAAGTGTGTAATACATAGAAATCATGACAAATCTTAAAATCTTCTCAGAATCAATTTTTTAAGTGATCTAACCATGTTCATCCGTCCGTATTTGCTGGTTCTTTGTTCATGTTAACCTTGTGCGCAAAGTAATTGTTGCAGTCTGGTAGATAATCTGATAATATTTGGAAAATACATTTTAATTGTACTAAGAACTGTTATTAAATTGTTGAATATTTTGTTTTCAAATAAGCAATTTTTGAATTTTTTGGGGCATATTTTTAACAATTTTCGGGGCATATTTTTAAGTTTTTATTGCATATTTTATGCGCATAAAACGCGTTTTTTGGAGCATATTTCTGGTTTCCCTGTTAATAAGTATACAAAAATTCGTAGAAAAATCGTATGCCCTTTTATCCCATTGAAATAATTTAAATATTGTAATAAAATAATGTTGCCATTGAAAAAGTTTTCTACATCATTTCATACAAAATATCTGATAACGATACTTTTATGTTTTGCTCCACAGTTAAAGGCTGATTTAATTAACTTAACCTAAGAACACACACCCGGGTACAAATGTATCCACTTGCAACTTTGCAGTGCTGCAACTAAGGAACGGCTTAACTAAAGGAAAAGAGATTTCAAATTGTTTAAAGGTTATTTGATGCAATTCGGATCAGTGGTTCATTCAGGAGCTACGAGCTTCCAAATTCAACACCAACGTAAACACACACCCGGGATACGTTTGTAGCACACGAGTTTATACCAAAATAAATGGCAACAAACCATTTTATAGTGTGTTTAAATTATATTATTTTATTTGAAAAATTAAAATTACGAATTATTGTTACATATTGTGCACTCGGTATTGGTGATCGAATGTTTAATACACATTGGCTTTTTTCATTTGCCAGACACCTTTCTGGGTTTTCTACGTCGTTTTGTTTCTTGAGCATAACATAATAGCAGGAACCGCTAATAGGTTATGGCGTGCAGGCTCCGGCATATGTCGATGTTGCCGTGTTCAACATTGATTCCAGCGGACGGTTAAAATATGACTCGATCGCTTTTTTTGTGGAGAAGTTTTACGTGACTTGCAGATTGAGTGCACGTTCTTCAATAATTGGCATTCACAATGCTTCCGTCAAGCTGCGAAGGAACTGCTTACGCTTGTTTAGTTTAGCAGGCAGCATGGGGTTGTTCATTCCATAAACTATATACGCTGCAACAGCCGTTATTTCCAACATGTGGAAATCTACTGACAATGGCTAAAGCTTCGTCCAATATCCAAATACTACAAGCACTTGTTTATCACTTGAATAATAGATGCTTGCATGCACTCTTTTGCTTATATCTTTTGAACAATGTAGAATATTTGCATGAAACAAAACTAAAACATTTTTAAAATATTTATTTACACTTTAAAAAATAAATAAAAATTAAATTGGACCATTTAAACATAAGAAAAAGCCAAAATAAGCTAGTAGGTACAAACGTATGTGTTCTCGTAGAAAAAGTTGCGTATGCATCGTACGGTTAATTTAATCTTGTTTGAAAGGCTATTAAGTTATAATGGACTTATGCTAAGATTTTATTAAAAGTTTAATGTTTTTCAACAATTTTTGTAATTTCGGGAGATGTTTTGTACCACAGCTAATAACTGGCTGGCTGGCTGCCCATGTAACCTTGTGCTCAAATTCCAGGTCTCAGTGGCACAAGGAGCAAGCCTATTGAAAATGGAGCGAATCGGTCGATAATTTCACATAGACCTCATACAAACTTCTTTTCGGAATAGGGTCCTTGTGTTCACAAGCCATCTTATTATGTTGGTGCTTATATAAAATTTGATTCAAACTTGTTTTGTTGCAATTAAAATCATCTTAACAAATTTTATTGGAATTGGTCCAAATTTGACTATAGTTAAACTACATACACAACTCCCGAAAATAGCTTTTAACGCCATATAAATATTAATATAAAAATTGGCAGTAAGAGCTTTTACTATGTCTTGAGAAAATACTGTCTTTGAAGGTCCAAAATAAAACCCATCCTAAAATCGCATATAAATGAAGATCAAGAACTTTAAATCTTAAGCTTATTACAAACCTTATTAGGCGGGTCCACGATTGCACATGGGTCCCAAATAGGTTACACTAGCAAAAATTGTTTCTATTAACTGTAGGGTCTGGCTTTCTTACTTCCTTAAAGGAAGTTCCTTTATACTGTCTGTTTTTTTAAACTGTACAAATTACTACAAAAATGAATTGATGTTACAGAAAGTAAAATTAACAACGTGGAAGCAAGAATTGCTCCACAAATTCAAAAACAATATCCAAAACATTTGGCAAAAAAGTGGGATCTGAAAATAAATTTTTCCAAAATGGTTCGGCATTCTTCAAGTACAAGACAAAGTTTTACTTTTAATAAAACAGTAGTTATTTATTTAAACAAAACAAATTTAAATTAGTTACACAGTAAAAATTATTAGTGGTTTTTCATCAATTAAAATTATATAAATTTAATTAATGTGATAATTGAATCAATTATTTTTTTTTGTTGAAAGAAAATTATAAAATATTATTTTGATTTAATTAACATTTTAGTTGTGCTGGAATAAATTTTAAATTCATGGAAATAATTTAATGAAATTAAATTTGATGAACTTAAGCCTAATTAAAATATCAAAAATTTGGATTAAAAACCATAGAACAGTTCAACAAAATAACCACAATACTAATAATTTTGAATTAAAACATTAATTAAGTAACAGAAATAATTTTTCGTCTTAAATAAAATAATTTCAACTTGTGAAATTGTTGTTGGAAATAGTCAAAATCAATCAATACATTGTTTTAAACGGCAACGTTTTTTGATCATTTTTTTAATTAAAATTAAAAATATAATTTATTGGAAAAAAATATCAAAAATTTTTAAATTTTTAGTAATCAATATAATCATTTTGGTAATAGGTGCAAGTTGCTTGATTCTATAATTTTAATTTTTAATTTTTTCTGTGTATATCAGTGTTTTAAAGATATTTGAATAACAATAGACTGCATTTTTTATATATTTGTTTTAAGTTAAATTAAAAAACGATTTTATTACAGAATTTTTTGAAGTTTTTAGTGCATATTTTTGATTTTTCGAGTGCATATTTTGGATTTTTTAGTTCATATTTTAAGCGCATATTTTCGATTTCTTAGTGCATGCAAATCTCATCCCTATTAATAAGCGTTAACAACACTAATTTTCAATAGAAAAATGGTTTAAAAAAAATACAGAAATTTTTTTAATAAAAGTAAAACAACAGCTGTTATATAATTTTTTTTTACTGCCTGTTTTTAGAAAACGTAAACAAGTGAGTGAGTGAGAAATTATATTGAAAACAACAATAAAAAACGAAAATTTGTTTTTGTTTTCAATACAATTTCTCACTCACTCACTTGTTTACGTTTTCTAAAAACAGGCAGTGAATATAATTTTCTATGCGAACGTTGACGTTCGAAATCCTTAAAGAGGCAGTATGTTTTTGTTTGAAGGTTTTTTTTTTATAAAAATCGAACAAAAACTAAAAAAAAAACTAAATTTAAGTTGTCCGATTTTTTGACGATTTTTCGAAACGTGAAAGACGATTTTTTTATTTTTCTCAGGAAATTGACGATTTCCTTACAAATTTATCTGGCAGCCCTGAAAGTCACGAATAAAAATGGGGTGTGAAAAATTTCAACATTTAAAAACAATTAAAGATGCAAAGAATAATAATAATAATAAAATTTTGTTCTTGGCACATTTTTTTATTGTTTACTTTACACTATTTGGTATAGCCGACGGTTTCAATTTTAGTAAACTTTGGTCGCCGTCAACGATATGAGTTACTGGCATTCTCAAGGTCTGCAATATTACATCGGCTTCGTTCGCAATATTATGACATTTATAACGTAACGACGGTAATCTTTTTTGATAGTTTTCGACATGAGTTACAAGCACAGTTTTTTCTCACTTTTTGAGATACGATGGAATATTTTGTTTCACATCTTTTCGATACGAAGTTATAGAACATGGGTACAGCTAGTCGATTTAAGAAAAGTCGATTATCCTTGGCGCCACAGTAATGTTTTGTATTTAACGGGACCAGATAAGTAAAATTTTTTTTGACCTACTTAAATCGAGCCAGGCAGTTGCATTAATGTTTTGAAATAAATACTCTGTGTTTGCCAACAATACAGCATTTTTTTACACAAAACATTTAAATTTTGTTCGATGAACTATTAATTGTTAAAAATACAAAATAAATTGCCAGCAAATAATAACAGAAGCAGCAGCTTAAATTTATGAAACAGAATGATTTAACAGAGAACATCCCATAAAAATTTACTGTTTTGTAACATCACTCAAATGTTAGACTTAACATTAGTTAGCAGCAGCTTCACATCACATGATGTTAAGATTATAAAAAAATGAGTAAAAGAGGCAACATTATGTTTGAATTCACCACCTTAATTTACAATGAATTCCACACAATGTTAAATGTATGATAAAAGAAATATACAAACTATATTAAATAAGGGAGTTGACTCATTTAAAAAAGCACATTTATCATCTGTCAAGCCTTAAGGAAGGTCAGTTTTTAGTCCAAAAATGTAGGTTTCTATAAAAACATGAATGCTTTGAAATTACGTAAATTTAAGTCTTTAAATATTTGTGTTTTTATATCAAAATTTAGAAGGGTGAGATAATACGAGAATAATGTTTACAATATTGTGACAGTTCTAAATGTAAGATACACACATACATACATATCTACATGTGTTGGGCAATGAATAATGTTTGTATAAAATTAGAGTAAACATTTAATAGTTCATAGATGTGTGCTGTATGTTTTGGTACTTTGAAATGTCATTTTAATTGAATTTTAAAAATTATTTTGTTTTTTAAAATTGTTAAATTTGTTAAATTGTTTGTACATTTATTGGTAAACCCCCGTATTTATAAACGATTATTAAATTTAACAAACATTTATTAAGGCAAATTTTCATACAAAATTTGTTTTGTAAGCCTTTATTAAATTTAAACATTTTTTATAAATACGGGCGTAAATATCTAAAATATTTTTTTTAATAAAATTAAGCTCTATTTTTGTGGTTTTACTAACATTAGTGAATTTTTATCAAAATCTCTTTAAAGAAAAAAGATTTCTCAAACTGACCACAACAAATCACCTTTCTTAGAAAACTACTCAATAGCAAATTGTGCAAAGAATGGTTTCAGATAAAAAAAATATAAAAATAATTTTTCCACAACAAAAACTTAGTTAATCAATAAACTATCACAATATGTCGTTACCACAAAAATAAAAATAAATTTTAAGAAAATTGTATCTTTTTTTTTTATTAAACCTAAATTTCTATAAACTAAAGGAACAATAACATGTCTATGTATTTGTCATCATTATGACCCCCACAAAATAATCGTAAAACATTTCTCTTTCATCTTAGGACAAAGTATGAGACCACAGAAGAAGGTCATGTTTGACATGAACGAAATGGAAAAAATGACAGCTCCTTTGTTTGCACAAAGATCGGGGAAATGAAAGAACTAGGAAACATTTAGAAAGTGTCTTGATTGCAAAAAGATAAAAAAATGGTTGCATAATTTGTATGGTTTGCTAACATAGAGATTTCTATCAACACTGTAAATTAGTCCTGAGGTACTATCGATATTTTCTACCATCGAATTTTATCTTTATTGAACGTATGAGACGTATGTATGTACGCACGTTATTTTAGATGACAGTTTTTAAAAAATTGATAAGTACCTTTCTGAAGGAACCGAAGTAACAAAGACTATAAGATATTTAATTACAACGTTAGATAATTTTCTAAATTTTTTTAGATTCTCAACCCAAAAGGTAATCAATCTAGCGGACTTATCCTCTAATGGTCGTTCATTGTTTTGTCCTGTGCTCGCAATTGCATTTGTATTTCCATTTTTTTTTACAACATTACGAAAATATTTGACATTTCAGTCCCTATGTAAACATGTACAAATTTCGTCATAAAGGCCTTTAATTAGCAGTAAAAAAGCACAGCTAAGAAATCCATACCACCTGCCATTCTTGTTGTTTGTATTAATTGGTGAATTCAGCGCGAATTAATAATAGCAAGTAAAAACTTGCGGCAAAAAGTTTGTTTGTATAGCTGCTGCTGTTACATGTCTTCATAGCTGTATTTTAAATAAATATAATATCGATATTGATATTTATCCTTTCGATATTTTAAGACTATCGATAGTTTCCCAGCACTGTAGAAAATACACAACAGGAATATTTACAAGTAAAAATGCTTTGCTCGGTTGTGCCGAATCTTTTGTACACTTCGCCATAGTATTGAAAAGCCAATTGTTGTTATGGGCGTGTAAAAATCCTTATTCCGGACGCATATTGGTATTGGCGCTAGTTTAGATAACAGGAGAATGTATGGAGAATATGTCAGCTTAATTTTGTTAATAGAGCTTGATTTGTATAGACCCTGTCGTACCAAATTCCTGACTTCATAAGGACACTTGTATGAAGCCCTGGTGAAATAACGTACTAATTTGGTTAATTTAAGATGTTTAAAATTTTTATAATAAGGATATATCTCCGCTTAGTTTGGTATTCCTCGCTCTTATGGTATGGGCTCTATTGGTCCAGAACCATTATTTTGAAAAAAAAACACGTTGTTTGTTTTGCCATTTGTAAGCCAACTTGGGTTATTTCACTACTCATATTCTACGTAGTGTTTTTAAGTTAAAGTAAATAAAAAAGTTCATAGATTGTTAGAAGACTTTATGACTTAAACTTATGGTAAAAATTCGATATTTATAGGTATTTGAACGATTTTTTCTTTAAAATGATCACCATGGTCCAACTAAGGTTTTTACGGAAATAAAATTTTGCCCGCCCACTTTTACGCCCACTTTTTTCGATTTACCTAAAATCAGAAAACGGCTCCATCGATTTGACAAATTTTTCCTTCAAATGTTACTATTAATCCATTTTAAGTTTTCATCGAAAGAAAAATTTACCACGCCTACTTTTACGCCCACTTTTTCTATTAAGCGCATAAATTGAGAACGACTTGACCGATTTGGACGATTTTTTCTTTAAAATTATCGCCATGGTCCAACTTAGGTTTTAACGGAAAGAAAATTTTGCCCCGCCAACTTTTACGCCCACTTTTTTCGATATACCTAAAATCAAAAACCTGCTCCATCGATTTGACAAATTTTTCTTTTAACTGTTCGTATTAATCCATTTTACGTTTTCATCGAAAGAAAAAATTACCACGCCCACTTTTTCTATTAAGCGCATAATTTGAGAACGGCTTGACCGATTTGGACGATTTTTTTCTTTAAAATGATCGCCATGGTCCAACTTAAGTTTTGCGGAAAGAAAATTTTGACCCGCCCACTTTTT
Organism: Pollenia labialis; assembly: GCA_949318255.1. NCBI lineage: Eukaryota > Metazoa > Arthropoda > Insecta > Diptera > Polleniidae > Pollenia > Pollenia labialis. The sequence goes on from OX439142.1 coordinate 51,494,791, forward strand.
TTGATTTACCTAAAATCAAAAAACCTGCTCCATCGATTTGACCAATTTTTCTTTTAACTGTTCGTATTAATCCATTTTACGTTTTCATCGAAAGAAAACAATTACCACGCCTATTTTTACGCCCACTTATTCTATTAAGCGCATAATTTGAGAACGGCTTTACTGATTTTTTCTTTAAAATGATCGCCATGGTTTAACTTAGGTTTTTACGGAAAGAAAATTTTGCCCCGCCCGCTTTTTTCGATTTACCTAATATCAGAAAACGGCTCTTTACACCAAATAAAAAAAAAACAAAAAACATTGTCTATACGCTGGCCTTAAGATGGAGTAATAAATAAATATAAATTCCAATTTGCCTTAAATGTAGCGTTTCTTTTTTGATTGAGCCCATATCTACACCATATGTAAGTTATTTTGTAAAACAACTTTATGATAGGTATTCCATGGTTTTTTATTTAAAGGCCGTAAATTTCGTTTAAAGCTCAATATTAATCGTCTGGTAATACAACACTAATGTTTGCTTAGGGCCAGCAACGCGGACCGGGTCAGCTAGTAAAAGATAAAAACCACTTAACATTTTCAGCAGTGCAGAGTAAGGATTCAAGTACTTCCCATTTATCCTGAAACTATTTTTTTTTTTATTAAATAGAAATAGAAATAGAAAGTCGATTATGGACCATAGGCTAGTTTACTCAAATTTAATAAATAAATAAAATATTGTTTAAAAGTCGGAAAAATTGCGAAAACTTTTTGTTATTTGTTTCAAGCATTAAATATAATTAACTTTATACCTGTTTAAAATTTCGTTTAATTTGGATCAATGCCCAGAAAAATTCTCCAAAATAGTTCACCAATTAAAGCATAAATGAAAAACTTAATTGATACTATTAATTTGTTTACTAGTGCAAAATTTAATTAATTTTTAATTAGTATCACAATTTATTTTTTTTTTGTTTGGCCTTTGGCAAACTCGTTATGTAACTGATATATTTCTATCACATATCTTGCAATGGCAATAAAAAGATAATTAAATAAATAAAACTGATACAGTTGGCGACTAAAGAATTTTATCGTCAAAAGGGTTCTAGTCTAACAACATATAGCACCCACTGTATCAAAAATATCATTTACTTCGTTTGCATTAAAAAAAACTTTGAGCAGAAAGAAGTATGCAAAATTACTCAGTAGCAAATAAAAGCAAAATAAAATAGAAAATAAAATTATTTAAAAAGAAGAAAAAAAACCATAACATTTTTTTTAATATGATTGTGTATAATTGTTAACAAATGCAGATTGTTCAGCTGCCACAAATTTTTTATATTTCCAGAATACATTTTTAGAAAAATAGCGAATTTGCACGAAAAAAAACCGGTATGTTCACGATTAATTATAAAATGCATGTTACGAACAATTTACGAATTGAAAATTTGCGCTATGAGCATTTTGAAAACCGCTATTGTTTCCGGTCACATTAATCGCACCAGGAAAAAATATGAAAATGCATATTTACGATTCCCTGGTGATAAAAAAACTACACATGAACGATAGAAACTTATCAGAAACATTTTGAAACTCAATTTGTAAAAACCAAAAAGCAGAGATGCCAACTACTCAATGGTAAAAAGTGACGACCGATCAGTCAAAATGGCTAACAATAATGTGCTTAAGCTTACAAGCATATTATGGTTGGGCCTTTAGTCCTCACATACAGAAATAAATGTTTCACCAACACATCAGTGAATAAGTGCTTTCTTTTTACGATGGGTATTTTTAAATTTCAGAAGACAAAAACTCATCATTCTATCACGGTTACTAATTGTGTAAGGTTCGATCGTTTCTTATATCATATAAATGTGCTTTTCGATTATTTTCGTTTTATTTTCTGGGTTATATTCTGCATTTATTCTGCCTTTTAAATTTCTTTGTGTTCTTTTCTAAAAAATATGTTTTATTTTAAAATTGTAACGCTTTCTTTTTTCATGATGTTCTCCTTAAAATTAAATTAATTTTAATTAAGGAGGCTTGCGTGCAGCACTAGAGTAACAGCTGAAAAAAATAACTATATACATTTTTTTTAGTTCTCTCTCGAGGTAATTATGTATAGTTTTTGAATTTTCTTCTTCTTAGAAATAAGCGATATAAAAATCCTCAAATTGTAAGAGATAATTGCACTTCTTGTTTTGTGCCGAAACTTTTTTTGTAAATGTTAAATATGCAACACTTCTTAAAAATCACGCCATCCTTTAAAAATATTGAAAAATCAGATATGAAACTTATGATTCACTTTTTTAGAAGATAAAATGCCATAAGCTTATGACAAGCTAATGAGCTAAATTTCTTTTAAATATTCTTTATGCAAATAAAGGCAGGAAGTTGCATAATAAGGGTTTATCATAAAACCTCAAGTAATCGCTTTAGTTTTTCCATATTAGATTTATTTAAAGTACTTGTTAAATAGAAGCCATGCGCGTTTCATTAACCTTCATATTTTTTAAAGCTTGCATATATTCTGGAATCTTTTTCATTTCACGTTCCCTAACAACCCAAAACTTATTACTTAATAATACAAATTTTTCCTTTTTACTCAACTAAACAAGTGCAATTAAAAGATGCAATTTTATTACCATTCCAGCTTCATTCTTTTAATTTTGGGTTAAAGATATCAACTTTTATCCTTCACACAAAACAAATTTTTTGTAAAAAGGTTCGTTTGTTGTATTTCACATTTAAACAACTGCAATAAAGGATATAACTACCCTGTCGGAAATAAAGTTAACTTAAAACTAACTAATGGTTCATTACAGAATAGTCACAACTGACTCAAAATCTTGCTCGTTTTCTTTAAAAAGTTTTATTGGATTTTTCTACAGACTGCCATCAGAACGGGTCAGTTCTCACTCACTCTGCATAAGTTTCAACTAACCACAAGTTCGCTTATTTTGAGTTTGTTTCTGGATACAAAATAAGAGAAATTAACGTAATTTTTCTTTTTTAAAGCAAGTACAGAATGAACCAGAGAGAGAGATAATATTATTATTAAATTACTCACCCGTTACACATATCGAGCCTTTGGTGCAATATCGTAGTAACTCAAAATTTGAATTTTTTGAGCTGGGTATGCAGAAATGATCTTTGGGGAAATATCTATCTAAAGAAAAAAAGATTATGATTCCATCTCTAACTGTTCAGATTTTACAGCTAAAAATGTCTTTTTTGCCTCTAGCTATTTCCAACCATATTAATATTAATATAAAAAAAATATTTAATATTATTAATAATTGTTCACCTTTTTTTAATTACAAAACATTCCTCTTTATTTAAAAACTTGTAAAAACATAACTTTAGTAAACAAAAATGCTATCAAAAATATGGCCAAAAACTTCAAATGCATTTTTCTCAGTTCACGATTTTTTGAATTACTACGGTATTGCACCAAAGGCTCGATATGCTTGGTTTCACGTTTGCTGTATTTCCCCTTTGTTTACAGAAAAATTTTCAATTATAAGACACCAGCAGCATGCCCAAAATGGCTTTCATAATAATTTCACTTTGAAAATTAGATGTATTTAACTAAATAATTTGAACAAATAGAATATGGGAATCTTTGCTTCTAATATTACTTTTAAAAAATGAAACAAAACCAACAAGTCGTTTTTTACCAAAGTATACTGCATCAGCTTTGAGTTAGCCAAACGGTAGTTCAATACTTATCGAAATGAAGTTAGTTGTACCAACTATGAGTTAGTTTAGAAGTCAGTTGTAAATAAGTTATCTAAAATTCAACTTATGCTGTTTCCTTTTCTACAAAAATGTCACATTTTATTTAAAAAAAAATGCAATTTGGTGTTCGTTTCATTAGAAATGATTTGCTCCCTAAAAGGGCAGCGAGTTTTATTCTATGTAAAACAATTCACCCTTAAATGTCATAAGGTAAAGTGGAATTTACGCCCCGTATAAATCGAGAGTGTTGATAATGCCCTGTAAAAAGATGGCTTCTGCTTTTATATAGGGTTACCAGACGAAGTTGGGGAAAAATCGCCTCTAATCAGGACAGTAAAAATTTCAAGTTTAAATAGTTATTTTTTCTATTATTTTATAGTAAAAACAAAAGAAAGCATTACATTGTTAATGGTTGGTTGTCAGTGGTATAAAATTTAAATGAATTCGGTGTTATAAAATTATTTAAAAAAAAAACGTCAAATCAAGAAATCGTAAAAACTTGGTGTTAATAAATCGGCAATCTGGCAAAGGTATTTTCTTGTTTACATATTTTATGAGAAACAAACTAAAGAAATCGGAATTTCGTCATTCATTTTGTTCATTTATTTATTTATTTATTTATTTAATATCAATCTATTAACAAATTTGGGTTTATGTATATTTTTTTTATATTTTAAAGAACATATTTTTTTAATGTATTGAAGAACAAACTTTTTGCCATCTGTTAAAAATAGGGCGATCAAATTTTGTGTTTTGTTCTCGTCAAATACAAAATTGCAGTATTACATGTTCGGCAAGACATTTTATACATGTACCTTTTAAAATGTGATATTTTTTTGTAGAAAAGAAAACACCATTAATGTTGAGCCAGCTAATACAAATCCGTCAGGGTAACTCTCGCTACCACACACTTGCACGGACGAACACCCCTGCAATTATTATTGGACCACCTGATCCGTTTTGATAAAATTGACAACTTAATGGACTGGTTCGATGTAATGCAAGCATTAAAAATTTAATTGTTTAAAAGTGTTTGCAGTGAGACGACATGTCTTCGTTTTTTAACGACGTGCTTTCGTTTTAAACGACTTCAAAACTAATCCTCTTGAGTATACCATGGAGTAGTTTTAAAACTACTCCTTTGTAGTCCAAAGATGGGTTTTATGGTCCTGCCCTAGGACATCGTAATGTTAAATATACCATGTTTTTCCCATACGTTTGGGCTACTTTTGGACTAGTCCTAGTCCCTTGTGGGCTACATTTTACACGCGTGTTTTGACAAGTCCTATAATTTGCAGGGTAGTTATTGGTTAGTGTGCGTGTGGCTGCGTTTACATGAATATGTACCCAGCAAACACGAAAGCAAATTTTTGAAATAAAATGACTTGATAATTTTATATCAAGAGTACGATTATCAAGCCTTGATTTGATTTAAGCATTTCAATTCAAATTTATAATGATTTAAATAAAAACATAAGACAAAAAATGTTTTTAAGTTTTTTTTTATCAAATAAAAAATAATCTTGACAGCAATGCAGAGAACAAGTAAGAGTGCAATACTCGGCTATGCCGAATCTTATTTACCCTTTCCCATGGTGCGATAAGAACAGAAAGTTATATAAATACCGTTCTACAAATAAAAATAAATCTATTTTGTGCCACATCCACTTCTCCCAAACCGTCCACATTTTGCCGAATGTTGTGTACAAGATGCTTGTCTCTTATTTTGAAACGTTTGCACTTGCCGTTCTCCAGATAAACAAATATCTAAAATATCTTTTAACGGAAAGTGCCACGCCCACTTCTCTAATTTGTCCAGAAGTTTTGTTTCAATATCCGAGCTTCATATGAGTGACAAATATGGACAACTTTTCTCTTACCGTTCTTTTCATATAAAAATATTTTATACCACGATCACTTCTCCACTTCCGCTCACTTTTTGTCAAATTTAGTCTATTGCTAACCAAGATGATTGTACCTCATCTCTCCAGATATACAAATAAATATATAAAAACAACAAAAAGGGATTTACGGGTAAAATTAGAGGCAGTCGGGGTGTTTTGCTCATATCTCAGCCATTTGTAGGCCAATCAGGCTAATAGCAAACAATTCCGGACTATGTATTCAAAGACAAACGAATTCCAAAATCCATTTTAACCAGACCTCAGGGTAAAATACTGTCTTAGATGCGACAGAACAACTCTTTTGCGCCAGTAAATAAGTGGATCTGCGTCTCTAGGAGATTTAAGGTATCTTCCGGCTTTTTCTTTAGCAGAACCACAGCTTAAAGTAGACATAGGTTTTTCCTCTACAGATGATTTTATAATTTTTTCAAAATTGCTCCTGATCTCGTAGACTAATCGGAACTTTAGCTAGGTGTTGAAGGGATTACCGGGTCTTGAAAACTTTCGCAATGCAGAGTATTAAGAAGCTCAATAAGAAATTTTTTCAATTGTATTTGAAATATTCGAGATTTATATTGAGAGCCAAGAATTCTAGATAAACAAGAAGTTTCATTATTCTTTGGACTCGTGACTATTTTCGCAGCGGAATAGTATCAGACAAAGTAGCAGTGACATTGCTTATGGATTTTGTAGCCTTTGCGAAGTAACCCAAATTGTTCAGCCAAATTATTTTTAATCTCGCAAACGTTAATGAAATTAAGCAGAAAAATTTTAAAACTTACAATGAGAATTAAAAGAAACATTGTCTTTTTTCTGTTTTCATTTTATGTTCTGCTTTTAAATATGTGATTTATCTTAATTGTTAATTATTAATTGTTTGTTCAAAAAAACCGTAAAATATATCGAACAAAGGAGAAGTATCGCATATATCGGTATCGGTATCTGTTACTTCCCTAATGAAAATAACGTTTGAAAACCAGTTGAAAATAAATCAATTTCTTAATTTGTTAAGAATGCTTTATTTTTCTTATATGTTTTTAAATCATTTTCAAACGCTTGTCGTTTGAGAAATAATTTTCAATTTCATATCAAACCGTCGTGTTTGTTGGGTACAAAGATTTAAATTAATGGGTATATACTAAACTATATTTTGTATTTTATATAAAAGAGTATGTGTTTTTTTGAAAGTGGGGCATAAAGTAATTTAATATATAAATTATAGTACATAGTATATACTTATTTAGTATATACAATACATACACACACTCACAAATATAGACACAAGTTGAAACAAAAGTACAACAAAAGAAAACTTTGGTTTAGTGTAAAATATAAGCATAAAGTGAGATATTTATTAAACAAAGTACATTTAGAGAGACGTACGTATATACGAGGGATGTGGGCCAAACAAAAGCTTTAAGCTGAGATCGGGAAGAAACATAAATAACCATATAAAATATTGAAAGGAGCAAAAAACAGAATTTTTTTGCCGTATTAATATGAATACTGAGGCACTAGATAAAGTGCGTATTACTGAGCATTTCGAACACCATAATGAAAATTTCTTATGAACAATTTGAGGTTTATATCATAAGATTTGGTCAGACAAATCGAATCATTTGGTTTTTCAATGTTGTTTTTATTTGTCTATGAAAATGTTCTTTTATAGGCTTTTTTTTAAGGCTTCAAGTGTTTATGGTGTATTTTAATGAACTCAAATTACACTGCAATTAACGCATTCACTGATGAGCAATGCTTATAATTGTGGTGAGCCCGTTATTTCAAGTTTAATTGAAATAAATTGAAAAAAAACTCATACTTCACTGTAATGTAAATAATAATGTTAAATATTATGACATTCCGAAGACTAAATTTTAAGTTATCAACACCAAAAGCACCGCGACTAAAAGGATCTTTTGTGCTGCTCAAGTGTTCACTGAAGTGGATTTAGGCTTTAAATAAAGCCAATTATTCTACACTATGAGAGATTGTACACTACCCAAGAAGTCATTAAGATTCCTTCAGATTTGGTCTTACTCTGTTTGCGCTTTTACAAAATCACTCCTATCGCGTATGTTATGGGAATTTGTTATATGGGAGCAAACCTGTATTCCCATCCCCAACAAATCGGTATCGCAAATATTTTAAGAGTAAATTTTTTTGCAATGATTTATAAACAAAAGTCTCTATTGTGAATACCACCTTGTCAGTGCTTGTATTGTGTAAGAAAAATATACAAAATAAAATACTAATTAAATAAATAATGAATAGTGTTTATCTTCATTTTCTTAATTAACACACCTTCAATAAAAGAAAAAATAAATTAAATTGAGTCCTACCTTATAATACAAATTAAAATTTACATGTTCCCTTTTCGTTCACTTTTACACTTGTTGGAATTTGATTTAGTAAAAAAATTCAAGGGAGTAAACATTAGCGATGCCAAATTTTTTAAGTTTGGGAATTCATTCCCACAAAATTTGTTATGGGAATCATTCACAATACGAAATAAAAAAAATATGGGAATATTTTCATGGGAGTAGTTGTTTGCGATAGGGGTGTATAGGGGAATTTTGGGATTTAGTCAATCCCGAAATCGTTAACTTAATTTTTTTTTGTTTTACCTTTTTTTATCATGACAATTCCCCCTTGAGAAATGTATTTTATATGCTACTTAGTTCCTACTTGGTAATTAATTTCGAATTCAAATTTAAATTATTTATTTTAATTCATTTAATTCATAAATTTTTTATAGAGTCTTACAAATAAATCAATTAATATTTTACCCTATTCAATTACAATATTATTATTACAATAGTGGCAGTCAAGAATGAAAAAATTATCAAATAAATTTTAATTAATTTAATGTTGTAAAATTCCTTTCTTCATAAAAATTAAATTTGATGAACTTTAGCCTTATTAAAATATCAAAATTTGGATTAAAACCCATGAACAGTTCAACAAAATAACCACAATACTAATTACACTGTGCTCGAAATTGACACTTTTTTAGACAAGCTGAGCACTTGGCGTTTTAACGTTATATACCACTAGGGGCAACTCCTGGGCATTTATGACTTTCCTTCAATATATTTCTAGTCTGCATTGAACATTTTGTAAGAGAGCCCCCTTAAGGAATGGAGATAGCGGGTAGGTAGTTTTCTTTTCTTAAAGGAAATTTTATTGCGGAATTTCGGTTTTTTTTTGTAATTTTAATAAACTAAGCCTTATTGAGTTACGCGAATATATGTTGTGCCATCTTCTCCATTTTCGAAATAACGGTATATCTCGAAAAAAAGAGCTAGCCTAAAAAAACGGCTAGCAACATTGGATTCAGCGTACCCGAATTATGTTATAACGCCATGTGACCGGCTTGTCTTATTTTGCAACTAGCACAGTGTTATTATTTTTATACCCTCCACCACAATTGTGAAGAGGGTATATTTAGTTTGTCATTACGTGTGAAACTTTTTTATTATTCATCACAGACCCCATAAAGTATATATATTCCGGGTCCTTGAGTGATTTTAAGTCGATTTAGCCATGTCTGTTGAAAACACGCTCACTTTCGAACAACTCAAAAGAAATGAACAAACTTGGTGCCAAAGTGCTTGTTGTTATCCTAAGCAGTTTGGGATTGAAATTCAGCAAAATCGGTGCAGTATGACCAGAGCTATGAATCAAAATGTGGAACCAACACCTAAAAAAAATGATAATTTTGTTACAAAAATAACATAAAAGGTGGAACAAGGCACGGAATGAGGAAAGATTTTGCAAAAATTTGTTTTATTCGACTGGAAATCACGCTGCAAAATTTCGTGAAGATCCGTCCATAATTTACCCTAGGCCCCATATAAACACTACTCCCGGAAAACAGTTTAGTATGCCTGAAACCGTAAAAAATAATGCTATCATAACAAAATTTGGTACGTCACAGTTTTTTAGGACTAGAAATAACACTGTGAAATTTCGTGAAGATCGGTCCATAATTTACCTTAGGCCCCATAAAAACCCTACTAACGAAAAACAGTTTAGTACGCCTAAGACCGTAATTATTAATGCTATCATAACAAAATTTGGTTCGTTACAGGTTTATAGTACTAGAAATTACACTGTGAATTTTCGTGAAGATCGGTCCATAATTTACCTTAGGCCCCATCTAAACCCTACTCTCGAAAAACACTAATAAATTTCGTGATGTGCGGTTCATAATTTACTATAAAGCCCACTGAGCTGTCGGTGGAGGGTATCAAAGATTCGGCACAGCCGAATATAGCACTCAAACTTGTTTTTATTTAGTTTGAATAAACTGAGGTAATTGATAATTGAATAAAATATATTTTTATGCTAATTTTTTTTATTGAATCAATTAACACATTGTTTAAAATCGTAAGTTTTTTTTTTATTATATGTCTAATGAAATTAATCATTAGTTGAAAAAAATAAAATTTTTCAAATTTAACAAATTTACGTAATCAATATAACTTTATATGTAACTGTTAAATAATAGATTCTGAGGCATTTGGAAAATATGTTGTTATTCATACGAATTTTTATTTTTGTTTTCGTTTTTAAAATTTTGTATTATAACTAATTACATTTAAATTTATTTTTGGTTTATTTTATAATTTGATAAAAATAATTTGTTCACCGAGTTAAAGACATATTTTCTACTATCTATAAAAAGCATTTATCTTTTAATTTTTAAAAGCCCCGAATCCCGAAAAATCCCGAATCAGATTTTTGAAAATCTCGAATTATAGGATTTGCAAAAACCAGTCCCGATTGGCATCCCTAATGTGTACCAATTTTTTTGCATTGTATTTGTATATACTTTAAAGGCTTATGTTTCATGTTCTGACATTTCTAAAATTTCATCTTAATCAAAAAAACTTGGATTATTTTTTTTCTATTTCTTCTGAAAAAGCATTTGGACCATTATTCAGAAAGTTATGAATAAAAAATCTAAAAAAGTCCTTTGAAGCAGTGAAAAAAAAATTTCACAGTTTACCAGAAAGATAAAAACGGAATGAGAACAAATTTTAACACTTAAAAAATACATTAAAAATGCAATGAATAATAACACGGAAGAGGTAAGTATTTTGTTCTTGGCAGATTTTTTCGTTGTTTAATTATTTAACTTTTAAAATTTTTGAAAATTATACGAATTTCTTCAAAGGTATTTTCTAAACAACAAATATTTAAGTCACACTTAATATTATTTGGTATAGCCGACGGCTGTATTTTCGTCGCCGCCGTTCAAAAAAATTTCAATTTTAGTAAATTTTTGTCGCCGTCAACGATATATGCGACTTGTGTTCTTTACGTCTGCAATTTCACATTGGCTTCGAGTGGAATATTATTACATTTATAACGTGACGCCGTACATTTATGACGTAACGCCATATACGTAGACTATTCGCAAATAAAAATTATTTGGGATTAACTAACTTACTGTTTATATGTAAATTTTCTTATAGAAAATTCTTATTTTTATGTGATGCCGGATGGAAAATTTATAAATTTTTTAATGAATAATGAAAAAATCAAAAATTGTTGTGTATTTGTGAATTTTATTTCCACAATTTTGAATTAATTTTACTTTTGTTGTCATATGGATGTGCCACTTCGAAATACGGTTAAACGGTTAAAAGTGTGGCAATGGTTTAAATCTAATTTGCAAAAAGTGTCGTTAATCAGGAATTGTTTTCGTGAGTTAGCTGTTCGCAAATAAAAATTTAATTCACTGTATATGCGGCAATTTTCTCTACTTGCAATATATTTATTTGCAAATAAGTGGTGCGTATAAACTAGGGTGATCGATCGAATAGTATTCGACCGGTTTTAACCGGTTATTTTAGTTTTGCCCAAGTCGAATATTTTAAAATGTCAATTTTTCGAATATCGAATAAACCGGTTATTTTAGTAAAATAAACCGGTTATTTTAGTAATGTGTAATTTATATACGTTTTCCTTACTTTTGTTATAAATGTACCCGTAATTTAAGTATTGTTCTAATTGAATATTTGGCAAACTTAAACTTTTTATAAAAAATGTCAAAACAAAATGAAACAAAAGTCAAAAAACGTTATGAGCAATGTAAATACAAATCGCTTATGTTAGCGTGTGTTATTGTAACAAAAACCAAAAACAATTTACAGTACGTAAAAAAAGTTCAGCTTTAAAAGTAGTTACCAATTTGACAGTATTCTAAATACTTTATATATATCTTTATAAAGATGCCATCTCTGGTGATATTTCGAACTGACTTAAAATAAAATTGTGTTTAAACGGCCCTAAAATGATGATTCTTTAACGTCACGACTTATTAATCATTTTTAATTAGTCTTCAAGCTTGACATAAATATACGCCAAGTAAAACTTGACCCTGTTCCAAGTAGTTTTTAAGAGACTGCAAATAATACTTTACTAAAATATGCTAACAATAATGAATGAAAAACTCTTAAGTAGTTCTAGCATATCTTCATGCTTAAAACAAGAACATACCGGCGGAATGAACGTTGTGGGAAAATTCACCAGTTTTATTTATTAAAACACCAAGAACAAAATTGAAGGAATCAAAAATGTCCTGGAAGGGTTTAAATTGTGTAATCGACGAATTGAAAGATATTTCATACAAAAAGCATGTTCATATTACTATTGTTTCTATAATACTGAAACAAAAAAAAATTTAAATATGTAATCCTGGATAAGAGGTTTTGTTTAAGCATGAAAACCCTACATGGTTTATAGGGCATGGAAACCCTATCTGGGTTGCAACAGCGAGTACATTTACTCGTCAGTTTTTTATCCTCTTGCATTCTAACATCAACAGGCTGTTGGTTTTATATTTTTTTGTTCTTTTATTCATTCTAAGTAGTGAAAGCAAGCAGAACAGTCTATTTTTTAATTGAACCCTTCAACGTGTTTTTTTACAAGTTTATTACAACTAAAGTGTGTTGTACAGATTATCAACAGTGCTATTTTAAAAAAAAAGTTATTTAATAAAATTAATCAAATTGTTACTTACAACCGAAAAAAAATTAAATAACTGGTGTTTCAATTGGTCCCAAATTTTGGGGAAAATTCAAAGTAAAACTTAGAATTATTGTGTTTTTCTCAGTTGCTATAAGACAAAAACGTGAAGGTTTTTCTTGTGTAAATTTAACCATTAACCACTTTCCAGCCAGTGACAATAGAAATTTGTTTTGTGCTTCGTTATTGTTACCGGATAAAGCTATCCACCGATCGGCTAAAGGCATTGCGATCTCATACTAACATCACAATACACGAGCCAGGAACCAGAAAGTGCTTGTTAACCATTGTATATCTACCACCAACAAAAGGAAACCACCTACACGTTAGAGTCTGGCGACCGGAACAGCCACAATCAACTCGTCACCAACTATCACCACATACCCTTTTTTTCCATACCAGCACCGGTAAGTCCATCAAATTTATACTTTACCCCCTTATATATTTGAACCCCCGTGTACCCATACATTTTGGTCCTTCGAGCCGGATACGGGTCATCCATAACCCGGGAAGCCCATTTGATCCCATTAAAATATTACCCCCTCGCAATCCCCTTTGTAAAGCTATACGTAGATACTTACCTCCATAAGTATCCGTATAATACACATAACCCCCCTCGTGGCATAACGTGCTAAATTTAATTTATACATATTTATATATGTACATACATATGTACATACGTACCTACCGTTTTCGCGCGGTTTCCAGAAAATAATATAAAAGAACCAAATTATTGTTCCCCCCTCGTGACTACCTACTAATCATGTGCCATGCTTTTTCCCAAAATCATCATGCGATGAAAAGTAACGGTGGCCAAAAGTGAAAAAAAATATAAAATCAAATTATTGTTCCCCCCTCGTGACTACCTATCATGTGTCAGGTTCTTCTTTTTTTCAAATTCATCATACGATAAATCCTAACGGTCGCCCAAAAGTAAAAAAAATCATACAAAAAAAAACCATAAGCAAAATAATACAGTCGAACTTCCTTATAGTGAACTTCTATACAATGAAGTTCTCCTTATTATGAACTTAAATCAAGAACACAACTTTTTCGTTCCACTTTCAATGTATTTTGATCTCCGTATAATGAATTTCCATACAGTGAATTTTTCTTTACAATGAACAAAATTTTGGAACCAAAAATACATTTTACGTGTGTTTTTGCCTCCATATAGTGAACTATTTTTTGCAGCTTTATTTTACACTTGTTAGCAACACTATTTATTAAGAAAATAAGAAATGTACCGTAAACGAAAACAAAAAAGTTAATGATTTGACTTTTAACACCAGTCGCCCGAGTTCTTGAAAAAAATTATTAGTAATTAATAAAGTTGAAGAAGGGACACCAAAGAAAAAAGATATAGCTAAAGAGTTTGGAATTCTTCCCAGTACATTATCAAACATTTTTAAAAACAAGTCAGTTATATGTATGTAGTTCAAACAGAAATACCTGATTATTTTAAATAAATAAAAAACAAAAAAACAAAATTTCTTTATAATGAAGTTTCTATATAGTGAAATAATTGTCTGTCCCCGTGGAGATTCATTATAGGGAAGTTCGACTGTATGAGGATTATTACATACATACATCCTCACATATAATTTGCATTTACTTCCATAAAGAAAAACCCACCACCAAAATCACTAAATACATACATACATACATCTATCGAAATAAACAAACAAACATACATGCTCAGAATTAACAACCGTCGGGCTAGTTGCAAAAGAATTTACGAAACCAGTTTGTACCGCAACAAACAAAAATAACAAAATCTGCCGGCAATTACCATCCCCCCGCAGCTTTTTGTCAACTTCATCTCAGCATCAACACAACAAGTTGATGAGCAAAAAAAAACCCACAAAAGAAAAGAAGACATAAGTTAGAGAAAACAAAAACAAAATTGCATTGCATTATACTGTCTGATATTCAAGGTTAATATCAGTCGGCATCTCTTGTCTTCTTTTGTAATCGTCAACTGCACTAGTTCCCTCTGCTATCAACATCTCATAATTTTACGCAGTCGATCAACTCGTTGGTTTTTGATTTTTGGTGAGAGAGCAATATCAACGAACCAGAAAAAATAAATGTATGTATGTACGGTGTGTAACAAGTAAATAGAAAATAACTAGGTTACTGGGACAAATTGAATTGCATATAAGAACTTATATACTAACAGCTGGTTACGAGGGCAGCTCGAAAAATCATCAGAAATTTAATAAAATTATTATTATATTATTTAATAATATTTACTACTAAAATAAATAATTTCAATTATAAAAATAAAGGAAATTTACAGAACAAAAGTTAAATCATCCTAAATCCCATGACACATGATAGCCCATTTGCTGCGAAGTAATTACACCCATATTATAAATTAACCATTTAAAATTCCTTATATTTTTTAGCAACTAATTTTCATTGGTCGCTCTAACGAAGCACCTCTGAAAATTTCTCTAAAATTTTTCCCAATAATAAATTAATTATAAATTAAATATTAAATTTTTTTTAATTTTTGCACCGCTGTTTTTTATTGGTCGCTTTTACGAAGCACCTTTAAAAATTGCTTTAAACTCTTTTTAATAACCAATTTATTAAAAATTAATCATCACCGTTTTCATTAAACATTATCAACAAATTTTCATCGGTCGTTTTTACGAAGCACCTCTGAAAATTTCTTTAAACTTTTTTCCAACAACAAATTTATTAAAAATTCATAATTTAAATTTTTGCCAACTATTTTCATCGGTCGTTTTAACGAAGCACCTTTGAAAATTTCGTCTAAATTTTTTACAAACATTTTTCAGTGGCCGCTTTTACGAAGCACCTCTGAGAATTTCGTTAAATTTCTCAACGAGAAATTAAACCTTAAAAATATTTGGAATTTTTTCCCATAATTTTATTAGGTCGCTTTTACGAAGCACCTTCGAAAATTTCCTTAAATTTTCTTCAATAATTTTCTTTGTTCGCTTTTACGAAGCCTCTTTGAAAATTTCTTTTAAATTTTTGCCCATATTTTCTTTGGTCGCTTTTACGAAGCACCTTTGAAAATTTCTTTAAATTTTCCAAAAAATATTTTCTTTGGTCGCTTTTACGAAGCACCTTTGAAAATTTCTTTTGAATTCTTCCAAATAATTTTTCTTCGGTCGCTTTTACGAAGCACCTTTGAAAATTTATTTAAAATTTTAATTCCCCACTAATTTTTTCATCGGTCGCCTTTACGAGGTACCTTTGAAAATTTCTTAAAATACAATTAACATCTTCCCAAATAATTTTCACCGCGATCGCTTTTACGAAGCACCATCGAAAATTACCTTAAATTTTCTTAAATAAAATTTTCAAATTGTATAACGCCCAATCACCTGAAGAAAAAATGGCATCGGTAAAAAATGTCATACGTTATTCGGATCGCGTGATCGAATTCAAAACATATTTTGACGGTCTAAAGGTAGAGTCGCACACACGACACTCCCTCGAGGCCGACGAAAAACAAATGGCTCATCTCTGGTCAAGCTTCGAGTCGAGCTATGAATCTGCCATAGATAATTATGAAACTCTCAAAGAAGAGATCGATCTAGAAACCTTACGGGGACGTTTTTACTCTACCTTTGGCAGCCACAAGGCTGTGATCGCAAGGATCCACGAACTTAGCGAGGCTCTACAAGCCAATTCCAAAACAGCCTCCCCCTTGAATGATAGCAACCGCGATATGACCTCACACATTTCTTTACCCCCATGCGATACCGAAGTCTTTCATGGTGACTATAAATCATGGCCAACTTTCCGTGACATGTTCACGGCCCTATACCGCAATAATAAGCGTCTGTCACCAGTAGAAAAAATGTGCCATCTGGTCAAGAAAACTCAGGGTGAAGCGCGAGAGCTTTTGAAAACATGCCCTATGACCAATGATGGTTTTAATATGGCCTGGCAAAATTTAGTTCATCGCTATGAAAATAAGCGAATCTTAGTGAACGCCCAACTCAAGTCGCTTTTTAACATAAAGCCCATGTCAAAGGAAACTGGTTCCGATCTAAGACGTTTACAACGCACAATTAATGACTGTATCACCAATCTTCGTTTGTTAAACATTGAAGTCGACAATTGGGATGTCATATTTGTATACATTTGCTCAACGTGTCTACCTGAGACCACCCTGAGCTTATGGGAACAATCTTTGCCGCGCACCACTGATTTGCCAACGTGGAAAGCTTTAGACGATTTTTTATCATCAAGATTTCAAACTTTAGAGTCGGTCGCGGATATTCGATCCACGTTTTTAAACTCGCATGCCCCAAAATCGTCAAAACCTTCATCCCAAGGGCCCAAGGTGAAAAGCTACCAGACCAATATTGTCCCTGACAATAAGGGTAAATGTGCGCTGTGCTCCGAATTTCACCCGCTCAGATGTTGTGTCGTTTTTCTGGCCATGTCTATTGAAGACAGGTACGCCACGGTGAAAAAACAAAATAAGTGTACTAACTGCCTAGGGACATCGCACGGAGCTAAGAATTGCCAAAGTAAATTCACCTGCAAAGTATGTAAGGGAAAACATCATTCCCTGCTTCATCGCGTAGACGGGAAGAAAACTCCAAATAATAACAATAACGTTAAAAGTACCCCCGTTCATCAAACTAATAACCCTCTTCCCGCTTTAGATGTGACCCCTTCCACTTCGTCCCAAGCAGCAAATAGAACGCTGCAATCTTTTTCAACTCACCTTGAACCCACTACACAGTCTGTAATACTCGGTACAGCGTTAGTCGACGTCTACAATAACGACCTTAAATGTACTGTTCGTGCCCTAATCGACTCTGCCTCGGAGGCGACATTTATTTCGAGAAAATTACAAAGACATCTTGGTCTTTATACTCGGCCATCAGCAGCCCAAGTCCACGGGTTAAGTAACTCCGTCACTGCAACTTCCACCCAAAGCTGCCACGTAAGAATCGGATCCCCAGCTGCCAAATCGTTTGAAGTCTTTTCGGATGCCTTAGTCATCAATAAACTCACCGGTCACCTTCCCTTTTACCCCTCATCGGCAATAAAAGATAGCGAGTTCTCCAATTTGCGATTGGCTGATACTTATCGTCATAGCTGTCGTGAGATAGATTTACTGCTTGGTGCAGATGTTTACCCAAAAATTATTCTGGACGGTCTACAAAGAGACTCACAGCAATCCTTGCTTGCCCAAAATACAGTTTTCGGGTGGATTATTACGGGAAAGGTACCCGCACACCCGTGCGGAAAGGCGGTTTTATCATTTTTTAGCTCCATAGAATTGAATAATCAACTTAAGCGTTTTTGGGAGCTCGAGGATATTCCGAGGGTGAAAACGTCCTCCCCGGAGGACACATACTGCGAAAATTTGTACACATCCACTACGTTCAGAAATAAAGAAGGTCGATACGTCGTTTCACTCCCTTTTAAAAAAGATTACCCTGAAAAATTAAATATTGGCCCCTCTCGAAAAATCGCTTTCTCCCAGTTTCTACGAAACGAGGCGAGATTAATTAGAAACCCCCAACTTAAAACTGAATACGATAAGGTTATCACAGAGTACTCTACTCTATGTCAAATGACCAAAGTAACCCCCATAAATGGTGACAGCGGCACTTACTACTTGCCCCACCATGCTGTTTTCAAACCCGACAGCACCACAACAAAATTGCGCGTGGTATTTAATGCCTCCAGCCCCTCATCCAATGGCATAAGCCTCAATGATCTGCTCCATCCTGGTCCAGTTCTGCAGTCAGATTTAATGATTTTGCTTTTGAGATGGAGATTTTTCCGCTACGTTTTTAACGCGGACATCGAAAAAATGTACCGTCAAATCTTGGTGAACCCCAAGCACACCCCTTTTCAACGAATTCTGCATCGCGATTCCCCAAATGAGTTAACCCAAGACTTTGAGTGGAACACAGTCACCTTCGGTGTAAACTGTGCGCCCTATCTAGCCATAAGAACGTTGCTAGAACTCGCAAAAGAAAGCGAATCCACTTCCCCTCAAGCATGCGAAATCTTGCGAAATCACATGTATGTTGATGATGTCCTTTCGGGCGCCCATACCATATCGTCGGCAATAAAATATCGCGATGAGCTTATAGCAGTTCTAAAAACAGCCGGTTTTGCGCTACGAAAATGGACATCTAATAATGAAATGTTGCTGCAAGGTCTGCCTTCAACACACTTGCTAGGTGAAGAATTCCTTCAACTGTCTGAGTCCAGTATTACGAAAACTTTGGGGCTCAGGTGGAACGCTGGTAACGACCAATTTTATTTCAAGCTCAAAGCTAAACCGAATCGTGAATTAACCACAAAAAGATGTGTGCTTTCTGAAATTGCCAAGTTATTCGACCCAGCTGGATGGCTATCGCCCAAAATTATAATGGCAAAAATAATCATGCAGCAAATATGGAAAGATGGCACTGATTGGGATGAAGATTTGAACCCCCTTACTATGAACAAATGGCGCGAATTTCTCGATGACTACATAAAAATTGAAGAAGTCCGAATTCCCCGTTTCATAGATTACGATCCCTCTTACAAAGTTGAGTTGCACGGTTTCTGCGACGCGTCGGAAAAGGCGTACGCAGCTGCCATCTATATTCGCTCCGAAAATGAAGGTTTTGTCACTAGCCACCTTTTGGCGGCCAAATCGAAAGTTGCCCCCGTTAAATTTGTTTCCCTACCACGTAAGGAATTATGTGGAGCAGAATTGCTTGCGAATATGATCGATTCTATTCAAGCGCAGCTCAATCTCAAAGACTATAAAATTTTCCTGTGGACAGATTCCACCATCGTGTTGGCGTGGTTGAGAAAACCGGCTCATAAGTGGAAAACGTTCGTCGAAAACCGAGTTTCGTCTATAATCGAAAAGGTAGGAAAGGATTCGTGGTCTCATGTCGAATCAAAAAGTAACCCCGCTGACTTGGCCTCACGTGGCATTTCAGTACGTGACTTATCATCTAGTGAGCTGTGGTGGCAAGGGCCCGCTTGGCTAAGACGTCCTCATTCAGACTGGCCTTCAAGAGAAAAGGAGTTTGACACAGAAGAAGAAATTAGGGTAATTCGTGCACATACAACCTTGACAAAGCAAGACGATATTCTTGAGAATTTTTCAGACCTACCTCGAGCGCTAAGAGTAATAGGTTATATTTTTCGATTTTATAAACGCACAAAAGCCAAGTTGACAGCGGAAGATCAAAGTCGAAAAGAACTGTCGGCCAAGGAAATAATTTCCGTAAAAAATTGTCTAATAGTCGCCTGTCAAAAATCCCACTTTAGCGAAGAATACTCACAGTTATCTGGAGGAAAACCACTGTCTCGGAAAAGCTCGCTTCTAACTTTCAACCCCTTTCTCGATTCCACCGGAATCATGCGAATCAATGGTCGATTGGCCGACTCCCCTACCTTGCGCTATGATGAACGTTACCCCATTTTATTGCCTTATCATGCGCGTTTCACCAGATTGTTTCTCATGTATTTACACAAACACACTCTACATGGTCAAAATGCGCTTTTACATCGCTTGACAAGACTCCGTTACTACGTCCCTAAACTGAAAATGTTGATAAAAACTGTTTTATCCCATTGTGTAACATGCGTTAGACATAAACGCCAAATTGGTCAACAGATCATGGCCGCTTTACCCCCTGAACGTGTAACTTTATCACGCCCCTTTTGCCACACTGGCGTAGACTTCGCGGGGCCCTTTGACATAAAATCTTATGCGGGTCGTGGCTGTAGAGTCACCAAAGGATACGTGTTGGTCTTCGTATGCTTTTCAACAAAGGCGATCCATCTCGAAGCTACCGGCGATATATCCACACAAGCCTTTCTTGCCGCCTTTGCTCGGTTCTTTTCGCGACGAGGCACCCCCCACGATATGTACTCCGACAATGGCACCGCTTTCGTAGGCGCTGCTAATGTCCTCCATGGCGATCACCAACATTTCTTGTCTAAGGTACAAAAGGGTCTTCTCTCTCAGGATGGTTTTACTCCCGTCGACTGGCACTTCATCCCCCCTGGCGCTCCCCATATGGGTGGCCTCTGGGAGGCAGGGGTCAAAAGTTTCAAGGCCCATTTTAAGAAGCTGTGCCATAGTCAAAGTTTTACCTATGAAGAATTCAGCACCATGCTGGCACGAATTGAAGCGTGTTTAAATTCAAGACCATTAAGCCCCATGAATGAGGACCCAAAAGACTTGTGCGTCCTGACGCCAGGCCATTTTCTCGTCGGAACCCCACTATTATCTCCACCCGAACCCGACTTGTCCAGCCATTCCCTCAGCTATGTCAATCGTTGGCAAAAGCTAAAAATTCTTCACCATCACTTGGCACGTAGATGGAAGGAAGAATATCTCACCGAACTTCACAAGCGAAATAAATGGAAACACCCTCAGCGAGACTTTGCCATCGGCGATCTGGTAGTTGTCCGGCAAGATAACTTACCCCCAAATCAATGGCGTCTCGGTCGCATTGAAAAAATCTTTACTGGTCCCGATAGCCGAGTTAGAGTATCTGAGATCCGCACCGCGAATTGCCTCATAACCCGTCCGATTGTAAAACTTGTGCTACTGTCACCCCCGTCAAAGGCATGACAATTAATTTCCCCCCCTTATTTTTTCCTCATTACAGTAACTATGCACCACCGCAGCCGCGAAGTTTCTCCCATTGAAGAGCGGAACCGACGGGTGCAACCACGTTCAAAAAATCCGGACTGCCGCCTATGCCGTAAGGGCCATCCACTCCGTAAATGTAGCAAATTTTTGCGAATGACCGTCTCTGACAGAAAGGACATCGTCCAGCGTCACCAATACTGCCGAAATTGCCTCGCCCACTCCCATTGTCTCAAAAACTGTCGCAGCAGTGAGCGCTGTCACGACTGCAATGGACAACACCATACTCTCCTTCATCAGCCTGAAATCACCAGGGCAAACGAGAATTTGAGTCGAGCAGATGACACCACCGTGATCCCTACAGTATTGCTGCAAATTCGTTTAGACAATGAGTGGAACATGGTCCGTGGCCTTCTAAATCCGTGCGCAACTACAAGTTTAATCGCACCATTTATTGTTGAACGGTACCACCTGCCGTTTGAACGGTTTAATGCGGACAAATGGTGTCAATTGACGTTTCGGACCCGGTTTGAAGAAGAACACGGTACATTTACTGTAAGGGCCAAGGTTTCCAGCGAGTTGCCCTTAAAGCCACCAGCTAAACATCTCGATCGTAGTGTCGCAGACGCTTATCGTAATTTACGGCTGGCAGATCCAGACTTCTTCGAGAGCAACTCCATCAACCTTGTCCTGGGAGCAGATATCTATCCACGAATCATACGCAACGGGATTCAACTGGCCTCAATTGGTTCTCCAGTCGCCCAAGACACTGTACTAGGCTGGGTCATCATCGGAAAATTTGGTGTTTAAACGACAACATATCTTTACCATCACAACATTTATATACTTTTTATTGAATGAAATTATATTTGTATTTATCATAAATTATACTTGCCCTTATGTTTATATTTACGCATCCTAATCAATGAAATTAATTTTTGTCCTTCTCTTGAATTGTACGATCACTTTTATATTTTCACTTCATTACAATTAGTATTTTTATTATCCTTGAATTATTCACATGAAATATTGTATATTTTTACGATTAGAAATCAACTGCTTGTCCGGTGTTAAGAATTTTAGCCCTGAAAACCTACCCTCATTGTTATCTTAGGATATAACAAGGGGGGCGGGATGTTTAAGCATGAAAACCCTACATGGTTTATAGGGCATGGAAACCCTATCTGGGTTGCAACAGCGAGTACATTTACTCGTCAGTTTTTTATCCTCTTGCATTCTAACATCAACAGGCTGTTGGTTTTATATTTTTTTGTTCTTTTATTCATTCTAAGTAGTGAAAGCAAGCAGAACAGTCTATTTTTTAATTGAACCCTTCAACGTGTTTTTTTACAAGTTTATTACAACTAAAGTGTGTTGTACAGATTATCAACAGTGCTATTTTAAAAAAAAAGTTATTTAATAAAATTAATCAAATTGTTACTTACAACCGAAAAAAAATTAAATAACTGGTGTTTCAATTGGTCCCAAATTTTGGGGAAAATTCAAAGTAAAACTTAGAATTATTGTGTTTTTCTCAGTTGCTATAAGACAAAAACGTGAAGGTTTTTCTTGTGTAAATTTAACCATTAACCACTTTCCAGCCAGTGACAATAGAAATTTGTTTTGTGCTTCGTTATTGTTACCGGATAAAGCTATCCACCGATCGGCTAAAGGCATTGCGATCTCATACTAACATCACAATACACGAGCCAGGAACCAGAAAGTGCTTGTTAACCATTGTATATCTACCACCAACAAAAGGAAACCACCTACACGTTAGAGTCTGGCGACCGGAACAGCCACAATCAACTCGTCACCAACTATCACCACATACCCTTTTTTTCCATACCAGCACCGGTAAGTCCATCAAATTTATACTTTACCCCCTTATATATTTGAACCCCCGTGTACCCATACAGGTTTTGTTTGCCACTTTTCAAAAATATGGCTGAAGTTTACTGCTTCGTATACACATGCTTAACCAGCAACAAATTAAAACTCATTTACAATAAATTTGGGAAAATATGTCAAATAATAAATTTTATTAAATCCCAATATTTTTAAAACCAAAGTTATTCAACAATTCAATAGCTATGTTCACACCTATTTAATATTTGACTCCTAACGTAACCACCAGTTTTCTTAAAGAATTGTTTGCTTTTGCAAAACGTTTGGCTAGAGCAAACATTATTTAACGTTTTCTTAACTACATTATACATAATTGCAATTATCATCTTAGACATAAAGTTAAGCAAATAACCAGAAATTGTTAAAAATAATGCTTAAGTTTAATCAATTTACTGGTCACGCTTTTTTTTTTTGATTTCATCGTCAAATATTTGTGGTCTGAACATACCTTAAGTCATATCTATATATTGAGGCCCTATGCTCCTTATAGGATCGACGGGAACATACATATATATATACATACATATACATATATATATTTATTTTGTTGGTTCTTTACCTTCGTGAATTGTTTTGTTTTTATTCTAATTAACTTTTTATTACAAAAACTAATTTGATTTTTGTATTTTTATGTATTCGAATTAAAACCGGTTAACCGGTTATTTTTAAAATGCTTAACCGAAACCCGATTTTTTTAAAATAGCAACTATTCGGACTATTCGAAAACCGGTTATTGAAAAAAGTCGAATAATCGATCACCCTAGTATAAACGTAGTAATAATCTCTTGTGATAGTTTTTGACATGAGTTACAGACACATTTTTTTTCCTCACTTTTCGAGAAACGATGGAATTTTTTTTTCACATCTGTTCAATGCGGGAAGTTCTTACCAAAGTTACAGAACATGGGTACTGTATATCGTTACCCCTCTGTGGAGCTGGACTCACTTATTTTATAAACAAAGTTTAACGAACATTAAGTATTTATTTTAATTTTTCTTCAGTATTCAGATTTTTTAATAATGGCAAAATTGAAAATATTTTTCCATAACAAATTGACCACATATTCGAAACTTACCTCTTACTGTAAAAATTTTTTAATGCAAAGTTGTTTTCTTTTGCTTACTAAAACACACATAATAATAATCTCTATAAATATTGAAGATGAGCCCCTTTTCGAAATTCATTTTTTAAGGACCATTAGTTTTTCACCGCAATGGAAAGGATATATTTACCCTTCATTCTCACTGTATATCGGTCTATGTGTGTATCTAAAAAAAGATCAAAAAACTTAATTTCTAAAAATTTGTACCTGAAACCTTTTTGAAATTGATGTTACACTAATAAACTTAATTGCATCTCATTTTCCACCTGTCTTATCAAAACTTCTCAAACAACTCTCCTTAGGTATAACAATAAAATAAACTGCCACTCTATTGCATTAGGGAATAATGAAAGTAGAAAGTTAGAAAAAAAGAGAAAACACAACTTAACTAAAAAAAAAAATTAAAGCAGAAACAGTTTCTTATTCTGTATATTTTTATTAGCTTGGTCAGATTATATTCTTTCTTAAATGAAACGTTTCTATTTTAAAATCTTAAAGGAATTTCACACAAATTGACGCTTTATCAGCTTTAGCGGTCTCAAAAGAAAGAAAACAAAATGGAAGGGGGAAATAAACAATGCAATCTAAAATCAACTTTTAAGATGATTTTTAGCGTAATTAAAAAAAAACACACAGCTATGCTTTTGGCAGATAAGGGACCATCAAGAGACAGGTATAAAAAATAAAATGGAAGATTGACAGTTAATGTATCTTTTAAAGCTACCAGCGATGTTCTTACCTTTTTCCTTTCTGGCTTGAATTGGGAAGCAATAAAAACTGAATCAAAAACAAAAGGAATAATTTAAATATTGACAATTATAAAAAGACTCAAAGATAAAAAAAAGTGGCTGCAAAGAAAGCAACTGAATATTCAAAATTGGTTTGTTTGTTTGCTTGTAGGTCCTAAAACGGATTATTGTGGTTAAAGGACCGTTGTGTGCTGGAAGGCATTAAGAAGATTATTTAAAAATTTAAAAGCACACAAAAACTTTCTTTACATTTTTGCTTGTCTTTATAAGATTATAAAGGAATTAATGTTTTTGGATAATAAACATATTTTAATAAAATAGTTTAACAATACTTTTGCATCGAGCTCTTTTTTATGAAAAATAATTTAAAAAAAGTTAAACCTTCGTAAAAGTTCATAACCAAAGAACAACAGCAGAAAAGTTTGGGCTGTTTGTTAAAGACTATATTTTTAAAGAGAATGTTCAAACAAGCACTCAATGTTGGTTACCATGTGGATAAGACTATCATATTTTTAATATGACTAAGGAATTTTAGCACACTTTTTTGAATATTCCGAAGCTTCAGATTTTTATATTTAAATTGTTCCGTTTTTAGTTTATAAAAACGCGTTTCGGTTTAACGGCATCCTTACCTTCCACCCAAATATGATTGTTCTATTAAACTAAGTGTAATCTGCTTTTATGATAAGAATGCACTTGCATTTAATAATACATTTCTATAAAAATTTCGAAAAAAAGATGGTGGTACTCTTGGTATACGAAGTACAAAGTAGGTTCACTAGGGAGAGTTGTCTTTATTTACCCATGTAATGTCAAATTAGTTTTTTTGATTTCTGACATTTGCTTTATTTGTTTCCTTAAGCTGCCCACACACTAGTGATTTATGCGTGCTCGACGTCTTGCAACTTGTCAATGCGGATGTGCGCGCACAAATCACAAGTAATTGAATTTGAAAATGTTCAATTTATTGTGATTTACTCGATGTGTTAGTGATTTTGTGCGCGAACATTTCAAAGTTTTTTAGTGTACAACGAAACGTTGAATTGCACCTATTGCGATGGTGTTTAGCATACAAATTTTTTTTTAATTTTCTTCGATTTTCTTTTTTTGTTGTGTACACAAATAAATTATGAAAATTCAAAATTCATGTTTTCTTTTTGACGTTTAAGGTTAATGTGATTTGTTCGTCGTGTGTGGGGAAATGATTTATGCGTGCTCGACGTTTTGTAACTTGTCAATGCGGATGTGCGCGCACAAATCACAAGTAATAGAATTTGAAAATGTTCAATTTATTGTGATTTACTCGATGTGTTAGTGATTTTGTGCGCGAACATTTCAAAGTTTTTTAGTGTACAACGAAACGTCGAATTGCACCTATTGCGATGGTGTTTAGCATACAATTTTTTTTTTTTTATTTTCTTTGATTTTCTTTTTTTGTTGTGTACACAAATAAATTATGAAAATTTAAAATTCATGTTTTCTTTTTGACGTTTAAGGTTAATGTGATTTGTTCGTCGTGTGTGGAGAAATGGTACGCTACCAAATCACACGAATAAATCCCTAGTGTGTGGTCAGATTTATTTTCTGTTCTTTGATGTTATATGGGTTTCAAAAATGAGAGCAAAATTTCTAATTGTACTTATTCTACCATGGTTGAATAAGTATTTTTGGCTTTTATCCGATTTCGGTCCAATAAAGCTTGGACTTTTTGTATTCAATTTGATTTTGTCTTCCTAAGTGACAATAATTGGTGGTAAAGGATAACATTTTCGTAAAATCATAGCTTATATTATAACCAGTAAGCCACTATTTGACACGAAATTATACTTCCTTTAAAACAAAAAAAAATTTATTCATTTTAATTGAACTAGCATGTGACTTTGGATTGTGGCTGAAACAGAAGTATAAATGGAAAAACACAAAATCCCGGGATCCCACACATTTTTCGGGAAAAAAATCCCGGGATATTTATGCGGAATTCCCGGGATTTTTTTTTTATTTAATTATGTCAACTTTACTGCTGATATAATTGTAAATAAGTTGTGCCATGAAATAGATCTAAGCCGTTAGGCAAAAAGGTCTTAAGTCAAAAGAATGTATTTTAAGTTTTTCATTGGCTTTAATTAAAGTTTTTTTCTCTTTTGTTGGGTTTAAATCACTTTATTCTAGCACAACTACCTCTAATCGTTATCATCTGCTCTTAGGGGGAAAAAATCTATGAAATACACGAAATAAATATTTTTGGATTGAACACAACGAAAAACTACAGTTTTGCCAAACGCCAAAGAGATGTCAATTCATATTGAATAAGTATGGTATTGTTTCATGCTCTAAAATTTCAAAAGAAGAAGAGTAAAAATGTACAGAATTTTTAATTTGCTTAAGACCCAGATTTTTTTTACAAACACGAAAAATAGTTGTTCCCAATTGTTAAAAAAAATGTAATGATTTTGATCAGCTGCATAAAATATTTTTTGGATAGTATTCTGTAAAAGATGATGGCAAATTTATTAAGAGAGAAAAAGCTTATTCGATTCGAAGAAAATAATTTTTTTTAAAAGGAATTAGAAGGAAGTGCAAAGAAAACTGAACGTGTCTAGAGATTATATAATGTTCCTTTGACTATAAAGGCAAACATCCGTAGAAAGGAAACGTGTTTTTTCATTGAAATCTGCTTGGTAAAAATTAAAAAATGGCTTTCTTTGAATGCTTATTCTAAACTAAAATCCTATTTTATATTAACGCTGTTGGCTTTGAATTAATTCTTTGGCAATAAGTGCTTAAGTCAATTTGTTAAGTTTTATAGGAGAACAATTTAAAACTTTAAAGGTGGCTTTTTGAAATTTACTCCGAATTTAAAATAATCATCAGTTTTTTGCGGTTATAGTTTTTTAAGTTTTTATTCCTAACACCTCCTAATCTCACAGATCGGAAGTTTCTAGGACTTCTGTAGATTCTGTTAAAGCACTCCAAAAAGTACCAAAATTTCTAATAAAAAATTCTCAAAGTTTACCAACAACGATTTGCCTTTTTTCTACTTTCAGAGCATAACAAAACTACTAAGTTCAAAAAGAATATATTAAGAAATAAACATTTAGCAAATTTTTTTAAGAAAAACAGGTAAAAGTCGTTTTTTTATTTAGCAGTTTAACTCAAAAATGGGTTTCCTTCGGTGCCCTCCACTGTAAACAAAAAGAACAAAATTATGATTTTTAGTTACAAATCTATTTGACGTACATGAATATTCTTAGCACTTTTACCAATGGGACAGAACACTGTGAGCCTTAAGTAAATGCAGGACTAATACTTCAGGGTTGTCCAAAAGAAACGAACCGGTTAAAGAGGTCTGTTATTTCAACATTATTTTTATACTGTTGCAAAGAAGACCTGGAAAATTTAAAATAAAAATGTACGTTCTTAAAAAACGAACAAAAATAAATAAATTATATTCAAAAATCCTTAACAAGCATAGCGTCGATTTTTCAAGCATTGATATAAAGCTGCCGGTGACTATAATTTGGTTAAAGTTACCATAATATGCTTAAAGGCTTTTCATTTAAAATTGTTTTTTTTTGGCTGCATCCATATCGAAAAATGTGTTTTCTCTGCGTGAATTCATACGGTTATTTAAATATATTTTTTTAAGTGTGTTAATTTATTTATTTCATTAATTTCTTATTCACAAACAAATTAAAAACAGTGTTAACTTAAACTTTCAAACTACGTTTCAAATTCTTTTCACTTTTTCATAAACCCAGTGCAAAAACCACCCACAAGCATACAAGTTAATTAAACTTTTTCCATTGTGTTATTAAATCATGTCGTTAAAGAACATTTTTGGTGAAATAGTGTCACAAATAAATTACTTTTCACAACTTTGAATGGGGCTAAACGAAAAATTGAAGACAAAAAGCGTGAAGAAGTTACAAAATTACACAACCGCAGCACGATGGTGTAAGTTAAATTAAAATCACGGTTAATATGAAATAATGTCGGTGATAAAGGAGCAAATCAAAGTAAAGAGGGTGAAAAGTAAGTCAAGTCTAGAGCAATTTGTTTTTTAATTACTCTCAGAGCACAATGTGAAGTATTTGCGATTTTTATTTTTTGTTTATTGACTCACATACATACATACATAAATACATGTGGGCTTTTCTGGAAGTGTGTGAAAACAAATAAATTACCACGTGAGAGTTTGTTGTATGCTGGGAGCAACAAGTAGTATGAGTGATAC
This sequence comes from Pollenia labialis, assembly GCA_949318255.1. NCBI lineage: Eukaryota > Metazoa > Arthropoda > Insecta > Diptera > Polleniidae > Pollenia > Pollenia labialis. The sequence continues at coordinate 51,524,067 of OX439142.1, forward strand.
TTCTTGTACGTCTATAAATGGGTATTACGTATACGTACAGGTAGATGGTTACCCCATAAGTGAGATAAAAAAAATAAACTACATGCGTGTGTGAATATAAATGTACCCTCTTGAATTTTATTTCATTTACTTATAAACTACGTAGTTTATTGAATTGAGCTGGTTTGCTCTGATATTTTGTATGCTCTGTTTACCTTCTGGTGTGAAATAAAATAAAAATCAATCAATTAAACTTTTCAACATTCGAAATTCAATGTTAATTAAATGCTTTATTGCTTTGTAGTTCAGCTGTTTTTCTGTTTGAATTTTTATAGTTTTTTACAATAAGTTTTTTTTAATTCGATTTTTAAAAGTTTGTATTAACATTTATTTGTTTGCAGGTGAAGGTTGGTTGTTAACAATTCAATCACTAGGGCAGTTGTTAATTAGTTCATTCGTATTTTATTGCTTTAGTTTTTCTGTTCTTAAAAACAATTATTAAATGCTTTTGATTTTATATTTTTACACTGAATAAACTTTTCTAGGTAGTGCTTAGAAAATATTTTAAAAGAACCTTAACGAAATTATTTACAAATATTTTTATAGCAATGTTAAAAACGAATCCAAGTACGAGTGCTATATTCAGCTATGCCGAATCTTTAAAACACTCCAATGGAATTTAGATTATTTATAGAGTGGCCTTTTTATGGGGTCTATGGAAAATTATTAAAATAATTGAACAGTTTCAAGTCTTTTGAAACTATGATTGACCAAATTTTACTAAAACAGTGTTATTCACTTTAATTTTAGGCGTTCTAAAGAGTTTTTCGAGAGTTGGTTTTAGTATGGGGCCTATGGTTAATTACACAGTGCAACACGAAAAAAATAAGCATATACGGACAAAAAATAACCATAAAGGACCAACAAAAAAAGTCCCGTGTCCGCTAGTTTTGCCCAAAGTCATGCACTTTTTTTATGGGCCCTTAAAGATTTGGGGCCTCGGTGTTATTTTTGCAAAAAAGTGATAATTTTCTCAGGCTCAAATCTTGCAAACCGGAATTTTGATTTACACTTTGAGACACAGTTGTAGCTCTTGCCCTAAAGAACAAAAGTTGTGAACATATAAAATCAAAAAAACTTCATCTTCAAGATCAAAATCGCAAAAAACTTAAACAAATTCGATTTTTTCCACCTTTTTCCCCTGTTAAGGTCCATAGGTAGCAAACCGTTCAAAATTTAAGGAAACAATCAACTAAAAAAATGTACCTAAGATCCCAATAAACAACTTTCTAGAACATATGAACTTCCTAAGAATGATTCCTAACACCTTTTTTGGTTTTATTCTTTATCATCTTCTCATAGGAAAAATGTCTATGAAATACACCACATAAATATTTTTTGGAATTTAACATAATGAAAAACTACAGTTTCAGACTTACGACACTTTTGATAAACGTCAAAGAGATGTCAATTCATATCCGATAAGTAAGGCAATGTTTAATGTTTGATGCTCTAAAGTTCCAAAAGAATACGGTTAAAAAAGTACAGAATTTTTAATTTGTTTAAAGACCCACATTTATTTTATAAAAACGAAAAATGTTGTTCCCACTTGCTTCAAAATATTTAATGTTTTTATATGCAGTGCAGTGCACCTGTACAAAAGAATTTTAGGATTAGATTCTGTAAGTGATGATCACAAAAGTTATTAATTAAGGAAACGCTTATTCGATTCGAAGAAAATATATTTTTCAAAATGCAAAGTGCTAAGAAAACTGAAAGTGCCTAGAGATAATATAATGTCCTTTGACTAAAAAGGCAAATATACTAAGAGAGGAAATGTTTTTTTCATTAAAATCTTCTTGATAAAAATTAGAAATGGGCTTTCAAATGATTCTGTTAATGCAGATGCTGAACTAAAATCCTATTAAAAAAATTTGTAATAACTTGTTTAAAAAATTTAACTGTTTTGGTTTTATATCAATGCTGTTGGTTTTGAATTAATTCTGTGGCAAAAAGTGCTTAAGTCTATTTGTTTAGTTTTAAAGAAAACCCATTTAGAACTTTAAAGGTGGCTTTTGGAAATTTTCTCTAAATCATTAGTTCTCTTCGGTTATAGTTTCTTAAGTTTTTATTCTTTAATGCTATAAATATCCCAGTTATTTCAAATGTTATTGCACTTTAAAAAAAATTATCCATAAAATAATTTTGCTATAACTTCCCCAAAAATTCTAGAAAATAATTGAAATTTTGCCCATGTGTACTTTTGAACATGCAGATCTTAAGGTGCCATTAAGAACTCTTTCCTTTTTGCCACAGAAATAAAAAAGTTGAATGCATCTATAACCTTATTTACGTGATCTCAGGAATTTTTTTGTTCAAATAAATTAAATTAAATAATATTTTGCAACGATTTGTATTGAGCGGGAATTGCCGGAATCCCGGGAAATTGAAAAATAAATTCCGCTTCCTCGGGAAATGGAAAAGTCCGGGAAAAGAAAAACTCTTCTAAGAAGTTATGTACGAATTGGTAGCAAGACGAGTTGAGTGAACCAACAAAAAGCGCTTCACGACTTCTGCTATAACTTGATTTGCTGTTATTCTTGTCATTGTTTTATTTGTTTTTATAAGAGATTGTCAAATGTCTTGATTGGTTACGCGTGAGATACGCTTATGTCACGCGTGACCGTGGATAATTAATTGAAAGGTGCAATCCAAGTCATATCGAACAGGTTGAAAAAAATATTTTTATATAGATTTATTTTTCTGATTTTTTGAAATTTGTAAAAAAAAATTTCGATATAAACCACTGTGCAACATTTTTTTGTTTATTAAAAAAACAATAATTATAATTTTTTTATTTTATTAGGTATTTTTTTTAAAATTTTTACAAACATTTTCATTTTTTGATGAAGAAAAAACTGTTTAGCAATTATTGTACCAGCTTAGAAGGGACTATTGAATGAAGTGTTTGCGTTCCCGGAATTGATTTCGTTATCACAAATCCAAAGTTGGTTTTGCGTCAAAATAATGCTGTTATGGAGAAAATGTTACTTCAATGCTTAGTTAATTACTCGGCTCGAATGCCCATTCATAATATTCCAGAGCTGTAGTTATTTGTTTAACAATTTGTCTCTGAGGACTAACTTTTCTGGCAATTCTTTTTAATGTGGCTCCAATACCATCACATGGTCAATTACAATGTGCTGTTGCAAAATAATGCCTTTCCGCAGCTTAGATTCTTAGATTCTTACTTGTGAAAATAAAGGCTATGCTTGAAATAAATAACTATCGGGAATATGGTTGCCTGATTATTATTCCAATGAAAACCGAGTATTTCGTTTTGTATAACAAGTTTTCAGCAAAATCACAAAACACCACAACTTTATCTTCTTTTAAGGATCATTTGATGTGTTTCATAAAAGCAGATTGATTTTTTTTTTTGCTTTACAGTCATGTGTTAAAAGATTGAAAATATGATTGCAATATGAATCAACAAATTCCAAAGAGAGTTTCACAAGGCTGCAACGAGGGTAAGGTATCCAAAACTTCTACGTAATATTTTTTATTAGTTATACTGCTATGTAAAAGAGGTCTGCAAGAATAAATAAAAAGCAATTTCAACGCACTCATTTGTTTTTTAATTACAATGTGTCGATCACCCAATGATAACGAATCAAATCAAAAAATAACCAGAGACAAAACAACAAAAACTCATTCTATTCAGTCAACTCAAGTCAAATGAGTGTGTGTACCTACACATTATGTATGTATGTGTAAGCTTAACTTTTATAAATAAAAGAAGCCACAAGCTTACATACATATTATGGCAAGGTATTCAAATAAATGTATGCACATTCAATAATTCAAAAATTATTTGAATATTTTTTGTAAACTTGCTCTCTCTAACGAGTCATTCCAATGTTTTGTTATTTATGAATGACTCTCATATTCATTTACAGTAAACAAGTTTTTTATTCAATTCATTCATTCTTATTTTTGTATATGGTTAACTCTCTTCTTATATTTTTAAATGTTTTATAATTGAATAAATGTTGTGCACTTTGGGTAAAGGCAAACAAGTGAGTTATTCAAAGCAGACCTCTACTATGTAAGCACCTATCATGAAATAAAATTATGTGAGCGCGAAAAGCGTGAAGGGTGCTAAGATCAGTAATATATTTTGCTTAGATAAAAGTAAAAAACCGTATTGAAATAATTCTTAGTTAGTTTATGACTATTAAGACATTGCCAATGCAAATAACAAAATAAATGAATTAGTATTGAAAATATATCCTGCGGAATTCTGGAAAGTTTTTGCACAGTGGTTTAATCGACATTTTTTTAAGAAATTTAAAAACATAAGAAAAAATAGAAGTAGTGTTTTGAATTTTATATATAACGTCATTAAAACCACATTTAAAGGAATAAAGCGTTTCGATTATATCGCATACATATTGTGTTTTATCTTCATCTTAAGAAAGGAATCGTCGTCTTAATTGCAATTACTATGTGCTATGCCTTCAAAGTATTATCTTGTAACCCTTTCGCGAACACCATTTTTGAGAAGGGTTTCCCGTGGGACACTTGATGTATCTTCCTTATCTTCACCAAACTAACCAGCGTAACTCTTGGAACAAAGTGAATGTTCGAACAAAATTTTGGAGGTATAGGAGAGGAGGATGGGTACCTTCTCCCCCCCCATACAACAAATTAGTAATAAATTAATAAACGTGATTAAATAATTATGCACGCTTTCGCTGAATTGCCTGCAATTGAATGAATTTGGTTACGAATTACTTCAAAATAAATTTCTTTAATAAACCTTATTTCGTTCGTGAGTGCGTTTCCCAAATGGGAAATTTGTGGAAAAAGTCATAGTTTAATACAAAAAAAAATTCAAGAAGATCAAAGAGGACAAACATTGGAAAAAATTTATTTGAAATATTAAGTCCCGAAAATCGCATCCAAAATACAAAAAAAAAATCATTCTATTTGGACTTATATTGAAAAAGTTATGAGTATTTATTTGAACATAGTTTTCTAATTTTTTTTTTTTTTTTTTTTCAATATTATTTATTGAATCTTCATACATTTAATATGAACTAACAATAATTAATCAAATCTTAACCTAATACTTTATTTTATGTCCTGCCAGTGCCAGACAAAAATTTTCTTTATCACGGGTTCTGTTCACTTATCTAGGTGTTTATCGCTCATCTAATTGGACAAGTGCTGCAGTGTCTCTTCTTCTTAAGCGAGTGTGGCCGCTATCATTTAAAATATTTCGAGCTAGTGGGTTCGGATGCAATTCGAGCCTTGTTAAGTATTTTACTGCATATTTCGTAATCACAGTTTTAACTAATGGAACATTGAGATCCTTGTGAATATTTGAATTTTTAACATACCAAGGGGCAGCTGTGATTATTCGAAGAAGTTTATTTTGGCGCCTTTGAATTTTTTCGATATTAGAAGCCGAGGCAGTGCCCCATAACTGAATACCGTAGCACCAGATAGGCTTTAAGATAGAGTTGTAAAGTAGGAGTTTACAGTCGAGACTAAGGACAGAGTTTCTTCCAATAAGCCAATGAATTTGTATGGCTTTTAGTTTCATTTGAGTTAATTTTGCCTCTATATGGCTTTTCCACGTCAAACGGCGATCTAAATGTATACCGAGATATTTTACATGCGAATTTTGAGGTATTATTTGATTATTGATTTTAATAGGGGGGCATGATTCCCGACGCAAGGTGAATGTTATATGTACGCATTTTTGCTCATTGACTTTTATCCTCCATTGTTTTAACCATATTTCTAGTTGAAATATATGATCCTGTAAGTAACGAGATGCTTCATAACTGTTTTCGTGGACGCTTAGAAAAGCTGTATCGTCTGCAAATGTTGAAGTTTGTGTGTAGTTGCTCGTTGGCATGTCCTAAGTATAAATTAAGTATAATAGAGGCCCCAGAATGCTTCCCTGTGGGACTCCAGCGCCAATTGGCTGAGGTGAACTAAGAAAATTTCCTTCTTTTATAATAAATTGTCGACCGACTAAGTAGCTTTCTAGCAGCTTGTGTATGTTTGCTGGAAAATTTTGCTTCAATTTATGTAATAAGCCTTCATGCCAGACTTTATCAAAAGCTTGAGAAACATCGATGAAGAGAGCGGAACAATATTTTCTTTCTTCAAAGGCTTTTCTTATGGCGTTTACTATACGATGGGTTTGTTCAATTGTGCTGTGTTCTCTTCTAAAGCCGAATTGGTGGTTAGGTATACATCTATTTTCACTTAAAGTTGGAGTTAATTTTGAAACTAACAGCCTCTCAAACAGCTTTGATATATTAGAAAGTAAGCTTATAGGCCTATATGACTCAACTTTTGTGTGATCCTTTCCTGGTTTAGGTATCATGGTGACTAAGGAAACCTTCCATTTTTGAGGATAGTATTGAAGACGTAAGATAGCATTGAAAATTAAAAGAATAATTTTCTTTGCTGTGCTGGGTAGCTCCAAAAGCATTTTGTTGCTGATCTTATCAAAACCAGGGGCTTTTTTGGGGTTTAATTCACAAACAGCCTTTTCGATTTCTCTTATCTCAAATCTTAGGGGAACAGCCGCTCTAGCAGGAACAGGTGGTAACACGACCGCAGTATCGTGAGATATATTTGGGGTAAATACGTTTTTTAAGTGATTAACAAACAGATTTCCCTTTTCGTTATCATTTCTTGCCCAACTTCCGTTCAAGTTTCTTAATGGTGGCTTAGAGGCGACTGGCCTTTTTAGATTTTTAGCTGCACGCCATAATAAGTAGTCTGATTGCGGAGTTGCATCAAGTTCCTTAAGATATTTTTGCAGAGAAGCCGTTTTTTGAGTCTGTAGTAACTTTCTTAGCCTTTTTGTACAATCTTTTAATAAACTCTTTAGTTGAGGGGATCTGTGCAATTGCCACTCTCTTCGAGCTCTTCTTTTTTCAGTCAGGAGACGCTCAACATCTGTGGAATAAATTTTAATATTTTTAGTTTTTTTTGGGGTATTACTGGAATGTTGCACAGCTAGCTTCAGAAAACTGTCAAAATTAAGAATAGCGCGATCTACGTATTCCGGTGTACTAAGCAGAATATTTTCTGTGCAATGGGTGCTGAGATATTTTTTATATTTTAGCCAATTGATTTGTGTAGCTGGCGTCGCTAAGTAACCAGTTGGAGATACAATTCTATTGGGGTTCATTAAAGTAACAATTGTTGGTGTGTGGTCGGAAGATAATTCTAAGGAAGCTTCAACATAAATCGTTTCTAAGGGAATGTTTTTAACCACGCCAAAATCGATGACATCTGGTATTTTTTGCTGATCAGTAGGCCAATATGTTGGTTGTCCGCTCGCTATCACATTCAAATCCATTTTAGAAATAGTATTAAATAGAACACGACCCTTTGGTGTTATAAGTCGGGACCCCCAGAAGGTATGTTTAGCGTTATAATCGCCAGCGGCCAGGAAACAAGGTCCTAATGATTTAAAATAATTATAATATTGGCCTTCAGATATTGAATATCTAGGTGGGGAGTATAACGATGAGATTACTACGTTTCTATTTAATTCTTCAACGCAAATGTTTGTTGCTTGAAGATAATCTTCACAATGATCACCCATGAGGTAGTGTTTGACTCTGGTTTTTATTAAAATGGCAGAACCTCCACAAGCTCTATCTCGAGGGTCCTTGGTATCATATAGTGTATAACCATTAATTTTAAACGTATTTCTTGAGGACAAATGAGTTTCAGAAACCATCATGACATCAATTTGTTTATTTTTAAGAAAGTATTCTAATTCATTTTTATGTTGGCGGATGCCGTTTGCGTTCCAAAAACAAATTTTTAAACAGTTCATGGTTTGTTAAGTACAGCTTGCAATAACATCGATTGCATTCTAAGAATCTCCTGCATCATATTACCCATTGTGTTTGTAAAATTATTTACTGTTTGCACTAATGTTTCCATTGTTTTTTCTAAACGACTTAAATTAGAGACTGGAGTTTCATCATTACCTGGCGAGGCACCTTGCATTGGCACATGGTTTGATTTTAGCACGTTAGCGTAAGAAATTCTGTTATTTCCAGGCTGGGGGGCTTGAATTGCATTTGTGTTTACTTGATTTGGTACCTGCATTTGAGGGGGATTAGTTTTCGGTCCAGCCGACTGCTTGACGATAGTATACACAGGGCATCCTCTATAATTGGCAGTGTGATTGCCGCCACAGTTACTACATTTTTTAGTTTTCTAATAACGCAATTTTTTTATTATTCGATATCTCTGTAACCATAAGCCAACAAAAATCTAAAAATTTGCTGAAATGTGCTGTTAAGAAGGAACATCAAAACAATTAAAAATAAAGCATAACAAAAAATATTTTTCTTCAAACTGTCCGATTTCACTTGGATTGCCCTGCCCCATGTATTGTAATGATTAAAAAAATGGAGTGCATAAAAATAAAATTCTCACGCACTCACGAACGAAATTAGGTTTATTAAAGAAATTTATTTTGAAGTAATTCGTATCCGAATTCATTCCATTGCAGGCAATTCAGCGGAAGCGTGCATAATTATTATTTAATCACGTTTATTAATTTATTACTAATTTGTTGTATGGGGGGGGGGGAGGATGGGTAATCCTCCTCTCCTATACCACAAAGATTTTGTTGGAACATGTAGTTACGAACATCAAACTTACTGTGTCTGACTATTGTAGTTCTGCAGATAAAAAAAAAATAATAAATACTTTGTATGAGGGTATCCGTCTTCTGCGGTCTATACCTCCAAAATTTTGGAGGTTCCAAGAGTTACGCAGTTTGGTGAAGATAAGGAAGATACATCAAGTGTCCCACGGGAAACCCTTCTCCAAAAATGGTGTCCGCGTTACAAGGGTTACAAGATAATACTTTGAAGGCATAGCACATAGTAATTGCAATTAATACGACGATTCCTTTCTAAAGATTAAGATACAACGAAATATGTATGCAATATAATCGAAACGCTTTATTCCTTTAAATGTGGTTTTAATGACGTTATATATAAAATATATCTTCGCTCAAATGCACACCGCTGTTCTCTATAACTCTGGCGTATAAATCAATCTGAATTGGATCGATGACATTGATTATATTCGCTTTAGGGCTGCTGTGACTTGCAACCATTTCACATAATCACATTTCACAAATCTTACGATATGAACTCCACGTAAATCGCGCGTATATAATGTAAAGTTTGTCAAGTAGAGCCATCATAATGAAAGCACATCTTGTTAGAATCCATGTCATTCAATTCCGGCCAAAAGCAGTTGGACATCACCGTCCTGTAGCAACACAACCTATAGCGACGCAAAATTTTCCAAGTTGTGGTCTGCGAAAGGCTGAATTTACTTTAGCAACGTGAAATAGACTGCTTTTGGATTCTGCTGCACAGTCGTTACTTTGGCGTACTTGTGTTGGCTGACTATTTGCTAAACCAGTGGGTTCATATATATCCACCACAGTGCCTGAACAGAACAACAATTTTGATACAAAAATTTTATAATTTGCAGGTTTTGTTGAACGCTCTGTCCGTTTATGCTAATTTAGCATAACGAACTTAATAAATTACAGCCTTAAAGAAAGACGAAGCTTCAACAATACGGCCGCTATCAGCTGTCAAAGTTTCGTAGTTTGAAAGGCTTTTTATCATAAACTTTAACTTAAAACAGAAAAATGAATAAAAAGTATATGCTAAATTTAATAAATATTTTATTAATATTAAGAAAAAATCTGGCTAATTAAAATATTTTTTTAATAAGATTATTTAAAATTGCATTAAATAATTGCAAAACAGTATTAATTAAGTTAAAGTGAAATCTAACCAATTAAAAATATTAAGATTTCAAGCAAATTTTTAAACCATTAAGCTACCATTTTTGTTTCAGTGTACATTGAAATATTTTAATTGCAAAGTTTATTTGTATTTTACAAATTAAACAAAAATTACTTTAAAAGTAGATCAAATTAACTATGAAAAATGATTTACTGCAGTTTCTAACATAACCTTTATTTAAAACATAAACTACACTTTTTCAAACTGTCTTTCGAAAAAGGCTCCTCTTAACTCAACTTATTTTTTTTTTTTTAATACCTTCCAACTTCCAACTTCAAATGCTCAATTTGTTCTTTATAAAATTTTACTTTTCAGTATAATTTAAAACATTTAAATATGCTCTTTTAAGTTTTGTTAGTGTGTCCTTTGGCAAATACTTTTCATGTCAGAGACAAAAACATAACGACTTTATAAGGAATAATGGAGAGACAGTGAAAATTACATTAAAATGAATAAAATGTACGTCGGTCAATGGAAAACTTTGTGGAATGAAGTAAACCAACAAAAAGGAACCAGGCATATAACACGTTAACGAACCATAACAATTGCAAAAATGAACAAAATAAAAAGTATTATAAAAATAGAATAATGTTTAAAATTAGGGCAGCTTCTTCAAGGAATGTTATTAAAAATGTTGTTTTTGGGAAACAGAATAAAAACAGGTGCTACACGTACAACGACTGCACCTGAAAGGTAAAGAGATTACGGAAAACGCAAAAACTCTATGAAATGCATTCTACAATGAAGTAGAAGATTCGCTGATATTTTTCCGCTTGTCACGCCAGACTACGCTGAAGCCATATCAGGATGCTTGGAGTATCAGTACTGGATAACCGGCTCTTAACAGTCGTTCATTTCTAAACGAAATAGCTGAGCATTAAAACATCGAGATCATTTATTCTCAGGATTTGTAAGTCTTGCTATTACTTTTTTACTAGATTTGAAAAGTGTCAGTGTATCCTATAGACCCCGGTGGACTTGGAAGGATTCGAAAGCTTAGTCACCGGCAAAGGACTATTAAATACACCGATTAAAGAATCAAGCTCCAAATAAAGCGCAAAAACAAAACGTTGACAATTTCTATTACTTGGGAACCATGAAGAACGCATTTTCGCGAATACATACGGCATAATGAACTCGAATTTTCTTAATAAAAACAAAAGATTGTTGAACAAAATAGTAAGGCATCTTGGCAGTAATGGCCTTATTTGGATGATAATCGCCAACAATTCCCTGTTTTTTAATGACAATGAGAAGCGTGTTTTTATTAGTAGTTTTTATTAATGGGAAATACACGGTATGAATACTATTTGTTACTAGAATCATAGTTGTAAAGACGACAATGCAACGTAAAACTCCTTCATTTTCACTACCCAGGCCTGGTGAGAAAATAACCGGACATTAGACTCCATTCTAATTTTAGCGCAGAGAACTAATACTTTTATATATCTGTATAAAACTCCTACACAGTTTGAATAACTTTTCAAACAAATTCAAGGACATGATGAGATTTTAATTACAGAAATCTATAGAATTTTTAAACGATTGCTACAATTTGTTGAAACAACGGAATTTCGAAGTGAAATTGTTTGCAAACAAGAAATTACAATTCCCTACGTTTTGCTAAAGAAAGTTTTATTTGGTTTGATTATTATTTAATTTTTTTGTATATAATTATTCACCTTAGGAAGATACATACATATAAAACTACTTTCTGTTTCAATAAGGAGAAATTGTGTGACACGAATTACAGAAAAGAACCGAATCATTTTATTTCAAGCAAAGTTATAAAGTTATTTTACTGAAGCTACTGAATTGTCATTGTTACAAACAACTGTGTACAAAAGTTGTTTTCGTAACTTCGGGAGGAGAATATATTTTAAATTCTTTAAATGTTTTTCTACAACGAATGTTTTGCTTTCATTATTGTGTGGTATTCTTTTAAGCAATTTATATTTGTTGAAGCAACTTTCACACAATTGAAATGTTTTTTATTAAATTTTTTCAAGTAACCCATTCAAATGAAATTCCTACTTATTTAAGTGAAAGTTTCATTCAAGTATTGTTATCCAAAAATAATAAAAAAAAACTATTTTCTAACTTTTATTTTACCAAATTTTTTTTTCTCAAAGTTTAGCAAAAAAAAATTTTTTTGTTTGCCACTAGGTCTGTTGAGTTCTAAAAATTTAATAAACTAAATAGAAAAATAATTTAGAGAAAAAAAAGAAGAAGGAAAGAAACAAATATTCCACCACTTAACTACATTTGTTACTTGTTATGTTTCGTTATGAATTTTAAAACTTGTATGAGTTGGAATGAAAAAGTACTTTAAAGTAATTAAAACTTACTCGTTGAGATGGCAACCGAACTGAAGTTGAGTTGCTAGCAGCGAAATATCAGGCAACGCGTGATATATAAAAAAAATTTATATTTTAACATAAGTGATGTTACACAAATTAAGTTGCCACAGCGTAATCGACTTTAATAACTCTTAATCAAAAAAATTTTATTACAAAATTTTGTGAATATCGCACACCTAGTCCAAAAGTGCCAACTCACAATTTTAATTTTTCGGGATTATATGCTTAAACTATGCACAATACAATTGTTTATTTATAAAAAAATATCAGCATATTTTGTTGTTGTTGTCTGCTATTAAAAAATTGTTATGTCTTTCTTTATGTTTCAATTGGTATAAAGTTGCTATTCATAAAAGTGTTCGGAGGGTTGATTAAAAATAAAAAGCTATTTTTAATTAATAAATCCTTGCAAATGGATAATCTTGTTTCATCTGGTATGCAAATAAAAAAGCCGCCGGATAAATGTTTCACTTATCAAAATAATGAATCTTCTCAAAAACAAAATTTAAATCTTGGGTTGAATAATGCTCCTACATCATCTTCCAAGAACAATTTCCAAAATTGGCTGAATTGCACTTTACGGGGCGTAGCAAAAAAATATAAAAAAAAAATGCTACCCGATTTAGAATAAAAAAAGAAAAAACCCATAATTTAAATTTAAGGGGGCTGAGGCCCGTGGGGCGCCCTGGACCCAAAAAAACTGCCCCGCCCACTTAGTGATATGTGTGGGTACTTAAATTAAAGGTAATTTGCTCACGATTGCAAATATGTATTTTGTTTTTGTTTTCGCATATTATTTTCCTCTCTAGGTTAATTTAAGTATATTTTAGGTGCAGAAAAGCTTTAGTTAGCGAAGCCGGTTTTTGTAATTCCATAGAGGAGAAAATCTTGCGCCCGGTCGAAGGCCGGCTACGCAGAAAAGAATTCTTTAGCACATCGGAAATGGCTATTAGTTAAAATTTTTTTTTTTAAATCGAACATAAAACATTAAAAAATACAAAATAAAACAAAATATTTACAATCGTGAGCAAACTACCTTTAATTTGAGTACCTACACATAGATGCGAGTGGATGGGGGCACTTTTTTTGACCCAGAGGGCCCCAAAAGTCCCTCCCGTCCTAAATTTTATTATTTTTGTTTTTCTTGTACAATTACCTTTAATTTTAGTACCCACACATTCCACTAAGTGGGCGGGGGGCCCACGAGCCTCAGCCCCCTTAAATTTTAATTTTGGTTTTTTCTGTTTTTAATTTTAGAGAGGATTCACATTTTTTTTTTTTTTTTTTTTTGTACGCCCCGTAAACTGCACTTTTGCCCCAAAAATAGTGCGGAATTTTCACAAAAGTTTCGCAAAGATTGGGGCAGGCACTTAAAGTTTAAAGAATGGGTAAAAGAACAGATGACTTGGAAAAATCCTTTTGCAATTGCTTCAAATGCGATATTGTCTTAATTTTTGTTTTAATACCCTAAGCTTATCTCGCGAAGCTTAACACTTGTTTGATAGACTATCTCACTACCAGCTAGCCTACCGGGGCACTTAGTGGCCTGGAATAACACGCCAAATCATCCTATCACTTTCTTAAGAATTTGTTACAAAGTTCAGCATGGCCGACATTAAGTTTAGGTGCTGTGCATAGTTCGATTGCACCTATCGAGTATCTGGCAATCATTTTTTAAAGGCAATTTGACAGATCGCCATTGAATCTGAAGGATAATATGCTGTTTATTATAAAAAATTTATTGGTCCTTACTTTAATGAAGATCAGTCTATATTTTTCATATAATTTTTTTTAGCAAGAATACATTTATTTATCATTTTTTTTTAATTAGAATTGTGGTTATTTTGTTGAACTATTTATGGTTTTTAATCCAAATTTTTAATATTTAATCAGGCTTAAGTTCATCAAATTTAATTTTCATTAAATTATTTTTATGAAGAAAGGAATTTTACAACATGAAAATTAATTAAAATTGTTATTGATAATCATTCATTCATTTTTTTAGCAAAATCTAGCATTCTTTTCCTCAATAAGTTTTGGCAACACTGATTCTGGGACCATTCATTCCTATTAAAATATTGTTTGGGTTCATCTGGTCTCCATGCAAGTTTCTACCGGGTTGAGGATTTTGACACGGTAAAAGTGCTAAAAATTAATCAAATTGTTCCATTATTTCCGAAAATTTTTTCAAAAGTGTGCCCCCCGTACGCTAAGATGGCAAAATTGGGCCAAAAAACTTATGTTATCGAAGATTACGTCCACCATATAAATATCTCCCGTTCCCACGACAATCGTTTCTACGCACAGGAACGACGCAGATTTCAACGAACAGCGACCAACGATTGTCATAGAAAACGTCTAGAACGGAAAGAGGGGAAAACGGAACTCAGCTGTCGAAAATCTTTAATTCTGTTTTTCTGGCTCTACTAATCGCCAACCCACGCAGGATTTCCCGTTATATACCGTTGTTTGTACGTAGCCAAGATTCACAATTTTTTTTATTTTTATAAAGGGCCACATATACTTTTCAAATGCTTGTCATGCAGGCTAATTCACTTGTGAACGTTATATTCCACGTCATATCTAAATTTTTTGATTTTGTCCGAGTTAAGACGAGCGAACAATTGGAAGGAAAAAATTTAAAAATCTCTTTTGTTTATTTATTCGGGGTAACACAGACGAACTTATTGCCGGAAAAATTGTTGTTTTTTTCTCAAAGAGCAAAGTAAATGTCAACAAATAAAAATGAGAACAAAGCGTTGTCTCTTTCCCAACTGAAATTTGCTTTCAAACAAAATGTTTCCCTTTCAAACGATTCCCTGTCTAAATGAGCACTTTCCATCCAGCATTGTCGGTGTGTCACATTGAAACACATTTTCACTAATACTTCCACAATGATTTATGAGTATTTTGTTGAGTGTATTTGGGCCTTAAAGATGTATGCCCTTATTAGAGTTGCCAACACCGTCAATTAAACAACAACTTTTTTTGGTTTTACCAGCTTAAAATTATTAGCCAATAGGAATGCAGTTCGCGTCCTATATGCGCGGAAGATTAAATCGGCATAATCTTAATTTCTGTCATTCTTGGTCGTTGCAGGCATGTGAATTGAGGAGCACCTTATTCGTAGTATTGCACACTTGTGTGAGAATTAACAAATAAATAAAAACTTCAGCTCTTTAACTTTGTAGCTTTTTCGCTGGACGAAAAAAGTTCTGTAATTTTTTTTTTATTTGCTGCCTAAAATTTTTGGGACTTTTAAAATTATTTTTCCAGAAATTTTTTCCGAATTAAGACCTTTAGCTGGATCTATTTAATCTCAACTGCAAAGTTCCTTCAATGTTTTAAATATCAAAGTACACTGAGGCATCCTCCAGTCAAATGTCTAAACTATATTCTCAAGATTTATTATTAAAAACAAGAAACAAAAATCAACATTTTGCAGCATCTTACAACTCTGTTAAAACCTATCCATTCATGAGGATTTAAAAATTTTGTATCGTACAAGTCAATTGGCGTATTCAATTGTACAACATAAGTGGAATTTCAGACTTAATGAATATCTGTTGTATGCTTCTCCAAATCTGTATGAAACTACAGAGCAGCATAGTTATGGCAATAAGGGGATGGTCGGGTACATGGCCATGTTTCCATATTTCATAGCCCTGCATCCAAACAAACAAGCAAACAAACAGATATTCCACGTAACATATTGTTGTAAATACAATTGAATTTGTGTAAATTTGTGTGAAAGTTACAGCATGGGATGGAGTTATATTTAGTACAGGTAGGTGCAGTTTGTTTAAGAAATATTATTTTTTTCCTTTTTACGGGTATTCGAAATTCCACAGTTCATTTTTCGTTCGAATGTTATTTCTTTTGTTTATTAGGAGCATGTGTTGTTGGTTGCTGCTACAGGCGATGTTTTTACTTACAATATTCCTTTAATGTACAGATGTTTTGTTTCTTAACGAATGTAGTTTATTGCACATTTGCGCCATCGAGATTTCCCCCAATGTTGGCTTTTCAAAAAAAAAAAAAAAAAAAAATATTAAAAAATTTTACATATACACAAACCGACACCAATACAAACATTTAAAGTGGGGTTTGCATTACAAATATTCGTTTTTTCCAATGGCTGCATATTTGGTTAAAATAATGCTGAACAGAGTTGGCAAAAAAGAACAGAAACACACACACAGAGGAAACAAAAGATAAACAGAAAAAATGCATAGCTTGAATGCAACTTTAAAGGAGTAAAATGTCTTTTAAATATCTCCGAAAAAGCTTTAAAATTATTTTTTTTAACACAGTTTAATCCACTACCCGGTACTTTGTCCGTATCCTTCTAAATTTCTAGAGAATACTTCTAACGGTTTGGTCAGTGGCATTATGGAAACTGCTGCAAAGCGAAATATTTGGATATTCAAAATATTCTTTCAGAACTCTGTATTAAAACACTCACGAAAGAATTGAACATTTTGCGCTCTTGCTGTAATTGTGTGAACATTGATGAGATTTATATCGTTTCAATGTAAAATAGGCGTTTTACTAAAGTAGAAAATTTTTATCAGACTTTAAAGCTGATTTCGCTCCCGCATCTGTATTAGCATCAGTGCACGTTGGGATAGAATAACGGAAAATTACGACAAATTAAAAATTTTATAAAATAAATAATTTGTTTTAATGCTTTAAATTCTTTGTTTTTCAATGTGTCGACATTCTTTGGATGTCATCTTCAGGAATCTTAAAATAAATACAAACAAACATAACACCAATTAAAATACACAGAAAAAATTGGTGTATCTGGTGTAAACAGAAGTCTTACTTTCAGTAGTTGGAAGTTTCAATAAACGATAATCACGATGATTTGGTTGACGTCCAGGTAAAGTGATAGCAAGAGTTTCAGCAAAACGGCAGATAAATGAAACAATTTCTTTTTTTTCCAAAGTAGTTAAAGTATCTGTACACAGAAAGAAAAACACTCGGGATAAATCAAGTTTTTTGGGATTACTTTAAGTACGAGTCGTACTCAAAAATTCAAGTACGAATAACACTTAAACGTACTCAAAACAATCCTAAATGGGATTACTTTTGAAAATTTATTTCTTTTCAAAGTTTTTTTTTTTAAATTTGAACTCATGCTACTCATTTAGTTTATATTTTTGGTTAAATATGTACATAAGATTTCTTAAATAAAAACCATATCGGGCATGATGTTGGTGTTATATCATTCTGTAATGTGTAATACGGGTAAGTAAATCAATCATTATCATTTTTTCTTTGTAATTTCTTTTTTTTTTGTTTTTTTCAATCATGAATTCGGGATAAAATCAACTTTATATTACTTGAATCAAGCTCATTTTGAGATTGATTCAATCTTAGTTTTACTTCAATCAATCTCATTTTCGGATTATTTGAGGTACGAGTTCGGATTAAAACAATTTTATAATATTTGAATGAAGTGCATTTTGAGATTGATTCAATCTTAGTTTTACTTAAATCAATATCATTTTCGGATTATTTCAAGTACGAAAACGGGATTGAATATGGATAATTTAAGTATTTTGGGATTAAAAATCCGTACTTGAATCAATCTTTCTGTACTTGATTCAAGAAAATCCGTACTCACCGTACTATTAATACCGCTCCGGATTGATTTGAGTACGGAAGGATTGATTTTTTTTTGAGAGTACGATTAATTTTATTCGTCATGCCATGTTCGCGTGGATAAACACCATTTTTGTCGTAATGTTCGATTAGATTTTTGTAGCGTTTAATTCCCATTGTACACAGGAAGAAGTACATATCACGACACATCGGCAAATTTTGAAAATAATATATCTGATTGTACCGTTTCTTCTTAGCTCGCGTAAAATTTAAAAATTTTTTTTAAAAAAACAAAAAAATTTTTTTCAAAAGATGGATCAAATAGCTATCGAAGCTACTTGGGACAAATTTGAATTTCAAAAGATTTTTCATACCCCGCTACGGGGAATGTAAGATGAGATGAACGCACTGTTTATTGTTTATGTTGTTTTGTTTAAACTTTGATATTATTACAAGTAGAACTGTTGCTATAAGTCTTATACGTTTAACATTTTTATTTGGTTTAATATCTTTAGTTTTTCTTTAATCTTTATGGATGAAGTTTCCTGATGATCTGGCCTAAGCAACCAGTGAAATGCGCATAGGAATAGCTTATCCCATCAACAATAAATTTCAAGTGTTTTTATCAAGAATAAAAACTGGGAATTTAGCACGAATAACAAAATCTTTTGATATTTTAAAAATGTTTTAGTTCTGTTCAATGCAAATATTCTACATGGTTCAAAAGATATAAGCAAAAGAGTGCATGCAGAAAACTCTTATTCAAGTTATGCTCAAGATTTGTTCACTCTCTAGTCGGAACTATTGAGAGATCGCTCGAATTCAAGGTGTACGCACTCGTGGCCTTTCACGATATTGAGGGGGCCTTCAACAATGTCAGCCCGGAATCTATTGTGGCGTCCATGAGGAGTCTGGGGATCGACGATTACATATGTAGATTTGTGGACAATCTACTCAGGAATAGGGTAATTTTCTCTACGATAGGTGAGACCAGTGTTCAGAGGCTGGTGAACAGGGGAGCTCCCCAAGGGGGAGTTCTATCCCAACTATTGTGCAACTTGACTATCAAAACCATGTTGATGAGGATGGACGACATGAGGATTAAAACAGTGGCGTATGCTGATGATGTTGCGGTGGCCATCACACGAGACATTTGACCGTAATGTCTCAGTGTATTGGGGCTGCTTTGGGGGTACTCATCACCTGTAGCGTATCATGCGGGCTGGGTGTCAATCCGTCAAAGACAGAATTGGTACTCTTTACGAGGAAGTACAAGACCGAAGACTTTAGTCTTCCCAGATTAAACGGAACTCAGCTTCATATTTCTCACAGTGCCAAGTATCTGGGCGTGGTTCTGGATAGCAAGCTGTCATAGGGACTTAATTTCCGGATGAGAGAGGAAAGGGCAATAGTTGCCATATATGCGTGTAGGGTATAATCGCTAGAAACTGGGGCATGGGCCCGAGGTGTGCAAATTGGATCTTTGTGGCTGTAGTAAAGCCGACTCTGTATTACGGGGTCGTTGTATGGTGGACTTCATTGGATAAGATCAGGAACCGCGCGATGCTTGAGAAAGTACATAGACTTGTCGCGTTGATTATCACGGGATCAATGCGATCTACTCCCACGAGGGCACTGTTTATGATATTAAACTGGCTCCCGGTGGACAACATGGCCAAACAGATGGCTCTTTGCTCAGCGACACGGCTGCACGCAGATGGGCTGGCCAAACAAGGTGGTCGAATGGATGACGTATTCATTGACCAATTCATTGGACTTCCAATGGCTCACTGTAAGTCACTTATCAGGCGCGAGTCTTACAGAGTTGCGCAGATGAGGTGGACTCACAGGTCCACTTGCTCGATATCCAGGATCCTATGGCCTGGATATGATGAACGGAGAACTAACTCTCTACTTAAGTTCAGCAGGGATCAGATTAGGACAGTGATATCGGTTGTGACTGGACACTGGCCGGTGGGGACTCATGCTGGAAGAATGGGTCTGGAATTTAATGACTAATGTAGAAGTTCTTATCTTCACTAGGAAGACGAATTGGTTGAACTTTGCAGTGACGCCATCTGAGTAACTGCTCTATAGGATGGGCATTGGCGCTGGATATCACAAAGGGACCAACAAGGGACCCAAGTGAGCTGTATCTCGATGGCTGCCCATGGAACTTAACCTATCCTATGCTCAAGAAACAAAACGACGTAGAAAACTCAAAAAGGTGTGTGGCAAAGAAGCCAATGTGTCTTGAACATTCGATCACCAATATCGAGTGCACAATATGTAACAATAATGCATTATTTTCATTTTTCAAATAAGATAATGTAATTTAAACACACTATAAAATGGTTTGTTGCCTTTTATTTTGATATTAACTGGTGTGGTACATACGTATCCCGGGTGTGTGTTCACGTAGGTGTCGACTTTTGAAGCGCGTAGCTTCTGAACCACTGATCCGAATTGCATAAAATAACCTTTAAACAATTAGAAATTACTTATGTTTCCTAGATCCGAAATGTATATTCCGTAAGTTACAGCACTGCAAAGTTGCAAGTGGATACATTTGTACCCGGGTGTGTGTTCTAGGGTTAAGTACGGGAATTGTCATAACTTAGGCAAATTTATTTTGTACTTCTTATTTACTTTTTAACTGCAAATCGTTGCCAAGAAGTCATTAATATATGGGCAATGTTCATTTGTGCTGTTGTTGTTATTGTAAAAATGACGAAAAAGTATAATTTAAAGTATAATTGTTGTTAAATTCCGCAAAATCTACTGTTAAACTACCAAATGTGACAAAATAGTTTAAATTACGCAGAAAATCGAAAAATACTCAACCAATTGCTTGGAGGGATATTACATGGTTGCTTTACAATTTACATTGGTGAAATACAAAGTATTGAGTAAAACGATAGTTTAAATTGAAAATGTGCTTTTAAAACTATCGTTGGGAGTACCTACAGATAGAACACCTGTATAAATTTTTATTAAATAATCTTTAATCGCAATTTTAAATAGAAAATCATTTACAAAAACAAATTTCTAACCACCAAGTAAAAATAATATTTGGTTAAAAGATTGATGTTTTAATATTGACTGCAAGCCGTCGTCAATGGCGGTGAGTGTTAAACGGCAAAGATTTGTGAAAAGATGGTGTGGTTACTATCAAAACATGTCAAATCAACCTGTCCGTGAACATGGGTTTGATCCCCCGGTCTGCCAAAAATTAAAAATTATTAATAAGTTATCAAAAAGTAATTTCATTTTTTGGGAATAAAAAATTTAAATTTTCAAAAGATTTTGTTATTCGTGCTTAATTCCCAGTTTTTATTATTGATAAAAACACTTGAAATTTATTGTTGATGGGATAAGCTATTCCTATGCGCATTTCACTGGTTGCTTAGGCCAGATCATCAGGAAACTTCATCCATAAAGATTTTAGAAAAACTAAAGATATTAAACCAAATAAAACTGTTAAACGTATAAGAATTAAAGCAACAGTTCTACTTGTAATAATATCAAAGTTTAAACAAAAACACATCAACAATAAACAGTGGGTTTATCTCATCTTACATTTTAATTAATTTTATGTTGTAAAACTTCTTTTTCATAAAAATTATTATATGGAAATTAAATTTGATGAACCTTAGCCTGATTAAACTATAAAAATAATAATCAATTTTTAATATGCGAGATATCGCCACACAGACAAAAATCAAGTTAAAAACGTAGAAAACAAGGTTGATTTAAAATTTTTCGGTGTTGATTTTGCTTCATACGTTTTTCATGTTAATTCAACCTGATTTTACAATAACTTGCGAACAACATTTTTTTCTTTTAAAATAACTATAATTTATGTTAATTTAACATTGCAGTAAAGTTAGAGCGAAATATAATTTATATTGAAATAACAATCCGAATCACGTTGAATGAAAGTTATTTCAAGTTGAAACAACGTGAAACAACGTGAATTTCAGGTAGAATCAAATTGGTTTGAGTGTGGTATAACAGTGTGAAGAAGCTTCAGAGACAACATATGCTTTATTTAAGAATAATTCAATACACTTACCCCTGTAGTAACACACATGCTTCACTTATTTTGTATTCTCCTTTGTTCAACAGAAGAATCAGCAGAATCGCCCGATATGGGTTTCGCCATCATTCTACTTTGAAAACTCGATGTACTATTTAACTAAATAATTTTAATTAAAAGTATACGGGAATTGTCTTCTTTTTATAACATATTTTAAGAATGAAAATAAAAAAATTAACATACTTAACTATGTTTGCATGTTAATTTAACAAGATAAACTTTTGATTTTAATATAAAACAGGGTTTTTATGGATTCAATATTGAATCCATATTTATTTATATTTTAATATTTTTTTTAATTTATTTTAACAGTGAATACAATTAAATAAGCGTGATTAAAGTTTATTTTAATATTTTTCATTTAAAATTAATATGAAATAATGATAAATTTAAATAATGGGCATAATTTTGCAGAAATTTACTATGATTCTCAATCAACATTTTTCCATGTTAATTTTTTTCTGAGTGTCCTTTTTCTATATTAAGCCCCAAAGTGCAATGGTTTTAATTTTTTTTGTTGCTATGTGGCTATTGCGATATATGTTGTAAGTAAGAACTGAACCATAATCGTCAATATATTAGGTACAGTGGTATTTTGTGCCACTGATTTCTATTAAAAGCTACTTAATTAAGCTATTTGTTAATTTATTTTATTGTTATAAGAACTACATTTGTTTAATGTATAAAACAATAAAATTAAAGTCAGAGATGAAAATCCGTTCGTTACAAAATGTTAAATACGAGATGACTATTAATTCTCACATTTCTTTTGGCACTTTATGAGAAGAAACATACTTATTGTTTTTTCACAAATCCTATGGACAATTTACACAAATTTCCCGCAGGCGAATTACAATGCAGTCTTCACCGGTGGTGTGGCATATTTTTTGGGACTTTCTAATATTTGGTTCTTAAATGTAGTTCTAGCTAGGACTCGTTTTATTGAGATAATACTACATTGTATTGAACTGACACTAAACACGTTAATTGAGAATAGATGTGTAACAAGTCAAATGGCGACAATTGACTCCCTCCAATGACAACCCCATGTAAAAGTAATAGGTCTAATCCATAAAAAATGTTAGAACTAGAACCGGTCTATACCACCAAAGACCTATCACGGCACTAGTTTGGTGTCAGTTCGCTTCCCTCAAGGGAATCTTATTAATTAAAAATTATGTATTCCCAAAAATCATGAATCAAAAAAACAAGATTGCGCACTCAGCCATACAAAAAAAAAAAAAATCTACTGCGCATCTACGTCATCATAGACTTAATATTAATGTTTGTTGTAAAAAATGTAAGACACACACAAATGCACATACTTTTATTTCTTCGTCACACACAAAAATCACGCATCTGCGCAATGTGCAATCTTTTTTATTTGCTTCATGCCCAAAAATTACTTTAATAATAAACATACAAGTGCACGGCTTAAATTTTTTTTTGTTTTTTCTTAACCTACAACTACAGTTAATGTTGGGAGAATTCCAACTAATTGTAGTGGGAAATGTAAGAAAAGAAAAACTCATTGTTAATTGTTGTTGTTTTTGTTTAAGCTTTGATATTGTTACAAGTAAAATGAGTGCTTATAGTTCTTATTCGCTTAACAGTTTTATTTGTATAACACCTTTAGTTTTTCTAAAATCTTTGGATAAAGTTTCCTGATGATCTGGCCTAAGCAACCAGTAAAATGCGCATAGGAATAGCTCATCCCATCAATAATAAATTTTAGTGTTTTCATCAAAAATAAAAATTGGGAATTAAGAACGACAATATACAACATTTTGCAATCCCAAAAATTACTTTGATTATATTACACAATTATAATGAATTATTATTTTTTTAGAAAATAAAACACCATTAGAATTGTAGATGCTACTTTGGAATAAGCAAACAATTTAAGAATAGGAGTCTCTCTCGGAAAATGAAGCTTATATTATACAAGGTAAAAACTTATCATTCCCGTGCTACTTAACGGCGCAGACGCATGAGGACTTGCTCAATCAGATTAAGTTATTCTTGGAGTGTTCGATAGAAGATATATGGGTAAAACGCTTAAAAATCCAAAGATTGCGTTGCCTTGGCTATGAAAACTCCTCCAGCAAAAAAGTCTTTTAAATACGATCCCTAGGAAAGAAGCAAATGAGGACAACCGAAACTTCGTTGAAAAGCCTAAAGTCGGGAAAAGCTTTAAAAACTCTTCGTTAGAAATTGGTGAAGAAATGCAGAAGACCGAGGGCCCTGTATATTCTAGTTCAGCCATACGGCTTGCTATAAATGGCCAACTAAGTATGTAAAGAAATGGTTTCTTACAGATCACTGTGGTACATTAATCAATACTACAGTATAATAAATATCACTTTATTCGTGCACGGTCCAATTTCATCAAACCTCTTTTATAAAAAGAACTCATCATACATCCTGATAAAAAAAAAATTGTTGTTGTCACGAAAAACCTCAAGGAAATACTAAAGTTAAGTTTAAAGCTAGAGGAAAAGAAACTTGCAACATAGAACAAATTCAAAATTGTCTCAAATCACCAAATTTATACCAAATTCATAGAATCAAGCAACCCATTTGGTGATTTTGCACCTGTTACCAAAATGATTATATTGATTACTAAAAATTTTCAAAATTTAATATTTTGAATTTTTGTTTTTTTCAATAAATGATATTTTTAATTTTAATTAAAAAAATTATCAAAAAACTTTGCCGCTTCAAACAATGTGTTGCTTGATTTTGACAATTTCCAACAACAATTTCACAAGTTTAAATTATTTAATTTTAAACGAAAATTTTTTTGTTATTTAATTTTTTTTTAATTCAAAATTTATTTTAAAACAACTAAAATGTTAATTAAATCAAAATTATATTTTTAATTTTATTTCAACAAAAGAAAATTATTGATTCAATTATTATCATATTAATAAAATTAACAGGGGTGTGCTTGAAATCGGAAACGTAAAACGCAAGAATTTGGAAGCTGTTTTTAATGCACTTTCAATCTAATTTTTTTTTCATTTTTGTTATAAAATTCTGTTTAATAGAGAAATATTTGCATAATAATTGCCATCAAATTCTTTTTTTACAGAAATCTTATTAAAAAATAAATTTGAAATAATTTGCGTTTTACGTTTTCGGTTTACAGCACACCCCTGTAAAATACTTTTTAAATATTCAAGAAGGTTTTATGTGAATTTTTACCTTCTTTGAAATGTTATGTAAAGTGAAGAAAGCAGAAAAGTTATATGTATCCTAAACTCTTAAAGAAAAACGTATTAAATGAATGCACATGGAAATGTTAAATAAATAAAGAATTGAATTGAATTAAAAAATGCTTTTTAAATATTTTTTTAATTGATAAAAAACTACTAATAACTTTTTCTGTGAAGGTCATTTGGTAATTGCAGTTTCGACTGACCATCGAGTTCATGCCGCAATTTTGGCATTCTTTTGTAAATATATATAGAGATAATAGGTCTTCCATATAAGCCGATAAAACATTTTTCCTAAATTAAGCATTTATTTACTCTTAAATCGTCTACGCTTTTTTTTAGCTTGTCCTTATTCAGGTGTAGAAAATTTATTAAAAATAAAATGTGTATTTACTTCGCTAATGACATAAATTTGTGCTAATTTTTTTGTAACACGAAACCACTGCTCTACTCCTACATGGTTCTTAGCATAAATGTATTGAAGAAATAAATTGTTTAAATTTGCATTTACATTCGAGTCAATTGCATCCAACATATTTCAATATGAGTACTTATATATCTAGAAATGTACGGTTCTTTATTTCTTTTATCTATCAACTAGGGTTTCTACTAAAGAAAAATCTCGGGAATTTCCGGTAATTTTACGACGGGAAATTTTCGATAAACTTAAAAGGCTTGGTAACATTAATCTGCGGTTTCCAGAATACAAGCGATTGAAGGTGGAGTTTAATATGTATTAAAATCACAAAGTTTTTCAAGGGCTATTTCATTAATAGCTAGGGGCT
The DNA here is from genome assembly GCA_949318255.1 of Pollenia labialis. Taxonomy (NCBI): domain Eukaryota; kingdom Metazoa; phylum Arthropoda; class Insecta; order Diptera; family Polleniidae; genus Pollenia; species Pollenia labialis. The sequence goes on from OX439142.1 coordinate 51,550,008, forward strand.
AGATTAAGCTATTGTTTATTTGGTTTTGCATGTAAAAAAATTGAATTAGGCCATGAGACCATTTCCAAAAACTTTTTATATATTTAACCACGGCTGCAAACGGTAAATATTAGCTCGTTTATTATACAGGGTGGGTCATAAGCAACTGAGCATCCGTTAATTTTTCATAAAACCTAAAGCGGGTTGCATAGTCTTGCGGAAAAGTTTCCTGGATCATTTTCATCTTGTACGAAAACAGCACAAAATAAGTTTTTCATTATTCTCTGCATGGAAGTTCTGGACATTTGAAGCTGAGTGGCACTTTTAGGAGACGATATTTTAGGGTTCTTATTAACGCTCTCCCGAACTCGTTGGTTTTAATCTCTGCTTCGTGCTTCCAGCTGTCTTCCACTACGAGATAAGTCACTATCAGATCCCTTTGTATTAAAAATGAGCGTTCAGATTGCGTACTTGATTTTGTGATGCTGCAGTTTTGGTGTTAAAAAAATTTCGTTACCTTTGGATTTGAATTATCGTTACATTAACGATACGTCTTTTTGACGATAAGATGTCGATACTCTAAACGAAATATCGCCGATATCAATACCGATGCGCATATTGAATTTGAATTCGAGTTAAAATTAACAAAACTCAATCAGAGTATTTTATTTTATTATACAAAATTACAGTGTGAGTGATTATTAAAATTTAAGATCTAATAAGATTTGAAAAACAAAATATTAAATTTGATTTCATGATAAAACTAACAAAAATGTATTTATTTTTAACAGAAAATGAAGTATATATTCTCAACTTTTGTGGAGATAGACGATTTCGCAAGCAATTTTGGACCAGAACTGCTGTGGAAAATAGTCTGTTAGATGCGGCAAAACTCATTTGAGAACTTAGGATTTTCTTTAAAACTGGTTATACCATTTTGCCAGTAAACAAGCGGATCTGCGTCTCTAAAAAATTTCATAAAATTTCATTTGTCAAACTCTGCTGACTTTTTCCAAAGCTGCTTGTGATGCTTACGAAGTAGAAAGTAAACCTACTTTTCGCTACATATAACTTCACAGATACTACTTCGTAGGCAGCGAAAAGCGAAAAGAAACGCGTGGTGTGGACTTCCAGCTTAACTCAGCTGGACTATTCTCCATCTCCTTTTATTAATTTATTACATTGACTCGATTATACAAAATTCTTAAACCAAGTAAACCAAAGATTACACTTTTTTAACTTGTCAAAGTTTATTGTTGACACTTCAAAAACACCACACAAGTAGTTAAAAAACAACAACACAACATAACAAGACGAAAACACATAATTTTTATGTTTTAAAAGTAAACTTAGGAACTCTTGCTTCTCATTTAGTTTATATTTTCAGTTATTTATGTCATTAACTTTTAAACGTAATCAAGCGCATTTTGATATTGATTCAATCTTAGTTTTACTTAAAGCAATCTCATTTTGGGGTTATTTTAAGTACGAATTCGGGATTGAATATGGATAAGTTAAGCATTTTGCGATTGAAAATCTGTACTGGAATCAATCGTTCTGTACTTGATTCAAGAAAATCCGTACTATTTAGTACGGATGGATTGATTTTTCTTTTGAGTGTAGATATTGAAGTACAAACTTAGTCGGGACCAGGCTTGCCAGATTAATTCAAATTAAAAGAGCTAAATCGACAAGAAAAATTGCTAGTTTTTCAATATTATATATAATAAACAATTACAAAAATGTTCTAAACTAGCACTTAGCACTTTTTTCGAAATTCTTAGTGCTAAATCAGAACTTAAAGTTCTAAACTGGCAAGCCTGGTCGGGACAGCCTCCAAACGATGACGCCCCTACCCCCCACTAGGCGACAGGAACACAGGATGGGGGACTTCTACTTAGCACTAATGTTTAAACAGTTCTATAATAACAACAAGTCATTCTTTCTACGATTAATTACAATTTTTAATATTTAACAACATATAATGCTTAAAAATATCAAAAACAAACTCATTTTCTAAATATTCTTCATCCATTAAATTTCTTGCTATTAAAACTTTTATCCGTTCCCGAGAATAAAAAGGTACTGCAAATTAGAGCCCCTACTACCAACACGTATGAACTTATTTCATTGTTGTTTCAAGGATTCAATCGTAAGCGCAGAGAGGAGTTTTTATTATCTTAACATCAGTATATCATCCAAAAGGCATACGAAAACATTTATCATCGTTCCATGTATTATGGAAAATATAACGAGCCACCGAATGCAAATAAATACAGAAAACAAAAAGTGAAAAATGAAATAAGGAATAAACATTCAAACAAAATGTTCAACAGTATTTTTTTTGTATTACTTTGCAATCATTGAATATTTTCAAGAATTAAAATTTACCCAATACAGTCATGGTGGTAGTACTCCTACTGGTGGTTAACGTAATGTAAAGTGCTATCTTTTGGTTGTATCTGCATTTAATTTCGAGTAAACAAAAATGCCCAGTGAGCATTTTATGTAATTAATTATTACATAGACATAAGTATTCTAAGCAGTGTTCGAAAATAAACAGAACATTATTAAGCGTTCGGCTCAAACACCCAAGAACGATATCTATATTTTTAGCGATTGTGCAGACGAACACAACCCTTACTACCGTTCGTAATTATTTTCAAGAAAGAGCCGAACATTATATATTATTCTGTTCTTCGTTAAAAAAACAGAACAATTGTTGCGATACTGTAGACAAACATTATTTTTTAATGTTCTATAATGTTTCTTTTTTTTATTGATAAAGAAATGATAAAAAAAATTTTAGCAACGACATCGCCACGAACAGCTTGTTTATGTATTGTGTATATGCTTTGTTTGTGCAAAATTTTTTTGCCGGCTTTTTGTTTTTTAGGTTTTTTTTACCAGCCAAAAGGGCAAACATTAATAAGCCGAACCGAACACAATGAAGTTTGTGGATTTAAAAAAAAACTTTTAGCGTTTATGTTTTCCACAAATCTACCGAACCGAACACTAAGAAGCGATATTTAGTGTTTATTTTTGAACACTGATTCTAAGACTACTCTGCACTACTTTAATAGTTATAAATGAGTTAATTTTGCGACTACAAAGCTTAACAAAATTCGAGTCATCGCCGCCAGCCTCAACACTTGCAACGCGAAATTAAAGTAGACTACTAGAAGAGCAAATCTGCCAAAGGGTTTTAAAAAGTTATATCGAGCTCCCGAAACATGGGCCCCTAAAGTTTTTGAATTTTTTGAAAAGGTATAAGTAGAAAAAAAAATATAAACTAATTGTACTTCTAAGCTAAAAGACTATATCTGATGTCTTCAGTAGAATCGTATGGTGATTCTTTTCTTATTATATATTAACCCTCTAACACTCATTTTAGGGGATCAGTTTTGTCCTTTTTTTAACTTCCCCACAAAAGTATACTAAAACTGCACTTTAGAGGGTTAAAAAGTTCCACGAAAATTTTCTGCGTCAAATTTTACTAGGGGTCTTTTAAGACCAAAAGTTCGTGCAATGTATTTCGTTTTTCTAATCGTTTAAGCGTTGTTTTCACATTTTAACACGGCTGTAGGAAATATCGCCCAAAGAAAAATGGCCCAAAAACAAAAATGAAAAATCGCCCAAAAAAATTGCATGTAAAATTGGGCCTGATTTCATATGAAAAATGGCCCAAAAATTGTTATATGAAAAATAGCCCATTTTTTTGGGCCATTTTTCATTTTTAAAATTCTTCCAAAATGTTACATACTATTTGTCCAAATCATTCATTATCATTATAAAAATAACGGGACATATTGCAAAGTGTCATAATGTCCACAACTTAACTTATAAGGATACCGGCTTCGCCAACTTAAGCTTCTCTGCACAGCCGGCCTTCGGCCGGGCGCAAGGATTTTCTACTCTATGGTATAAAAAAAACCGGCTTCGCTAGCTTAAGTTTCTCTGCGTAGTCGGCCTTCGTTCAGAAGCAAGGCAGATTTTAGAAGCTTTACTTAGCGAAGCCGGTGTATGTTATACCATAGAGGAGAAAGTCCTTGCGCCCGGCCGCAGGCCGGCTGTGCAGAGAAGCTTTAGTTAGCGAAGCCGGTATTTGTTATACCATAGAGGAGAAAATCCTTGCGCCCGGCCGAAGGCCGGCTGTGCAAAGAAGCTTTAGTTGGCGAAGCCGGTATCCTTATAAGTTAAGTTGTGGACATTATGACACTTTGCAAAGTGTCATAGCGTCCATACTGCCGAACAGCTGTTGAAGGCACAATGCAAATTTTTACATAAAACTTATATTTGTATATAACTAAATTTATATGAATAATAAACACTTTTTTGCAAATTGAGTAATTTTCAATTTTTTTTTTCTTTTTTTATTTGGGAAAAAATTCGTTTCTGCTTTTTGGGTCATTTTTCATTTTCTTTTTGGGCCCTTTTTCGTTTTTTTTGGGCAAAATTTCGTATTTACCTTTTTGGGTCATTTTTCATGTTTGGTTGGGCGATTCTTCGTTTGGGCGATTTTAATTTTTTTTTTTGGGCCATTTTTCTTTGGGCGATATTTCCTACAGCCTTTTAACACTTTTAAATTCTTATAGACAGGGCTGGCCAAAAGTCACGCCTGCGTGTAAAATAAATGAAAAATTAAACGACCGAGCAACGAACCAATTAAAATTTAGAACGTACAAAGCTAATCTTATATTTAAAGAAAAAAATAATAATAAGCAAAAATATAATTCAATTTATACACGCAGACAGCGTTGCCAGAAGATTTGGAAGGAAAATCTTAATTTCGCGAAAAAAAAATCTTATTTTTAAGAGAAAAATATTAAAATTTTTTATAACAAGGGCAAAAAAGTAAAAAATTTTAGTTTTTGAAAACAACAAACTTCTTATTATGGAAACTATTTAAATCGAAATACATAATTGCGGTATTTATACAAAATTCGATTGTAGGCTTAAATTGTGTTTAAGCTATATTTTTTCATAAAATTCTTTCTAAAATAAATTTTTAATCCATTTAATTTTTAATAAATAAGAAATTAAAAAAGTCAATCTAAATAAAGAAGTTTCATTCAATGTAATTAAACTCTAAAATTAGAGATATGTACATTAGGGTGTCCCAAAATTTTTTTTGTCAGAGGCTCGTGCATAATTTGAAAGCTTATAGGGTCCAGTATTTTTGAATTTTTTTTTAGATTTTTAGGAAGAGGTTTAGAGGTCGCGCAATTCAAGTCTTTGTTAAAAATCTGGGGTTTCGGGCTTTTTTCAAACTTGACTCATAACTTTGTCAATAACCACGTTCATTTAATTTTTTGACCGAATATTTCTAAAGAAAATTTCCCAAACTTTATTTCCATATGCAAAAACTTTAAGTTCTGGCAATATTTTTGTCCATTACGATTCCACATATTAAGTATTTTTGTAATTTTTTAACAAATTCTGTAAAAAACGGTTTATTACTTTCCAAATTTATATGAAAGGTATAAAAACTAGTGACGCGATTTTAAATACCGATAAGTTCTAAACAATTAAGAAAAACAAAAATGAAATTTTGTCCTACAGTTTCCGAGTTACACTATTTTTATAGTTTGTACCTTAAAAATGGTGATACTTTTTTCGTTATAATTATTGTATATTTCCATAAATTTTTATAGTTGGGTTTTAATTGTCATTAACTTCTGACATTTATTGACCTAAATCGTTACACGCTGTCAGTTTCACTTTCTATTTTATGTGTATTCTCCGCTATAATATTGTCGTTATACGATTTTACATAACACAATTTTTTGATTTAGCTGACCGACGAATCAAATAGAAAAGTTTTTTGTGTATGTGGCAGCGCATAGAGAAAGGGACCTAAGGGTAAAAAAATTAATTTTTACTTTTTTTTTTGATGGGGACATCATCTGAGCATCGAATGAGACCGATCCCATGCCCCAAAAGTGTTCCCTCCCAGAGATATGCGCGTTTTATGAAGTGATGGTACACCAAAATGGCTCTCCTGAACAAAACCGGGGTTTTCCCTTAGGTCCTTTTATATTTAAGCGTCACATATATGTATAAAAGTTTTTGTCGACGTACCGGTAAGAATTTTTTTATTTTATTATTTTTTTTTTGTTAGTTCAAAAATGTGTAATTTTATTCAAAATATATACGAATTTTGTGACAACAAGAAATGTGTGGCTTGTGGGAAAAATTATAGATGCCCTTGATCCCTCCAAACCGCCGACAAAAATGCAAATGCTGCAAAGATTTTTTAATAACTTATACTGGGTATAAAGATAAAAACGGGTATAACTCAGGAACGGTAAGAATAAATTTTAAAAATTGTTTATTCATATTAATTAGAATTAATTTGTCTTTCAAACTGCATCATTAGTTTTTTTCGTTTTCATTTAAATTTAAAAAGTTGTAAAGCGTTATTACAAAATTTTTGAAAAAACTACGACAAATTGCAATTAAGGGTATCTAAATGAGTAACCTCATCACCAAAACTTATAAGTTTTTCACACAGGAATAAAGCTTGGATAATTTTCTTTAAAACTGTTTCCTCAGGAGTGCAGAAACTCGTGGTATGAACCAAGTTATCCGTAAAGTTAAAAAAAGGCCGAAAACTCCGGTTTTTTATGAAACCTCCATTTGCGCGACCTCTAAACCTATTCCGAAAATTCTTAAAAAAAAACCAAAAATACTTTACCCTATAAGCTTTTAAATTTTGATTGAGCACCAATGAAAATCATAAATAAATAATTTTTTGGGACACCCTAATGTACATACATAAATTTTGAGCAAGAAAATTTTAGTTTGGGAGCTCATTCTTCATATGAAATTTTAAGGGTTCTTAATTTAATATTATATTTGTTGACACCGTTCTTATATGGAATGCATTTCGAGGAAATTGCATTTAAAAAGAGCTCATTGAAAATATATGGATTTTCTTAAATATATTCCTTATTGAATTGTTATTAAAATAATGTTGGTACACCTTTTAAAAAGATATTCTTAAGCACTTATGTTTGTTTACTTTGTTTTAAAATTATCATAAACATGGAATGTGGAATTTTTAAACTAAAAGCTTCTTAAGTTCCATTAGTTTTACCTTTTGGTACTAAATACCTGAACTTTTTTGTTCTTTAATTTATGAAACTTTATAAAAATGCGTTTTTTCTTATCACAATTAATTTTTTTCATCAGTATTCCCAAAATGAACAACTGCTAATTTAAGATGCTTGTTTAATATTTTTTATGCCCAGAAATAATGATGTATTTTTGTGTATGCCAGACAATGGGTTCAAAAGTGTGCAAAACCAATAGCTAGACAACAAATATGATACAAAAACTCATTGTTTTAAAAATTTTCTGTTTAAAAAACGGTAAAAATATTATGTATCTTGTACAAACTTAAAGTTAATAATCTTTATTTCTAAAAATAAAAAATCTTAATTTGAGAAAAAAAATCTTAAAATCTTATTTTGGTCAAAAAATCTTTAAAAATAAGATAAAATCTTAATTCTGGCAACGCTGCACGCAGACGTGACTTTTAGGGCAGGCGGACTTTTGGCCCACTTTACTGTACTTTACTCCACTGTTCTACTAAAAAAAACGTTGTTTTTTGAGACCGATATAACTTGGGTTAGCTTTGTTTGTTCAAATTTTATTATAAATAATAGAACACAGATTGAGGGCTTTACGATTTTTACGCATATTATAGTTTTTTTCCGAGAGTATGATTTATTTGAGACCAATGGTAAGTTATGGACCGATCTGCACGAAAGTTGACAGCGTAATTTCTAGTCATATAAAAATGTATTACAATAGCATTATTTGTTAGGGTTTTAGGCGTACTTAGCGGTTTTCCAAGTCTAGGCTCTATATGGGGCCAGTGGTTAAATATGGACTGATAATCACTAAAATGGACACTGTGATTTCTAGTCAAATAAAACTGTGACGGGCCAAATTCATGACAAAAGTATTAAAGGTTTTTTTAGAGAATGGGCTTTATATGAGGCCTACCGTTAATTATGTACCGATATTCACGAAGTTATGCTAGTTTTTGTAACAAAATGATACATTTTTTAGGGTGGTTGTTCCATATTTTAATTCATAACTCTTTTCCTACTGTACCGATGTTGCTGGATTTCAATCCTAAACTGCTTAGGAGAACTAGATACCAATATTTATCTTTTCTTTGGAGTCGTTTGAAAGTGAGCGTGATTTCAACAGACGGACATGGCTAAATCGTCTAATAATTACTTAAGGACCTAGAAAAAAAATATATTTTTTGGGGTTTTAGATGCATTTTAAAACAGTTTCACACGGAATGACAAACTTAGTATACCCTTATCAAAACTAGTTGTGGTGGAGGGTATGTAAGTTCCTTTATGAAACGCAAAAAAGTTTATAAATAACATTTACGCTATTTTTTGAAATTATTTGCCGTTTTTAAAAATTAGATACCTAAGATTAGTTAGATGAAAGTAAGTAAATCATATTGCTTGGGATCTGTCGAGACAATTTAGATCAAAAACTTACTCTTTTATTTCAAAATTTTTAAATACACAAAATACCAACTGAAAATCAAAAAAAGAAAATGTCACATACAATCCATAGTGAACTAAAACTACAAAAGTAAATAAAACCGTGAACATAAGCAAGTAGCTTCTAACAGAAAGATCTTGGATGGCATTAATAGTACCGCTTCTCCTAGTATGCTTATGTTTATTAATATTAAACATATACACATACTAGAGATGAGCGATCCCGTGATTTTTAAGGAACATCGTGATTAGTGAACGTGATTTTAAAATCACTGTTATTTAAAACTGTGATTGTGATCACAACTTTTATTTTTGTTCTTGGATATTTGAAAATTTTTTGTTATGGAGTTTGACAAAGAAATTAGTTGGACATACTTGAACAAATAAACATTGGCTCTAAAAAAATTCTAAAAAGGAAGAAGAGAGAACAAAAGAAAAAATAGCAACAATTACATTCATGAGTGCAAAAAACGCTATTACCCACACAAACAGTGAAATATCATAAATTTGTGTATGAAACAAAATAAGAAAATAACAATTTAGCAAGTACCTGTTACTTAACAGATTTGGTCACAACTGTGATTCGTGATTTTTCAGTAACAGTGATTAAATCACAGGTACGGAAATATCGCTCATCTCTAACACATACGCTTGTATAAGTGATTTGTATTTACATTGCTCATAATGTTTTTTGGACTTTTGTTACATTTTGTTTTGAAATTTTTTATAAAAAGTTTAAGTTTGCCAAATATTCAATATGACAAAAGAAATAACAGGTTTATTCGATGTTTGAAAAATGTACATTTTAAAATATTCGACTTGGGCAAAACTAAAATAACCGGTTAAAACCGGTCGAATACTATTCGATCCATCTCCCTAGTTATGACTTTTATTGGGGACCTCCCCCTGTTTAAAGTCATTACGGTCAATGGAGATCATAACAGCACCATGATCAATTGGACGTCAAGAATGCGATTCATAAGTCCAAAATCATTCTCAAATTGTAATGACATTTATTAATCTTTCGAATAAAAACATTGTTTGATTAAAATTGTATATTCTGCGCGGTTTTTTACAATTTCAAGTATCATCGGGAATAAAGAAACACCCTTTATAATTGAGCAAAAGTTCTAAATCGGCAAATATTCGTTATTTAAAAGTCTAGATGTGTGAAATATCATCTTTGAATCATAAAAACAGTCACATTTTAAACGCCTGCATATTCTATTTGCGTTTGCTGTACATTTTATTATTTTATTTTGAATAAGTTGTTGCCGTTTAATAAATAAAAATTAATTTATGAAATGTAAATGATACCTTTTTTAAATGAATTATAAGTTGTTTCAAATGAATATTGGTTTGAATTTAACTACATAATGTTTTGAGTGTAAAACTCAGCTTGCATTTGGAAGGTGAATTTTTCAAAAATCAGATTGATGAGACTTTTCAAGTACTTTTGGTTATCAAAAACTGATTAGCAAGTAACACGCCTAAATACCATAAAAAAAGAGTCGAATATAACTCTTAACTAACAAAAAAAAAAAAAAAACGAAACACAAATAACTCACCAAGAAGACTTGAGTTTTGATTAGAAAATGGGCGGGTATCCTAAAGAGTCAAAAAGTCTCGAATATGATTACAAATTTAAAAAAATGCTAGCTGGAAAATAGTGTGTAAGTTTTTGTGTTATGTGTATCATTTAACCATCATTACATATGTACATATGTATGCAAATACACATACATACCACTTTTTAATAGACAGCGATTTTTTTCGATTACGTTTTTCTCTGGTCGCTGTTTTAACATCCGCTTGTCTGTGTTCATGTTATGGTCAGATCAAACGTAGGTTAATTGATAAGTAATTGTATTGATGTTTGCAAATACTGCCAGTGAATGTATTTCAAACGAATTCTTTTGTAAAGTTTAAATACAAATTCAATACTGTCCCACATCCACTTGACATGAAAACCAAACGTTTCCTTAATTAAATTGGATTTGTCAGTCATTTTAAAAAGAGTAAAAAAACTCAACTATTTGGTATGGAGTAAGATTAAAGTAATAAAAAAATTGTGAAACTGGAAAACAAATTCTTGATAAAACAATTTAATAAAATAACTAATAGATGCATTCATTTATTTTGAAAAGTGAGAAGGTTACACTTGTCAGTTTTAATTTTTTGCTAAACAATTCGTTTAATCGAAACATTTTAGTTATTTTATTTTAGTTATTAGCGGGGAAACCGTAAATATGTACGACAAATGGAGGCAGAAACAATATTTTTTATATTTTTTTTGATTCTGGAATCGATATTATTCTATATTGCATTTTTCTTCTGTTTTTTGTTTGTTTGCATATTTTAGCCAAAAAAGCATTACGGCTTTAATTTTGCTATCGCTTTAACTCTACGTATCGTCAGATCATTATTGGTTTTAAATTATTATGATATGCGCCAAACCAATAACACTATGCGGCAGTCAAAATCGGGATGGCTTCAAACTACCGGGGAAAGTTATATCGGTAAAAAAGAAGTTATACGTGTCCCGGCGTTTCGCTGGGTCACGTCTAGGAATCGAAAACTATGGTGGGGACAAAATATCCGAAGTACATAGACTGAAGGTAGTCAATTGCCTCTACTATAGGTTTCATTACTAATAGGAATTCCTCCAAGTACTCCAGTTCGGATCTCTGACCGAGTCATCACTATCAAAATCGGAAATATCGCTCATTTTTTTAATATTTTTTCACAACAAATAATTATTAAAAAAATTCCAAAAATCTGCTACGAAAGAATTTCTGTACCGTTATATTTTTATTAGTTGCAATTTTTACAATTGATAATGTTATTAATAGCACCGGGTGGTTAACTTATGTATCAATATCAGGGTTGATAAAGTTGGTACAATTGTACTTTTTTTGGTATAATCCAAAACTAAAAAGTACACTGGTACCCCGTACAAATTTTAAAATCTCTTTCATACGGGTAGAGTTCCATTGGTGAGTATATCAGGATATCTAACTTGAATTGCAAGTATGTTCAACATTTATTTTTTTTTTTTTGGTAAGTTCGACGCGAAAAGTGTGTATAAATTTGAGTTCCAGATTGCTTAATGTACGCCATAGCGGCCTAAGTCATATTTAATCATTACTCTAATAAAATGATCCGTCCACTAAAGCCAGTTCAAATAATATTAAAACTATTTTTCTTTTATAAATTTTCATATTAATTCGAATGCGTATTCTAAGTCAAACTACAATTTTTTAAAAGCTTTTATATTTTAATAGTCTTATTTCTTCATTATTTTCCAGGAATATTTTCTATGCTCTATCAGAATTTTCGTTTGTATATTTCTGTTGCAAGGCTTACTTAAGCCATACTTTGGCTAGCAATGAAGGAAATTGTACAGCAAATTTATACAACTGTTAGATACCAGCAGAATGTATACAAACGAAAATTCTGATAGTGTATAGAAAATATTCCTGGAAAATATTGAAGGAATAAGAATATTAAAATATAAATGCTTTTAAAAAATTGTAATTTGACTCATAATACGCATTCAAAATTAAATGAAAGTTTTTAAAATAAATGAGAAATAAATTCCAAGATTCTATTTTTCGTTTATTTAAAGTTTTTAAAAAACACGTGGCACTTCTGACGACTGTGCTTGCATACATGGGGCTCTAAATACAATGTATATTTTGCTTTTCGCTTTCAAACTGTAATTTCCAAATGCTGTTAACAAGATTATTCTTAACCAAACATTGATAACCAATATGTGTTCAGTCAGCTAATGTTCAGTTCAATAATTGAGAATAAAATTGTAAAAGAGATGCAAATGTGAAGTGCATTTTACATAATATTTCCATTAATCGGAGGAAAAAATTAAAAGTTAACTGAAATTAACGAAACTATTTCAATCGATAATACAAGTAGCCACCCGAGAATGATTGCAATCTAGCTGAGCTTAATGGTTTTATATAAAATCGACATCATTACCATCATCAGCACCACAAATTCATTTCAGTAGACCACAATTGCTCTGCATACCAACATTCTTCCACCGACTGCATTCATATAGATGGAAACCCATTCAAACATCCCACATAAATGTAGTCCTGTTACGGAGCTGAGCGGAACGAGCAAGTAAAACGTTAAAGATGGAAACGAGCTAGACTCTATTAATGTTAATTGGAATTCTTTTGCACAAAAATCAAAATCAGAGAAAAAAATGTGCAATCAATATCTTTAACTGTGTGTGCTTGTGTTGATAGTTTGTGCAAGAGTGTGAGTGTTTAAGTATCTTTGTTCAAAAGTTTACAACTAATTATATAATTGGTGGTACCAACTGGAAACAAATGCAAGAAATGATAAAAAAAAATCCAACAGAAGTAAAAATTTTTTGCACAAACTCTTAGCAAATCCACTAAAAAGATACACTTGTGATTTTACAAAATTGTTTAATTGAACTTTCAAATATTTAAGGGATTTTAATTCGACTGAAAACTCTATCGAATACATAATTACGTGAATTGTGTTCATTTAATTGTGTTTTCAAAGCGATTAATATCAATTTTGCAATTTGAACTAAAAAGAAAAGTTAATTACAAAGAAGAAATTGTAATAGTTAGATTAGTTTTGCAAAGTTTGCAATGCATTTTTCTAGGATATTAATGAGAAATCTATATAAGTAAACACATATTTATTGCCTTAATATTACAGATAGTTTGTTTAATTACATTTAATTATTAAATTTGCGCCAGCTTGAATGTAATAAGATAAAGAAAATAAAACAAAATTAAATGTACGTGGGTAATCTTAGAAGAAATTTAATTTTTTTAAGGAGAAATACTTACAAAAAAGTATTAATGTACATACATATGTTTGGGTTTGAAAATTATAAACAAAGATTTCGAGCTGAGAACTAATTTAATTGTGCAATTTGCGAAACTACAACAATCCAAAAACAACAGAAACAACATAGGGTTTGTTGCATTGCATTGTTGCAGTCTAAATCATAAACGCATAATTGCAGCTTTATAAGTCATTAATAAGCAAACGTCAAAAATTGAGTATTTATTATGGCCTTATTCATAAAAAATATTTCAGGTAAATAATAGGCATCATAAGCAAACGTCGTAAAATCAATAATATTTTGTATGAATATGGGGGTAAATTAGTGTTTTTTATACAAAATTCCCGGGATCCCGCACGTTTTTTGGGGGAAAAAAATCCCGGAAAATTTGTGCGGGAGTTCCCGGGATTTTTTATTTAATTATGGCAACTTTACTGCTGATTTAATGGTAAAAAAGTTGTGTCCTGAAATAGATCTTAGCCGTTTGGCAAGGTGTTAAGTCATAAAAAACGCATTTGAGTTTTTGATTGGCTTTAATTCAAATTTTCTCTTTCTTTTGCTTGGTTTTCTCTTTAGCCTAGCACAACTGCTTCTAATCATTATCATCTGCTCTTAGGAAAAAAGTGTATTAAATACACCAGATAAATGTTTTTTAATTTAACAAAAAAACTACCGTTTCTGACTTAAGACATTTTTGCCAAACGCCAAAGAGATGTCAATTCATACCCGATAAGTAAGGCAATGTTTAATGCTCTGCAATTTCGAAAGGAAAATAGTTAAATGTACAACATTTTTAATTTGTTTAAAGAACCAGATTTATTTTATAAAAACGAAAAGAAGTTCTTCTCACTTGCTTCAAAAAATGTAATTATTTTATAAGCAGGTTAGCTGCATAAAAGATTTTTCGGATTAGATTCTGTAAGAGATGATGACAAAAGTTATTAATAAAGGACCCACTTATTCGATTCGAAGAAAATAAAATTTTTTAAAAAGGAATTACGAGTGTTGAGGGCAGTGCTAAGAGCACTGAAAGTGTCTAGGGATTATATAATGTTCCTTTGACCATAAAGGCAAACTCCCGTAAAGGAGAAACGTATTTTCACATTAAAATCTTCTTGATCAAAATTTGATATATGCTTTCAAACGATTGTGTAAATGCTAATTCTAAACTAAAGTCCTATTTTAAAAGAAACATTTTGTAATAAACACGTAATAACAATTTAATCATCAGTTCTCTGCGAATGTAGTTCTTAAAGTTTTTATTCCTAAACACTCCAAATGTCCTAATTTTTATCATTCCAGTCCTACAAAATAATTTAAATTTTGCCCATGTGTACTTTTGAATATTAAGAAGCACTTTTTCCTTTTTGCCACAGAAATAAAAAAGTTGAATGCATTTCTAAACTTATTAAATTGATCTCAGGAAATGTTATTTGTTCAAAAAAATAAAATAAAATAATATTTTGCATCGATTTGCATTGAGCGGGAATTCCTGGGATGCCAGGAAATTGAAAAATAAATCCCGCTTTCCCGGGAAATAAAAAAGTCAGGGAAAAGAAAAACTCTAGGGTAAATGTTTAAATGCCTATTAAACGTTAAATAAACATTTCATACATTTTAAATATTCATTGTAGCTTTTACTCTATTTAAGCGTTAAGTAAAGTTACTTTTCAATGTTTGTTTACCTAAAATTTTACGGCTGTATTTGTAAAAAACAAAACAGATTAATAAAGGGTTTATGAAACGGATTTAGTATGAACATTTGTTTAATAAACCTTTTATTAGCCTGTCTTATTTTTTTAAAATAAGGCAGTTAATAATTTCGTCTTTTTATTAATTTTAATTAAGAACTTTAATAATTACTGGTTGGTTTGCCGCACGGAACAAGAATAATTTTTCTAGAAAAATGATAACTAATGTGTGGATTAACTTTAAATATTATCTGATCGCTAGATTTTTTTGTTAAAACTAACGTGGGTTGCGCTTTTAAAATCTATCATCGAAACATCGAGTGCCAGACGTCTCCTTTGCAATTCCGGAGGAGCTATTCAAAGCAAGATACCGGTGCAAAAAATTCACCGTCAAAAAATAATTGGAACGGTTAATTGAGTTAGATAGAAGAGGCTGCGGTTCTTCAGCCGACTTGCAAGTATTCGTAGCATTGCGATGTTGGGGTCGAAGAGAAGTATGTATGATTGCCGTTTGTTCAAAACAGTCAAAAAATTAGTTTTCAAATTTATAATTTCATAAATTTAAAACTAATATAAGCAATTACCAAAAAAAGCGCTAATAACAAATTAAATTGAAGTTAAAAAAAAACAATTTGTAGATTCAGGATGATGCGGCCAATCTTCATGGGTTCTCTCAAGCAACAGTGTGTTGAATTTCAGCCAGAGTGGCTCGTGCCTTAGCTCGCTGGGGCAATAGAAAAGTTAAAATGTCTTCATCTCTTATAGATGAAGAAATCCTATCATTATAACGAGAAAATTTCCCAGGCATTATTGGTACGCACGTACGTATAAAAACAACCGGCGGGGATTAAGCCCAATATTGTATAAACTAAGGGTCCCTGAATGTTCAGGTAAATTATGTTTTAGAAATTTATAATTATTAAATTTTTTACCACACAGAGAAAACAGATTCGTGATCACAACCGAATTTGGCGCCAATCGAATTTCGTCGGTTGCATGTACTATCACAAAATTTTTATTTATTTATTTATTTATCAATACAATACAACAAGAACAAGTCTTATATTACAGTATTGGGTAGCAATTTGGTAGATAAGTATATTTTATATTTAATAGTATGAAAATACAATTAATTGAGAAAAGAAAGAATGACAAATAATATTACTATAAGTTTTTTACTATAAGTTTTGCGCACAAATAAATATATGTTAACAAATAAGTAAATGTTAATAATAAGGCTATCCTAACCGAAGTACTCAAATATGGCAGATTTAAAATGTCTTGCATTGCTTATGATTTGGATTCGAGGGGGTAGTTGGCTCCAGAGACGAATCGAGTTAATAAAGAAGTGTTGATTAGAAATTGATTTGTTATACCTAATACTGTTAATCTTGTAACCTCTGTTCGATCTAGAGAACATGATTCTTTCATATAGGTAGGAAGGCTGTTGGCTATATATAATCTTATGCAAAAACAATAGAGTTCGGCAAGTCAATAAGTTATCAAATGTTATGTTACATATCTGTTTCGCAAATTGTGAGATACTATGGTTCCTTTTTATTCCAAATACATATCTAGCAATATTATTGTATGTTAAGTTGAGCCTTCGCCTACTAACCGAATCGCAACTTGAAAAAAGCTCGCATCCATACATGAGTGTTGGCAATAAATACGTTTTAGCTAATAACATTTGAATGTGAATCGGTGTATAATATTGTGACATCCATAAGTTCCTTAGCATAGAAAAAGTTTTTCCACAGCTTATTTTCACATGGTCTGACCAATTAAGTTGATTGTTAAAAACAACACCAAGATTTTTTGCAGTATCAACATAATTAATTGTCATATCATTAATCTTTATTGGTGGTAGACACGTGTTTATATATTTTAATGGTCCAATAGCAAGAGCAACTGATTTTTTTGGGTTTAAGCTTAGGCCATTTGCAAATGCCCAAAGATAAATATGATTGAGATCTTCGTTTATAAGTTGAATGCAATTTGCGGCGTCTGATATTTTACAGCTTATATAGAGTTGCACGTCGTCAGCATACATTTGAATTTTACAATGTTGCACTTGCAAAGGCAGATCATTAGCGTATATAGAATACAATAGTGGTCCAAGGATTGAACCCTGTGGCACACCTCTAAGCATTAAGCAACGATCAGAGACATTTGTTTCATGGAATACGCTTTGACATCTGGAACTTAGATATGACGTTAACAGTTTCAATGCTGTTGAGGAGAAATTGCACATGTGCTTTAATTTAAGACAGAGAATGGAATGATGCACTGTATCAAAGGCTTTGGAGTGATCAAGCAGTATTAGGAATGACATCGTTTGGCGCTTATCAATTTGGCATCTTATTTCCTCCGTGACATTAATGAGAGCAGTAGTACAGCTGTGCTTAGGTCTAAATCCAGATTGCCTGTCATTTAATATGGAGTTTGTATAAAGGTAGTGGCTTATTTGCGAGTGTATTAATTTCTCACAGACTTTTGACAAATAAGGCAAAATTGAAATTGGTCGGTAGCTCTTATCAGATTTC
Source organism: Pollenia labialis (assembly GCA_949318255.1). Lineage (NCBI taxonomy): Eukaryota > Metazoa > Arthropoda > Insecta > Diptera > Polleniidae > Pollenia > Pollenia labialis. The sequence goes on from OX439142.1 coordinate 51,567,613, forward strand.
AGGATCGGAATAATTTTAGCATGCTTCCATTCAGACGGGAACGTACACGTTGTGATGATCGTGTTAAAAATATGAGTTAAGTGAGTTAGTATGTAGGGAAGAGTAAGCTTGATAAACTTTGGATGCAATCCATCATAACCAACGGCATTAGATTTGATATGAAGAAGTGTTTCAAGTACAGTTTCCTGAGTAACGTGTGTAAATTGAAAGGAAGTTATTTGGTTTTGATTACTGCCCAAGTTATTATAAAAATTTTTGTTTATTTGAGGCATAGGTGTACTTGCAAATTGAAAATTTAATTCGTTCACGTCAAGGACCTGTGCATCGACATTCCTACGATTTACTAAGCCCATTTTACGAATTTCCCTCCATTTTCTTCCAGAGTCAATATAAGTTTGAAACCTATTGTGATAAAACGTCGATTTAGCCATTCTGATTTTGAAGTTAACGGCAGCCCTTGCATTTTTAAAGATACTATATAATTCAGGCATTCTGAAACGTTTCCACCTTTTGTAAGCATGATTTCTGCGCTCAATTAGATTTTTTATCTCGTTTGTAAACCATGGTTTCTCATTTCGTACAACTTTTGTTTTCAAAGGAACATATTTATTAAAAAGATAGATCAACCTTTGTTGTAGAAAATTTAATTGTTCGTCAACACTAGCCATATAGAAAATATCATTCCAATTTAATGATGATAACTCAGTATCGAGCGACTGAAAGTCGATGTTCTTGTAATCTCTATATTCGAGTAATCGTGGTGTAGTGTTATTTACAATATTAAAGTCATAACATAGAAATAATAAGTCATGTTTGGAGAACATGGATGCCGATAGCTGGTCGAATAGAAGCAGATGTGATTTGTTACTAGTAAAGCAGAGATCCAGTAATGTACTAGAAGTTGTCGTAAAATGAGTTGGGATTCGATTATTAACCATATGAAGTCCAATTGAGCTCATATCATCAACAAGGCTATTGTCTACCAAGATATTTGAGTTAAATTCACCAATTAATACTACATCATCATATCCGAGAGTACACATGCTCAGCATTTCTAATATATGATCCATGTTGATATTGCAACACCACCAGCGTTTGTTGATCTATCAGCACGAAAAAGATTATAACCATTTAAGTTGTACATATCACTATGAACATCCGGGTAAAACCATGTCTCTGAGACGCATATGATGTCTATGTTACTGTTTTCGAAAAGTTGTTGGAACTCATCCATTTTGTTGTTTAAGCTCTGGGCATTTATGTGACAGATTTGAAGTCCGGAAACATTTTTCGAAAGTATTTTAATCATAGTGCTTAAGTTTTCCCCAGATCCAACCCTCATATTATTAGCGTCCAGGGTCATAATAAGAAATAGTAATAACAGCAATGCAAGCAATTAACATTCCGGAGAGTACTATATACATTTTGTAAGCAGTACAATAAAGAAAAACAAATAAAATACAATTAACTGAAGTCATAGATTCTGACAATACATAAATGACAAAGTAATTCGCAATTGGCAAGGAAATTAGAAGTTTATGAAGCTTATAGTATATTAGGTATATTATTTTGTGGCCGAAGAAAAAACTGGCCTAGATCATTCATCTGATCGATTCGTATTGGCTCATCAGTTTCAAAAGTTTTCACATAGACGATTCCACGGAATGTAAATGCTGCTGAAACCATCTTGTCCTTTTTAAGTTGATGTGCTCGGAGGAAAATTTTATGATTTTCAGGGGTTAGATTTTGTAGAATGGTGTCGAACAATTAAAGCCAATAAGATTTAAGCGCAGAGGATCTTTTTTTAACTTGATATGACTTCTTATTGATTTTAGAACATAGTTTCTATCATACGGACAGGTGAATTTTACAATTATAGCAGCATCTGCTGCGTTATTTATTCCCTGCTTTTTATTTATATAATTATTGTTTTTATTTATTCTAACACGATAGATTTCTTTTATAATTGGTGGTCGAATTTGAATTGATTCACATATTTTTTGATATATATCGAAAAGATCTTCATTATTACTGTACGGAATACTATTTATGCGGATATCATTCGCGACTATAGAATTTTCTTGTTTTCTAGCAAAATTTTTTTAAAAGATCAATTTCTTTTTTTAGATCATCATTTTCATTTCTCAGAGCCACAGTTGTTTCCAGCTCTGTATTTTTTATTCGGTTACAATTACTGAAAATTTCGTTGCTTAGCATAATATTTTTGATAGCAACATTTGAATTTTAGTACACTTTCAGTCATAACAACAGATATTGTTAGTTGTTAGTATAATTATAAGAAACAAAATTGTGCTTATACCCGAATATATGATAGTTGCAACTGAATTAACATATAATTGGTGTTCATAACAAGAGATTTGATTGTCGTTATCAATATATTTTTTTTTGACCGGTTGAACTTTCCCCTTTGTAATGAAATTCCTCAGGGATCGCCATTATCGGTAGTTTTGTTTATTATAGCCTTCAAGCAATTGGGCAAAGTACTTACCAGCATAAATCATATTGAACACGCTAATTACGCCGATGATGCAGTGATTTTCACCAAAATTAAAGACAATAATAAAGCTACCACGCCTACAGTGTATCAACAACATTTTTACATAATATCGAGTCAGCTCAGGCCTAATTTTAATTTCTAATTCACTGATGGTTCCAAATCCAACCATGGCACGTCATTTGCCGTAGTCAAAGAATACGGCTCAATTATTAAAAACGACTATATTGACCCCCATTGCTCTAGCTTTACCATCGAAGCATTGTTCGTTGGCATTTTTGTCGCTTCCAAAGCTGCTGGGAGATCTATTATCTGTACAGACATCATCATACAAAATTAAAATTATGTGGGTTCTATCCCTTGTTGGCATTCTCGGAAATGAATGCGCCGACAAAGCGGCAGAAGAAGCAAAAATACGATCTCTCTTAACATTTCCAACGTGGGAAGTGCACGACATCAACAACGCCATTTCTGTGCATTTCAAAAATCAAACTGCCGAACAATGGTCCTTGTATCAACATTCTTACAAAAACGTGAATCCTCTTGGAATTAAACCTCATTACCCAAAAAACATATCCAAAAAGAATCCAACATATGTGCACGTCTTAGAATGCGACACTGTAAATTTTCTCAAAAACACCTGCTTAAAAAATCTCACCGCCCACACTGTCACACGTGCGACAAGAAACTTACAGTCACCCACATCCTAGACGAATGCATCAGCTATAACTATGCGCGTTTAAACATATTCGGGTCCGTTAAGACTCCCATCTTCTCAGGAACTTATGCGATGCGAACAATGAACTTATATATAAATATATATTAAATGCTAACATGGTTAATGAAATCTAATTACCTATTAACCTCCGGGCCGAAAACCAGAGCTGCTAGTGCCCTTACCTCTTTTATTTAGTGATATTAATTGTATTTTTTATTACTAATAAATAAATAAATAAATATAAAATTAAAAATTATTTTAATCTATCAAATGTTTTGACAGAAAATTTAGTAAGCAATTGGGGCTTTTAACTATTTTTTGGTTGTGAATTCCGAATAATTATATTTTCAATTGTTGTACTCGAATTGAAACTATTCCAACAATCAATAATTAGCTGCAATAAATGAATTAACATTAATATTTCAAAATTGATTGACGAAAGCAAATTATTAATTGCAATGATCAATATTCAGTATTGCCCTGTATTAAATTCGGTTGTGATTCTTACCATTTGTACTAATTTTTAGAACTAAATTAAATTAGTTATCATAACTAATAAAAGAATTTAAGGAATCATATTTCAGTTAGAATAACGTTTTTATAATCAAGAGAATTAAAAATCAGTTAGAAATATACATTTTTAATAGTTGCAATAATAAATTATATTTCTTGATCAATATTTTATTACTGCAACCGTTTCCCAACCAATTTGTTTTCTGTGTGCACTCATTAAATGAGTCAACTATCAAACAGCGGCTTGAAAGAGCAGAGTTCAAAGGTTCCAATAAGACTCCAAGATCAAGAAACGAATCAAAAAACTCCAGTTGATGACCATCCAAAGCATAATTAACAGCAATGCAGTTATTTCTATAAAAAACGCACTCATTTGCATTTCACTAGATCCAGCTCCATCATATTATGATTATACCATAAAAAGAAGTTATTTAGATCCGATTGAAAATAAAAATGATCAGCAAAGCAATTATAAGAATGGAAAATTTTTACATCGTCAGCATACATCAATATATTGGCGAAGTTGATAACATTGGGCAGATCAATAATAAATGATCTACTTTGTAGTATGCCAACCAACTTGAAATGATTTTCTGAATCGATTCAAAAAAGTTTCTTGTCTGTGTGTCAATGTAGTATTTGTAAAGAAGATACAGCTGGTAGTTTAAAATTGAAATTTATTGAAATAATTAAAAACCAGTCCATTAGTTTACTTATTTCTAATAGTTACATTCAAATCCGCGGAAAATGCTTTAACGCGTCAAATTTCGTAAGACACAGCTCTCATAAAAAACTTTCAAAATTTCTTTATCTGCATAAAATTAGGATACACAAAAATGTAATTTTCTACACTGAACCAAAAAACCAATGAAAATGTACGTTAAGCAAACGAAAAATTTTATAATTTTCGTCCAATGAATTTGTTCGTTCTTTAAAATAATGGGCATTTGTGCTAACAAGACTTAGGCCCCTATTATGAGTTACATTCGATAAACGATTTTCGCTGGCTATCGAACATCGACTTTCGAATGTTAATTTCGTATTATGAGTTGACAGGGCCGTCGAAAATTTCGTTGTGCATCGAATTTTTCAACGAAAACAAATTTGCTTTCGACGGTGCAAATAAATGTAAAAAACTTGTTGAAAATTTAACTATTTGTAAATTTTTTTGTGTTCGTTTACCAAATACCATATTCTTGATCAGTTTTGTTCATTTTATCCAAGTCCAACGTCGTAACCAGCAATTGGAAACGCCCATATTCCTTATGGAACAAAATTCTTTTTTGACCAAATGATTTGCAGCAAAGTTCAGCATGTAAAAAAGTGGGATGAAACCCCACTGAAGCTAAATTATTTGAAAACAACCATAATTCCGCTGTGGTCACGTTAAACTTTAATTTTATTTTTTAAATTTGTAAACAAAAATTTTTTATTTTAAGTGACAGCTGATCGAAAATGTACTACTGTGAATAAACAAAATCACAATAGTACATTTTTATCGAATGCGCGCCATAATACCAAATGAAAATTCGTACGATCAGCTAATTCGACTGCTATCGAAAATCGAATTTAGTTCATAATAGGCACCTTAATAAATATTTCGTTACCTCAAGGAACATTTTTTTACTAAAACGTACATTTTATATAAAATACTTAATAAATACATATTTATTGTGTCAATGAACAGTACTTAAATGCCAATACCTGGGTAATTTTATTATATTGACGACTAAATCGTTGAGCCAACGAAAACTATTTTAATAAACGTTATTCGTTTGCTTAACGTAAGGTTTTGTTACTTTTTTGGTTCAGTGTATGCCTTCTCTCTTTCTTTCAATAACAAACTTACAAAAACTACTTGTACATGAAACAAGTTACACTTTTCCATTCGTGTTTCCCATTTCATCAACGAACTCATATTTTTCGCAGCAAATGTTTCATAATAGGGATTAGGATTGATTTGGACAAAAAATAGCATATAAAAACCTTTCTCGAAAAAAGCTTTAATCCAAAAATTTTTAAAATTAAAACAGAATTTGGCGAAACTATTATGTAAAAGTTTATGACATTATCTTTTAAACATGACAGTATCGGAACCAAATTCAATATCACCTTTGTTAATATCCTAATTTTTATTTAAGCAATCGATCCCTAATTGACTAAGGTTTTGGGATTTTAATACAATAGAGCCCTCTTAAAATAGTCATCATTTTAATTTTTCAACATTTTTATTTTAAGACACGACACAGAATTTGTTGAAATTTTCAAAAATTTAAACATTCTTAGAATCATATTGACTTACAGGGGTGTGCTGGAAATCGCAAACGCAAAACGCAAGAATTTGGAAGTTGTTTTTAATTAACTTTAAACCTAATTCTTATAATTTTTGGTTTAAAATCCTGTTTAATAGGAAAATATTTGTTAAATATTTTTCATAAAATTCTTTTATTACAAAAATCTTATTTAAAAACGACTTTTAAAATTCTTGCGTTTTACGTTTGCGATTTCCAGCACACCCCTGTTAATCTTATTTGAAATTAAACTTTTTAAATAACTTAAACGAAACAAAGTTTTTTTTTAGTTTAATGCTAATTTGACCAAAGGAAATATAAAAAAGATTGTTTTATCCTAAAGTTAAAAAAAAATAATAAAACTTGAATAGTCATTAAATAATAAAAGTCGAATGCAATCGTCATAATGACAATACAGACTTGCAATAGACTTACTAAAACGCAAACAACCAAATTCGCAAAAACAATGCAAAAGTTAGTTAAGTTGCAATTTTCCTTAGAGTAACAATTGTAACACAAACAAACAAACCATTCATTTCGTTGATTTAGTTATACATTCATTTATTCCTTCCGTCTTTTAGAACTTCAAGTTGACCAGTCTGTCAGTTAACTTAAGGGCTTGCAACACCGATTTCAAGAATTGAGATTCTTCATACCTTTTTTGTAACTTTGAAATATTGATTTTTTAACATACTCAATTTCGGTTAATTTCGATTTGTGTTGAAAATATAATATTTTTCAAACGATGCCCATTTTTTACTTCGACCTGACCTGCTTCGAGTCGAATGACTTCGATTCTTTATTCGAAATGTCATTCGATGGGTTAAGATTTGTCGTCAACATGCTCAAATGTTTTAAGTAACAAAACAAAAATTTAATTTTGGTAATTAATAAGAATGCTTAATTTTTCAATTAAGCATTTACTAGGATATCGATTACTCGACTTTTTTTAAAAAACCGGTTTTCGAATATTCCAAAAAGTTGCTATTTTAAAAAACTCGGTTTCCTGTTTACATTTTAAAAAATGAACGGTTAACCGGTTTTAATTCGAATAAATAAAAAACACGAAAATCAAATTAGTTTTTGATATAACAAGTAAATTAATAAGATTTTGTTTGTCGTGCTTAATTCTCATTTATTGTTGGGGGAAAAGCTAGTTTCTATGCGCATTTTACTGGTTGCTTAGGCCAGATATTCAGGAAACATTCTCGTAAAAAGTTTTAGAAAAGCCAAATTTAGGAGCAAACAAATTGCAGAGCGAATGAGAATTGCAAACACTCAAAAGTCTTATTTGCAACGATATCAAATCTTAAACAAAATACCAACAATAAACAGTGTGTTTATCGGTTCTTACATTTCCCAGTTGTATAAGATATTTTTCACGAAATTGTATTGAAAAGGTGGTTAACCTAAAACGCACCATGTTTTTTTGTTAATAAAACAAAAAGTTTTTAGAGAATTATCATAATATTTTTTTGACGGTGTTCAAAAAATTCGAATTTTTTGCAATCACACAATGCCGTTCTCTGCTTCCTATGCGCATTTGCTTAGGCCAGATCATCAGGAAACCTTTTTCAAAGACTTTGGAAAAACTAAAATGTTATACAAATAAAACGGTAAAGCAAATGAAAATTACAAACACTCAAGTCTTAAGCTTCGTTTACAATCAAAGAAACATTTTCACTTGGTGTTCATAATAGAAACCGATTGCAAATATTAGCCACAACAATATTATGCATTTATTATTATTTTTTACAACATTATTTTAAGTTTTCATTTAAAACTAAATAAAATTATTTTAAACGTCAGAAACAATTTCATACAAATTATTGCATAAGCTCTAGTTGACTCAAATTTTTAAAAAAAACTTTAGTTACATTTTCGTTTATAGAATGAAAGGAAAATATATAAAATACTTTGGGAAGAAATAAGATAGAAGAAAAAACGAAATAGTTGTTCTGATTGTGAACAAAGTATAGCTTGCAACGATATCAAAGCTACACTCAAAAGAAAAATCAATCTATCCGTCAATCCGAAGCGGTATTAATAGTACGGTGAGTACGGATTTTCTTGAATCAAGTACAGAAAGATTGATTCAAGTACGGATTTTTAATCCCAAAATACTTAAATTGTCCATATTCAATCCCGATTTCGTACTTGAAATAATCCGAAAATGAGATTGATTTAAGTAAATCTAAGATTGAATCACTCTCAAAATGCGCTTGATTCAAGTAATATAAAGTTGATTTCATCCCGAATTTATGCTTGTAAAAAAACAAAAAAAGAAATTGGAAAGAACAAATTATTATGATTGAATTATTTGCCCGTATTACACCTTTTAGAATGATAAAACACTAACATCATGCCCGATATGGTTTTTTTTTTTAGAAATCTTATGTACTTATCTAACCAAAAATATAAACTAAATGAGAAGCAAGTGGCTCTACCAACGAAAAGTTTAATCGTTTTTGTACTTGATTTAAGAATTGTAAGCTTATTTCAAAAAATTTCGGGATTGATTTTCGAAAGTAATCCCATTTAGTATTGTTTTGAGTACGTTTTAGTGTTATTCGTACTTGAATTTTTGAGTACGACTCTTACTTAAAGTAATCATGAACAACTTGATTTATACAGAGTAATTGTCTTTTTGTGTACATATTGCTAAATTAACAAGAGTTGTAAAAATCTTGTCTTTACATTGGATCAAATATTTTTTTTATTGAAAATGAAGAAATATTTAATTATTTAAATATTAAATATGTTTAATTGAAAGCTATGTATTTTGCAAAGCGCAATTTTGATACATTTTTTCATTAAATCAAATAAAAAGTTTCTTGACCTAAACCTTTATTTTTAACAAACTGTGCTGTTAAAAGTTTTCTTGAGTTATTTTTTTCTGTGTATTAAAAATTAACAAAATCGATTTATAAATGACCAAGTTATAGACAAATTACTTCCTAAATAATGGTTTTTGTACAATACCATTTATGATCTATTTAGTGCAGATATTTCTTAAACATAAAAAGTGTCACATATTAATAATAAGCCAAATATATTAGTTTAGGTTAAATTAATGCATGCTTCCTCCAAAATTTAGGATTTTTGTACGATACGGTCCATACAAAATTCATAGTTTTAATATTCTTTATACATATATGCGATTTGTTTGCGTTTTAAAATTAGTGAAAACTATCCTTGATTTAACATAACTCTCATTTAAAAATGCTGCTAGAATAAGGATTTTGACACGATAGCTCCCATAACATATGGGATATTAAATATTTGGCTTTTCAATACTATTGAACCACATGTTTGTATGTATGTTTGTATTTAAGATTAGGCAAAGTCCAATATACCACTTTTTCCTATTTTTTTGGATGCTATATCTTAGCGCAATCACTGCTTGGATGGTTCTAGGATTAGCTTTTAGTTGGCCGTGCAAAAATAATTCGATTCTATTTCGAAATAGCAATTTCTCAATACCGGCTCGGTATGGCACACCCTTGTTATTTAGTCAATCAGCCAGTCGTTCTGTTTTCCAGTCAGATAGTTAAATTAACAAACCAACATAACTGCCAGATTTGTATTAAAACAATAACAGCAACAATGGCGGCAGCAACAACAACTTTTACAATTTCTACAAAAAATAATGATATCAACAGCAACAATGCACCAGCAACACAACAATTGCAACAAAACAAAATTCCCTTAAGCAATAAACAAGCATCGCAAAATAAAACACTTCTCCATCACTGATGATGTCTCGCTAGATGTTGAATGTATTTTGTTAGTTTGTTGCTGTTATTGCAAGCAGCAGATTGAACAGAATTTACTAGACATGTTGAAAAAAAACAAACAAAAAAAATACACAATTGTTTTCAAAGACAAACTCAGTTGAAATATGGGTCAGCCTGTAGTATTTCAAAATCAACTATTCAGCAGATCCAATTTAACTTGCGACATAAGACAGAGTTAAAGCCAGAAAAAGTAAGAAGATGCTGTTAAAGAAGTTGTAAATAATAAAACGAATTGTGTGTACAGTACACTGACCTGGGATGGCAATGGTATGGGAAGGTAACTGTAATAAATAGTCGCATTTAGATGTTTGTGGTAATGTCGGAGTCATATCACAAATATGAAATCATTCATTTTGCGAATAAGTCCCAACTGTACTATACACTTTAAGGCCCTTTTACATTATAATACTGAGTATATCGACCTGTTAAAAACTTTAATAAATTCAACATGTACAATTTTGTGAAAGTAACTTGTTATCAAAAGTCAAAAAATACGTTAAGAATTTTCTCAACAATAAGATTTGCAATTTAAAAATCATTGGATTTTGTGAAAACAAAATCTTAAGACTTGTAGAATAGTATAAAGGGGGTTTTAGCAACATAAATCGGAAGGGTAATAGGCGTTTGTGCAGATGTGTGTAACACATAGAAATACACCGATCGATTCAGAAAAAGTGTAGTTCGCAGTTTTGAAGATACAATTTATTCATTCAATCTATAATTTCAGCCCATTCGGTGTCACTGTCCCAGGCTACAGAACAGCAGGCTGAGATGGCTAGATAGTAGGGCTTCCAACCGGGATTGGGTTTTCTGAGTCCCGGGATTCGGGATTAAAGAAAACTTTTCGGGATTCCAAATTCGAGATATTTTGAATCCCTGGATTCACGGGATTTTTAAAAACTTTTCGGGATATTTTGGATTTTCAAATTTTTTTTATATCCAATATAAAAAAACTATGTCGCATATTCATAAATTATCACTAAGTGTTAACTATTTTAAGTACCTTTTTAAGTTATTCACAGTTGGTTATTTTCAGCAGAAAAAGTTTACACTTAATTATGGGTAGAGCTGTAACTAAATGTTAACTAACTAATACATACAAAGAACAGCTGATTAATATTGTCTTATAATTTATTTGAAAAAAAAACAATTTTGCCACCAAATTTGTGTCACTTTAAAATACAGAAAACTCTTAATAGTCTTATAATCTTGTAAATTATAAACTTGCTTTATTACATTTGCCACTTGCATCCGTTTATACTGCGTCCAAAAACATCAATAAAAAAATAAAATAAACTAGAGATGTCTTTTAAGTCACCAAATTTTATTGAACAATTATGTTTTTTTTTATTTTATTTGATGTTTATAAAAACTATAACCAAAAAATTACTTTTTTAAAATTTGTATGCATTTTTTTAAGAACAATAACTGTGTTTTTAATAGCTTAATAAGTTTTTAAATTAACTACAGTATTTATCGTTCAAAATATTATCGACATTTTGTTTTCTCTACATGCCAAATGCATGGTTGCATTTATTCAATCAGCTAAAAGCTGTTATGAATTATGAATAAGATCTATAACTTTCTATGAACTATTTTTAAGTTTCTGTTTTGTTAGTTGCGATTTCTGAATATGCGCCTATATAACTTAAATTATTAATAGATCAAAATTCATAAAGATAATAAAAAACGTAACAAAGCAACATAAAAATCTTAGTTTTATCCATATTTAATAATTGATAAAAAAATTACACCATTTTTAATTGTTTTTTAAAATTTATTTGGAAAATTTTCCAAAAATTGTCCAAATATATTTTTAAGTTTTGTCAGACCGGGTTTTTGAGATGTGGATTAAGTTTAAGCTTAGTTTAACGTTGTATAAAACTCAAATTTTTCAGGCGAAGTGTAATTATTTTAATTATTTTTTTTTCTATTTTATTTGATGTTTATAAAAACTATAACCAAAAAATTACTTTTTTAAAATTTTTATGCATTTTTTTAAAACCATAACTGTTTTTTAATAGCATAATAAGTTTTTAAATTAACTACAGTATTTATCGTTCAAAATATTATCGACATTTTGTTTTCTCTACATGCCAAATGCATGAATTATGAATAAGATCTATAACTTTCTATGAACTATTTTTAAGTTTCTGTTTTGTTAGTTGCGATTTCTGAATATGCGCCTATATAACTCAAATTATTAATAGATCAAAAGTTCATAAAGATAATAAAAAACGTAACAAAGCAACATACAAATCTTAGTTTTATCCATATTTAATTATTGATAAAAAAAATTACACCATTTTTAATTGTTTTTTAAAATTTATTTGGAAAATTTTCCAAAAATTGTCCAAATATATTTTTAAGTTTTCTCAGACCGGGTTTTTGAGATGTGGATTAAGTTTAAACTTAGTTTAAGATTTTTCTGGCGAAGTGTAATTTTTTTTATTACTTTTGCCCCTATTATCAGTTTAGTTGAAATTGAACAACTGCTTGTTATGAGTTTTAAATTGTTGTTGATTTTGTTAACCGCACTAACACAGAGTTGTAAACCATAATACAAAAAATGCAAAATTTAACCTGAACTGTAGTTGAGTTGTATTAAAGACTAACATTTTAAGCTGTTCCGTCAAAATTATGTGTGCAAACTTTATAATGGCGGCACAAATATGTTTTCAGTTTAACTGACATCTTAAAAACCCAGCCTAAATGTATTTTGAAATTATCCAAATATATTAGATTTGTCAAATATATTTTAAAATTAATTGATTTCATGTTGTAAAGTTCCTTTCTTCATAAGATTAATTTAATGAAAATTAAATTTGATGAACTTTAGCCTAATTAAAATATCAAAATTTGGATTATTGTCCAAGTATATTTAAAATTTTCAAATACAATTTAAAATTGTCCATAGGTATTTTAAATCTATCCAAATGTATTTTAAACTTTTTTTTGTCAACAAATACACGTTTCTTTATACAAGTTATAAAAAAATGGATAAATAATAAAGAATATAAAAAAAAATCGGGATCCTTTCAAATCCCGGGATTAGAAATCAGAAATCCCGATATTCACCTTATACCGGGATTTCCGGGAAACCCTACTAGTTAGTAGATTCTTAAGCGAATTGGGTATTATATACATAAATATAATTGTTATTTATAAAAAAACATATTTATAATAAAAGTTACTAATAACTTTTTTTTAATTTTTCCTATTCTTTGGACATCAAATTTGCTCTAACGTGAAGCCCGCTATTGTCAGTGTACCCATTTATTCATCAAATATTTATATGAATATCAAAATCGCCTTGCAAAAGTTGATGGCTCTTGTCCAGATATACGTCATCTATTTGTAGACTGTAGCTGTTGTTGCTTCCAGGCTATAGTAATTTTATTATTTACTTCATACAGAAGCTGCCACGCCTACAATTAGTGATGCGCCCATTTTTTGCCTTAAATATTCATATTGATATAAAAGTTACTCGTACGAAATTTTGTGGCTCTAGTTCACAGATTTACTTCATATAGGAAGTGTCACGCCCACTATTGGCAGTCCACCCATTTTCGTCCAAAATATTTATATTGACACAAAACTAGCTTCAAATGTTCGGGATTCTAGCTGTTATAGTGTTCCAAATATACACATTGCGGTATTTTATTCATACGGCAAGTGCCACGCCCACTTTTGTTAGCGCACCTATTACTTCCCTAAATGTTCATTAATATTTAAATAAGGCTTACGTGCATGAAATTTTAATTTAAGTCCAAATAAAAAATTCTTCGAAATTGGCGATGCAATATTTTAAATATCGATTTGAAATTTTTACAAGTTAATTTTCTTGCTATATTTAACCATTTAAGAGGTATTGCAATAAAAAAAAAAGTTTAAAGTCAAATAAGGACCAGTCTCATATGCATTTATCATCAGTGTAAGAGTAGGAGTTTAAGTCGCAGTTGGAGTTGAAGTCGGACATAAAAAATTTCAGCAGTCGGAGGCGGACTCCACAGCCCTTCTTAAAACTCATCATATTAATCAGGTGTTATTCGTTAAATTTCCCGTTTAGACTTTACTATACTTTTATGTTTAAAATTACTTATACAACGTTGTTTCAAAATGTTTCAATTAGTAGGCAGTTCATAAAAAAGGCTGTTAGTTGCTGCAACATCTACTTTTTATTTAAACTTTGAACACTTTTAATATAAAAAAATTTAACTTTTTCAAAGTGTTTTGTTGCTAGAGAACAAATTTTAAAAAAAAGTGTTATTTTATGTGCTTTAATTAAAGATGTGCTAAAATTACAGATATTTTAAGGGGTGGTTAAATTTTAAGGGCCGATGTTGAATGTGAATCACAACTAAACGTCCAGTTTTTTTCTGCATTTCATTTGACAAAATTTAATCGTCCAAATGTGCGTACAATATGAAAAATCGTGCAAAAATTTGGGCAAATCGGGTCTGCAGGAGATGTGAAAACACCAGTGAATGCTCGTATAGCTCGTTCTGCAGAGCCGTCCAACAATTGCACCTCTCACGCTCGACGTTGATGAACAATATGCATAAAACTTGCATTTACACGCTAACAAGGTGCAATTGACTCAATAACTAACGCCTCTTGACCATTCCAAATGTCGTCAATTGTCAGAATGTTGGCAAGAAATGGCAACAGTGGATGATAAATTTTCGAAGTGTTGAGTGTTGAGGCACATTTTCACCTTAGTGGATTCGTCAATAAGCAGAATTGTTGCATTTTGGAGAATGATAATCCAAGAGTGATGGTCGAAAAACCAATGCACTTACAAAGAGTGACTGTTTGGTACGGTTTATGGGCTGGCGGCATCATCTGGCCGTATTTTTTCAAAAATGAGGCCGGTCAGGCAGTTACTGTGAATGGTGTTCGCTATTGTGAGCTGATAACGAATTTTTTAAGGCCTGAATTGGAAGATATGGATGTGGACGATATGCGGTTTCAACAGGACGGTGCCACTTGCCACACAGCTAACGAAACAATTGCTCTTTTGTGCGACAAATTCAAAATTATCTCACGGGGTTGCGATGTCAATTGGCCGCTAAGGGCATGTGATTTCACACCGTTGGATTTCTTTGTCTTTTTTAATTTGTTGTTTTATAAAGTATTTTCAAATGGGATTGAAAAAAAGTTATTAAAAATAAAGAAGTATGAAGATCGCATATTTTTTTTTACTTTTGTGCCCCTTTTAATTATTGTTTTTAATTTTTAAGCTTTTGTTTTTTTCTGTTTAGAAATAAATTAACTCTGCATTTAATTTCTTTTTAAAAATAATAATTAAATTCCCCTTATAAGTCCTTGTTGCATAATGCAGTTGTCCCAACAGAACTGGTCCTTGGGATTTGTAAAAATAGAACGAGAATAAAGTGAATGGAGAACTAATCACTGAACTAATATATTATGGAAGAACAAAAAGGTAGAAAATGTATTTAAATACGCATAATTATTAAATACTTATATATAAATCCTTTTCAATCAGAATTTACTTTCTTTTGTTTTAAAAATTTTTTTTATCAGAAAATGTGAAAGTGATTTTCTACTTATTTGTAAGGACTGATTTTGTAACAGGTTCAGTATTCACCATTGATGTGATACATTTCTTTGGGACTAATTAAAAATTGTTTCTTTTGGAACCAAGAGTTACATGAATGTATGTGAATCTCCTTATTAATTGTATTCAACGTTATGTTCAACATGTTTCTTTTTATCTTTATTAAGGGTTTATCTAATTTATCATATATTTTCTATAATTTAAATATTTTCTTTTATTTTAATTATCAAGAATTTTGTTATAAACTTTCATTAAAAAAACTCATGTTTATTTTTTATAAAAAGGAACCCGGATTAATAAATCGAAGTTGAATTTGAAAAAAGACTTTGAAGAGAAAATACATATTCAAAAATAAAGAAAATTATTAAAACTAAAAAAATATACATATTTTTTTTGTATATTTTTTTCATAATATTTCTCAAGGACTAGCATTGTAGTAACTAACAGTTAACACGTTCATTAAGAATAGATGTATGACTGGTCAAATGGTAGCTGTTAGGAGTCAATTAACTCCCTCCAATTGCAACCCCATGTAAAAGTGATAGATCCCATGTATATTAAGTTTTACAACTAGAACCGGTACCTACCACCAAAGAACCTACCACGGACTACTTTAGTGTCAGTTCGCTTCCCTCTAGCAAAACGGGTTTATAGAAAAGTGTAAAGGGTACAAATTTTAACCCTTTTTTTGCTTCAAAATTTTTTTTTTCAATTTTTTCTTTCTGGAATTATTTTACGTTAAACGAGAATGAAAGTATAGTCGGTCAAGCCTGATCATATAATACCCCACATTTCAGTAGTTAAAAACACATTTTAGAGAGTGCAACCTATTCGGGTTTGTGAGAGGCAGGAATTATCCCATACCTCCCCGTGTGGTCCTAATTTTGAAGGGCTGCATAGCTTATGTGTCCATAAATTTTAAATCTGTTAGATAGTTTCGGGTAGGTAGGTTTGATAGTTTCTGAGAGGCAGAAAAAACCACCAATCTCCGCTCTCCTACGATTTGGTTCTTGTGGCAATAGGAACCTATGTGCCAAATTTTATCAACTTATCTCCAACATTGCGACCTTTACTTTGCGCACAAGGTTACAGCGTGATAGCCAGCCCCCAATCCAGCCGGACCGCCATCGTTGGATCGACTCAGAAAGTGATTCTGAGTCTATCACGACCTCCGCGGCACACCACCATCCGAAGGTCCAAATTTTCGATGACGCTGAGGCATAATTGTGGCTCTATGATGTTAATGTGGCGAACTATCTTATCCTTTAGCTCTTGAATTGTTGCTGGCTTATCGACGTACACCTTTTAATATAACACGGCCATTGAACTTGTCGCGCAAAAGTGACATTGTTTCGTTAGCTGTGTGGCAAGTGGCACCGTCCTGTTGAAACCACATATCGTCCACTTCAATATCTTCCAATTCGGGCCATAAAAAGTTCGTTATCATCTCACGATAGCGAGCACCAATCACAGTAACTGCCTGACCGGCCTCATTTTGTAAAAAATATGGCTCGATGATGCCGCCAGCCCATAAACTGCACTAAACAGTCACTCTTTTTAGGTTCATTGGCTTTTCGACAATCACTCTTAGATTATCATTCGCCCAAATGCGGCAATTCTGCTTATTGACGAATCCACTGAGGTCAAAATGTGCCTCATCACTAAAGATGATTTTCTTCAAAAATTTGTCATCCACTGTTGCCATTTCTTGCCACTATTCTGACCATTGACGACGTTTGGAATGGTCAATAGGCTTTAGTTCTTGAGCCAATTGCACCTTGTAATGCAACTCTTTATGAATAATGTTCATCAACGACGAGCGTGTGAGGTGCAATTGTTGGGCAAGCCGAGGAGTTGAGGTGGACGGATCTTCAGCCACAGTATCGCAAACAGCAGCAATCTTTGAAAATGCGTTTTACTTCTACTGAATTAAACACCACTAAACGGGATACTTGAGGCCAATGACCCCTAAGGGACATTGATAAATCATACTTTAAGATCGGACTGTAAATGCCTAAGATATGAAAAGAAGAAAACAATTTTTCGAAACCTCCTTGCAAAAATACTTTATATTAGAGGGGGTACGGCGCATTTTGTTTCCTTGTAAGGTGGTACGCTCTAATGTACATGGTATGAATATATTTTTGATATCCTTCACTACAGGTGGAAATTGTATACATAATTTTGGTTGAACTTTATATTTCGTTAGTAATTTCTACAATATTAATCGTTGTGAGTCGCGAAGTGTATACAATTATGTCCGTCTGTCCGTCCGTCAGTTTGTCTTTCTGTGTGTCTATTGAAATGGGGTTTCCGAAGACTTCATATAAGATGTGCACAACGGGAATACATACGTTATTATATATTTGTATCACATATAGTCCCGAAAATTTTGCTGTTCAAATTCAACTAGACCGGGCCATAAATATATGCAATATGATCAATATCCACCACGACTTCTTTGAATTTTTTTTAAATTTCCTAAGCTAATCCCGCGAAGCTCTATGCTTGTCTGCAGAAAAGAAACCAGAGTCTCTGGCGGGAATCGAACCCGCAACATCGGCGCCTATAGACAAGCTCGCTACCAACTAGCCTCCCGGGGCCCTCTACTTACTCATACAAATCTAATTTTTCCCCTTAACCTTTACGTTTTCAAGTCTTTTTAAAAACTACGAAATTGATCTTTTTACTTTCACGCTAAATAAACTTAGTAGAATACAATCTTTAAAAAACTAAATCGGCTTATAAATTTGTGTTTCTAAGATAATGTTTTTGGCTCAATAGCATTCATATCATACAAGCCAGATATTTCATATAATATAACTACCCTGACTTCGCTCACGTGAAAATTATACCAAGATTTAAGGAAAAGGGTTTATCCTATAAAACATTTACACCATTTTATTTAGTTTTCTTCATCATAAGCGTTACCCCATTTTTTCGGGGAAATATTTATATGCCAATGTTTATGTTTCTAGGATTTAACAAAAAGTACCAACTTACATTAAGTGTACATACTAATTCTTACTAGTTTAGGATAACATTTATTTAATTTCATGTTAATCTCTCGATTTAAATTTATCACTTTTAAGTTCCATATATAAAATACATAAAATAAGATCAGGAAAATCAGCCACTATTAACTAATGACAAATGTACATTTATTTTATATTATGCATTGGATTTTAAAGGTGTTTGTAAATAAATAACTTACCGATGGACTTTTTTTTATAAAAAAATCTAAAATTAATAATTGGGATAAACTACGATAATATGGCTTTTATAATTACCAAAAATTATGGTTTTAATGAGGTATTTCCACACGGAAAGAATTATTTACTAAATATGGCTTGAACCAAGAAAATTTCGTATGTTTCTCGTCCAAGCCAAAAATTACTTATTCTAAATATGCAAAATGTTTTTTTTTTGAGAAAATTTTATTAAAAACGAACAAAATAAGTTAAAATCATGAAATTATTTTTGGATTTTTTTTTATACAACTTATGCAAAACATTAATAATTTTCCTCTAACTTGTATATTATATGTTCCCCTCATTTCTATGCGGAACATAGGGCGTCAACAAACACGCTCCGACGTGATTTAACTTGGGAATCGATTTTTATTTCTCCCCAACTTCATGCCAGCAGGACTCACAATTCTAAGGAAACTCTGGGGGTTCCAGTCGATGGCATTTGTCGTAATGTCGTTTGGGGGCATTCCACGAGTGAGCCGAATCCAGTTTCACTTGCGTTTTTTTATTTCAGTTAAGACGGGTAGGTGTTTCGTTTCCAACCATAATCTCCTATTAGAAATAACGTTTAGCCAGAATATGCAGGAGGCACTGGTTTACAAACACCTGCAGTTTAGGGGCATCTTGGGATGCAGCGTTCCATGTTTCGCAGTCATATAGCAGGATGGATTTTACTTTCGTATCAAATATATTGAGTTTTACTCAACGGGAAAGGATTTGAGAGCCCCAGGTAGATTTCAGGAGACCAAACGTTTGTCTAGCTTTTATAATTCGGTTATTAATATCGTCCTTAGAGCCACCCGACTTGGTAATAATGCTTCCTATGTAGCAGACGAAACGTGCGATGAGGGGCAAGCTGATCCGACCACTAATCGGCTTTCAGCAGTTTAGGTGATATACCATCAAGGCCTGAATATTTCTTGGTCTTGAGTTAACTAATTGCATTCGCCACTTCGGATAACACGAGGCATGAAGTTGATATGTTGTGATTTCCAATGTGGGTGAAACAATTGCACATTAAAAACGATACAAAACGAAATATCCAACTTATTAGGGCATCACGCGCTCGTTTTGTTCGTAGGAAACCTACACCACTTGAAATTGGCAAGTTACTGGGCTTACCAGAGTGTAGAATTGTTCATCTGTCAGCAGTGGAAGACTCGCCAGCATCAGGTCATTTTATTTTGCAAAGTCCAGGGAATAGCAGGTTGTAAATTTTAAGTTCTTTGCACTGTTGCTCCACCTTAAACGGTTTCAGTAGCGTTCTAACGTTCCAGTTTCGAAATCGGGTCCCTATTTTCATTCCAAAACTGAAATCGGGTTTGTTTTCATTATTTGTAGAGGTTTCGCTTATAGTTTATTGTAAAGATGGTCAGCTATTTAGATTAACGCATCCGACCCTGGTGCTGGGGCTGCAGCGCGCCACCAGGCTAGCAAAATAAAGTATATTGGTTGCATGGCGCCAATTATTCGCCATGTCAGACGGATTTTGTGAGAACTCGAGACACCCTTCAAGACTCTCCTCTTGGTTTGACTGATTGTCCGCGACTGCTACAAGTAGCAGCTACTCAGTAATCACTATCCGCAACCTGTGACGCGTCCAGTAGCATTCAGATGTGCTGCCAAAAAAAGTGACAAAGCCTGCTATATTATCCGTAAGGCCGGACTTCTCTAATTAAATATTATTTATTTTTTTTTTAAAGTATTTTTTGTGTTTTCAATCGTAATTTCATTCCGGAAATATTTTTTGTATGTCCATTAAGGAGAACAAGCCAACATAAGTGAGTATTTAATTATATCATTATAAACTGTACAAAATAAAATTTATTCATATCATGTCGCGTAAATCAAGTGTATTTTAATTTATACATTGTACATCCTTCCTTGGCATACTGTGTATCATACCATTTGAACACACATTTTAACTTAAGTGCATTTTATTTTTTCCAAAAAAATTTAAAAAAATACATTAATAAAATTTTCTTTAAATTTTTTTTCTTATACTTAAAGCGACTTTTGCTCTTTAGTTCATTCGTTCGAGTGCAATTGTTCAAAAGAATGTTACCACAGTAAAAGTGATGCAGAAAAACTAACAGATAAAACTAGTTATTTTTTTTATTTAAGTGCAATTTATATAACTTAAAAATTTTTTAGAGCTGTTTAATATTTTTTAAAGTATCGAAAAAAAACCACATGCAAGTAAGAATAGTTGGTCAAACCCGCCATATGATACCCTATTCCACAGTATTTACAGGAACTTTTTCGAGCATGTACGCTATGAAACTTATGGGCAATCATGACCCTACAAAACTGAATTATGTTATGAGGTTAAGGGAGTCATTTTGTTGTTCACTTCACCTTGCGTTGAGAAAATTTTCATATAAAATTTTTTGAAAGGTGAAGTGAACAACAAAATTACCCCCTAAGGCTCCTATAAGAGATCGTAGTGTTGAATAATTTGTACATACATATCTACATCTATATAAGATCTTTTAGTCGTAAAGTGATCTGCTATTATCATTATTGTCGCCAAATTTAATATAAATACCAACATGAATAAGGATACATATTAAAGAACTTAAGACTATTTTCTGGAGTGTTACTTGTGTGGGAGCTACGATAAAATATTGACCGACTCCAAATTTTGGTACCCATTTTTTTACTTTTTGGACAAATTTAATATAAATACTAACATTATAAGATGGTTTGTGGGCAGAAAGATTATTTTAAAACTATGGACCGGTTCTCATGAAAATAAAGGGCATGTACCAAATTTTATAAAATTATCTAAAAAAAAATTGGGACCTGTATGTTGTGCACAATGGACAACATGGACATCCAACCAGCCAATCGTCGTTGAAACAATTCTGAGCGTGTTTCTAAGTCGATTGGTATACTAAAGGTGGATCTAGGCTCAACATTTTTATGATGTGGCTACAATATAATAATAAGGTAAAACTTAAAGATTAAAGTCCTTATTCATAAACAATATTCCATGTTTATAACAGGAATATAATGAAAATTTGTTTTATTACCCTTTAATAAAACTGAAATATTTTTTATGAATAATTATGTTTTTTATTATTATAAAAAAAATCTTTTTTTATTTATTCGTTTTCAAATTCTGTACAACAAGAAACAATCTTATATTTAGGGTACAGGAAACTATTATCGATAAGTTAAGTTATACGGAAAATGTAAATGTTATCCCACCAACAATAAATTTCAGTTTATCAATACAGTAGAATCCCGATAATTCGTAATCGCAAGGGACCGGCCATTTCTTACAAATTGTAGGGGTTTTTGATTTAGCGGGGTTTCGATTTAACGGGGTTAAAATAAAATAAATTCGAATTAACGGGGTTTTTCAATTTATTTACTAAAACGATAAAAAAAAAATTAGAAAACAATTGTTAAAAATAAAATATATAAAAATTATTTGTTTTTAGATGTTTATTTATTTGAAAACGCACACACAAGCAGAAGCAAAAACCCACGCAAAACAATAGCGGTAAACAAAAAATCATTCTTTCCATGTTTCTGTTGTTTTTATTACGAACTGTAAGTGGTAGTTAGCCAACAATTACGATTTATAAGAGGCAAAGAAGATTTTATTTCAAAAAAAAATTACGAATTAGCGAGGGACCAAAATGTATGGAAATTTTACGAATTAAATCTGGGTTCACATTACGAAAGTTTTCTTTCAGAAAGTCTGAGTTTATTGGTGAGAGGGGAAGAGAATATGCTTTTTTCTCTCCTCTCTCACCCATAATCTCAGACTTTCTGAAAGAAAACTTTCAAAGTGTGATCCTAGACTAACGAGATTTTTTCAAGGGACCGACAGTTTATTACGAATTATCGGAAATTACGATTTATCGGGGTACGAATTATCGGGATTTGACTGTAGTAAGAATTGAGAATTTAGCACACTAAAACTAAATCTTATTAATTAACAATTTTTTGACTTCCAAGATAACCTTTGACAACAAATATCCAAGTGGCAGTGCTAAAAACTGAACTGGAAACAATGAAATAAAGTTATTTGTTTTTATTTTTGTTAGAGTTGACAAAAAATTATCAATTGTATTCGGGAAATTAAGAAAAGATAAACTCACTGGTTGTTGTTGGTGTTTTGTTAACTTTGATATTATTACGGGTAAGACTTTTGAGTGGTTATAATTCCTATTCGCTTTACAGTTTTATTTGAATAATATCGTTAGCTTTTCTAAAATCATTGGATGAAGTTTCCTGATGATCTGGCCTAGCAACCAGTGAAATGCGCACAGCAAAAGCTTATCCCTTCCAACAATTAATTTCAGTTTATCAATAGTAAGAATAGGGAATTTATCACATTAAAACTGAATCTTATTAATGTAAATAGACATATTTATACAAAATTAATTATAAACGGTTTACATAATAATATTTAAGATTTCCTGTTGTGAAAAATAATTAAATAAATAGTTCTTAAAGCTCATATCGTTGAAGAATTGCTATCGAGAAACAAGAGAACAGTGTTAAGAAATTATTATCTATTTTCAGCTAATTGATCAATATGATATTTCGGCATTTCTGAATAAAGGATTTTATGCAGAGATAAAAGCACAGGCATGTTAAGAAGCTTATTAAACGTGATCTCATATAGTTTCAAGGAAAATTGGGAAACATGATCATATCTTTTTAGTCCGTACACTCACAATATTCCGTACGTAAAATTAACTGAATTTGTAATATAAAATAAATGAAAATTCGGTTACAAACCGGTCTACTTGAAACTCTCTGATCCACCAACCCAAATCTCACGAATGCATTTCCAAATTTGCCTAGAGCCTATTGCACAGCCAAAGCGTCTAGAAAAATACTCAGTTATTGCCATTATGATGCTAAAGTTAACGTTACTCCTTGCAGTATTAAATTAAGTTCTTTATTTTGAAGTTCTAAAGCGCTTACACCTACAATAAGCACAGTCTCTTTTAAGCTTTAAAAAGTTTACTATTAGGGGAAACCCAAGACTTGTTTCGTTATTTTAGGTCTTAATGAATTGGCAACACTTTAAAAGAAATAATTAATATCCCAACAAACACTTAGTTTAAAGTTTGAAATATGATGTTTTTAACAGGGTTTAAAAAACAGTGACCGTTTACATTTAATGAATCAGAAGTCAAAGTAAAAACAGTTTCATTTTGAAAAATGACAAATAAAGTAGTGGAAGAAATGGCAGTTTTTCTACTTTGACTGCAGTTTTTTAAACGCTAGTTTTTATGGGGCTATGGACCAGAGAGTACCAGCGCAAAAGGGAAAATTTATAATAATCGGGCTTAAAAGTTTTGATAATTTCCCTACTGAGATATAGTTTGATAAAAATACTAATAATTTGATAAAAATTAAAAATTTAACATTAATTTCTTTAATAATAATAGTTTTTTCATTTGTGTTGTTAATAAATATTTATGTTTTATGTTGTGTTAATAATAAATTTGTTAAATAACAAATAAAAATGAAAACAATTGACGAGAAGATTATACATCAATAAAAATATCTCCCTGAAGATGTTGAGAATCTCTAACGAAACGATTAGAAGAAAAAAATTATGATATAAACTTTTTATTTCCATAGAACACAAGACCTTATAAGCCCATTTAGAATTTTTCTAAAAAAAATAACAATACACTTCTACATTTATTTTTATCACAAAAACTTTAAAGCATATTTCAGATCCTTTTTAGACGTTGTTGTGTGAGAGACAAATAATGTATATCATTATAAACGTCAGATTCCATATGTTAGAAATTTGGCACTTTAATAGCACATTTTTCATGTATAGTTTAACATTTATCGTAAAAAAGTGTGTAAATTAAAGGAGATTATACAAATTTAATAAGTCATCAGTGAAATTGAAATCAAAATAATTTTAAAAACTTAAGAGTATAAAAAAATATTAAGTGATTTTTAAAAAATGTTTAACTTAGAATGTCCATCGACTTCAATTTCACTCAATACAATTTAAGAACCTTACTCGATTAATCGAGCAAATTTAAAATTAAAAAATCGATTCATTTCTTATCCAAACAAACCCAAAAGTCAAATTATTGGATACTCTAGTTTCTAGGTAAATTAGCTATTTCGAATTTTATGTTTTAGTCGTCTGTGTAAATAAATAAGTTTTTAAACGGATGGTCTGATTTTCGAACGCCCTCTGTTCAGAAAAAATGTCTTCATTTTTTAATTCTAAAGTCTAATGCCATTAAAAATATAACATGTGTAAACATTAAATTATGCGTTTAGAAAATCCAGATACAATTACACCTTGTTTTTTTAATACTCCCACTGTGTGACGTAAAACAAACAAAGCATTTCTTCAAAAAAACAAAAACAAATGTGTTATTAACGAAAAAATAAAAATAACAGCCAACAAAAATTTTTTGCAAAAGTAAAACATGTAAATAACACAAATACACACAACTATTCGTGGTGTGGTCGTGCTAACTACAAAGCGCTGCAAAAATTTTTTTGTTTGCTTATTCCTTGAATGTAAAAAAACACTAAAGAACATTAAAATATAATGTATACATATACAATTTTTCAATTTATATTCGTGAAAATAGTAATGAACGGTATAAAGGGTCGTGCATAGGGTTTTTACCCGGGATTTCCCGTCCCGGGAATACCCGGGAATTTCAGTTATTTTATTTCCCGTTTTCCCGGGATTTTGCTTGCGGGATTCCGGGAAATAAAAATTCCTCATAATTTCAGAAAACAGCTTTTTATACTTTAAAATTTAGTTTTCTTTGCTCTAAAAATTAGCATCTGTGGATGGGTTGCGGATTATATCAATTACAAGAAGTGAGTACATATTTAAAACAATGTCTCCTGATGCAATAAATCTACTAAAAGCAGAATGAGCAGTGCAACAGTTGATAATTATTACATTAAGTGCAGTGAAGAGTTAATAAAGTACATTAATTCAAAATAAGATGCAGGCAGTAAAGTTTCATTGTCCATGAGCAAGTCTTAAAAATAGAAGATACCTAAACATATCGCTCCTTTATTGCAAGTCATATTGCATTGTCATATCTACAAAAACAAACGATCTTGGCAAAATGCGATGAATGTTTTCAAAATGTACCGATTTAAAGATATATTTTGCTATTACTTCGGTTCGGTTTGAGATATAATACGAGAATGTGTGAAGGAAAACTTTGCTAAAGTTACTTACAATTTTTGATATTTTGAGATATGACTATGATGCAATGAAGGAGCGATATGTTTATTAGGTGATAAACACAAATTTTTTCAATTTGTTTGGTTTATATAACAGTGAAGTGCGGGAAAACCGAAATAAAATAGCATTTTGGAGACTCGTGTAAGATACTACAACATACAACTTGAAAAACCTTGACATGCATTTGACTATTTGTCCAAATTCGGAAATTTTTCGGTAACATGATAATTCGTAAATAAAATCAGAAATATACTTTTTGACGACTTACTAAGCGCTTTGAGTGTGTCAGGAAGTTATTTCCTAAGCCGTTAAAATTTTATATATTTATTTAAAATATTTTATCTATTTTATTTATTAACTTTTTGATCTCATATTTTGAGTACCTCAATTTTTATTTTGTGTTTATTATTGTTTTATGAATTAAATTGTTATGTTTATGTTATCTTTTTATCTTGTATCTAGAGCATAATAATACGGAATAAAAGCATAATAATGGGTAATAAAAGCGTGAGGTAATAATAATTCAAGTTCTTCAATTAATTTTTTAGTATTAAACCATTTCTTTTACTTTATTTGTAAACAAGTTCCCTGACGTATTTTTATAAAAGTTTTTTTCATTAATTAAAAACAAAATTTACTTTGTATTATTTATATGGAGCGGGATCCCGGGAAATTAAAAAAAACTCTAGTCGTGCATAACACGCAATAGATATAAATAGATATCTGGGTGAGTGTATCATACGCTAAATAATGTTCGGCTTATTTTCCAACACTGTCTGTAATTATAAAAATAAACATGTTATACCATTCTTAATATGAGTTTAATGCTTTGTCCATACTTGGGGTTTTAAACTCGTTTAAGCATCTCGAACATGATTAAGCTCTAATCACATTAAAATCGAGATGATTAACCATACACTGAAGTTATTTGTTAATAACTTAAAATTAACATGGTTAAAACTAAATCATCTCATGTATCACATGGAATCCTTTGAACATACCTCACACTGAGTATGATGTAGCATCGACCACATTAAACGTAGCTCTCGCGACCACGATTTCATCTTAATGTTTTTAAATCGTCTTTAAATAATCCATTAATTTCCACAATTTCATCATTAATATGTATAAAATAATCTTCTGATAGCTTTATTAAAGTATTTTTATCCATTTTTAAAACTTTAAAGAAATATAAATTTTTTATTAATTTTTTTTTGTTATACAGCTGTCTCTCAAATGTAATGTGAACGGTTTTGATTAACTTAACTAACATTTATCTTAACACGTTGAAAATCCTAAGTGGGAACATAGCAGACATCAAAATGTTAACTGGGTGGTGCAAATAAATAAATGTCTGTATGCTTCTATGATAGATTGTTTTATTATTTTTACATGAATTGCTTTACCTCACACTTGCGATACACACGCACATATGTATATGTATTTATGCACACACACACATACATATTATACACATTCAGTTATCCATTAGTCTTTCTTTTCTCAATATTTTAATTTTTAACAGGAAAATTTATTTTTAATAAAAATGTATAACAGCCTTGAGACAAATTTACTATCTAGCAGAGACCGACGGAAAATAAAAGAAATAAGTTGAGGAAGAGTATTTATTCAAATTGTTATGGCAAGTCTTCAACATTATCATTTTGAGGGAAGATTGCAGTTCGATTTTTATTTAATTAAAGTATAATACTGTTTTTTCTGAGTTATGGCAAGTCTTCAACTTTATCATTTTGAGGGAAGATTACAGTTCGATTTTTATTTAATTAAAGTATAATACTGTTTTTTCTGAATGAAATTAATAAAGTTTCAACGTAAGATTCATTAAATAATTTAATTATTATTAATAATAGTATTATAATAAATCTCTCTTGTTTTTTAACTGACTTAACAGTGTTGAAAGTAACAGTTCAGGGAAAATTAATATTGATGCGAAGTGTGGCCATCTGTTTAACAGGAAATTGGAATATATTAATGACAATTAGTTATGCATTAAGTTTGTCATTTCCACAATGAATATTCGCGTCTTTGCGAAATTTGTAGTCTATTCAGCCATGCCCGTCTGTTGGAAACACGCTTAATACGAAGACTCAACAGAAAATAATGATTTTGTTATCGAATTAATTTTATCAGCGTTTAAAAAACTGCAGTAAATGTAAAAAAAAACTGCCATTTATTCCAGTGCTTTATTTGCCATTGGCCAAAACAAAAACTGTTGCTTTTATTTCTAATTCAATTAATGTAAACAGTCCACGTCAAACCAACTCAAACAAGTTTTTGTTTTTTGTTTGACAGTTTTTGGTTTCGTCTGCAGTTTTTTAAACCCTGGGCCCAAATCGTCGCACACGTGTTCGAATGAACTTTCGTATCGAATAAAACTTCGTCACGTATCAAAAACGGGATGGTGGCATTCGAAAGCTTTCAAATCGAAATTTGTTTAAAAAATGTAATAGATTTAATGCTTGTATATAAATCAACAGTGTTAATAATGACTTCGGCTTATCGGTTTTCAGCGCTTGCCAAAAAGAGCAACGCAAAATTTAAAAAAATTCGAAAACTATAGAAATTCGCAAAAATTTTATAAATTCAGAAAATTTGCAAAAATAGCGAAAATTCTCGAAATTTTTAATATATCAACAAGCCATTAAATTGATTTAAAGTCCCTAAAAGTACAAGAAATGGCAAAAATTTGATAAAAAATTTTAAGTTAGCGGAAATTCGCAAAAATTCTGAAACAGCTGCATGAAAGCAAAGTCAAGTATTTATTAAAAATTGTTAAAGCTGTAATGAATCAGATAACTTACAGAAAAAGTCGCTGATATTGCGAACATGGCTAAAATTCGTAAATAATTGCAAACTTGGAAACTTTCCCTAAAATTTATTTGAAATCGCTAAATCGGCTAAAAAAAAACAAAATTTCAATAATTAACAAAAAAAATTTACAAAAATAGCGAAAATTCTCGAAATTTTTAATAATTCAAACAAGCCATAAAATTGATTAAAAGTTCATAAAAGTATACGGAATGGAAAAAATTCGGTAAAAATTGCTAAATTAGGGGAAATTCGCAAAAAATTGCTAATAGCGGCATAATAGCAAAGTCTACTATATATTAAAAATTGTTAAGGCTGTAAGGAATCAACAAACTTACAATACAAAAATCGCTTCTATCGCAAACATGACTAAAATTTGCGAAAAATTGCAAAACTAAACGTTATAATTTTTTTTTCTTATTGCTGAAAAAGTTTAATACTTACATTTTTAGCAATTTGTTGAAAAAATCTAATAATTATTCCCAAAAAGTGTGTAAATTGTTTGTAAAAAAACAATTAAATGTTTTTACGAAAGCTTTTAACCTATCGAATGACATTTCGAGTAAAGGCATTCGATCGTCAACTCGTTATCGAATAACATAATCTCAAATTTCGATAGAAGTTTTTTGATAACGAATGGGACGGTTTCAAAAGGTAAAATTTTGATCAAAGTCACTCGATCACGACTGCTACGATCTGGGCCCTGCTTTTTATTTCTCCTAAACATAATTTTTTTTGGCAAAAAAAGTAGTTTTTAAGCAAAATTTAAAAATTTTTGTTCTTTAAAAAATCATAAAATATTGGAAAATGCAGCAAAGCCATAAAGATAAAAATATGTTACAACATTTGATTTTATTCACAAAAGACAAAAAATGTACATAAAATTTAAGAATTTCATAAAACGCAATATTTGCATGGGAGCCTTCCTAAGAAGTGGAGATAAAGGGCAAGTATGTTTTAAGAAATGGTTAAATCTAATGGAGGTCGGTCAAACATTGTATCCTCCTAGAGGCGACTCCGTGGCAGTTAAGGGGCTTTTTATTCGATATATTTCTAGTCTGTATTGACAATTTTGTATGGGAGCCGCCTTAAAGAATAGAGATAGCGGGTAGGTATGTTAGAAGCAAATGATATGCGTTTGACTATTTTTTTTTTTGTTAGCAATCGCCTTCAAACACAAATATTGAAGGTGAATTGACGTGTGTAAGAAAATATAGTTCTAAAGAAAAAAATCGCATCAATTTGTAAGTTAATTTCGGTATTCAATTTAAACGGTATTGGTATCGGTATCGGTATCGGTTTTGTTCCTAAAACTACTTTAAGACAAAAAATTACATGAAGATAGTGTGTCCATTGACACTATGACAGTAGACGTTATGACATGCCACCGACTAAGATTGCAATCAAATAAGTTTGGACCAAATTTATTCTAAATACCAACATAATAGAATGGATTATGGCCACAAGGGCTGGGCTATGTAAAATTTTAGACCGATGTAACCATTTACAATAGCTTTGGTCCTTGTAAAAGTTAGAACCTACACATGTAACAAATTCCATGAAATTATCTCAAAAGTGGCGAACTGAACTTTGGCTATAAGAATAACATGGATAACTGATTCTGAATCGATCGGTGTACTGGAATATTATAAGTTTTACAAACATTATCACAAATGCATAATAAATACTCACATTGTGGTGTGGTGTGGAAGTCACAAAATCTTGGGGTCGTAGGATTATACCTCTCATAAGCGCCGTATTCCTGAAAATCAACCTAAACCTAGTGTGACAATTTTGGTTTTCAATGGATCATAGCTTCCATATAAGCCATATTTTTAAATTAAATTCTTACTGCCGAAGATCTTGGTATCGAGATTGAGTTCGTCACAAATTAATTTTTCAAATTTTAAGTAGGGCTTGGTAATCCCAAATCGGTAATACTACTTAAAACAATGTTTGTATAAACAATTAATTAAGCACGAATAATTCTTATGTAAGCCTTAACGCACCCATACACAAATCTTAAGGGTCTTAGGTACATAATGGGCCATAGCACTTATTTTAGTTCCACTCCTAAAACAAAAGTATCGAGGCCATAAAGCCCCAATTAGCTGACAGTAACAGTAATGTAGCCGTACAGTAAAAATATAAGAAAAATCGATTTTATACAGGCTTAGACGTTACGGATGAGTTACATCTTACTGCCAACTTAAATCGTTCTAATTCCATTACATGCAACTAAATGAAGCAGCTGATTTGCAACGTTACTGTTACTCTCAGCTAACTGGGGCTTAACTCCTACATATCGTACATGGAAAAATCACTTTGATTGCAGCAGTTTTTAAACAAATTGTTGTAACAAATTGAGCAAAGGAATCTGTTATTTAAAAGTTTACTTAAGAATTCTGTTTTAATAAGAAAAAATTAAACGATTTGCGCTGGTTTAGTTATTTTATAAAGGTGCCCCGATAGGCTAATTGGTTGTTTGCTAGTATATTAGTGTGGACGTTGTGGGTTCGATTCCTGCTAGAGAATTAAAAAGGCTCTAGTATATTTTACTATACAAATCTGCTGCAGGTACATACATTTTTATATAATTTAAAATTGTATTTGTAATTTATAATAACGTAGCGGCAAATATTGAAAGGACCGCAAGTGGAAGGCCTTTTTAAAGGCCTCTATCTCCTTTCTAAAAGATTCGCTTCCTATTATATCCTGCCTTCAGAAGGTATACATTTCTTTTTAAAAACCTTCCAAAATATTCAGTACACATTCGCGACTCCCTTCTTTAAGAAGGGAGACAGGAAGTTGTTCAGTTTTATTTAATTTTTATTTTCATTGACTGCCTTTGTTGGGAACGGTTCGAAGTTGATATAAAAGGGTGTGCAAAAGGGCTTGCTCCCAACAACAACCTGTGTAAAAAATAAATAACTATGGAATGTGGCGAGAAGGGCTTGTAACTGCTAATTTAGGCCTTCTACTAGGCCTCTTAACTGATTCTAGTTGCCGCTGGAAAGTAAATATATAAAATTAATTTAAAGTGGTTTCTTTTTCCAGTGTTATAAAACGTGTAACTCACTAACCATATCCTGCTTTGTATGGTAACGGTAATCAAGTAGACACAATGTAAAACCATCATCAATACCTCCATTGATGATGGTGTCCTGGGTGTGAAAAGCAAACAAGCAAAAAAATTTTGCATACTAACGAGAAAAACTGAAAAGGTTGAATTCAATATTCACTGTTTACTTTGTAATAAAGCAAATTAATTTTTAATTGAATTTATACAGTGTTTTAAAAAAAGGAGCAAATATGCTCTAAAAATTGAACTAAATGTAAAATAAAAATGGGAGTCGAAATTCCCAGTAATGATAATAATAACATTTAAATACGACCATATGTTCCTTCTTTTCTTCATTTTTTTTGGAAGAATTCAGCACGTTAACATAAATTGGAATTCTGGGTAATTTAAAACAATTTTTGAAACATCGCGGAATTATTGTCCAGAAACCGTTTGGTCCATTGCAAAATGGAGGCCATATCGTGAGCTTAAAACACTTGTATTAAAATAAGAGTCGAATTAGTAAAGGCACGCCCTCAGTAAAATCAGATAGAAAAAAGTTATTTATAACGCAGTTTATGTCCCACCCTGTGCACGTAGAAAACATATGATCGGAAGTTACCATATTCTAAAAGCAACGTACTATTTTTAGATTTTAACAATGATTGTTTCCAGGTTACCATATTACGTTTAAATATGACCATAGTATGTTTAAAGTCAACAAAATTATGGCCAAAATTAACCATATTTTGCTCAATATTAACGATAAAATTTGTAAAAATTAACCAAATTATGTTTAAAATGAACCATAATATGTTAAAAATTTTCCAGAATTTGGACATAAGTAACCATATTATGGTCAGAATAAACAATAATATGGTCAATGTTAACCGTATTATGGTTATTTATTTCATCCTTGTTTTCAATTTGTTTATTAATTGTCAAATTATAATTATATTTAATTTTTTTACTTCGGAAAGATTCCACTTTTATAAAAAAAATCCCCTTTGATTCATATTTCAGCCTGTGACGACCTTCATTGCTATTTGTTCTGTTCTACTAGTTTATTCTACGTAATTTTGCGTATTTAATCAATATAATCTAAAAATAATTTCTTGACTTTAACTAATCTTGTTCTTTTTTAGTAACATTTTCTTGAATAAAGAAGCATTTTGCTTAAATCAATTTCTGGCTTGGGCGAGAATCATTGAAACTTTTCTTGGTTTAAGTTATATTTACTAAATAATTCTTTCCGTGTAATATGCGTTAGTGGTATTAGGTCAACTTAATTGACTTGCAACGTTGTTGCAAAAATGAGTGATATAAGCATATTAACTACATTTTCAATATTTGCTTTGTAAAAGCACTTAAGAGAAAATTCTGTTAAATGCGTTTGTAACACAACAAAACAAGATTCGTTTAAATGCGCGGGAATTACATTGGGGACAGGTGTCTATCTGGTATTTTTTTTAGAAATTTGGCTCTTTTGTGGAGTAAACGAAAATTACTGAATTTTATAAAATAACTGAATATTTTGCGGAATATGTAGGTAATTTTTTGATAGTGGAGTGCCCCGGTAGGCTAGCTGGTAGTGAGCTAGTCTATCAGCGCCGGGGTTGCGGATTCGATTCCCGCCAGAGACTCTGGTTTCATTCCTGCAGACAAGCGTAGTGCTTCGCGGGGATTAGCTTAGTGAATTAAAAACAAGTAGATTTATATAAAATAACTGAATATTCCTTTGTTTTTTACGGAATATGTTGTTAATTTTTTGACAGTAAATTTATATAAAATAACTGAATATTCATTTATTTTTACGGAATTCGCTGTTGAATTTTTGACAGTAAAAATTAAATGAACTT
The DNA here is from genome assembly GCA_949318255.1 of Pollenia labialis. Taxonomy (NCBI): domain Eukaryota; kingdom Metazoa; phylum Arthropoda; class Insecta; order Diptera; family Polleniidae; genus Pollenia; species Pollenia labialis. Next base: position 51,601,250 of record OX439142.1, read on the forward strand.
TTCGTTATTTAAATTACATTTTCATTTAATTTTACATACAGAAAAATTTAACTTTATCAACGGACAATATTAACTGCAACTAAAAATCCGTATTAATATTCACTTTGTTTTTTGAATAAATGTTAGTTTGGATCAGTTAAAAATAAATTTGCTTGGGATTTTAAATGTTTATTTATTTAAAAATTACTGAACGAATACTTCTTAAATAAACTTCAGTCCGTTACTGTAATTTATCCGTAAATTTGTAAAAAGAATTTTGAAAATGTACCTTTAAAAAATAAATACAAAATACAAATGTATTTGTATATCAAGTCGTTTTTTAAAAAGCACTTATTTGATATGCTGCCCAACCCTGCCTGCCCTTAGACCACTTTTACAACTTGTCTGCCATTAATTTTCTGTTGATTTGCAGACGATTAAACAAACTCCGGATAATCACTTTGTACTATTTAGAATAATGTTTGTGCGACAGGAACTTATTTCCAATATACATACATACACACAAACATACTTTGGTTTTTGAAACATCCATCAACATTTTGTTTTGCCTTCCATGCGGTTTTCAAGAGGTCACAGCATATTCAATTAATGTTGCGGGAAAACGAAAGTATTAGTTGTGGTTTTAGTTAAGTCAACAAGGTTGGAAGTCTTATTGGGATTTCGAGAGCTTAAATCAGTTGGTTTATATGGTGAGTGGCATTTACCAGCGAAAGAAATTATTAAAAGCAAATTTACTTATTAGGGTGGATCATAAAAGCTTTAGTTTATTAAAAACCAAAACTGGGTCAAATTCTAAAAAGTTAATACATAATTAAAAAAAATTCCAAGATGAAAAACATAAAAAGAAAGCTTAAGCAAGGAACTAAAACTCACACAGGTTGATTTTAATTTATACTCAAATGTTTTAGCAATATTAACCCATTTAAAGTCCTTTTTAGCACACCACAAGATTTCTCAATGACCTTTTTCAATTGTAGTGAAAGGAAGCAAAAAAAATTTTTTTAAAAAAAAGCCACAAACGAATAGCTTCAATTATATAATTAATTTTTTTAGTTAAACAAAGAAATCAAAAAAAGTAGAAGAACCTTAAAATTATAACACATTTGAATAATAAACGATAGAGGAGAAAATTCTTCAAACCGAACAAAACTAAAGTCTACAAGTTGAAAAGCATAAAATAATGTACAAGTACGAGTTTCCTCATAAATAATGAGCAGCAGAACGAACAAACATGTGCTATTTGCTGCTGGTATGAATGTGATTTAATGTGTGGAAAAATGCCAAAGTACATACAAGTACTTCTATGGATTTATGTTTTGTAAGCCAGTCATTGAGTGAGTGAGTGAGTGACTGTGGGAAAATGGGATTCGTGCCTTTGCTGGAAACAACAATATGGAAATATTTATGTAGCCTACATGCACACCCACACACACATAAATATACACGATATATTTGTACATCCATCAACCATAATTATAATAAATTTACGGGTACATGATACATGTCAGTTACCATTTGGAAGTCATTTTTCCCAAAAACAGCTGAACTGAGTCGTCTTCAAGTACTTTTGATGACTAATAAGTCGCACTTGATCAACAAGAGTATAGATACATATGTAAATAGTCGAAATTTTTATTTCTTCACTTTTTGGAAAAAAAATTGAGAAGCGATATTCATATCTACCCACTGCACACTGGTAGATTCCGGCTAAAAATGTTTGTTCTTTTTCAATTTTAATAAAATTTTGACGACAGATTAAAGGGAACACACAACTCATTTCTTCTTTTGTCTCTTGGATAACTATTTAACTGATAATACTGGAGCAAAGTAGATAATTTTTTTCTTACAAATTTTAGGTTTTCAAAGTTGATTTTTGTAGTTTTAAATAAAAGCAAGCTATGGCTTTCCTTAAAAGTATTTTTGAAAAAAAGCACGTTATGTTTAAACCATATTAGTAATTAACCATTCCAAGTGATAATTGTGATTTTTTTTTAATAAGTGAAGTGATTGCAAGTTACTTTAAAGTAAGCCAAATTTAAAGAGACCATAACAAAAAAGGTGGGGCTAGGGGAGATTAATGGTGTTTTCTTTTCTAAAAAAAATGTGCCCTTTTTTTTAAATGCAATTTGGTGTCTGTTTCTTAAAAATTTTGCTCCCGAAAAGCATGAGTTTTTTAGAATAAAACAAGCCACCCTTTTCGGGAGCAAAATTTTTATGAAAAAGACACCAAATTGAATTTTTTTAAAAGAAGGCACATTTTTTTTGTAGAAAAGAAAGCACCATTAGTGATAATTATATCTAGTACTATTAAGTATCAAAAGTAAGTACTATACATTTCAGCTGACACCACCTTCCACCCTAGAAACCAGATTATTTTTAGTGGTATCATATATTTTTATAAGATTTGCATGACTGACTGGATGATTATCGTCCAGCGCAAACAACTTAAGCCAGATACTTGATGTTGTAAGTAGACTCCCCTCCCAATGTGTAAATAAAAAAATTAGAGACTTTTGGAAATTATATTCATAAGGGGTTAGAAATGGGTAAAAACGGGTAAAATCAGTAACGTTATATCTCGTGATCTAACTTTTGTAAGTTGCTGTTTTTATTTTGTTTTTCTTAACCTACTTACAACTACAATTAATGTTGAGAGAATTTCAACTATTTGTAGTGGGGAATGTAAGATGAGACGAAGCCACTGTTTATTGTTGATGTTGTTTTGTTTAAGCTTTGATATTATTACAAGTAGAACTGTTGCTATAATTCTTATACGTTTAACAGTTTTATTTGGTTTAATATCTTTAGTTTTTCTAAAATCTGTATGGATGAAGTTTCCTGATGATCTGGCCTAAGCAACCAGTGAAATGCGCATAGGAATAGCTTATCCCATCAACAATAAATTTCAAGTGTTTTTATCAATAATAAAACTGGGAATTAAGCACGAATAACAAAATCTTTAGATAACAATAATATTTAAATTGTGTCCTCTTTATTTAAAAGTTCTCTTACAATTTCTGGTTCCTTTTAGAAATTTGAATATGAATATAAATAATATATTTACCAAATAAATCAATTAAATATGTTAATGTCATGACGCCATGTAAGACAGATATTTGTTATACATAGTTATGCAGAGTACAGGGGAAGAAAAATGAATTGGTACTTATCTTATCCCAACCCACCTTAAACGAAAAAATATATACCATTTCTATGGTCTTCCCAAAAAAAATTTTGCAAAATGGTATGTCTCAGTTGAAGTTTCCTAAACAATTGTATTCCCACGAAAATTATTTTAGATAGCAGTCAAATATTAGGAGAAACTTTTTCATTCTTGCATTTTTATTTTTAAATTTAAGTTCTTTAATTAATTCAAAGATATATTATTGAAAATTCATATTAATATTAATGTTTTGAAATATTTTTTATTTTGCAAAGAATTGTTTGACCCTTTTACCTTTGGTGAAGGGTATAACAAACAAACTCCAGCTGTTGTGAATGTTATAAAACGACTAACATAGCACTCTTACGTAGGAACCATTTTCTCTAGAAAAAAGGATTTTATATATTTTGGAATTTTAATAAAAAAGATTGCTGGGATGTGTTCATATACACATACATATATATTTATATATACACATATGCATATCTTCGCTCTTTTATGTAGTACACGTGTATACCTATGTGGGGATATTTATGTAACACGAGCCACTTAATTTACGCTTAGTTTATTTCTCTAACTCAAATTTAAATGTTTTAATAACATAATCCTCTAATTGTTCTCTATGTTGTGTTTGTAATCGTAAGTATCGCATGCATTATTTAATCATTTTACCATCATCTTAACAAATTCATTCATTTGTTCTCCGGTTCTACTCTTTATTGTCACACTTGTACACAATTGTTATAGAAACGTTATAAATACATACTACTTTTGTGAGAAGGGAGTTTTGATTACTGTGTACATTTGTAACTTGTTCAATGAAAAGATCTTTCTTTGAGCTTATCTAAAATTTCGTTAAATAAAGCCACAAGTAGAAGTATCCGTCTCGAGTTGTGGTAACGTCTTTACACTTAAGGGCTTGTTACTCATACGTTAATGTTGCGCACACACAAAGGTTGCGGTACACTTCAATTGTTCGTAGTAGCCAAAAAAAGATACACGTGTCATGTGGTATTGAAATGCGTTGAAACGTCGAAAACATAAAAATTTGTTAAAGTTTGAAAGGATGATTACCAGGGAAACAATTGCATGTTTTTCCTTTTGTTTAAGCGTTTGCAGCATTTTTTGCATAATTCAGTTAAAAGAGCATTTTTCAAGTTTATAGCGCATATTTGGCCTTTTTGAGGCATATTTTGATACATGCTGCAAATAACATTTTTTTTTAATTCTGGTTAACAGATGGCCCTTCTGTTTTAAATATCTATCTGTATATATAACGAGATGCTTCAATTTCGCCATCAACAATTTAATTTTACCCTAAAATTGCTAGACAAAGCCGGTAGTTATTATATAATAATATATAAGTAAAATAAAGGAAAAAGCATTTATATACGTTTTTGGTGAAATGTGTGTAGTACATAGAAATCTGGACCAATCTTTAAGTATACCTATCGACTCAGAATCATTTTTTAAGTGATCTAACAATACCCATCCGTCCGTCCGTCTGGCTGGTTGTCTGCCTTGTGCGCAAAGTACTATTTGCAATTTTGTAGATAACTTGATAAAATTTCGTAAATACATTTGAATTGTACTAACACTCAATTTACATGATGAATTTTGTGACGTTCAATTTTAGACGTCATTTTTTGTTTGATAGCAAGCGGTGTAGAGAAGAAAGAGGAAGAGAAAACAGAAATCATGTCTATTTTTCTACCCCTCTTTCTTCTCTACACCGGTTGCTCCTAACAAAAAATGACGTCTAAAATTGGACGTCATAAAATTCATCATGTAAATTGAGTGTAAGTCTATGCAACTAGTGAGAGTCGGTCGATAATATCACATATTCTGCATAACCATCTCATTATGTTGGTATTAAGATTAAGGGCCTAATTGTGTATAACACAACGCCAAATATTTTATTGAAAGCAAAAACAAATTCAAAAATAAATATTGAATTTTTAAATTTCAAACACTTAAAATTTTGTGGCGTGGAAAAACAGTACGAATTTCTGTAGAAAGCAACAACAAAATAATAAAATATTTTTTCGAATCGCTTCACATTTAAATAAAGCTCCCATCCTTACTATGGTATATCGGCTTTCACGATTATAATTTTAGGATTGTTTTTTTTTTAATGAAAATGTTATTAAATTGTTAAATATTTTGTTTTAAAATTAGCAATTTTGGATTTTTTTTGGGGCATTTTTTAAACAATTTTCAGGGCATATTTTTAGGTTTTTACTGCATATTTTAATGCGCATAAAACGCGTTTCTAGATCATATTTCTGGTTTCCCCGATGATTACAAAAAAGACTTTTCTTAAGATTAAGCTTTTTTTAATTGTTGGTTTTTGAAAAAATAAAAAATAAAGTTGTGTGCGTCGATGCATTGTTCGCACTGTCAATTAACAAATATCAATTTTTCTAACAGCTGATACGTAAAAACGAAACATAAAAACGCAACAGCGAATCCCCAACTTCCACGTTTACATACACAGAAAGAAAACCACTCGGGATAATTAAAGTGTTTTATGCTTACTTAAAGTACCAGTACTATTCTTTAATAAATTATTTAAACTTTTAATAAAAAAGGTCGAAGAAATAGGATTATAATTTATTTAAGTACCAGTCGTACTCAAAAATTCAAATTCACTAAAACGTACTTTAAACAATTCTAAATGGGATTACTTTCGAAAATCAATACCGGAATTTCTTAAAATAAGTACAAAATTATTAAACCTAGTGAAAAATTATTACACTTTTCGTTGGTAATGCCACTCTGATTTAACTCTCGTTTAACTCAATTAAGTTTGTTGTAGAAACTACAATACAACGATTTGCTTGTTTAGTGTAGAAACAACGAAAACAAGGAGCAAACACATTCAAAAAGTTTAAAAAGTAAAATTTAGAGCTCCTGCTTCTCATTTAGTTTATATTTTCAGTTATATGTATGTATGTATGTATACATTAATTTTTAAAGGTGTAAACGGATAAGTAAATCAATCATAATAAAATTCTCCTTCTAATTTCACTTTCGGTTTATTTCAAGTATGACTGTGGAATTTAATCAACTTTATAATTCTTAGATCAATCGCATTTTAAGATTGGTTTAATATTAGTTTTACTAAAATCAATCTCATTTTCGTATTATTTTAAATACGAATTCGGGATTCAATATGAACGAGTTAAGAATAAAGCAATTGAAAATCTGAACTTGAATCAATCTGTCTGTACTTAATTCAAGAAAATCCATGCTTATCGTACTATTAATATCTCTTCGAATTAATTTTAGTTCGAATGAATTTATTTTTTATAATATTGGTGACAATAGGAATGTTTCAATGATCTTTCATATCAACCGCTTGAACTTAGCTCCATGAGCCCTTTAGAACTCTAGATTTTACATCCTTGAAACTTGAATCTCTTAAAACGACGACCTTCATTTGTATACGTTCAGATAAGTAGGTTCTTAAAAGGGACACTGCGCTCCGGCCGAAACCAAACAAGCATTCCAATTTCCTAAAAATAATTCAATGAACTATTCTATTAAAGGCCTTTAAAAGTTTAATAAGCACACCAGCGGCTGATCACCCACAATGGTATCATATAGTCGGGTTTGACCGAGTTTATTTTCATAATTATATGTTTATGCACCAGTGCTTTAGAGAGGGTGCATTTTTGCTTAAAGCAAATCCTAATTATAAGCTCCAAAGTAATTACTCTGTCATATGGAGAGTATTCATCATACTTATGACATATTAAAAAAGTTTTCAAGAGTTTTTCAGGATTTTAATTGATTTTTAGGTCGATGGAGGATTCGTGAGAAATACACATTAATTTCACTGGGAAAATGCACTAAAGTTATTGTGAACATTACGTAAATAGAGTATTAAATATTGAAAACTATTTATATCCTGAAAAATTAGCTCTCTTAATGACATTTAAATAAATACTTTTTTTGTACTTGAATGGTTAAATAATTTCCAAATTAATATTGTTAAAATAGCTACAGTTTATTCATGTTTTTCTTTTATTTATTCGTTTCATTATTATAAATTACATCTGTTATATAAATATGTTACCCGAAATCAACAAACATTAGAAAAACCATCTAAGAACCTTAGGCTAACTTTGCAGTCCATTGCCACTACAATTATTTCAAAACTAACATAACTAAACTATATGTTATCCAATGGGATATAACTTACACAAATACACACATGAATGGTCGCTTTATAAGGTATTATTTGTTAACAATTAATGTAATTCAAGTTTAAGCCTAAAACATTTTTATTGTTCCATACTGGTTTCGGCCAGATGCAAAATGTTGAAAAAATAATGTGATGTATAGCAAAGAGTACAATCGGAAATACATAGAAAGACATAGAAAAATGTGTGAATCCATATAAATACACGTACATAAAACACACTCATGTACCTGTGGTTGAATTGGCTCATTAGAGAAACAACACAAAACGAAAACTCCTTCACTCCAGTTGCAGCTCACGTTAACCGCACCGTACACTGCAACTGTACACAACTTTGTATACATTTTATGTTTAGCTTTAAGTGAATTTGCGTGTGTGTGTGTATGTGGATATGTTCAATTGGACACAGTATGTCATATAAGCCCAGGATATGTTCAGATGCTTAACGTAATGCCAAATTTGGCTAGGAGGTGTGTGGGGGGTTGGGTTGTACTAATTGCAAGAGTTAAACAAGCGTGTTTGGATGAGTTAAGCTCTCTAGTGCAAACTTTGAAAGGCCTTTAACTTTGCAGTCCCAATTCATAATCATAATTTCTAGAAAACTGATGACGCAATTCCTCTTCAAAACTTTCTAAAATATTTTTGTATTTAAAAAAAAATAATATAAAAACAGGGTTATCCATTGAGTAATTTCAAAACCGCCGGTCTGCAAGTCTGGCAGCTGCTAAATGTCTGTAATCTGAAGAGTCATTAATTTAGTAAAGGTTTGCCATTTACAAATATGGATCGTTTTATAACCGAAAAACGCGTAAAAAAAGAGTTAAAACTTACCGCACGGTGGTGGTTCAAATCGTTTTCACTTGTCGGGCATTAAAAGGTAATTATGGTCGCATTAATCGACCTTATGTGCAAGGAATTGGCAAGATTATAAAGAAATTTTCAGAGACTTAAAGTGTTTCAGGTGTAATCAGGATTGTACATCATCGCAATACGTGCACTGGCAAAAATCTCGCTTCTGTTAGTGAAAGTGTGGCGGATAATCGGAGTTTATCGATTCCACGGCCTTTTTTTAAATTTCATTGTGGAATATCGGTTTTTTTAGTTTGTTCAATAAATTAAACTATTTTTGAGTTACTCGAATATATACGTTGTGCAATAATCTTCGAAATAACGGTATATCTCGAAAACAAGAACAAACCTATTAAAACGGTTAACACCACAAAAGGTTAACCGCCTGGTGTCCTGCTTGACAAACAAAGTGTCAGGTGCTAGCGTGAATCAGAATCAGTGAATCAGAAGTAAAGGCAACAGTTTATTTTTGTCCAATAACAAATGAAGATGTCGAAGATACAGCACAATCTTATGACTTTGACTATCTCAACTGCAGGTTTTTAAACACTGATTTAAATCTATGTACAGTGAAAGCCCGGTTTAACGAATGATATAATGTTTAGACCTTTCGTTATACCGAGATATTCGTTATATCGGTCAGTAATTTTTTACCTTAAAATTTTATAAAAAACGGTGGTCCACAATTTGAAAAACATCAAAATTTAATTGAATTTATAATTTAGTGTAGAAATAAAACTTTAATTAATATTTTCACTTGGATATTACTGAAATCTTTAATTTTTTATCAAAAGAGATTCTTTTTCGATTTGAAATCTCGTTTTCGTAATGAACCAAACAAAACTACTAAAACTTTAACGAAAAAAGCAACACATCACACGTGTTCTTTAAATACAAAGCAAAAAAGCCAAAAACACACACCAAAATCTAACGGTTCTGTTATGATTTTTTTATTTTGCTTTGTCATTCGTTAAATCGGGATTATTTTTTTTTTGCAATTCGCTATATAAGGTAGTTAATGTAAAAATTTGGCCATTCGTTATATCGGATATTCGTTAAACTGCGTATTCGTTATACCGGGCTTTGACTGTATATTAAATTAATTTTCATATCAACTTAAATCGTATTAAATACACATTGATTTTTTCGGCTTAGCAGATTAATTATCGTTTGTTTCACTCGTGCTCAGCGGCCTTTTGACTAGTAAAGACAATAAACATTTTTTTTAAACAAAATACATATCTGTTTTTAACGAAACAAGAAGCCAACAAAAATTTTTTTGCAAAAACAAAACATGTACACAATACAAATACACACAGTCGATTCGAGCTGTGGCCGTGCAAATTGCCAAGCAACAACAATATTATTAACAGGCGTTACTAAAATTGTTTATAATACTACTAAAATTGCTTATTCTATCATCAATGTGAAAAAAACACTCCATCCAGCATAATTAAAATATAGCGTGTATCAACAAAACACAACAATTGAACTGTTTTACAAAGAAAAACAGATCAGTACACAATGCTTGTATCTTTCGATAAAATAGTTGTGAACGCACGAAAAACAGTTTATTATCTATAGATAATTTCTTGATTTTAAAGTATTTCGTTCATTTTTAGTAAAATGTTCTTACATAATAATGAAACTTTTTGCTTTAACCAAGCCACTCGTATATTTAGAATAAGTAATTTTTAGCTTGGAAGAGACCATGCAAATTTTCTTGTTTCATGCAATATTTTAGTAAATAATTAATTGTTGTGTACTAATACACAAAACACTAAAAAATAGATATCGTTCCTGGGTGTGTGTACCGTACGCTAATATAAACCGAAAATAAACCGAATATTTTCGAACACTGCACTGCCATTATCCATCTTATTTTATTGGTATTTCGATTAAATTTGGTTTAACCTTTTTTTATTGCATCTAAATCTTCTTACAGAATTTTATTCAATATTTGGCCATCGATGTCATACAAATACTATTCTTGAGAATAACTTTTAATGTTACAACTTCCTGAGAAATGTTGGTTCTTATTAAAAAATTGGCGACAGTGACTTTTTTGATGGCTGTTATATCATGACAAAATTATGTGCTGGTTGGTTCAAAATAAACTATTGGACCCATTAAAATCCCCATTCTTTGTAAAGGCAAACAAATATCGTATAGACGGAAATATCTAAATAATATTCGGCACAAGTAACTATCATATGAATCTCTAACCCATAACATAATTTCGTTCTTGCGGGTACATGATTGCCCATGACTCCCAAATAATATACACTCTTGAAAAGTTGTTTTAAATACTGTGGTGTAGGTAGGGTAGCCAGATATGGAATTGACAAAAAAAGTACATTGATGAAAAAAAGCAGTACATTTAAGAAAAAAAAGTACATTAATTTTTTTATTAAAAAACGTTTAAAAAATTCATTAAATAACATAAAATAACCATTTATTCAATAAAGAACATAAAAATGAGATCGTAAATAAGTATAAGTAATAACTTAAAATTAGTCAGGTCTTTTCAAATTCAATTCTTTTTTTTTAAATAAAATTAATTTAAATATTTTTTAATACAGTGGCCGACAAATGTCTACATACGACTTCATTGAAGATGTAATTCATTATCAAGAAAGTTAACAATAAAAGACCAAATTACTATCAAACAAGTTCTTTTGTAAAAAATGCTGTTTAGATAATTTATCAACCCTTAATTAAAGCTTAATGACGCTCAGATTGATTAAATATTAAATCTGCTACTAGCAAAACAAAAACCAGAGTGGAAGTATATCGAAGGCTTTGAATTTATATTTTGCTTGTAACCAAACGTTTAACAAGTATGTATAGCAAAAACGCCATCAGTAGCTCTGCTTTTCTACTTATATAATGTTAGGAAACAATCTAAATTCAAGGCCAAAGCCTTCAATGTACTTGTACCCTCAATCGCCATTGTAGATATTTTTACTGAGTGTTTCAAAGAACTTTTTTTTTCTACACTAAAAAAAAAATTACTAAAAACGTTAAGCACAGAAAAAAAGTACAAAAAGAAGTACAAAAGGCGAAAAAAGTACTTTAGCGTACTTTTTTAGGTGTTATGCAGAAAGCAGTACATTGATAAAAAAAAGTACGTGTACTGCTGAAAAAGTACGTCTGGCAAGCCTAGGTGTAGAGCACAGTGATGGAAAATTCAGTACTTTTTCCTTTCAAAAATACCAAGGTACTCCTAATCTAACTTTAATGCTAAATGTATATGAGACAGGTCCTTATTTCACTTTAAACTCTTTTTTTAATGCAGAACTATTTAAATGGTAAAATATAGCAAGGAAAAGATTCAGTAAAAATTTCGAAGTATTTTTATTTTGGAAATTATCAGAGTATTTGTCTAAATTTGTTATGCCGAAAAATTTTGAAGTCGGAGTCACGAATTTTTTGTGGGTAATTCAACTCCGGTACAACAACCTCAATTGCGACTCTACAACACCGACTCCACAGCCTTCTTGACAACATTGCCTAGACAAAATTTATTCTTATCAAATTATATATGCCCTGCGGGAAATTTGTGTCAATTGGACCAATAGAACAAGTACAAAAAGAAAGGACTCATAACCAGTGAAAGAAGAACCAATCCCTTAACTGGTTCATGAATAACAAAAAAGTAGAAAAAGTAATGAATTACAGTACAGTCTTAACCGGTGCTGTGACACATTTTTTGGTACTTTCTTAAATTTGGTTCTTGAATGACATGGGACCTGGTTAATTGAAATAATACTACTTTTAAGTAACTGACACAAAGCACGTTCATTGAGAATAGATCTGTGACTGGCCATATGGTGTTAATTAACCACCCCCAAGACAACCCCATGTAAAGTGTTAAAACTAGATGCGGTTTCTTCCACCAAAGACCTATCACGGGACTACTTTGGTGTCAGTTCGCTTCCCTCTAGGGGTCTTGTTGGTATATTTTAATAAAAAAACAAAACAAAAAAATATGTATTTAATTTTTATTTTTAAATTTATTTTCCAAAAAATATGTTTGAAAAAAGTACTATTTTGCTTGGTGGTCATTATCATCTAAATTTTTTAAATTTTCCATCACTGGTAGGGCATGACCGACTATGCCTTCTTACTTGTTTATTATATCAGATGGGAGTTCAAAAAGTGATAAGACTGGTAAAACTCAATCAGCTTTACAATTCTTAAAAAAGGCCCTTTACTTATTTTAATAGGTACCATATTTTGTTGGTAACTTTTTTGTTTCAAAAATTTTTTGGTCATATATTTAAAACTGTTTCGGAATGTACGTTCTATATTCCCAGTTCACTCTCTTCTCATATTGTCTATGCGTGTGTTTATTGTTGTTGATTCTACACCATTGTTGTTCGAAATAATCATGTTGTTGCTGCTGGGTAATGATGGCGTTTCAAACGAATCTGTTGATTTGGCATTATTGTTGCCGTTTTTTATTGTTCTCTTGTGATGCTATTTAGCATGCAACATTGTGAATTGTATCTGTTGTGTTTTAAAACATGCTGTTAAATATTCTATCATTAATATAAAATTTTTGCTTAAAGCATATACATATGTACTTTAAGAGTAAGAGTAATTTAATTGTATGTATTACCTAAATATTTAAATTAAATTGTAGTGAATGGCTAAATTCTATTTGCTCGAAATAAATCGATGCTACTGTAATTTTTTAGCAAATATAATCTATTAGTTTTACATAAACTGGATAAGAATAATCCATAGTACCGACAATAAAGAAATTACTTTTTGGGTTACAGGGACAATATTGTAATTCTCAACGCAACTGAAATAATACAGTTTTGAATAAACTTAGTTGTTGAAGAAGATGTTATTTGACAAGAACGACAACATTATCAAATTGAAAATTCATCTGGACGTTTTTATAGTAAAGAAAGCGAAATTCGACTGCGTACTGCGTATTGAGTAAAACAAATAAATAGAAATTATAACATCTTTGTCCATTATTTTTTTATGACCGTAAGAGCACTATATTAAGTACAAAATATAGGTTTTGCCATTTTTCCAATTTATTTGTAATATTCATGTGAATGCGAATGTAACTCAAGAAAAATAGAAGAATCTGTGTATTGGAATACAAAAAGTTTTTAAGCGGCCTTTCTGCTTCTCCCAAACCACTTTACCAGCACAGCCATTTACAATTAATAAACGCCTGTCAAATTATACGCTACCATTTTTAAATTTGGAAACACAACAAAATGAGGTAGCATTAGACTGCGTTCCTATAACATGTTTCATAAGGCGGCTGGTCATTAGGTTCGTTCCTTTTTCAATTTTTCGCCTCTTAGCTGAAAGTTCATCACTGTTTCAATTTACAGCCATCCGTTAGTTGCCGTCTGTCAACATTTTAATATGCACAGCTTATTCATTTTGCTTTTATTAATTTATTAATAGCAGACTACCTCACGATTTAACCCTGTATGGAGATCTTCCCATTACTCAATTAACACAACACTGAGACTGTTCTCCTCAAATGTAACATCTATCGTGTTGTATGGATGTGAATCCTGGAAGAAATCTCAACGCCAGATTAACAACCTACAGGTCTTTGTCAACAAATATTTAAGAAGAGTTCTTCGTATTTTCTGGCCAACAACAATATCTTCTATTGAGCTCTGAAGAAAGGCAAACCAAACACCCTTGAAATTTGAAATCCACCAAATAAAATGGAATTGACTGGGTTATATTCTGAGAAGACCAGCAGAGACGAATGGTTGAAATTTAAAGTAAAACATTTAAAGTAAACCAACATCGTTTGCTCTTCTTCACACAGATCCACAATATTATAAACAAGAAATAATTTGGAATTAAAAACACTCAACGCAGAACTGCCAGATAAATTTGTGAAGAAATCGTAAATTTCCTGAGAAAAATAATAAAATCGTCTTTTACGTTTCAAAAAATCGTCAAAAAAAATCGGACAACTTAAAATTTAGTTAATTTTTAACAATAAATAAATTAAAAAAAAACATTCAAATACAAACATACATAATTACTTCATACCCAGCTAGCATTTTCAATCGTGTAAGAGATACTGGTAGTCTCATGTAGAGTGCCTTTGATCGTCGATGAACGATAATCCGACTGAGATTCTTCCATAGCACAGCGAAAGGCGGTTCTTCAATCGTTGTGTGACTTGTTTAAGACGTGGATAAAGATTATTTAACGAGTCTTTCGTGTCAAGAATCGTATGAAACACATGTTGATGTTATCTTACAACTCGTGAAATGTTCGCCGTATAATTGTTGAAAATATGATTTATACAGAGAGAGTCGATGATGATTCGACAAAAGATAAACAAAGTGTAACATTGTTATTTTTGTACTGTTAAAATACTTAATCATTTTAAGATTTTCTTAAGACTTGCATAATACAGCCGTACATATACAAAAGCGGCACGCGCCTCAACGCTATGCAATTGGAAACCCGATTTTGACAATTCGTTTAATAGAGAAGTTTGTCGCGATTGCTAATTAATAATGGTAATTTAGCTGTTTTTATCTGTATTTTTATTGGCTTTATTTAACAAGAAAGCTATCACTACTGTTCGTGACACAACGTTGACGCTCTTCCTTAGTTATTGCATATCAGCGTAAAAGCTGAGCGAAAGAAAACGTTCCGCCTTCCAATCTTGTTAAGGTACGCCTGTTAAACATTCCAAGATAAAAAATGAACATATCAGAAAATTTATTGTTTTATTCTGACTTAAGAGACTAAAAAATCTTCACTGTTTAGAAAAAAATCAGGAAATCATCACTTTGCCAATTTCGGAACTAATAGTCGTCAAAATGACGATAAATCGTCTAATCTGGCTGCCCTGACTCAATGGCTTATTAAGTAAAATTAACAATACAGTTTATAAAACGCAATAAATCACGAATTTTATATTCCTCTATATTGACAAGGCGCTTGATTCCATTTGGCTGGGATGAACCAGAACCTAATCAGATAAGGATTTTCAAAATCTTCTAAAAAATCATTGAAATTTAAACTCGTTGGGAATTGTTAAAACCTGAGCTATATTTAATTCAATTAACACATTGTTTGAAACGGTAACGTTTTTTCTAACCATTTTTTAATTAAAATTAAATATATTGTTAATTGAAAAAATAAAACATATATTCACTACAAGAGACTTGGACTAGTCCAAAAGTAACCCAACCGTATGGGAAAAACATGGTATATTTAACATACTGATGTCCTAGGGGAGGACCATATAACCCAGCTGTGGATTACAAAGAAGAAGTCTTAAAACTACTTCATTGTATACACTAGAGGATTAGTTTTAACTTCGTTTAAAAACGAAAGCATGTCGTTAAAAAACGAAGACATGTCGTCTCACTACAAACACTTTTTAACAATGACATGGTCCATGCTTGCATTACATCGGACCAGTTCATGGAGTAGTCTATTTAATCAAATTGGATCAGGAGGTCCAATATTATTTGCAGGGTTGTTTGTTTGATCCTATTTTAATTTATTCTGTGTATGCGTTGATCACAATTATCCAACTCCAAGAAAAATTCCCGCAGGACTTCCTTATAATTTTGTCCTTTCAACAATTTAAAACGCTTTATACATCATTAATATTGTTTTAAAAAGAAATAATGAAGAAGCTTTCTATGCAGGTGACAGGTCTTTCATCTGATTTTGAAATTTGTCCAACGCAATTATCGAAATAATTACTTTCACATAAGTTCCGAAATTAGGCATGTAACATCGATCTTTAAAAATATCGATTTTTTCACAATAAGCTTCGATGTTAAAAAACATCGGTAAAAACTCGATGCATCGATTGCATTTGTACTTACGGACTGCTCAAATTCTTCTGTGCTACTTAAAATCTTAAGGCCCAACCATAATTTGCATAAGCTTGCATAAGAAAAGTTATTGAAAATGCTATTCGTGAGGCGCACATTGGCTGAAAATCGTTTTTCATCGGCCAGAAATATGGAAGTTTCTGCTGGAGAGAAGACTTTTTGAACATTCCTACAGTTTTAATTTTATTAAAATCGGCTTAGGAGTTATTTGGGAATTTAAGGTCAAAGTTGAACTTTTGATGTCTTTTAGCATTTAGCATAAAAATGCTTTTGATTAACATTGAGAATTATGATATTTATTTATTCATAAGGAGGATCTTCATAACCTCCAAATTTCCTTATGATATCTATATTTATATCGGGTTTATGGAATGTTAAACCTAAAATGTTTTTTACTCATTTTGAGAGCCCTTTAATCCATGACACTATAGAAATAATAATTTTAATGTATGACATTCCATGATTCTGAAATGGATAGAGATGGCATAATGGAACTTAAAAGTTATGTAGACCGAAGAGATCTTGAAACAGTGGACTTAAAATCATCCCCAATTTTAATTATAAAATACCTCAAATTCCCAATCCCGGAAAAACGCTTTTATAAAAATTATGTTTTTTTACAAACATGGCAAAACTGCCACTATTTACCACTCGATATTGATCAGAATTGTCCAGAAAATCATGGACATATTAGAAAATAGTTCTGTTCTACCTTTATAAAAATCGGTGCGTTGCTTTATTAGAATTTTTTACTAAATACATTTTTTTTGTTGGAAAAATTTAATATATTTTTTTTTTTTGATACGACATATGG
This sequence comes from Pollenia labialis, assembly GCA_949318255.1. Taxonomy (NCBI): domain Eukaryota; kingdom Metazoa; phylum Arthropoda; class Insecta; order Diptera; family Polleniidae; genus Pollenia; species Pollenia labialis. Next base: position 51,618,151 of record OX439142.1, read on the forward strand.
AAGAAACAAATGTCAAATTAACTAAAATAGCTTCTACAAGCATACTCACGTTTTCTTTCGAAAAATATCAACATTTTTATTTATTTCTGGAGAAAATATTGTTTTATCAGCGAAAGAACATAGCCATCGTTTGGTGAAATAGTAAAAATGAGTATTCATATGTATTTCCTTTTTATGCATATACAATTGTACAATATATACATACATGTATATTATACATAGATTCGCCTTGAAAATACCACAATACTTATAGAAAAATGCATAAGCATTTGAAAATTCAACATAAAATTGCTTAAAGTCTGATTTCCTACCAATATAAAAAATGTTTAAACCACTACTGATAACAGTTTGATATTAAACATTACCCACCTGATTAAAAAACATGTAAGAGTGCCGAATCTTATATACCCTTCACCATTGTTCGAGCAGAATACAGAGCAACAAGACAAAAACTAAATAATTTTACATTTACAATACTTAAAACTTCATTATCAATTGAATTTGAAAAGCGAAAACTGGTAAATACTTTTTTAAAATAAAAAAAAAATTATTTTTGAAAAACCAAGATTCGACCCACGGGAGGACTCACAGTTTCTAACATTAACAAGCCCCATAGACAACTGAAAACCACTGGTTTCGCTCTCTGAAACTAGATTGCCAAACATGCTGTTCATACTTTTTGTGAGATATTGAGGAGTTAACACTTCTCTTGCACTTTAGTGCTTGGTTGTAACGGCCCGTGCAAAAACTATGTTTCTAGCGCCATCTGTTTTGGATACAAACAGTTGGTTTACTCGACTATTGCACTGTAAAGAACAGTGCAAAGAACATATCTTAGAATAGAACCGTGACCAAATTAAATTGTGGGTTACACCACTTCTGCGCTGATAGCCTCATATTATTAAATACTTTTATTAATATTATTATATTATAAGTACAGTGGAGGCTCGAAAAAGTTAAGTAGTTTGTTTTGGGGGTGATAAACTTTTCCGAAATCTTAACTTTTCCGTGGTATGAAAAATGCATGTGGTTATATGTGTATTTATACATTGTTTATTTATTCTTAAATTGTAAATTAGAAATATATGTACATATATACATACATATATACATATTTATTATATATATACATTATTACACATTACGATAATTTGGTATTTGTTGCGACTATTTTCTTTCACAACCAACTGATGAGAGCAAACACATTATGCAAGATTAGGTTTGCATATAAAATTCGCAAATAAATTAATTAACGGTAAATGATACACTTAGAAACAGAAAAACAAAATAAAAAAAAATTGTCTCTAAAAAGTTAAGAAGCACTTAACTTTTTAGAATCACGTGTGGTGAATGAAAGCTGCTTAACTTTTCCATATACTTAACTTTTCTATGACTTAACTTTTTCGAGCCTCCACTGTATCACTTTATTTTATTAAACATCATTTTTATTTTGTTGTTTTCTTTGTTTTGATTTTTTTGAGAGCTAGTTCAGATAAACTAACGATAACTGTTATCAAAATTGGAGATGATAGTACATTTTTCCTGTTTCGCAGCCTGTTTCAAAATGAAACGGCCTGTTTCGCTCTCAAAATTTTGTATGGCAAAACAAGTCGTTTCAATCATATTTGGGGCACGAAACAGGAATAAGAGAGCGAAACACGAATATTGCTGTCCGTGTGAACATGGAATAAGTTAAAGTTTTTATTTTTAATACAATAAGAACTGAGGTGCTGAGTGTTTTTTAAGTTGTTTTAAAAAAGTTTAAAATTGTATATCAAATAAAAAACCAAATTAATTGCTTGTTATTAAATATTATTTGACAGTCCTGTAAGTATCTTATGACAAGTATTCAATGAGATCAATTTTACCTATTAACTGATATAAACGAAGAATTGTTATTTATATCCTGGTGCTATTTTTTGACCGCAGCTGTATATATACGATTGTTATCTCGCAAAACTAAAGACTACAAGCGACTCACAAGAAAGTAAAGTCATGGGATAGGATTTAACTTGTGTGAAATGTTTGCACATGAGGGCATTGGTGGATTGCATAGACCCGTTATTAGGAGCACTATGTAATTATATCACACACACATATCGCGCTACCACTTAGGGTAATGTATTCTTTGATATATCACAATTGCTTTGATATATCATAATTGCTAGAAATAGTTTCTTCATCGTCGACTTTTTGACTTCAGGATACAGGTCTGATGGTTTCACATAAGCTTAACAAGAATGTAAATCAAATGGCCAAGAAAGGTATACTACACTTTTGTTGGAGCGTACATTGTTACTACATCTGTATGCTTTTTCCTTCTTTTAATTATCAAATGTTGCACATTACTCATATGGCTATTCTTTAAACAAAATATTTCATCCATTTATATTGTCGGCATTCTGTTTTTTTTTTCAATTTCATTTCATTTTGCTCGACAACAATAACAACGGACAAACCGCGCTCAGCAATTAGTAAATACTAATAATAAATGCAAATTATTTTCAATAGCAAACTAAATACAAATATTAGCTAATATATTCATACAAGTGCATATTAATGTTTGTGTTGCTGTTATTTATTGTAATTAGAGCGCATAACTTGTGAAAATAAACCAAACGTGAATATTGCACTAAATGAGTGTTATTTTGAAAACAAAACAAACAAAAAAAGAATAACAATAAAACAGTTAAACTAAATAAAACAATTTAGTAATTTATGCAACGATTTACAAATTACTATATTTTAGGGATTCCGCTAGTTGTTCACAGAATCAAATATAAATTGATTTAAATTCAAAAATTTGTGAAATTGATTAAAAAATTAATTGAATTTGCACTAGTAAACAACTTATTACACAGAAAAAATTTATGAGAAGTTTTTTTTATCAATTAAAAATATGGTTTAAAAAGTATTTTAATTTAATAAATGTGATAACTGAATCATTTTTTTTTATTTTTGTTGAAAGAAAATTAAAAATATATTTTTGGTAAAATAAACATTTTAGTTGTTATGAATTAAAATATTAATTACACTCACAATATTCTGTACGTAAAATTAACTGAAATTGTAATATAAAATAAATGAAAGTTCAATTAAAAACCGGTCTACCTATTTTTCATTTATTTTTAACAATGAGTTCATTTAATTTTTACTGTCAAAAATTCAACACCATATTCCGTAAAATCAAATAAATATTCAGTTATTTTGTAAAATTTTATTGTCAAAAATTCAACACCATATTCAGTAAATACGATTAAATATTCGGTTATTTATTAAAATTTTACTGTCAATTTTTTACTGTCAAATTGACCCCATATTCAGTAAAAACAATTAAATATTCAGTTATTTTATTAAATTTTCGTTTACTCCACAAAAGAGCCGAATTTCTAAAAAATTCCAGACAGACACCTGTCCGCTTGTTTTTCTTATAAGCGTGAGAGGGAGATTATTTTTATTTACTTACCCAGTTACACACGTTTGTTTTACTTTTGTTGTACTGACCACGTTGTTTACGGAAGAACTCTCAATTATAAGACACCAGCAGCATGACCGATATGGCTTCGCAATTATTTTACTTTTAAAATTTGATGTATTTAACTAAATTATTTTAACAAATAGAAAATGGGTATTGCTTACACAAAACAAGCAATTCATTTTTTATAGATAAGTAAAAATTAATTTTTGGTAGTAAAATTATATAAAATAACTGAATTTTTAATTGTTTTTACTGAATATGGTGTTGAATTTTTGACAGTAAAATTTTATAAAATAACTGCATATTTATTTGTTTTTACGGAATTCGCGGTTGAATTTTTTACAGTAAAAATTAAATGAACTTTTCGTTGCTTTAAATTACATTTTTATTTACTTTAACATAAAGAAGAATTTAACTCAATCAACGGACAATATTAACTGCAACTGAAAATCCGTATTAATATGCACTTAGTTTTTTGAATAACTGTAAGAATCAGTTAAAAATAAAATTGCTTGGAATTTTAAATGTTTATTTATTTAAAAATGACTGAACGGAATATTTCTTAAATAAACTACAGTCCGTTACTGTAATAATATTGTGAGTGTACATAACAAAAAATCTTAATTGATTTTTCGTTTAAAATAAAATAACACAGTGCAACACGAAAAAAAATAGCCATATACAGAAAAAACTACGTATAAAAGGCAAAAACTAAAAAAATCCCAGTTTTGCCCAAAGTCAAGCACTTTTTTACATGGGCCCCAAAAGATTTGGGGCCTCGGTGTCATTTTTGCAAAAAAGTGATCATTTTCTCAGGCTCATGTCTTGCAAACCGTTCGCAATTTTTATTTACCTCCTGAGACAAAGTTGTAGCTCTTGCCATAAAGAACAAATAAATTGTGAACATATCGATTTTTTACCCAAAGGCCCCAAATGACTTAAAAAATTACACACAGTGCAATTTAAGCTTGTAGTATTGTTGTTGGGAATTGTCAAAATATAAGCTATTTTTAATTAATCATTTTTTTTTTTTTTCTTTAGTTATATTTTCATCCATACATGGTCTAGAAACTAAATCCGCTATCATATTAGAGTGACTGCAAAACTGAATTTATATATATTCCAGAGCACCGTGTAAGAAGCATCTAATTTGCAAAAATCTAAATTATTTACATGATGTACTTGGCAAAAGAAAAAATTTGATACCCATATTGCTCCATTTAAAACGAAGGGTTGCCATCCCATTGCATTTTTGTCAAAACGCGAACTAGCGCGAATTTTCAAAAAAGCGGAAACACGTATTTAATTAAATCGACTAAAGATTAAAATATGTTAATTTGGCATTTTTATTACAAACATCCTCGAACAAAAAATTCAAAAACCATTTTTTTACAGAAAATCCTTAAAAAAAGGACATGGATGATCGTGCTTGGACAAATTGTATATACAGTTAGACGCGTCTTAAAAAAAACCTTTCTTTTGATACCCAATTTGTATATGTTGGTAAGGAAGTATATTCTCAAATTAACAAAACATGCAAAAATAGACCCTTTTTCAAAATGGTCCAGCTCACGAGAGGTCAAAGCTGGAGCCGAAATATTTAAAATGGTATCTTAAAAAAGTCCAAGGTTCATTTTTAGGGGGGTACATCGAGCACTTTTTTTGGTGAGTCGCTCTAACTTACATACATAAGAAAATGTTAAATTCACTTGATTCAATTTTTAATTTAAACTTATTTTATTTTTGGTTAAAAATGAGGAATTTTAAGATTTAAGTACAAAACATTGCTAAGATATAAATTAATTAAAAGTTTTGGTCATCGTTAGCTATGATACTTTTTAATCTCTTTATATAGATTTTGATTTAAGAATACGGCTTATTTTTTGTGGACAAGAACGAATTAAGCCAATTTCAAATACACAATGAAAATCAATAAAGCGTAGTTCAGTGAGAGCATTTTTGCATCGATCGAAACAAATGACAGTCGGAAGGAGCAAAGGTTAGCCTACGAGTATAAGACAGGTAGGGCGAACCTATTTAACCGCCATTTTATTTCTATGGCTTAAAACAGATCTTGCAACATGTAAAAGGGCGTTTTTCGTTCCATGTGAGCTACAAACACGCAAGTGGTGTTTGATTCAGGGCCACTGTACCGGCTGACTCAAATTCTTTAGTTTATTATTGATGGAACCCTAATACAGAACAATATCTTGGCGGCAGGGATATTCGGTTAGTACGTTGTAGGGTGTTCAATTAATCGTATTTTATTTTTATTCGATTAAACTATTTATCGATATTTGGCATTTTAACTTATTCGATTAAACAAATAAAATTCAGAAATTTCCAAGACTTTTTTTGATAATTTAAGAAAAATTAGTACTTGTGTAAATAAACATTCTTTTTTAAATAAAACTTGTCAAAGTAGCTCCAAATTGTTGGTTCACTTTTGGGAATTTTAATTTTAAAAGAGCCAATATAACTTTGGATTTTTTGAAACTTTTCACGGACATTCCATCCTCTGCTATGCTTCGGCAAATAATTTCCTCTAGAGAATCGATCGAAGAATCTTGTTTGAAATATGAATTCATTGGACTACTTGTAACCCCTTTGATTTTGTTGCTGCAGCATCATCTTCAAGTACTATGTTATAGTCACTGTGTTAGTGGTAAATTATCCAAATTGTTAAAAATCATTAATGCCTTATTAGACTTATCCTTTGTACAATATTCTAAAGAGAGAAACGCATAAACTATTTTGCTAAAAAATACATGGACACTATGACACATTTGAAAATGTCATATTGTCCGTGGGTATTCAGACACTTTGCAAACGGGCGCTATGTCATTTTTAAATATGTCATAAGGGCCACAATTACTATACACGTTAAATACAAAAATAGATCTACATACACGCAGAGAAAAAACAAGTTTTATTATAATCACAACGAACAAAACTATTTGTAAAGAAGCAAATTTAACCATAGCATGATTGTCGGTGGCAATAAACTGGTTAAATTAAACAAAATATGGGTATTCTCCTTTATGGCATAACAAGTACCGGTTTCGCTAAGTAAAGCTTCTAAAATCTACCTTGTTTCCGAGCGAAGGCCGACTACGCAGAGACGCTTTAGTTAGCGAAGCCGGTAATAGTTATAACCAGGAAACCCATAAATATGCTCTCAAAAGTGTTTTATGCGCATTAAATATGCAGTAAAACTGGAAAATATGCTCTGAAAAATGTTAAAAATATGCCCTAAAAAATCAAACATTTCTCATTTGAAGACAAAATATTCAACAATTTAACAGCAAAATTTAAAAAAAATAACTAAAAATATTATCGCAGTTTATTGTTAACATTTAAAAGGAAGCTTAAATATTTAAGCATGGGAGCTTTGGACAAATATGAACCGATAATCTAAATATTTACCAACGTAATTAGATGGTTTACGGACACAAAGAGTCTAATTTGGAAAGAAGTTTCTATGGGAAATATGTGAAATTATAGACCGATTCCCATCATATACACAGAATTGCAACGTGTACTTTTCGCACAAGGTTAACATGGGCAGACATCCGGCCAGACGGACGGATGGACATCGTTAGATCACTTTAAAAAGTGATTTTAGGTCGATCGGTATACGAAAAGATTGGTTTACATTTCTATATATTACACACATCACATAACAATTATCCTTAATGGCAACCTGCTTTGTCTTACAATTTGAGAGTCAAAATTAAATGTAGATTGCGAAATTTAAGTAACAAAATATAGAAAAAAAAATTTGTAAATGCTGCGAAAGCTCTTGTAGGCAACTTACAAAAATATTTACAGGTCTCAAAATATGCCTTAAAAAGGCAAAATATGCGCTATAAACTTAAAAAATGTTGCAAAAATGCTAGTTTAAGTAAATTATGCACAAAAATACTGCAAACGGTAAAATATGCAAAAATATGCACTGGAAGATCGATGCCAAAATTCATAAAAGGCTCTGTTTGTGCCTTCATTGGTCGCATACATTTAGGACTGCAATAGATATCAATTCCAAACCAAACTAAACTAGCTTCTAAAAAAACTCTATCGAAATTTTATATAGATTTCATAAATCAAAGATTCTAGTATCCAGATTTTTTCCACATTGAGTTAACAAACACGTACTGCTCCAAAGAAAACTCTTATACATAGAAGATTTCTAACAAACGAAATTCCACGGGACACCCTAATTTGAACATAGGCTCTGTTTGTGCCTTCATTGGTCGCATACATTTAGGACTGCAATAGATATCAATTCCAAACCAAACTAAACTAGCTTCTATAAAAACTCTATCGAAATTTTATATAGATTTCATAAATCAAAGATTCTAGTATCCAGATTTTTTCCACATTGAGTTGACAAACACGTACTGCTCCAAAGAAAACTCTTATACATAGAAGATTTCAAACAAACTAAATTCCACAGGACACCCTAATTTGAACATACACATATAGCAATGTGTTTACATTTGAAATTGGTAGCCATTATTTCAATATTATGTCTTTTTTTAATTCGGAACTAGAAATGATATTAAATGCAAACATTCTTTAGTAATACCAAAATTTTGTTATACATGAGCACTCGACTTACGGCCCAATCTCATGGTAGTATTAAGACTGTCTGAAACACAAAAAAGCTCAAGAGTACCAAACGAAGACATGCATTTCGGCATAAGCTTTCATCTTGGTTAGACCTGAATCCTATCTAAAACTTTTCTTGTTCATTGCTAAACAGCATTTGGTTGCAATGCAACTTTACATAGAGCCGCTTGCTCTAACCGCCATTTGTAAGCCACAACAACAGGTTTAATAATCCATATCGGAATTTTATCATAGGGGGGTTACAGTTTCCCCTCTTGTTCTGTTCGTGCAGCATATCTGTGCCTACTTTGCATCGAGGTACAAGTTATGTTCAGCCACTTTGTGTAAACTGTTACGGCAAATATTTTTGTTGAACATATTAACCCTATAAATCCTTTTATACTACATTTACACCTACGCAAAATCTAGTACTTACGAAATTTCGAGCCAAATCTAGTTGTTTTAGACTAGATTTCCCATACAAAACAAAATCTACTTCGTGACTAGATTTCAACTACTCAAAATCTAGTAGTACTAAATGATGCAACTATGGTTTTTTCAATATAGCACTAAAAATACTTCCCTGCACAAAAAAAAAATGATATTTAAAAAAAAACAAAACAAAAATTGTAAAAAAAATAAAAAAGTTTTATAAAAATTGTAAAAAAATATAAACAAAGAATAATATTGATAAAATAAATATCGGTGATTATTAATAAAAGGTAATGCAAATTTTTTAATGTATATTTCTTTTTGTGTTTGTATGTGTAACGAAAAAACTTTTAGTCAGTTGTTTTGTTATAAAAACAAAATCTCGCTAATGTCAAAAAAGTATAATGTAAACGCACTAGATTTCGAATCAAATCTACAAGATTTCGGCCTAATGTAAATGTGGTATTACTCTTAAATTTTGTGCTTTGCACCCCCCCCCCCCCCCCCCTCCTAAAATAAAATTTAGACTTCATCTTAAAACGCACACACGTATAATTTTTTGCCTGCTCTAACAGAATCCATTGTCAGAACCCCGTTATTTTTTTTTTGTGTTGAACAGTTTTGTCAATAATTTGTTATATTCATGCTATTCTTTACAAAATATTTTCTGGTAATAAAGGGGAAATATTTTGCGCTCCCGCTAATGTCAAAAGTCCGGATTATAAACACCTCAGCTGAGTAGATAAACAAGTGAATTAATAAAAATATGTAGTTTATTAAAAATGGTCAAACAGATTTAAAGGTATTGAAAGCTTAATCTTAATTTTTTCCGAAAATAGGCCTAATTTTATCAATCGGTTTAAAATTTAAGAAAAAAGAGAAAGGAATTTTTTAATTTAAAAAAAGTTTTTCGTACAAAAAGAAAAAAAATAATAGAAATTTTAACACACCAAACCAAACGCGAAATCAAGCGATTAAATGATGAAAACCACTAATTTCGGTTTAACCCCAACATACAACAAAAGATACACACCAAACTAAAAATGTAACTTTGTATCTTTAATAGCCAACCACTTTTTAAAATGGCTTTTAAAATTTCTTTTGAGAAAACCAACAAATTGTGCACTAAATTATAATTCGAATTACTAGGAAATCAACACTTGCAGTCATAAACATTTATTTTAATTTTTTTTTTGCTGTTTTTCTTGAAATTGCGATAAATAATTTTATTATGCCACTTTATAGCTTAAATGGAAAGAAATAAAATAAAACTTGTACTCACAAAACATAGAAAATGCAAGAAAGTCCATTTTCATTGTTGCTTTGGCTGGCAACATTATTTTCGTAAAACAAATGGATTTTTTACAGTGGGGAATAATAGTTAAGCATTTATTTCACACGACTAAGATGTGTTGAAATTTATGACAGCCAAACTTGTTTTTAACAACATCCTTCCTTTCTTTCTTCCTTCTGCCAAGAGTCCTAACATTTGTATTCATTTATATACAGGAATACATTTCCATTTTTATTTATGTATTTGTAGTTTAGTTGCGTTGGTTTTTTGTAATAAAAACGTATGTGTATAATTACAAAGAGATAAAATTCTAACTCGTGTAGTTATTTACTCGTAAACGAGAGTGTAATAGGGTTTTTATTACATTCCTTGACCATGTTAGAAAATTAGGATTTTTTTCTAACTACCGCAAATGTTATACTAGGGCAAGTTTGTAAATGCTCAAAAAAATAATTAAAAAGAATGCAAAGTAAAAAAGCTTACAAAAAGAACTAGCTGACCTGGCAAACGTTGTTTTGCCGTATAAATTATGTTGTAGTATTGGCATGTCAAATTAAAAAAAACCGGTTGATTAGTTAATAAGATATAGGGATAGGAACGTTTACCCCTCTTGGCCTATTTCATGCCTTGTTTGCTTTTAGAGTTACAGTGTCTGCGTGCCAAATTTTTAAAAACCCGGTTGATTAGTAAATTAGATAGAGGGAGCGGGAGATTTTACCCTCTTGCCCTATTTCACGCCCTATAGCGATATAAAATATACCTTAGTTGCCTTTTCTCATACCTAACAAATACACATAAAAATCAATTCATAAAAATCTGTCAAGCCGTTTTGAAAAAGTTCAATTACACACACCGTAACACGAGAATTTTATAAACAGGTATATACAAAGATAAATTATGTTGAAAAATCCTGCAGTAAAACCTGAAATCATATAAAATCAATAATTGTTTATGCTCACATCGTTGAGAAAGCCCCCAGACTACATCACTCGAACTGTGCTTGACTGGAATCCACAGGGAAGTCGGAGGAAGGAAGACCTGCTAATACATGGAGAAGACTAGGTGAAGCTGAGGGACTAGCAGCAGAGCGTACATAGCGTGAAATAAAGGCTTTGGCATTGGGCAAACCAAATTTGAACTTGTTTGTTGAGGCTCTATGTTCCACCTAGGAACTACGGGAAATTAATAATAATAATAATCATATAAAGGATATCCGAAAGCTATAAAAAAACAAGTTAAAGTGCAATACTTTGCTATGTCGAATTTTTGTTTCGCTTCACCCAGAGTTAAAACATTTTACCAGCAGGCTTGAAATGGAATCTTAAAGTAACTATGAACTTTTATTACATAAATCTGTTTTTACAGAAAATTTCAAAAGTACGCAAAAGTACTACCCACTAAAAAGGGGAGCGTCCAACGAAGCTTATGGAAGACATGAATCTTATATGAATAGTTCCCACTTTGAAGCAATACATTATTGGCACAGAAATCGCTTTAATCAGCGCAAAGAAAAATTGGTAAATGTAAAGATGAGCATTACACACTTAATTTTGTGTTGTTACTAGAGTATCCAATTATTTGACTTTAGGTTTTGTTCGAGTAAGAAATAAATCGATTTTTGAATTTTAAAATTGCTCGATTAGTCGAATAGAGGTTTTAAATTGTTCAAATTTCTCAAATAATTCGAATAATTAAGTTAATTTCATCCAATGGGAAAAGCATACATCTCTATTTGAAGTGATAACTTAATTATATAAATAAAGAAAAAAACAATAAAACAAACATGTAGTTAAACAATCACCCCTATCGTGAATTATTTTTCCCTTGTAATTTTTCCTCATGAAAAATTCCACTTGTTATTCACGATAGGGGCGAATAAAATAATAATTCAGCTCTACTACGTATAAAACTCTAAGGCTCGTTTTCACGACAAGCCGATAGCTAAATGTAGACTTTAACCAGCCTTATAAAGTGTTCTATTATTAAAACTTTACTTAAACCTAAAGTGAGCGATAAAGTAAATTAAGGCTCATCCTACCTGGTAGATAAAAGGAAAGTTGTAATAATTGAACACTTTTTATACGGCCGATAAAATCGTACCTTTAGCTATCGGTAATTTGTGAAAACGGGCCCAAAGCATTTTAATAAATTTATTGTTGTTGTTTTTGTTTAAGCTTTGATATTGTTACAAGTAAAATTGAGGTTTATAATTCTTATTCGCTTAACAGTTTGATTTGTATTTTCTAAAATCTTTGGATGAAGTTTCCTAAGCAACCAGTAAAATGTGCATAGGACTAGCTTATCCCTTCAACAATAAATTTCAGTTTCTCAATAGTATGAAATGGGAATTAAGCACATTTGAAAGAAACCTTGTTAATTAATTTTTGAGTCACAAGAAAAACTTTGATAGCTGAAATACAATTTGTCCAGTTAAAAATTTCTTTAATTTCAAATAAATTTTTTTTTATTAAAAATATACACAATATACATAATAAAGTACATAACCTATATCGATAAATTGATTTCGTAAAAAATATGCTCTATCAAATCGATTTACAAAATTCATAAAAAGCTCTAAAACGGTTAAATATATTTACCGTATTCACAAAACCTCTTGTATTGTTGTATTAATTGTATGTTGTATTAAAATACATAGTTGACTATTGGTTTTTTATACAACATACAATAGATACAATGGTACAAGGGGTTTTGTCAATACGGCAATTATTTCTGCATTCTTCTGCATATTTACGACTTCCCTGATTATGTAATAAATACAAAGTAAAACATAACGAATCAAAAAGTCTATTTTGAATTTCTTTGATATTTACAGCCCTTTAGATTTAAGGTGTCGAAATCTAATACGTTGTTGGACTGAATTTTAATTCTTACATGCAAAAAACTAATTTTCGAATTTTGTTTTTGTTTTAAATATAATTTTCTATGCGAACGTTAACGTTTTTCAAAATCCAGGCGAATTTTTAGCATTGTCCAGTTATTTGAACTTTGGTTTCTGTCAACCATACTCGTAAAACTCTAGTTTTTACTAATATCTAAACCAGAAGCTGAAATATGAACTCAAATGCCACTTATCATCATCACTTTCCCCTTAATTGTATTGCGCCAAATTGTTTTAATCGTGTATAACGTACGTAATGATGCATAAGTTTTGGAACAAAGGGAAATGCGTGCGACATCTATTGCAGTTGAATGTCTAAACAAATGCCAGATAAAACTAACCCCCTTAGCTTTTTTCGATTAATTTTTAATAATATTGTAAATCATAAAAACTTTTTGCACTTTAAAAAAAATATGATTGTAAATTAAATAAAAAAATTTTAACTTCAATTTTAAAAGATTTTGTTGGTCGTGCTTAATTCCCAATTTTTATTCTTGATAAAAACACTGAAATTTATTGTTGAAGGGATAAGCTATTCCTATGTGCATTTCACTTGGATAATTTTAAATTTCCTTAGAATTGAGTCAAAAAACAAAAAAAAAATAACATATCTATTTATTATCCGTTTTTGAAATATATAAATTTACTTAGAATGTTTTAAATAACGGTTTTTACAAGGCAATAATGCGGTCATTATAAGGCAACTACTAAGTCCAGGCAGTTAATAAATTAAATCTTGAAAATTAGGAAAAAATTCATTCCTTTTAAAAACAATAGGAAAAAATTCATTCCTTTTAAAAACAATCATGTTGTATTCAACTAAAAATATGTACAATATTTTTTTCCTTTTAAGACAAAATATTTATTCCCTATCTTGTTTTTTTTTGTGTTTTCACTTGCAAATGTTCTTTTATTTTCTTCAGAGGCGGATACGGTTATGGGTGCATTTATGAACGTAGGTTAAAACATTCAAATGTTAAAGGTCAAGGTTTGCACATCTAACCAACAGTTTTAAAAAATTTGAAACTTGAGTCTAGAACTAAAGAAAATAATTTAAATTTTAAATAGAAAAACACAGTTAAAATTAAAATTATTTCGCACTCGTTCCTCTAAAGGGGGTTAACTTAAAATTGTTTAAATTTTCAGTAGAGACAAAAAACTGATTTCTTTTTATATGCACTCTTATAAATATGTACTACAAAGGGGAATACAGGTATAATGTGTGCGTCCCGAATCGGTGATATATCGGCAAAGGCCCTGGCTGGGTTCCTATGGGAAGCAGAGGGTATTTTGGCCAACTAAGGGGAGTGGGTACAATAGACCTAACCTGGTCGCGGTACCTGTCACTGTGGGGGAAACCTCCCCGCTCTATTGTGGAAAAAAAGGGGGAATACAGTTGTATTTTTTTTGAAATTTCTAAGATTTTAACAGTGCGTAGAAAATTGAACAAATTTGAGTTGACTCTCTTTAGAGGAACCAGTGCGAAACGTAAGTCTGAAAAGTAAAAAAAAAATGGTGAAATCTCAAGGGTTCATGAATTAGGTAACCCATTAAGGTATTATAGAGTTTGCAAAACATAACAAAAATAAAAAGGATTTTTGTGAGATTTTCCTCAATAAAATCATCGCCCAGTGCCTTATTAGTTTGGCAAAAAAATTGCATCATATCTGGAAAAATCATTCACACCATTTTGAGTGTCAAGAAGAAGTAAATAAAATTCATTTCAGGAATCTAATGGTGTTTTCTTTTCTACAAAAAAAATGTAAAAAATGGAGTTTTGTGTTCGGTTTTTTAAATATGTTTTGCTCTCTAAAAGGAAAGCATGTTTTATTTTTAAACATTCACCCTTACTTATGGAATAAGGCATTGCACTTATATATATCGGATATATCGAGAGTGTTGTTAGTGCCCTGTAAAAAAGGTGATATATGAGGTTTTTATATGGGGTTTTTTTAAAACGGCAACGATTGCCTCAAAGAGCAACAAAGCTACGCGAGAATTGCAAAAATTCGTAGATTTATTTAAATCATCAAATTACTCCTTGTTTAAGTCCAGTAATGATCAGTGTGACTTCTGAATGCCTTAAAAAGCAAGGAATATATCGCAAGAGCTGTTTGATAGAAATGTAATCCAGACATTTCCGAATACTCACTACATTATTATACACCCCAATGGTTGCATTTATCTAAACAAAAATGTTGTTCTTTCGAACGCTTCAATTTCTTTATGTATGGAAAACAATTCAACCATTGAACATAACTACTTGGTAGTGGGGCACAAGCTAATGAAATGCGAATCAACTCACTTATTGAAAGAAAAATCCGCAACAAACAAATAAACTTTCCATTTGAACTATTTAATTTAATTAAATTTGCTCGAAAAAATCCGCCTCCTCAACAAGTTCATTATCTAAATTACGAGAATTTTCTTGATTACGAATCAGTTGATAAGACCAGATAATGTAAATTAGTTTTGTTGTAATTACTTGCTATGCAAGTCTTGAGTGTCAATTAGTTTTGTTGTCAATATAATTAAAACACAATTTAATCTCTGTTCATTTTCCGTTTATTTAAACAAATCAAAAATAATTAAATAACTTTATTTAAACAAATCCAAATATAACTATAATTACAATTACTTGCTATGCAAGTCTTGAGTGTCAGTGCTGAACTAACTTTTAATCTGAAAACTAAAGAACTCTACAACTTCTAGAGGAAGAAGAAGAAGCCACGGCAAAAAATGCTTATCAGCATAAACGGACTCACATTTCATGTGAACGGAATTTGCAGGTAAGAAATGCAACGTAGCGTCTGCTATGAAAAAAAGGTATTTTATTCAGTTATTTTGGGACGCGCGTGCAGCGCTAATTTTGAAGAAGTGTTTATTGTTGCAATTTTTTTATATTTCACAATAACTTTTGTTGCTGTACTTTCGTACCTTAACTGTTCCCCCCTTTAAGCATCGGACGTCCTCGTCTGATCATATCTGCTAAGAATATTGTTGATTTCAACCTTACGTTGCTTTTTGGCGAGAACGTATGCAACGCATATTATTACAATAAGAACAAAAAGAGAGGCTGAGGTGTAAAAAGTTCCTCTTACTTTCAAATGAAGGTGCGATATATGGTCTAGGTTTTCAATATTTAAATCATGAAGGTATTGAAGTGATAAGATAGCGGTATGATCAGTTAAGTTAACAGTGTGAGCTATAGGAATTTCGGGGCTTTTAAAAGCAATTTTTCGGCAATTTTTGAATTCCGTTGAATTAACTTTTAAGGTATTGTCAAAAGTTATGAGGTATGTACCCGTTTGTAGGGTTTTTGTTACATTCTCGTAAATCACTTTGGAGGGTTGATTATTTATAACAACAATGCCATCGTCAATCTCTTTCAGAGGTGGCATATTATGCGCGGAATTTGTGTTACAAGTTGCCGTGTTATTATTTAATAAAGTGTCTAGGCATGAAGTATTTTCAAGGTTAAATGTTTTACAAAATGAAGTTGTAGATTTCTTTTTACAATCTTTTAACATGATATATTTGTAGCCACATTTTGCTACATCACTTACTTTAAATGACAAAATTTTATTATTATGAACGACTGGAAAAATTAATTTTTTATTACAAAATTTTATAATTTTTGGAAATTTTATCAAAAACGTAATAACATTTTCGGTTTGCAAAATCTTTAGCTTTGAATTTACAATTATCTCAGTAATGCTTACATTTAAATCTATTTCGGATTTTAAAACAAAACTTACTTCCGAGCTATCTAACAGAATGGGATTGATCATTTGGAGTTTCCCCAAGGTTATGGACAAAGCTAGGTTATCTAGTTCCCTAAGTACTGCTCTATTTCTTTCGCCTAACAAACTATAAAGGTATCCTGAATCGATTTCAGTAGCCTTAGTTTTACTTACAAGTGTGTTCACAGTCGTAGTTAATTTGTTTATTTGCGATTGCATATCGGTGTTTATGATTATCTGAGCATTACTTGCAGTAACTAATTCATCTTGTTTGCTACGCACTTCGGTAAAGTCATCGTAATCTGGCGTACCAGCTATGTATTTCAGCGCGGTTCCAAGAACGTTAATGCTACGTGCGTGCCTGTGGTGTATGCGCAGGGATTCTATTGTCTTCTCTATTTGGTCCACATCTGATTCTAGCAGTTTTCTCATGTGTGATTTTGGTAGTAGGTCCGTTAGATTTCTGGTTTCTTCTGCTATGGTAGTAAAGTTTGTCAAGTCCGTTACATGGGCCAACATTCCATAATTTTCATAGATTGCAACATTTCCGTCTGCTACAGGAATATAGTGTGAAGAAGTATAGTCCAGGATGGTGGCATAACTAGCGAGTACAAAGACTGCAAATATTAGGATGCTGCAATGAGGAAACGAATGTTATCTTTATGCACTATTTTGTCATCAATTTTAAGAGTTGTGCCTAGATCTTGTTGGACAGTCTTTTCGACAAAAAGTTTGCTAATTTTATTCCCCAATCTCTTATTAACTTTCACAAAAACTTTATCTCCAGGGTTATATGTTTTAGTTACTGTCTTTTTGTTATGATAATCAAGGTCTGATTTTTGTTTGGCAAGAATTTTCGCACGAATATTTTCTTTCAAGTTTTCTGGAATTGATTGAATTATATCTATGGGCTTATGGTTAGTAGTAGAATGGATTGTTCTATTGTATTTTGCAGTTGCCATTAAGACAAGCTCTGTAGAGTCATCTATTGCGTACTCTAGTTTTAGGCATCTTGCAATTTCCGCAAGTGTTCCGTGGAAACGCTCGACTTGGCCATTAGAGGTACTATGCATGGGTGGAGTTGCGTAAATGTTTGCTCCGAAGTTATTCTTTATTAACGATCTTATGGTTTGTGAAGTTAGTGACTTTTCGTTGTCGCAAACTATTGTTTCCGTGCCTTTGTAAAAGTTAAGTATCTCCAGAAGGGCTGGTTTAACGTCTACTATCGCTCGAGAGGGTATAGGTTTTACAATAGCGAACTTAGAAAATTTATCGAGACATGTTAAATAGAATTTCTTGTCAGTATTGTAAATATCGACATGGAGGATCTCGCCTGGGAAGGAGGGTATGGGGGTCTCAGCGATCTCATGTTTTTTTGGATGTCTTTGATATTTCGCTAGCCGACAGATTTTGCAGTTTGCTGTAATTTCTTTTAACTTTTTAGCTATATCTGGGAAAAAATAATCCTGAAGAACTTGTTTCGTATTTTCTGAAACAGAACGGTGTGCCCTATTGTGTTCATTTGTTAAAATTTCAATTTGGTCACTTGCGTTAAAGATATCTGTAACAAATTTATTAGCGTACCTGAATTTTACAGAAGGGAAATTCGATATAAGAAGGTGTTGGATTTGAGCAAGGGTATGTAAATCACAATTAATCGCGTTCACTACTTCTGGGTTTATGCAGTCCTTAATAGTATTTAAAAGATCGTCAATTTCTTGATATGAAATGCGATGTCGAATGCGATTTTTAAAAAGAATTTTTGTTTCTTTATTTTGTTCTGAACCATGATTGATTAAAATCTGGTTTTTGAAACAGTTAATTGGGTTTTCGACCGCGGGAATAATTTCGGTGAGTGACATCTCACTTCCACAAGCTTGTAGTGAGCATGTAGATGTGGTATCCATTGTAATGTTAACAAATTGTCTGGAAAGGGCGTCTGCAACAATATTGTCTTTGCCGGGCTTGTAGAAAAATGTTGGCGAGTACTCTTCAATGAAAGCTCTCCAGCGCTTTAATTTAGAGTTTGGGTTTTTATCAGATATCGAAAAGGTTAGGGGTTGGTGGTCGGTGAAGATGTTTAAATTATTTACCCCGTAAAGATAGTGTCTAAGATTTTTTAAGGCCCATACGATAGCTAAAAGTTCGCGTTCGTTGGTTGCGTAGGTTTCTTCGGCGGGTGACAAGGTCCTTGAAATCATGGTAATTGGACGACCATTTTGAGAAAGAACGGCGCCAATAGCATGGGATGACGCATCAGTCGTAAGGTCAAAAGGTCTATCGAAATTTGGATAAAGGAGAAGTACATCTTCGGAAGAAAGGATATTCTTAATTTTTTTGAATGAGTGAATAGCATCAGCATCAAGGTCAATTTTAACTTGCTTCGAATGTTTTGTCCCCACATGACCATTTTCTCCACGTAAATATTTAGTCAGAGGTTTCGCTATAGCCGCATAGTCTTTAACGAATTTTCTATAATAACCGGCCAACCCTAGAAATGACCTTAAGCTCCTTAAGGTTGTTGGCATTTCGTAGTTGACTATGGTTTCAATTTTCTTTGGACACGTTCTGATACCGTCGGTTGAAACGACAAAGCCCAAATACTCGACAGAGGTTTTAAAGAATTTGGACTTTTCTAAAGAAACTCTCATGTTAGCATGGTAAAGTTTTAGTAAGATGTTTTGGATGTCATCTATATGCTTCTGCTCAGAGTCAGAAAATATGATGATATCATCGATATAAACGTGACATGACTTTCCGATTTCATCACGTAAAACATCATCGATGGCACGCTGAAAAATGCTCGGGGCGTTTTTTAATCCAAATGGTAAACGACAGAACTCGTATTTACCATTATTCACGCTGAAAGCAGTTTTTTTCCGGTCGTGTTCGGCCAAGTTAATCTGGTGGAAGCCACTTTTTAAGTCCAAGGTTGTAAAGAACTTAGATTTGCCAAGATTTGAAAGTATAACAGACGGATCAGGTATAGGATATTTATCAGGGATAGTTTTTGAATTAAGTTTAGTGTAGTCGAACACGAGGCGTTTATTGGGCTTGCCCAATTCGTCTGTGCCTTTCTTGTCGACAACCCAAACAGGGCTGTTATAGGGAGATCGGGATGGCCTTATAATGCCATTTTTTAAAAGTTCCTTAACCTCTTTATTGACAAATTCTATCATCGAAATGGGGTAGGATTGGTATTTAGAATATATGGGCTCCTGATCTTTTGTTTTAATTGTTGCGGAAATTTTCGTGTTAAAGGGTAAGGCTTCATTCGGGTTAGCGAAAACACCAGCATTTTCGTTTATTATTTGGAAAAATTTCTTTTCTACATTTTTTGGGATAGAGACATTTTCTATTAAAGAATTCACTGCATCTAGCTTAAGATATTTCAATTTTTCTTCGCCGCCGTTATAATAAATCATGTCTTTTTCTGTGTTAATCACGCCCTTTATGCTTTTTATGAAGCTAAAACCTATGATACCGTCAAATAGAGACAGGTTCGGTAAAATAAAAAATGTTTCAGTATGATTTAGGACATTTACTAGTGTTTTGTTGTTGATTGTATCAGCACCATGAATGGATTTGACTAAAAATGGTTTTTCGACTTCTTTAATGTTTTTTAATCCGTTAATATTGGTGATATAACTTTTAGAGGCACCAGTGTCGATTAAAAGTTTAATGTTTTTGCCACCTATCATTCGCTCAATGTAGGGGAGAACTGACCCTCCCTTAAAAAATTAATCTCATCTTCGAAAGGTGGATCAGAAAAAGTAGGGTTTTCATACGGCTCTTGGTTACCAGAGAAGTTTGGCTCATCGCCGTAGTCATGTGTTTCCAAGGTTTCGAGACCTTCGTTTTGCAACATCTCTTGGCCAAGGTGGTTAATCCTTTGGACCTTCTGAGGGACCTGTCTTTCGGATGTTAAACCTCGCTTTTGTGTTTGAAAACCCTGAAAGTTGTTTGTTCGCACCGTACGCATGCTTACATCAGTGTCCAGGGATTGGGATACTGGTTGAGAGTCACTAGCTTGTTGGCCTACAGGCTGAAAAGGATTTTGGGCGAAATTTCGGAAATTCGAATTTGCAACATTATGGCGTTGTGATTGGTTAGATGCCTGTTGAGGGCGATTTTGATAAAATGGAGTAGTTTGTTGACCGACAAAGTTTTGCGGAGGCTGAGAGTAGTTATTTTGCTGACCAAAGGAGTTCTGTTTAACATGCTGTATGTTTTGTCTTAAGGCTGTGTGTGTTGAGGGACTCATTGAAGCCTTGTTTAAACCATTACTGTAAATGGCAGCAAAATGATAGCGGTTTTGATTTGCTTCTAGCTCTTGTGCTAGTGCCAGAGCTGATGGCAAGTCTGCAGGCTTGCACGAAAACAAGGTGTCACATAAGGGCTTCCTAACTCCCGAAACAAAGACACGCAAAGCCTGTTCACGGTATTTTTGGTTCAGTGACTGAATCAAATTGGCATCTCCTTCATTCGACATTATAATTTTGTTCACGATCGCGGTTAACTTACGCTCTACTTCGTCGTAAAATTGGATAATAGTTTTCTGTCCCTGTCTTAAAGTGGAGAGCTCTTGCTCTAATGTAAAGATGGATTTTTTATCCATGTAAGTAAAATCAAGCCGTGCTATAATAGCCTTAAAGTTAAGGACTGTGTTATAAGTGCTTAACGCAGCATCTGCGTTACCCACGACTTTGTTTCTCAGAATAGCTACCGCCTGGTAGTACTTTGAGCTTCCTACATAAGGTTCAAATAATTTATGGGCTGTTGTGGCGGCCTGACGCCAAGAGACATATCTGGTGGGGTCGCCTTTAAATTCTGGGACAGATTTAATTATATCTAGAGTTTCCTCACACGTCTTATTGGGTACTATTTCTATTTCCTTATATGCTTCTACGGCAGAAGGTGGCTCTAAGGATTGGAGTCGCCTAGTAAGGTCGGCAATAGTTGCTTCAAAGCTTTCTTTTGTTCTTTGGACTGCTTGTTGGATAGCAGTGTCCAAGAGAACTTGCAAATTTTCAGAATTCATTTCCTCTTTGTTCTCAATTCTTTTTTCAGAAATTAATAGTGATTGTAGCCTAGCTAAAATAACGTCAAACTCTTCAGGATCTTCCTGTGGTCTTGACATGAACTCTAGGGAAAAACCAAAGATCAACTCAGAATTCTTTTCACGTAAATTTCACTTTAAATTGCAAAGGTAATAACTGTTACAATAATAAAAATAAAAAAATTTTACGAAATTTCAAAAATTTAGATCCGATTTGTTTTTTTTTTAAAAAAAAAATTTATAAAAAATAATAGATAGCAATCAATAGTAATAATAAAAAATAGAATTCTTACAAATAAATCATCACGGCTTTGGCTCCTTCTGGTTCTAAATGCAACTTTTCTGGCTGGAATGTAACTGCTCAAGACTCGGCTTCACTAAGGGTCCTTTGCAACTGCTCACGGCTTGGCTTTTCTAAGTTGTTGATTGATGGATTAGTTTTTGTTATATTTTTTTGCTTTTTGGTGATGAATGCTTTTTATATTTTTAAGAATTGTATTAGGTTTTTAGCACCAGTATGGTAGTAATTTTTTTAAATTTTCAATAAGCAATGTAATTTTTATTCACAAGTATGGTGAATGTCTTTGTTGTTTAAATTTTAATTTTTTCTTAAACACTGTTTTTTATTATAAAAAAGTTATTTTTCTTTTCACTTCAATGATGACTTAGTTTTTATCTGCTCACTGTATGGTGATTGTCTTTGTTGTTTAAATTTTAATTTTTTTTAAACACTGTTTTTTATTATAAAAGGTTATTTTTCTTTTCACTTCAATGGTGACTTAATTTTTATCTGCTCACTGTATGGTGATTGTCTTTGTTGTTTAAATTTTAATTTTTTTTTAAACACTGTTTTTTATTATAAAAGGTTATTTTTCTTTTCACTTCAATGGTGACTGTTTTTTTCCCGTTGGGCGCCAATTAGTTTTGTTGTAATTACTTGCTATGCAAGTCTTGAGTGTCAATTAGTTTTGTTGTCAATATAATTAAAACACAATTTAATCTCTGTTCATTTTCCGTTTATTTAAACAAATCAAAAATAATTAAATAACTTTATTTAAACAAATCCAAATATAACTATAATTACAATTACTTGCTATGCAAGTCTTGAGTGTCAGTGCTGAACTAACTTTTAATCTGAAAACTAAAGAACTCTACAACTTCTAGAGGAAGAAGAAGAAGCCACGGCAAAAAATGCTTATCAGCATAAACGGACTCACATTTCATGTGAACGGAATTTGCAGGTAAGAAATGCAACGTAGCGTCTGCTATGAAAAAAAGGTATTTTATTCAGTTATTTTGGGACGCGCGTGCAGCGCTAATTTTGAAGAAGTGTTTATTGTTGCAATTTTTTTATATTTCACAATAACTTTTGTTGCTGTACTTTCGTACCTTAACTTGTATAAATTATGTCTCATAAAAATTCGTAATTTTAAATTTTTTTATTTATTTGGAAAAAAGTGGATGACTCTGCTATCAACATGATAAGTGCATTAGGTTACGATCAATCAGGAATTATTTACTAATTTCAGTCAAAGTTAAAAAGTTGATAAAAATGATGTTAATCATACGAAGTTTCATTCATAAAACATTTTTGTTTACGTTTTTAATATTTTGTATTATCAAAATAATTTTCGTGGGAATACAAAATTTAATTTAAATGATTTTGTTATTCGTGGTTAATTTCCAAGTTTTTTCTTAACCTACTTACAACTACAATGAATGTTGGAAGAATTCCAATCAATTGTAGTGGGAAATGTAAGGAGGGATAAGCTCACTGGTTAGGTTATTGTTCATGATTTTGTTTAACAGTTTTATTTGGTTTAATCTCTTTAGTTTTTCTAAAATCTTTATGGATAAAGTTTCCTGATGATCTGGCCTAAGCAACCAGTGAAATGCGCATAGGAATAGCTTATCCCATCAACAATAAATTTCAGTGTTTTTTATCAAATAATAAAAATTGGGAATTAAGCACGAATAACAAAATGATTTAAATTTTGTATTATAAACGAAATTTTGGTTTATTTTATTATTTAATAAGAATGACTTTTTCATCGCGATTTTTTAAAACCTCTTTTGATGTCCTATCCCGACTTAAGATGTTTTGTCAAAATGCCACAGAAATAATTGAACCCCCTCAATTACACGGCCACAGATTGAAAATCTCAAAAAATAAATGGCAACATCTACAGGTTTTAAAAAAAATTTTACACGCAGACTGCCATTATTTTTATGACAACATTCCATTTGAATATTTATTTTCTTTTTGAAATATTCAAGAAAAAATTTACGGTGATAACACCTGTTTTATTCGTTATTAAAATGCATTCATCTCCTTTATTACAATATATAAATATACTGAGTGTCCTAACAAATGGAATTTTTAATTAAAATAGTTTAATTTTAAATATATTAGTCAGGACTATTAAAATAGCAAACAGTTACATACTACTCACACTTCAGATTCAATAAACTTTTAATGTAGAAAGGGCTTTTGATTTCAGAAAAAAAAGAAGAAAAAAGTACCATGACTTTTAAAATATTACACATATACACAAATTTCATACAGCAATGAATGCGCCAGAGTGTTTTTATTCTAAAGGTGAAATTCTCGTTGAAAACATAGAAAAGAATGCACTGCTTCGAGGCGAAAACGCGTGATATGGACCTCCAGCTTTAAGCAGGACAGTCAGTCGGCAGCTGACAAACGGGTTACGTCTTATTTAGCTGTGAGAGGTTATACCGCTACAGCTAACTAATATCTAACGATCGTAGAAGAGAGGTTTTACCTCTTTCGTGTGATCCTACTCGTTGCCGGTAAAGATTGCAAGGCAAGAGAACAGCGGTGTAGACTAACTACTCTTGGCTTGTTTTCTTGGTTATCGTGAGACCATGAATCAAAGAAACAAGATTGCGCAGGGCCGTTATTTTTGTGTGTGATGAAACAATAGACTTTGTGTATGTGCATTTGTGTGTGTCTTACATTTTTTTTACAACAAACACTCATATTTAGTTTATAATGACGTAGATGTGCAGGAAAATTTTTTTTGTACGGCTGAGTGAGCAATGAGAGCAGGGTGATACTGCATTTCGAGAGAACAGCAGTGTAGACTTAATTTTCTCGACGTGTAGTAACACACATCGCCGGTTGAACAGCTGGTGCGAGGTTATACCTCGACCTCGCTGTTCTATCAGGGGTCTCTATAATTACACACCTAGTGCGACCGTTGTGTGTCGCGTCGCTTCCCTCGTGGGTCAAGTGCCGATTGTGTTGTCGGTTTCGACCCGAGAGTGTCGTGTACGTCGTTTGTGTACTGCGTAACATTTAATTTGTCGTTCATTGTAGAGAATTTAAATAAGCTGAGCGTACCTTTTATAACGTTTTAAGAAAAGAGCGAGTCCGGTGTTTAATTTCTCTCGTCATTTTTGAAACGAACCCTGGGAGTCGCGAGTTCTACTCCAGCATATACAAAAATAAATATGGGCTTCTTCAACCGATTTTGTCAAAATATCAAGCATATCAATAATATTTACAATAATAATTAAATAAATCTGTCGTCGATAGTAGATAAAATTGAGTTATACCAAGTAGAAGAGGGGTTAAACCTTGTACATTTGTTTTAACATTTCCTTTTAGCCTCCATTGATACTAACTCGATAATTTGCAGACTTAAAGGCAAAAACTTTACAAAAAACTCTTTAACAGAACTTTTCCATATAGGCACAAATTATGGATTTCGTTAATTTACGATAACTTTTTTTCCTTATGTATGTCTAACCGATATATTTCTTTTTACAAATTTCTCATTACTTAAATACCCAAACTACGTCTCTGTTAAAACTTATTACTGTAAAATGTTTATAATAAAGAAAATTTTGTAGTCATTTTTTCCTCCTACTATATTTTGAGTGTCTCTAATATTCATAGAGTTCTTTACCCATATTTATCTAATGGCAGAGTTTTTTCGTCTGCAGTTTCTAGAACATTTAACACTCCATTATCAGAGAAGAATTTAATTTCCCCAAGGAAGTCAGCATGCGAATACTTACAAGTATATTACACATTTTGTTATACTTAATAAGTAAGTAAATATACAAAGTGATATGGAGAAAATGAAATGCAACATGATAAAAAAAGGAGTAACGAATTTTTTATGCAACTTTGAACAATAAACGGGATAATGCTATGTATAAGATTTAAAAGCTAGCTATAAATAATTATTTAGCACAGAATTTTTTCACAGATACATGTTTTTGATTATGTTTCTTTAAGGAATGTCTTAACTTTTAAGACTTCCTAAACTTTAAAAACAACATCATTGATCTCTTCAAGCCAAACTTCCTTCCGAATTTTCTTATGTTTTCTTTCATAATTTTTAGTTCATTTATTTAGATTTAAATTTTTGTTTTTGATTTTTTATACATATGTTTCTACTTTGACTACCTAAGTTTTAATTATAAAGTAATGATTGTTCATGTTTGGAAGAATAAAGAATCACCCAATTTTCTGACGAGCTTAGCTGGTGTTATAGATAGCATACATTCCGAATAATATGAAACTTAGGAATCGTTACATAATTAAACAAGTTAGAGAGCTATATTCGGCTGTGCCGAATCTTTGATACCCTCCACCGACATCTCAGTGGCCTATAGTAAATTATGAACCGAGCATTATTTATTACGGCTTTAGGCGTACTAAACTGTTTTCCGAGAGTAGGGTTTAGATGGGGCCTAGGGTAAATTATTGACCGATCTTCACGAAAATTCACAGTGTAATTTCTAGTACTATAAAACTGTAACGTGTCAAATGTTGTTATAATAGCATTATTAATTACGGTCTTAGGCGTACTAAACTGTTTTTCGTTAGTAGGGTTTTTATGGGGCCTAAGGTAAATTATGGACCGATCTTCACGAAATTTCACAGTGTTATTTCTAGTCCTAAAAAACTGTGACGTACCAAATATTGTTATGATAGCATTATTTTTTACGGTTTTAGGCATACTAAACTGTTTTCCGGGAGTAGTGTTTATACGGGGCCTAGCGTAAATTATAGACGGATCTTCACGAAATTTTGCAGCGTGATTTCCAGTCGAATAAAACAAATTTTTGCAAAATCTTATCTCATTCCGTGCTTTGTTCCAATATTTATGTTATTTTTTGTAACAAAATTATCATTTTTTTAGGTGGTGGTTCCACATTTTGATTCATAGCTCTGGTCCTACTTTACCGATTTTGCTGAATTTCAATCCCAAACTGCGTAGGATAACTACAAGCAATTTGACACCAAGTTTGTTCTTTTTTTTTGAGTTGTTCGAAAGTGAGCGTGTTTTCAACAGACGGACAGACAGACGGACATGGCTAAATCGACTTAGAATCTCTCAAGGACCCAGAATATACATATATACTTTATGGGGTCTGAGATGAATTATAAAAAAGTTTCACACGGAATGACAAACTTAATGTACCCTCTTGATAACTAATTGTGGTGTAAAAGTAAAGTATTTCCAGTGTGTAAATAAAGGGTGATTAAATATATATGTTCCTAATAGGATGAAAGGAATTACCCATACATCTCATTATATAGACTTACGTTGGCATTAGATTCCGATTTGGGTTTGTAAGTTGTTTTAATGGTGGTTAAATTAAGGGTCGATGTTGATTTTGAATAAAACAAAAATTATTTAGAAAATTACTGTAATTTCTTTTTATTATAATAATATTGGTATGGTTCACTTATTTATGGAAAAAAATATCGGCTAAATGGCCGCCGCGACCTTGGCGGCACACCTCCATCCGATGGTCCAAATTTTCGATGAAGCTTAGCCATAATTGAGGTTCTATGCCGTTTATGTGCCGAATTATCTCATCCTTTGCACTCAAAAGAAAAATCAATCCATCTTCTCAAATCAATCTGAAGGTATTAATAGTACCGTGAGTACGGATTTTCTTGAATCAAGTACAGAAAGATTGATTTAAGTACGGATATTCAATTCCAAAATACTTTAACTATCCATATTCAATCCCGATTATGTACTTGAAATAATCCGAAAATGAGATTAATTTAAGTTAAATTAAGATTGAATCAATCTCAAAATGTGCTTGATTCGAGTATTATAATGTTTTTTACATCCTGAATTCGTGCTTGAAAAGAAAAATTTATTATGATTTATTTACATGCCCGTATTACACATTACAGAATGATAAAACACCAACATCATGCCCGATATGGTCTTAACTTTAGAAATCTTATGTACATACATATGTAACCAGAAATAAACACTATGAAAAGAGTTCGAATTTACTTTTTAACCCTTCGTGGTACACCAGACCTTTTTTTCAATGAGTATAGAAAATCAAAACATGCGTAAGCCGGAGGGTTAAACGCAACGAAAAGCTTAATCTTTTTCTACTTGATTTAAGATTTTATACTTATTTCAAAAAATTTCGGGATTGTTTTGAGTACGTTTTAGTGTTATTCGTATTTGAATTTTTGAGTTCGACTCGTACTTTAAGAAATCATAAAAAACTTGATATAGAGCGAGAGTTTTTCTTTCAGTGTAGCTCTTGAATTGTTGCTGGCATATCGACGTACACCATTTTTTCAAATAACCCCAAAGATAGAAGTCCAACGGTGTCAAATCACATGATCTTGGCGACCAATTGATATCGCTACCGCATGAGATAACACAGCCATTGAATTTGTCTCGCAAAAGAGCCATTGTTTGATTAGCTGTGAGACAAGTGTCACCGTCCTGCATATCGTAAACCTCCATTTCTTCCAATTCGGGCCATAAAAAGTTCGTTATCATCTCACGATAGCGAACACCATTCACAGTAACTACCTCATTTTGGAAAAAATTCGGCCCGATGATGCCGCCAGCCCATAAACCGCACCAAACCGTCACTGGGTGCAGTGTTTTACGACAATCACTTTTGGATTATCATTCGCCAAAATGCAGATATTTCTTATTGACGAATCCACTGAGGTGAAAATGTGTCTCACCGAGTGCACGAAATGCATTTTAAGTTGAACTCCAATTTTCAGAATAAGCCTAATGAGCTTTAACGCGTTACTCGATTGAGTTAGTCTGAAATTGAGAAATGTCAAATGAAATGCGGAAAGATAACAACTCACATCGGAATCTAATACCAACGTTAGTCTATATAATGAGATATATGGGTAGTTCCTTTCATCCTATAAGAAACATATATCAACGAAAAAAAATATGACTGCTCTTTGCAAATCCAGAAGCTTTGAAGGTGTTTTTAAGATTTAATTTTTTTTGCAACCTTTAAAAAAATAATCTTAAAATAATGCATTAATTGTAATTTTGAGCAATAAGGTTTTATTAAATTTGATTTGTATGGTGTAACGACATTCTTAAAGTTGCTTTTGTTTATTTGTTTCATTTTTTGTTAGAGCTTAATGTGGGCACTACCAAAGAAAAGTACAATGTTTGTCACGTTCCGCCTTCAAGAAATTAAGTTACTTTTAATAATTTTTAAGCGAAGTCGTTTTTTTTGTCTCTTTTCCTACCGTTGATATCAGGCTGATTTTTCCTAACCTAAAAGAAATTAAAATTACGAAATGTATTTGCGAACATGCCCTAACACAGCAGACACAAGTCGACAAACTGATTTTGCACATCGGAAATGCCGATTCAAGCATAAAAGTAAAAGTAATTTTAAATTTCAGCAGTCATTTATTGTACCCAACATAAAAAAATGGTTTATTAAATTTTTGTTTGATCACACTGTGTAACAAATTTTCAACAAGGTCGTGACCAAATGTATCTGACACCTAATTTTAAGTAAAATTCTCGAAGAATCCGAATTTGAACTCAGATTGGTCAAAAGTAGAACAGTTTTCAAGATAAGATTTCAAGCATTAGCGTTATTTGCGTTTTGAAAAAAGGGGCCCGTTCGGAAATGCATCACTGCGCTGCATCAGAGATTTAAAATGCTTAAATATATATCAGTGAAATAGATGTAAACCAAAAAATTGTCAAATACTCCACAAAAATAATAGTCACACAATAAAAAATTAAAATATTTACAATATTTTTTTTCGGCATTAAAAAAAGTTTGCATTTCCGAACAGGCCCAAGATGTCACTTTAATAAATGTATGTTTGAAAATATTCGATGGATTTTTTAATTATTTTTTTTTATTGAAAGATTGTGAAATTTATTAAACAACCACGGTCGTTTCTAGAAATTGGTCAAGAAATGACTGAGCTACAGTGGACCAAAGTTTAAATATCACACAAATTTTAGTAATTTTTTTTTTGCGATTTTGCTCTATTCAAAAATGAAAACGTTACAAACGATTAATTCAATTATCCCACTTTTCGATAAAATCAGAAAAAAACAACTAGTAAATAAACAAAGCTAAATTTTAGTAACAATAAATATTAAAAATGGCTAAAAACTGTTAATTTGCTTTGCCTCATGTGATTACGTTCAGCCTCTCGCACAAGGAGCCAACAATAGTCGCCCAAGTGCAGAAGGTGTATTTTAAAAGACATACTCCTTTTTTACTGTAATCAATAAAAATTATTGTTAATTTATTAAAATTAAAATAAATAAAATCAAAACTGTACAAATTTGCTCATTGTTTGTTTACAAATCTTGAATGATGTCTTTATCATTTGGGCTCCTGCCCTGCGGAAAGCTTGGTACAACCAAACCAAATGACTTCCAAGCCTTTGAAGCATCTTCAGACAAAATCGAATCAAATTTGGAATCTTTCAGTAGCTTTGTAATTTGTGGCCCACAAAATCACCTTCTTTAATTTTGGCATCTGATACGATGGGAAAAGCGGTTTTCTGGTATTTAAATGCAACACAGTTCTTCTTTTAAGCAAAGCTTTGACGAAATTTTTGATATGTAACGGTGCAAACCAAATGTTTTTCTTTTTTGCCAGAGCTTTGTATATCCGGCCAATCTTTTCGAGCAAAATGTTCAAGTCGCGCTCGACAGTCCCATTTGCAAAAAAATTAGCAATATTTTGTGTAGCCTTGTTGCAAACCAGTCACCATGGTAACAACTTTTAGATCGGCAAAGATTTTCCAGTTATGCTGTTCGTACGCTCTCAGATCCAGTTACATATTTAGATATGGACTCATACAATTAGTTAGCCGTAACTGCGTGCGGCACTGGAAATGAGCTTCTTCAGTGATTTTTTTTTACAAAATTCAATGTTTCTAATATTTACAGTGTTCGTTTTTAATATTCTGTTTCCTTTTGGTTTTTGATTTGATAACAGTTTGAAAAGTGGGTTATTTCCAGGGCTGTGGAGTCGTCAAGAAAAAGTGATAACTCCGACTCCATTCGATGAAATTTTTTAAGTACTACTCCTATTCCGACTCCAACTCCGGCTCTTTTGATTCGCAGTGTATATGAGACTGGTCCTTATTTGACTTTAAACTCTTTTTTAATGAAGTACATTTTAAATGGTTTAATATAACAACAACAAAAAGGATTCTATAAAAATTTCACATCAGTATTTCAATTTTAACACGTGCCGCATTTAGCTTTAATATATTTATTTACATATGAGTAGGTGAAATTAAATGGACCAAATTAGTTGAACTATTTTGATTCTGAAGTGTTATGCCATTCTTGATTAATAACTCAACAACTTAAAAATTTAAACCAACTGAAATATAGAAAAAAAAATTAATTTTAGAACTAAAGAGTTTTGCTACGAAGTTTCGAAAGAAAGAAACGAGTTTTGCTACAATCCATAGGGGATCGAACTTGTTTTGCAATACACTATAGACCACCAGGAAAATTATTCATTGAGCTTAAGTATATTTTGAAAGTCATATTAAATTATTACAATTATGCAAACAGTGCTAAAAAATTTAAAAAAAAGTACTGCAGGGGAGGGATAAAATGCACCAATTCACATCTTTTTCAAAATACGTTTTTTATACTGTTGGATTCAGAATTTTTCCTCTATGGATGTGTAAATTCCCACAAGTCCAAGAAAAGTTGAAAATAACACCAACTCCAACTAACTTAGACGTAAATTGCATCAAACAATTTTTATTAAAACATGCAGATGCGCCTTCAGTTTTTACTTGAATAATTTGTATAGCACATTTCGAAGAGAAAATGAAGGAAAAAAATGGTTGTAAGCCTTGTATTATTTTTGGGAAATAGCAGACTTTTTGTTGTTGGACTTAGTACTGTTTGCTACAAGGGAAAGAATACCAAGTTCAATTTAATAAGTAAAGGTATGTTACCTTATATGACGTATTTTTATTATGGATATCATCGATGTGAAAAAAAGCATATTAAAGTCATATAAAATATTCGAACAAAGGCAAATTTTTAATACAGAAATAGAAGTATTTTTAATTTTCAACATGTTTTTGCGGTCTGCTCTAAAGTTTTTAAAGTGTGGCTTGGTGTAGTTTATCTCCCACCTGTAGAGTAAAAAAATATGAATTTTTAAAAAAACAAATTGATATCTTTTTCTTCAGTGTACTCGCCATAGTTTTTTTCGTCCCATAGTTATGTACGTATATGAACATCGCTACAAAAACATTTTTCACTATAAGATTCATAAAAACCAAATACATATGCTTTTTAGAGTCCGGCAACAAAAATTAAGATTTTAAGAAAACTCTTGATATTTTATCAGCACTATACATAGCCAAGCGAGCATACTGGATGGTAACACATATTTAATTTAACTGCTATATTTAACTGCTTTAAAAAGGTAATCTCAATATCTACAAATCTTAGTTCTTTCCAATTTGTAAATATGACCCTACATCTTTTTTTTGGGGTAAATTTGTTTCCGAATCACTGAGGTGCCATCGATGGAAGACACAGAAGATGAGATAGTAGATTAAAGTTTAGAATTTGGAGCCGATTTTGAGAATTTTTTAAGTCTGGACGATAATTTACCTTGATATGCTGCACCTAGTGAGGAGGAAATCATTTCAGAGCTTCAACCAAGCGGAGGCGAGAAGGATGATGATGGCGATAATGCTAACGAGGACGAGGATGACGATGAATATGTACCAGTTCCAACTGGAAGCAATGCCTTGGAATACCTGACTGGCTAACGATGCTTTGTTCAAGCAAAAAAATGATGTATTGAAGAACTGGAACAAATTGAGCAATAACTTTTTTAAGAACTGCTGCAAAAATATACAAACGAAAATAACTGATTTTTTTAAAAGGCAGTATTCGTATTAAGTAGACAAAATATTCCATTATAAACCAACAATTCCAAATTGAATTTTAAAATGCTAGTGTAATGAGTAGCGATATTAATTTATACTTTTCATAAACACTTTGCATAGCAAAATAAACAAAAAGAAAAATCATTCATTCAATTAAAGAAACGGGTTCATTGATAGTTCTTCACTGTATGAATGAACTGTTACAATTTCATATCTGGAATGATTTTTTTTCATAATTTTTTTCAATTTTTAGCTATCATTGTATGTATTCATGAAAAGCTTATCATTTATATTACGAAATATAATTTTTCGCAAATATTTTGATATATGAAACTTAATTATATCTTATTTTAGTATTTAACGCATTAATATATTTCGGCAAAGAAAATATGATTGGTTTTAATATAAAAAAATTAAAAAAAAAATTGATTTTCTTCATTAATTTAAAATCCAACGACACCAAATCATAAATAAAAAGAACATTCTTCATTATGCGTTGTGTTTTTTTGTAATCTTGTTTCTAGGCATATGGTACCTAATAAATAAACTAAAATTGCAATTCGTTCTTCCATAACGGAAACCTGGTTGCAAGTGTCTCCAAGTCACCAGTTTTGTCGACTATATTGGTGACATTGTCAAGTGTGTACAATACACTACATTTGCAACTATATTTGGCTTTAAAACGAAAAAATTTTATCAACAACAACTGAGAAGTACAATTGAAGAAATAATAAAAAAAAGATTGTTATGATTTCGCATTCGTACCACAAGTGAAGACTACATTTACTAAAATGTACTAGTGATTCTCTGGTTCCAATGTTCCCAAAGGAACTACCTACTCAGTAGTACCAACGTCAGTAGTAGAATTCCAATGACACGTTTATGTTAAATGTCTATAGTAAATAACATTGTCTGGGGTATAAAAAGTCACTAGTAATGGTGACTGCGTCAATAGGGAATCAGTACAGATTCACTACTGACATTTTCTGCAGGGCTGTTTTTCGTTTGTGCACACATCCACACATACTTATGGTCAAACATTTTAAAATTTATGTGAGCAAAAATGAAAATATTTCATTTATGTAATGAAATATTCTTCATAAAAAAGATTTCGAAGCAGTGTGCCTTGTTGCCTTAGACAATAAGAACATATAAGCCAAATTTTGTCAAGTTATCTCCAAAATTTGCGCACAAGGTTACATGGACAGCCAGCCAGCCGGACGGACATCGTTAGATCGACTCAGAAAGTGATTAAGAGTCGATCGGTATACTTTAAGGTGGGCCCAGGTGTTACACACATTAGCACAAATAATGGCTAAAATAATTGAATATTATTTGTTTTTTGAGCAATTCCATATGAAAACGATCAAAATTGGCAAATTTTTGGACTACCCCTCTCCGATTTTAAAATAAATAGTCTCAATCGATTGCCCAGCAAAAAATAATGTACCAACATATTTTTTTTTTTTTTATAGTTACTGGTTACAAAATTGAAGAATTCTTCATAAGGGACCTCATTGAAAGTTGTTTTTAAAAAAAACTACTAAAGCGATCGCAACGAGTGATAGCTCGTTGGAAAGGTATTGAATCAGGCTTTTATTGAAAAATAAAATTTTCCTAATTTTTCTTAGAAATTTACCTTTAAATTTTCCCATGAAAATTAAATTTTCCGATTTTCCACAGAAGCTCCTAAATTTTCCGGCTAATTTTTTTTTTGGATTCCTCATAATTTTTGCTTTAAGAATCAGCAATAAAAAAATGGGCCCCGACTCCTTGTTTGGACAGGAGAAGAGCATTTAAGAGACCACCTTGTTAAAAATACATTTTAAAAATTATTTTACAGTTAAAAATACATTTATGAAGAAAAAATCTTTCTTATTTTGCTGCTTATACTTAATTACAATATTTATTAAAAATTTCAATTGTCTTGGCATCATTATAAAATTAAAGTAACTTTAAATTTAGCTCGTCGGCAGACGAAGAGTACCGCTTTACATTAATTGGCATATCAGAAATATTTGGTATGAAGCAATGAAACTTTTGCGTTCCAGTTATAGTTTTGACATTATTATATCTGTTTTGAATTCGTCGCTCCATGGCATCGTGTTCTTTTTGAGTGCATAAAACTGTGTTAATGGCAATTTCCTTGCTTTGAATCCACGAAAACAAATGTTGTACATTTAAGATCTGGTCAGTATATGGCCTTTGCAAACTTGCCTTAGTCGCCATGCGTTTTAGGGTTCCCCCTAACGCATCGCATGGGCCCTTACCGTGGGACGTCGCGAAAAAGTGCCACTCGACCTTGCAGTTTTGTTCTTCTTCAATTATGCAAAGATTGTAAAATTTTTTTTATTCTTGTACTGAGAAGCCGCGCCGTCTGAGAAAAATGTTACTTTGTCGATTGCATCGAATTTTGATCTTAAGAATTCAAACAGTTTCATTTGAAATAAATAAACGGACACATAATTATGAGCTAAACTCTCCGCGACATCAACAAGGCTTACGGTCTGTAGTTCGTTATCTTCGTTTTTGAAATAAATGCAAAAAGGATGCACCGTGCACTGGTCGTTTGCCCAGTGATAAGCCTGAATTTCATCCTGAACGAGAAAAGTGTAATTCTCGGCAAAGTCGCTTATCACAATGAATTCATTTTGGGCTAATTTCTCCTTACTTTCCTTTAAAAATTTCGATTGCATCTCAGTTCATTCAACTTGAATCCGAATTCCTCGATGAATTCCGGAATCTGCTTTACCACGGTCTCAAGGGAACATCTGCCGCTGCTAATTATCCACTGTTTGAAATGCACCTCCTGAATTAACAGCTGTTCAAACTTTTCCGCCAAATATTGCTCTAGCTCGTCAATCTTCGGACAATTGTCGCATTTGGACAGATGACAATTTTCCGTGGGGTATGCGCACAACGACTTCGACAGGAGGTCCCTATATGTTTCAATTTCACCGTGAAATACTTTCAATTTCTTGCATGGAAAGAAAATTAATTTGATGTTTTGATGAAACATGCAAACGCAGACTGAATGCGTTCCGTGCCTGTCTAATGCCAGCACGCATTCTTTTGGTCGTAGGATGGCAAACTTAGAAAATCCCACTTTTTCTGCTGGGTATTTCTCATTGAACTGATGGTATGCTTCGGATAGATTACATAATAATAATCTGCGCTGCTTGTGTACTTTTTCTCCATCTTCACGTGTGATAACATAGTCACGTGTACGTGGGCAGGCGCGGCTGTTGTCATCATTGCAGTAAAAATCTTGAATCAATTTCACCGTTGCTTCGCTGAGGGTCCTTGAGCCAAATTTCTTGGTGGGAGTCGCCAATATGCCCTTCTGTCGAACTAATTCTTTACTTCTTCTCGCGATGTAAAAAGATGTTTGAAACTGTTCAGAAATCTTGCGTATAGACCATGATTGAGGCAGCACAGATAAAATGAGATATTTCTCCGGAAAAGTGGTCGCTAAATTGAATTTTCTTTTCAACTGCTCAATCATTTGTTTGCCGTCATCAACGTCATCTGCTTGACTGCATTCGTTATCTTTGCATAATTGAAGAAGAACAAAACTGCAAGGTCGAGTGGCAATTTTTCGCGACGTCCCACGGTAAGGGCCCATGCGATGCGTTAGGGGGAACCCTAAAACGCATGGCGACTAAGGCAAGTTTGCAAAGGCCATATACTGACCAGATCTTAAATGTACAACATTTGTTTTCGTGGATTCAAAGCAAGGAAATTGCCATTAACACAGTTTTATGCACTCAAAAAGAACACGATGCCATGGAGCGACGAATTCAAAACAGATATAATAATGTCAAAACTATAACTGGAACGCAAAAGTTTCATTGCTTCATACCAAATATTTCTGATATGCCAATTAATGTAAAGCGGTACTCTTCGTCTGCCGACGTGCTAAATTTAAAGTTACTTTAATTTTATAATGATGCCAAGACAATTGAAATTTTTAATAAATATTGTAATTAAGTATAAGCAGCAAAATAAGAAAGATTTTTTCTTCATAAATGTATTTTTAACTGTAAAATAATTTTTAAAATGTATTTTTACCAAGGTGGTCTCTTAAATGCTCTTCTCCTGTCCAAACAAGGAGTCGGGGCCCATTTTTTTATTGCTGATTCTTAAAGCAAAAATTATGAGGAATCCAAAAAAAAAATTAGCCGGAAAATTTAGGAGCTTCTGTGGAAAATCGGAAAATTTAATTTTCATGGGAAAATTTAAAGGTAAATTTCTAAGAAAAATTAGGAAAATTTTATTTTTCAATTAAAGCCTGCGATCGCTTTAGTAGTTTTTTTTTAAAACAACTTTCAATGAGGTCCCTTATGAAGAATTCTTCAATTTTGTCACATGGCAGTGGCGTACACCACCACTAAACCAGTCACTATAAAAAAAAAATGTAGGTACATTATTTTTTGCTGGGCAATCGATTGAGACTATTTATTTTAAAATCGGAGAGGGATCGTCCAAAAGGTGATCGCTTTCATATGGAATTGCTCTTTAACGGAACATTTAGTTAATATTTTGATAGTTAATTTATATAAAAATAACTAAAATTCCTTATTTTTTACGGAACATGGAGTTGAATTTTTGACAGTTAAAGTTAAATGAACTTATCGTTAAAAATAAATGAAAAATAAGTAGATCGGTTTATTTTATATTACGATTTCAGTTAATTTCAGTTAATTTTACGTCTACAGCATCACTCCAATTGTTCTGTTTTTTTAAACGAAGAACAGAACACTATAAAAATGTTCAGCTCTTTCTTGAAACTAGTTGCGAACGATATTAGGGGTTGTGTTCGTCTACACAATCACTAAAACAATAGATATCGTTATTGGGTGTGTGAGCCGAACGCTAAATAATGTTCTGTTTATTTTCGAACACTGGTTTAAAATATAGTCGTAACTTCAGACTTTTCTAGAGTAATTCAATGCAAACGTTTAAAAAAAATAGTCACAATCTTTAATCTGTACTTCAATATAAACACCTTTAAACCGTTTTACATATCTTTATAAAATTCATGGTTGATTTTTGAAGCATTTAGTTAAAAAAAAAACAAAGAATAAATAGGAAAATGTGTACAGACTGACGGACTACATACATACATATATATTGTATATAATTAATATGGACTTAAAATATTGTAAAAACAGTGTAAAATTAACAATGTAACTTAAATATTAAAATAAAAATTACACATGCAATTTCCTGAGAAAATTGCATTGCAGTCATTTAAACAAACAGAGAAATAATAAAAATTCTACTAAATCAGTTTTACCAACTTGTAAAAAATCATCAGAAAGCGGGTTAAAATCATAATTATGAATATGCATTTTTAAAATAACACTTTTTTTTAATTTCACATACATATACGTTTAAAACTTTAATTACTATGTACATATTTTTAAATATAGATGGAAAATGTAGGGTTTGTATATCTGTTTTAAGCGTAATGGCGATTAGTCGCTCCCTCTATTATATACAATAAAAATTCAAATATGTATCTCAAGTAAAGTTTTAATACAAAAGTTAAGTTTTTCCCCGCAATTTTTGGATTCACGGGAAAGCGGGAAATAAAAAAAATATATATTTCCGGAATCCCGATCAAAATTTTTATTTACTTATTTTCTTATTTCTTTAATGAAACTGATAAGGGAAATCACAATGGGTAGTGCAAAGTATGCAAACAGTGATGTTTACGTGCAAAAATACACACATTTGCACAACACAACAACAAAAATTACTTCATTAGCACTGAAAAAACCACGAGCAAAATTAGTAGTGCATATTTGCTCAGTTGCAAACAAATGTAAACAATAACATTTGACTTATTAAGCGCCATATTGTTTTAAAAGAAAACTTATTAATTGAACATTTTTGTAATTTAAAAAGAAAAAATTTATTTTAATTTGCTATACACAAGCAAACAAATGCAGATTTTTTACAGTGCAGCCAGAAGTTTTTTGTGTTGTCAGAATAAATTTTTAGAAAAATAGCACATTTGCACAAAAATAAAAGTGGTATGCTCCCGATCAATCATAACATGCACTTTAGAATTAAAAGTATTTTAAGACACTTCCTAACAAACACGAAGTCAAACCTTTGATATGAAATGACTTTATCATTTGACATCAAACGTAATTCTCAAACGTTTTTCAATTGTTTGATTTAACATTTAAATTCAACTTGATAATGATTTGAAAATAAACATTTGATATCAAATGTTTTATCAATTTGATGTCAAATGTTTGTCAAATGTTAAAATCAAATCAAAAATAATCTTGGCAATACTAAAGCGAAAAATAAATGTAAGCATTAAAAATGGCGATTAAAGTTAAACTGTTTTACTTTGTGGTTACATGTATTTTGCTATTAAAAATAAATTTTAATATAAAGTGAGCAGTTTTTTTCTTGTGAAAAATAAAAATTATTTGTGAGAAATTACAATGATTAAAAATACGAAAAAAAGGAAAATAATAAAACGGGAAAGTGGAGAAAGTTTGTTGAACGATCGCATTTGCTACAATCCTCAAAATAAAAGGGAGCCAAGTATTT
This sequence comes from Pollenia labialis, assembly GCA_949318255.1. Lineage (NCBI taxonomy): Eukaryota > Metazoa > Arthropoda > Insecta > Diptera > Polleniidae > Pollenia > Pollenia labialis. The sequence continues at coordinate 51,657,443 of OX439142.1, forward strand.
TGTCTTTCCAAGAATTAGAGGACGGGAAGCACACTATTTCATCTTTTAGCTATGGTACCGAATGCTTATCTCAAAGTTTATTTAAATAAATAATAAATTTAAATTAAAAAAAATTTAATAGTTTTATTTATATTCCACATTGTATTATAATCAACATTTGAGAATTACATTTGAAAGCAAGTTGAAAATAAAGGCATTTTTCAATTTGAAAATAATTTCCCCTTTTTGTTGAGAACGCTATGATTTTCAAAAGATTTTCAAATCATTATCAAACGTTTGTCGCTTGAGAAAACGTTTGATTTCAAATCATTTTCAATTTGAAATCAAACCTCCGTGTTTGTTGGGTAAAGAGGTTATTTTTAATGCCAATAGGATCATTGAAATCGATATGCTTATAAACATTGTCAAAATCAGAGCTCATTTCCATAATTAGAATTACCTTCTTAGGGGAAGGTAATAATGACTTCTAAGAAGATCTAATAAGGTAGGGGCAGATTATTTAGTGGATTTGCTATTTTCACTGATGGCTCGAAGATGAGGGGCACGGGTGCAGGGGTCTACATTAAGGATATGGACATCATATGGGCTTATGACGACTGCAGTTTTTTTCAGGCGGAGGTTCTGGGAGTCTTGAAGGCCATGGAACTGATGAGGGAAAACATTGATAGGGGCACAGAGTTCACTATATATTTGGACAGCCAGGCAGCTCTTATGGCAGTAACGGGCTGTTATGTGAACTCTTATGAGGTGGCCGATGAGTTGGCGAGACAGGGCTCAGAGATGGATGATTCTGACTGTAAGGAGGAGGTTAGGCCTCCAATAGGCTTCTATATTGGAGGGTTTAGAGAATGGATTCTGGGAGCGACCAATTGGACCTAGGGGAACCGAACGGACTGCCGGGTATCGCGGACGCTGTGGCCGGTGCTTAGGAAGTCTTATTCGGAGTCGCTGCTGGGCAGGAGTAGGATCTGCGTTAGGACCATAATAGCAATTATCACGGGCGACTGCATGATTTGCAGGATGACGGTTAGGATGGGTTCCGACTTGTCGGATATGTGCGGGTTGTCTGAGGACCTGAAGGAGCTAGAAACAGTTGAGCACATTCTGAGCCACTGTTTCAGGCTGAGGTGGCTGGGCAGTAGATGACTAGGTGAATTAAGGGACGTCTCGGGCTGTGATATCAAGAGTCTGATACGATTCGTAATGGGGATGGTATGGGTGCTGGCCAAACGTAGGGCGAATTTGGGTTTAGAAGGATTTCTCGCGGGTTTGGTCCCATACTTTCTTTTCTTATCTATCATTGTATCTTGTTTTATGCTTTCGCTCTTTATTTCACCTACTTTCCATCTTTATATATCTAAATAAGGCATCACAGTGGACCCTATCGGGCTCTGGGTAAAGGTGTGAAGGAGGCTTCACACCAGCCTTTCTACCTACTTAAATACCTAGCTAGGGGAATATTATTTATGAAAGGGCGAATAGAAAATGAAAGCTCAACATTACGAAGTAGGAATTCTGAACTTCAGCGTTAAACAAATTTAGTATGAAGGAGAAATTAAATTAACTGTAATATTCATGTAAGGTCCCATAAGTCGATTAGGCATTTGAATGTCAAATTATTACTAGTTATTCAAGGTTGCTTGGGATTGAATTCAAGCGGAATCGCCTCAGTAGGAAAAGAGTTGTCAATCAAAATATGGGACTACCTGCATAAAAACTTTACAAACACTAACATACATATGTGGGGGAGTGCACCTATTGCCTTTAAGTTTTAACAAACTCGTTTTATATGTCACCTAATTTTGTGAAGGTGGGCCCATAATTTACTTAGGGCCCCATGTTAAGACTTGTCCCGGAAATTATGTAAGTATGGCTAAAGCGTAACGAATAATGATTTTGTGGTGCAATTTAACATAATCTACTTTCTTAAGACTCGAAATGCCCCATATAAAAATGTATTGCAAAAATGCAATACAATCGCAAACGAAAATATGATTGCGAAAAACCGTTTTTTTATACACCATCGATTTTCGATTGGAATCGAAATCTCTACAATGAAAAATAATAGGCCGAAATTTCCTATTGTCATCACAAAATAATCCGTGCATCTTGAGCTCTTTATTCCGTAAATTAAACAATAAATTTACCTACTAAGACTACATATTTGTAAAATTAGTTAACACAAACTGTGAATATGGAAAACGTTCAAGTCAAATTTGAACAACATAGTTCTTCTCTTGTGGGCGCTATCGTTCCAAAACCTCTGATCCAGGAGTACATTGAAAGTATCTCGATAAAAAAAGGTCTTTTTAGCAAATTTTAAATTTTAATCAAGTTTAATATGATGAGAACATCTGAACTAAATTATATCCATCTGAATGGACCCTATTGTACCAAAACCTCTAAATTTAGGATTACACTTGTGTTAAATACATTTTATTTATAAGAAATACCTGAGCAAAATTCGATGCTTTTAACGGATATAGTATAGGCGCAGTTGTTTCTAAACTTTTCCCCACGGAGTTGTAGGGATCATCTTAAGTATTTTTGGCTGTTATTCCACCACTTATGGAAAGTAAGGCCTGATGGAGGATCTTCCATAAGTGCTGTTACTTCTCAACAGAAGCTGCTGGCATTTTTCAAAAGCAGTGGAGGTTAGATAGCTCCAGCTCCTAAGCAAGAGTCGAGTGTATAATCTTGCCGGATTATGCCTTCAAATTGCTACCTGAGTTAATGGTGCCCATCACACTCGGGGGCAGTTGGTAAACGCATTGTTTCTTAACAATGTGGTTGAGATCCACTATGAGACCATATTGCAGGTGGTCATGTACATTTTTTTACATCTGTTCCTAAACTATGATTTCGGGAGAAAAGTTTTCTATAACACATTTATCGTTTATAAACTGATCTGGCTAAGTCTTATTGCTGGTAGTATGCTTATCACATTAATGGTGAAAGTGCGAATAAAAAGTTCCTAAGAACTTAAAAAAGTAAAGTTGTATGGCTAAAATTTAGAAGCAGTCGTGGGGTTTTGCTGGCTGAGTTGAATAAATAACTTTTTAGGACTATTTACATAAAAAAGATATAAATATGTAACAACTTAGTCCCCATTCTGTCTGGGGTCTTCAGACGCTCATTTTTAACCAACACATGGGCATCTTTAACCCTTTCGACCCGGACGGTACATATGTGTATCACCAACAGCTTCAAATTTAATGTTGTTGGAGTGTGAAATGAACCCTATAGTCTTTAAGGTCTCCTGAGAACATTCTAATACGTTCCGTTACTTTTTTGTTGTTGTTTGCATTAACGGCACCGCCTTTTGAAAGTTACAACGCTACCAAAGTGATGTGCATAGCATGGTTTTTGCATGATATTATGCGCATATAGTTAATTTTAACGGACGGTTGGTACTTATTTGTACCACATAAATCCCGAACTTACGGTTGGTACTTATTGGTACCAAATAACATCCCGAATGGTGTGCCACAAAACCCCCACCCTCCCAGGCCCCCTATATATGTTTTTTTGATTTTCTTTCACCGATAAGTTGTTATCTGTTCCAATCAAAAATTTTATTTTACCATTTCTATTCAAAAGCAACTCCGCTGCTCTGAAGAAATTATAAACGGCATGAGAAACTTATTACCTGTGGGAAATGGTATAAAAATGGTAACCATTAAAAAAAATTTATATATTTTCAATTTACACCCCGAAGCGAAGAATTTTATATTAATCGAACTCAAAGCATTTTAGGAAAAGAAGAATTTTACTTTAAATGCTCTTGTTTGGCTTTTCTACAAAACTTCAGTTTCATTATATTTAAAATAATTTTTGTAATTTAAAATCCGATATCATTAAATATGCGATTAGTTGATAATCGCGATTAGCGGAAAATGTAAAAATAAATGCAAACCCTAGTATTACACAAACATACTTATTAAATAGTTTCGTATACTTTATATAAAATGAGATTTCAAAAATTTTGCGTTAAGTATTTTTTTCTTTTTTTTATTATTGCCGTACAGGATTAAAACCATATAATGGTGACTCAATTAGCCAAACACAGAAAGCAAATGAAAAAATTTACGAATATAAATGGAAACATTTTCAATTTAATCATGTTTTTATTCGACCACACTTATTTACGTTCAGTTTTCATTACACTGTCCAACAGCATTTTTTAACAGAATGCCCATCCTGTAATTCTGAAAGGGCATTTGGGTAGAATATCATATTTGTAGAATAAACTGATAGTCCAGCTGTGCCCATTTTCTGCAACTCTCGCGTCGAGAAACGTTTCGACTGAATTGTGAGGAATGCAACAAAAATGCTATAAATTGAAACAAGCAACTGTTTTTCTCACGTAAGGAAATTACTCGCCAATTGACAGACTGAGTATTCACAAGCGCTTATTAAATTTAACAAACGTTTATAAAGGATATTTTTCATAGTAAATTTGTTCTTTAAACCTTGATAAAGTTTAAGCAAATTTTATGAATTCAGGCATAAAATATTCTACACATTATAAAAATTATGTAGTTAAAGTCAAGCGAAAATTTATTTTAAACAACTTAAAATTCATTAAAAAAACGGATCATTTACATTTCATTTAAAACAAATGATTTTTACATTAATTTTTAATTTTTTTATTTATTAAACAGCATATTCCGTAAAATTGAATAGTTTTTACTTTTAAAAAAGTTTTTACCGAAAAAAAAACAAACTAGATAACAAAATATATACGAAAAACATTATTTTTTGGTAGTTTGAAAAATGTTGAAAAATAAAATTATTATATTTTTATTTAATTTAAACAGTACGGAACAATCAGTTACTGTAATAATTTTATAAGTGTACGAAAATTTTTGCAGAAACATTTCTGAAGGGTTCACCAAAGACACCAAAGCTTTAAGTAAAGCTCTTCACGCTCAATCGAAAAGTCTTTATTTGTTGGATAGTGTTATTTAACAAAATTTATAAAATGTCCAAGGCTTTGTTATCATTACTTTGCATGGAAGTGTTGCAGAGAGTTTTTAATATTTAACATATGTATATGTATATTAAAAATCTTTTAACCGTACCTTAAGTAACAAAAGTCTATCTGGCTGAGCTAAAGGGTATTTTTTTTAACCCAATAGAACTTAAACTTGTAAAAAGTGACACAAAAAATTAAAATTTAATCAAAAAAGTTTACTTATTCGAAAGAATAAAGGCTCAGGGAGTAACAGTAACGTTGCAAATCAGCTGATTCATTTTGTTGTATGTAAAGCAATTAGAGCGATAATATGTAGTTGGCAGTAAGATGTTGCGTCTAAATCTGTAAGAAATAGATTGGTTTTATTTTTTTACGGTATGGTTACAGTTTCTCCCGGCTAACTGAGCCTTAATACATGGCATAAACGTGTACATTAGTGTAGGTCGATTTTCCAACCGATATTATGCCATCGATTTTTCGATAGCTTTTGGCATGAGGAAAAAAAGTTCCACTACGACATATCCTAAAAACGATGGCGATATATTTTATTTTTTAATTTTTGGAGCAAAACTCGTTCAAAAATGATTTTTTTTTTTCGAAAAACTGGTATCACGTGCAGGGTTGTTAGACTTTTTTCTTCAAAAATCGTCAAAAGTTTTAACAAAATTCGTCAAATATTTAAATTTTACATATTAGAGACAATTATTTGCATTGATTGTTTCAAAAATATAAATTTTTAGCAAGAAATTCTATTTGTGATGAAGAAAGTTATATGGTTAAGTTTTAATCTATTTATTTCAGCAAGTGGGCTGAAATATATTTATCATTTGAAAAGAAATACATATGAAAAAATATATTTTCATAAATGCATAACAAACTTTTATTTATTTCATTTATCCATATTCACAAAAAGATTAGGTTATAGTAGCTTAGGAAACAAAAAAAAAATAAAATCTCATTTGCTATTAACTCGAGCTTTCGTTAAATTATTAATTTTTAGCGCTATCACTTTTGCAAATTGCTTTTTCTGTTGAAGGTGCTAAACCAAGGGTTCTGTCTATATCAACAGTCTTTTTACCCGACTTTAAACGTTTTATTACGTCTAATTTTAGTTCCAAACTAAGTTAAAGCTGGTTCACACTCTTCAAGTTCTAGTCGTCAAGTCTTGAGTTTTTAAGAGAGAGAAGAAAAGAAATGTCATTCGATTTTCCTTTCTCTCCTAAAAGCTCAAGACTTGGCGGCTAAAACTTGAAGAGTTAGAACCAGCACTAATGCATTGGGCACGTTCATAAGTCGTAACAGTTGTGTAACCGTTTAGTGTTTGTCTTAGAAACGCATCGTTGAGCACTTCCGCTCAACACAACAGTTGGGTATTTGAAGCCATTTAATCCATCATAAAATTTTTTAGCTTCCTAAAGTCAACATGTTGTGGTCAACCTCAACAGCTGAAAATCTGATATAAATTCTGTATTATCCTTACTTTTTAGCTAAACTAATAAATTTTATTATCACTTTTATTTTTTTTCAATTGTTTATATTTATCAGCTGTTAATTTTTTATTATACATATAATGCCGTTTCTAAGACGAAAGTGTTCGGCTCAACAGTTGTCAACAGTTTTGTAGCAGTTGAGCTCAACAGCTACGTCTTATGAACGTGCCCATTGTCTTTTCATTCCACCCATTTTTCTACACATCTTCTTACTTCCTAATACGCAACTATACTTAAAATTACTAACCTAACAAAATTAAATGGGAATTCGCCTTTTTACACGAAAATAGAAAAATTCTTCACATGTGATTATGACTTTATCGAAAAATGCAATCGTATGTAGAAATCGAAATAATAAAAACGCAAAGCGGATTTAACCAATTTTTAAAAAGCGGACCAAATAGAACCGCCGCAAATCAGGTCTCTAGTGTATATTTTTTTGCAGTATCGATGGCATTTATATAATTGTAGAATTTGAATTACTTATGCTTCTAATGAAAGCCACCTGGTTTGTGATGGGGGAAGAATTTTTTTGTTTAATTTCCAAAAATGTTTGTATTTCGCAATATTGATTTTTACGTTTTGGACTGTTCCCAATATAATTGTAAATATTTCTTGTCATGATGCCAGGAAATCGTCATAACACTATTACTTTTTGTCAAAAAATCGTCAATCGTCATTTTACTGTATTTTCTCGAAAAAATCGTTAAAATGACGAAAAATCGTCACATCTAACACTGATCACGTGCAAATTTCTTTAGTAAGTAGCTATTTCATACGGGAGAAAAAACATAAAAATTGGTTTGGAGCCTTAAAAATAACAAAACAGAGTAAAAATGCCAAAATTCATTTCTTAAACCTTTTAATTCATTTTTTCCCATAATTCGAAAATATATTTTATTTGTAAACAGTTTTTTATAATTAGAATAGACTATAGGTTTCAAGCAGCGTTTAAAAAGCTGTAGTCAAAGTAGAAAAACTAACATTTCATCCACTTCTTTATTTGCCATTGGCAAACAAAAACTTGCTTTTACTTCTGATTCATTCAATGTAAACAGACGCTTTCAAACCAGCACAAAAAGCGAAATTTGTTTTTTAAACCCTGGCAATAATCGAAAAAAAGTTTTTTCGGCAAAAACTCGTCTAATAGCCCAAAAAAAACATTATTTTCGAAAAAAATATACCTTGGAAAGGTATATAAGTCAATAAATTGAAATTTGGGCGCCTCGAAAATGATTTCTTTGATATGTAGTAGTGTAACTTTGTTTCCTCATACCAAAAACTGCGAAAAATAAATGGCACAATATCGACAAATTTTTGTCCTTACAAATCGGCCTACTCTAATGTTCATGTCATAAAAATTTTTAAATTATTTCCGGCATATGAGCAACGCGGCTGTTCTTGGCGAAGCGCATTCTAACTATTTTTTCGTCACTTCTTCTTACTGCATGTCACGAATAACACGAACAATGTTGGCCTCCAAAGCGTCAATTGCAGCTGGTTTATCAGCATAAGCCACTAACTTATTGTAGCCCGACAGGACACCATCGAGAGGTTTCAAATTGCTCGACTTTGGAGGTCAATTGTGAGATCCATTTCTCGAAATTTAGTTGACACCAAATTTTCCTTCTAGACCCGTACCTCGTCCGGACCAATATCATTCGTATTTCAAGCAAACAATCATTAATCATGGTTAACGGTAAAGAAAAACGGTCCGATGATGCCACCAGCGAACCAAACTGTGCGTTCTCCTGGATGTAATGGAGGCTAATAAACTAATTTGACTAATTTTCAAAGTTAATTTGGACAATTTGGCAGCGTTGTTAAAGCGTGAATCTATTAAAGATGACTAACCAAAACTGTTTATAAATGTCCAATAGTGAAAACAGTTCTATCGGGTTGAAAAAAATAACCCGCTTAAGGTGTTCTGAAAAAATATTTATGAAATAAAAATGCGATTTTTATAATAAACTTGTTGAGTTATTTGCATCGTTTATGCTGCAACATAATTTTATTTTAATATCAGTGGCAATATTCTGACAGAATATAATTTAAGCATTAACATAATCTCCAATTAAAACACATTTATTATTTATTTCAACGAGTTGAATGGTTAACATACGTATTAATTTTACCTGAAATGCACAATGTGGTATTGGTTTAACATAAATGGACACTGTTAATAATAATTGTGTACACTTCTTTACACTTTGCTTAAAAAGTTGAGGACCTCCCATTAGACATGAAAAATTCTGTACTATTTAACCTTTTCAGTAATCTTTTACTTAGAAAATGCCGCTGTAGACGCCATTAGTTTGTTGGTCTAGATTCCCAATTTTTATGCGCATAGGATTTATTAAGCTTATGTATTCCCAAAAATTACTATGATAATCTAAAAATCGAAAAAGAAAATTAAGCTAGAAATGTGTGTTCAGAGGCAGAGAACACCACGGAATCTAAGACGGAGAACGTTAACATCACTGCAGGTCCTTTCAAGAAACGTGATGTGTCGTTATTCTATTTGAAAGAATGGGAGCTGAAGTATAAATAGCTTAACCAAGACATGGAGCCTTTAGTGAACTAAAATAATAATTTTTGCGACTTGGGATACAAAAATACACATTAATAATATGCAACTTAGGGCCATTATTACAACTTGCCAATAGTTAAAAGTCGGATTTTGTTGGACCGATAAATAGCTTTGCAACTTTACAACTTCCATTTTTTATTGCTGTTATTTTCAATAATAATAATATTTAATAGATGAAAACATAATAAATTAAGGTCAAACAAGGTCAAATTAACGTCCGACAAAATCCGACTTTTAACTATTGGCAAGTTGTAATAATGGCCCTTAGTGTTTTGTTTCAATTGTTTTTTTTTATGTTTTTGCATGCTTTTTATTAAAAAAAAACGTTAAAACAAGATGTACGAGTTTTTTTATTTTCTTAAACGACTTTTTGATCGATTGTTTTTTATAAAACGACTTTATGTGCGACTTTTGAAAAATTCCTAACGGTGACCCTGTTGCAAACTTTTTTACAAAGTTCTTGATTTTTTTAATTTCCCCGCCTCTTAACTAAGTGGACAACACTGCTTCTGTTAACAGGCACCTTTCAGTTGACTGCTGCCAAATTTTTAAATGCATCTGCATTTAAGGTCATGTCAGATAAAACGTTTGCTTCGCGATGCGTTAGAGATTCGCTTTGACATCCAAGATTAAATATTCATACTTATAGGAAACATGTCACATAAAGTACTTTTAACGCACAGCGAAGCGAAAAGTTAGGCACCGCTCATCTTCTTGCGTGCTTTGACAGTCTGCTAGTATAATTTTTGTTTTTTAATTTTGTTTTTTCTTTTTACCCACTTACAACTACAATTCGAGTCGGAAAGAACCCAACCAATTGTAGGGGAATGTAAGAAAAGATAAACTCACTGTTTATTGTTGGTGTTTTGTTTTGGCTTTGCTATTGTTACAAGTAAGACTTTTAGTGTTTATAATTCTTATTCGCTTTAGGGTTTTATTTGTATAATATTTTTGGCCTTTCTAAAATCTTTGGAAAAGGTTTCCTGATGAGCTGGCCTAAGCAACCAGTGAAATGCGCATAGAAGCAAGCTTTCCCTCAACAATAAATTTCAGTGTATTTATCAAATATGAAAAACTGGGAATTTAGCACGTCATACGGAAATCGTATTAATAATAATTTTTTTTTATTTATGTGTTTTTAACAAACAATTCTTGTGTGTTGTCAAAGTGTTTATTGTGACATACACTTTTTGCGTTACGCTTTTCTGTCAAAGTTAAAAACGTCACGCAAAGCGATGACGTTTTATCTGACATGGCCTTTCGTTTGTGTGATAGCCATTGATCATAGCCTACCTCGTAATGTGAGGAGAAAATGGAAAAGAATGAATTTTGTGTGCTATTTCATGGCAAAAATCCATCAATTAGATTTTTTTTTGAGAAAATACAGTAACATGACGATTTGCGATTTTTTTTACTTGAAGTAATAATGTTAGGACGATTTTCTGGCACCAATAAAACACTTACAAGAAATTTTTACAATTATATTGGGAACAGTCTAAATTGTAACAATCAATTTTTCGAAATACTAAAATAATTGGAAATAAAAAAAAAAAATCTTACCCCATCACAAACCAGGTCGGTTTCATTAGAAGCATTAGTAATTCGAAATCTACAATTATATGAATGCCATCGATACTGCAAAACATATAAACTAGAGCCCCGATTTGTGTCGTTTCGATTTGCGTCGCTTTTTAAAAATTGGTTAAATAGGCTTTGCGTTTTTATAATTCCGGTTTGCGTCATTACATTTGATTGGATTTTTTTCCACCGTGAAGAATTTTTCTATTTGCGTGTAATAAGGCGAATTCCCATTTAATTCTGTTATGTAATTTCTAAGCATAGTTGGGTGTTAGGAAGTAAGAAGTTAGTTCTTAATAAGAAGTTGTATAGAAAAATTAGTGCAGAGAAAAGAAAATGCATTAGTTTGGAACTACAATCGGACGAAATAAAACGTTTCAAGTCGGGTGAAAAATCTGTTGATAAAGACGGAACACTTGGTTTAGCAACAGAGATAGCGTTAATAGCAAATTATGTTTTATTTCATTATTGTGAATATGGATAAATGAAATAAATAAGAAATTTTGTTATATTTTTATAAAAATATATTTTTTCTTATGTATTTCATCAAATGATAAATACATTTTTACTTATTTGTTATAATATCTAAGCCCACTTGCTGAAATATCTAGAAAGATATATTTAAGTGATTTAAGACGCTTAAAAGTCATAACATTATAAAACTAAAACATTTGCATCATTGTAATTTTTTATATTTTGTTTTTTTTTATATTAAAGATTAAGGATAATATGTATGCAATAACGTTTTAACCACTTTCATTTTTCACAAAAACCTTAAATTTTGCTTTTTAATACTATGTTTTTTAATTAAAACTAAACTTTTTCTTTTGCTTGTAAATTTCCTGAATTATTTATCAGTTTCATATGTAAACAAAAACAGCTGATTGTTTTTTCTTGTCCGAACTTACCCAAAGAAAAAGTTCGTGCAAATTTGTGCAGGAAATGAAAAAAATTACTCTCTCAATTACTCTCTTTATTTCACAAAAATTGTTATGTGGAACGCTTTTGGGTAACTTTGTGCAAGTTCGGACTGTTCCGTTATGCATGTGGAACAGAGCTAATATAAACTTTGTTTTAAAAAATGCATAAAGCTTAGTTCACAATGGCAGCAACAATTTGTTTATTAGCGAAAAAAATTGTTGCTACATTATGAACACCAGAGAAAATGTTGCTGCCTTTTGAGAACGAAGCTTGAAGAAAGCCAAGAGACTAATTTGCTCGAATTAATGCAAGAATTTGTTGTTTGTTAATTTAAAACACTTGAATTTTTCATTGAAACAAAGGTAAGCATTAAAAAAACTCTTTGTATAAATGCACAACTGAACAGCGCAAGTTTACGAGTTCAAATTGTTGGGCAAATTTACGAAGTTTGTGTAAATGAATTCTCATACAAATTTTTGACAGTTCATTTGCTAGGGCGTATAAATGGATTTATACAGATTACGAGACTTTTAAGCGATATCATGAAAACCCTTATCTTATTTCCCAATCCGGTATAAATAGTTTTGTAGTTCCAACGTTATATTTGCCTACGTGTATTTTCCTTTAAACTTAAAGGAAATTTTATTCCTAATCATTTGTAAGTGGTTTAATCTAAATCGGAAAAATCGTTTTTAGGTTATGGTCAAATGTATACATAAGCCTTATTTCGGGCGAAATATTAGTCTATCCCATAAAAATAAACTAGACGTAATAGAAAAAACGGATTTGGATTTAGCACTTTGAAAATCCCGAATCGCTAACTAACGCTTCTCTGCAAAGCCTACATTCGGCTGGGTGCAATACCGAAATTTATTTCTCCTGGCCGAAAGCCGGCTATGTAGAGAAGCTTTAGTTAGCGATTCGGAATTTTAATGAATAATAATACATATCGCACTTGTTTAACAATACTCTATTAACTCGACATTTAAAAACTTTCAGTAGAAGCAAAACAATTTTAAATTCTACATTAAAGGCATAGGAAAAAGAATTTTTAAATTCATTACGAAAAAGTTGACAGCAAAATATTTTTATAGCGGTTAGACAATATACATGTCGAATTTTCCCAAAAAGTAAACCAATAAAAATTTTGAAGCTACTGTAAAACAAGTGCGATATATCAATTACTGAAAACAAAAGTTGTTTCACTTGATCTTACAAACGTTATTTTTTATTTTTTAATTGAAGAACTTATCAGAATAACAAAACGAAAAATCTACCAAAAATGTTTCGCAAATATGTTAAAAATAATTACGAAAAATCACTGAAAAAATGTTTATGAAAATATTTTGGGCGATTTTTCATATATTGCTTTGGGTGCTTTTGCTGGCACCCACATACACACTGACTGGCCAAATTCAAATTAGATTTACTCAAGAACTCAGAGATAAGATTAATACTAAAAAGTTTCACACAGAATGACAAACTTAGTATACCCTTGTTCACCACTAGTAGTGGAGAGTACAAAAATATTTTTAAACATATATTACGATTATAATCCACTTTAAAAGTGGACTTGTAAATTATTTAATCTATCATTTGTTTTCAGCAGAGAATTCTTTTATCAATAAAATTTATTTCTAAGTTTAACTTGCCTGAATGCAATTAAAAATGTTAATGACAATTTTATTCTATCCTCCATACATTACAAGTTGTAATAACTTTTAAAGCTTATTAAACTTTTTTATGTAGGGTATTTGCATTATTAAAAGTTAATACACATTAATCTATTCAATCCACCTTTTATCTTGTCCTTTTTACTTCTCCCTCAAATGACACTTTAGTTTGTAATACTTTAATTAAAATTGTTAAAAAAAAAGTTTGTTTCAAAAGTAAAATACAGATTTGTTCCAGCGTTAAAAACAATTGCTAAGTAACCGGTTGGAGAAATAGTAAAATGGAAAAAGAGATCCAACACAACAAGGGGTTCTAATCGGGAAATTGCTAAAAATATATTTTTAAAATTTCTTGGAATTTTAGACGGGAAATTTTTTCCTATATGTTTTGACTAAAATTTTAAGTATTGAGACGACCGCCAATTTATCATTATCGGGAAGTCTTAGCCCAAAGAAAATAATTACGCACTTAATTAGTTTAATTGGGGAAGCTGAAGTTTGTATATTTTTTTCAAGAAAGGATCCAGTTTAACCATTATATTCGTTAATATTCGGCTGTGCCGATTTTTTTAAACCCACTACCTACAGTTTGAATATTTCCGGAGTGGGTTTATATAGGACCTATGGAAAATTGTGGGCCGATCTTCACGAAATTTTGCTATTTATAGTCTTATAAAACTATGACTGACCAAATTTTATTATAATAGCATTATTCGTTACGGTTTAACTCGAACTTAAGTTATTTCCAAGATTAGGCTTATATATTAATTATGGAACGATCTGCACGAAAGTTCACAGTGTGAGTTCTAGTCATAAAAAACTGTAATAGACGAAAACTTATTACAACAGCATTATTTGTTACTGTTTAAGGCTTATGTAAGTGTTTTTAGAGAATGGACTTTATATGGGGCTTATGAAAAATAATCACACTGTCTGTATTTGTTACAGTTCAATGCGTTCTTAAATGATTACACAGAGTGGGCTTTATATGGTCCTTATGGTAAATTATTGACCAATCTTTACGAATTTAGGCAGTGTGACTTCCGGTCTCATGAAACTAATTCAGAATCAAATTACAAATGCCACAACATTACTTGTAACGGCTTTAGGCGAACTTAAGTGTTTTCCGAAAGTAGACTTTGTATTTGGTCTAAGAATAATTATGAACCGATCATTGCGAAATTTCGTAGTATGATACAAACCAAGTTTTTTTCGAAATTGAATAACGATCGATCCATTCTGTCACCAATTTTTGTAAGTTTTTGTAACAGAAATTTGAATTTTTTAGGTTGGTAGTGCCACTATTGAATTTATAACTCTTTTGATACGAAATCGATTTTGCTGTATTTTAATCCCAAACTACTTGGGATAACTAGAAACGAATTCACGTTGAGCGTGATTTTAACAGACGGACATGCCTAACCAACTTAAAATGGCTCAAGAACCCAGAATACATATATGCACTTTATGGGGCTTATTTGAATATTAAGAAAGTTTCACACTGAATGAAAATTTTAATATGTATACCCTCTTCACAACTAGTATTTTTTTTAAATAAATTCCCCTTATTTCCATTATGATTTGTTTTCTGATTTTTTTAAGCGATGAGAAGATTTGACGATGACTTAAAGCATTTTGAAACAACAACAGGCTGAGCGATTTGTGTTTGCTTTAATGCATTTAGCTAATTTAAAGCAATAAAAAATGTTTTATTGCTTAAAATGACTATTGATTTTTAATAAAACAGATAAACTTTTTTTTATTTATCATACAAAATTATTCATACATACATACATATACCAAAATGTATTAACAAAGTGACCTTTTTACTACACGATGAAACAATAGAAAAACAACAGGCATTTTTTTGCTAGAATTTAGTCGGCAAATTTCAAAATGCCTTATTTAAAAAGTAAATAAAAAAAAATTACACCAAACGTCACACACGAAGAAAATCACTGCAAACAGCTGCGCTCGTGAGGTCACTTTATTAGTACATTCTGACATATACTCTTCCAAGAATATAAAAAGTCCGAAAAATAAGGAACCCTAGACGCAATTGCCAACAAACAATTTTTTTTTTCTTGCAAAATACACAAAAGAAAAAATTTTAAATAATTCGAAAGATAAACATCCAGATTTTTTCAAAAGATAACCGTCCATTACGAATCTATTTTCTCACAATGTAATTACAACAGCTTAATGCGATGACGACGGTGATAAGAACTACGGCAGGAAAATTGTAAAACTTTAATGTGAAACGTAAACTTAACAAGAGCTCTCTGTAGGAATAAATACATGGCAGATTTTCGCAAAAAAAAAAAACATAGGAAACAGAAAAGAAATATGACAGTTATACATATTTACTATTGAACTAAAAACAAGTAAGAGTGCTATATTCGGCTATGCGGATTCTTATATACCCTTTACCATGGTGTGATAATAACAGAAAGTTGTATAAATGTCGTTCCACTAGTTAATCCCGCCCACATTTTGTCGGATGTTGTAAATTGATAACCAAGTTGGAAACTTTGGCTTTTGCCGTTCTCCAGATATACAGAAATCTATAATGTTTTTGTATAGGAAGTGACACACACATGTCCAATCCCGCCCACATTTTGTCGGATGTTGCGAACTGATAATCAAGAGTCTTGTACCTTATTTGAAATTTTTGGCTCTTGCCGTTCTCCAGATATAGAGAAATCCTTAATGACACTTGTCTAATCTCGACCAAATTTTGTCGGTTGTTGTGTGTTGATAACCAAGATGTTTGTATCTAATTTGAAAACTTTGGGTCTTGCCGTTCTCCAGAGAAACATAAAAATAAAATACAAAAACAACAACAACAACAAGGGATTTTTGGGTAAAATTAGAGTCAGTCGTGGTTTTGCTCGTCATTTATGGACCGAACCGGCTGAACTTCAATAGCAAAAAATTTCGGACTAAATGTGACGTAAATATGTATAGAACTACCAAGTCCCCATTACATCTGGGGTCTTCGGAAAACCTATTTCAATGGACAGATAGACGTATATCCTTTAATCAACTTCGCTCCTCATAAGAACCCAAGGCCCAGATTGTCGCAGACGTGATCGAGTGACTTTGATCGAAATTTTACTTTTTGGAATCGTCCCATTCGTTATCGAAAAACTTCTATCGAAATTTGAGATTATGTAATTCGATAACGAGTAGTCGATCGAATGCTTTTACTCGAAATGTCATTCGATAGGTTAAGAGCTTTCGTAAAAACATTTAATGGTTTTTTTACAAACAATTTACACACTTTTTGAGAATAATTATTAGATTTCTTCAACAAATAGCTAAAAATGTAAGTATTAAACTTTTTTTTGCAATAAGGAAAAAAATAATAACAATTAGTTTTGTAAATTTTTTTTGCAAATTTTAGTCGTGTTTGCGATAAAAGCGATTTTTGTATTGTAAGTTTTTTGATTCCTTACAGCTTTAACGATTTTAAATACACAGTAGAACTTGCTATTATGCCGCTATTAGCAATTTTTTGCGAATTTCGCCTAATTTAGCAAATTTTTTCCATTCCGTATACTTTTATGAAATTTTAATCAATTTTATGGCTTATACGAATTATTGAGAATTTTCACTATTTTTGTAATTTTTTTTTTTTTTTGTTAATTGTTGAAATTTTGTTTTTTAACCGATTTAGCGATTTCAAATAAATTTGTTACCAAGTTTGCAATTATTCGCGAATTTTCCTTGTACTTTTAGGGAAGTCACTATTAACACTGTTGATTTATATACAAGCATAAAATCTATTACATTTTTTAAACAAATTTCGATTCGAAAGCTTTCGAATGCCGCAATCCCGTTTTTGATACGTGACGAAGTTTTATTCGATACGAAAGTACATTCGAACACGTGTGCGACGATTTGGGCCTAGAATATATGTATATACTTTATAGGGTCTAAGATCAATTTTGTAGAAATAACAAACGGAATAACAAATTTATATGTACCCTTTTACCTTTATAAAAACTAAGCAAAAACCTTTGTGTTTAATTGGTATAAAATTAAACCGCATTACATGTTTTTAATGTTACGGATAAAAAAGGACATGCAAGTTGTTATACTCTTCGCCACAAGTGGAAAGAGTACACATAATCCCGTTGTTACACCTTTCTTTTTTGAACGATTTTAAAATAACATAGTCGACGAAAATAAAGTTATCCGGTTTTTAACAAGGTTGGGAACCGATATCGTTATTAATGCCAGCGTTTAAAAAACTGTAGTCAAAGTAAATAAACTGTAATTTCTTCCACTTTTTTATTTTTCATTTGCCAAAAAAAAAACAACTATTGTTTTTACATCTGCTCATTAAATGTAAACAGTCGGTGTCAAAACAACTCATAAGGCGAAAAGTTGTACACAAATTTTCGTTTTTTGTTCGACAGTTTTTTATTTCGACGGAATTGATATTGAAATTAATTTCGGTTGCAAACAAACGTATTTTCCATTAGCATATTTTTCATTCCAAATAAAAATAAAACTGCAACATTTTTGAAGTCATCGAGAGCATCTCTTTCTCCTTTGAAATTTCTCGAAGCTAAAGCCTACAGTACATGTATACATGTGGTTCTTCTGACTTAATATTTTATTTTAAACAAAAATAAAAACAAATCAAATTATTATTTTTTCATTGAAATGTTAAAATTAGCCATGTCACAGAGTACAATTCCGTTGGGAATGATACCGTTCGGAATTCGAATTAAACATATTTGTTGATTAATAGAATGTGTATTTTAATAGCTTTTTGGCCTCTCAGATACAGAAAACTACCATTCCGGTCATGCAAACAAAAATTGTTTCATTCCGAAAATGTGTTTCGTCATTTTCTCAAGCACCAAAATACGGAATGGATTCCGTTTCCGAGCGGAATTGTACTTTGCGACATGGCTTCGTAAATCATAATTTTTTTTTTGTTTAAAAACGAATATTTAACAATTCTAGTTTTATTCACATTTTTTAAGTAAAATTTTTTCTACTTCAAAAAGAAAACCAAAACTTCAAATATTTGAATAGAAAATGTTTTTTATAAAATTTCTTTTAGTATTCAAATAAAAGAACAAGTTAGAAAGTATAGTCAGTCACGCCCGACCATATGATACCCTACACCACAGTATTTAAGAACACATCATGCATATGTGTCCATATAAATATGGATTTATCTATGTTTATAAAGTTCATTAAAATCGGTTTGAAAATTTTTGAGAGGCAGAAATTGACCCCTACCTCCCCTTGTGGTCCTATTTTTGAAAAACTGTATAGCTAATGTGTCCATATAGATATGGATCTATCTATGTTTTAAATTTCATTAAAATCGGTTTGAGAGGCAGGGGGGTTATTATGTAATTCGATTCGAAACGAAAATACTTTCGAAAGAAATTTCCGTATCGAAAATGAAATGGTATTTTCTAATCCGTTCGAAAGCCCCATAGATTTGTATTTGTTAAAAAAAGGGAAAAGCAAAGTGCTGCCAAATTTATAGCCGATAAATTTGACAGTACCTGTCAATATTGACAGAAATTTTTTGAAAAACAAGCGTTAATTAAAAAACGTTAAATTTTCCGCAAAATGTAAATATAAGTGAAAACTTCCAAACAAAATAAAATAACAAATAACACTACGTGACAATTTTTTGACCAAATGAATTTTACACCTAATCTTTATGTAAAATTTGCATTTCAGTCACATCATCTTTTTTAAAAACACAAATAACGGTTATTTTGGAATATCTCAAAAACTCTTCTACTTTTGACAATTCTGACTTCATATTCGGATTCAGCGGAAAATTTTACATAAAGATTAGCTGTCAGATTCATTTGTTCACGACTTTGTTGAAATTTTGTCACGTAGTGTAATTATTTATAAAAATATAACGGTCTAAGAACATAAATTCTGTTCCATTGTGGTTTTAAGATAGCGATAAAGAAAGTGATGCAATTGCAGAAAGAGTTCAACGGAAAATAATACGAGACACATCCGACATTATGAGCCTTGATAATAGTACGTAAGAAAGATTTTTAATTATCAAATTTAATTATAAAAATATGTACTATTTTTAGTTTCGTGAAAAACTTTCGGCTTAATAAAAATGTATTTATGTATGTAAACAATTGTATATACATATGTAGGGTCATTTAAAGCCACCTGAAAGATCGACAGTCATTGCACCTTTGATGAAATTAGCTTCAACATTAAAATGTTTGGTACAATGTGGATACCAAAATCAGATTGACCAAGATCGTCTTGTAGGACTTTCACACTCATCAATTTCCATATGCTTATCTGAGGTATGCGAATTAATCGAACAAAATATTTGTCCGAAGCATATTATCTTTGAAATGACTGAAGAAAAAAAGATGGAGGCGAAAAGATGGCTTTTTTTAATAAATGTGGAATACCTGGAGTAATTGGCCAAGTAACGATGAGCATTTATACTTCAACCGAAAACAGACATTTAACTCTTCTCATACCTAGTAACATAGCACATTTGTAAAAATAGTTAATACGAAATCGATTAAATGAAAACTCACTTTTTTCCACTTTTTCCATTCACGATACGGTGGACCAACCGCATCTTAATCCTTTGATAGTCTTTGCCACAAATCCTTCGACTTGCATTTAGCATTTGCAACATTGAGGTGCCCCTTTGCTCAATATGCATGTGCAATTATAAAATCAACAATCATCATATTCTGTCTTGGTTTTGTAAGCATTGCTTTGTTTAAGCTTTCCCTAAACACAACCCAAATTTAAAAAAATTACTATGTATAAAAATTTTCAGACTAAAAACAAGGTGTTGTGACAACAAACACAGTATAAATTGTGATTTCAAGTCACTCACAGTTCTGAATATAGAGGAGATCGTATGTTTTAAATTATATTTTACACTTTTTGTAAAAAGTTTTATTTAAGTAATTACATTTTTAAATTTTTTATTATTTTCGCAAGCACAGCACCTTTCGAATAATTTACGAAAAATTTAAATGAACTGACATTTGCTTTCGTATTATATAGTCGCAATTGTAAAAGGGTAATTTATAATTTACGAAAAGGGGTAAAAAAAATCCCACAAAAAGAATATATTTCCGAACGTTCGAAAATAAATTTTCGAAAAACGTACTACATAATTCAATTTGTACGAATTCGTAAATCTTTTCTTTCGAATCGTATTACATAATAACCCCCCAGAAATTGCCCCATCTCCCCTCGTGGTCCTATTTTATTAAAAATGCAATCCTTTTGTGTCCATATAGATATGGTTCTATCTATGTTTTAAATTTTATTAAAATCGGTTTGATTGTTTCTGGGAGGAAGAAATTTCCCCCTTTCTTCCCTCGTGGTCCTACGATTAGGCCCATTGTGCCAAGAAGAACCTATGTCCCAAATCTTATTAAATTATCTCCAAAACTGCGACCTGTACTTTTCGCACAAGGTTACATGGACAGGCAGCCAGCCAGCCAGCCGGACGGACATCGTTAGTTCGACTCAGAAAATGATTCAGAGTCGATCGGTATACTTTTAGGTATTTTAAGGCGTTAAACACATCAGCACAAATGCATAATACCCTCTCCACTATTGTGGTGTGGGTATAAAAACGGCAAAGTTCACCAAGTTCCGTTCTAATTAGAGATTTCTCCCGGAGTTTTTCGATGTTTCCCTGGATCCCGCTCCATATAAATAATACAAAGTAAATTTGTTTTTAATTAATGAAAAAAACGTTCATAAAAAACGTAAGGGAACTTGTTAACAAAGTAAGTAAAAGAAATGCTTAAATTCTACAAAAAAATAATTGAAGATTGAAAGAGGAACTTTTATTATTATGTTTTTTTTAAACCAAAATTGTTTCGTTTAAAAATGTAAATAAACCATTTTGCTGTTCACTAACACTTTTAACGACATCAACTGGTTTTAAAAGCCAGCTGTTAGTTTTAACAAAACAAATTGTGGTTTACTAACACCAACATTTTTGGTGTGATTAAATCCGCTTAGAATATGTTTATTATCATTGTAACGGGTCCGCCATCTAACGTTTTTTTTAACTAGTGCTTATTTCATGAATGGTAACACTTAGCTCATGTCTGATTTAACAGATTATTAGTTTTATCCTTCCGCTGAACGAATATGGTTGTGTATACGCTTGAACAACGCTGGGAAATATGCGTTTTCGCTTCGCTAAGTGGGCCTGCGATCGACTTACAGAAGATGCCGATTTTGCCAAAAAAATCATCTTTTCAGATGAAGCTCATTTTGATCTTGGCGGGTATGCAAACAAGCAAAATTGTCGCATTTGGGGCACAGAAAATCCGCACGCATACATTGAAAAGTCGTTGCACCCAAAACGAGTCACTGTTTGGTGCGGATTTTGGTCCAGAGGCATAATTGGGCCATAAAACGGAAATCATTCCTTTGACGTTACACATTTCAAGTGTTTTTCGTTACATAACTGTTGCATATTCAATCAAAAGTTTTAAATATATAATAATTTAAATAAATACAGTCAAATCCCGATAATTCGTACCCCGATAAATCGTAATTCCCGATAATTCGTAATAAACGTTAATTCGTAAAATTTCCGTACTTTTAAAGGAAGTGAAAGCTATCTACGGACCCAATATGACCCGATTTATCGAATTTTTAATATTCTTTTTTGTTATCTACAAAATTGTACCTTGTATTTTGCGCACAAGGTTTAATTGGACAGTCAAACAGCCATGTGTAATCGATCTGTAAACTTAAAGTTGGGTATAGATTTGTATTACATGTGTACATCAGCACAAACGTATATATCGTTAGCTTAAATGCAAACGGACGTAACTACACTTTTAATTTTTTTTACATGAGAAGAAAGAAACATGAAAATAAAATTATATACCGTTCACCCCACTGTTCAACGGTGTTATCTGAATACCAGTAAGTGCGAACATTGCATAGTCCTTAATAGAGATCTAATGTGATCAGAAAACTCTTTCGGCCGTATTCCTAACAAAAAGTTAGCCAGTTTGTACACTACGTGCAACGGGCTGCTAACTAGAATGCCGATTAACCTTAGCAGCTTGTTAGAACAGAGTTAATACATAACAAACTTGTATCCTTCTGCTAAATTTTAATAAATGAACTCTGAATTTAGATGCCACATAATATTGCTCATAAATGCAACACGCTTTTCATTAATCGTAGCTGGGGTATAATCACTGCATTCGATACTATCGTATGGAATAAACTATCGATTTTTTTGCATACGATAGACACTCACGTTTCGAATGAAAACTTGAGAAATGTAATGTCGAGTTACCCGATATCGAATGCTATTATTTCAAATTCATTAAATTCAAAAGCATTCGATAGCTTATTCGATACGATAGTATCGAAAGCGGTGATTAGACCCCTGGTTTTGCCATTGAATTTTATAAAAATTTAACAATGTTTTTAAAATTTAAATTAATTTAAAAGACAGTAAATTAAAATAAAACAACAATCAAAATTGTTTGATATTAAAAGACTGTTAGTTGGCAAACGTTTAGCAGCTCGTTAACAAGAGTTGAGCAAATCGTTAGCCAGTGTTTGGTTACTGTATTATAAATAAACTTTGTCCTAACTTCATGCCAAATTTTCATTATGAATACGGCTGTTAGTATGCAAATTGACAACATACTTTATGTTTTTCGTGTGTATCAGGCCTGTCACAAAAATCAATTCCGATCGAAAGTAGAAGTGATTTAGCATCTTGGCACACATAAAACGAAGTCAGGTCCGATCGGAATTGATTTCTGTGACAGGCGTGTATATTGATATTTCCTGTTTGAAAATTTCTGTTGCAAGTTTTTATCACTTAACTGCCTTCCTAACCCTGCCTTTACACATGCAAGTAATTACTTGCAAGTAGTGCATACGTATTATCAACGAAAATGTCGAAGAAAAAGCCGAAAGTCTTGCAAGTAGCATCAGTGTTTACACAGTCAGTTGTAAGTTCATTCTTCAAATGTTCTCGAAGCGAAAACATCTTATTAAAATGATTTGTTTTTCGGTTTAAAAGCATTACCAGGTTGAAAACATTACCAGGATATAACAAAATATATTTAATAATTTCTTTTTTATTTAATTTTCGGTCCATCTTGATGAAACAATTATGTTTATTTTATAAAATATGTGACTCCAGTATTGCCGTAGTGGCGATGTCATAATATAAGTCCCAATTTACACTAGGGACATTTCTTGCCGGACAGACGAAGTTTGGTGGCGAGGGGTCGAAAAGGTAGAGTGTGTAGTACATGACTGTCTGTACTAGACATTTTTTCATTTCTCTTTCTTACTTTTCGTAGTTTACATACAAATATTAATTTCTGTCTGACTTTTAATGTTACATATGTAAACGCTTCAGGTAAGATTAAAGGAGAATTAAAAAAATTTCCGGCAAGAAATGTCCCTAGTGTAAATTGGGACTTGCTGAGAAAATATTTTGATTAGCATTTTTTTTTTTCAAAATGCTTAAAATTTATGATTAATATTGCCATTAAGATGCGTTGTTGTATAGTTGTGCTTTTTTTTATTTGTTATTTTTTATAAATACACATAAAATCCGCTATAAACATTTCTTTTATATTACTAAGTACTAGTAAATTGATACAAAATTCATCCACGGTAACACTGTTTCTTCATTTGTCATTTTACTTGCTGCAAGTGTCAAATATTTACTTGCAAGCAAATTCTCTTGCAAGTTGGGCTGCAAGTACGAAAAATGATAGTGTTAGTGAAAAAGTGTGAGTGCCCAACAAATACGAAGTCAAACCTTTGATATGAAATGACATTATCATTTGACATCAAACGCAATTCTCAAACGTTTTTCAATTGTTTGATTTAACATTTAAATTCAAATTGATAATGATTTGAAAATAAACATTTGATATCAAATGTTTTATCAATTTGATGTCAAATGTTAAAATCAAATCAAAAATAAACTTGGCAATACTAAAGCAAAAAATTAAAACACATGTGCCATTTCTCAAACACTGCTGTTAAATTAATTTCGTCATATCTTTATAACAGAACTCAATTTGTATGCTCAGGTTCTGAAAAATCTGACATTTGTTTGACACCAAGAGGTGTACCGCAAGGCTCAATTCTGGGTCCTCTTCTATATTCAATTTATTCCAACGATTTACCGTCTAGAGTCAGCTATTGTGGAATTCACATGTACGCTGATGATGTACAACTTTACATTAGCTGTTCGCCATCTAGTATCAATGAATGCATCGAAAAGTTAAACCATGATCTTGATAAAGTTCATAGATGGGCCTTAATAAATGGTCTTTGCTTAAACGCAAAAAAATCCAAGGCAATACTGATAAGCAAAAGCAGCTATGTACACTCAAATCTACCACCAATACTCGTTGGGCAATCCGTAATTGACATAGTTGATACTGCAAAAAACCTTGGAATTATAATTAATAATAAACTAACCTGGTCAAGTCACGTAAACTTCGTTTGTGGAAAAACTTACTCCATGCTAAGAAATCTTTGGACCACGCAATATTTCACTCCATTTAATATACGCATGCTTCTTGCCAGGACATTTTTACTGCCGACACTTCTTTATGGTTGCGAAATTTTTTCTAGCTGCAATTCACTATGCCAGACTAAGCTCAAAGTTACATTTAATAATGTTGCAAGATATATTTATGGTAAAACTAGATACAGTAGAATATCACAGTTTTCTTACCAAATCTTTAATGTACCTTTTGAAAACCTACTAAAATGCCGCACTCTACTATTTTTGCACAAAATTATTTATAGTAAACAACCTGACTATCTTTACAAAAGAATAACGTTTTCAAGATCCAAAAGAGGATACAAAATAAACTCCATTCGATACCGTTAACTAATATCAGAAAGACACTTCTTCGTTAATGCCATCCGTCTCTGGAATGAACTCCCATCTAATATACAAGTCCTAGGCAATGCTAAGCACTTTAACATTGCAATATTTTCTCATTTTGCTTAAAATTTTGTAACTTATATTAAAATTATTGTCTACTTTTACTTATTATTAATATAAATAATTTCTCTAATCTATAAGTAACTTCAAATAAATCTGCCACTGTATCAGCAGTACTATTATATAAGATTGAAAGTCTTGTTGTACTGTAATTTTTCTAATTAAATAAATAAATAAATAAATAAAAGCGAAAAATAAATGTAAGCATTAAAAATGGGGATTAAAGTTACATTTTTTTACTTTGTGGTTACATGTGTTTTACTATTAAAAATAAATTTTAATATAAAGTGAAGTTTATTTATTTCTTGTGAAAAATAAAAATTATTTGTGAGAAATTACAATGATTAAAATTACGAAAAAAAAGAAAAATAATAAAACGGGAAAGTGAAGAAAGTTTTTTGAACGATCGCGGTGCTATATATAAAATAAAAAAATAAATAAAAGGGAACCAAGTATTTTGTCTTTCCAAGAATTAGAGGACGGAAAGAACACTATTTCATCTTTTAGCTATGGTACCGAATGTCTATCTCAAAGTTTATTTAAATAAATAATAAATTTATATTAAAAAAATTAAATAGTTTTATTTATATTCCACATTGTATTATAATCCACATTTGAAAAACATTTGAGAATTACGCTTGAAAGCAAGTTGAAAATAAAGCTTTTTTCAATTTGAAAATATTTCCCCTTTTTGTTGAGAACGCTATGATATTAAAATGATTTTCAATCATTATCAAACGTTTTTCGTTTGAGAAAACGTTTGATTTCAAATCATTTTCAATTTGAACTCAAACTTCCGTGTTTGTTGGGTGTATTGAGTTTTTCGAACTTGCACTTGCAAGTGTAAACCCTAGGTAAACATAATTGTAATACTTGATAGGATTAAAAAAGCAATTTAAAAATATATTGTTTTTTACTTTTTTTTTATTTGCACATAATTTACATTAAGTTTTATTAAAATATGTTAAAAAATTAGTAATTAAATTTTAACTTACGATAAAAAATAGCATACAATGGAAACCCATTAAGGTAATTTCATATATAAATTAGTCTTTAAAGAAAAAAATCATTTATCGAGGACATATAAGAATTTATTATTTAAACAAATAAAAATATATACTTATATACGTGACTAAAGTTACAGTGAACGAATAAAATTATAAAGCAATGAGTTGCTGTTCTAAGTTCTAAAATCAATTTCTAGTTTAAATCCATTAAAAGACAATAAAAAATACATACAGAAATAAAAAATGTAAAACGGAAAATAAACAATAAACTGATTTGTAGTTTGAACATAAAAATTACTTAAAAAACAGGAAAAGACAACAAAAAAAAACACAAAAGGAGACAAAGAAAAAAATAATAACTGAAAAAATAAAATGAACAAGGACTAAATTTAACAGACAGTGTACGATGTGCACACGTTAGCGAACAACATCAGAGATACATGGCACAATCGAGGCAACCCATACACTTACACTATGAAACGAGTCGAGAAAAAAAGACAACAACGGGCAGACACACACAAGGCGATGTTAGTTAGCGGCAGACGGTACTGATGTGTTTAAAAAATCATTTAGAAAATATCAATCCCCAATTTATACAAAATGGTATCGAAGGCATATACGGAGGATATGAATGTGTATGGCTTATTGCGTATGACACCATAATCAGGTTCCAGGCTGGGTAAGGCACGACTTGAAAAGTTTTGTTGCTGCTGTTGTTGTTGCGAAAGACTGCGTAGAGATTGGGCCGTGGAGGAAAAAGAGGAGGCCAGCGTTGCTGCTATAACAACTGGTTTGCGTACATTCTGTTTCATTTTCTCTTTACGAGCTACAAGTTTTTTGGTTTCTCGCACCATGTAAATGGCATCGGTAGTTGTCATAAAATCACGTATAATCTACAAACACACAAAAAAAAAATGATGGCAACAAAATATAAAAATTGGGAAAACAAAAAGGCGAACAAAAATATAGTTTAAGTAGAATTTTATTGCCCTTTAATACACCCAACCAGGTGTGATTACTCTTACCTTACGCTTAACTGGGCAATGGGCAAATATCCATATTAATGTACACAGCGTATTAAAAATTTCACAGTCCTTATCGCACCAACGCAACAGCATTTGGGCAATTGTGACCAGACCACCTTCTTGGAATGTATTTGCTGTTGTGCTGTTGTAACGAGCCAAATTCAATATGATACGACTGCAATACATAATCAGTTGTTTGTCAACCTCGGAACGTATGGCTTGGGCCATAATGCCATAACAAAAGGTTGATATGAAATCCGAACGACACATAAGTAAATGGGGCACAGTGCGCGATATGCGATCTGAAAATAATTTTGTAAGTGTGGGGTTTTTGTTTGGTGTATTAGACATTTTATCAGTAGTTAGTTTGTTCGGATCCTGGTCTATCTTTCTGATTTTTAAAAACACAATTTTTTAGTAATTTAAATATTCTATTAAACTTTAATAATTCCTTTATCAATATCCAATAATAATTAATAACTTTTTGTTAAGGTTTTTTAAATAAAGTTTTTTTATAAGCTAGATATTTTTCTCCTTTTTTCAATTCATCTTGGTGTTTGTTTACTGCTATTTGAATCTGATATATTTAATTGTTGATAGATTAATAAATTTATTCCAAATTCTTCATTATTTTTATATTCCTGAATATTTCTGCTATTCACATGTACATTTCACCAAATTCCTTGTCAATAATCTTGATGTCCAAATTTTGTCTATAGTTGGACTTCAAAGCCTTTTAAATATTGCATTACTTAATTTACATACATACATATGTATATTTCACATAATTTATGTAATTCACATACACCTCACACAATTTTTGAATTGCAATGGACACTAAATTTACCGAACTTTTATTTGTTTCACATTAAATTTGAAATTTTAAACATTTATTTTAAACTAAGCTAGTATGTATATTTAGTTAAAAGATAAAATAGAATATACTTAACACCTGCTGGGTGTAAGGTTCTAACTTTTGAAATTAATTTAAAATATTAAATTACAAGTAAAATAAAAAAAAAACCAACAAAAATAAAACAAGTTAGAAAGTATAGTCGGTCAAGTCCGACCATATGTTATCCAACATCACAGTATTTAAAAACAAATTTTCGAAAGTGTATGGCTATATGAATAGGGATCTATCTATGTTTAAAATTTCATTAAAATTGGTTTGATCGTTTCTGAGAGGCAGAAATTGCCCCCTATCTCCCTTCGTTGTCCTACGATTCGGCTCATTTTCAATAGGCTTGGTCCTTGTGCCAATAAGATCCTATGTACCAAGTTTTATAAAATTATCTCCAAAATTGCGACCTGTACTTTGCGCACAAGGTTACATGGACAGCCAGCCAGGCGGACGGACATCGTTAGATCAACTCAGAAAATGTCGAGGACCAATACTTTAAGGCGTTACACACATCAGCACTAATGCATAATACCCTCTCCACTATTGTGGTGTGGGTATAAAAATAAATAAGAGTATAGTCCTGGAGCTTAAAATTAAATACATTCAAAATAATAATAAAAATATTAACGTATTTTTACACAATATATTGAAAATGAGATATTTTGAAAATTCCCTACATTTGCCTTTAAATAAAAAATGTGTTCCTTTTCCCTATGCTTAAAACTTTCCGAAAAAATTCCTACAAAAAGGGAAATATGTATTATTGAGGACATAGATGTACATATGTAGGTCGAATGTTTTCATCCAGTATTTTGTGCAGATTCTTTTCATGAATTGCTCTAATTTTTAATAAAATCGAAAATTGTAAAAATACGGTGAGTTTCAAACCGTCAGTTCCAAAACAATTGCACACATTTTTAATGTTTTGGGAACTCAGCCATGATGTCAAAAGGAGTTTCATCGAATGCATTGCATATGTGTTTTGTATGATAATTTTTTTATGGGTAAATCGCCTAGAATTCAATGCCTGCTGCAGGAGTTGCCATGACGAGAAGGATATCAATGTTCGGAAATACAGAATGATCTATCTGAGTTAAAACTATCAGGTCTGTTCTGAAAATCACGTGATTTCAAATCACATGTGCTTTTAAAATCACACGTGTGATTTTGTGGTGTTCTGTAAATCACACCGTTTTTGTGTTTTTCGGTGTGATTTTCAATTGTCGAAAGCACATGTAAACACAAAGGGTTTGTTTTTTTTTACCGATTTAGCGATGTCAAATTAGTTTTAGGGTTGTTTAAAATCTGGTATTTTTTTTGCGAATTTTAGCCATGTTCGCGATAGAAGCGATTTGCTCCTGTAAGTTTTCGGATTCTTTTCAGCTTTAACGATTTATATTAAAAAGAAGACTGCTATCATGCCGCTGTTAGCAAATTTTTGCGAATTTCCGCTAATTTAGCAATTTTTACCTAATTTTTACCGTTCCTTACAGTTTTAGGGAGTTTTAATCAATTTTATGGCTTGTTTGAAATATAAAATTTTTTCGCGAATTTTCGCTATTGTGCAAATTTTTTTTTGTTCGACATTTTGTTTTTTTAATCCATTTTTCTTTACAGCTTTTACTATTTTTAATAAATATTAGACTTTGCTTTTATGCCGCTGTTAGCAAAAAAGCGAACTTTAATTCAACTAAAAAAACAAACCTGAAATCACAACAGAAGTCACAAAAGCAAATATCATTTTGTAGTTTCATCGAATTTTTTTAATTTTAAACGATTTGTTGTAAATAAAATAGCTTATTGCATAAAAAATTAATAAACAACACATGGAATATTTTATTAAGAAATTTATTATATTTGCGACAATAGTCGCAAAAATAACAAAGTGATTTTAAAAAGTTGTTTACGTAGCTGAACGTTTTGAAATCACAAAATAATATGCCCAGAACACCTTTCTTGTGATTTAAAATCACTTTCAAAAAATGTGATTTTCAGAACAGGCCTGTATACTTACTTTTTATTTTCATTAAGAAAACGGATTAGATGGATTCTGCAGTGAAACCTATGGGTCAACTGCTCCATAAGATAGGCATTGAGTATTAAAAAGAGACCGCTATAAATCCCAAGTGAGATGTCTTCTAGATGTCTACCAATAAAATCTAACCAGGATTGGTTTAGGTTCAATGTTTTAATTATAATTTATTATTAACTACTCGCATGCTTTCATTAAAATTATTAGCAATAGTTTTAGGGTTCAGCAATTTGAATTACAAAACGCCCCAATCCCAGCATTTACGTAGAATTATTAAGCGCAATAGATATTTTGCTTTGCCGTTGATTTTGTTTGTTAGTTCTGTTTAATACCGGAAGCACAACGGATTGTGGTTCGGATTCTTGTAATATATCCTAATTTGTTTGTCCAGTCTTAAGAATTTTCAAAATTCTTTTTGTAATTTTCTTTATTAAATTATAATCCTGTTTCTTCGACCTTTTTTATTAAATATTATTCTTTAATAAATTACATATTTAAGCTTAAGATCACTTTTTTATGAAATTAATTTAAATGCTATTCTTTTATATATTTTTTAATTTTCAATATTAAAATTAATTTTATAAAAAAGTGACCTTAAGCTTAAATAATTTATTAAAGAATAATATTTTTTAATTTTATAACAATTTTTTTCAAATTGGAAACTCATATAAATTTTAAAAGAATCGTTTTGTACTTACCCAACCTCATTAAAACTTGAAGGGCCTCGGATGCGCTAAATCTTCCCCTTAGTAAACGTACTGCATCATGTACTTTAAATTTAATAGAATTCAAAGTGTTTGAAGTCTCCTTCAGGAGGGCAATATTTTTTCGTATAACCTTGATGCGTATATTGTTCAAACGATTACGTATACGATAACCGCGCCAATATCGTTGTATAATTTTAGCTGCCTTTTTCTGTCTTATCAATTCCACCATTTCAGGTGTCATTAGAGCCTCGAAACGACGACGTGCCAACAGACCTCGAGCATGAGCTTGAAATTCAACAATATTTGTTTTTAGCTGTAAGAAATGTTCACGTTCTTTGCGCATTTTCTGGCGACCTCTAAATTTGTGTTGCAAACGTATAACCGTGGTTTTTAAAAGCAAAAATTCTTTACGTTTTTTTAACATGGCTTGCTTCGCTCTAAAATGCCGTTGTATACAAATGATAAGCGAGCGTAGAAGTTGGTACTGCGATCGTATTTGTAGCATTTTACGACGGGCTCGATATCGTTTTTGTATAACAAGAGCGGCAGCTTTAAGTTTTTGATATTGTTCTCGTTCCATTTTCATGACAAGTGTAGCTTTTATAAGGCGTTGCAAATTAATGATTTTTTGTATAGTTTTAAGAAATGTAGTTCTTTGTTTCTTGGCTTCTATAGTGGCCCGCCATCTTTTCTGTATTGTTATACTGGAGGATCGTACTCGTTGATAAGCTATTTTTTCTTGTCTCATTTGAAGTATGGCCCTGAACCATATTTGTATTTTAATGGCTGAGGATCGTTGTTGCTGATATTGTAATAGTTGTTGTTTCCTTAGCAAATGAAAACGATAATGGGTTTGCAAAGTAATAATATGGGAACGTATTAATTGATATCGATGTTTTTCTATTAACATTAATTTCTTCGCTCGGAATCTTCTTTGTATGGAAATAATCAATGTACGTTTATGTAGGTACTGTTTTTGCACCTTTTTTGTCAAAAGCTTGGCTTTGTAACGCATTTGTATAGCAATAATTACATTTCGTGCTCTTATATACTCATTTTTTTGAGTTCTCATCGCCAAAGTGGCTCTTAAGTGTGTTTGTATGCAAACCACAGCTTCTTTTATTCTATAATAGACTTCTTTTTGCAACTTCATTAGACAATAAGTCCTAAAGGCTGTTTGTATGGCAGTAGCGGCTTGTTTTTGCTTTAAGAATTTCTCACGCTCCTTTTTCATTTTTAGAAAACCTCTAAAGTGTTCTTGAATACATAAAACAGCTTCTCTGGTGCCATGAAACTTTGCTTTCTGGTAACGCATTGCTTTATTCGCTTTAAAACGTGTTTGTATTGTTTTAATGGCTTGCAATTTTTTCTGAAATTGATTTTGTTGCAAACGCATTTCCAATTTTGCTCTAAAACGTCTTTGTACGTTAATTGCACAGTTTTGCAGTTGCAAATATTCTTTACGTTCGATTTCCATTTGTTTTTTGGCTCGAAATTTCTGTTGAATAACCAAAGTATAATATTGCACAGCCAGATGTTTAACACGAATCTGACGGCCTAATAGAGTAGCTCGCCATTTCTGTTGTATATACACAACTTTTTTTCGAATATCCAAATATTCCCTACGATGTTGGCGCATCAAAACTGTGGCACGATATAAACGTTGTATATAAATAACACGAGACCGTATCAATTGATAAATTTCCTTCTGTTTTTTCATAGCCAATTTAGCCCTAAATTTTCTTTGCACAAAATGTGCGACTCTCTTCAGTTGCAAGTAATTGCCATATTGTTGTTTCATAAGTTGTCTGTCTCTAAATACCCTTTGGAATACCAAAATTGCTGAAATCGTTTCAAGGAATTGTCTTCTGGCTTTATAGCCGCGCCATGAAGCCTGTATTAATGAGGCTGCTTTATTTATTTGTTGTTGATATTTACATTTGTCAAAAGCAGCCTGTTGTAGCAGAACTCTGGCTTGCTTTCTACTCCTCCAATGTTGTTGTAGGCAAATTGCACTTTTACGCCATTGTAAAAAATATTCACGACATTGCCTTCCCAATAGGGAAGATCTCAACCATTTTTGTATTACAACCGTACAGTGTACGGTTTTGATAAAACGTTTACGTGCCAAATAACGACGTATATATTTTTGAAATACTAAAGTGGCTTCAACACGTTCCTGTTTGTAAGCGCTTACCTTACGTCTGGTAATGAAACCACGAAAAACGGCTTGTATTAAAACAACAGCTGCTTTACGCTTCTGCTCTTCCTTAATACGTATTCTTCTTTGTATTACCACTCTTAACAAAGAATTTCTCCACCATTTTTGTATGACTCTTGCGGCTGCATGAAATTTAGGAGATCTGAATTTATAAATTACTTGCCATAGCAACGATAGAGTCTTTTCTCGATGACCATCTACTATATCACTGGCCGCTATTTCACATTTCAACTGAAAATCTGCTTCTCCCAAGGC
Source organism: Pollenia labialis (assembly GCA_949318255.1). Lineage (NCBI taxonomy): Eukaryota > Metazoa > Arthropoda > Insecta > Diptera > Polleniidae > Pollenia > Pollenia labialis. The sequence goes on from OX439142.1 coordinate 51,690,852, forward strand.
CTTTAGAGCCAAATTAACATTAAATACTCTTTGCAAGCGAGAAATAGCCGGTACTCGCAATTGTTTGGTTAAATCGTTTCGCAATAAAATGACCTCCATTACTCTGGTCAAACGGATACCATCTCTTAGATCAATGGCCAAATTATGAAAAGCATAATCAAATTCATCCAAAAATGTTTGTTTATGTGACAAAACATAGCCCAAACGTTTTAGTTCTCTGGTAATATCACCAATATTGGCCAACAGTTCAGACGAAAAACGCAAAAGAATTTCTCGAGTTTCTTTATGAGGAGATTTTTTAATAAACAAACATGGATTGTGGGCTATAATACGTTTTTCTTTAGCTCTATCCAAAAATAATAGTAGAAAGAAAAACTTTTGTAAGGTGAATTTTTTAATGTGATCGGCATACTCATCGGAGAGGGTATAGGCTTTGGAATATTTTTGTTCCAAGAACCTATCACGAAAGAGTCTAAAACAAAATTAAATAGAAAAAAAATTTAAGAGGAAAAGTTTAATTATACAAAGGTATTTCGAATTTGAAGAAATAAATAAAACATCAGACATCCTTGGATTTGAATGACATAGAAGACGATCCTTTTTTTCATAGTTATTTTGAACAAAAAGTTTAATTTTCAATGCTTATTTTTTGCATAATAACTAAGAGCAATAACACATGCAATAGCAGAATAATAAATCAAACATACAATGGTGTACAGGAAATCGAAAACGTAATACGCAAGAATTTTAAAAGTCGTTTTCAACTAGCTGGCGAATGCTTTGTAGCGCAGCAATATTCAAGAAATTGAATTTTGCGCTTCAACTTTAACTGCAACGACTACTACAACTACGTTTTCTGTTGACACTACTTTACTTCTGCCGTTTTTAACTTTTGACAGCATGCAGCGCTATTCGTAACGCTGTACAACAGAGAATATTCTGTTCCCCACTTAAATATAAAGAAAATACATGTAATTTTTTTTGTATGTTCATGATACTTATTAATGTTGAAAACAAATATTTAAATGAAATTTACAAGTTCACTTGCAGATCATATTACTGCAGGCTTGTGTTATTAAACTCCAGTGTACTAGCTTGCTGATTTCAAATCGTAATAGCAAATTTCTTGCTATATCCGAATGAAATAAGTTAAATCACTTAAAGCTATTGTAGATTTTTTTTAGCATAATGAAGATGTTGCAAAAATGGATATGTTTAAAATGATCTGATCAATATCTTAATGTGTATGATGGAATATACATTTTCGTTACGATGATATTTCTTTAACGAACATTTTATGTAATCTTTGTATGTACATATTTTACTTTTATATCTAATTTCATCAGCAATGTGATTCACAATGGAGATGGAGTGCAGTAATCACATCACCTCTATTTTGTTATACAGGACTGTTCTGTAAATCACTTTTACTCAAATCGCACGTGCCTACTATAATCACACGTGTGATATCTTAGTGTCCCGTTTTTGTGTGTTTTTGTGTGATCTTCAATAACCGAAAGCACACCGAGAAACACAATAACGGTACGACTTTCAGAATACCACAAAATCATACGTGTGATTTAAAAAAAAAACGTGATTTGAAATCACGTGATTTTCAGAACAGGCCCGATAAAAAGATTTCGGCCTTTTAGATAAAGTTGAAAAAAAGAGCTAATACTTTTCAGAACATACTGCTCACTTGATAAATTTTTGAACACCCGATTCCTTATTCACCGGAAAACTGTCTGCCTTATAGTTTCATTAAATTAAGAGATTTTTATTTGTACTAGAATTGATTAATTTAAATTGAAATCTTTTAAGATCACATCAAATATCTTTTGCAGGTATTGACCAGAGAAAATTAATAAGAAACTTTTATAAAAACGAATTTAAAGAAATAAAATTGAAAATTGCATCAACTTACCGATTCAATATAAAAGAACTCAATCCTACAATGTCTCTATTAGACTGCAAATGTATTTTCTCACCATACACCACCTCCAAACCTAATCGCAGCCACAAGGGATTAAAACATAGCAGTAATTCCAATATATCACGTTGCGTTACAACATCTAAATGTAAATTGCGATCACTACGTATGCGTAAAGCATTCTTTTGTACATAGACAGCAACTTTAGAGCAGGGGGCACGCATATCTTCACTTAGGAAAAGTTCGACAGCAGCACGTCGCAAAGATTCTAAACGAAAGTTTGTCAAATAATTAATTGATTGTTCCTCTTTGGTGGGTGCTATGATTAAATCTTTGTGGCGCACTTCATTAAAAAGTTTGCCTACATCAATTTTAGCATTAGAATCTGTATCAAGATCGGCAGGCATGGTTACCAAAGCATTAAGCCATTTCTTAAAATCACTTTGATGTTTGTCCACTGCAGCTTCATCCAAATACATAGTGGAGGCAAGGAAGGGGTCACAAGTAGTGGTGGCCGCAAAGGGATCAGGATTAATGTAGGGCTGCAAATATAAATCGGCTTCGTAAAGTTTAATACGGGGCTCGTCTTTTATTTTTCGTGGTGTTATCGGTTTCCTAACCAGCGATAATGTTTTTGATAGTTTAAATTTTTTTGGTTGTGTCTGTGACCAGTTTTTAACCTTAACGGAAACTGAAGTATTGGTGGGAGTTTTTTGCTTTTGAGTGGTTGAGTCCACCTCAAGTTTTTGACGTTTTGGTGGCGATACTGTTACATAACTTGATTTTGTAGAGTTGGTTCTTAAACTAGTGGTACTACTGCCACTTATGACGGAGTCCATACTAGGAGAATCAGAAAAAGACAATTCGTTTGATCTTCGTTTATGGGCTTCTGGTACTGTGTTCAACTTTCGTGCGGCCTTAGGAGGGGAGGTATTACGTTTAGCAGCGTAGTTCGTTTTAGTTTTTGTTACATTGGGACTACTTTTGCGATCTTTGAGACCAACTTCATTTAGATTAAAACGACTAGATTGTGCTAATATCTCATTTTGATTAAAATGAAAATCATGGTGGGAGATAAGGCTCATACGACTGCAATTAAATTGATCTGAAGATTCGTTATGTTGTTCTGCTTTTAGTTTATTATTATCTTGTGTTGTGGCTGCTATGGCATTAGTGGAAGCCTTCACGTCTGTACGAGAAGTTGATTGAATAAAATAACGATTTTGTTCAAAGGATTTTATTGTCTCCATTTCATTGAGATTTGGCAGGGAACCTTGTGTTATAACAATGGACTGAGGCGATGTTTGATACAAATCCTTCATAGATTCGGAATATTTACGCAAGGGCGAACCTATTAACTTAATATCACGTTTAAGATCTTTTCTAGGGGTTTCAGTGGCACTTTGATTTTCTTCCTCCTGTATAATTTCTAAAGGCCTTGCTACCGGCGTGGTACTTATGACAGTGGTTTTATTGACGGTTAAACTGTTCGCATTACTCAAACGTCCTTCATTTGAGGAACTGTTTAAGTTTTCACTTGAAATTTCCAAACTCTCGCTCAGCTTAACGTCAAATGTTTTGTTAGTTATAACCGTGGTAGTGCTCTTTGTATCATTATGTATGTCCTCATTGGAATTAGTCTCATCCAGTAGTTCAATAGACAAACATCTGGGTTTTAATTCTCGGACATGATCGCCAGGCGCTTCTGATGTAACTGTCGTAGAGTTTGCATTTGTACCCGTAGGCGTTGGCAAGAAGACCAGCCCATCCAATCTTGACTGATTGGGTTTTGAAACGGTAACTGTAGCTGGTGTGAATTTCAGCTCATCGATCATATTAAGGACATTTGTTAAAGCCAGCGGACTAACATTTTCTTTTAAATTCTTATTTGCCATTTCCGTTACGTGTGGCGATAGATTTGAGGCCGCTAATACCTCCTCTTTATTTGCATAAACATTTCGTTCCATTAGTGGAGAAGTGTGATTATGAAAAGTAATTTTGGGTGGCTGTGTATTGGCTTTAACAGGTGGCTCATTCTTTTTATTGGTTATATAAATACTACTATTCCAGTTAGCATGCTGTTTATTTTTTTCAATAGCTTCTCGTTTCGTGCCTGCATCATGGGCTGTTAAACGTTTCTTTTGCATTTGAGCTTGATGTTGTAACTGGTGTTGTTGTGTTAATCTACTTACAACTTTGTTGGCAGCGCTTGTTGGTGATTTTAATCGCAGTGTTTTGACATGTGTATTATTTCCAGACGATACGGTAGGAAATTTTCGTACACTCTGCATTTAAGTGTGTAAGTTATGTATGTATGGAAGAATGCATGGTTTGGTAATAAAGAAAATGCCATAAATTTGTGTTAGTGTCATTAGAAACAGAAACCTTGTAATGTGTAAATTTTTTGCTTAGTTACCTTTACTTGTTTAATGGGTTTAGATTTAAGTATGACCATTACATCTTTGCGAAAATTTCGATTATCAATGAGCTGTAATGTCTCTTTACAGGCTATATCCATTTGCGGTGACCACACCATTTCCATTGTTATTTCACTCTGTGCCGGCAGAGGTTTCTCTAGCCACTCCAAGCTGATGTTGTGGTCAGGATTAATTGATTTACTGATAGTCACCTGCAAAAATATTAATATATTAAAATACTTTTGCTAAGGGATAATTTAAGATTTTGAAAAATTTCTTTTTATTTCATATTTCTTAAAATAATTACAAGAAATATTTATGACTGCTGTGGGCAGCCGCTTATAATATAGATTTCTACTGTACAGTTGTTTCAAACACAGCAATATTTTATTTAAACAATTGTAAAATATTATTTAGGACATTATGACGATATGACTTGATATCACACCTTGTGAATCCTCTAATTGTAATAAAAATAAGTGCATATAAAAAACTACGCAAGTCATCAGCTCATTGTTGGTTTGATCCTGCCCATCATTTTTAAAAAAAAATTAAGTATGTACATATATTTTAAATACCATTTTCTGCAACCAAAACCTGTTTCACAAAATGTTTGTGGTTTCCGAGATTTTTAGCATTCATTTTAATGCATATTAACTATTTTAAACTTTTTTAAGTATTTTTTGCTTTACACGCCACTGTTTGGCGATTGCAGCAAATTCCTCAAACAAACACTTTCAAAATAAATTTCATTGCCGAGAGAAAAAAAGTAGTTAAAGCAAAATAAAATGACAACAACTTAATACACAGCAATAAATATACGTATGTAGCACAAAAAGCTACTTTTTAAAATTATAAAAAAAAATGGCGTATGCGTCACAAAACAATAATTATCACTTTCAATAAAATACTATTCATTGTCATTTTTTCTACTACGACTGACGAACTGGCAAAAAGCTTTATTGAGAATTGTTTATTTCAAAATTTACAAGTGATGCATTAAATCAGAACTATGTTGATTATTAAGTCTGAAAACCTCGTGATTTCAAATCACATGTGTTTTTAAAATCAATCGTATAATTTTGTGGTGGTCTGAATTTCACACAGTTTTTGTGTGTTTTCGGCGTTATTTTCAATTGTCGAAAGCACAAGCAAACACAAGTGGAATGCCCTATCTTTACAACTTGACAAAAAGTTTGTTCTAAAATATTAAGTTAATTTTTTTAACGCTTTTTATGCTATTTTCCGACAATTTGTTTTTTACCCGATTTAGCAATCTCAAATAAGTTTAAGGGTTTGCTTCAAATTTTGCAATATTTCGCGAATTTTAGCCATGTTTACGGTAGAAGCGATTTGTTCCTGTAAGTTTTTTAATCAACTTTATGGCTTGTTTGAAATTTTTTTTTTTTTAAATTGTTTTTATAGTTAAATTTTAGGGCTTGTTTACAATTTTAGTCATGTTCGCGATAGAAGCGATTTTTTCCAGTTCTTTCAGTTTTTACGATTTCTATCATGTCGCTACATATTAGCAAATTAGCGAGTGTTAAACAGCAAAACCATCTGAATAGAGTGAGTAGTTTCAATTGAAACACGTAAAGGTAGCCTGCCCGTAAAAGCCTGGGTTCGATCTCCGCGGCAGTCAATAATAAAAAAATATCAATAAATTTTAATTAATTAATATAACTCGGCAAAGGCAAAACATTTAAGAACACTTTTCTCCTCTGTATGCCAACCGATTTGAACAAAATATACACAATTTGAAAGGTGTTTACTAACAGAAGTACACAATATACTTATATTTTATTAAAATCTGTTCAATAAATTCAGAGTTATAACCCTGCAAATATTATTTTACCACCTGATCCAATTTCATGAAATGGACTACTCCATAGGGTGGTCGATTATTCGACATTTTTCAGAAAACGGTTTTCGAATATTTCGACTATATAAATCTTATGTATGTATAAATCGGCTTAGGCAAAACAGGTTTGGTTTATCGATGAGGATGCCAGTTTCTTTTACTTTTTTCACAAGATAACGAACATACGGAGCTGACGGTGCCCAGAACACTTTTCTTGTGATTTCAAATCGCTTTAATAAAATTTGATTTTCTGAACAGACAAAAAAAACATTTAATATCGTATACTTCGGTATACGGTATACTTACATATTATGTAAGTATGTTAATGCTATCGTTATTTAGACCTAATTTAAATAAATTTCGTTTTGATAATTTCTTAAATTTAACTGCAAAATGCTATGCCCGTAATTTTTGGCGTTTGTATTTAATTATCTGTTTAACTCCTTACGAGTTTAACGGAGGGCTACCGGTATTCAGGTGGTAAAAAATTAAATAAAATACCTATTTATGGAATTGTTATCAAATACTTGCTATTTTCAACTGACTGGCTTAAATTTTTTTTGGATGGGGACTTAACCACTTAAGGCGCAGTTTGAATCTGTTTTAAGGCTCAGTTAGCCGAGTAACAGTAACTCAACCTTACCGTAAAAAAGTAAGACCAATCTATTTCTTACAGATTGACATCTGTAACATCTTGAAGCAACGTAGAATTTACCCTTATTGCTTGAAAAATTTTTTTTTGATTTTTTTTTTGTAAAATTTTAAGTAAAATACATGCTTTACACATATATATGTGCACATTTTGGCAATTAAGAATAAATGTTGTTTTACATCTTTAACGTCTAGGTACAGATGAATTTTGAAAAAAAAATCTTAAAAAAATACTGCCAAAATTTTTGCCACAACACGCAATAGCACATACGTTCCAAATAGGTACATATGTACTTATGTTCAATTTTACAATTGATGATTAAAATAAAAAGCTCGACGGCTATAAATTATTTTTAATAATCAATTTACGTAATAAAGTGCAATAGGTACATATTTTAACCTTAAGAGCAACGAGGCCTTTATGCTTTAAAATTGTTGTAGGTATTTTACAACATGAAAATTTATTAAAATTGTTATTGATAATCATTCATTCTTGACTGACCTGAGATTCGAACCCAGGCTAGCCTGCTGGTTAATAAATTTTCATATTGTAAAATTCCTTTCTTCATGAAAATAATTTAATGAAAAATTAAATTTGATGAACTTAATTAAGCCTGATTAAAAATATTGAAAATTTGGATTAAAAACCATAAATAGTTCAACAAAATTACCACAATACTAATTTTGAACTAAATATTTAACTTACCTTGTTTTATATTTTAATTTCATCATAAAATTAATTTCATTAACGGCCATTTTCACCAAGTTCGGTTAAAACTAACTTTCAATTAAAGTTCCGGTTACCAATATGTTTTGACAGCTATAACCGACAGTTAATTATAACCGAACTTGGTGAAAATGGCCGTAAACCTAAAAACCCACCCTGTTCTTTCTTTTACCCAGAAGCGAAATTAAAAAAAAAAATACACGAAAAACAATACTGTCTTAATGACGCGACACCTATAATGGTGACAGTAAAAAAAAAACTTTTTCAATATTGAATTTAAAGATTTACATGACTTTATCAAAACAATTTATCATACCTACATATGTATATCTAGTCAAGTAACCCTACGACATTCCGCCAACTAGGCAACTGATGAAGGCAACCAAATTGTTTCCTCTTATAGTATTAAAATTGTTATATTGTATTAAATGTTAGATCAATATTGAACTAGTTTTGTTCGAATGTTCCTTTACCTTATTGTGACACAAATGCATGTTGACAAAGCAATCAATCGACAAAAGGATAAGGACGATTTTATGGGTTTTTGGTTTTCAATTTGATAATGAAATATAAAAAACATTAAAAATGGCATCTTAAATGAAAAAGGAACCGAAACTCATTGGTTTGCGTGTGTGTTGGGGAGCAATCAACTTTGTTCTTTCGACTTACCTCAATATCATCCTCTGAGGGATTTATGATTCTAAGGAGACGTCTGGCTGTCTTTGTTACTGGTACATCCTCGAATAGAACAATAGATTTGCTGGAAAATGGAGCCATTATTACCTCCGTAGGTTCTCGAGACTCCGCGAGTTTTTTATTTTTACATCTTGTTTGTGTTACTTTAACCTGGGTAGTGACAAAATTACGCATACATATAAAAGGTAAGCGGAGTAGAATAAAAATTAAAATTCCAAATGCAAATTTAATTTATTGAGAAAGAAACAAATACCTCGAATGCACTCATTTTTCTTGATGTTACTCGAGCGGCTGTTGATTTGGCTTTTGGAACGCACACAATAACTTGCGAAAATGCAAGCAAATATTTTTTTATTTGCTTTAATAATTAAATTTTCTTTTCAGTTATAACAAAACTTGAATTCTCTTCCAACATTTGGAAAACAAAACACAACAATTATGGGAAAAATAACAAAATTCCTTTACTTAACAACACAATTAACACAAAAATACATTAATTTCAAATGCCGTTAGTTGGCGTTCGTATTTTCAATTGTTCGAAGATGTCTTTCAAAGCAGCTGTCAATTTATCGAAGTAGCGCCATTTTTTAGTGCTGCCATATACCTTGCATATTCGAAAAATGACGAATTGCCAGATGATGTGCAAGCACTTAATGCCAGGTGTGATCTGGCAGCTTAAGAATAACTAAAAATTGATTCGTGTCTTTGCTATAATATGAGTTGCCAATAATCTTAGTAATTTGTGCCAGTTGATAATGCAGTGCCTCAATAATACCGTGTTTTCTTTGGAATAAGTGATGGAAAATTCAATACTACATATTGTACTTTTTTAGTATTTTTTTATTTTAAAAATACCCCCACGCAGTACCATGCAACCACTTTTTTCGTTTTATGCCCCTATTGCATTTCTCCATTCAACTCAGTTTAGTCGTGTTACGGTCAACCCAACTTATGCACAACCAGTGTTACCGTTATGCGACTAAAGTCGCATTTTTGCCCCTTTTTGACTGCCGTGCCACTTTTTTGACCCCTTTGTTTTAAATCCCCTTTTGTATCATTTTGTAGTTTTTTGTGCCCCTTTTGCCCCTTTTTGAACCAAATGTTTTTTATACTGTCAATCAATGAATCCGAGCTCAATTTGAAGAGAAAATAGCATCTAATTTGGAAAAAATTAAAATAATTCAGGAAGGGCTATTTATTAACAATAAAATTTACCTCAAATTTCTAGTAGGTACATGTATTAAATATTATGAATAAATTAAACCTTAATTTTCAAAACGAATCATCACAAATTATATATTTAGTTTCATCCACGAAGGATATTGTATTAGAAATTTTTAAAAATTTTTTAAAAAAATAGTATGTTATGCAAACAAATATAGAACAAATTGATTTTGTTGATGTTCTGCATATAAAAGAAACTCTTAATATATATAAAAAAGGTGTCCTGAAAAACTGTAAGAACTGGCGGGGCATCACCATCCTTAGCGCAACCAATAAAGTTATTGCACAAATCATTAACAAGAGAATATCTGACACTGTACTAAAGGACCTAAGGCCCGAACAAGCTGGCTTCCGACCCCAAAAATATTGTATAGACCACATCAATAGTCTCATAATAATCATAGAACAATCGAAAGAACTTCGTTCTCCGCTCTACCTGTTGTTTATAGATTTTGAAAAAGCTTTTGATACCCTGAATCAAAACGCAATATGGAGTGCTCTAGCTTGCAAAGGGGTCCCACCCAAAATCATAATCCTTACTCAGGAGCTGTACCGCAATGTTAAATGTCGTGTTGTCCACAATAATGCTTTGAGCAACAGTTTCGATGTTGTAGCTGGTGTTCGCCAGGGTTGTGTACTGTCTCCCTTGCTGTTTAACATCGTTCTAGATGTTATAGTTCGCAATGCTACTAAAGCAAATAGAGGTATCAACTGGGGTCTTAACCAACAGCTCGAGAGCCTAGAATATGCTGATGATATCTGCCTGCTCGCACACAGTTATAAAGATATGACATCTAAGTTGAAATGCATCGAAACAGAAGCTGCAAAAGCTGGCTTAAAAATAAACATAAGCAAGAGCAAAGTGATGCGCTGCAATACAACAAACACCAACAAATTCTGCATAGGAAATACCGACCTGGAAGAAGTTACGTCTTTTTGCTACCTCGGCAGCATCATTACAAACACAGGTGGTTCTAGTAATGATGTCACGTACCGAATCTCTAAAGCTAACCAAGCATTTGGTACCCTTCGGTCAGTATGGAAATCTTCAGCCATATCCAAGGACACTAAGATTCGTATTTTTAACTCTTGTGTTAAGTCTGTGCTCCTTTATGCATGTGAGACATGGAATACAACAGATCACGACGTAAACACTCTACAAGTGTTTGTTAATCGATGTCTTCGACGCATCCTAAAGGTTTTTTGGCCCAACACCATCTCCAATATGGAACTTTGGAGTCAAAAAAATCAGCAGCCAATCCATACTGACATACTTAACCGCAAATGGCGCTGGATTGGCCATACGCTACGTAGGCCTCAAAATGACACAGCAAAAATTGCCATCGATTGGAATCCACATGGTACATCCCGCAGATTAAGCAGACCATCTCACACCTGGCGTCGACAATTGAACATCGAAATTAGACGCATCGATCTCAGCTGGGGAGAAATAAAACGTATATCATCAAACCGGACCGAATGGAATAGATTCGTTGTGGCCCTTTGTTCCGAATAGGAACCACAGGACATTATATATATATTAATATATATATCGGCCACGAAGCCGAGCTAGAAATATGTACTAACAACATCTTAAGTAGTGATATTCTAGAAATTAAAAACAACATTTTACTTTTTTACCAAAAGCTGTGCAAAGAAATTTTATCAAGAATTAATATTAGCGATAAGAGGCTGAGTTCATTAAAGGTTTTAGATCCATTATTTATTAAGTCAGCTGAAGACATAAATTACGTTGAAATTGTTACCGTTTTTATTGATATAATTACTAACCCAGATGATTTTGTAATAGAGTTCAAACTTTTAGAAACCAGATCAAACGATAAAAGCTATGAAGCAATTTTTAAAATATCTAAGCCTGAAACATTTTGGTACGAAATTTGCAATTTAAAAAACTGTTTGGGTAACAATTTATATCCAAACTTGTATAAATTTGCTTCGTATATTTTTACTTTACCACATAGTAGTGTATCCGCTGTGCGGATTTTTTCCAAGTTAGCATATTTAAAAAATAAAGTGACAAATAGACTGAAAGTAGATAGATGTCAGTCTATGTTATCCGCTTTAAATTTGTATCAAAATGACTTGGAAGATTGGATTCCAAGTGATGAATTGATTAATAAATACATATAGATTTACGTTTTCAAACAAATAGATATTTAATAGTTGAAGAAACAACATAACACTGCAATTTATAAAAAAATGGATCTGTACCTGATATTAACTATCTTCCTATCAATACTTTTATATGCTTTTTCCTCGAGGTTTTTTCGTAACTTAATTTTTTTGGTAAAAAAAGTAAAATAATCCAAGTGCCAAATATTTATGTACATATACTTACATATATATGTACATATCTCTATCTATTTAAATGTAAAGTTTTTTTGTATCAAATCATGTTATGAACTTTTTTTGTGTTTGTAAGTATTGTTATTACACTATTTTAAGCTCGTTTTATTTACAAGTAATTAGTAACTGTTTTTGTATAAATATTATTTGTATTATATAGGTACCTATAATGAATTTATATATATGAAGTTTATTTTTTGTTATGTTTAGTTTTCGATGAAAATAATTTAATAAATACATACGTTTTTTTTTAAATTTTCCTGTTTTTAAAGTTGCCCCTTTTTTTCTCAGAATTCCCCTTTTTGTGACACTTTTTTTTTGAAAATCCCCTTTTTGTGCCCCTTTTTGAAAATTTTGAACGGTAACACTGTGCACAACCAAGCTCATTTAAGGTATTGTGATACCCAACTGTTTTTAGTTAAATTTGCTATAAAGCTGCCAACTTATAATATCGATTTGCCAACTTAAAATATAACGTTTGACAAGGGGAAATTTTATAAAATTATATAATTTTTTTAATTTAAAAGCATTTTTTAATTGTTGTGTTGAATAAAAAGTTTTTATAATGGATATTTGTGTCGATTTATTTTATGATGATGAAAATGAAAACTCTTGTACAAATATGCTACATATAAGAAGAAAAATTCGTGATAATTCCAACCCTCTTGAACTACCTTATGCCAAGTAAGAACGTAACTAAATATTTTTAAATTTGTAGATTTAAAAGTTATTTCTGACTTAACAAGGCAGCGTTTTGTTATTTGCTGGATGAAATTAAAGATCATTTAAAAACACCTGTTCGCGTAGTGGCTTTTCCTCCTGTATTAAAGTTATGCGCTGCTCTTAGATTTTTCACTGACTGGATCGACCAGAAGTGCAGTGGTAACAATTTTAATATAGGAGTAGCTCAACCTACAATGTCACATGAAATCTCTTCGTTTTTTCCATTAGATAAACAAGCCTCTCAAATTGCGCTTAAGTTGTAATTTTCAAAGATCTACGAGTGTATTAAATGCAGTGAAATTCTAACCCAACAAACACGAAGTCAAACCTTTGATATGAAATGACTTTATCATTTGACATCAAACGCAATTCTCAAATGTTTTTCAATTGTTTGATTTAACATTTAAATTCAAATTGATAATGATTTGAAAATAAACATTTGATATCAAATGTTTTTTCAATTTGATGTCAAATGTTTGTCAAAGTTAAAATCAAATCAAAAATAAACTTGGCAGTACTAAAGCGAAAAATAAATGTAAGCATTAAAAATGGCGATTAAAGTTAAATTATTTTTCCTTGTGGTTACATGTGTTTTACTATTAAAAATAAATTTTAATATAAAGTGAACAGTTTATTTCTAGTGAAAAATAAAAATTATTTGTGAGAAATTACAATGTTTAAAAATACGAAAAAAAAAGAAAAATAATAAAACAGGAAAGTGAAGAAAGATTGTTGAACGATCGCAGTGCTACAATCCTCAAAATAAAAGGGAGCCAAGTATTTTGTCTTTCCAAGAATTAGAAGACGGAAAGAACACTATTTCATCTTTTTGCTATGGAACCGAATGTTTATCTCAAAGTTTATTTAAATAAATAATAAATTTAAATTAAAACAAGTAAGAGTGCTATATTCGGCTATGCCGAATCTTAAATACCCTTCACCATGGTGAGATAAGAACAAGAAGTTTTTAAAAAGAATACCTATGACAAATTCAAAAAATGTATGTATATAACTAAGTCCGTTTCCTCTTTTGACAAAGTTGATGTTTAAAATTCGTTATATAAGTTTTAATTATATTTAATCTTAAAATCGTGTATAAAAAAATTTAATAAAAATAAAAAAAAAATTTATTTTGGAGACTTGAACTCGCAATCTTACGAGCCTTAAGCGAGAACTTAGACAACTCAACTACGAACGGTTTTATTGAAGAAGCGTTAAATTAAAATATATTGAGAGAATTTTATGAACATACATACATGTGTATGCGTAAAAAACACATTAAAATCCACCACTTGTGGTAAAGATTATTAAAAAAAACCGCAACCAAGAGAAATGCAAGAAGAGATCAACGTAGCAACAGCTTATTAGACGAAACACAATAACAACAATTACTACAGCAATAAGAGATAAAAATATAATGCAACAACAACAATTACGAAAGCAATGCCTTTATACATAAATAACTTTTGCTCATTCATACATACTCATGTGCATACATATGTATGGCTTTGCAATAGCTAGGTTAACCTACTAGTTAGTATGGATTTATTTAAATTACATACAACTTTTTATGTACATATGTAGGTACGTATATGCTTGCCGAAATAAAATAAAACACTGTGTCATTACCAATAAAATTAAAATATCGAAAAGCTTTATAGGTACCTAAGTAATTTTAAAATCGTTTTTAGGACATAAACAAATTAAATAAAAAATAAAAAACAAATAGGTATAGAATATGATTTTTGTTTTACATGTAAGTTAAACGAACGATTAATATTTACATTGTCATGTCTGGAGTCTCCGGAAAACACATATCAAGCGTAAGACGGACAGACGGACAGACGGACAGACGGACGGATATCGTTAAATCAACTTCTCTCCCCATAAGGACCCAGAATATATATACTTTATAGGGTCTAAGATCAATATTGTAGAAATTACAAACGGAATGACAAACTTATTAATACCCTTTTCCACCTGAGGTGAAGGGTATAATAAAAAACAAATAAGTATAGAATATGATTTTTGTTTTACATGTAAGTTAAACGAACGATTAATATTTACATTGTCAAAAAAATCAAAAATTGCTGAATTATTTTAAAATCGTTTATAGAATATAAAAAAGTTAAAAAAAATTTTTTTTTGAAAAGGTGGATTTGAACCCCGGCAACTACTAACGACGCTGCGTGTCCAACCGCCCAGACAACTCAGCCATTAACGCTTATGCAAATACACGATTAAAGTAGAATATATTCCGTCACTTTGCTTATTTAATATGTAGGTACGTATTTTTCAATTTAAGCGGCCAATCATGTACAAACATGTGTGTGTTTGATATGCCTAACATTCAACACGTTCAAATAAAAGCACAAACAAAAAAAAACAACAACCACAAGGGATTTTTGGAAAATATTAGAGGTAGTCGTGGTTTTTTGCTCATAACTCAGCCATTTTTTAACCGATTTGACAGATTTATATACCGACGTGTTTAAGAAGGAATTTACCATTTACTTGTGTTATAAAGCTTGGACTCGGGGAGATCTGTGGTTCCCGAAAGTGGGTATTTAAAAAAAAAAAATTAGTTTTGGTCATAACTTTTTTGTATCTGAACCGATTTTTCTGAATTTTTTATAAAATATGTTCTACTAAAAATTTTCGATATTTTGGTATATAAGTCATATCCATAGGACATATGGCAGCCCTAAATTTTAGGTTTTTATACAATTTTTAATTTTTTTTGTACGGGAGGTACCACGCCCACTTCTCCAATCCCGCCCACATTTTGTAGGATCGTGTGTATGGGCTACCTAAATGTGTGTACCTAATTTGGAAGCTTTGGCTTTTGCCGTTCCCCAGATATACAGCAAAAAGTAATAAAATTACAACAACCACAAGGGATTTTTGGAAAATATTAGAGGTAGTCGTGGTTTTTTGCTCATAACTCAGCCATTTGTGGATCGATCTTGCTGAATTTCAATAGCAACCGATGGTAGACTATATGTGACACAAATGTAAAACAACCTAGCCGCTATCATGTCTGGAGTCTCCGGAAAACACATATCAAGCGTAAGACGGACAGACGGACAGACGGACAGACGGACAGACGGACGGATATCGTTAAATCAACTTCTCTCCCCATAAGGACCCAGAATATATATACTTTATAGGGTCTAAGATCAATATTGTAGAAATTACAAACGGAATGACAAACTTATTAATACCCTTTTCCACCTGAGGTGAAGGGTATAATAAAAAACAAATAAGTATAGAATATGATTTTTGTTTTACATGTAAGTTAAACGAACGATTAATATTTACATTGTCAAAAAAATCAAAAATTGCTGAATTATTTTAAAATCGTTTATAGAATATAAAAAAGTTAAAAAAAATTTTTTTTTGAAAAGGTGGATTTGAACCCCGGCAACTACTAACGACGCTGCGTGTCCAACCGCCCAGACAACTCAGCCATTAACGCTTATGCAAATACACGATTAAAGTAGAATATATTCCGTCACTTTGCTTATTTAATATGTAGGTACGTATTTTTCAATTTAAGCGACCAATCATGTACAAACATGTGTGTGTTTGATATGCCTAACATTCAACACGTTCAAATAAAAGCACAAACAAAAAAAAACAACAACCACAAGGGATTTTTGGAAAATATTAGAGGTAGTCGTGGTTTTTTGCTCATAACTCAGCCATTTTTTAACCGATTTGACAGATTTATATACCGACGTGTTTAAGAAGGAATTTACCATTTACTTGTGTTATAAAGCTTGGACTCGGGGAGATCTGTGGTTCCCGAAAGTGGGTATTTAAAAAAAAAAAATTAGTTTTGGTCATAACTTTTTTGTATCTGAACCGATTTTTCTGAATTTTTTATAAAATATGTTCTACTAAAAATTTTCGATATTTTGGTATATAAGTCATATCCATAGGACATATGGCAGCCCTAAATTTTAGGTTTTTATACAATTTTTAATTTTTTTTGTACGGGAGGTACCACGCCCACTTCTCCAATCCCGCCCACATTTTGTAGGATCGTGTGTATGGGCTACCTAAATGTGTGTACCTAATTTGGAAGCTTTGGCTTTTGCCGTTCCCCAGATATACAGCAAAAAGTAATAAAATTACAACAACCACAAGGGATTTTTGGAAAATATTAGAGGTAGTCGTGGTTTTTTGCTCATAACTCAGCCATTTGTGGATCGATCTTGCTGAATTTCAATAGCAACCGATGGTAGACTATATGTGACACAAATGTAAAACAACCTAGCCGCTATCATGTCTGGAGTCTCCGGAAAACACATATCAAGCGTAAGACGGACAGACGGACAGACGGACAGACGGACGGATATCGTTAAATCAACTTCTCTCCCCATAAGGACCCAGAATATATATACTTTATAGGGTCTAAGATCAATATTGTAGAAATTACAAACGGAATGACAAACTTATTAATACCCTTTTCCACCTGAGGTGAAGGGTATAATAAAAAACAAATAAGTATAGAATATGATTTTTGTTTTACATGTAAGTTAAACGAACGATTAATATTTACATTGTCAAAAAAATCAAAAATTGCTGAATTATTTTAAAATCGTTTATAGAATATAAAAAAGTTAAAAAATATTTTTTTTTGAAAAGGTGGATTTGAACCCCGGCAACTACTAACGACGCTGCGTGTCCAACCGCCCAGACAACTCAGCCATTAACGCTTATGCAAATACACGATTAAAGTAGAATATATTCCGTCACTTTGCTTATTTAATATGTAGGTACGTATTTTTCAATTTAAGCGACCAATCATGTACAAACATGTGTGTGTTTGATATGCCTAACATTCAACACGTTCAAATAAAAGCACAAACAAAAAAAAACAACAACCACAAGGGATTTTTGGAAAATATTAGAGGTAGTCGTGGTTTTTTGCTCATAACTCAGCCATTTTTTAACCGATTTGACAGATTTATATACCGACGTGTTTAAGAAGGAATTTACCATTTACTTGTGTTATAAAGCTTGGACTCGGGGAGATCTGTGGTTCCCGAAAGTGGGTATTTAAAAAAAAAAAATTAGTTTTGGTCATAACTTTTTTGTATCTGAACCGATTTTTCTGAATTTTTTATAAAATATGTTCTACTAAAAATTTTCGATATTTTGGTATATAAGTCATATCCATAGGACATATGGCAGCCCTAAATTTTAGGTTTTTATACAATTTTTAATTTTTTTTGTACGGGAGGTACCACGCCCACTTCTCCAATCCCGCCCACATTTTGTAGGATCGTGTGTATGGGCTACCTAAATGTGTGTACCTAATTTGGAAGCTTTGGCTTTTGCCGTTCCCCAGATATACAGCAAAAAGTAATAAAATTACAACAACCACAAGGGATTTTTGGAAAATATTAGAGGTAGTCGTGGTTTTTTGCTCATAACTCAGCCATTTGTGGATCGATCTTGCTGAATTTCAATAGCAACCGATGGTAGACTATATGTGACACAAATGTAAAACAACCTAGCCGCTATCATGTCTGGAGTCTCCGGAAAACACATATCAAGCGTAAGACGGACAGACGGACAGACGGACGGATATCGTTAAATCAACTTCTCTCCCCATAAGGACCCAGAATATATATACTTTATAGGGTCTAAGATCAATATTGTAGAAATTACAAACGGAATGACAAACTTATTAATACCCTTTTCCACCTGAGGTGAAGGGTATAATAAAAAACAAATAAGTATAGAATATGATTTTTGTTTTACATGTAAGTTAAACGAACGATTAATATTTACATTGTCAAAAAAATCAAAAATTGCTGAATTATTTTAAAATCGTTTATAGAATATAAAAAAGTTAAAAAAAATTTTTTTTTGAAAAGGTGGATTTGAACCCCGGCAACTACTAACGACGCTGCGTGTCCAACCGCCCAGACAACTCAGCCATTAACGCTTATGCAAATACACGATTAAAGTAGAATATATTCCGTCACTTTGCTTATTTAATATGTAGGTACGTATTTTTCAATTTAAGCGACCAATCATGTACAAACATGTGTGTGTTTGATATGCCTAACATTCAACACGTTCAAATAAAAGCACAAACAAAAAAAAACAACAACCACAAGGGATTTTTGGAAAATATTAGAGGTAGTCGTGGTTTTTTGCTCATAACTCAGCCATTTTTTAACCGATTTGACAGATTTATATACCGACGTGTTTAAGAAGGAATTTACCATTTACTTGTGTTATAAAGCTTGGACTCGGGGAGATCTGTGGTTCCCGAAAGTGGGTATTTAAAAAAAAAAAATTAGTTTTGGTCATAACTTTTTTGTATCTGAACCGATTTTTCTGAATTTTTTATAAAATATGTTCTACTAAAAATTTTCGATATTTTGGTATATAAGTCATATCCATAGGACATATGGCAGCCCTAAATTTTAGGTTTTTATACAATTTTTAATTTTTTTTGTACGGGAGGTACCACGCCCACTTCTCCAATCCCGCCCACATTTTGTAGGATCGTGTGTATGGGCTACCTAAATGTGTGTACCTAATTTGGAAGCTTTGGCTTTTGCCGTTCCCCAGATATACAGCAAAAAGTAATAAAATTACAACAACCACAAGGGATTTTTGGAAAATATTAGAGGTAGTCGTGGTTTTTTGCTCATAACTCAGCCATTTGTGGATCGATCTTGCTGAATTTCAATAGCAACCGATGGTAGACTATATGTGACACAAATGTAAAACAACCTAGCCGCTATCATGTCTGGAGTCTCCGGAAAACACATATCAAGCGTAAGACGGACAGACGGACAGACGGACAGACGGACGGATATCGTTAAATCAACTTCTCTCCCCATAAGGACCCAGAATATATATACTTTATAGGGTCTAAGATCAATATTGTAGAAATTACAAACGGAATGACAAACTTATTAATACCCTTTTCCACCTGAGGTGAAGGGTATAAAAATTAAATAGTTTTATTTATATTCCACATTCTATTATAATCCACATTTGAAAAACATTTGAGAATTACGTTTGAAAGCAAGTTGAAAATAAAGGCATTTTTCAATTTGAAAATAATTTCCCCTTTTTGTTGAGAACGCTATGATTTACAAATGATTTTCAAATCATTATCAAACGTTTGTCGTTTGAGAAAACGTTTGATTTCAAATCACTTTCAATTTGAAATCAAACCTCCGTGTTTGTTGGGAATATACAGTATAGTAACAAATCTTTTCACATACGGTTTTTCCATTGTTATTTTTTTGCTTTTAAAAATGAAAGTCAACTGAAACTGAAAACAACTCAACTATGTACTATTAAACAATTGTGTATTTATTACGTTTCTGTTGACTAGGGATGCCAAATGGAACCAGGTATTTTGAAACCCGGAATTCGGGATTTTTTATTCCAAAAAAACGGGATCCCGGGACGGATCGGGATTTTTCGGGATTTCATATATAAAGGCAAATTTTTAGAATTCATATACATATTTATAATAAATGTTTATCTATGTATTAAAACAAATAAATCCATGAAGAATATTAAACTCATTACAAAATAAAACAGTTTAGTGTATTCTTTTAAAGTAATATGGAAAAATTATGTATTAAAACTTATATTTTAAAATGCATCTAAAACAAATTAATGGCGTCTTTCGCCAAGATAGCAACGATTAATAGCAACGCCGAAAGTAAAACCATGAGGAATTTGAGGGCTTAAAAGTTAACAGTTTTAGGAATCTAGTGGCAATGAAAACTAGCAACGATTTTAAAAATTGTTTAAAAAGAAAATTTATCATCGATTTAAATAAAATACTCCTGGCCATTCCAGAAAAAAGTGCCAGCCAAACTAGGCAGTGTCAGGGTATAAGCTCAATGAAATATGGAAAAATACCACTTAAAGATTAAAAAAAATCTATTTTGGAAAAAATCGTCGGAGCCGTTCCAGAGAAACGTTTATAAAGGGAAATTTTCATACAAAATTTGTTTTGTAAACCTTTATTAAATTTAAAATATTTGAATTAAAAATCGAAGTCAAATGAATTTGATTAATTTTTTTTCTGATTTTATAGACGAAACTTACCTTGTTTTAAGAAATTACCAAGTATTGCCTCAGTGAATTTATAAAAACATAAATATAAGATTTAGTTTAAAATACCTAACTTTATTATTCATCCACATCGCTTGTTTCTAAGGCCTAGGAGTCACTCCTAGAGGGATAAAATGTACACTCAAAATATTATTACAGTGACGGACTGTAGTTTATTTAAGAAGTATTCCGTTCGGTAATTTTTAAATAAATAAACATTTAAAATTCCAAGCAAATTTATTTTTAACTGATTCTAACAGTTATTAAAAAAACTAAGTGCTTAACAATACGAATTTTCAGTTGCAGTTCATATTTTCCGTTGATTAAGTTAAATTCTTCTTTATGTAAAATTAAATGAAAATGTTATTTAAAGTAACAAAAAGTTCATTTTATTTTTACTGTCAAATTCCGAATTCCGTAAAAAAAAATTAATTTCCAGTTATTTTATATAAATTAATTATCAAAAAATTAACTGAATAATCCGTAAAAAACAAAGGAATATTCAGTTATTTTATGTAATTTAACTATAAAAATTAGTGTTTACTAATCTTTAAAAAACGATGAGCTTGTTTGGTGTAACAAATTCCCATTTCCTATTTGTATAAATGATTTAGTTAAATACATCAAATTTTTAAAGTAAAATAATTGCGAAACCACATCGGTCATGCTGCTGGAATCTTCTAAATGTGAGTTCTTCTGTAAGCAAACGAGGTCAATACAACAAAAGTAAAACAAGCGTGTGTAACAGGGGTAAGTAAACAATAATGTTCTATCTCTTATTAGAAAAAAAAAGCGGACATGTATCTGTCTGGTGTTTTTTAGAAATTCGGCTCTTTTGTGGAATAAACGAAACTTGCTGAATTTAATAAAACAACTGAATATTTCTTTGTTTTTAAGGAATATTCAGTTAAGTTTTTGATAGTTAATTTTTATAAAATAACTGAAAATTTATTTGTTTTTAAAATTAAAATAACTTTTCGTTGAAAATAAATGAAAAATAAGTAGACCGGTTTTTAACTGAATTTTCATTTATTTTATATTACAAATGCAGTTAATTTTACGTACAGAATATTGTGAGGGTATGAGCGAGGTCCATTGTTTTTTGTTCTTAATATTTTCTTAAAACCCCTTAAGGGGGCTCCCATACAAATATGGCCATTTAATGAAATTCTTAAATTTGGTCCCTGCTGAGCCTAGGATGCCCCTAGGCATTTATTTCTACCATGCTCACCCGCTATCTCCATTCCTTAAGGGGGCTCCCATACAAAATGTTCAATGCAGGCTAGAAATATATTGAAAAAAGTCCCATAAATACCCAGGAGTCGCCCCTAGAAAAAATGTATGACCAGCCTCAATTAGTTTTTTGTCCTTAACATTTTCTCGAGACATACTTAGCCTCTTATCACCACATTTTAGGGGGGCTCCCATACAAATATTGCGTTTTATCGACTTTTGTGAATAAAATCAAAAGTAGGTAACAAATTTTAATCATTTATGGCTTGTTTTGTTTGCAGCTTCGTTTTTTATATGTCTGCAAAAAATTAGAAGCATAGCTGCATTTTTAAATTTTTTTAAATTTTTAAAAAACAAACATTTTGAAATTTTTATAAAAATATTGAATTTAAAAAAAAAAAAAAAATAATGTTTTAAAACGACATATTAGAAAAAAGTTTTACTCTTCTCAAAGGAAATTTTATTGCGGAATTTCGGGTTTTTAGTAGTAAACTAAACCGTTTCTGAGTTACGCAAACATATGTTGTGCAACCTTCTCCATTTTCGAAATAACGGTATATCTCAAAACAAGAGCTAATCTAAAAGAACTAAGCGTACCCGAATTATGTTAAAACGCCATGTGCCCGGCTTGTCTATTTTTTCAACTAGCATAGTGTAATTATTTTTCAGTCAACAATACTCAAATTTATAATTGCGATAAACATTATTTGATTTTACAGTAACTATAATCTTGCTGATATTAAATAAAAAAAAAATAACAATTAGTTGTGTACGAAAACATGTGCCCAACCATATTTTTTCTCTGCGTGTAGAGCGTATTTTTGCAAAATTTTATAACAATATGTGCATTCCGCCACAATTTATGTTAGTTCTTTCAACAAAGTTATCCATAATTTAGGATGGTGGTTCCACATTCTGATTTATTATTATTTCCTACTGTAGCGATTTTGCTGGATTTCAATCCCAAACTGCTAAGGATAATTAGAAACAGGTCGACTTCAATATTGTTCTTTTCTTTTGAGTTTTTGGAAAGTTTGCGTGTTTTCAACATACGGCCAGACAGATGGACATGGCTTAATCGACTTAAAATTACTCAGGACCCTTTATGGGTTCTTAAATGAACATTCAAAAAGTTTCACCCAGAATGACAAACTTAGTATACTCTCTTCTTAACTACTTAGGGAGGGTATAAAATTTAATTAAATTTTTTAATTTTCAATTTAATTTTCTTAGAAGAATCGTATACATCGTATATTAAGTGCCTCGGCAGGCTAGCAGGGTTGCAGGTTCGATTTCCGCCGGAGATTCTGGTTTCCTTCCTGCAGACAAGCGTAGAGCTTCGCATATCTTAATTCTTTTTGAAAAATGTTTAATTAAACTTTAAGAGCCACTTTTTGAGTTAGAGATTAGCGATTAAATTAACTTTAATCTCCGTATTTACTTTTTGAGTTGCATTTTTTTAAACTTTTTTTGCTAGTTTAAGCGGCCATTGATGGTTTAAGCCACAACCCAAAAATGTCAAATTCAATTTATGCTAGATTAACTTAATTCGCAGATTATCTAATTATAGAATAAAATTAACTTTAATCTCAAACCCAAAAAGTGACTCTAACAAATTAAGGATTTCAAAGAGTTAATTGCCATGTGTTTTATAATGAATTCACCTAATTCTTCGAATTTTCGTTACAAACCATTTTGATGTTTATTTTCAATAATTAATTAATTATTTTATTATAAACTTAATAACCGCTACAATTAAATATTTTTGTGGAAATATCGACGCTTGAAGGCGATATATGCAAAAATCACACACACATAATAAATCCTTTTAAATTTCATTTCACCGCCCAAGGCAGTGAGAAATTTTTCATTAAACTTTAAATTCAATAAAATATTGCTTTATTAAGCACACTCTTTTTCATTTTATTTTCTATACTGAATTATTGGAAATTTAATACATTTATGTGCCTTGCCTTGTCGAGTTAAATAAATTTGATTTAACTGTTTGTGGTGAAGATACTTGATATTTTTGAATTTACAAGACGATTATCATGTTTACATTGAAAAGCCTAAAATTGTTTCGAATATTTTATTTAACACCTAAAACCTCAAGTCATAGATGCTCGTAAGTAGCTGGCTGGCTGAGAAACACGCTTAATACATATAAAATCTAGTAAATACGTTCGCGCTCATTTTGCCCAGGAGCTCTAAAATAAAATACAAATATTATTATTATAACACACACATAGATTCGCACAAAAACATAAACCGAAATCGCATGGCAACAAATATTTATTAAGGGTGTAAATTATATTAAATGGCAATATTGGGTAAGTGAAAAAATTTTGTTTATGTATGTATTTATTATAATACAATAAAAGCGACTTCAAAAATATTTGTGATAATGTTTTACTAGCATAAAATGTAGGTTGGAAGCGGTGATAACTTTCAATCCAACCCAACCAAATTGTTTAAAATTAAACAGCTGTTTTTCACAAGTTGGCAAACGTTAGGCAGCTCGTTAACAAGAGTTCAGCAAATGGTTAGCCATAGTTTGGTAGGTGTTTTATCAATAAACCTTGTGCTAGATTCATGCCAAATTTCCATTATAAATACGGCTGTTAATATTTATTAAACTTAATGGGCCGGTTAAATCATTGTTCAATATGTCTTTACAAATAACGATGGTGAATCTTACAGTCCCGGCCTTCGATTAAGAGATATGCTTTCAAACTTTTTCGTTACTCCATTAGCTGGCATTAATATTTCTGACATGTGGTTTCGGTAGGACGGAGTGTGCCCACATGCCACAAAATGCACTCTATAATTAAGTTACTCAAAAAATTTGGCCACAAAGAAAGATCATGAAATTTAGTCCTATTGGATTATTTTCTTTTGGGTTATGTAAAATCATCAGTCTACGCCAAAAAACCATTGTCGTTTCGAAATTTAATGTGGAAATATGGCTGCATATGTTGCGAAAGGTGTGTCGAAATTTAAGCCACATGGTCAAAATCATTTTTAAATAAAAACAAGTAAGAAAGTATAGTTGGTCAAGCCCGACCATATGATACCCTACACCACAGTATTTAAAAACAATATTTCGAGAGTGTAGGGCTATACTAATAGGAATCTATGTTTTACATTTTATTACAATCGGTTTGATAGTTTTTGAGAGGCAGAAATTGCACCTATCGCCCCCGGTGATCCTATTTTTTTAAAAATGCATAGCAACTGTGTCTATATAAATATGGATCTTTCTATGTTTTAAATTTCATTAAAATCGGTTTGATAGTTTCTGAGATGCGGAAATTGCCCCCTACCTCCCATCGTGGCATTGCGATTCGGCCCATTTTCAATAGGCTTGGCCCGTGTGCCAATGTTTATTAAATTATCTTCAAAATTGCGACCTGTACTTTGCGCACCAGGTTACATGGACAGCCAGCCAGCCAGACGGACATCGTTAGATCAACTCAGAAATTGATTCTGAGTTTTTCGATATATTTTTAAGTGGGTCTAAACCCAATAATTTAAGGTCTTACACACATCAGCACAAATACAGAATACCATCTCCACTATTGTGGTGTGGGTATAATGACATAAACTTATCTTACACACACCCCAGTTTATTTGACATTTAAACATATAATGAATTTTTTTCTACTTTATTGTATCCACGCCTCCAAAGTGATGCGTTTATGATTACACAGTGTTACAAAATTGAATGAAATAGAAAAACCTGGGACCGGATATTATTTTTCTTGTAGTCCTTGTAGTAATTTTGAATAGATTAGCGAATAAAAATTAAAATTTGGTAGCTTCCTAAAATCTTGTTTTAAGCAGATTTAAACGTTAATGATGTAAAAAAAATTATTTCGTAGGTGCTAAAGGGATATTTTTTAAAATGATCATCTCGTGGCCGATAGTCTACATTTGTAGTAACTATGTGATTTGTATGCAAATAAGCTTTATTTGTTGCTTATTACATTTGCACACATTTTTTTTTATTTTTGCTAAAAAAAAGAATTCTTTGCATCACTTGTATGCTGATAGCGCATCAAAGTAATAACATTTCATCAAAAACAATAGAGCAAAGACAAAGTGTACGTTACTTTTATGATTTTATATTGTTTTGCTTTTTTATTAAAGTTTGGTTTGCTTGCGATGCAAAATCATTTTAACCGCTTTTGTACTCAAAGTGTGCACTATCATCTTATGTGCCAAAAAAGGGAAAGGCAGTTGTTATATTGTCACGTACAACTTTGAATAATGATATTGTGGCAGAGAAAAAAGTAAGCCGCAGTGTATACTTGACTATAACGTAAGCAATGGAGGTGTCGATGCAATGGACAAAATGCTGTCAGCATATTCTACAAAACGCAAAACATTGCGATGGCCATTGGCAATGTTTTTAAACTTGCTAGATATATCTACCTTAGCTACTTATATCATCTATATAAAAAATAATAGCCATATTCATCAAACAGATAAACGCAGAAAGTTCTTGAGAAGTTTGGCAAAACAGATGTTTATGCCAGCAATTATAGAACGGTCAAAAATTCCAAGGGTAATAGGCTACATTCCAACACTCCTCGCTATCGAAATGGCGCTAGGGCGCTCGCCAAATTCAACTTCTTCCGCTTCAGCTACTAATCAATTTCCCGATACATCTGAGGATAAGCAGCCAAAACATACTGGACGATGTCTGGTATGTGAAATAGGAAATCGCAAAAACACACGAAAGATATGCAGTTGGTGTAAGAAACCGGTGTGCGATTCACATTACACAACTTACGTTTTTGGAAAATGCTGCTCTATAAATAAAACTTAAATGTTTAAAATAGTTTTGTTCAAGTTTTTCCATATCTACATGTATCTACATAAATAAAAATACAATAAAATAAATATAACCGTTTCTTTCTTGTTTATAAGGATAAAGTAGTGCAAAAATAATGTTACTACAAATGTAGTCTTCCGACCGCCCACGTAAGTTTTCGATCCCGAGCACATAAAGGTTAAACAAGATTCCAATAGTGAAATTTGCCGGACACCTCCAAAATCCGGATTTACGGTTAAAAAACCGGTGTTTGTACCTTTGCGCACTTATAAGCCTGTAATTTTGTTGGTAATGATCCGATTTAAAAAAAAACTTTTGAGTTAAATAACCAAAAATAAAATTTGTATAAAATGTTAAAAAGTTTATTTTCATGAAAAATTAAATAACTCAGTCAAATTTTTATCTATTTTTAAACCCAAATATGCGTTGTAATCCTTAAAAACGTACAAATATACGTTTTTTAATAAAATAATGTATAAAAACGTCATCAAAGTTGAAAAATTTTTTAAAAATCTACAAAATTTGTATTTGCTCGACAATAACACCCAAATTTCTCAAATTTTCTTAGTTAAATTTTATATCATTCGAAAGACCTCAGTTTCTTCTTTCCAAATCTAGTAAGAAATTGAAAATCGGATCATTATCAACAAAATTACAGGCTTATAATTACGCAAGGGTACAAAAACCGGGGTTTTAACCGTAAAACCGGATTTTGTAGGTGTCCGACAAATTTCACTATTAGAATCTTGTTTTACTCGACAAGCCCTAAAAGAAAAATAATATCCGGTCCCAGGTTTTTTGGACTGTCGCAGCGTGTTATGTGTGTAAAATACCGATCTACTCAGAATCACAATCTATCGATGTACACAAGCAAATTCTGTATTATCATAAGGACGAAACGGTAAGAATCAGTGTTTCTAGTAGAAAATATTGGTCGTATTAGCGGTGATTTATCGCTGAGAAAATATTGTAGAGTATTTTCCTGTACAGAAAATAGGTTCTCTTTGGGTAAAGTTCGGTAAATTGAGAGTAAAGAACACCAATAGCCAAACAAGTACAAAAGTACGGAAACAATTAAAACCGAATTTCCTCCCCAAAAGGACGTTTATATGAAATATGTTCAACAAAATACATAAATGACACATTAACAACTACGAAAGTAAAATTCAAGCAAGTACATTTCTCAACATTTTCTAATTTTCTCTTAATTTAATAATAATAGTTAGTATTGTGGTTATTTTGTTGAACTATTTATGGGTTTTAATCCAAATTTTTAATATTTTAATTCGGCTCAAGTTCATCAAATTTAATTTTCATTCCCCGACCACGGTCAAGAATGAAAGGTTATCAATAACAATAATAACAATAGTTTATATTTTAATTCTTTTGGCAATACTTGTTTGTAGTTTCTTATTGTTTATTTTAATTATTGTTAGTTCATATTTAATATATGAAGATTCAATAAATAAACAATGAAAAAAAAAAAAATTTTTTTTGACACAACTGATTGTTTAACAATTTGTCCAATCTGTCCAATGAAAAGCTACAGTCAACTTGGTGCAGGAAAAATAATATTTTTCCTTAAAAGCTCTCCAACTTTCCCAAACTTTGAGTGAGGGAACGGGTTTCGGTTAGATTAGGATCCCGCGGGATCCCAACGCTGAGTGCGGAATCACACATAATACAATAGACAATTAAATAATTTTAAAAGATATCGTAGATTTTGCTATTCTTTTTTTACCCTCTCCGCAATTTTCACATAGCTTCTTTCCGGGTCTTAATTTTATTCGAATCAAAATTTAACCAAATATTAATGGAGTTGTCCATATTTTACCATAGCTCCCATGCAAACACTATCAGGGGTGTCATGGAAATTGAAAACGTAAAACGCAAGAATTTTAAGAGTCGTTTTTGATAATTTTATGATAATTATTATACAAATAATGCTCTATTATGCAGAATTTTTTAACAAAAATTTACAAAATTAGATTAACCCTTGTGTTAATACCCGGGTACCATGTTACCCACCTTGGTATATTTACATGAAAAAAATGTATTAAGAATTAAAATTTTTAAACAAGCTTCTGGATCGTCGTTATTGAACTTAAAAGAAAGCGAATTCAGATTCGTGATTAATTTTTTTGCTCTTTTAATAATCAAAAAAATTTGCTTAAACTGTAACCATCACAACATGCGCACCCGGGTATCCTGGTACCCAATACAATACAATACACTTTATGGGATAACAAAAATACTTTTGAATTGCTCAAAAAATTCAATTAACTTCATTTTGCATCATACAATTACTTAAGTTTAGCTTCCAAAGCGTTAGTATTATAATACGGGAAAGTCTCATTTACATATCATGTGCGAACAAAAATTTTCAACTGTTATACTAAAAAATACTGTCCTGTATAAAAAATTTTAAATTTTAGCCGTTATGCAATACAAATTAAAAAAATCACATTTTAACATAAATATATGTAAGTTAATACGCTTTTAAAAAGTTTAAAAATTTAATTTTATTTCATAAAAATATTGATTACTAATACATTGTAGTATATGGGTACCCGGGTAACCCGGGTGCTAAACAATGTGAATAAAGTTGGGTATGTATTAAAACAAGGGTTAAAAGTTTAACGTTTTCGATTTCCATGACACTCCTGCATAATAGCATTTTTACCATGATTTCTTTATAAATGTTAAACCCTCTTCCTAAAATTAAAAACAAACAAATTTCATAAATAATATTCGGCACAAAAAACTTTCAGATGAGTCTTAACCTCCTTACATAATTGCCAATGGGTCTCAAATAGGGTTCAATCGCAAAAAATTTTTCCTAAATACCGTTGTGTAGGGTTTCATATGGTCGGGCTTGAACGACTTTCCTTCCTTTCTTACTTGTTTTTTGCTTGCAAAATTCATTGGACTTTTACTCCTACACAATATTTTTACGACTTTAAAACCGACAAAATAAATTAAATTATCGCCTTTTCAACGCCTTTGGGGAAAATAAATTGAAATTTGTGGAAGTATTTATAAGGTTTGTTTTGTCGGCAAACGAGAAAATAGAGAAATTGGAAGGGGAATTTATTTTTAATGAAAACCTAATCATTGTTGTTTGTGTATTGAAAAAAAGTGCAAAATGGGAAAATATTATAAAATATCACAATAAACTTAAAATAACAAAACATGCAACCAAATAAATTAAAGAAAAAATAAGAAGATAACTCTAAACCAATAATAGATGTTACACAAACAAACAAATAAAAACAATACTTATAATACGTATAATCCTTAAAGCAACATCATTAATTTAGATTGTATTTTTTTCTATTTTACAGGATTATTTTTTTTCTTTGGACTTTTTTAGGATAACATAACTCTGTTTTCTAAGGTATCTATTAGAACAAATGACACATCCTTAAACTTATAAGGATTAGTTAGATAAAATTTATTTGTATATAATGACATTAAGAGAAAGAGAGAGAAAGAGAGAGGAGAGAGAGAGAATAAAAAGGAAACATACACATATTAAATAAAGAATTTCAAAGAACTACGAAATCTATTTTCTTTTTATATATTTTATAGCTGTGTTGCCCGGGGTAAAACTACCATGGACTTAAATATACATATAAACCACAATATTTCCCTTTTGTTTATACTTTGTAAAATTATAATAGCAAAGCGCACCAACTATTTGATTTAAGAAATTACTTTAGATATACATATATTAAATGCATTATTGATGCTGTTGATGGCTTGATTTTCCTCTGTCGTGACTTTGTTGGCTTCAAAGTATTAAAGTCGGCTTATATTTTTTTTGAAATTAATTTTTAATATGAAAAAAATCCCTTTTACTCTTTTTAGCACTGTATGTTCATTCATTTTATGTTTGAATTCGAGTTGTATAATTATTTCGTAAATTTAATGAAAATAGTATTTACAAGAAAGTTGTTAAAGTTTTCTCATACATTCCTTTTTGGCTTTTAAATTATAATTTTTTTTAGTTTTATGTTGCTGATGATATTTTTTGATCAAAAATAAATAAATTTTTATTTTTTAAAGTCCCTTTATAGTTTTTTACAGGGCTGTGGAGTCGGAGTTGAGGTTTTTGTGCCGGAGTCGGAGTCGTAGTACCCACAAAAACTCGCGACTCCGACTCCAAAGTTTTTCGGCATAAGAAATTTAAAAAAAAAATTTTCATATATAAAAATTATCTTCTTAATGTTTGCGTACGGTAATTTCTTCTCAAAAACTCTAACTTTTAGAAGGCCGTACGGTAATGAAAAAATAAAAGTTAACATCACTGAGTCTCATATACATTTAGCATCAAGATTATAGTAGGAGTCGGAGTCGGAGTTGCACTTAAAAAATTTCAGCGTTTGGAGTCGGAGTCGGAGTCGGAGTTAGTACTTTTCTCGGACGACTCCACAGCCCTGCTTAAAAACTAAGAAGTCCCTTTGGTTTCAAAATAGCAACGATTAAATTACCTAGTTTTATTCTCATGAGCTATAACATCGAAAAATATTTGTTACACTTTCAGTATTTATTTCGCCACAAACTGTATACATATAGACATTCTTAATACCTTATGGATCTATTTCTTCCAATTTATTGCTTTTGTATTTGTTGTACATATGAACATACTCATTGTTTATATGCATTTCAACACTTAAGAGGATTTCGCGCTACTGTATGAAATGCAAATAAAAAAACATAAATAAGTACTAGAATGTATTGATGCATTCATATGCACAAACACTTACATACATAAATGCTGTACATATAAATTCATGCTCATATACATAAATAAGACCATAATACTCTCTTGTATTTGTATAGAACATGCCCGCAAACATTATTTTTCCAGAAAGTTTTAAGGGCATCATTTATAAAACTTTAGCCCAAGGATTTTCGGGTACATATTATAGCAAGTTTTCTCGCATACAAAAAAATATACAATTTTATATGTACATAAATTTATACGAGGATAATTATACCCACACAACCATATTGGAGAAAGTATTATGAGATTGTGCTGATGTGTGAAACATATAAAAATATTGTTTCTAGACAGACCCACCCCTGCAGATAATTTTTTAAAATTTTGTAGATACGTCTTAATTGTCATAAGACCAAAGGCTATTGGAAAGGGTAAGAATCAGTACATAATTTCACATGGCTTCCATATAAGTTTCTGTCAAGAATAGTCTTTGAACTAAGTTTTTTTTTTAAATTGATCTTCCATACAGATAAATATAACTTATTTATAAATGACGGTATTGAAATTAAATTTGGCGACGATAACTTTTCTTATAGGTACTATATAATTATACTGGTAGATTTAAAATTTATCATGGGTCCCATATACACCCCCTCTCTAAAATCACTTAAAGGCAAAACAATCTCATTTGGATGTATTTATCTTGATAATCAGCGTTACCGTTGGTGCCACTAAAGTAGCAATTTGCCACTTTTTCGACTGCTTGGATACTATTTGGCCACTTTTACAAAATGCACCCAAATGTGATACTTTCTGTAATTCTTGCCACTTTTTTGATACTTTTTACGTTAGGAAAAGATACTTTTTTTCATTCTGTTTTGTTTTAACTCCCATACTAGGCTTGAAAATTGGGTTCCAAGTGAAGACATTCTACGAAAGTATAGAAGTCGTTTTAAGAACAACTAATTGTAAAAAAATATGTATGTACTGACCATTAATAAATAACACATTGAAAAAGTTTGTTTAACCATTCTAACTGATTCTTATATTTTTTGGAATGCTTAAGACAAAATGAGCACAGTTTTCTCCCATCACGTCACATTTATCAGATACACCAATTATTGTAATTTCGGAAGATGTTTTGTACCACAATTAATAACAAAATCGAGTGGTATAGTTTTGTTCTATTTGTAAAGCTGATTCCAATAATTTGAAGCAATAATAGACGAATTTGGATAAAAACTAAATATCCTATACTAAAGAAATTAAAACACTTGCACTTAAATTTAGTAGCATGTATGAATGCCGTGTATTTATTTGTATTAAAGTGCGAAACTGATTAAATATAACGAATTTTAAAAAGTGATATTTTCGTTTTTTTGTTTAGGATTTCTGATAAATCTGACGTGATGGGAGAAAACTGTACTCATATTTGGCCATAGCATTCTAAAAAACATACGAATCTGGTGGAATAGGCAAATAAACTTCTAAAAAAATTTTAAAACCTGTGCAATACAATGTCTTAAATAAATCAAAGAAAATTTATTCAGAAAGAAAAGTACAAGAAATATATTACTTAATAAAACAAATTACATAAATATCTTCTAATTGCTGCAACAATGTCAGAATTCAAAAAAACATGTTTGGCAGAAAACGAGTTTAACGTTTTTGATTTACCAAAATATTAAAGAAAATATTCAATATTTTTTATTTTTCGAATTTATTCTATGAGCTAAATTTCAGTTATGTATTTTTATAAAGCTTTTTTGTAATAGTCATATTCCTTCAATTTTTCAGAAATGACTTTATACACTACCAGACTATTAGTTATACATATTGTATTTTCTTGTTACATTTTACCTTAGCTTTCCTTTGGAAAGCAATGAGGTATATTGTATGTAAAGAAAAATTTACAATTATTAGACACCAGCAGAATGTAATGCATTTTCTGGCCTGCTACGGCCTTCGTCAGCATTCTTTGTGTCAAACTGGATAGTGATACTTTATAAATTGAATGTATTTAACTCAACAATTTTAACAAATAGAAACTGGGAATTATTTCCTTCCGAAGGTTACTTTATATTATATTCACAAAGAATGCTGACGAAGGCCGTAGCGGGCCAGAAAATGCATTACATTCTGCTGGTGTCTAATAATTCGAAAAATAAAAAATATTGAATGTAATATAAAGTAACCTTCGGAAGGAAATAATTCCCAGTTTCTATTTATTAAAGAAAATATTTTATAAAAATAACTTCTCGAGAAAAATATTTATTTTAATTTTTGCAACAAATGAGCCATAAGTATGTATGTCTATTGTAATACGATCAATTGTTTTTTAGTGCATATAATTACTACACATATGTTTTTTTGTTATGTTTTTATACCATTTATAAAATGTTATTTAAAATTATAATCAATAGAAAAAAACGTAAAAATACATAATGTGGTGTACTTATTTTAATTTGAAAAGTTGTGCCACTTTTTTTATAAAAATCCCCTTTTCGGTGCCACTTTTTTTTTAGATATCCCCTTTTCTTGGTACTTATTGAAAATATCCGACGGTAACACTGTTGATAATATTCAACACAAAGAACTCTTATACGAATTTAAAGCTCAAAACATAATATTGTTCTGGCGGATCCATGATTGCCCATTGGTTCCAAATAGAGTCCACTCTCGAAAATTTGTTTCTTAATACAGTGGTGTGGATCACATCGTCGGGCTTGTCCGACAATACATTCTTACATGTTTTATTCACATTTTACCGAACTTTACCAAAATATTAAAAAACAAATCTTTTATTTCATGTGGTTAATGTTGTAAAAAAAAAAAAAAATTATGGATAAATAATTTTTTTTGCGGATGAGGTAAACAAAAAAAATCCCGCCAACAATGGGAAAAGCCTTATTGCGGGAGGACGATTATAAAAAGAATGCTTCTTTTAACAAATTAAAATGATTTTCGAAGTTTTTTCTTGGAAGTCAATATAATGTTTTTCCTTATTTATATGGCCGCCATGGAGTCAAAGAGTTATTCCGGGGCTAGGAAGCACCTGGTTTAAGTACTAAACATAAATTTTGTTGTACATAAAGTATTTAATCCAAATTTTATTGCTATTCCTCATCACGAGTGCAAAGAGTATCGATTTCCCTATTTTTGATAAAAAACATTCCTATCTGGACAAAATTTGGTTGTTTAAGCTCATTCTCTGCGGCCCTTTACGTGCTAAAAGCTATGTTCATGTGGCGCATTTAACCCGTTGTGAACACTTTCAGGATGTTACACATCTTATCTTATTGCTAGTGGCCCATATCGTTTTAAAAGGCTATTTCAGGGAAGTCGTTTGTATTGGGACTAGTTGATATGAATTGGCAGATTTTTGCTACCGAGCTTTTTAGTTTCATAGCTTTAGCGAAAGCAAAAGTAGTATTGAGCATGGTCTTTTGTATAGGCACTAGGTAATACAATGGACCAAAATTGCAGTGCAAATCTTTCTAGAATACAAAAGGTGTTTAGGCCAAGGTAAAGCATATCCCACCCAATTTTAATAGACAGCCAATCTGTAACCTAAACAATTTATTCTTTACCAAATTTTCACTTTGTAGGCCTTTTTGTGAGCCTATCATCATAGAATTTCTCAAGGATTCAAAATATATACACTTTTCAGAAATGGCCACCAATAGAATGACAACTCATTTACGTTATTTTTGTTAGATAAATATACTGCAAACTTGATTAAAATCTTTTTTTAACCTATCCTCGCATGTGAGTTCACATAAGCATACATATACAAATGTACATTACATGTACAATAAACAGTGTGCTGCTGTTTTGTCACAATTTTAGCATTCGTTTGTATTTTTGTTTGATGATGATCCCTACGGGTGTAAAAATACACATTCATTCTTTCAGTCATTCACTCGTTTATTTACACACATACATGTGAATAAATGCGTTTTACGAATGTATTTGTATTCACATTCTTATAACTCTTTCGTTTTGTTTATTTAACGTTTTCGTATGATAATATTTCGTCGTAGCTGTTACGCTTCTCGCAGAAATAAAAGCTTATGCGTTTCGTTGAACTGTTTGCAATACTTCAGTGTTGGAATTTTTTCTTAAAGTTGAAAAAATTATTATTTTAAGGTAAAGCCAAAAGTTTAGAAGAAAGGGTGCACCCTCTGTATGACATTTGAAAAATTATACATGAGAAAAGACAATATTAATAATTATGAAAGATTTTCTGTGTTTGAATTAATAAAGCTTTATCTGGCTTAAGGAAAACTTGTGTAAAAAGAACACTCTCAATAAGAATTGTTAATCAATTTTACTTAAATTTCAAAGTAAAATAAATTCAGAATCTATGAAAACAACATTTTGTAAAATTGTAGATATTTACGGTCGTCGGTATAATCACCAAACAGAGAACTTTACATAATGATTTGAAGGTGAAACTTGTGCTATAAGTTGAGTGCAATGATCATCTGTAATGCTTAGAATTCATGATTTTTTTTAAAGAATTGCCGAATAAGTAAACATTAAGTAAAACATTATCCCAGACAAAGCTCATGTCATGTCAATCTATTAACAAACCTTTGAATAAATATCGTACGAAAAAGAGAAAATATTAAGGCCCTAATTGTTTCAAACGCATCGCCAAAAATAACATTAAAAGCAAAAACAAAGTCAGAAATATTTCATAATTTTGTTGTTGCTCTCTACAGAAATATGTATTCAATTTTTAACGCTGCATATCTTGTGGCGTTGGAATTTTAAAAACGTAGTAACAAAATGTTGAAATTTTTTTGACTTTGTTGGTTCATTTTTTTTGGCGTTGCGTTACGTTTTACACAACTAGGGCCTCAGGCCTAAGGGCCTGTTTGTCGTGCTTAACCCTTCGTCTTACTCATGAGTCTGGCCAGACCTTTTTCGATTTTAAATGTTATTTTAGTATATTTAAAACACAGGTAGAGACTTGAAATTTCAGGTACCCTTCTAAAATTTAGTTTACTATAAAAATTTAAAAAATATAACCTGGAAAGAATATATATGGAAACTTATTCGAATATTTTACTGCACACATGACATTCGTAACACATGTGGTCTGGCCAGACCCATATATATTTTGTATAGAAGATGCCGTATTTTTAGCTTTCTTTCTTGCTTTTTTTAATTATTTTTTTGTTAAATTATCTATTATTTATTTATTTTTATTAAACACACAAACTATTAGCTCCATCTAGTTCTCAATTAAACCCTCTCTATTTCACATGTTTTTTAATTTCACATTCGTAACGCATGAGTCTAGCCAAACCCAACAAACTTTTGAATAAAAAAACCATTTTTTTTTTAACTAATATGATATGACATTATACACATTTAAAATTTAAATAAAATATGAATTTAAATTATAAATGTGTATAATATAACATTTAGTTACACAAAATTGGATTTATTTATTCAAAAGTTTGTTGGGCCTGGCTAGACTCATGCGTTACGAATGTGAAAATAAAAACATGTGTAAGTCGGAGGGTTAATTCCCAATTTTATTCTTGATAAAAACACATAAATCTATTGTAGTTTCTATGCTCATGATATTCCGAAAACATTCTCCCAAAAATTTTTTAGAAAAGCCTAAGATATTAGCAAATAAAACTCCAGAGTAAATGTGAATTTCAAACACAAAACAAGTCTTTTTTGCAACGATATCAAAGCTTAAACAAAATACCAACAATAAACAGTGTGTTTATCTCTTCTTACATTCCCCACTACAATTAGTTGGAATTTACCCAACATTAATTGTATCTGTAAGTAGGTTAAGAAGAAACACAATAAAAACAAATTGCTTTATTGTTTTCGCAAGAAAATCAAAATAAAATAAGTTGCCAGTTCAGTTTATTTTAAGCAGCTTAGTAAAAAAATGGTTTCCTCTATAAAACTTTAAGGAATTTAAACATTTTTTGAGTGACGTTCATGTGTGCGCATAAACTAAAGATAACCCTTTTATAGCAATTATTGCGATGGAATCCCATTTCAAAGCTACACTAATTGTCTGACAATTTAAGATTTTAACTATACATATTTTTTACATACAGAAAAAATCAAAAGCTATTTGCTTTAAAGCTAAAACATACCTCACATAATGCAGTAAAAAAAAGAAATTTAAAAATGTGTTAGAGCCGGTTCACACAAGTCAAGTTTGACTCGTCAAGTCTTGACTTGACTTGTGTGAACCGGTACTTATTGTTTGATATTACGATCATTTTAAATACTTTCTGCCTATCGCAGATACTGTCTCGATTGAATCAATCATATTAATATGATAAAGTAATAGAACCAGTGAGAATCATCCACTACCTGCACAAAATCCAGCTATGTTTATGTCATGTTATCACCTATCGCAATGCGTTCATTTTGTTATAATATTGTGTACACTAGTCACGGGATAACTTTGAGAACAATTGACAAAAATTTCCCGCAACAACTCTTTTTGGCTAGATTGGTCTGCGGCAACAGTGTGCATAGAAAGCAATATATAACTTCAATGATAAATCAAATATATTTCAAATAAAACGTTGGGAAATTTTTAAACACAAAAGGAAAAAATTAAAAAAATATTAATACGAGTTTTTAAAAAATTTAAATAGTTTGTAAACTAACGTTTTTCCAGGGACTTCAACTAACTATTATTTTTCAAATTTAAACTAAACAAAATCAAAGTAAAAGACTGCATAAGGAATCCAAATACTACAAGATAACCTTTGTTGCACTGACTACCTTTAGATGCATTATTCTTTATTTCTTTAAGTTTTATTAAAAAACTATTTGTTAATTTTCCCAAAAAAAAAAAAGATTCTATTAACCCTAGAACACACACCCGGCTACAAATGTATCCACTTGCAACTTTGCAGTGCTCTAATTCAGGAACGGCTTAACTTAATCCAGAAAACATTAGTCATCTCTAATTGTTTAAAGATTATTTGATGCAATTCGGATCAGTGGTTCAGGAGCTACGAGCTTCCAAAGTCGACACCTACGTAAACACACACCCGGGATACGTTTGTACCACACCAGTTTATATCAAAATAAAAGGCAACAATCCATTTTATAGTGTGTTTAAATAATATTATATTATTTGAAAAATAAATATTATAAACTATTGTTACATATTGTGCATTCGGTGTTGGTAATCAAATGATCAAGCCACATTGGCTTCTTACATTTGCCACACATAAGTAGCAGGAACCGCTGATAGGTTTTGGTGTGCAGGCTGCGCCAGATGTCGATGGTGTCGTGTTCAACATTGATTCCAGCGGACGGTTGAAATGTGACTCAATAGCTATTTAAGTAGAGAAATTTCGCGTGACTTCCACGTTCTTCAATAATTGGCATACACAATGCTTCCGCCAAGCTGCGAAGGAACTGCTTACGCTTGTTTGATTTAGCAGGCAGCATGGGGTTGTTCATGTCATATACAATATACGCTGCAAGAGCCGTTATGTCCAACATGTTGAAAAAAATTGACAGTGGCCAACGGTTCGTCTGTCGTTGTGTAGGATATTCACTGAACAATTGGTCCATTTTATCAACGTTACCCTTGGTCATATTATAAAATTCTATGATTTCAGGCTTCCCACCCTCAGCTATCTTGCGATCATAGTGCATTAATGAAAGCGGAGTCACTGATTATTTTTTTCGTGGCACATTAGAGCACATCGTCACATATTTTCTAAAGCCGAATAATGATGAATAAATTGGCCTGTCCTTGTGCGCCTTCATTTCCGCAGGAATATAAGTTTTGTTTTTGCGCAAAGTCCCAACGATTGTTAGGTTCCAGGTGAGGAGAAGTTCTGCAACTGGCAACCTCGTGAAAAAATTGTCAATTGTAATATTTCTTCCACTTCCTTTGTATCTGCTAGCCAAATCTTTTACAACTCGTTCCCCTTGGTTAGTTTCCCTTCCGGTCGCTGCTTGGCCAGTATAAATCTAACCGTGCAGTGGATATGCATTTTTGGCATCGCAAATCCACCAAACTTTTATACCATATTTTGCAGGTTTTGATGGTATAAACTGTGTAAACCGTGTGCGTCCACGGAAATGAATTAATTGCTTGTCAATGGTTAAATTTTCACTAGGTTTGTAGTGTGCTTGAATATGGGCATTCATAATAAGCCGCAACTCACTGATCGGTGCTGCTTTATCAGTTTTTGTGCGTGCAGCCCGAGTTTTTGCGTCGTCAAACCTAATAAATCGCAATATTGAGCAAAAACGGTTGAATCCCATCGTAGCGCGTTACAGAGGATAGCTTTTGACATTCCACAAATCTCGAACACTTTCTGAATTGCTAAGGTTTGCGCTCTTTTGCTTATATCTTTTGAACCATGTAAAATATTTGCATGAAACAAAACTTAAACATTTTTAAAATTTTAATTTACGCTTTAAAAAAAAAATAATAATGAAATTGGACCATTTAAACATAACAAAAAGCCAAAATAAACTAGTAGGTACAAACATATCCCAGGTGTGTGTTCTCGTAGAAAAAGTTGGGTATGCATCGTACGGTTTAAAAGAATGTTTACTATTAACTTATAACTCGAACGGTCCGTAGCATATTTAGTTTACCTTTACGTATGAGTAATATTTGCAAATTCCAATATGGGAAATTTTACAAAGTACTTTTTTTGATTTTGCCCATTATTATTTCCGAAACTTCTTTGTATATATCGCTCATTTACTTCAATAGTGTCCAAAACACGAGTTTATTTTATTTATAACAATGACATATCGTCTGCTTAATATGCAAACCTGCTAACTCCCTTTCAACACATTTTACAGGAGAGACAAAAACACTTTTTATATTTCCTATTTGCTGCTTGAGAGCAAAACTAAAAATATAGTTGATGTGACACACTGCCAGACTCATATAAAAGAAAAACTACATGCTGGTCGACGAGGCGCAACTTTCTCTACCATACGGCATCAAAATCTCAATTTACTTAAAAGTGCATATTAAGCCGACGACATCTGAACCTTGGCTTTTTAGAATAACGATATTTTTATTGTTACGACGATAATTTTTATCAAAAGCTTTATAGATACGACTCTACTAAAAAAATGTATATAATTATTAAATAATGACACAATTGATGTACATGAACTGTAATATAATTATTTTGTTACTTTTGGTTGTTCCGTATGGCCACTATGGCTCAAAGAATTTTATTTCCTGGGGATATTTGTATTGGAGCGAATTGAAATAATGTACTGATTGGATCTTTTGTTTATATTAAATACTCTTCGTAAGTGAATTATTTATTAAATTCTTTATTGCTTTTGGAGCAATACACTACCACGTTCAGACGATTTCCACTGTTTACAGCGCTTTTATGACATATAACAGCCTGTTCATCGTTAAACATACATATAAATATAGATTGATAAAGCAGATATCTAATCTTTTTTGCTATTTTTTAAATACAATTTTGTTACGGATAAACAATGTTTTCTTCACTCCCTTTTCATTAGTTTTAATAGAGTTTAAAATTCTAGTTATCGATTTTTTAAAGTTCCTAGGATGACACATAAATCCACCGGGGTTTTAAGCTAATTGGGAAATGTAATTCTATCTGGTAAATGATAGTGATGCGACCTTGAAAAAAATGGCATAAAGTGAAATAAAAAGACTACTTGTTGCCATCATGAATCAAAGAAAAAATTCGTTATTTGTGTGACGCTCTGAAAAACAATTGCATTTAATTTGCGCAGTAGATTTTTATTTTAAAAAGACTGTGTTTGTTGCTTTTTGACTTGTTGCTACTGTAAAAAATTATCAATAATAAAAAAATGTGATCAATTCTTTAAGATTTATATAAATAATTTATATCATAGCATAATATTACTATATAGTTGAAAAAGTTTATGAAAATTATATTATTTAAATTTTTCAGGTCAAATCATGTTGCGATTTAATTCATCTTCGATAGCAAATGCTCTTTGTATAAGGGAAGCATTCCTGCTAAATTTTTAGGCCTTAGCTCATTTCATATAACTCCAGTTGTGCAAAAAATCTTATTCTACACATAGAAAAATGTATGGTTGGAGGTAACCATATTCTAAGAACATCATACTATGGTTGGTTTTAAACAATGCTAATGTTTGCAGCTTACCATATTATGTT
Source organism: Pollenia labialis (assembly GCA_949318255.1). Classification (NCBI taxonomy): domain Eukaryota; kingdom Metazoa; phylum Arthropoda; class Insecta; order Diptera; family Polleniidae; genus Pollenia; species Pollenia labialis. The sequence continues at coordinate 51,732,533 of OX439142.1, forward strand.
TAAATATAACCATAGTTTGTTTTAAATTAACCATAATTTCCCCGATATAAACCATATTACGGCCAAAATTAACCATAATAATGTTCAAAAATGTTTAAAATTTATCATAATATGGACAAAATTTCGCAGAATTTTTAAAAAATTAACCAATAAAATGAATAAGAATTTTAAGCAAACCCAGCAACTACTGTGAAATGCAAACGACCAGAATGTGGGTGCTTTTTAAACATATTATTGTAAAATTAAAATTTCGAACATATTAAAGCTATTAAAAATTAATCATAGCAATTGTAGAGGCAACCATAACATGGTTGTAGCTTTTGCGTGGTTGAATTTAACTATAATAATATGGTTAAAGCAACCATAATATGTTTAAGTGTATTGCTGTGGCTTTATTTTATTAAAACATTATATTGTTAAATTCAACCATATTTGAAGTTTCAAGAGAGGTAAACACTTAATTGTTAAATAAAAACAAATTATTATCAATCGTGAAAAAATGTTTTTAAAACCAACTAAAGTTTGTTTGCTGCTATTGCAGAGACCATAATATGTTTTTTTTAACCATACTTCAACCATTTTTTTCTCTGCGTGTAAGGGCACATGTAAATGGGGCCTTGATGAAAAAATGGTTCGAAATGGTTTATAGAATGAGCTTTCTCAGCTCATTTCGTTTAGCTTTTATCATGCCAAGAGTCTTTACCAAGGAGAATATTCGTATGGAGTCTAAAGAAATAATGGAACGATTCAATCTATTGAAATTACCAAATGATTTTTTCGTCTAAAAATTAAGCTTTATCTTAGTAAGCCTTCCATTAAGAGCTTTATCGTGCTTTTATCAGATGGTTGGACATAGCTAGATCGTCTCAAAATCTTACAAGGATTTAAAAAATATACACAGAAAAAAATAACAAAAGCTATTAAGTAATTTACATTACATTTTTGTGATATTTTTAACAATTTTTTTAATTAACATGTTTGTAAATTGTCATATTAACAATTTGTTTTATTTGTAGAAAATTAATATGTACGTATATTATAGAAAAAATTTTTAGTGTCAAAAAATTCAAAACTGAAATAAAAAATCTTTATTTTTAACGAAAAATCTTTTAAAGAATAAACGATGCGATAAGTGTTTTGGAATTAAGTCAATCTATACGGTAAGTAAAGTTATTATTATACGATTTATAAAGAAATTTGAATGCATCAGTTATATATTCTAGTTTTACAAATAAAACTGTTAAAGATGCCAAGATTCCATGTTGTGTTGATGTCAGAACCTTATGGGGCATCCAGGTCTATAAATGGTTTGCTTAAATAATGTTAAATTCTGTTTGTGATATGATGTTAAATAAATTTTACCAAGAAAAACTAATAAAATCCACTTTTAACTGCATCTTTTATTTCAATTTAGTTAGCAACCAAATATTTTGTTAATGTGACAATTTCGTAACAAAAATTTATATTTAACGGTTAACAAATATTTTAATTAATATCACATACTCATTGTTAAAAATATTTGTAAGGTTTTAACAATTGTTATTAACAAAATAATTTTTTGTATTTACGAATTTGATTGTTGGTGCCTTTTCAATTAAAAAGTTAATTGTATTGACGAATTTGGTATTCAATATGACAATTGATTTATCGTAATTTTATTCTGTGTACATATGCTCTATAGGACAAATGATTATTTTGACGTATGACAAACGAAATGACAAAGTCAAGGTGGCCCTCTTATAATTTTGTTGGTGAGTACAATAATATTCAATAAAATTATCTTGAAATACTTTTATGTTATTAAACAAATTTTGAAGTGATGGTGGTATAATTAACCGTAGTGCCCCGGTAGGCTAGCTGGAAGTGAGCTAGTCTATTCGCGCCGGGGTTGCGGATTCGATTCCCGCCAGAGACTCTGGTTCATTTCTTGCAGACAAGCCAAGAGCTTTGCGGGAATTTGCTTAGGGAATTAAAAAAAAATAAAAATAAAAAAAGTTAAGGCTAGTTTAGACTTTAAAACAATGTATGTATTACGTTATTACAAGAAATTTAGAATGAGAAAAATCACATCATGTAAAAGCAAAATATAGTGGGTAAGAGAGAATACGAATACAAAATCTGACAAGCGGTAGGTAAATGTTTTTTCTAAATCATTTTAGAAACTAATGTATTTTCATCACACCAGACGTGTATTTTACCAGTATATATTGAAGGTGGTAACATTTTTATACAATTACAAAAAAATCGTCTAATCCCGATAGTTTAAAACCACTACACCACAGTATATTCAGACAAATTTTGCGTGAGTATACCCTTTCTTGAAGCCATGTGCAATTATGGACCAAGCAAAACTACATTTTGTAATGTGGTTTAGATGCATATGAGAGCTAACTATTTGTGCCGAATATTATTTATTTAACAACATCTATATGAGACTTGTACCTCTAAGAGCGATTTTAGAAAGGAAGTTTATATAGGACTTATGGATAGTTTTGAACCTACCACTACAACATGTTGCCATAACATATCTGTGGCATTTTGAGAAAACATCTTACGTCAAATTAAAAAAGTTGAAAAAATGTTGTTAATTTTTATTAAAAACAAAACATATTTGTTCACGTTTTTAAAATTTTGTGTTATAGACGAAATTTTTATTTAATTTTGGTCTATTTTACATTTTAATAAAACTGAGTTTTTCACCAATTTTTTTTTTAATTTTTGGGTATCTTATATATATAACTATACATATGTACTTTCGGTAGTTATGTAAAAAAAAAAAAGAAAAAACAAATTGAATTATCGACGAAGGAAAATTTAAGTAACCTGCATCTTCAGCGAATATACCCACATCTTTATAAAATTTTTGCTATCATGTAATATTAACTTATTTCATTCAATTTTTTTTTTTTTTGTATTCTGAATCCCTTTTTAACTTTTTGTAACGTTCTATTTTTTCTTCAATTGCTCTCTTTTTTCGAGTTGACTTGATTTACTACGAAAATAAATTTAGATGCTTGAAAAACGGAACAAGCCATTTTACATTAGCATTTTTTACATTTCCTTGTTTAGGTTTAGATGTGTGTACGTGTGTGAGTATGAAGGCAGTTGTTTAAAAGTTTTCTTTAAGATATCTACATTTGCGAGTGTGCATGTGTGTGTCTATATTATGAAGTTGGGTGAATTGAAAACAAAACTAGAAATGTAAAGAAAACATGTTTTATTCATACCAATTCACATGTTGGCAAAAGTAAGTTGCTTAAAGTGTTATAAAACTTCAAGACAAAACAAAATTTTTATTTTTTAAGAAAACTTTTAGAAAATAATACTTAGAATGATATATTATGTTAAATATATGAGCGATTTATTAAAGAATTCTGCTTAAATTAGCTTTAACTACAGCACTAGGTTTATAATTATTTTTATTGTTAAGGGCATAAATTTAAATGCTTAATCGATTTAACGTTTAATGTTACTGGTTGGTGGTTGTTGTTGGCGTCTTATTAATTTTAAAGTGAATCAAACAACTTAATTAAATAATGTTCATCAATTTGTTAAATATTATCTATCCGTTTAGTTGTTGACCAATAATTTTATCATTATTATATATCCTATACCATTAAGGAGGGAAGAGAACTCCCTATTCATTTGTGCTCAAGTTTGTTACGCATGAAAATATTGGCCTTACTTAATTAGTTTATGAAACACCTTTCGTATACCAATTCAAGAAAACTTTCCGAACAGATAATTAAATAAAATTTTATAGATAAACTTTTATTTCCCAAGGACGAAGCCTATTAAAATAGTGAGAATTGGTCCAAGATTTTATTTTTTGTTAGCATTAGTCCCCATAAATGTTTAAACTAACTATATAAATAAATATATAAATACCGGATATATTCGATCCAAGAAAAACTATTTAAACACTTATAAGAATCAATTTTATCTGTTACACAAATGGGTTTACAAAATTGCAGTCGAAAACAAAAACCGTCGGACAAAAACTATAATGGGTGTACAGGTTTTCACTTTTTGAGTTGGTTTGACAGCGACTGTTTACACTTAATGAATCGGAAGTAAAAGCAACAGCTATTTTTTTGCAAATGATGAATGAAGGAGTGGAAGAAATGGCAGTTTTTCTACTTTGACTACAGTTTTTTAAACGGTGGTATGTACCATCTTAATAAATATTAAAACTTGGTGATATTTTTTATTTTTGCTCACTGTCCATATCAGTTTCATCTTCACCATCTTGATCAAAAACTTGTAGAGGGGTCCAGAAATTTCTTCTGGACCTAGTTTTTGGATGAAGACATAGGGTATTCATCAATTAAAGCACGATTGCGTTTCGGAATTTTTATTTTTTTAAATAACAAAAGAGACTGACAAATACACGTCACACACGGACAATAGCCAAACAACGACTGTTTTTAAAGCATATTTTTAACATTTTGAAGGGCTTATTTAAAGGTTTTTACTGCATATTTAATACGCATAAAACACTTTTTTTGAGAATGTTTCTGGTTTCCCTGTTAATAACTTTAAAATTTTTTAACCAAATTTTGTCTTTTTATCTCATTAGAACAACAACAATGCACAATGATCGATTTTACATTTAATTGCAAATGTAATCATTTAATAACAAAATTTTTCCAAAAACTGAAAAAAAAAATTTTTTTCTTCTTGTGAATGCATCTTCAAACTTCAGCGTACTTTCGGCGCCAGTTTATGCTACCCTTTCTAATATTTTACACAACGTATATCTACAATACATATAATATTTCTAGGAGGGTGGTCTGTACCCTTCATTTTTTTCGTCCACACAATCGTGGTGGACTTTAGTGTACAAGTTTACGACACAAAATTGTTAACCTTTTCAATTGTTTGCAACATCCGGTCTGCTACATTTTTTTTTAATAATATAATATACCCTAAATTTTTAATTCGATTTATGCTGACACCATGTCTGCAATAAATCAAACAAATATGTACATAACAAAACAAAAATTAAAATAAAATAACACAAATTTGATAACTTTTGCTTTCTGATAACTGTTGCTTTATCCTTAGGTTAAGTTTGATTGAAAAAGCATTTTAATTGTTTGCTTACTTTAAAACCGAACGGATATAAATAAAAAAAAAAATTAAAAAATTGGTAGGTTGATTTCTTTTTATTTTTTATAATGAACCAAGATGAAAAGCAGATTGAAATATCATTTACATATTTATAGACTAATGCATAAATGGCGTAACTCAATTTGTTGCTAGTTTATAGAGGAAGGAAAGAATTTTATAAAATCTGTAAAATTTTAGATATTAAAAAATTGCAGACGTTGAGAAGTCGCGACCAAAATTTACTAAACATGAAAAATGTTCAAAGATGGCAGTGAAAATACAACCGTCAAAGATACAAAAGTAAAGTGCGACTTTAATGTCACAGAAACAAATTACAACAAATCAATTGTCATTTTGAATACCATATTCGTCAATACAATTAACTTTTTAATTGAAATTACACCAACAACCGAATTTGTAAATATAAAAAATTATTTTGTTAATTAAGGTACGGTCACATATGACAAACAATTGTCAAATTTTGTTTGTCGGCATTTTTAAAAAATTTGTTAAAAAAAAATAAAAATTTTATTTGGTGGTCACACTACACACATTTATTTGCCCATTTTTGTTTGTTCAAACAGATGTTAAGTAGTTTCAAATAAAAAATGGGAAAACATGTATTTGTAAAATATTTGCCTAAAAATAAATATTTGAACAAATTGTCAAAAATAAAAATTAAATAAATAAAATTACAGAAGAGTGAGAACAACAGTTTTAAAGGAAAAAAGAGGATTAAGATAACAAATAATTATCTCTATATTTGTTATCTTAATCCTATTTTACTTTTAAGGCAATTTGGCGAAGTAATTTCCAGTCTTATACAACTAAATTTTGAACACAAGCAATAAGGTGTTTTTAGACAGTGGATATGATATGATATCTATGCATATAAATTGTGTTTGTGCAAAATTTAACGATAAAAGGTGCATTCCGCCACCAATTTACGAAATTTTTTGTAACAGAAATTTCGATTTTTCGGGAGGTTGTTTCACATTTCGGTCATATAACTATTTTCCTACTGAACCAAAAGTGCTAAATTTCAATCCAAACTGCTTGGAAAAACTTGAACGAACTTGCCACTTACATTTTTTTTTTCATCAGTATCCTTTTCTTAATCGATATAACAATGTCCATCCGTCCGGCTAGCTGTCGATGTTAACCTTATTAGCAAAGTACATGTCGCAATTTTTGAGATATCTAGAATCCGAATTCATTCCAAAGTGGATTACTTCACCATTTTTTGTGTTCTGCAATTCACCTCCTCATGTTTTTATTCGTTTTCATTAAGAGTTGTATGCAAATTGTTTCCAATTTTCGCGTATCTTTGTTTCTTTTTTCGGCAATCGTCGCCATTATTAAGATAGCCCCATATATAAACCGTAGTCATCTATTTTACAGGGCACTACATAGAAAACATCATTAAATTTTTTAGTTATACGGATTCAAAAATTTTTTCGTTTTAATCCTAGGTATCGAGAACACACTTGAAAGTAATGAAATTTGGTGTTTACGTTTTTATTGTCATAAGCGGTGGAAAGAAAGAAGAAAACTTATTTCTGGAGAAGAGTCCTTGTCCCCATAGACAATCTATTATCACCTTACCAAATGTTATTGTAATAGATCCATATTTTACCATAGCACTTATACTAATACCACTTCTGTAAATAGCTTTGAATGTAATAATAATCTTATAAATGTTGGTTTTAGCAATAATTCCTATAATAGCTTGTATGTCGTGTCAAAATGTTGTCTTTGTAGGCCGAGAATTGGTTCTAGGTCACTTGCTACAATCACTTCAAGACGAAAAAATCTCATAAAGATGTCGATGTCGGTAAATTATTCGGCACTAATAAGTTTTATATAAATATTAAATTCATTATATAATTTTATTTTGGCGGGTCCATGATTGTCGACGGACTCCAAACTGGAACACTCTCGAAAATTTATCTATTTATATAGATACGCCATTCTTGCAATGCATTATTCGTAACATTAGCTTATATTTTATATGATCCCATATTTAATAAATTACCTATTTACTTAAGAAAAATGTATTTTGCAACATCTTGAAACCTACTTACCGCACAACTCTTTCCTAAAAAGAGAACACAGGACAAATTTTTTTACAAAAATAAGTTTTTTCGTAATTAATAAATTATTTAATTTTTTTCAATTTAATTCAATAACTTTTATTTTAAAGCTTTTTTATTTGCCGCTATCTTACAAAATTTTTGTAAGAACAAATATTTATTTACCTAAAATCGTGGAAAATATTTGACGTTAAATAATTTTGTTTGCCCAAAATCAGCTGTTTTTCTGTTTGCCCCTCAAAAATATTTTGTGGTCAGATTAGGGCAAACAAATATTTGATATTTTTTGACAAATGTTTGCCATATGCAGGGCTGCCAGATACATTTGTGGGAAAATCGTCAGTTTTCCTGAGAAAAAATAAGAAAATCGTCTTAATCGTTTCGAAAAATCGTCAAAAAATCGGACAACTTAAAATTTAGTTTTTTTAAACAATTTTTGTTCGATTTTTATAAAAAAAAACATTTAAACAAAAACATAATTACTTCATACCCATCTAGCTTTTTCAATCGTGTAAGATCTACTTGGAGTCTCATTAAGAGCGTCTTTGATCGTCGATGACAGCATTTTTTTAATCGTAGAAGATTCCTTACATGGGAAAAACTGTAACACGAGTGAGATTATTCCATAACACAGCGAAAGACGCTTCATCAGGTGTTGTTGGAAGCTTTTAAGACGTTGGTAAAGATTATCTTACGAGTCTTTTATGTCAAGAATCGTATAAGACTCATATTGATATTCTCTTACAAATCGTGAAGTGCTTGCCGTATAATTGCTGAAAATTTGATTTATACAGAGCGCCGTAAATGATTCATTCGATGACGGTTTGACGAAAGAAAAACAAAGTGTAACAATGTTGCTTTTGAACTCTAAAAATAATCAAAGATTTTCTTAAGACTTGAATATTACAGCCGCACCTAAACAAAAGCGGCACGTGTTTTCTAGTTTTTGAATACAGCTTTGCAATTGGAAAACCCAATTTTCACAGCTTGTTTAGTAGTGAAGTGTGCTACTATTGTTAATTAATAATGGCAATTTAGCTATTTTTGTTCAATCTAGCGTTTTTATCTCTATTTTTATTTATAATTTGTGGGTTTTATTGAACAAGAAAGCTATCACTACTGTTCGTGACACAACAACAAGGGCTGAGACTGAAAAAAAATCGTCACTTTTTAGAAAAAAAATCATATACAAATTAATTTTCTCCAAAAAAAATATACAAATTGTAAATATGACAATTTACAAACATATTAATTAAGAAAATTGTTAGAGATATTAGATGATTTTTAATAAATTTTCTTTAATTACTTAATAACTTTTGTTATTTTTTTCTGTGGTATGTTGTTAACAAAATGGCTTAGACAATTTCATATTTCAAAAATATTAAAAGCAAGATCACTTCCCAATGAACAGAACAAAACACCTATCTCTTCCGTGTTGTTATTTATTGCATTTTGCATTTTTAATACATTTTTTTTTGTTGAAATTTTTTCATTTTTATTCGTGAGTTTTCTCGACAGTTCAAAGCGGAAACTTTCTCGCAAAAATTTTACAGACACACTTTTTCTGTATATTGGGGAGTAGTTTCCTAAAGTGCTTTTACACGATCTGCATTTTGCAGTGGATCTATCCGATGTAAAATCCATGTGTAATTGCACATGTCTGTCATAATTGACAAATGCAGAAGGTTTAACATTTTTGCTTTCACACGTTCTTTT